>JAPDPM010000015.1:10012500-11389166 GCA_032173925.1 Heritiera fomes | reverse complement strand
ATTGAATTTTAAAGTTAAACTAATTAAAATTTTGTGATTATTTCGAGTTAGTCATTCGAATTCAAATGTTCTAAATTCAGTTGTAAGAATTTTTCTAATTAAATTGGATTGATCATGCCCCGGTTTGAACTTTAAGCATGTCAGGTTAGGCAATGTTTTTTGAATCGAGGTTAGTTTTGCAAGTTATTTTTAAACAGGTTCAAGTGAAAAAGCGAATCTAAATTTGAACACAAACCATTTTTAAAGATAAATAATAGTTATTAGACCGAACCTTAATTAGCTTTGCAGCTTTATTTAGGTCTAATTTGACATTGAGATTGAGTACGGTTTTGTTCGAAGTTGCTTTTGATCCAACCTGAATGCTAAACAATAGAAGGATTGGCTTTTCGGTTTAAATTTTGGCTTGCAAAACCAAACCAAAATATCGTTAGAAAGGTATTTTGGCGATCAACTAAATTTTGCGGGTAAAATAACTTTATTATCCACGCATCTTTAAATTTTTATCAGTTTATATATATTTTTTAATATTTCAATTTAGTACATCATTTTTTCATATCAACGTAAAACAATTAAATTTCTTAAATTATATTTTTTTCACCATACTTTTAAATACACTATTTTCAACTCAAACTTTTTCCAACCACAATATAAAGCTAAAATAGACCATAGCATGCAAAAGTAATAATTTCAAAAAACATAATAACTATCTTATGTAAAATAATCTTGTTTTTTTTAATTCCAAAAATCATTGCTCCCCAAACAATTAGAAACTATAGACCTATTAGTCTTTGTAATGTAGTCTATAAATTGGTGTCAAAGGTTCTAGTTAATAGACTAAAGCAGCTACTGCCCCAAATTATAGGAATTACACAGAGTGCTTCCATCACTGGAAGGCAAATTTTTGATAATGTAATGGTTGTATTTGAGGTTTTCCATAGCATGAAAAATAGACGTAAAGGATCAGAGGAGTAAAAGGCCCTAAAGCTTGATATGCGTAAGGCGTAGGACAGAGTTGAGTGAGACTTTTTGGAAAGCATGATGAGGAAATTGGGGTTTGCTGATAGGTGGATTTCTCTTATTATGACAAGCATACGTACAGTGAATTATTCGGTGAAGATTAATAGCAAATTATGTGGCAATATATCTCCAACGAGGGGATTGAGACGGAGAGATCCAATGTCGCCCTATTTATTCATTTTATATACAGAAGGCTAGTCTAGGATGATTGAAAAGGAAAATAGTGTAGGTAGAATGCAGGGGTTAACAGTTGCAAGAGGGACTCCATGTGTTACCCATTTGTTCTTTACAGACAACAGTCTAATTCTCCTTCGACTGAAGGTGGATGAGATGGCAAATTTCCTAAATGTGCTCCACAATTATGAAGTGTTGTCCGGACAGCAAGTTAATTTGCAAAAGTCTGCAATTTTCTTTAGTTCTAACACTAGTAATAGAATTTAAGAATGGGTAGTAAATGAGCTACATGTCAGAGACTTTTACAATACGGACAAATATTTAGGTTTTCCTCTTCTCTTTGGCAGATCAAGGAGCAATGAGTTTCTGGGAATTAAAGATAAGTTATGGAAAATGGTGCAATTATGGAGGAGGAATTGTTTATCATATGCAAAAAAGGGAGTTTTGATACAAGCAGTGGCACAAGCTTTGCCAACTTATTACATGAGTTGCTTCAAACTACCAAAAATCTATTACATGAATTAGACATGATCACAGCAAGGTTTTGGTGGGGAGGCAAAGAAGGAATTATAAGATCCATTGGAAACGATGGAAGGATCTTTGTATATTGATGTTGGATAGGGGTTTAGGATTCAAGGACTTCGAGGCATTCAACCATGCGCTACTATCAAAACAATGGTGGAGGTTGCTCTACAACCAGCAATCACTTTTGTTTTCAATCTTTAAGGATAAATATTGTAAAAACAAGGAGAAAAGCCAAGCAACAGAAGGGGCTACCACTATAAGAAAATAGACTTTTAGCGACTGAAATTTAATTACAATATTTTTCCGTCGCTAAAATATGATATTAGCGACTGATTAGCGACGGAATTAACGACAGAATTCTGTCGGTAATTAGCGACGGAACATTTTCCGTCGCTAATTTCATCGTTAATTATGGTGGGAGGTACTGTACAATACCGTCAAAAATTAGGTATTAGCGACGGAATTTTTCCGTAGCTAATTCCGTCGCTAAAGACAATTAGTGACGGAATTAGCTACGAAAACACTCCATCGCAAAATATTCATAATTCTTTTTTTTATTTTCATCATATAACTAGATGAAAATTAGCGACAGAATTTTTCCGTAGCTAATTCCGTCGCTAATTGTCTTTACCGACGGAATTAGTTACGGAAAAATTCCATCGCAAAATATCCATAATTTTTTTTTATTTTTCATCATATAACTGAATGAAAATTAGCGACATAATTTTTCCGTAGCTAATTCTGTTGCTAAAGACAATTAGCAACGGAATTAGCTACGGAAAAATTTCGTCGCAAAATATTCATAATTCTTTTTTTTATTTTTCATCATATATCTGTACGAAAATTAGCGACGGAATTTTTCCGTAGCTAATTCCGTCGCTAATTTAGCGATAGAATTAGCTATGGAAAAATTCCGTCGCAAAACATTCATAATTCTTTTTTTTTAATTTTTCATCATATATCTGTACGAAAATTAGCGACAGAATTTTTCCGTAGCTAATTCTGTCGCTAAAGACAATTAGCGACGGAATTAGCTACGGAAAAATTTCGTCGCAAAATATTCATAATTCTTTTTTTTTATTTTTCATCATATATCTGTACAAAAATTAGCGACGGAATTTTTCCGTAGCTAATTCCGTCACTAATTTAGCGACAGAATTAGCTACGAAAAAATTCTATCGCAAAATATTCATAATTCTTTTTTTTCATCTTATATCTATACGAAAATTAGCGACGGAATTTTTCCGTAGCTAATTCCATTGCTAAAGACAATTAGCGACTGAAAAATTACATCGTTAAAACCTCGAAAAGTGTGTTAGATCTAGTTAGCGACTGAATTTTTCCGTCGCTAATCCGATGAAAATTCCGTCTTAAATTCCTCAAAATTCTCAACTTCCCTCCTTTTTTACTCTCTTTCCGCCCGTGTTTGCCATTTTTAGCTCCCTTCTTCATTTTTTTCAGTTGCCCCTCCCGCCACCGGTTCCACCGCTGCCGCTCGCCCCCCAGCCGTCGATCACCCCTCACCGCTGGTCGCCCCTCTTGCTGTCTTCAAAAAACAAAAGTGTGTTGCCCTCCTCCCCCCCCCCCCCCCCCCCCCCCCCAAAAAAAACAGCCAGTCGCTCCTCCCCCCACCAGTTTCCACCGCTGCTGCTCGCCTCCCAGCTGCCGATCGTCCCTCACCGCCGATCGCCCCTCACAGTGGTATTATATAATTATTTCTTATTTTTACATTTAAAATTATATATTTATTTGTTTATATTGTTAGTTTGTTTTATTTTTGTATATATTCTCTTTTTATATATTGTTAGTTTGTTATTTATTTGTTTATATATTATTATTTCTTTGTATATATATATATATGTATTTACTTATATGTATATATTTTTAATTTGTTGTGTGTATATATTTATTTATTTATTTGTGTATAGTTATTTGTGTATGTTAAAGTTAGTTGTCTATATATATTTATTTTTTTGCATATATTTGTATTTATTTATTTATTTATTTGTGTATATATATACTTTGTTATTGTTTATTTGTTTAATTAGTTATCAATGATTTTAATGTTATTGATACATATATATATATATATATATATATACACACATATTTAATAGTATATATTTATTTGTATATATAAGAATATTATTATGAAATTTGTATTTAAATGTTTATATTTATTTTTGTTAGATTTTAAATATATAAATTTATTTATGTAAATTTAACTTGGTTATAATATTTTTAATTATGAAAATTTATTGTTGTTTTAGTGTATCTAATTATATGATATTAATAGATTGATTGAATTAGTATTATTAATTTTTTTTTGTTCAGAAAGTATTATTAATTTTTTTCAATGTGAGATATACACATTGTTATATATATATATATATATTCTTTGCATAAATGTATATATTGTTGTATTAATAGTTTTAATATATTTAGTTATTTGTATATATTTTTAATTTGTTGTGTGCATATATTTATTTATTTATTTATATTTATTTGTGTATGTCAAAGTTAGTTATCTATATATATATATATATATATATATATATATATTTATTTGCATATATTTGTATTTATTTATTTGTGTATATATATACTTTGTTGTTGTTTATTTGTTTAATTAGTTACTAATGCTTTTAATGTTGTTGTTGATATATATATAAATATATATATATATATATTATTTTTTAATACATATATTATTTTTTTCCTGTATTACAGTTATAATGAATCCATCAAAAAAATCATCTGTTAAGAAGTCTCGACCCTGTGGATCTTCTACAATGGGTTGGGAGTCCTCTTTCATGCTTACTCCACGATCTCAGACCCCACCAATGGGTGGCTGAGATGACTCATGCATGGAAGAGTAGCAAAGGAGGCCCTTCAAATCCCGATGATAGACACTCACCGAAACTCGGAGATGGGCCTTCTTCATGAATCTCTGTTTTAATGTAAGAAATATTAAGTACTTTGTTCTTTTTATGTTTTAAGAATTTCATGGTTGTTGAGATATGTTATGGATTTTATGAATTTTAACCATGTTTTATGATTATGTATGAATTTAGGGTTTTAAGCATAAATTTAGATTTATTTCAGAAAACTTTTGGAAAGAATTTTGGAATTTAACATTTTGGTAGCAAAATGCACAAATAAAAGATGAGGATGAAAAAAAATATCATTAGTGACGGAATTCAAGGAAATTAGCGACAGAAATAATAGCATTAATGACGGAATTTTCATATATCATTAGTGACGAAATTCAAGAAAATTAGCGACGGAAATAATAACATTAGAGACGAAATTTTCTGTTGCTAATACCATTAGCGACAAAAAATTTTTATTATTAGTAACGGAATATTCCATCACTGATAACATTCAGCAAAAATAATTTAATAACATAAAAAATAAATTTATTTTTAATGACGGAATATTCCGTCGGTAAAAGCTTTTAACGATGGAGTTTTTTATAAAAATTTAAAAATAAAAATAAAACTAGTGACGGAGTTAGCATTTTCCGTCGCTGATACTTTTATCGACAGATTATTAATGACAACATTTTCATAGCAACGGAGTATACTTTCAACGACGGAATGAGCATCAGTGACATTGATTTTTCCAACGAAAATTTTCCGTCGTTGATCCATCGCTAAAACGCTTCAGTGACGGAATCAAACTTTTAGCGATGGAAAATTCCATCGCTGAAGGTCCTTTTTTTGTAATGGAATACATCTTTCATCTGGAGGAGTTTGCTGCATGGGAAAAGGGTGGTAGATGAAGGATCTATCTGAAGAGTAGGTAATGGAAATCAATTGATATATGGAAGAGTCGATGGATTGATAGACCACCGGATTTCAAACCTGCATGGAGCTCACTAATACAACCTACTCTGATGAGGGTATATATTTTAATCAACCAAGACAGCTATGACTGGAATCGGGAGAGGCTAGAGGAACTTTTTGTTGAACAAGATATCGAAGTGATCCAGAAAATACCTATTAGTGTGAGAGGAATAGATGACTTAATCATTTGGAAAGAGACAGATTTTGGAAACTTTATGGTCAGATTCGCTTATCATGTCACAAGAAGGATTCGGGATAATGAATCTAGGATGGTTGAACAAAGGTATCCGTTGTGGCGCTAGTTATGGTCAGCTAGAGTTTTGCCAAAGATCAAACATTTTGCATGAAGGCTGTTCTGGAATATTTTACCAACAGGAGAGAACTACAGTAAAGAGGAGTCAATGCTAATGCAAGATGTAAGGTTTGTCCCGCAAAGGTCAGAAACACCTACTCTTTGAATGAGAATTTAGCAGACGGGTGTGGAGTAGCTGCTGTCACTGGACATTAGAGATTGTAGGGGATGATAGTGAAGGAGTTAAATGGTGGGAAAAGATAGCAAATATGGCGAGTCAAAGGAATGAGTGGGAGAATGTCTTATTCACTTGTTATTCTATGAGGAGGAATAGGAACCAATGTTTTTATGAGGCGAAATGTGATAGTATTAATTGTTGGAATTAAAACATCCACCAAAGTCCATTAGCACAACAAACAGAAAGAAAACTAACCTTGGGTGGGTTGAGCTAAAACCCACCATATCACCACCTTTTGTCACTGTTAGTTGGAGAAAGATACCGCCGGTGCTACACTGGAAGTTCGCCGGTGCTGGTGTGGTGCGATGGTGGTCTGTGCAAAAAGGAAAATGAAGATGATGGTGAGTGAGGATGATGAACGGGAGAGCAAGGGGAAGGAGCTGCCCTTGTTCAGCTTAACCAAAATGTTACAGTGATTAATGGGCTATCTTATAGCTTATATATGTGCCAAGGGCAGGGACCCCCTATATTCTGAATCATGTATTAATCCGTCCCATTAAGGATTAATACATGTATAATATAGATATATTATGTATATTTATGGTCACACTTTATACAAAATATACTACTAATTAAAATGTTATATGATGTTAATTACACTTAATTAGTCCACATTAATGGAGTTAATCCAACATTCTCCCACTTGGACAGTTAAGTTAATTAACGAAATATCATATAATGTCAATATCTATTCATAAGACCTTCTGGATACATTGTACCGAAAGGGTACACATGTGCAGGCTTACAAATACTTTAACAACAATAAGTCTTTACAAGCTTCAGAATGCATCATACCGACATGGTACAAATGCGTAAACTTATAAAGACTTCAACAAAATAGTAGTTTTAGTGTGAAATAGAAATTATATGAAAAACAAAATCAATATCCATTTCCATTAGGTCCATGCATCTAAACTGAACAATGCATTACTTCAACGGAAGCATGAGACTAATACGAAATATCTCATCCAACGGAATGCTATATTCACCAAAATACGCGTAAATAGAATCTGCATTTATAACAAGTAGGAATCCATCCATACATAGTTGCAACTGATTCCCTTATATATAGAGCTCCCACTAACTAAATACAACAAATGCTCCATATGCCTCATACAAGTGCTACGTCGTCAAAGCACTTAAGCAGCCAAAATCTTGGTTAACGAGAATGAGCTCTTTAATTATGTGCTCTATAATCCAATCAAACAGTTGATTCCATCATTTTCTCTCTAACAAACTTAATGATGATATCCAAATATTTGGAATGTGAGGAACTCCTAGCATTTTGAGAGAGAGAAAACATTTATTGCAGCATTACCATAGTACATCTCCAGGACTTCGAAATGGCAACCACAGAAACCAGCCCTAAAACAAAATTATGTAGCCTAAATGGCCCATCATGTAGCTTTACAACATGCTACATATTTAGCCTCAATAATCAAGGATGCTATAAGTGTTTGCTTTACACTTTCCAAAATACAGCTCCTTTATGTCCACAAATATATATAACCAAAATAATTTTCAATATCTGGATAGCTTGCAAAATTAACACAAGAATATCTAACCAAACTCAGAATGTCAGATTTGTCAATATCTGAATACTCTCTTTGTAGCTTCTAGTTCTCTATTACAGGATCGCTCAAGTATCTCCGAAATACACCTATAACATACACAATGTCCAAATGTGTATAAGCTTGAGCATACAGTAATTACCCACAATAAGGCATACATAATACTCAATATTAGCTCTTTCATTATCATCTTGAGGACTTTGAGATTTTCACAATGTCACTTTTCACTGAATGATGTCTTATTAGGAGAACAACATATAATAAACCTACTCAACACTCAATGTAGGTTTTATGAGACCAATAATGTATGCTTATTGATATGTCACGAAGAATCTTAATCCTTAAAACGAAATAGAGCCTCACTTAGATTCTTTATCCTGAAGTGAAATGACGACATGGAATGTCTCATAAAATAGGTCAGTGCTATAGGCTGTTATTTGATATCATCAATTTAGAGCACAATAAGCACATAACTCCCACTGACCTCGCAATGGATCCAATTATCAAATGATAATGTTCTTCTCAAAATGACAATCTCATTAAACTTTATATATTACAATCTGGATGCCTTTTAATGTTCATAAATGAACTCCTTGAGTTCGCAAACTGTATGTTCCATCTTAGGAACTATAAACTTTTAGGTTACTTCATTTAAAGCCTTGGCAAAATTTAGCTTTAAAATTTTCAGCCTGATCTTTAGGGTTTCACTTAGTCTACAATGATGTGACAACAGAAATAGATCTCATGCATCTTTGTGCGACATAGATGCTTACTCATCCTACGTGACTAATATTCAACTCTAAGAGTTCGAATCAGGATAGTCTCCTGATAAACATCAGAATCAGAAGACACGTGAATCTTACATTCATGTTCCTCTGTAAAGTCAGGTGCAGGCTCAAAATATGGTATTGGGATCAATTGCTGATTCTTTTGGTTTGTGGCTTTTCATCATCAAAAGATAACGCATATATGGGAATGACACAACAAAATGTATCTTAATAATGACTTTGTGGAGTTCACAACTCCCACTCTTTAAGTCATCCACTAAATAGATTGTATTATCAGACTTAATGATTCTAGTATTACGTAATGAGAAAATAAAATCTAGAATCATTCTAACCGATGTAATAATCAACAAAATTGCTGCTGATAGTTTTCTCGTCAAGTTTTCTTGACTGTGGGTTATAGGCCTTTTGCCTAATTTTATAACCCTAAACACAGAAAGCAGCACTAAACTCAGCTTCTTGTCTGACTACAACTTGAGATGCATTTAGGAACTGGTTTTGCTTGGAGATCAACATTGAATGTGAATTGCAGTTTTAATTTCACTCCACCCGAATTTTAAAGATTTGGAGTGATCAACATGAATCGTACTATATCAAAATGTACGAATAATTGCTATTGCAATCTCATTCTATTTCAATATTCCAAGCATCGTACACTAGGCGTCAATATATAATCCTATAGTGCACTTAACCGAAAATCGGTATATGATTTCGCCTAGCTTCATTATACCGAACATAATATTCATCACTACTGTCTGATCATTGCCTCAAGCAGCGCAGTGGAATTAATCAGAATGCCTAAGGCCTCTATAAAATCAGATCTATTACTACATATGACCTACATCAAAATGGTCGTTAGTAAAGTGATGAAACACTTATATCCACTAAATACAATATGTGGAAATGATCTACAAATATCAGTATATATCAGTTCCTAATTATTTCAATATCTGCTAATCATGTCCTTAATATTAGCAGTAAGATTTTCCCTTAATGCAATCTCTTCATGTGCCTCGAAATGTCCCTAACCCATGCCACAACTTAATATATTTCTTATCTATCCTATCATAATCAAAATCTCCAGTCACATCATTCACTATTGAAGAAAATTTGTTCAATATTGGGGTACAAATCTACTGTGTACAATCCATCACGCAGAATGCCAGAATCAGTACACATGTTGTTACTAATTAGAAATACTTTTCTGTTATCGAAATGAAAAGTATAAACTGACAGTAGTTCCAAAATTGTCTTCAAAATGTAACAACAATCTGGCTATATTTTCAATATGGATTCTAACTCTATAACCTCAATTCACAACAATTTTCCCTTATTCTATCTCCGGTTGCTTATGGCTTTATCAATAATAGCACCGGTATTCAAAACAATAGTTAGAGGGCATATCTTCTAGATTGGATTCAAAATAAAGGCTAACATAATGCCTTTTACACATCCCAATCTAGAGGACTCTTGCAATCTACCCTCTTGTGCCCAAGATTATTATAGAAGTGGTACACTTTGATATTTAAAGGTGTTGGTGGAACCAGAATGGGAAGCAAAGTTGGCAAATTTCTTCTTTTAAAATGACCTTTTATTGAGACCTCTTAACAATATTTCCTTTTGACAGTAATACTGGCATATGTCATCATTGTGGCTAAATGAGATCTATTAACCTGAAAGATCTCCCACTATTGAATGACAATATCAATTTTGATATGAAATGCCATACTTCCTTCTGCATTAAATGAGATCTGCTAATTTAGAAGATCTCCCACTCTCTACCCCAGAAGGAAGTAGTACTGAATCTGCCAAAATCTTATAGTAACCTTTATGCATCTTATGCGAACTATTTTCTAATGGCATCCATAAATACTTCTTAATTATCACTAATTGGAACACTTTCTTTTATGTGCTCATTAATGGCATGCCCTTATAATCAGAGAATTCTCACTTAAGTGTTCCCGAAATTCTAAGTATATTGTCCTCAAAGAGCTCACATTATTGGGCATAATAGATAGATTTAGTCTCGGGACTACTTTCTAGTTCAATATGTCTCTAACCGTAGAGAATAATTCATACTATCTATCTAATTTGATACTATTAGAGATTTTATATGTGATAGTTGCACAATATAGAGGCTAGTGGAATAACTCAATAAATTTCACAATACACTACCGAGAATAAGACAAAACTAGTTGAATACAACCTCAATGATCGCCCACCGACAGAGTAGGAAGACCGTGTCATATCCCAACCAGAATCCTCTCAGTCCCAAGCATATCTAAAAGCAACTAACAATCCGACAAGGAGAGACTAGCCACTTCTAGAGATCTTAGTAAATTATGCAACTGCAACTATCAATATGCATTGCCTTATTATTATATCCTTAAAATTATCAGAATAAATCATCAAGAAAATATTCATGACTATTCCTGCGACAGGCAAGTACTAGTCACTCTAATTAATGATTTATAATTTTAAGAATATTCACATAATTAATTGATCAAAATTAACTACATCCAAAATATGCAATTCCAGAAGCATATGTAGTAATTTTAAATCTAATATTAATTAATTAAATTAATTTCACATAAATGTGAATATTCAAATAATAAGGCAATTTTCATTTCTAGAGAGTTTATTTGTTTAAATGAATTATTAACGAATGGGTAAACCATAATCCAAAATGGCTCAACAAAATACCCAAATAATTTATTTAAACTTATTTAATTAGGCCAAATATTATTAATTTATGGGCATAAGTTCATATTTCAAAATTAAGTGAATTATGAATTAAATGAGTAATTAAATTTCTAGAAATTACTCCAAAATTAATTCCTTCAAAAAATTCTCTTATATTACATTAATTTTGGGCTTAACAACTAATTATGGCTATTAAATAAAATTTGGCTTATAGCCAAAATTGTCCAAAATAATTAACCAAATGGCCCATAATTAATTAATCAAAAATGGCCATACTTCATAATCTAAAATTGCCTTTTAATTAATTATGCAAAATAGCCATAAATTAATCTAAATTTAATAGCCAAATAAAATTAATTAATCAACATGGCCCCTAAATTAATGAGGCAAAATGACCCTAAAATTAACTAATTTAATTACCCAAAATTAAATTAATACTAAATGGACAACTAATAAAAATAAATAAATAAATGCCCACAATACAACAAAATTAATTTGGCCTAAATAAATTAAATGTTAAGGCTTAATTAACATAAAACAAATAGCCTTTTATTTTATTTCATTTTATTTTAATAATGGTTGGCTCATTAAAATATAAAAGCAAAAATTGGCCCAAGAACAAAACAAAAAACAACCCAATATAAACTAAATATTCGGCCCAGAAAACACAAGAAAGAGCCCAAACCGTTGGCCCCAAAAAAAATGGCAGCCCAAACACCAAAAAAATATGGCCCAGCAGTAAAGGCCCAAAATCGGGCCAAAGTTTTTTGTTTTTTTTTTAATTTTCCATATGCGGGCACGTGTATCACACGCGCCCGCCTCATTATCTTTGGCGCAAGCGGCGCCTCTTTTGGGGTTATCGAGCGCGTGCCGACATCTTCCTCGCCCAGAACGGGCGAGTTGCATAAAAATGGGTCATTTGACCCGACCCGGCGTCTTCTCTCTCCATTTCAATCATTTTCAGTCCAAAATAAATGGGTTTTTCATCCTAAAACCCTCTACAACAATAAATCTATAATTTTTAAGCCAAAAAACACATGAAAATCGGATGGGTATCATAAAATCCGAAAATGCTCAAAAATAAAAAAAATCACAGATTTTCATTTTTCTTCGAAAATGGCTAATGTCTTTAAAGTGGACATGCTCTGATGCCAATTGTTGGAATTAAAACATCCACCAAAGTCCGTTAGCACAACAAACAGAAAGAAAACTAACCTTGGGTGGGTTGAGCTAAAACCCACCATATCACCACCTTTTGTCACTGTAAGTTGGAGAAAGATACCACCGGTGCTACACTGGAAGTCCACCGGTGCTGGTGTGGTGCGATGGTGGTCTATGCAAAAAGGAAAATGAAGATGATGGTAAGTGAGGATGATGAACGGGAGAGCAAGGGGAAGGAGCTGCCCTTGTTCAGCTTAACCAAAATGTTACAGTGATTAATGGGCTATCCTGTAGCTTATATATGTGCCAAGGGCAGGGACCCCCTATATTCTGAATCATGTATTAATCCGTCCCATTAAGAATTAATACATGTATAATATAGATATATTATGTATATTTATGGTCACACTTTATACAAAATATGCTACTAATTAAAATGTTATATGATGTTAATTACACTTAATTAGTCCACATTAATGGAGTTAATCCAACATTAATAGCTTGCTGCGTGTAGGTGGATTGCTGAGAATTGACAGCATTGAAGTGGATAACATGAGAACAAGGAGGTTAGACAATCGAACAGGGATAACCGTTTACATTGGGAACCACCATCTCCAGGACTTATAAAGGTAAATGCCGATGCGGGAGTTAAAGATGGAAAGACTAAGCTGGGAGCAGTTGCTAGAAATCACACAGGAGCAATTCTCTGGTGTGCAGCTCAAGATCAAATGCATGTTACTGATGCTAGGCAAGGGGAATGCTGGGCAATTATCTTAGGCTTATCAATAGCAAAATAGCAAAGGCACTTGGAGATTATATTAGAGAGTGACTACAAAATTATCATTGATGAACTCCAGAAACCTACATGCTCTCACTGGAAGGGAGGTGCGCTATTGGGCAACATTTTGGTTCTGGGTACTCATTTCGATAAGTGCAACTTTGAATTTGACAAAAGGGAGCAAAACGATTTTGCTCGTAAGTTGACTCAGATGTCATTTAGTGGTTCTACTAGTAGAGCCTGGATTGGCACCATGCCAATGGATTTTGTAAATCCTGATGTATCGCCTTGATTATTAATGAAAGTTGCATTTTCCATCAAAAAAATAAAATAAAATAATCTAGTTTTTAGTTATATTAAACGTCCTTGTCAATAATTTCCACGGATATTCAATAACATAAGGTTGATGAAATGTTTTTTTCACGGAGTTATGTTTATAATAACCTTTATAATATTTTTTATAAACTTGTTATTATAGTTGGTAATAAGAAAAAGATTTATATATAATGCACTGATAGTGTATAATCTATGCATTGTCAACACATCAGAAGTTATCACCTCATCAATATGCAAAATAAAAATATTAAGTTCTTAAAAATAAATATAAATAATTTTTTTCAATATGCTCATAAGAGCTTATTAATGGGATATCAATTTCTTGTATATGGATAGTGTATAAAAATTATATTCTATCAATGCATCATATATAAATCCACAAAAAAATTCAAATTAAATCATATCAAATTTAATCAACAACTCTAAACTGTTTGATTTTAGAATCATATTAATCTAAAATTTGAATGATTTAGGTTAGTATTTTGGGATCATTCTAATCATTTGGATTTAAATTAAACTAATTTAATATATTAATTTTTCTTAATCAAACCGAATCAAGTCAAATTTTGGATTGTGAACATTTTAGCATACCTCCATTATAGAAGAGGGAGATTGTTGCTTATTAAACCCAAACAGGATTCTGAAGTGAGAAGTCACACTCTACAGATCAATAAATGTACTGTTGCATCTGTTTTAGCAATTTCATTTTCACCAAAAATACAAGTTTCTCTCAGGGTAGTAAAGATTTCCTTCTTTCACCTTTGACCAATATCTTTCATCTTCCATGATTGTATGTTATTTCCAATGATGAAACCGTCCAACAGCTTAATAATATCACTTTACTGTTCTCGCATTTACTTGTAGTATTATTGTATTGCAGAGATAAGGTTAAGGGCTAGCCTAGCAAGCAGGGTTAACTGTTCAGTGCAGATCTTAGCCCTGGCGCTTCTGAAGCTATGGAACTTTAGAGTTTCTTTTTCTTCGAACATTCAACTTTCAGTGGCACGTATGAAGCGCCATATTAAATGTCAATATGTCCACAGTTATTGCTATTTCCATGGACATGTGATGTGATTGATTTCTGATAGATAATTCTGTGAATTAAGATCTTTTTTTTTTGGTGGAATTAAGATCATTTTGCTGAATTATTCACTCCCCATTTTTCATTTTGGGATTTCACTTTCTATTTTTTGGTGAGGGCATTTCACTTTTTTTGAGCTAAAGATGTCTTCAACGACTTCCAATAAAACGTTTCTCATGTTATAGTTGATCAGGTCGGTAGCAAACAGACAAAATGCAGAAACCAATGCTATTCTGTCATGTTGGGGACAAAAAAAAACATGGTGGAATTTAGCTTCCAAATCCATTTTCAGATTAGATTTTCTCATAAATGATTTCTTCAGTAGACAAGGAGGAGCTAAGTGCTTTGCACCGCTTGCTCACCACAAACAACTATAGCTAGCAAGCTTAATACAGGAAACAGAAAACAATGGAGGGTCAGATCAAAAAAAAAAAACAATGGAGGGAGGGGCGTGGATTGGGAAGGCGGGCCGGTCAAGTCAAGTTTGGATCGAACCAAGTTAAGGTATTAACGAATTGGACTGGCCCATTATTTGGGTTTAATTTTTTATCCAAGTCAAATTTTATATATAGTGAATAAGCTTAAACACGCTCAAATATTACTAATTTTTTTAAAATATATATAATAAAATGTAAAAATATTAACAAAATAAATTTGAAAAAATTCTTACAAAAAGATTATAAGAAATATAAAAATTTAAATTAAAGTATAAAAAATACAAACTTAAATTAAATTGCACAAAAAAGTAAAAGTAAATTAAAAATACATTAATATAAAAATAATACAAAAATTATAGTAAACAAGCCGGGTTGAGTTTAAACTTGAAATAGTAAACTCAAAGCCGATCCTTTTTTTAGAAGATCTCAATTTTCAAGCCTAAACTCATTGAAGGAATTTAATATTTTTGTCGAAACCTACTAAAAAAATGGATGAGTCTTTGGATTTGGATGGATAGCCCCATCCCTGAACAAGTTTAAAAAGAGCAAAGAAAAAGAAATATCAACCATTTTTTGGGGGTTTAATTCATGTCTGCAAACCACTATGTTTGCCTATTAATTTTTACACATTGTTAGATTACAGGGAGTTCTCATGCTATAATCATCAAAACATACCTAAATCTAATTCGGATGTCGACACTTTCCTCAAATCCGACAATGTAATTGGGATATGTGGTTTATTTTGGCTATAGTACATATATATAGAGGTGGCAAATGGACGAGTCGGATCGGATTTGGGTTGGGTCATTTTGGATCGAATTATTTTAGGTTAAAGAAAAATCAGATCTTGGGTTCAGATCATTTCGAGTTCGGATAAAGTCAGATCTGGGTCAAGGAAAAATCGGTATATTTCGAGTTCAGATCATTTCGGGTTCGGATATGGTCGAGTTTGGATCAACTTGAATTCGGATTAATTTGGGTTCAGATTAATTCGGATTTGGATTAGATCGGGTTTGGGTCGTTGACTTTTTTAGTCAATTCGGGTTGGTCAAATTTGGATTAGGGCCGATTGGACAAGTTTATTGGGTTAAGCCTTGGTCATCTCGATGTGATTTATCTGGAATGAAAATCAACTGAAACCATATTTCTAAGAATTACAAAACTCATGAAAACAAAATTTTCTTCTTACATGACCTAAGTACAATTGGGATTGAAATAATCCAAATATTTAATAATCTGTATGACAGTTTTCTTTATAATATATTTACCAATATTCATAAATTAATTACATTTTTTTCATTTTATTTTTGTTATTTATAATAATTAATAACTTTATGAATCAAAGTGATTTAATAATCCCTACTAAATATCATAAAACAATATTATATATCTCTTTAATTTATCTTGGTTTTTTATATAATAATTGAAGACATTAAGTGTAGGTGATATAAATTCTGTACTCTATTATAGATAGCCATTAAATAATTATACATTATGTTCAAATGAATGCAATATAAAAATGAATATTTAAGTTTAACTAGATTAAAAAATATGTATAACACTCATATTATTGAAAAAAACTATATTTTTACTATATTAAAATACTTTGATAATTAATTTTAACATTTAAATATTTATTGATAATATTAAATTTAAGTTTAAATCTTTTTAGGTTTGGGTCATTTGGATTCAGATCAATTTGGATTCGGGTCAATTTAGGTTCGAATCAATTCGGGTTCGGATTAATCTAAATTCGGATGAATTTGGATTTGGATCAATTTGGGTTCGGATTCGATCGGATTTGGATCAATGTGAATTCAGGTAAATTTGGTTTCGGATCAAATCAGATTTGGATCGAGTTGGATTTTGGTTGTTGATTTTTTTGATCAAATCGGATCGGTCGGATTTGAATTCGAATTTATTGGATGCATTTTTCGGGTCGGATCAACTTTTACCACCTCTACATATATACATATATTCCATGTATAGCCTCCATTCTCAGTGTGCTGCTACGATTAGGTTTCCATCGTTATCAGTTTAAGCACCAAAGGAATGAACATAATATCTCATTTAAAACTCTAACTACTTCTCAATATATTCCTTGTTAGGTTTTTAGCCTTTGTTTTTTTATATTTGATTGATTTTGATTTTTGCCATATCAAACGACCAAACCATAATCAACATGTGTCTTGAGCAGAATATCTTGAATTACAAACACTTTTTCAGTCATGCATGGTCCAATCTGCAAAAATATTCCCAGATTTTAATGCGTGACAGATGTTTTAATGTCCTAACCATTATATGATAATAATTCGATATATCTACCCCTAAACAGAGCCATCTTTAATATGGCGGTTGCGAGTTGTAGAACACTATGAAATTAAGATTGCATTTTTTATTGGCTGTTTGGAATTGCAGATATTAGTCTAAGATCTAAACCTCAAAACCCTTTTGTCTTAAATGGAAGTTCACTTGTTCGGGATATGATTCTGGTGCCAAATGCATTGCACTGAGCAATGCATACATGTCGATCACCCTCGTATTATTTCTGTGAATCTGAATAACAATGTATTGCTCATGATTGCTAGTGTTTTTAAATTAAAAAATGTTCTCGCTAAACCTGGGAGCTAACTTTGACAATGAAGATCAAGATGCATTCCATGGTTTAGGCTGGCTCAAAATATACGAAAAAACAGCCGTATTTTTTTGTCTCTCATGCGGTATAATTAGGTTCATATCATTGTCTTTGACGATTAATGAGTAAGCATGTTGTATTCAAACTGTCACTTATGCTTTACGAAATGCCTCTTGTTTAGCTTACTTTTAAGCCTTCATTGACCACATTTAACAGCTAATTGATCTTGCTTATCATGCTGTTGCATAAGCATAATTGCAGAGAAAATGAACTGGCACTGGCACATCTTAATAGGTCCCTGGCACAATGAACAGCTGCTATATATATAATAATAACAACGAAATTTATGGTTCGAGACCGTCATAAATATGGAACTTCGTCGCTTCATGATTTATTTTTGAGAATTGTGGTAGCAATACTTAAACATCTTTCATCTTCTGCAAGTCATTTCCAGGGTCCTACCCTTTAACGTTATCAATGAGTTGTTTGCTACAGACTGATCCCAGAGCTTTCACCCTTGATTGAAAACGACAGCACATGGAATATAATCAATCTGTAGGCTTAAGGGTTGCATGTCTGCTGAGAAATCAAAAGGCTGAAGAACCACCAAAATCTAAGAGCCTGCCAAATTTTCCTGTTTCTTGTTTGGTAAGGATGTGGCCCTTGTGTCTTGATTCAGTTTCTTTTCCACATGAAATCACGAAAAAAATGCTTCATGCTTTCTCCTTGACCAAGTCCTTAATGCTTGTTCCTGCGCTTGGTCTCTATTTCATACTGTTTAATTCTAGCCCCCCACGTTTGGGTTGATTTTGACTTGGTTGTCGTTCAAAAACACTGTTTGATCAACAAAAATTTGATCAGTCATTTTAGAACTTCTGCAACACTTAGGGGTTGCAATCAGTAAAAGGAAATTCCGGTATATTTTTTGAATGGAGTTACTGTTTGTTGTTCAAAGTGAGTCGAGAAATCAACGTACTGGCTGACAAAGCATTTGAAGATAAGATAATGGAGGCACTTTGAGGTAATTCACAATGAATTCCATATGCTACAAAAACAAACTGAATTTTCTCTGTTCATTGAAAGAAACAATTCGATCAAAACAAGCTACTTTCTAGTTTAAATCGATCGAGAGAGTATTGA
This sequence comes from Heritiera fomes, assembly GCA_032173925.1. NCBI lineage: Eukaryota > Viridiplantae > Streptophyta > Magnoliopsida > Malvales > Malvaceae > Heritiera > Heritiera fomes. The sequence goes on along the minus strand of JAPDPM010000015.1, from coordinate 11,370,445 downwards.
TAAGGCGGCGCAATTCGGATTACCCGGATAAGGACAAAAACGTATGAAATCGATAATACACTATCCTTGTTTAAAAATAATAACAATAATAAATAATAATAAACTCTCTCCATATTTATCTCATCGTATCTTGGCACCATAACATTTGTTTCAATTCAATGGTAGGAGTATATATTCTTATGTTTAAAGAGATGGGTTTGAATAACATATTTAAAGTTGAATATGAAGTTTAATTTAAATAGTTCATACAATTATTTTTAAGATGTGATATTAAAAATTTTGATATTCAAATTTTAATATTTACAAATTTTTTATTTTTAAATTTTGATTTTTTATGCAAAAATAAATAATGTTTACAAGATTTTATTTCTAGAAAAAAAATTGGCTAAATGCTCAATTTAGAATTAAACCTTTGCGGGATTTCTCAATTAAGGATACAATATTTAATTTTGGTCAATTAAAGACTAAACGTTTTCGAATTTGTTCAATTTATGACTTTTTAACGTATGTGAGTTACACGTGCAGTTAAAGAGAGTGAATGACGATGAAAGGACAAATTGCTGTCACATGTTCCACTAAAATGCTGCCACGTATCCCATGTATATTTACCTATTAAAAAAAATAAATATAAATATATTGTCACGTGTCCCTCTAAATTGCTGTTACGTATCTCACTTAAATGTTGTCACGTGTCTCATGTATTTTAACCTATTAAAAGAAAATAAATATAAATACATTGCCACGTGTCCTACTAAAATGCTGCCACATGTCAATTGCTGCCACCACGTGTCCCACTAAAAATGTTGCCACGTGTCCCACATATTTTTGCATATTAAAAGAAAATAAATATAAATACATTGTCACGTGTCTTTATTAAACGTCGCTATTCTTTTTAACGGTACGCGTACTTCAGTTTCTTTAAAAAGTCCTAAATTAAACAAATTTGAAAACGTTTAATTTTTAATTGATCAAAATTAAAGATTGTATCCTTAATTAAGAAATATCTCAAAAGTTTAATCTTAAAATGAGCTTTTAGCTAGAAAAAATATTAATTACTAGCTTGTGACAGCCTTAAAAAAATTGCTGATTTTGATTTGATGAGAGATATGGCGAAGAAGTTTTACAAAGTATCACCAAATGGAAAGCATGATTGTTACAAGAAATTATTAGGTTTCCCACGATTCCATCTCTAGACTTTCACAGCCAGCCATCACAATTTACGCAGCAATCAAGTACACTTGTTATATCACCAATAGGCAATAGCTACAAGGGTATCAAGCAATACAGAAATATTGCCTCAACCGCAAGGTAAAATTTGGTGTCGCAATCATAATCCTACCATCATTGCATTGCTGTATGATCAATGCCGGATCATCATTTTCATTTACCATAATAAAAATGATCCGATTTTTTCTTTTTTTAAATTTTATTTTTACTTTGCTTTTGTAAATCTAATATTCTCGCAATTTAACTCCACAATATTCTATTTTTCTTTATTCTTTGTATTTACTTCTTATACTCAGAGCTCATTTAACGTACAAATTTATTGGAAAAGAATCATATCAAGTGATAAATCATATCATCTGCTTAAAAGGGTCAATCAGCCGTTAGTTTAGTAATATCAAAGTTGATTTCAAGATTGAAGATCCGAATTTAAACTCTAATAGTAATCCAAAATATAATTAAAAAAGTAAAATGCTGTAATTGGAGAATATTTTCATGCATGCTGAACTGTTGCAGACAGGATATATAAATTATATGCCCTAATTTAACAGTGTTTTCAATGATGTTAAAGTGATAATGTTTTAACACCATGATAAACACAGAATTTTTGAATGGAATATTGAGGAACAAGTAGAATCCCCTTTTGGGAGGGGAGGATATGTATGATAAATATAAATAAATAATTGATTAAACCCTAATCGAGAAAGCTTGAAATTTGCAAAGAAAATGAGACATTAATTTTTTTAAAAAACTTTTGATCATTTTTTCATTATCCACTCATGGATAATGGAGACTGCATTAAAAAATTAGCAGGATCAGTCAATTCCAGGGTTTGTCTGCCAGCCAGCTTTACGCCTTTTTGATCAACTTGGGCTTATGTAAAAATAAGAAATAAATAATTTTTTTTAAACCAAAAAAAATAAAATAAAATTTTTGTTCTCCATGAAAATGACCCACCCAAAAGGGGAAAATTTTAAATTATACTTGAGATCAGTATGAACAAAAAATATGTTTCAGATGAGATCATCTAACAATGCTTGTGCATACATTGTACCAGTAGTCATCGCTGTGGTGGGAGGGGCCGTCGCTAATTAAAAGTGATATTGATGAAGTAGACAGTACCAACCCCAGCCTTTACCATCACTCAAAAGATAAATCCTATCTCTTTCCATTTTCCAGAACGATTCATCCATTGAAGATATAGAGGTCACAATTTTTTTTTTGAAGCAAGAGATTATAATTTTTTTAACGATAAATACAAATAAGATTTCGTTAATGAATATTTATTAATATTGGTTAAGTTTGAGTTTATGAAAATATGGTCAAATTTTTCGTTTGATTTTCTCTCTGATTGAAGGATAAAATTAAATGTCCAATTTTGGGTTCATATAGCAATACAAATTGAGGGTTTTTTTTTAAATTATGGGTATCTTCATTCGTTTTAACGGTCTAAAAATAATTCTGTTCGAAGCTTCGTCACAATTAAAGCTCTTTAGTCCTTCCCAAAAATGCGTTTAGTGAAAGATGAACCTGAAAACTCTTCTCACAAACTCAGTTTACGTTGTCAACTAAATCACAATCTATAGGTCAAATTGAGTTAATATTAGCAAAATTAGCGAATAGAGATGTCATCACAATAACTAGATAGAAAAAGAATGTCTTTAATTAAAATTTTGTGGTAATAGGTTTTCATCAAGAGTTTGTATATAATGCACTGATAGCGTATAGTTTCTATAAACTGTCAATGCATCAGAAGTTAACACCTCATCAATAGGTCCTTATGGGCAAATTAAAAAAAATTATTTATATTTACATATAAGGACCTATTAATGAGGTGTCAACTTCTGATGCATTGACAGTTTATAAAAATTATACACTATCAATACATCGTATATAAATCCTTTCATCAATTAATAAAATTCTCTATGTCTTTTAGTCTTGGCTTCTTCCCCAATCCTTCACACCAAATTAACCATAGGGATCGTATCTTTTTATAGTAATTAATTGTATTCAACTATTATTTTTTGTATATTATTTCTGGATAAAATATTACAATCTTATTGATAAACAAATTTAAAAGTTCAAAAACTTTTATAAGTAAAATAAACTGATATTTTTTTTACTTACACAACGTTACAATATGACTGTTAAGGAGATTGAATTGAAATGAAAATCCAATTCCATGGAGTGGCCATTTCCAGCTCATGGTGATAAAAATAAAATAAAATAAAATTTAAAGGTGATCATTATAAGCATGCTTCAATCTTCATGAGGGATTGTCCTTGGTGAATTGGGGCATTCACAGATTATTACCATTTTTTTTTCTAATGGAATTGGCAGGATCTTGTACGTTGAGATTATGCAAGCTTTGCAGACTTTAAAATATGCATATTAAATCCTAAAAAGTTTATTTTCAATTGACATCTAACCAAAACAATTTCAACACAGAAATTATGGCATCGGGGAAGCAGCCCTCCCCTCCTTACAACTAAGAAAAAAATAAATTTATTATTTAATAAGTTAAATATAAAATCAACATGGTTGATTCTATCTACCAAATGGCAGCTCTCTAGTGGGCGGCTTTTATTAGTCTTTTACATAGTGATGCAGTGCAGTCCGCCTTCCCAATAAATGATTTCAGGTCTGACCCTCTTTATTTAATGGAGAAAAAAGGACAATGCATTTTGTGGGGCTTAAGAAATTTAAACATTAGAGGAAGAAATAAAAAATAAAGTAAAAATTAAAAGAGGTTTTATAACATGTATTAAAATAAAAAAAATATTTTTTATTAAGAGCTTAATTTAAATGACTCATGTAATCATTTTTAAGAAATAACATTCAATAAATCCGAGGTTAAAAATTTTACTATTTGCAATCGTTTTTTTCTAATTTCACTTGTTTTGTATAAAAAAAATTTTAATTAATTTTAGAGTTTATATATGATGCATTGAAAGTGTACGAACAGTGTATAGCTTTCATACACTCTTAGTTAATCATAAGATGACATTTAATATGTAGATCTTTAAAATAAATATTAATAAATTTTTAAAATTTATTTTTAAGGATTTATACACTTTTACTTTTTACTAATTAATAAAGTATCATTTTGTGATTTGCTAACACTATATGAAAGTTATACACTGTGAATGTATCATAAATAAACTCTTAATTTTAATAAGGTTTGAATTTAAGACATAAGCTTTAACGTTATACAAAATCTCATAAAATACAATATAAATAAAAGAACTAGACAAGGTTGATTTTAACAGAATGTAAAAGGTTAAATCGGCCAAGATTTAGCTGAACGAGCACAATGAAGAACACCTTAGCTACTAAACACTGTACCCTAAAAGAATTGAGACGACGGCGACTTACAAATCCTAACTTCCCCATTCCATCGAAGAATAATTCTGACCCAACATTCCACCGACAAAATCATAAGTAAAAACAAAGAAGGACCAATGTTTAAAAATAAAAAAATGCTAACAAGAATCCAATATGAAAACCAATAATGAAGTCCACGATTTAACATAAATCCAAGAACTAACCGTAATCGATTAACTATTACCATTACCAACCTACTCTCTCTTTGTTCTATTTCCAACAACTTTTATAATGCTCTCTTTATCACCTTCAAAAGAGAATTTAAGTCATTTTCCGATATCTCAAGTTTTGACAGTCTCATCTCTAACTCTAAGCAAAGAATTTCTCCACCAAATATCCTTATTAGAGACGCACAAATCATTTTTTGTAAATTTTTTGGTGTAAATCACAGGTATCTTCATCCGTTTTAACGGTCTGAAATTAATCATGTTCAGATTTTAGTCACAGTTAAAGCTCTCCACCCCTCCCTAAAGGTGTGTTTAGTGGGAATCGAACTTGAGAACTCTTCTTACAAATTTAATTTGCGTTGTCAACTGAACCACAACCCATGGGTAAATCATTTTTTGTAATTACAAGTGCATGAATGTAAACTTGAGTCCTTGAATGAGTCTTTTTCCTACTCCAATAGTATTTTCTTTGTTTCTTCTTTTCATAAAGGATATTTGGCTTTGTTTAGTATAGTGGAAAGAAAAGAGTGGAGAAAGAAAATTAGTTAATCAAATGATTGAGTTACAAAATAAAAAAATTATTATGAAATAGAACTATTTAATAAACTAATTTTTCTTCATCATTTTTTTTTCATCCTATCAAGCAAAGCTAAGTTTTTTACTAGAAATATACTTAACACAATCTTTAATCTCTTTCCAATAGATTTCGTATTCTTCAAATTCTTTGTGAACTTCACACTCTTCATTTTGAATACATTCATCAATTTTCTCTCCCCCAACTTCCACATTGAAACTCGAAGAATTGAAACTCATACGATCCCCCAAGAACTCCCTCAACATTCTCATCTTTGAGTGGCTGTGAACAACCACCCTTACAATTAGGCTCACCCGTTACTTCAATAGAATTTGGAGCCACACCACACTCCTCGAGACTATAAAGATCACATCATGGGCCATCCTCAACACTATTCTCAATCAAATCAAACATGCAAACTCTTTTCTTGTACGATAATTTTGCAAGGAACTTTTGACGATTCAACATTACTAGAGGAATGCTTAACCATCATTCAAGACAGAAGGACATACTCATGCACCGCACAAGTCCTTGGATTGATTAGAAATTGGTACCGCAACAAGACAGCTCTAGAAAGATGATTCTTTCTCACAATTTTGCGTACGATCCTTTAAGCTCTCCGAAGAATAGACTTTTTAATATCTCTTCTAAGTTAATTTTAATAACTAAAGATCTATTTTCCAAAGAAACTTGTATATGATTAAACGATTTACCAATAATATAGAAGAAAATAAAGCTCTTAAGAACCTTTTCTACACTACCAAAAGAGGGATCATCATTTTTCTCAATCCTAGGCTCCAACACATGGTTTTTACTAGTGACAGGGGCATTGTTTTTCTTTCCATACCTTTTTAACCATTTCAGCATAAGATTTATAATCATTTTAGGTTATCTTAAACCAAATATTAAATTCTCTAAATTTGGAAAGCCTAGCATTCCGAACATGATTTAAAGTTTTGGATGAACGACCCTTGGCATTAAAAAAATCTAAGTTTAAAGCTACCAATCCATATTAGATTCAAATATGCTAATAAGCTCTCAATTACATTATAAATGTTTGCAAATCTAATAAAATCATATCTATAACCCAAAATATTTCTGCTATAATGAATGAAATCATTAACAGTATCACTGTAGCATTTGAACGTCACCTTCCTCATCTCATTCTATCAAAAGAAGCTTATTTTTGTCCTTCAAACACACCCTAAAAATGAAATATATATAAGGCTACCGCCAGTCATGACATAGAAGATTGCATTTTGCATGGTGTAATTTGCAATTGTAGTGCTACATTTTTTTTAAAAGAAATTTGTTCGATTGAAATTATTTTATGAACTTTTAAAAAAAAAGAAATTATTTTATGAAGATTTCAATAAATGATACAAAAATATTTTTTTATTTATTGAAAAATAGGATAAATAAAACTAAAGATGGAAATATGCCTTCTTTTCCTTTCCTGTAGTATAATAAATTATTTATTCGAGTCATGATTGAAAATTTTATAGGCAAAAACTGGGAAATTAATTAGGCTGTGGAAATTTGGTCTGGAATCCGAGACAGCGCCGTAAAAATTTTACTTGTTGCCGATTTTTTAGCAGACCAAGTCAAGTTAACCGGTTTACCACGCCAGTCAAAGTGTCAATGACTCAATCATTACGGTTTACCTGCGTCAACCCCAACAACTAAACGCCGTTATGTCCCCCAACAACTCCCATGTGATGAGGTGGAAATATCTTATCCGTTCATATATTAAAGCTGATTTAGACCGTCGGATCGAGGTGCATGAGTGGAAATGGCTGTTTTGGGGAGTTGCAAAATTATTACAAATAGATTTTAGCGTGGTATGAAAAAGATTCACCCCGACATTTTGACTGCAACTGTCAGTAGAGACAATCAGCAAGAAACGAATGAGCAAACTGCTAAGCAAAGTCACAGTAAAAGATTTCGACCAAATGAAAAAAAAAAAAAGTAGAAGATTTCGACCAATGATAATACATCTATACTAATTTAGCATCATGTTAAGAAAAAAGTATTATTCACTTTTTTGTTTATATATTGCACATATAAAAGCAATTATTATTAATTAATAAATTTCACAAAAGTTTCAATATATTCCTTCTTTTCATGTAAAGTTTTAATAATTATTAATTAGATGATCTCTGCACATCGTCAATCAATCCCAATGTATAAATATAATATGATTAATGAGTAAAATTTAAAAATATAAATACTTTTATAATTAAATTAAAAAAACTTTATTAATATTTATTTCTAAAGAATTATATATTTTTTTATTTTTTTCATTAATAAAAGGATATTTTGTGGTGATTGATAGTGTATAAATATTATATATTTTTAATACATTAAATATAAACTTTAATTGAATATGTACTAAACATAAGTATTTGTATATCAATCTCATACACTATCATTCATTCATGCAATGATAATTCATTAATTATGAACTTAATAATATTTATTTAGAAAATTTTTTATTTTAATATTTTATGAGATGACATGTTATGATTCACTAATACTCTTGTAGTATATATGATTTTATGTACTGGCAATGCATCAAATATAATTTTTAAATATAGTGTGTAAATATATAAAAATTTATATTTGACACATTAATAATGTATAGTCTCTATACATTAACTGTTAATCACAAAAATGTCACATCATTAATGAGTAAATTTAAAAATATACAACCTTTAAAAATAAATTTAAAAACTTTAATGATATTTATTTTAATGGTCTACATATTTTTTTAACTTTGTTAATTAATGAGATGTTACTTTGAGGTTAATTGATAGTGTACAATGCATCAAATATAAACTCAATACATAATGATTATATTGAAAATTATGATTTTGACTAATAAAATCTAGTAAAAATTTTATATTATTTACATTTTAAAATGCTTAAATGTACGATACAAATACAATGAGATGGAAAAGAGATTTGCATTGTGATAACTCATAAGTTATATTTGGCATTTTACAAAATTTGCTATCCCGAATTGGGTAGTCTTTCATTGATTTTTATGAAATTAAAAAAAAAAATCTTTGATTTTGGTGTATATAATATTCATTTTTAATTTTTTTTATAAATTTGATATATTCCATTATTTTTAATGTTAAAAAATTAAAAAAATCATTATAACTAATTTTAGAATATAAAAATGTAAGAATTTTAAATGTTAAAAAAAAAAGAGAAAATAACTTTTAGGACATAAAAAACAGTTTTTTTAAAAAAAAAGCAGCGTGAATAGTGACTAGTGTAGTGAGTCGTTTGTTAAATTATAAAAGTTGTGGCTAGTTAAATGGCATTAACAAGGCAGTAGAGCTTGGTTTATTATTTAAATTCATTTTTGGGCAAAAATTTCAAAATAAAAAAAATAAAAAGTGGAAAAGTAATTCAAAGCAAACACTAATGAACAGGAAAATTTGTTAAAATCAGTACTTTTAGAGAACATTTATTTATGCAATATTAAAAGAAGAATTATGCTGTAACCAAAAAAAATTATGCAAATTTATTCAAATTTCCCTCACTGTTCTGAAAAGCGATAAGATCAGATTAGTCTTTGAAAAGACCCAAGCAGATTTTTTTTTTCAATTTTTACAAAGAAAATACAGATGTGAAGTTCAAATTTAGATTTGTGAAAATTTCAATTTTTTTTTAAGTATGAGAAATTGAATCAATATTGAAAGGTTTTTTTAATGTCAACGAAGAGATTTTAGTTTAGTATGCTAGATCCAATTGAAAATTTTATAAAAAGTGTTGTTTGAATAGCATATTTTAAAAGTATTGCTAAAATATGATAAATTAGCATTTAACGAATTTAACATAAAAGTGCAAATTTATAAAAAAAAATTGCTATACAAATAGAATTTTTTAAAAGTACTGTTAAAAGATGTTAAATTAACAATTGACAAATTTAATATAAAAATACAATTTCACAAAAAAGGTGCTATTTGAAAATAATTTTTTAAAAATACTGTTAAAAGAAGTTAAATTAGTATTTTTCAAACTTAATATAAAAGTACAATTTCATAAAAAGTATAATTCTAATAAAATTTTCTAAAAGTACTGTTAAAAAAATTAAATTAACATTCGACAAACTTAATATAAAAGTAGGATAGAATGTTAAAAAGTACTTAATAGAATTTGTGCATATTTTTAATAATGAAAAAAATAATAAAATTTATTAAATTAAGTCACAAGTTTTTAAGTGAAACAAAAACATAAAATAAAAATGTTTTTGATAATTAAAATAAAAATAAATAAAAACAAATATAAAAATTACACTAAATAAATTAATTAATTAATGTGAAACAATATAATTTTCTTTATAATTCTCTGAATTAATGAAGAGTAACGTGAAAATATAAGTATTTTTAACTAAATACATGTTATTAGAATGAACACTTCTTGAAAAATTTTAATTTATAATTTCATAAAAAAACTCAAATATGTTTTCGCATAAATTAAAAATTTTAAAATTTTGAAAACGAAATCAAATATGCATTTAATGATACGAAAGAAGTCTTGAGACTTTAACAAGATAATAAAATTCTAGATTCAAGTCTACTATATGTGAATTATATATCTAATTATGTACTAATTTATTTAATTAATTTAAATGATCTATAAATATAATACTTGATTTTATTATAACCTTTTTGTATCATAATAAAAAAGAAGTAACCAATAATAACCCTCAATTTGGCAAATGGCCCTTCTTAGCTAAACCACTGAAATTACTGCATATTGATGGTTCCATGACAACTTTCCAACAAAAAATTCTCAAATTTCAAGACTTTTTTTTGTATTATTTTGGTTTTATCTTGTCCCCTTCGAGAATCAAGATTGCAAAATGCAAAGAACAAAATCTAGCAAAAATAAAATAAAATCTCTCCTCCACCCCACCAAAAGAAGAGATCTTGTGATGATCAGAGTTACAGGCCTGAATACATATAACTTTGTCACGGTGCTTCGTTTTCAACTCGACACGCTCACTTCTTCTTTCCCGTGCCATCCCTTTCCCCGCATCTCCCACACAGCTGCCTGTCCTCCTGCCCCTGCCTCTGCCTCACCGCCTGCTGCTTTTGGCTCTTCTGCCTTCACTTTTCGCTTTTAATATACTCTTTGACAAATTCAGAATCAGACACTACTAAACTAATCAATCAATTGCTTTTTTGCTTAAAAGAAAATTTTAAGATTAATTCTATTCGGTTCGAAGATGATAAATAATAAAATATTTTTATTAACAATAATTTTAAAATTTGAATTATATTTAAATACTTTAACTTTTTCATGCAACGTTTGGGTGTGGTTAGCAGGACAAGTGTTCAAAAGAAAAGCAAAGCAAAGCAAAGCATAGAAGTAGTAGTAAAATGGAAGCGAGGGCAGTGTCTAAAAGGTTGCCGGGGATTACTGATGAGTTGTCGGTGGAACAGATCTAAACAGTTGATGCAAAAAACAGCAAACCATATTGAATTATCAGTTCATTAACAAATAATTCCATTCACAGGTTCGCATGTAAAAGGAACATTTGTGCCTCTCTTTTTTCTTGCAACGTTTTATTGACCAACCAACTATCTTTTGCTAATCAAATGATTAAACAAGTTTTATTTTACTATATATGTTTAACAAATTGAGTATAATTTAGAAAAAGGAAAAAATAAAAGAAAAAAATTATAATACTAAGCGAAGCAGATTCAGAAAGGCCAAAGAAGCTTCTATTTTTCCTTCATCAAAAGCCAGCTCTCCCCCGAGCCTAGCCAGACTGCTTCTCTCTCTCTCTCTTCTCACATTAGCCTCTTCTTCTGCTTCTTCTTCTTCGTTTTGCTTGTTGTATGTATTTAAGAAAGAAGTTCTCAGGAGTTTCAAACTTTGATGTCTACACCTTTAGAACATGATTACATAGGCTTAACAGAGTCTTCTTCAATGGAAAGAAGCTCTGAGAAGATATCTTCTTCCTCTTCCTCCTCTTCAACCCACTCCATTGAAGACAAAACCGGAAAAAATACCAATAAAACTTCTCTCAATCTCAAAGAAACTGAGCTGAGGCTTGGCTTACCGGGTTCTCAGTCTCCTGAGAGAAAAGTCTCTCTCTTTGGCAAAGATTTGGAGAGTAATGATAAAAGTAATGGCTTTTCTGTTAGCCCTTTGAAGAACTTGGTGTCTGGAGCTAAAAGGGGCTTCTCAGACGCCATCGATGGGTCTAATGGGAAATGGGTTTTCCCTATGAATGGTAAATCTGATGTTGAGTTCGCTAAAGGCGCTGGCTTGGCCTCTCCTAGAGGTGGTTTGGAGAGCAAAAGCAATTCCCAGCAAGTAAGGGTATCTGTATCCGCCATGAAAGAGGTTGGCGGTGTTCCCCAGTCTCCAAAGCCAGTTCAAGATAAGAAGATTCTTATCCCTCCTGCAAATGAGCATGCTAGTGCTCCTGCTGCAAAGTATGCTTATCTTCAAACTTGTTTTCTTTTGGCTTCCTTACAATTTTGAGGAAATATGTGCAAAGGGGGAAGAAACATGCTAGTTTGATATTAAATTACTGGTGTTTACCATTTAGCCATTGTAGCTTTAAAACATTTTCTTCCGATTTCATCGCTTATTTCTTATTGTTGGGACTCTGGAACTCTTTGTTCTACTTTTAATTGTATAACAGCTGGTTGGCTTATAATTTTACATCCATTACCGAGCAAGATTTCTTCAACAGGGCACAGGTTGTAGGATGGCCACCAATTCGTTCATTCCGGAAGAATACCATGGCCTCTAATTTGGCAAAGAACTGCGACGACGCTGCCGGTTGCCTCTATGTAAAGGTTAGCATGGATGGAGCACCATACCTGAGGAAGGTTGACCTCAAGACCTGCAAAAACTATGCTGACCTCTCGTCAGCTTTGGAGAAGATGTTCAGCTGTTTCACAATTGGTATACTTGCCCGATCCCTTAGACATACGTAGCTCTACTTTAGCATGCATTATCAGCCAACATTGGATTGGTTTAGAAAGGCAAAAATGCTTGACTAATCATAAATACCATAAAATGCATCTTTATTGTGATAAAACATGTTAAGATTACTTTTTCCTTCTCTTTTTTGAAAATTTTGTGTAATTTTTGTCCTTTTCTTAATTCTCAGGGAGCTGATTTTTCATGCTTTTTTAAGATACAATTTATCTTAGCATCTGATATCTAATTTATATTTCTATTCATGAAATCAATTGATCATTCTAACACCTTTTTTAGAATAAAAACTCCCTTTTATTTTTATTTTTGTTTTGATTTAGCTATTATACATATAATTTAGCTGTTATGGTACAAATATAAAATTCTTAATCACAATATTTTTTTTAATATTTTGATTTCTGAATTCTATAACAAAATATATTGCATAGTAAAGTATGCATGGTATATGTCACTGTCATTATTAATTTCATATGAAATAGTGCTCATTTGAACAAGATTCATGTGCAAAATAGGCATAGATTAATAAAACTTGGGGATTAAACAATTCCTTGCATAGCCGGTAAGGTTTTGTGGTTTGTGTGGTGAAAAAGTTTTAATCAAGAATCAAACCTGCAGAACAAAATTAAAAATCTATCCACGGCATAATTGGTGAGTTTTAAGTACTTCAACCACCGAGCACTCTTTAGCAGAGCATGAACCTAGTTTTGTTTTGAAATAGTTATAATACTGTGATTTTATAATGAACACTGTTGACTCGTGAATGAATTATTGTGATTCAGGGCAGTGCAGTTCCCATGGGCTTCCTGTGCGTGATGGTCTCAGTGAGAGCCGTTTGATGGACCTCATCCACGGATCTGAGTATGTGGTGACATACGAAGACAAGGACGGTGATTGGATGCTTGTCGGCGATGTTCCATGGGAGTAAGTGCTTTTCCTTGTAGATAACACTTTATGTATTCTTTTCAAAATCTGAATAATTCTTGGTGTGATGTGGTTTTTATGCGAAACCGCGTAATTTGCAACCAGTGGCAAATGGAAATTAAAATATGGCCTGGCGTTATTGTGCCAACTTGACATTGCAATGTTTCACTTCTCATAAAATACAGCCTAATTGATTTAAATTCCTGCATTTGCAATTTGGTTTCTTACAATTATTTGTTATCTTACTATATTTGTTGTTTATGATTTTAGATTCCCTTATCTTGTTACCTTTGTTACTCAGGATGTTCACCGATTCGTGTCGGAGATTAAGGATAATGAAAGGTTCGGAGGCAATTGGACTAGGTATTCCTTACTGATTAAACAAACTACATCATAGTTTGGCATTCTTTTCCTTGATCATCAGTCCAACATCTTTGAGCAGAAACCCAAACTATTTCAGTGTATTCCCTTTTTTTTCCAATTTTTATTAAAATTTGTAGAAAACATTGAATTATCTTGCTTTGAATTTTCTGCACATTTTAATTTCTTGGGTGTTTTATTCAAGTCATCCTGATATTTGAGTGAGTCCATTTGACTGCTTCCAGCTCCAAGGGCCATGGAGAAATGCAAGAACCAGAATTAATGCAAAAGCATCTTGAAGAACAAAAAAGAAAACAAGTCTTCAAAACTCCAGAATTTTTAAGGAAGATCAGTTGAGCACTTTACTCGAGAATTATATATATATATATATATATATATATATATATGTTTTCAGATATCATAAGTTTGATGTATTATGTGAAATTAAAAAAAAAAAAGCTTCTATTAGACAGATGATGGCATTGGAGACATATCCAACTATTTAAGGTTGTCTGCTTTACATTTCTCTTTTATCTTTTTTTTTTCATTTCTGTATGGATGATTGCTTGCCTATTGCCCATTTCTTTATCTCTTTCTCTATCTCAAAAAGAAGAGCACGCCTGCCTTGAAAAGTCTTTCTAATCATTCAGACAGGAAAATAGAAAAGCAAAAGAAAAGGCCTTTGATTAATTGCAACGAATGAAAAGCTTGGGTGGTAAATGTTGGAGTGTGATTGGTAAGCGTTGTTTTTTGAGAAAAAGCCATTTAATCCCATCATATCCAACTTTGCGTTCTGATTAGAACGAGTATGGCAGTGTGCCCTGTTTCAGATATTTTATTCTATGGATTACTGAGTGGTCAGGCAACTTGTTTCATTGTTTCACACTACTTTGGCACTATTTCTTCATAATTACGGTTATGACATTGAATCGGCTAATATTTTCATCTAAAAATACATGAATGAATGATTTCTGGATGCTCTCTCCAGGACCAACTGTGGATAATAAGTAACGTTTATAGCTTGATACTATCTCTCGTCATTGGCCACAAAATTATTGAAACCGATTAGGATTTAAATGTAATTTTCATAAACGAACAATAAGGGTTTGCCTGCCACTTAGGCTTAGGTTTAGTGACAAATAAGAAAGGAATTTGAGATACTAAATTCAAATATTATCATATGTGAGTTTGAGTTTAATTATTGAATTTAGTTATCCACTAATTTAGTTAGTCAAGTTATTTCCATATAATTAGAAGTTTTTATAAAATTAATACTTAATCATGATTATAACTTCTTTTATAATGTATTGCTTTAAAAAAAATAAATAAAGACATGCTTGGTAGGATAAAAAATGGAGGGATGAATAAGGGTGAGTGCAGAAGTGTAAAGATGGAAAGGAGTGAGTGAAAAAATTTGAAGAAAATAAATTTTCCTAATGCATGGTAACAAAGAAAAGCACAAGAAAGGAAAATAAAAAAGATTTTTATTTCTTTATTCTTATTAACAAAAATAAATCATTTCAAATTAATGAAAAAAATGCGATAGATAATAGCAACTATGCATATTTATAAAATTATCTTTTATATTTTAAATTTTGTTTTGTTATATTAACTTATTAATGATATAATAGTAAAACTATATATATTATTTTCAAGTTTTACCAAAAAAATGGATGAAAAAAATCAATGGAAAAACTGTTTTTCCTTCTAATTTTTGTCACTTTTTTCTCCTGCAAATTTTTTATATTTCTGTTTTTCTTTCTATCTTACCAAACGAAACCTAAAATATATACTCTGATCTACCATAACAAAATTAATCCAGTCGGTGATTTCTAGTAAATCAACCTAACATACGATTGTGCACATAAAAACCAAAGTGAAGGAAAGAAAGTGAACTGCTCTCATCCACCCCAGCTTTTGGATGAGAGGTGGAAAAAACTGATTGTCAGATCAGTATATAACATTGGAAAGGCATCATTGTGTATTGCTCTTAAAAATTAGACAGCATTTTTTTTAAATTAACAAGGAAATAATCTCAACTTGCTATGGGGAAAAGAAAAGAGATATATTGACACAAGTTTCATCCAGTGAAGTTAAAACAGATCTGATCCTGGATAATATCAAGATTCTGGTTTGGAAATTTGCAGATATACCATCTGCGTATATCCATTGAATACAGATCTCTCAAGCCTGCCTAAACCAAGCCGCTGAAACAAGCCATACCGGCCATCTTCAACAATAGGAGTAGGTGCACGAGCAGGATCATAACGAGTTTGGTGGGTAAGGGATGGACCGGCCACTGGTGGTAGCTCCCAATAGACATCAAGAGTCGATTCAACAAACCTGCTATTCTGAAAATGTTCGCCGTAAGAGATTGCAGTCTTATTGTGGTTAAAGTCGTCCCGCATCTCCCCTCTAACACCCCACCATGCTTCATGCGGCCCACAAATTTCATCGATATCCACAGCCTTCTCCCAGAATTTCTTCCTTTTCGATCTAATCCTGGCTTCATCACTGTCCCTAAAGCAGCTATGGCCACCTCCTGAATGACAAAAAAGCTCACAATTAGGTGAAGAAATGAAAACACCCTCAGAAAATAAAGATTAAAACGTACCATATTTTATATTAAAATTTATGCATAAACTGTTTTGCACTTAGTGAACTACACAAGGAACTCCGAATAGAGTTCTAAAGAGAAATACCAAGGCCAAAAAAATGAAAGAATTCCTCAAGATATAACCTGACATCTATTCTTTATACCAGCAAGAGATCATATTCATAAATAATTTACTCCTCACCTATCATCTAACTGCAAGCAAAAACAAAAGAAAATAATATAGAAGCTACGGACAAGAAATAAGGACATATGTGAGAAACCAGAAGATTAGGTCTTTTTACTCTTAAAAGTGTAATCATAACTTTTAAGACCCTGGTCTCTTTTACTCAAGAACTGATGTAATGAAAACTTCATTTTAGCTTTACTGAAGTAAAACTTATCTCATTTCAGGTTATAAATATTTTTATTGGCATGGATTCGATAGTGATAAATTTGCATGAAAAGCAAATAAAAAGAACCAATCAAGAGATAACGGCCTTGCTATACAGCATTGAACCCTTCTAGTCTGGGCTGGCAACATAGGATAATTCACTGCATAGAGCCAACAATGTAGTTGTTGGTTAAGCAGCAGTTTAAACAATAAGAAGATGAACAAGAAGGAATTCCATTAGAAATGCTTACACATTTAGGAGAAATGATAATAACAAAGGCAAAAATCAGGGAAACCCAATTCAATTATTTAGTCACATGACAAAATTTTTATGATTTATGGAGAAAATAGGTATTCAAACTCTTAGAATTCCTAATCAGATACCTACTGATGATCTTACCAAAGGTATGGCAAATGAGGAGCACAATAATGAAGGCAAGGATATAAATTACAGACAAAAAAAAAGAAGATTAAAGTGGATATGAGCCAAAGCATAGCCAATGAGAGGATACTCAAACTGAGAAAGGAATAAAAGATAAAAAAAAAGGTGTGGGAGCGACCACCTCTTATGTAGAATTGATCACATATCTGCCTCAATGAATAATGATCTCCGGTTCCCGTATCATAATTGTCTTCAAAAACAAGATGGTGAAAGCCAGCTTTCAATGCCTGCTTTAGCCTGTTTATGAAAGCACATCCCAACACAATAAGCACTATTAACTCAAAACCAGAAAAGGTAAAAACCAGACGTTAAGTAGCCTTAAATCAGCTCAAGCATAACCTAAAACTTGTTAAAGGAGCAGATCACCAATACTTAGATGCATTAAGTACCTTTTCAATTCATTCTGATGGTCATCAAAGAAGACAAGAACCCGACTGAAGTCAGAAATTCCTCGTTTCTTCAGCACCCTCTCCCAATCAACACTTCCAAAATCAACAAAATCTTTTCCAGCGAAGTATGTGCAATTTCCATCAACATAAGCAGGCCCCTTTTTCAAGTACTTCTCGGGATGCCGAGGAGTCAGCGAGATAATTGGTGTGTCAGGCATTGCTTGCCGCAGAACCCAAGTGGAATGCCCCTTGAATGCACCACTCTCAATCATTATATCTGGTTTTAGCCACCGGGCAATGAACCAAAGCCCAAAGCTGTGGTCAAAACCCATCCCATACATGTTGTTTTTTATAGGACGCATTTCATATATTGGTACAAACTCCTCCAGCCCCTTGATTAAATCTTTGGATGTCCATTCCACTGTTTTTCCATGTTTCGATCTGCCTTTTGCCAAGGATACAAATTTAATGGGCAGAAACCATGAGAGTTAAGATTTAAGAATTTCGCATGAAATCTTTAGCATCAAAATAAATAATTAAATAAAAAAAATCCAATTAGAGTATGTTATTCAACAAATAAGTCCATCTTTAACACCATAAACTTCCACAAAAAACAAGCAAAGGTGCATAATGTACTTTGTCTAAATTAGAGGTGAGCTACTGATTAAAAAAATGCAGATGGGTTCATTTTGATATGAACAATAGAAACTCATACTGTATAACAATTAACTAAGAGGGAATCGAAGATTAGTTCTTTACAAGCGCCACTGAACAAGAATTAATAAAGGGTAGAACAGAGATTCACTATTTCCAGCTAACTAAATAAAGATATAAGAGCCATGCAGGCAAATTTCAAATTTGATAGTTTATGGGCTTTTAATGCAACTTTACAGTTTCAAGTTAAGCCAAATTTTGTCAAAGGTGGATTCTGTTCCCAAATTAGTTCCCAAATAAAATTAAAAAATGAAGCAAAGCGAGTAAATTTATCACGGAACGGCGCTGCATTCAGCTAATGAAAATGAAGGAAACATAAAGTACAGAAGTAAAGATCGGATCGTGAAGTCAAAAAATCACAAAAGTAAAACTTACACCAAGGAACACCGAGGGATCCGAAATCAGAGTCGAGCCCATCAAGACCGAACAAACTGGCCCGAGAGATCGGGTCATAAGACGAAACGCAAACGATGGAGCGAGAGTTGAGTATCAAAGAGAAAAGCATGAAAACGCTCAAAAGAAGGCAGAGAAAGAAGCAGAGACATGGCGATTTGACGAGTCCCAAGCGAGAAATGTAATTAGTGGCCAAGAGATAGAGGTGTGGTTTTTTGGTTTTGGACTCGTCTGCGAGTAAGTTGGCGGATTCCGGATTGGAAGAGATGGAGGAGGACACGGCGGTGGAGGGGAAGTCGAAGTCAGAGTGGGGCTGAGAACGGCGGGCGGAGAGAGATCGGTCCAGCATTTTGGTTGGGGTTTTTGGGAGAGTGGGAGTGACGAGTTCTCGTTTTTGGAAAGTGAAAGAATTACTCTTTTTCTAGTTTATTTCTTTATTTAAAATTTAAAAATCTTCGTTTAAGGTTGATTAGGTTCTAGTCACTAACTACTACACTTTTGGCCATCATTAAGCCTAAACAAATTTAGGTTGCGTGGATTTTCTTGAAAATGAATTTTGAAAAATATTTACATTTTTTTGAAAAAATAGAGTTTTTTTTTATTGTTTGAATCCATCAATGAAAACGTTTTATATTCTTTAATATGTTGAAAATTTTATTTTTTAATAATATATAATTATTAAATATTGAAAATCATTTAATAAAAATTGTAAAATTATTAGTTTTTTATTTACAAAGGGAAAATAAATTAAACTAGTTTGTTTGGAAATGATAAGAGAACTAAACACCCTATTCATATGCATGCAGCAAAAACCTTACAAGCATTGGTGGTGGCTCACCAAATTCTTCAAAATTAGCAAAATTAGCAAAAGGCTTAGACCAACAAATCATACTTTGGTTTTTCAATGCACATGAATTCTTACTAAAGACCTTCTATATCTCATCTACCCAAGTATTCAATTAACTATTACGTCCCGAGCACTCGTCCTAGGCCTAATAGGTGAGATCAAGCCAAATTAGGTCCTAGTAGAGGGGTTAGGAGGTTGGTGGACTGACCTGACACAGCCCAAGGTGTTAGACATGTTGTTGATGTAGGATAAAGTAGGTGTGCATTGATCAGCACACAAATATGAGCACCTGATGATGGTTGTGAGCCCAGCGTGTGGATGAGGCCCTGACACAGGCATCAGCCCAAGTGTGCGCATAATGCTGCAAGGAGTGGGAGTAGGGTTGTAATCGAGCCGAGCCGAGCCGATACAGTGAGGTGCTCGAGCTCGAGCTCGAGCTCGACTCGGAAACTCGGTGCTCGGTACTCGGCTCGAGCTCGGTCGAGTCTTAATTTTTAAGCTCGAGCTCGACTCGAGATCAAATTCGAGCTACTCGAGCTCGCTCGATTAGGCTCGTTTATCCGAGCTCGATTTTTATGCTCGAACTCAAGCTCGATTTTTATGCTCGAACTCGAGCTCGAATCTCATGCTCGAACTCGAGCTCGAATCTCATGCTCGAACTCGAGCTCGAATCTCATGCTCGGCTCGAGCTCAAATTTATTTATATATACATATATAATAAAACATAAAATTGAAAAGAAATACAAGTCAAAAACAACAATAATGAAAACCTTACACAAATCACACACAATACAATACCAACATTGTTTGGAAAATTATAAAATCTTACATAATTTTAGAATTATAAATAAGCAACAAAAATAATATCATCATAAAAGTGAAACATTTTGCAGCAACAACTAAGACAATACCTGCAACAGAAAACACACATTGGTGACAATAATTAACTACAACAATCTTGTAATTATCGAAAATGGTTTAGCATGTCTTTAATTTAAATTTGAATTGACTATTCAATATGATTAAACATGAAATGGCACATGCATATAATAGAGGATTTTTGATAGCAACCTCACGGTCCTCACCCCCCCAACCCCAACCACAATTAAATATATATAATGGAGTGTTTAATGCTCCATAAATAAAAACTTTGCTAAATAAAAACTGGGTCTCAAATCTGTTTGTGCTCATCATCATGCCTTCCATTAATATATATGATGATAGTTCCCAATCTTGAAATTTCATGTAAATACACCCACACACACAGACACTCTCTCAACTATCCCACTGCACACACAACCCTCTCTTGACTAACCCACAATTAAAACTTTGCTAAATAAAAACAGGATCTCAAATATGTTTGAGCTCATCATCATGCCTTCCATTAATACATATGGTGATAGTCCCAATCTAGAAAAGTCATGTAAATACACCTACACACATATCCTTTATCGGAGTATCGACTATCCCACTGCACACATAGCCCTTCTCTCGACTAACCCACTGCACACACAGCCCTTCTCACTAACCCACACACAAATGTCCCACAGTAAACAACTTTCATGCCAAGAACATTCAGAGTAACTCAAAATATAGAAATTAGATATTTCTATATTAAATCAGGTAAGCAAGATTCATTCTTGAATAACTCAGAATAATGATGCTGCTCGAGAAATTATAATGAAATGTCATTCGAATAATTTCACCAAAGTAGAGGGTTTTTTGCCAATGAGTGACAAGGACTGCGTGAGGAGTGAGGCGTCGCCGAAAATTAGAGAGTGGGTCGCCGGATCTGAGTCACGTCGTGAAGAATGAGGACTGACCGTTGAAAAGGGTCTGTCTGTGGCTGTGTAGCCTTTGTGAGTCGTGAGTCGTGACTGAGTCTGAGGCAACGTGAGGACTTTCAAGAGGGGTCGTCGGAGGAGCTTTGGCAAAGGCAGATCTAGCTTGGACAGATCTGGGTCGGGCCATCAGATGTGCTGTAGGACCTCTGGGTCACGCCGTTGGAGAGTTAGAGACAACGTCTGTGTGTAAGTCGCGCCGATCGCCGGAGTTGTCGCTGAGGCGCTGGATGTGAAACCGTGAGGGAGGAGGGATGCGAGAGGGGGACCATGCGGCTGTGTCTGAGTTTGAAATGGAAAAAGGAAAAGAGCCCGAGCCTATTAGGGTTTTCAAATAGGTATTTTTGTAATTTTGTAAAAAATAAATAAATAAATATAATATAAATAAAATAAATATATATTAAAATATTTAAAGCTCGATTAGGCTCGCGAGCTACTCGAATCAGACATCTTGTTGCTCGAACTCGGCTCGCTCGATAGCTCGAGTAGCTCGAGCTCGAGCTCGGCTCGATAAAAATCGAGCCGAGTTCGAGTTTTCTTCGAGTCGAGCTCGAGTAGCTTGCGAGTATCAATGTATCATTTACACCCCTAAGTGGGAGAGGTGTGCGAAAGGTTCCTGAAGCTCCTAGAGGCATCAATGTGCGGATGGTCCGAGATTCGATTAGAGGATCCAGGTGCACACCTAGATGCAGAGGACTCCAAAAGGTGTTGGAGAACCAGGTGCACGGGGTGTGCAAAGTGTTCCAAACGAGTCTAGTTGAGAGCCATATGTAGGATGCGTAAGGAAGCTTTTAGAGCCATTAGGAGAGCTCTAGATAGGTCTGGGTGTGCGCCTAGGCACATTTGGAAGGTTCTAGACATTCTCGCTTAGTGCACCAGCACCCTCCAAACCAACAGGTGTCCATAACCTTGCAATTGACCTAGCCATTTGCTAGCAGACTTAAAAATGTCTAGAAAAGCCCTAGCACCTAGCCACTTGGCTTGATTGTGACCACATAATGTCTAGAAGGCTTGTCAAATAAAAGGGTGCCCTCCACCTCATTTGTATATATGATATAAGAGAGCATAAAAGTGACTTGAGTGAGTCTATCCCTCCATGGATGGAAGGATGAGATAATGTGTAGAGCTTTTTCACTCATGTTAATGGACCATGCGATGAAGTGGTTTAACGGTTTGGTGGAAGGGTCTATTTATTCGTTTGACCAATTGAGGAGTGAGTTTCTAAAGACGTTTGTTATTAACAGTCAAGGAAGAAGGAGATCACATATTTGCTCACCCTTAAATATGTAAATAATGAGTCATTGAAGAATTATGTAGACCGATTTCGAAATACTACTCTTGAAGTATGTGACTTGCAGGTTGGTGTTGCTGTGGTCACAATGCAGCAAGAAACCAAGTCTGAGAAGCTACAACTAATTTGGCAATTTGTGATGCATAAATAACATCACAAAATATTACTTTTTTGTCACTAATAGATTTTTGTGACGAAAGTTTCATCATCACGACAATCGTCATCTTCGCGTCATCGTTAAAAGTCAAACATGACAATTCTATAATTTCGTCATTTATGCATGATTCTAACATGATGAAAACATAAAATCATCACCTAATATTTACTTTTTTGTGTTGTTCGATTGTGTCATAAATTAGTATAAAAATTCGTTATTAAATATCGAGATCTTCATAAAAGATGTTACTGAAAAGAGTCAAAATTTTAAGTTTTTTGACGAAATATCAAATTATCAAACTATATGTGGCATAAATTATTGTCACATATACTATTACAGTAACGTCATAGAAAATACATAAATGTCACTAAAAATAGTTATAAATTTAATTTCAAGTGACGAAATATGAAATCATCATGCTACAAGTGATATAGATTATCATCACCTATGGTACGATAATGTATCAAATACCACTAAAAATAGTTAAAACTTTAATTCTAGGTGACGCAATATAAATCATATCATAATCTCTACTAATAAAGTAACGTCGTAATAAAATCAATTTTTTAGAATTCAAACCTTAAGGCTAAAATTATATTAATCACTATAAATTTACATAAAAAGATTACTTGATTATTCTAATGGAAAAATTATAATTATTTTTTTATTTAAAAGAGTTGTTCAATGATAATTACTGAGAGATCGTTTGGGATCGTTTTCTATTTTTTGGTTTCTGTTTCCTGTTTCTAAAAATTTTGTTTTTTGTTTTATTCTCAAATTTTGAAAATAAAAAACATGTTTGATTGATATTGTTATGTTTTGAAAACAAATATTAAAACTGATTTGGAAGTAATAATTCAATTCACAAAATAAAATTTTAAAAATTAAATAAAAATAATATATTTATTAAATAATAATATGTACGTAATATTAAATAATATTATTTTATACTATTTAGTACTAATATTAAATATTTTCATTTAATCATATAAAAATTTAATATAATTAAATAGTATTATAATTAAATATAATATTAAATAAAATAATTCAATTAAAAATAATATTAAAATATTTTTTAAATATTACTTTTTATTAGATAATAATTGAGATTAGTAAAATTATGAACATTAAATAATAATATGAATTAATAATTATAAATTTTATTAAAAATATTATTTAATTTAATTTAATTGTAACAACAAGTTTTTGGTTGTTGCGTCCAAAAGCTATATCGCAAGTGCACGGGTTGTGACAAGTAATAAAGTAGTGAGTAGAGTATCGTTCCCACGAAGATTAATTAAATCGTTTTAGTTAAGTACTAAAATTAGTCACCTTAGGTTTATTCAAGCAATATGCAATTTTCAACTTAACTAACTATCAAAATACCTAAAATAAAACATAAACTAAATATGCATGAATAAAAATAAAAATAAAAATAAATGCAAGATTGAATTGATGATATCAATTAAGTTACCCAAACATAATTTACTAGCTAAAAACCTAAAACTAATTCTACTTAAACTAAAAAAAAATTATAAAACTAATGAATTAATGAACTAACAAATTAATTAACATCTAAACTATTATAACATAAAATAATATATTTAAAATATTCAATTAATAAAATATGCAAAACATTAAACTAATGAAATAATAAAAGTTGCAGAAACTGTGACCTTCATCAAGCAATCTCCTTGCCCTTACAGCCACGTCCAAGCCAAATGCCATATGCCTGCCACACATTAGCCTAAGCATCGCCACCTTGCAGCTTCGGTAGCCACGCCAAACCAGAAACGTTGCAGACCCTCTCAGCACACGTCTTTGTTACATGCAACTCAAGCAGTAGAGCAGAAGTTTAAAATCCAATAAAACAGAATAACAAAGTGCAAAAATTAAAAACAGAAAACAAAAGAAACTAAAGAAGCAATAAAAAGAGTTTCAAAATAGTAATCAACTCGACAGAAAATTAACAAGAAAATAATAAAACAGTAACTTGAACATAAGAACAGAGCATGAAAATGAGTAAATAAAAACGGGAATTTCTTTAAAAGAAAATACAAACTTAAGTTTTGAAGTTCTTAAAGAAACTAATTTAAAACTAAGATCCAATCCTAAAACAATCTAAGAATATTGAAACTGAAAGCAACTATTGAAGATGAACAAAACGCAGCAATGGTGAAGACATCCGCTGTTCCAGCCCCCTCGATCATGCTTTAAACTAGTAAAACCATATAAAAAAAAACAAATGCCATAAAAAGAGGAAGACGAGCTCCTGTCACCAGCTATCTCCCCTCCAACACAGCCAAGCAAGAAGCAAACAAAAAGGGAGTTGATGCCGAACACAGAGAAAATGATGCTGAAGACGATGGCTGCTGTCACTAGCCCCTTCTCCACTATTAAAATCTAATCGAAGCTAATAAAATAAAATGTTTAAACAACTTGAAAGCAGTAAATGGAAGCTGAAGAAAATTGGTGAGAAGCTTGTGTCACGCCACCTCCTCCACACCTCTTTCTCTTGTGGCAGCTTGCTCTTTTTATTTCCTTAGGGCTCACTTTTCTCCTTCCTTGGCAGCACTTGTCTCTTGGGCTGGATTCTTTGACATGTCCATGGATTGGACATCTCCAACAAATAAAGATGATGGCCCATACTTGTGGGTTGGATTTGGAGTGTTTTATTTTGGCATATATATTTTGGGATTTGAGATGAGCTAAGTGTATTTGAGATTTATGTGAGAATGAGTTTAAGTGGTTTATGATAGGGAAGAGTTAAAGGTTTAAATAAAATTTTGGTTTTTTTTTAAAGGTAATAGAAATAAGGTTTAGAGTTTGGAGAATGCTAAGTCTATGATTTTTAAGTGTTAAACACCAAATCCAATCATTTTTCCTTGATTTTCTTGCCATTTTCTTGATTTTCTCATTATTCTCGAAATTCCTACACATGAAGACAATTTAATTAAAATGGGAGAAAATTATATTAAAATTCCAAAATTTAGACAAAATTGATACAATAAAATACTCTAACAAATGAATATTTTAGAGACTTATCAGCATTCTATTGCAAAGTTATATTTTAATTCCTTTTGATGAGGATAATTGGTTCTTTAATTATATTTTTGCAAACTGGAAGTATCAACATAAAATGTGTGCATCAAAAGAGGAAGAGAAAGAAGCTAATTAATTTCTTGAATGAATATGTATTTGCTTTAAACCTGTTTCATTGGCTATACAATAACAGCTGACTCCTTTTCAATAAATTCTTGAAACATTATTTCCAAACTACTAATCTTTATTCATTCTATGCTCTGGAATTCTGGAGATTAATTCTAGTTCTTACTCAATGCTCTTAGCTTCATTTACAACATAATTAAACATATAACTTCTTCAATCTACTTCTGACAACGAAAGAGGTTAGATCTAGTAGTGTAGTGTTGATAGAGAAAGTCCTTATCCTTACCTTTTTTCCTTTTTTATTTTTTAGATAAGAGAACCTTTATGTGTGCTGGTGATAGTTTATTCTTGTAATGATATAAATGTTAATATAAATGTGCTTTAATTCTTACTTAAAGGTTTAAAGTTTTAACTGCAATTATTGTCGTTTCCTTGCATTATTCAACAATAAGTTGGTAGCATTTTTACCATAATTCATTAGCCTTTCCCTCTAAAAATTTCCTCCAAACTCTAGCTTCTCCCATTCCATTCTCCTTCATTCCTTGAAGCCTTCCCTTTCGTTATTTTCGTTTAGGTGCTATCCTGTTTCTCTATTTCTTCCTTCTTTCTTTCTTTCCGTTTCTTTCAGGTTTTGTTTAGTTTCAGTTTTGATTTGCTCTTTGTTTTATTACCTTTGTTCTAACTTTGAAACTTCTGGTGAAGAATTCTCTTCATCCCCATGTTGCTGTTCTTATTTGACCTTCTGGCGGTCTGTTTTCTTGGCCAGAAATTCCATTTTGAATAAATCTTAGTCTAGTTAAAAAGTTAAAACACAACTTTGTTTTCTTGTTGGACATGGGGTTTTGCTGTTGAAATTTCTCTAGGAAACAGTGCCATGATATCCACACAAAGTGGTGGTTTTTAGGATTTTCTTCGAACTACATTATGATTTTCCTTTGCTTTTAATTAATAGGGATTTAATTAAACAAAAAATCAGGTGTTTTCAAAACCTATTTTTTAATTCTGTTTAAGCATTGGGGTATTGTTTAAGCAAATATAGCACACACAGTTTAAGCAAATACATATTAGTTAATATTATTTAGTTAAGTAGCTAGCATATTAGTTAGTTTCTAATATCGTACCTAAAATTTATGGCATTTAAATATGGTAAAGACATATGTAGTGTTTGTTGGATATAGATCGAGTATCTATAACAGTTGGTCGGAAGCTTAAAGACAAATTCATGAGTTTAGGGGAGCTATCCATGAATCATTTCCTACAACAGCCAAGGTTGAACAAGTTTTATTGTATTATTGGGGAATGAATGATTATCCTAATTGTTAAATACCAGATGCTGATGCTATTAGGCCAAGAAAGGCATTTAAATGATCAGAATGAAGATATTATGCAACATCAACCTTCCACTGTTTATTGGTGTCACTTAATAATTGCATTTTGTCTTGGTGTTATTTTTACTTTGATTTGTGTTGGTAATGGACAGCGGTGTAATGTGAACTATTTGTATTTTTTAGTTTGAAGATATTCAAAACTTTTTATTGCTTGTTTATAACTTTGTATGTTATGAGTTTACAGAATGAAATGATTGTCCCAACAACAACTTGCAATGCTGGCCATGGCTATAGCTTTGTCTATAAAGATTCTTAACATGATTAACTGCCATAGCTACATAGATCTTGTTAACCAGGGTGGTTGGAGTAAGGAAAACGGCACGTTCAAAGCTAGATACTTAACACAGCTTGAAAAATGGATGGCCAAAAAAATCCCAAATTACACCATCAAAGGAGTTCCTCACATCAACTCTAGGATGAGAACGCTCAAGTCTCAAAATAGAGAGGTGGCAAATATGTTAAGTAATGTTGTGTTTAGATTTGGGTGGGTCGATGAAAAGAAATGTGTAACATGCGAGCTTGAAGTGTGGGTCGATTGGGTAAAGGTACTAAAATTCCTTACTTAAATTCTATCTATATGTTTTCTGAATATATCATGTGTAATTAACTATTCTGCATGATTTTTGACTTGGAATGTAGGGCTATCTTGGAGCTGCTGGATTACAAAACAAGCCTTTCTCGTACTTTGACAAGTTACCTTAGTTTTGGGAAGGATAGAGCAACTGGTTTAGTAGCAGAAAGTCCTGTAGATGCTATTGAAAACATCGAAGTTGAAAATGCAAATAGTGGAGGGCTTGAGGTGATGAATGTTGAAGTTGATATGGATGAAAACAATGGCTTCTTTTCACATAGTTCTTCGTTTATGGTCACTCGACTACCTCATTTTAACATTGATGTTAGTGTCACTCGCACTAAAAAAAACAAGAAAAGGAAAGCTGTAGATTTTAATGTGGAGGAACTTATGAAAGTACTAATTAATTCAATGGCTTGCTTTCATAACTTATGTGAGAGAGCATCTCAAGAGGTTGGTAAGTTGCTTGATTACTTTAAATTTTTATTTGATGATGTTGCTAGAAGGGCCAAGGTAATAGCTTAATAGATGAGCTGAATAGTGATGTAGAAGACATGACGGATGAAGAAATAATTGAGATTACAAAAATCATTTTGACTTGTTCGACTAAGGTTGACGTTTTCTTCTCATGTTCCTTTGAAAGGAGAAAGGTATATGTTAAGAAGTACATTCGGCAAGTTCGTCAGTTACGAGTTACCTTAATTTGAGATATGGATGGTTTTATTAAGATGATTATAAATTATTTTTATGACTTATTGGATGTCTAGGTAAATTATTAAGATGTTTTTATTATTATGTTTTAGCTAGATATCATGTATGACTTATTTTGGATTTATAATACGGATTTATTATCACTTATAATTTGGTGGTTTTGTTCTTTGATTTTTTGAGCTAGAAGGCAAATTCGTTTTATTTGCAATCCTAAACGAATAAAATTAATTGGCACTGTCTCATTTCTCTAACTAGCATAAAAAAAAAACAAATCGTGGAAATAGAGAACAAAACACAAGTGGTACAAATTAATTATAAAACAAACCCAATAGCTAATGTTATTACAAATTAATAATAATGTATATAAATTTGTTATTACAAATGATGATCAATGCTAATAATTACAATTTTATATTATTTACATTTTAATATGATAATTACATTTGTAATTAATTCCAATGTACAAATTTTGTTTTTATACTTAAGGGTATTTTTGAAATTTGTAATTACATTGCTAGAAAAGTGATAGCATACCAAATATTGTAATGATGCTTTCTTTGAATTTAAACAAAACTTTACGTTGTATACCAAACACTGCAATGTTATTTTCCCAACAATCATTTTCTTAGCAATCTCTTTCCTAGCAATTACTTTACTTGCAATGTACCAAATGCAACCCTGATGTATTGATAGTGTATAGAAATTATATATTGTCAGTACATATATATAAAACTTATCAACATTCATTTTTTTATTTGAATATAATAATAAAATATAAATATTGATAGATTATAAACTATATATATCTATATATTTATATAATATAATTATTATATGGATATATAGATATGGATTATAAGTGTAGATAAAATAAAATTGATAATTTTTTTAGATTTTTAAAAAATTTCCTTATCACTTTTTATATTTGAAAATTATTTAAAAATTATAAATAATATTTAGATTTCACAAACAAAATTAATAAATAATATGTAATTTTTAAAAAATATTAAAAATATAAAAAAATTTAAATATGTATCTATTTTTTTAATTAGTTTGTTAAATTAAAAATTTTATTGTTTATTTTTTGCTGAATGCTCAAATAAGGATATAAAGTTTTCGAAAATATTCAATTCAGGATCTAAACTTTTATTTTGCTCAATTCAGGATAAAACGTTTTCGATATTGCTCAAATAAAGATTTTTTAACGCGTGTGAGTTACACGCGCCATTAAAGAGAGTGACTGACGATGAAAGGATAATTATTGCCACGTGTCACACTCACACTCTGCCACGTGTCACAATTACACTCCGCCACATGTCAATTTATTTTTACTTATTAAAAGAAAATAATTATAAAATCACTGCCACGTGTCCCACTCATAAGTTGCCACGTGTCCCACTCACACGTCGCCACTTGTCTCACTCACATGCTGCCACGTGTCTACATATTTTTTACTTTTTTTTCTTTCTTTTTTTTATTCAAGAAAAACTATATATTTTGATAAAATAATATTTTCTTGAATAAATTTTTTAAAATTATTTTTTGAAATATTTAAAAATTAAAAATTTTGTTTTAGAAAATAAATTCTCAAACATAAAAATTATTATAAAACTTTTTTGTAACTAGTATAATTATTATTTTTTCTTTCGTAATTTTTTTTCATTTTTACCATAAAAAAGGAAAAAAACTATTAGCCATAAAATTATTAGAAATTATATATTTTTTAAAGAATAAATTTTAAATTACTAAATTTAATTTGTATTTTTCTTCTTTTTTTTGTTTTCTATATTTTCTTCCAATTGACAAAAAAAGAAAGAAGATAAAGAAACTATAAAAATAATGAAAAATATGTAAGAATTGTCTTTTTAAAAAAATTAATGTAATTAAAAAAATAAACGTATTTCCTAGAAAAACTCAATTTTCTAAAAATAAATATATTTAATTTACAATAAAAAATTATTTTAAATTTAAATCATATAAATTAAATAAAAACAGAAAGGAATGAAAAGAAAAACAAAGTGTAAAAAATACAGAAATATTTTTTATAAAAATTTATTTTTTAACAATTGTTTTTAAATGTAATATAAATTTTTAAAAGTTATTTTTTATTAAAAAATCAACTAACAAAATTAACTACTAATTATAATATTATAAATAATATTTAAATTTTTAATTTATTATTAATATTTATAACAAAAAAATTTGGCTGAATGCTCAAATAAGGATCTAACGTTTTCGAAAATGTTCAATTCAGGATCTAAACTTTGCCATGTGTCCCACTAATGATTATAAGTCATTGCCACGTATCCCACTCATACGCTGCCACGTGTCAATCTTGCCACGTGTCCCACTAATACGCTGCCACGTGTCCACGTATTTTTTACCTATTAAAAGAAAATTAATTATATGTCACTGCCATGTGTCCCACCCTTATACTGCCACGTGTCTACTTCTGTCACGTGGCCCAATCACATGCTGCCATGTGTCTTTTATAAACGCCGTTATTATTTTAACGGCGCGTGTAACTCACGCGCTTTAAAAAGTCTTTATTTGAGTAATATCGAAAACGTTTTATCCTGAATTGAGCAAAATAAAAGTTTAGATCTTGAATTGAATATTTCCGAAAACTTTATATCCTTATTTGAGCATTCAGCCTTTATTTTTAAAGAAAAGAGAAGCACACGTGTGGAAGTGGAACAGAAAAATCGAAGAGAAAAAAAATCACTTGGTCGATTTCTAAGGACGAAGAAGTAGAAAAATACGAATGTTAGCTTGCAGTTGCAGGTCTCTCTTCAGGTACGCTTCTTTTACTTAACTCTCTAGTTTGGTTAATGAGAAACTAATAGAAACTACGAAGGAAAAAAAATAAAACTTTGTAAAACAAGAAAAGAAATCCTCTCTGCAAACACGGAAAGGGAGATAACTTTCACAGTGAATTTGTTTATATTAGGTTTCTTTCCAAAATAAAAAAAAATAGAATTGGATTTTTCCGTTTTGCAAAGGTATGGATCAAAATCTTACAGTTTTAATTTCCTGTTTACCTATGTGCTAAAGAGTTTATCGATATTTATTTCAATTAAGGCAGTTGTCTATGTTTTAGTCTTTTGGGCATTGTATACAGTTGTTTAAACGATTTAAGAGATGAATCAAATTGAACTAAATGATTCATTAAGCTTTTCCTAGCTGAAAAAACTCTGGTTTTTTTTTCTGAAATGATATGTTAATTTTAGTGTTATTATCTCTACAGAGTTGATCGTTTGTTGAAGTTCCCGAATACTTATGTCAAATCGAAGCCAGTTAATTACTTTCAGGTTCTGACCTCAAAGAATTTGTGTTAAGAGTACCATGATTTCAAAGATTTTTTTCCCTTTAAGCATTGGGTTTTTAAATTATTGTAACTATTTACCTAAAGAAGTGCAATCTCCTTGAGTGAGAACAACTTATTGGGCAAGCATTTAAATTGAAAACTACCTTTGATTTTTCCATATTTCCGGTATGTTTACTTAAGCTGATGTAATTCATTATGATGGTTTGCCTTCATGGTTCCATTTGTATAGGCGTCTTTTGGGAGAAAACAAAATAACTTATTTTTAGTAACAATAAAGTAACAAAAAAACTTTTTTTTTTTTTATATTCCTTATCTTGTCTAATATTTAAAAAGTGTCAGGAACCTAGATGGAGTGCTTATTTTAAACATGGCAACTTTGGTAGTTCATCAAGTTCTTTGAGCAGGCTCTTTGATATCTACTTGTTTCAGCATTGTGATTCTTCTTCTTTTTTCTTCCCTAGTATTTAAGGTTGATCTTTGGTGTTCTATCTGTTAAGGACTAGACTATGAAGTCCTTTATTGAAAGAAATATTAAGCTGTTGGTTTACCAAGAAAGTCTTTGCTTGGTCATTGGGTTGAAAGTACTTGTAGGGACTATATGAGGCTCTATTAAAAGTAAAGAATTTTAAACATGTAATACTGAATTCTTTTCCTGAAATTTATGGTCTAATTTGTATTATGCTGTTGTGGTTTTCTAATGCTATAGATAAGGAAAAGGTGTCTGGATATATTCTTTTCTTTTCCCCTAAATGTTTCTAAATTAGAGTAGAGTCACAAACCAGAGATTTTCTAGAGGTGGAGAGAAATGAAATTTAAAAGGTTGTGGTCAAGTTCATTAATGTAATACCAACTCATTTACAGGGGCACCATTCTTATCATAGTTTGAGCCTTGATTTGAGGATAAGTGGGGCAAAAGATAATCCAGATGCCATGGACAAGAAGGAAAGAAAGAAAGGTACCCTCGCTTGGAGACCAATATGTACTCAAGCTAGTTCCCTTGACGGTATGTTTTGTTTGTGAAACTACATAATGTTCTTCTCTTTCATCTTCTTCTTTAGAAGGTCTTCCTATTTTTTCGATTTGACTTAAGCTTCTGCTTCAATCTCGTTTCACAATTCTTTTTAAATGATTCAATCATGCTTTGGTTTGTTGGCTTTAATAATGGCATTCTAAAGGTCAAATTCTACTATTTGTCCATGCACTTAGGCAAAGTTTTGGATTTAGCCTCTATAGATTCATTTGAACAAATTGAGTCTTCTTACTTTTGTGGATTTTAAAAATCAGTCTAACAAGTAACGTAGCCTACCCCAATCTCTTGAGATAAAGGCTCTGATGATGGTGATAATGATGATGATGAGTCTAACAAGTAACAATGTCAAGTTTTCTCCATTAGTCATACTGACATAGCTGTTGATTATGATGATGTGGCATTTTTTCTACGTGGGATTTATTATTATTATTTTTGGATTAATTGTATGACTGGTCCGTATACTTAAGGAAAGTGTTGGATTTGGTCCTTACTGATTCATTTGTACAATTTGAGTCTCTTAATTTTTATGGACTGTAAAATTTAATTCAATTACTTGCATGTCTTTGTTAGTCATGCTGATGTGGTTGTTAACTATGTTGACCAATGGCAATTATGTGGGTTGTTTTGGACTGATTTTTGTTTAGGAAGGAGATTAGTTGAAGTTTTTTATTTTGAAGAAAAATCAACTGAAAATTTCATCATTATCATCATTAGAGCCTTTATCTCAATACTGGGATAGGCTATGTCAACCAATATATGAACTCCGGCTAGATAAAACAATTCGAGAGTAAATGTCAAATTCTAGCCTAATCAAATGTCAAATTCAGGAGTAAATGATTTATCTTCCAAGAGTAAGAAATAACCATAAAAATCAAAAAAGAAAAGAAAAACGGCAAACAAATGTCTTTTTTTTTTTTTAGTTTTTTGATTTAGGGATTTTAAGCTTTTAAACAATGGTTAGCTAAAGAGTGGAGGCAAGAAACGATTTTCGGTAATTTTAATGTGTTTAATTAACGGTAAACGTCGAAATTAGTGGTGGTTTTATCAAGCTTGGGGTCTAGACTTAACTGCATGCTTGGCCTCGCTTATGAAAGAGTTGATCTACTCTAGAAGCAGAAGCCAAGTGTTTGGCTTTCAAAATTTTAAAAATTTTAGCTTATGCATGAAGCAGGTTTGAGCTTTTTGATGAAGCTATAAATTGAAGCTTTTCCAAGAAGTGTTTTTTTTTTTTTTTTGCTTTTCAATAATTTACAAATTTATAAAAGATGATTCATATTATTTCACAATTATTTATTTTATGCCATTTTTATTTTTATTTCATTTTTTATTTTACTTAGCAAAATTTTTATTTTGTTTTATTTATTTGTTTAACTTAAAAACTTATAATTTAATTTAATAAATTTTATTGTTTTATTTGTTTTGATTTATTAAAAATATACAAAAATTTTATAAAATAGTTTTCTACATTCTACAGTACTTTTATATTAGATTTGCCAAACGCTAATTTAACTTCTCTTAACTGTACTTTTATAAAAGTTCTACTCAAACAGTACTTTTTATGATAACTCTAGCTGGGTCAAACTGACCCTAAGTTATTTGGGAAGTTTTTTTAGAAATTATAAACCAGTTAAAAGGTTGGAGAGGCTTAAAGAATTTGAAAAAGGATTTTTTTTTTAATTTCGGTTGTTGGTGGAATTGTGGAAGGCAATGAATGGTGGTGAGCGGTGCTGGATTCAGCAATGAGGTGCAAATTTGGGTTTAAGGGCTGTTGATTGAGATAGGGGAAAAGGAATATAGAAGAAGGGAAAAAATGTGGTTGTCGATTTTTGGGTTTTCTACTAAGGGTAAATCAGTGAACATAGGGAAAAAAATAAAAGAAATAAAGGATAAAGGAAGTTTGACTTGACTCGATACCAATCTTGAGTTTGACTCGAATGTTCCAATCTCGGCCCTACAAGCCCGCATAAATGTCACGTGGTGAAAAAATGCCACATTATTATTTGAATTTTTCAAAATTCTACAAACACACTATGTTATCCTAGTCAATGTCACATTGCCATAGTATAATGACAATGTCAGCACGATTAACAGAGAAATCTTGACACCATAATTAATTGGACTGAGTTTTACAATTCATAAAAGTTAAGAGACTCAATTTTTTCAAATAAATTTTTAGGACTAAATCTATCACTTTGCCTAAGTTCAAATACCTCTTGTACAATCTATCCAAAAAATCCACATGAATGTCGCATGGCAATAGAGGTGCTTAATGAGCTGGGTTGACACGGACCCAGCTCGAAACTGGCCTGGTTCAGCTCGGCCTGTGACCGGAATTGGAAAAGCCGGTTCTAGAACCGGCCCAATTCGGTCTAAAGTCGAATCGAGCCAATTCAACAAAAGTTGAACTTGGCCCGTTAAGGGCCCAAATTGGCTCGGTCAGAGCCCAACCTGGCCAATTTTTTAATTTTTTTTCTTTTTTAAATTTTTTTATTTTTTATTTATTATTACTGTTAAATACCAAATAAATTAATGTTATAAGTTTACAAAATAAATAAATATTTAAAATGCAAAATGAATGAATATTTTAAAATTATATTAAATAAATGAATAAATATTTTAAATGCAAAATGACAAGTTTACTTATATTTTAAATGATAAATGATAAGTCTAATTATATTTCAAATGTAATAAATAAGTTTAACAAAATTAAAAAAATTTAAAAATATTATAATTTTTTTAAACTAATAGCTTTATTAAATAAGTTATAATAGCTTTATTATAATATCATTTTTTATTATTTTATTATACCAATAATTTTATTAGATAATTTTATAATAACTTTATCTTTATTACAATTACTTTAATCTTAAATAAGTTATAATAACTTTATTTATTATAAATTTACAAATACTATTAACGTTATTTATTATAAAATAAATTTATTAGATTAAATCATAAAAATATATTAACAAATATTTATTTTGATTAAAATGAATTAATAAATAAATTTAAAAAAATAAAAAAAAAACTGGGACAGTTGGTTTGGCCCAACTCGGTTCTGTTTCTACTGAACCGAGCTGCCGAGCCGGGCCGGTTCAAGGGTTTGGCCCTGCTTGAACCGGCCCAGTTCAGCCTGGTTCATTAAACCGGTTCAGCCGGTTTACCTATCTTGTGGGCCGGAACCGGTTTAGCTCGGCCCGAACCCACAAGCATTTCTACGTGGCAAACATGTCACATCATCAAAGTGAACGACATGTCACCATAGTCCATGGCAACGTCAACATGAATGATGGAGAAATCCTAACACTGTTATTGATTGGATTGATTTTTAAAATCCATAAAAGTTAAGAGGCTCGATTTGTCCAAATGAATGTATACTAAATCTGCAACTTTGCGTAATTAGAGGGACTGAAAGTACAACTTGAACTAATTTAAAATATTTCTAATGCTTCAGTTTAGGTAAACTTCCAATCACTTTCTGAATTTAATAAAGATTTAAAAACTCGTCTTTTTTGCTTCTTGTGTTGCAGCATATAGTTTTTACAATCTAAGGGTCTAATGGGTTGGGAGCATCATACTACTTTGCTGTCGATTGGCTTGATAGTTGAGTCTTTTGTTGGTGCAAGTCATATTTTATTTTGCCTGTAAAGTCTATTTTGTTAATTAGAGCATGTGATAAAGGATTTGATGGTTGAGTCAGATACTGGACTTCAAATGAAAGAAGTGAATGAGGTGGTGGTTGAAGTTACGGATGCAACTGCCAGTTCTAAGGCCTTGGAGGATGTTATAGAAGATGAAGCATTAAAAGAAGAGCCTGTTCTCTCAGCTGCAAAGCACTCACTTTCGTTTGAGGTAAGTTTAATTGTTGAACCTAACAACAATTCTCTTTCCTTTTGGTTACACATTAAAGTTGTTCAGCCTTCTTGTAGAAGAGGATTTAGCCATACGGCCTCTCCTCGCCAACAAAAGGGAAAAAAGGTAGGGAGGGGGTAGGTAGGACATTTCAGATAGAAGTCATCGCTCTCCCAAATGAATTGCTATACGTTTTGGTGCTGGACGAAATGATTCTAGAGTAGGACATTCGTTTATGAATTATGCAAAACAAGCTATTGCAAATTCTTTTATTCTATCTGTAGTTCCACTTCAGCTTTCTCTTCTTGCATGATGTTGGCATCTACTCTAGCATTGGACATTTCCTTTCATAGAATCTTCAATTTCCTGTTTGTCTTTTTTTGCTTGATATGCAGGTTGGTGCATCCGTAATTCGATTTGTCAAGGGAAAAGAGTATGAAGCTCAGCATCTAAACATCTCAAATCAGTAGTCACATTTTTTTTTGTTTTTAAATATTATTATATCCTATGTAGAGGGTCTACGAAGGATAAGATTGAAAAGGAGACAGGAGTTCAGATTATTCTTCCATCATCTAAGCAGGAGGATTCAATTAGTAAGATTTTTTTTTATCATCTAGAAACTCTTTTTGGTTGCAGCCACAGAATATTGTGTATCACCGATTTCATACTTATCTGGTTATTTAAAGCTTTTACTCAATTTATGATGCTAGTGAATAAAATTTACTTTTGAGCACTTAACAGCTTAAGCTTATATTAAATGGTTCTTGACATGGTAATACGGCCCCTTTGACCGTGTGGTCCAGTATTCAAATCAACACTATTCTATTGAAACTTAAATTCAGAATATGGCCTGTATTGCCACTCTTACAGCCCAATGGTCTTGTGCATGAGGGGGTGTTAGTGAATAAAAACTATTCTTCAACCCTCTCCTACGGCCTATAGTTTTAATGGTTCTAAATGTATGGAATATATCAATGCATGCAATTAATTTGCATGGTTTATTTGCCCTGAATAGTTATTGTATGCAGTCATCGAAGGCGCTTCAGCTGATAGTGTAACTAAAGCTTCAAAAGAGATACAACGTATAATTGATGAGGTTAGTAGCTGCTTTCCTGTTTTTATAATTTAAAATATTTGGTCAGAATGCATGAGACATGGTTCTGATGATCAATATATTGTTTATGAAATACGAATTCATGTTCTCATTAAGAACATGATGACTCTTGGTTAAGAAAATTATAGTGTTGTCAGTGAAATATTCGTTGAATTTCAAATAGAGCTTACATGAGGTCATTGTCAGTTGAACCAGGAAAGAAAGATTTGTCATGGCATGAATTCTTATTTTAAATAGCCTACATATGCCAAATGTTTTCCATTTTTCTATTTCTGTTTCCCATCTTTCTTTAAATGGTCTGATAAAGTTTTTATTTTTTGGGTTCCATATTAATCGTTGTCTATTATTCATTTGCATTGTCAACTTTTCAGTTCTATTCTCATTTTTAACTGTGTTGAATATACTCAGTTCCCTTTGGATTTTCAATTCTCTCTATTTTCCTTTTTTTTTTTTGGGGGGGTGGGGGTGGGGTTGGTTTCCATATTACAGGCAGTTAAGACTCGAAGTCTTGATTACTCTCACTTTGTATCTCTTCCATTGGCTATACATCCTGAGTTGGTTGGCAAGCTTGTCAACTTTCAGAACTCCATATTGGGAGTCAATGATTCTTGTGTAGATGACAATCTGGAAGGCAACTCAGATGGTGATACTTCTGAAGATGATGGTAAGGAGCAGCAGTTAGTTAAAGGATCGGACATTGCAGTTGAACTTAAAGTTGCTGATGACAAGAAAAGTGTTAAGGTGGATATAAGTGGCATACCTCTTGTTAGTTATGCACCTAAAGAACCTAAAGAATCAAAGTCTTCTATTTTATCAGGCAAGTGACAATTTGGTCTTTGATGCTTTGCTTGCTTTGAGTGCTTTCAATTTAGAGGTCTCAGAATTCTATACGTATACTACTTGCACATGTGCAACACATAGAGGCACATAAATACTTACATTCCTTTTTTTTTTCCAAAATTTAAGTTAACCCTTCATTTTTGGTCATTCCAAGTATCTGCACAGATTTAAGATTTCAAGTACTGAATGATTGTCAGTTTACGAAGTTTCTGGGACTCCAAAATTTTTCACATTTGCAAAGTTTTTCATGTTTTCAATAAGTTTGGGAACTGTTGCATTTTGTATTGGGTGTGAATAAATAATATTCCTCTGCAAAAGGAATTCCCAAGACTTAGAAGTTGTAAACTACACTCAGCGAATACATGCTGCTACCTGCTTTTTGCTTGTAACTGCTAAAATCATTGTTGTTTATTATGTTGCAATGCCATGCGATGCCATGTAATTACGAGGTTTAAAGGGTATTAATCTTGTAATTGAATCCTATCATGTAGTTTTATTACAAAGCTATTATCTGTCCCACCTTTTGAGAGTGTATTAGCATCTGATAGCTTCTTTTGAATTTGCTGATGCTCCTTTGCTTGTATTTCTTTTGAAATAATAACTCCTCATTCTTATAATTTTTCTCTTCCTTTTGCTTTATCAAACCTTTCTATTGTATGTTGCACTTGACAGATTCAAGAATTGAAAAGTCCATATTTATTAAACCTGAAACATTTCACTTGACGGTGCTCATGTTGAAGTTGTGGAACAAAGAACGAGTTAATTTAGCTGCTGAAGTATTGAAGGTAAGTTCTCTTGAATCAGATTATCAGCTGGATATTGGCCGGTTCTGGCACTGCTTGATGTATAATGCTTGTTTTTCTACCCAGAGTATCTCCTCAAAAGTGATGGATGTGTTGGATAATCGACCTCTATTTGTACAACTTAAGGGTCTTGTAAGTTTATCATCGCCCAGATGTTCTGACACTTGCGTACTTAAATGTGATTTTGACTTGTGAATGGGGTTCCGATGCATATGCTAATACTGTTCTAGCTATTATTCTCTTAAGTAGGAGAGCATCGACTTTTTCATGATTTTCCTTAACGTAGTGAAAAGCATGCTTGGTTTCAACTGAATGCATACAGTTGGAGAACTTATTATCTCAGTTCTAAGAGTAACAAATAGGGCTTGGCCTAGTGGTTGTCCCTTTGATAGAGGGTCAAGGTTCAAGTTTCAACTTGGCATTTGTTTAGAGGGGGCTGCTCTGCTTTCAGTTATTTCACATTTTGTTTTAGGGTCATTGTATAAGACACACATGTGCACACACTTCTTGAGGTTCAAATCTATCTGTCTGTGCAGGATTTAATGAAAGGCTCTTTGGCGAAAGCCCGAGTCATCTATGCTCCTGTGGAAGAAATTGGCAGTGAAAATCGACTTTTACGTGCCTGTCGTATCCTATTTTCATATATTATACATTTTTTTTACTTTTGTTTCTGCAGTTGAAAATAGAAAAACAAAAAATGGTTGTCCCTGCTCTCATTGAGCTTAAAACATTTTTTGTGTGAGAATATTCTCTTTTACATTCCTTGACATTTCCTAGAAGTTATTATTGATGCTTTTGTTGAGGCTGGGCTTGTTTTAGAGAAAGATGCTAAAAATGAGTTAAAGGTAAGACCTTTGATCTTCTGTGTATTGTTCTTTTGTCCGCCAATATTAAATGCTTGTTTCTTAGAATTATTCACCCTCTTGTCCTCTCACAAAGT
Organism: Heritiera fomes; assembly: GCA_032173925.1. NCBI lineage: Eukaryota > Viridiplantae > Streptophyta > Magnoliopsida > Malvales > Malvaceae > Heritiera > Heritiera fomes. The sequence continues at coordinate 11,330,031 of JAPDPM010000015.1, read as the reverse complement.
CTGCGTATTTAAATATTTATCAATGCTCAGAGCAAAGTATCGCCCATTTTTTTTTCTAATCTATCTGCATAACGTCTCTGTGCCCTCTTCAGTTCCTTCTACATTTTTGCTTGAGGCTTATTTACTTAGATCGATCTGTAAAAGTGAGGAAACTACTATAAATATTTATTATTTAATTGCACCTATGTATTGTAAAGCCTAAGATATGAATTAGAAATGGGATGTGTCATGGGGCATTGGTCCATGTATGATACTTCTCTCTAGAAAATCTCTAGCAGATTGTACCTAGGTAAAAGGTGCGTATCACCATGGATGACCTCGAGAAAGCTGCAAACATGGCAGTGACCATCACATCTTCATCAATAGTCCTAATCCAATCCTTGAAATCAGTATATGGCTACTCTGGTTCGGGGTTGGCATGCCTTTCTAATGGTTTTCCCTCCTCAAGCAAAGATCCTGTGAATCATAAAGACCAATGTATTCTCTTAACTGTGAGTTACAATATACCTCGAAAGCAAAACCTTAATGAAAATATCTCTTTTTATAAATTTGGTTTTGATCTTAAAACATTACTCCTATTCTTCAGTTCTGCTTTAGGGGCTCCCCACACCACACCCACACAGCCCAGCGCCCCCACACCACCCCCCCCACCCACAACCAAAAAAAAAATAAGGTGGAAAATCCTTGACCATTCAGCAATATGTAAACGCTTTGAGACTTGAATAAAAGACCAATGAACAAACTTGTTGCCTGCAACCTATTTAGATTACGGTGATGGAAGGAAATAAGAGGGAAAGTGGAAAGAATCATATCTAGAACTAGATATTTAAACTTTTGGGCCTGAGGTGAAGCATTATTTCCTTGCTCTTTTTAAGTTCATTTGCTTTTCTTTTGGTTTCAAGACTATTGATGGTATCTTCTGTTGTTCAATTTCAGTTGCATGCCACTGTGATGAATGCAAGGCATAGGAAAAGGTGCCATCTTATATCCTTACTTTCATTTGATTTTTCATTTTTTATTTTTTAAATTATGGTGCTTTACAACATTCGTGTGTTACTCCTTACGTGTGATTGCTTTCTTTATCCGTTTTTATTTTGTGTCTAGCTAACATTTGGGGGGTGTAACTGTTCAGGGGAAAGGGGGGACAATTTGATACCTTCGATGCACGAGGCATTTTCAAGCAGTTTGGATCTGAGGAATGGGGCGAGTATCTTATTCGAGAAGCTCATCTTTCCCAAAGGTTTAAGTATGATGAGAATGGTTATTATCATTGTTGTGCATCAATACCTTTTCCTGAAAACATGCAAGTTGACTGATTCCCTAATTAAAAATAGTAAAACAGGGACAGGATTAGAGATCTTTTCTTGGTGTTAATGTTTTGCTTGTACGGTATAAATGAACTGCTTCCTACACTAGGAAAAGCAGAAAAATATAATGAACGAGCCTTTTTTACTTTTGGCAAAGTGTGGACAGTAAAACTTAACATTGCATTGCTCGTTTTGTTCTATCTGTTTGATAAATTATAGAAGGATTTAAGATATATGATACTGAACACTTGAGGCCAGGATCATCCGGCTGAGCTGCTGAGCATAATTACAGGTTCAAGATGTTTCTTGGAATTATTTTCGCTTAAGCCTCTAGATTCTACTTTTCCTTAATATCTTTGCACAAATAGTGGATCATAAATTTTATCAAGATTTTCTTGTTTCGGTCAATTCCTTCAGTGTCAGTCCTTCAGATATTCCGGGGGTCCAGAGAATTTTGAATTTGACAGGCAAGCGGCACATTTTGGTTGACAGTAACCGGGAGTGATTGAAGCCATTTAATTTAGAAATGCCAAGAAGGTGGGGCTGCTTTGGTTTGGGGCTCCTTCCTCCTATTATGTCAAGAGGTAGGGATATTTTTCTCCATCTTCCGCCTCACATAAACTAGACACATAAATGCATACGCACACATGCGGATGTGCATAAACGCATTCATATACCTATTCAATTTCTCTCAAGCTGTTGATCATTCAAATCATTGTAGGTTTTCTCTCTTCATAGCAAAGCTTTTGACACAATAAATGAAGAAAAATGAAGTTCATGCATAGCATACCCTAAGTGTGGAACACAAATGATCTTTACCGAGTGACTAAGCATTCTTCATTTTCTGGTTCCATAGCCGAGGGGAAATACAGCTAAATGCTGCATTAGCGGTCACTCTCAAACCATGAAAGTATAGCATGGTCAATTCTGTCCCCCGACTTAAAATGTCGGTCCAAGCAAATGTGCCTGACTCAACTTCTGATAACGATCAGTGCCTACATTATTTGAATTTTGTGTGATTGGCATCACAATTCTACAGAGTATAGATTTTCCTCTTGGAAGAATCATTGAAAGGCGTAAAGTTTTTGGCTGAGTTGCGTAAAGAGATGGTAACCAAACTCTTTTACCATGCTATGATTAATGAAATGAAAATCGCTGTATAAAAAGTCCTTAAAGCTTGGTACTCTGCCTTTTCCATGCCTTGAGAGGACAAAAGAATCCAAAGAAAGGATATTCTAATCCCGCCTTTCGCGACATAAACAGAGCTCAATGCAGACACTATTAAATTAAACCCCCATCTCCTCTTGGAAAATTGTGTAGTAAATCCTACTGATTGAATTTATTGGTAAATAAGTGTTGTTTTATAAGTCAGATGCATGGTTTAAGTCTTAGGGTCAGTATCCAACGAAATTAATTTTTTTAAATACATCAAGTCGATGTGAGGAGCACTTTTAAAATCGTTTGATGATGGATTAATTTTGAAACACATGAACTAATTAGGAGACACTTTCACCATAACATCAAAATAAAAAATTTGAATAGTAAACCAAAATGTTAGCTTAATGATTCCCCCCATTCATCCTAGTTCAGCCGGCCTTAATTTTCTTCATAATACAAAGGAAAATCACCAAATCTTTATGTAAAAAAAAGAACACTGAATGTTATCTTCTCCTAACATATCACCAATTAATCTTGTCCACTCATTTTCGAAATGGCACAGCCCCGCCACCTGAGGCCTCTAACATGGTCGGTGCACTGTGTGGCCCAAACCAAGACAGGACCTAATCACCTTTTTTTTCTTTTATCATTATCGTCTTCACAGATCACCCCATCACACTCTCAAACAAAACACAATCGAGAGGGGTCTTGGGTCACAACTCACATGGAAGAATCATTGATGAGCTTCCCGACATTTCTAATAAAGCATCTTATTGACAGATAGGACAGAAGGGAAAATAGCCTGATTATTTGGATATGCATTGAACTAACTTTTTCTTAATGCTTCTACACTTCTCTTATTTCCCTTTCCTAGAAGAATACACACTCCATAATAATACAAAACATTATGAAACTGTTTAATGTATAAAACTTTATATTATATTCTTATTTCCCTATGTTTTCTCATAGTATTTATATGTGACCAACAAAAGGGCTTCTTTGCTATAATATATCCTTATCTTCTTCATCACCCTCTCCGTCTTAAAAGAGCTAGCTTTCTCTTCTTCCAAATATGGCTGGAATTGCATTCGGTCGCTTCGATGATTCCTTCAGTTTAGGCTCTCTCAAGGCCTATCTCGCTGAGTTTATCTCCACCTTGCTCTTTGTTTTTGCTGGCGTTGGCTCCGCCATAGCTTATAGTTAGTTCCCTTCCTACAGTCGCTTGAAATATTAGAGGGCTGCAGAGTTGTGAATGCAACTAAGCATTACAGTAACTTAGGCTGCTATTATAATAGATTTATAAAACATCAACAAATCACAGTTTATAATTTGCTATGACAACAATAGAAGCCTGTGTATATTAAATGTTTCCATGCAAGGAGTAATGATAGTATGTTACATTTGTCAAATAGTTGTTCTTTTTGGTATAATTTTTTATTTTTGGTTTCGTTTTTGTGCAGACAAGTTGACATCAGATGCTGCCCTTGATCCTGATGGGCTAGTAGCAATTGCTATTTGCCATGGTTTTGCTCTCTTTGTTGCTGTTGCCATTGGTGCTAACATCTCCGGTGGCCATGTCAACCCAGCAGTCACTTTTGGATTGGCTCTTGGTGGTCAGATCACCATCCTCACCGGCATCTTTTACTGGATTGCCCAACTTGTTGGATCCATTGTTGCTTGCTTCCTGCTCAAGGCTGTCACTGGAGGCATGGTAAGCTTAAATATACAGATTAGCACAAACATGTTTTCTTAGAGAAATCTAGTTTCATTGAATTCTTCCTATCTAATAAAATATTACTAGCTAGTATAACAAGCTCAAAAGTTTATGTACCTGCATTTATATCTTTTTTTTTCTCTTAAAAAATAGTTACATCTAATGAATGAAAAATACCATGTTTGTAGTCTACATTTTTCCTGCAAATGTTTTTCTAATATTTTCATTATGGGGACTTGTTAGCATTTACCTTGTCTGGTTAGAAAATTATTCTGTAATTGGTCATTGAAATTTTTTTTTTGATTCACTGTCTAGGAACTGCAGACCTAATTTTTTTGTTACATTTTGCAGACAATTCCCATCCACAGTGTTGCAGCTGGAGTTGGAGCTATCCAAGGAGTAGTGATGGAGATCATCATCACATTTGCCTTGGTTTACACAGTCTATGCAACCGCTGCTGACCCCAAGAAGGGCTCACTTGGCACCATTGCACCCATAGCCATTGGTTTCATTGTTGGAGCCAACATCTTGGCTGCTGGACCATTCTCTGGTGGATCCATGAACCCAGCCCGCTCCTTTGGGCCAGCTGTCGTTAGCGGAGACTTCCACGACAACTGGATCTACTGGGTTGGGCCACTAATTGGCGGTGGCCTGGCTGGACTTATCTATGGAAATGTGTTCATGCACTCTGAACATTCACCATTATCCAGTGACTTCTGAGCTTATTTCAATTGCTTTGCTCTTTAACTAATCCATTGGCCATTGCAATAAAAGAAGGGATTGCAGTTTTTGCTCTTCTTTCTTTTTAGCTTCAATATTTTGTAAAGTTTGCTGTTGTCAACCGTTGCTTTGTGGAAATGGATGAGGTTGGTGATGTGCAGCCGGTTCTTTTTCTTACAACTTTGTCGTCTGCTTTACTGTCTTTTTTTTATGGTCCTATCTTTGTAATAATTGAACCAAAGTGTGTTGATAATGGAACTCAATGGAATCTCAATGTCATCCCTAAATCACAAATTAAAGAAAAGCATTAATGAAAAACAATCTCAATGGAACAAGATTAGCTATTGCATTACCAACAAGGAAAGTTCTTAGTGAGTTAACCATAATTGTAAATCACATGTCATCATGAATTTCAAAGTGAGAAAAATTTTCATGATTTTCGATGCGGCATTACAAAGAATTTTTTTTATAATTAGTGTGTAGACAAGAGAAGGTCTTAGTTAAGGCTCTTCAGAAGGCACCATTTTTTCATAAGTCCATTCATGTGCTTTCCACTCGGGCAATTGTTGAATCACCAGCTGCATCGGATAAGAAAGAAGATAAATTAATTTTTTACATTTTTGTTCTAATTTATTGATATAAAAGGCTTGAGAAAGATTACAAACCAGGCCCCTCGAATCTGGTTTACCAACTGTTGTTTGGCAAGCCAGTCTCCAGTTTTTTGGTTTCTGCAAATAACCCATGAGCAGGAATGTTAGCTATTTATACGATTTTCACTCTTGCACATTATCTAGCTATTACAACTATAGGGTATAGTTATCCTTCAAAATCCTGATATCATATCCACATGAGTTGAGGTTGCATAGGTTGTATAAATCAATACAAGAAGAGAAGACCAAAAGAACATTTTATACTGAAAAATCTTAAGCAATTGGATTTATTTTTCAGGCCAAAACCAAATTGTCACTGTTTGCAGGCCAAATCACAATGTTAGCGTGGTAAAATGTAGAGTGATGAGAAAGGCAGTAATTAATTATGATAAGCTATAATGTACCCTCTTCAGCTTTTCCTTCTCTTTGTCTGTCCGAGGGTTGAGTAGCTCTTTCCCTTCCACAACCTAACAATCAAAACGAAATAAACTTGAAAATTCTAACACACATTAGTTCTAGTTTAATCTTCAAAGAGAAAAGAATTCCAACTACAATGCCTTTTCATTTTTTAGTTGTAATTGCAACTATTCCCATTGAGCAAAAACAACCAAACAACCAAGATACCTTGAAAATTATTGCAGCCTAAATTGTTCAATCTTTGCATCTAAGTAAGCTGATAGTTGATTAAGGTGTTGGTTAATCCTTTTGACAAGATGATTTTTGCTTATCCATCTAACTTATCCAAGCTGATATCACTTGAAAATAATTGAAAACAGAGTTTCCAATCACATTTGCATACTAAAACTATATTTTTCTTTCAAGAGATAGGTTCCACAGTAATATATTCACCTCCACCATACAAGTCCCACAGGTTCCTCCTCCTGCACAGTTTAGCAGAGGCCTAGCCTGAAAAATTAAAATCAATACAGAATCATTTTTTCAAACTGCCATACACATAAAAACACATTGCAATCACTTGTATATCAGTCATGAGCTTACATATGGCCCATACAACTCAATGTTATTATCCAGCATTATATCCCTAAGTTTCTGCCCACCACAAGCCCTACGAAATTGTACATCCGGGGTACCATCTGGCAGCAAAACAGACTAAAAAACCAAGAAGCAGAATTTCCAATTAAATTGCAAATTCATATTGACAACGTAACTTATTACTGCATTAAGCATATATACCGTTTTTAACTTACATGAACAAATGCAAAATCAACTGCAGGTGGTTCTTCGAGCGCCTTGGTCAGGGATTTGCTCTCGGGGACGGTGCTAGCAGCTCGAATTCTTCCTTTATAGAAGCTAAGGTGCCTGGAGAGTGTGAGGGTCTTGTGGGAGGTGCTGGTGAAGCTGAATTTACAAGGTACGGAGACAGTAGCTAAGCCATGAGTGTTAAGCTGGAGAGTGCCCATTTTGGATCTTTTTCAAGTCAAAGATAATAACAAGTCTTCTATAACATTTGTGCATGCCATTTTGTGTTTTTCTCTTAGCGTGGCGTGTGGTGGTTCTTTGTTATCTCATCTAAGATTGAATGTGGGGCGAAGGTTGATCATGGGCTTTGTTTTGGACTAAAGCTAAAACCCTCGCAAAAGCCTCCTATAGGCTACAGCCTACAGTGTAAATGCCTCTCCCAAAACTATAAAGAAAGCTCAAGGAGAGGCAGAGAAGTGGCAATGGAGGAAACAACTGAGAAGTTAGGGGACTTGTCTTCTTCTTTTGGGTTTAATAAAAGGACGGCAGAAGTGCTAGGCCAAAAAAGAATCCCTAGTTGAAAACGGAAGCTTAATCCTACTAGCACTAGTCCATACGTTCAGGTCTTTTTTTTCTTCATTTATAATAATTTTATTGGTTTTTTTAGGAGAATTGAGTTACTTGGTGAAATGGGTTTGTTTTGCTTTGTTTTTGGATCAAAGTAGTAAATTTTAAGTAATTGTCTATATTCTATTGGGCTGACCTAATCCGACCTCTTTAAGACCGATTTGTGACGGGTTGGTCAGCAAACAAATCGGGTTAATCCGTTTAACAACTCTATCAACGATAAATATGTGATTATAAGTATAAATAATAAACTTGTAACTAAAGATTAAGCAATAAAACTACGATCAAATAGTGATCTTCAATTTATAAGAGGAAACTAATTCTCAACTTGATATTAAAGATACTCATTTGATATGAATAGTAACGGCCAAAAGACAAGTAAGCAATAAAACTGCAATAAAAAAGTGATTTTCAATTTCATACCAAGGAGGTGCTTTAGTATGCACTAGGGATATATTTTTTTTCTCAACTTAGTACCACGGGGAATAAAATTGTTGTCCATAAAAGAAGATTCCACACAACAATAAATTTGATAAAATATTTTATTATTCATAAAGAGAAGTTCTTTTCCACAAACTTTTTTAATGTTTGATATGATACTATGATGGAACTAGACATACTAGTTTTGTGCACATCTTTAGACTAGGTGATTGTAGGAGAATTATTCAAAAAAAAAAAGATCGAAGGAGAATTGCATTTTTCATGTCTTTATGAATTTTTATGAGTTACGAATGAATTGTTTTGAATTCTATTATTCCTAATTATCGTTTCCCTTGCTTATTTTCTTTGATGGAAAATTATACGAAAATTGCTACATACAACAAGCGAGTTACCAACTGATAAGTGATAATAACCTTGAGTTAAACTTTTCTTTTATTGTTGGCCGTCATGAAACATAAGGTAGATTTACATTTTCATTTTTGATCCTATTGTTGCACGAAACAACAATGATTTGTTACTGACGTCGGATTCTCGATCTTCGTGTCAAGCTGTCCCCCAGAATTCTGCAAGAAAGAAAACCATCAAAGGATGCAGGGGCTTTCCCCTGCGCGCGCACTCCGATGCTTAAGTCAGACAGAGTTTTGACTACATTTTTGTAGGCAAATAGAGCTTAGGGTTTAAGAATATATTTGTGACCTATTTATAGGAGTTGTTTTGAACGTAATTACCTTTAAGACCCACAGTCTAAACGATAGCCCAATGGATCATTTATGGCCCTTCTGAATCCTCTTTATTCTTGGACTTAAACTATCATTTGACCCAATGTTCTTCAGCTTGACTTATAGAAAAGCCCAGTAACCTTTGACTTGACCTATATCAATTGCTCCCCACTTTTTCGCAGGGTTTATCCAGTGAAAGAGTATATAAAGAATGAGCTTTTCAAATTCTTTTGCTACCCTCTTTCTGGGATTATCACAAGAGTCTTTTCATCTTCATTTGAGGGCTCAACTAGTGGACTTCATCATTAATAGAAACGACATCGTGTCATCATTTCTTTTGTCAAGTGCCTTTTCAGAACACTATCGGGATATGTTTTTCTCCTCTGAGCTAAATGCTTTTCAAGTGGAATATGCCACCGTTCTTTTCAAATTTTAAGGTCTTAGCGGACTGAAACCAAGAGCTATAAGGAGAAATTGTAAGATTGCAAAGCCACCAAAGCCTTCTACTAGCCAAGAGGAAGAAAACCAAATTTGGGTTAAGGCCATGAGAGTGCATCATCAAGAAGTGCCCCAAGAGGATGCATATGTTCTTAACTGGTTTCATCAGTGGCGATCTGTACTTGGCATGCTCCTGATTGGTTGAAGCTTGATCCAGATGCTCGTAGCACTGGGCCTCTGAAGTGTGTTAGCTTTAAATTGCCATATATATTTTGAAATGACAAAAACTTAAGTAAGCTTTAATGTTTTAATTCATATTGTAAATTTGCCTTATCACACATGATTTTCTGAATGCATTTCAAGTGATCATATCAAACATTAAGACCATGATTTGATGATGCATACTCTTATTGGTCTTAATACTTTGTAAATGTTTTGAATATTTTAGAAAATCACTTGATGAATTTTTGGACAATATTTTCATTTGAGAAAGTCAAGAAAAACTCCCTTAAAGCCTATAAATGTTTTGGGTTGATTTAGAATCAAAGACTATATCATTTCTAACCCAAAAGTGCAGGAAAAATGCCCTCTGGAAGCAAAGGATTGATCCCATAGGGAAAGGGATCGATCCCTTTTAGGCAGAATGCCTTGGAAGCTTAAAATGAAGAAAAGGATCGATCCCTTTGGTAAAAGGATCGATCCCTTTATGTCAGAAAGTCCCCAACGACTAGTTTCTGTGAGATACAACCTCTAGCTTCTGTTTTGGCTCCAACCAACGTTCACAAACCATCCAAGGGACTATAAATAGAGGCTTAGAAGCTAAAGGAAGTAAGAGGAACTACTCAGCAACTCCAAAACACATATTCCTCAAATCCTCAAGCCTCAAACAACAAATCAAGAGCTCCAAAGTCTTCATCTTCTATCATTCACTTATCACTTGTAGTGCTTAGCACAAATATTGTATAGGCTTTTCATTGTGCCTAATTTCTGTAATCACTTGCCTACCTAGAGGCCTTTCTTTGATTACATCTCTTGTAAACACAAACATTCCTTGTAAAAGGGGAGGTTTCTCTTTAGCCTAAGAAAAAGAGAGAGGTTTCTCTTTAGCCTAGAAAAAGAGGGAGAAGAGGTTTCTCTTGAGCCTAGAAAAAGAGAGAGGTTTCTCTTGAGCCTTGAAAAGAGGGAGTGTATCACAAATTCAAGTTAGTGAATTTGGGGAAAATCCTTGGGAGCATCTCAAGGTAGAGGACGTAGGCAAGATTGCCGAACCTCTATAAATCGCTTGCGTATATTTCTCTTTCCCTACTCTCTTTAATTACTTGCAATTATATTTATGCTTATTGTATTGAATTTGGATTGCATGATTAAATAGCCTAGAGAACTTAGAAATATTTATATAGGCTAGAGAATTTAGGAGAATCGCAAAACGAGCTTAAGGTTAATTAAAAACCGATTCACCCCCTATCGGTATAGCCTATAGAGCCAACAATTGGTATCAGAACTTGGGCTCGAGATTGATTTAGACTAACCTCTATCGAGCAAAACGATCATAAATGGCTCATTTGAATGTAGGCACACCCCTAGGAGAAGAGGGACACTCATTAGTTAGACCTCCACTATTCAATGGTGAGAATTACTCTTATTGGAAAATTAGGATGATGTTATTTGTGCAATCTAATGACTATGAAGTGTGGAGAGTAATAGTTAATGGCCCTAGAATCCCAATAAAGAAAGTAGACAGAAAAGATGTCCCTAAGAGTGAAGATGAGTGGGACACCAATGACATGAGATTGGCACAATTGAATGCCAAGGCTATGCACACCCTCTTTTGTGCATTAGGTCCCAATGAGTATAATAGAGTGTCTCTATGTGAAAATGCTAAGCAAATATGGGACAAATTGGCCATCACACATGAAGGGACCAATCAAGTTAGAGAGACTAAAGTAGGAATGCTCACACATGATTATGAGCTTTTTAGAATGAAAGAAAATGAGTCCATGAGTGAAATGTACACTAGGTTTAATAACATAATTAATGGACTTAAGGCATTAGGCAAGAGCTATTCCAATGTAGAAATGGTCAAGAAAATCTTCAATAGCTTGTCAAAATCTTGGGAGGCAAAGGTGACTGCTATAGAAGAATCTAAGGATCTTAACACCTTGTCTTTAGATGAACTTATGGGCTCCTTACTTACATATGAAATGAAATTAAAAAGAAATAAAGAACCTTTAAAGAAAGTAGGGGTGGCACTTAAGTCTTCCACTCATGAGGTCATTGAAGATGATAGTGATGAGAGTGGAAATGAGGAAGAAAAGGAAATGACAATGTTTGCCAAAAGATTCAATAGGTTCATGAGAATGAATGAGAGAGCAAAATAGGAGACATCATAGGGGAGAGTCAAGTAGAAGAGAAAAAGACCCCTTAGTGTGTTATGAGTGTAATGAACCGGGTCATACTAAGTTAGATTGCCCCTTATTTAGGAAGGATAGAAAACCTAAGAAGAAAGCATTTGTGGCTGCATGGAGCGATAGTGATAGCTCCGATGAGGAAAACATAGATAATGAGGTAGCCTACTCAAGCTTTATGGCTATTAGTGACGATGAGGCTAGCTTTACTTCTAGTGAAGATAATGATTTTACATTTGATGAGTTACAAAATGCTTTTAATGAATTAGCAAATGAATTTCATTGCATGAATTCTAAATATAAGAAAATCATTGCTAATTTGAAAATAGAAAAGGAAACCTTGACCAATGTTAAGCTAGAATTTGAGAAGAAACTAGAAGAGGCCAACTTAGAAATAAATGAGTTAAATAAAAAGAATACAAATTTGCATAACTCATTCTCTAGGTTCTATATGGGTCAACAAAAATTAGATCACATGCTTGAGACCCCAAGAGCTTTCTTTGACAAAGATGGGTTAGGCTATAATTCTAAACAAAAAGAAACTCATCTAAAGAATTTTCTTGTGAGCAAAAATAATATGCATGATTTATCTCTTACATGCTCACTATGCAACAGAATAGGACACTCTTCACAAGCATGCACATATAGAAAAACCACATTTAGAGGAAGAGTAGTTAGAAAAATGTGGATGCCAAAGCATGCTGTAAATAATGATGAATTGTGTTTGAAATAGATTCCAAAAGGATCAAAAATTATTTGCACTAACTCTCATGGACCCAAGAAAATTTGGGTACCAAAGCATGTTTGAAATTATTTGATGTAGGAGTGTTAGAGCATGAGAATACAAAGAAACAATGGAGTTCAAATGCTCTACACACCCTCCATGGAGATTGCTTATGCCAATGAGAAAAAGGAAGAGCTTGGAAATCCATCCTTAGCAAGGTGACAACAATTTCTCAAAGAATGGCTAATGGTGGATCCAACACATCAAGACAAAGCACTCTCAAGCAAAGGAGTTTTGTAAGCTTAATTCCTTACTCCTTAAACTTTTTATTTGATTAGTTGTGTTTAGATGAGAAATTTGGTTGATAATCTTTAATGCATTGTGATTGAGCAAAAGGCATGATTGTTGAGTGCTTGATGAATTGTTCTTGATACATTGAATGAAAGGCATGTTTAGTGACTTTGAAATGATTTTTGGTTTTTTGCATCTTGAGCAAGTTTGATATGTCTAGATAATATATTTAGTTGTTCAAAAGCTGTCAAATATGTCATTTATGCAAAATGCCTTGTCATGAGCCTTAATGAAGAATATGCATGTTAGAAATCATGGCATGTTGTTCACAAGATGTATGTTTTAATGATATATATGCTTAAAATCTATGTGAACAAGTTTGTTTTGACATATTTATGTAATTCAATGCATTGGTTTGGTCAAAATATGCTTAAATCTCAAAATGACCTCCTTTAAGGCCAAAAATGCATTTTATTGTGAAAATTCTTCCAAAATTGCAAAATCTTTTGTAAAATGATTTTTCATTCATATTTTTCATTCATACAAGTCCAAAATCATGTTTTACAAATGTTTAAACTCTTACTTGGACTTAAAATACTTAAAAACGAAGTTTTGGCACCTCACAAGTTGGATTTTCTGTCAAAAATCTACAGAACCAGGATGAGGGATCGATCCCTCTACATACAGGATCGATCCCTTTGGAAAAACATGAAGGAAACTTGATTCTGGAGTTTAGGGATCGATCCCTTTGCTCATAGGATCGATCCCTCTAGGCAATTTATGCCCTTTTTTGCATTTTTAAGCCTTAGTTGAGAAGTTTTCTTAATTCTCTTGATATCTTTTTTCTTCTCAACTTAAAATTCAATATTTTAACTTCCTTTTGATGATATTTAAAATATGAAAAATCATTTTTCATTGATATCATGCCTCAATTCCATCAATTTGTATCATTTCCAACAAATGGTATCACTTTCAACAATCAATATCATTTTTCTTGATCTCACAAGTGCAAAACTAGTTTTCTCATTAAAGATGGTCCTGAATTACATAAATCTTGAAATAATCTTGAAATATACTTTCAATGAATGCTTAACCATAATTTTGAGAATTATTTCAAGAATTTATGGATATATTTGAGAATTTGATGAACTTGTGCATAATGAATATTCTTTATTCCTTTTGTTCATCTTAGTCAAGCATGCTTATAGGATTATGTTTCTTAGCTTGACTCAACTACTCCACACTAGGTTTCATGATAATTATACATCTAGTGGAAGAATTATTAAAACTTGACCTTCAGGATTGATTTCAAATGTAAATTCAACAATTGATATAAGGTCATAATTTTCCTTGGCCTACAATGTATGATGATAAATTGATCCTAAATATTCAAGTGCATGAAAATCTATCATCCATGAAATTAATTCTTTATGGCCAAATTATTAAAGAACTTGAGCGTTAATGACAACACCAACTATTGATATACATGCATTGTATCTTGATTGTTTTGATGTTGAACATGCATGTTTACTTAAGTTGAATCAATAATCATGCCTATGAGATGAGAATAGTTGTTTTCATGATATTATGTGCTTAACCTCACTCATAGTATATGGATTTTAATGATAAAATATATTTTAGCTTGATAATATTGATCCTCTTAGGTGAAGCCATTTTAGTTAAAATAGCATATACCCTCTAGAACGTTAAATGATGATAACAACTACGGATATGGCTCTTAATTAATTAAAATGGTAATTTTGAATTTTTCTTTGCTCATAATTGGTTAAGGACTTGAATTGGAAAATGAGCATAGGATTTTTATGCTTGAATCCATGGAAGAAAATGTGTTTGCTTGAACACTTTATTGTTGAATCTTCCATATGGTATAACTTTGTGAATATGAATATGGATTAATACTTTATGATAGTATGCTTATGTTTAATTAATCCATATGCATATTTGATGATATGTGATTGTGTTCTTGCATATTTAGAATGATTATTTTCTTAACATGAACACACTACACATAGATATTGGATTCATGCAAAATGCCTAAGTCAACCATTAGTAACAATTGGCATTTAGATTGAAATAACAATTGGTATCATTGGCAACCATATTTTCAACAACTGGTAAGCCAAAACTAAATTGACAATTGGTATGAGCTATAAATTAACAATTCTTCTCATGCTTTTTAGTTTGAAATGACAAATAGAGAAGAATTCTCTTAGCATATTTTTGCATGAAACTCTTGTGTGTTAGAATTTGAAGTTAATTGCTATATGTTTTGATGCTATGCACACTCTTACTTGAACGTGATTTATGAGCTCATGCATATGATATGTCATCTAATTTTAGCTCATAATCATGATGTCTTGCCATGCACCTTAGTTGGACTTTAGAGAACAATTGATACACTTAGGTGCTTAATAGGATTGAAATAAGCAAGTCATAGAACATAATAGAAAATTTATAAACAACTTGCTTAATCTCTTACCAATTGGAGACTTCTTGCAAAACTATTTATAAACAATTGATATAGGATCATATGTCATATTCTTTGCATAAATTTTTCATACTCTTTATGAATATTGACTTATTAATTTGTGCTATGAGTCCCATGTACTAACATGTTTCTTGTTGGATGGAGCATATTCTTTTATCTCTTCTCACATAGCCATGATTTTAGGGGAAGCATATGTTTCTTGTTATTTTTCCTTCTTTTTGCTATGACAAAAAGGGGGAGAAATAGATATTTAAAAGGGAGAGATATTAAAGGGGAGAGATAATGGGGGAGAAATAGTTTGAAAATTCATTCTCAAAACTCATGCTTATATTAAGGGGGAGCTTTATAAAATCCTGCTTTATTTGAGGGGGAGTATTTTATGAAAGAATTTCAAAGCAAATTTACATTAATTTTTGTCATATCAAAAAGGGAGAGATTGTTAGCTTTAAATTGCCATATATATTTTGAAATGACAAAAACTTAAGTAAGCTTTAATGTTTTAATTCATATTGTAAATTTGCCTTATCACACATGATTTTCTCAATGCATTTCAAGTGATCATATCAAATATTAAGACCATGATTTGATGATGCATACTCTTATTGGTCTTAATACTTTGTAAATGTTTTGAATATTTTAGAAAATCACTTGATGAATTTTTGGACAATATTTTCATTTGAGAAAGTCAAGAAAAACTCCCTTAAAGCTTATAAATGTTTTGGGTTGAGTTAGAATCAAAGACTATATCATTTCTAACCCAAAAGTGCAGGAAAAATGCCTTCTGGAAGCAAAAGATCGATCCCATAGGGAAAAGGGATTGATCCCTTTTTGGCAGAATGCCCTAGAAGCTTAAAATGAAGAAAAGATCGATCCCTTTATGTCAGAAAGTCCCTAACGGCTAGTTTCTGTGAGATACAACGGCTAGCTTCTGTTTTGGCTCCAACCAACGTTCACAAACCATTCAAAGGACTATAAATAGAGGCTTAGAAACTAAAGGAAGTAAGAGGAACTACTCAGCAACTCCAAAACACATATTCCTCAAATCCTCAAGCCTCAAACAACAAATCAAGAGCTCCAAAGTCTTCATCTTCTATCATTCACTTATCACTTGTAGTGCTTAGCACAAATATTGTTTAGGCTTTTCATTATGCCTAATTTCTGTAATCACTTGCCTACCTAGAGGCCTTTCTTTGATTACATCTCTTGTAAACACAAACATTCCTTGTAAAAGAGGAGGTTTCTCTTTAGCCTAAGAAAAAAAGGGAGGTTTCTCTTTAGCCTAGAAAAAGAGGGAGAAGAGGTTTCTCTTGAGCCTAGAAAAAGAGAGAGGTTTCTCTTGAGCCTTGAAAAGAGGGAGTGTATCACAAATTCAAGTTAGTGAATTTGGGGAAAATCCTTGGGAGCGTCTCAAGGTAGAGAACGTAGGCAAGATTACCGAACTTCTATAAATCGCTTGCGTATATTTCTCTTTCCCTACTCTCTTTAATTACTTGCAGTTATATTTGTGCTTATTGTATTGAATTTGGATTGCATGATTAAATAGCCTAGAGAACTTAGAAAAAATTTATATAGGCCAGAGAATTTAGGAGAATCGCAAAACGAGCTTAAGGTTAATTAAAAACCGATTCACCCTCCCTCTCGATATAGCCTATAGAGCCAACAGAGTGAAAAGCAGCTCAGAGAAAGTCTTGTCAAGCCTGTGTTTCTCCAACTAAGCACGAGCCAAGTAGAAGCCGTACTTGACGAATCCCACCGCAAACTCTTCCTTCTTTTCATAGCAATGTTGAGATAGGCAGTACTCACGAACGGCCTCGATCCGGACCTCTCTTTGTCGATCTAGTACGCTCTATAGCTCATCGATGGCCTCATCCCGCTGTGTCCTCATGGCTTCCCGATCGTTAGTCGCCTTATTGTAAGCTTCCTGAAATCCCTTGAGGGATACCACCTTCGCTTGTTCTTCTTGCAGCTTGTGCTCGAGGTCCGCGTTTTGTTGTTTCAAGGCTTTGTTTTCTTTTCTCAATTCCTTGACTCTGCTAGTATATGGGCGAAGCTGGGCAACCTCATTTCTTAGCTCCATGTTTTTATCTTGGAGTTCATGAATCTCTTTATCAGCTTGCTCCCTGAGAGCCCTGTGCCGTGCATTAACAGCAGCTGTCTGTTGAGCCGCATGACAAAACAAAAGCAACATAACTCAAAAACCGGACAAAAGAAGTTAAAAAGGGAGTTTCATTACCAAATAAAGGCGATGCTCTCACCTTCATTGTAAGGTAGTTAGAATTGTTCTTAGCATTTGTGAGCTTCGTGAAGAGCCCCATCTCGTCGCGAGGAAGGATGGTACTCCAGGCTAGACGAGAAGCTACCCCGGGCTCCTCGATGCTATCATTATCGTTAACACCGGGATAGGTCTGAAAATCTTCTCTGTTAACAACGACCCCACCATCTATTGGATATCGCCTCAAAGTAGGATCGGTCATCTTAGGCAAAATTGGCCTTATAGGCATCGAGCCTTCGATAATTAACTTCTTTCGGTATTTACAACGAGGCCTACAAGGTGCTGACCTGTTCTTGGTAGTACTGGGGTCACCTTCTCGACGGGTGAACTCACTCCTCTGTGACCCTGAACTTTCGTGATCATCCGAGCTACGATCATGGATAAGATGCCTCTTCCACTTGCCTCTTTTGGCCTCTTGAGTGGGCCGACTAGGCTCGTTGCTGACCGAAGGAGGAGGAGGAGGAGTAGGGGCGCGATGATGCCCGAAAGTGGATGTCTTAGCCCGAGGCCGCTCTTGAGATGAGGGAGCTGTTGGAGTAGCCCTAGTAGACGTAACGACCTCCCTTCTACACATAGCCGCTATGAAGTTCATATCTGCGTAACACGTAGAGAAGGAGTTAGCAAATAAAGTTCGAACGTATCGCGCATACATATGCCAGGAATAAAATGAATCGAAAACTTATAATATCACCAAAGTCTTCTAAGTTAGCCAAGTTCGAATTCAATGGAAAGTTGTAGAAAGGACTCCCAAAGGTGTTGCCTTAGTTCCATTCAAGTTCTTCATCAGATGGGTTGCTGGCACCCGCGGCCCCGGATGCCTCATCTCCTGGGTCAGGAGAAGGTTCATCTACGAGACGACCTACAGGAGTAGTTGATTTAACTATGAGAACTGAAAATGAGTGACTAGAACTAGAACTAGGAATCAATGAGGTTGTAGGAAGGTTGGACGGAGCAGCAGCAGTCCCAGGAACAGCCCTGCTTACTCCCCAGCCAGCAGCTGTAATATTCTCGGGAGTTAAAAGGGAAACTAAATTTTGCTCCCCGGTGGAACATATACGCCTAATGGGCTCGCTAAAGTGGACCCTCAGGCTAGCTATGTCGAATTTTTCTGAGCGCTTTGAGTGGTCGCTGGTATCACGGTTCTATCTAGTGTGAATTTGTAAATCGCTTGGAACCTCAACAACAACCCGCTTGCTCTCAAAACCACGCAATTTATTAGGAAGGTCCGAAAAAATTTTATTAGGAAACCCGTCGACCTTTAACCTCTGAAGAGAAAAAGTTATCAGTCTTTTCAGCCCACGAACTCTAAAAAAGGCACTCAAGATGGAGACGGTAGGAACAATACCTAAACTATGACATACCACCGAAAATCCTACTATTTGAGCCTAGGCATGAGGATGGAGTTGACAGGAAACTATATCTTTGTACCTAAGGAACGTTAGACCAAACTCTGGTAACGGAAAACGAAAATCGAAGTCTAAGGACGCTTTATGTACAGTTACGTCGCTTCTAACCAAGTCGGGTGTAACTTCCCCCTCAGTTGGAAGTCTATAACAGTAACCAGAAGGAAGGGAAAAACGAGAATTGAAATCCTCTAAATCTGCATTCGTTAGTGTGCATTCGATACCACCCCTTCTCAGTGTTTTACCAGGGCGTTGCAAAGACATGATTGGTCGGGGATAGGATGTGAGGCGACAGACTTGAGGAATGGTGAAAGACCTATGGGCAAGAGACTCTAGAAACGAGAGACCCTAATCCCTATGTGGAAGACTAGACAACAGCGAGAGACTAAAAAAGCAAAGAGCGAGAGATACTAAATTATGGTGAAAGACGAACACTTACCGCAATACTGTGAAGCGAGAGACTTCTGTGGTTAGGCAACAAACTCTTTTGGCGAGAGAGCTGAAAATATGTTCGACAGACTGTTGGCTTAGAGGTTTTTCGTATATGCTTTCATTGAATTCCATCCGTTTATATAGCCGTGACAGGGAATACCAAACGTCGTGCCTGACAACACCTCTCGCAGAGTTGAGCTTTTTTACTTGCAAAAAAATCAAAGAAAACCACAAAAATAAAAAAAAGACTATTCACATTAGGCTAAAGCCCAAAACTAGTATTTATACTCTCTTGATTGGAAAAATCCAGCAAGAGAGTGGAGAGCAATTGATAGGACAAAGCCCATTTACAATGTGCTAAAGCCCACACCAGAGAATCTGTCAAATGGCGAGATCCTATTGGACCACGTTGCATTTTAGGCAAGAGATGGTTGCGGTAAGCGTGAGACCCCTATCGCCTGTGACAGGACCTCTGTCGCAGGTACTGAAGCGTGTGTTTGTCGTCAAGGTCTTGTCATGTAGACATGTGGCACAAGTGCATCCTCCCGCATAGGCAACAGGACTCTCTCGCTGGGTATCTGTCGTATTTCACCTACAGCCCCTCGCCGACGACAGGCTCTCAATAAACTTCCGAGATTGATGGAATTTGTGTTTTACTTGGAAACGAACTCTCACTAAAAAGACGTGATTATCCTCAGATAATTACCCTAAAATATTCGCCTATAAATAGGCCCCAGGTACAATTTTATACTCTAATTTTTTACTATTGGCTTGTACGTTTTCCAATACTGAAGAACCTTTTGCTGACTTAAGCATCGGAGTGCCTACGCATGGAACCACCCCCTGCGTTCCTCTGACTTTTCTTATTTTGACAGAAGCTTCTTGGAGACACGTGAAGAAAGAAGACAATATCGACATCAGCAAGCATTTATTGTTGTTTTGAGCAACAACAGATCTTTTTTGAAAAAGTGCTTTCATTTTGTCCAGTGAAACTGAAAATCGTGGAGAGTGAGTGTATCATCTTTTTTTTTTCTTAGATTATCTCTTCCAAAACTCATATTAAGATGAGTATGTTCTTTTTCTTTCTTTTTCCCTTTCTTGAATTGCATTCACTATAAGAATATTTCTTCGTGTGAAGCAATTAACTCTTCTTTGCCAAAGAACTATATCATTAGTTCTTCGCACAGCTTCAGCCAAAGTAGCAAAAGTTGGAAGCGGTAGATTTTGTAGATGAACTCTATATTAATATGTCCTAACGTATTAAGTTTCAATAACATAATTCGCTAAACACAAAATTTAAGGAGTTGTCACCAGTCATTTTAATTTAGGTGTAAATGTGATTGGTCACCTATTTAAATTGAGAATAAATATTAGTCTATGAATCAAAGTTATGAGATTGGGAGTATGGTTATGTAATAGAAAAGATTAGCACCCTTACAATATCAGTCCTAAAATGATACCATTTAATATAAATTATTCTTAATAGTCTTAATTTAAATATTTTCTTATTCCTCGTTTATCTCAAATTTGTTTCTAACTGTTTAATCTTTCATTTTTTAAAAATCTCTAGGCATTCTCTAAGATTGTGGTCAATTTCCTAAAAGTCTATTTTACCTCAAGAATGTTCAAAGAATACACTTGTTTTCATAAAAAAGCTCTATTGTCAAATTACTTTCAATGTCTTAAGAAAACTTATTTGAATTTGATTTACTTATTAAAATTTTATCTTATTTATGAATTGAAAATAAATGGGAATCCTTGATCTTGAAATTATTTTTTCCTAATTTTTCAATACTTTGGTCAAATTTAAGAAAATACTTTTTCACATAGAAATTTCCAAAATATTGTAAACTTGCAAAATTAGGAATTCCATCATCCATTAGAATTCCATTTATTTCAAATCTTTTTTTAATATTTTCATGATTTAATTAATTATTTTATTTGTTTTATTATAAAACATTTATGGATTGATTTCTAACCTAATTTATTTTGTTTTATTTTTGAATAAATAGAAACTATTGATAAAAAATTTCTACATTTTTCGACACTTTAATCGAATATAAAAAAAATCTCGTTATCTGAAAATTTCTAAGATACTCACAATTCTATTACATTTTCATCATTGATTGAATTTCAACTAATCCAAAATTTATATAATAACTTGTTGAAACATATATAAAAAATTTTAATTTACTAATTTATAAGTCCTGATTTAATTTACAAATTTAAGCTTGAATTGCAATTTATTTACAAATCTAAATTTAATTACTTCATAATTTTTTATCTACAAAAAATCTAAAATTTTCATTTTAAAATTAATTCCTTACCCATGATTTAATTCTATAATGCCGTATTATTTAAGAAAAAAATAATTCTAAAATTAACTAAAATAAAAAAACAAATTATAAAATTAAAATAAAAGAAAGAAAAAAAAACTCATAGGATCAAACTCCAACTGGGTCGACCCACGGATCTAAGGAATTAAGCCTCGGGTCGTCTCCAGCAAAGTCCCAAACGACGTTGTATTAGCATCCTAGTTTTCCTTCTAAACATTGCAATTTTTTTTTTGAGAAACTAAACATGGCCATTTTAGAACCAACATTTAAAAGCAATAAATTTATTTCATTTTTTTTGTTACAAGGAAATATTAAATAATTGAAGATGGTAGTACTTGGATTTGAACTCAAGATTTATAATATGTCACAACTCATCTTTAGCTACTAAGTTAAGTGATTATTGAAAACAAATTTATTTCTTTCTCATTTCATTAGTCTCTCTCTACAACATATTCCCCATCGAGAATTTCTATTTGCACTGCACTTTTTATTCTTTATACCATACTTCTAATTGCACCACAAAACTACTAAATGTACTTCATACATTTACAATTTTAACCCTTACATTTTCACCGATGTCGGCATCTTTTGCTTCTTTCTTACGAATAGCTTCTGCACCGAGCTTTGCCTCAGCCTCCTCTAACATATTTTTCCTCTCTACTTCCTCTAAATGGCTTCTTGCCTAGCATTTTGAAGTTCTTTGTATGCCTCTTGAGCAACCTTTGCTCTAGCTGCTTCAGTTTTGGATCAAGCTTGCAATAAGGAAAAAAAAAAAACACAATTTCAAGAACATTACCGACTTGACAAATATTGTATATATATGATGCTTAAAGTTATTTTCAGTTGAATGACATGTGAGCTTAGCTTGTACTGCCCAATGAAATCAATGTAATATGGTATAAGTAAGAGCCACCAAGCGAGTCATGTCAGCCATGTGGTTGGCATCTGTGAGTACAAACTTAAAACAAGAGCATCTTCTCTTTTGTGTGCCAGGATGTTGATCTAAAAAATGCATCGAAAAGAAATCCTTTCTGTATTTCTCAAAAGCTTTCTCACCAAAAACCTGCATGTTATGAATCACAGTTGATTTTGTCTGTGTTAAAACAATGGGTAGAGCAGCCATGAAAATTTGGAACAAATCTCAATAGAAAAATATAAGGGTGATTACAATGAGCCCAAGGACACATTTATCTTTTCATACAAGGATTTTTTTGTCTTAAGAAATATTGATTTTTAAAGAGTAAAAATGGTATTACGAATGGAAATTCTCATCCCCTCCCTCTCTTTCTAAGCGATTTATGGTGGCCTGAAGATTCAACTGATCACAAGAAACTTCAAGTAGTTTCCAAAAAGCGCGTAATACCCAAATTCCTGTTGCCGCCTCCGCCGATTGCCAATGGCTTTCCGTTTCCAAATTTCAGCCTTGAACTCCTCTCCTACTCCTAAATCCCTTGTTAGAATCTTTAAAAGTGATACCATTCTTTGTAAAGCTACAATAAAACCCCAAAAATACTCTGTCCAAAATCTCAAAACCCAAAACTCCAAATCTTTTAAATGATATTTTTTGCCTTGTGTGTTGTGGGTTGTTGTATTGGTGTTTGTTGTTTGACTGCCTTAGTTTTTTTTTTTTGATGATAAGTATCATTTCCGAAACCTAAAATGAATTTCTGCTCCATTTTTCCTAAATTAATAGGTTTTTGTTCATGTTCTTGGATTAGAACTTTCAGTGAAACAATCTTGTTACTTGTTCTGCTTTTTTTTATATGAAATTTAAGGAAATAAAATATCATTTTCCAAAATAAATTAAAGTTTATATATGATGCATCGACAATGTATAGTCTCTATATATTATCAATACATCAGAGATTGATACATCATCAATATGTAAACTAAAAAATGCTAAGTCCTTAAAAATAAATACAAATAATTTTTTTTTCAATTTACTCATAAGGGTTTATTGATGATGTGTCAATCTATTATGCATTGACAATGTATAAAGACTTTACACTATCAGTACATCATATATAAATTTAATAAATTATCTACAACTACTTTACAATTTGAAGATTTTGGTCTAAATCAAATAGTGTCTTATGTGTTGATCATGGTACATAAACTTGTTCATGAGTCCCGCCGACCCAAATCCTTGTCAAACTTAGTTAAGGTATTAAGAAATTGAAAAGTAAGCCCAAGCCCAACATATTTTTTGAGCTTAATTTTTTGTTCAAATTCCTTTTTATATAAAATGAAAAAGCCTAAACTAGTCTAAATACTATTAATTTTTTTAAAAAAATTATAATACAATATAAAAAAATATTAAAAGACGCATAATAGTTAATAAGTATAATACAATAAGTTTGAATAAATTTTTACAAAAAGACTACATGAAACATAAAAATTTAAATTAAAGTTAAATAAATACAAACTCAAAGTAAATTACACAAAAAAAATCGAAAATAATTAAAAAAATGTATTAATGTAAAAAATAGTAAAAAAAATTATAGTTAGTAGGCTGAGTCGAGTTTGGACTTAAAATGTTAAACCCAAACTTGACCTATTTTTAATAAGTCTCAATTTTTAAGTTCAAACCCATTTAATAAAATTAATATTTTTGAATGAATTTTTGGATTCGGGTGAGTAACCCAACTTTTGAACGTGTCTAAATTGTTGCAAAATTGCAGATGATATTTATATATATAGAGACATGGATAATTATTACATATACTGACAGTGAAGTTTTTTTACTCCACAAGCAGCGTTAAGATCGTAACACATGTCCTGTTTTATTTATTTTAATATTTTTATAAGACACATGTCATGATCTTAACGCTGCTTGTGGAGTAAAAAAAACTCTACTATCAGTGTATGTAATAATTATCCATAAAGACATCATGGATGAAAACCTTACAAAGCCCTTCTTAACCTTTTTGGGCTTGAGGAATCAAAAAATACTTTGGTCAGTTTTGTTTGTTTGTCTGTTTGTTTATTGTTGTTGTTATTACAAAGGTATTTCAAAGTTGTAGTCCAACCCAACCCCAAAGCTATTTTGTCATCGCTGTCTTCTTTTTGAAGCTTCAACTTTAATTTCTGTATATATGCTTTTGTGTCTGCTAGTTAACTACTCGAAGTCACCATCTTGTAGCAAGCAGTCTCTAAGTTGCACAATGTAAAATTAGCATTTAGTCCTATAATTTTGCTTCCTATTAGAGGTGGTAAAAGTTGACCCGATCCGAAAAATCCGTCCAATTAACTTGAATCCAAACCCGACCGATCCAATTTGACTAAAAAAATCAACAACCCAAATCCAACTCGATCCGAATCCGAATTGATCCGAAATCAAATTTATCCGAATTTACATTGATCCGAACTCGAATTCATCCGAATTTAGATTAACCCGAACCCGAATTGATCCGAATCCAAATTTACCCGAATCCAAATTTATCACCTGAAAAGATTCAAATTTAAATTTAATATTATCAATAAATATTTAAATGTTAAAATTAAATATCAAAGTATTTTAATAAAGTAAAAATATAATTTTTTCAATAATATGAGTGTTATATATTTTTTTAATCTAGTTAAATTTAAATATTCACTTTTATATTGCATTCATTTGAACCTAGTGTATAATTATTTAATGGCTAATCTATAATAGAGTACAGAAGCTATATCATCTACACTAATGTATTCAATTATTCTATAAAAAGTCAAAATAAATTAAAGAAATATATAGTATTGTTTTATGATATTTTGTAGAGATTATTAAATCATTTTGATTCAAAAGTTATTAATTATTGTAGATAATAAAAATAAAATGAAAAAAATGTAATTAATTTATGAATATTGGTAAATATATTATAAAGAAAACTATCATACATATTATTAAATATTTTGATTATTTCAATCTCAATTGTCCTATAGGTCATGTAAGAAGAAAATTTTATTTTCATGAGTTTTGTAATTCTTAGAAATATGGTTTTAGGTGATTTTCATACCAGATAAATCACATCAAGATGACCAAAATTTAAAATTTGTCAAATCGACCCGAATCTAAATCCGACCAACCCGAATCTAAATCCGACCAATCCGAATTGACTAAAAAAGTCAACGACCCAAACCCGACTTTATCCAAACTCGAAATAGACCGATTTTTTCTTAACCCAAATCCGACCTTATCCGAACCCGAAATGATCCAAACCCGAAATAGACCGATTTTTCTTTGACCCAAACCCGATCTTTATCCGAACCCGAAATGACCCGAATACGAAATGATCCGATTTTTTCCTTAATCCAAAATGATCCGATCCAAAATGATCCAATCCAAACCTGACCCGACCTGCCCATTTGCCACCTCTACTTCCTATAATCACGCTATGACGTAAGAAAAGTGGACAAGTTGGTTCTAAGAGTCATCATACATATTATTAAGTCCTTTGAATCTTATCATCGTATCTGAACACAAAAACCAAAATTTTGAAAGAGCAAATATTATCCTTTCACTTTTATTTTTAAATATTTTTTATTTATTAAAATTATTTTTTTAATGATTTTTTTTTCAATTTCATCAAAACCAATCTCACCGACCATAAACTAACTCTATGTAGATAAAAAAACTGTCATTCTAGACATGTTTAGTTTTAATACAATTTATGTGCATCATCCACCATATCCTACAAAGGTGATGTTTCCTCTTGTATTAACAAATATCTATTATTCCAACTCTGCTTAACGTACAAGAGTTCTAACGTGACTGCTGAGGTAAATATTCATCAAGAAAAGGACTTAGTATAATCCCAGGTTATTTATTAGTGACAGTTCTATATAGATCATTACTAATAGAACTAATAATATTGTTGCGAATATCGTTTTCAAAGCATACAGAAATTAATTGCGGTGTCGAACCATCTCCGCCATTCTCCTGAGCCATATCAAATTTGGCTCTTCATGACCGAAAATTTGATTATACCAAATAAATTTAGAAAACAAAGTGAACAGAAAGTAAAACACTACAAGTTCAAGCTTTTTCGACGTCAGAATGCCATTCTAATGCAAAACGAACGCATCCTTTTGGAAGATTAGGCCATGCATTCTTCAATGGATCACCCTCAAGCGACACCACTAAACCCTCAAAACTCTCAATTTTTATATCTTTCAAGTAATGCCGCCAGCACTTGACATGGATGCCGCCGCAACAATACGCATCTCTTCTTGCCATTGTCTCGTAAATCTCCTGCAGCAACAGAATAGAGTTAAAAACAAAACAAATAGAAAGTAAAGAATATTTACTTCGCTTATATTCTAATATGCAAGTTAAGCAAAGTATGAACTTATTATAATTATTACCGCATAGAGTTTGCTTGTCTCAGAATCACGATCAGAATAAGCTTGAATAGACAAAGTTTTAGGATAACAAATAGAGAAATAGGCATCCATCAATGCTGCATATTCAATTTCTGGTATCTTCAACACGCCTAAATGCAGACTTTGAACTTCACATGGCTGAGAAGATGAACTTTGTCTAAAATCTTGGGGATTAAATGAATGCTTGAGAATTGAGAATAATAACATGAAAGAAAAAAGAAATAACACAAAGTAAGTGCAAAGATATGAGCAAAAAGTAGAGAAATCATGTGTATTTATATAGGATTAATATCACATACATAGTCAGTGAAGTTTTTTATTCCACAAACGAAGTTAGGATGATAATTCGTTTAAAATATTAAGAAAATAAAAAATAAATAAAATAAGACATGTATTATGATCTTAATTTACTTATGGAATCAAAAAACTCTATTGACAATATATGAAATAGCTACATATATGTATAACAAAAACATACCTCGTCTATTTCAATGTCGATGGACAATCCTTGAGTACGATGAGAGGTTCCAAGAAACCTTTTCAGCTTAAGGTACCAAAGTGTATCAACCTCTCTTAAAGGGTTGAAAGCAATTTCCCACGTACATGGTGCATGTATTGAAGCAATGGGAATTTGTTCACCCATGAAGTAAAAATAATGCAAATTTGGAGTATCAATGCAAATAGCATCCAGCCCGTCGCATTCGGTAAATATTAGCTTTTTGAGTATTTGACTTGAAATTGTGACCCTCCTTAGGGAGTTGCAGAATTCCACCCATAATTCCTCAAGCGAAGGGAGCTTCGAGATCAAGTTCTGAAACTCCTCGTCTGTAATCAAGTTACCGGTCAAACATAAACTTATCAGATTGTCGCACTCCACCAACCGAATTCTATTCAACGGTCTTTCTATATCGAAAAAATTTAGGTAGCATTCCCGAAGACTTGGAGCTGTAATTTCTATACTCTCAAAGTCCTCCAAGGGTGAGCAGATATCAAAATTCTTGAGTCTTTGAAGTTTTGGAACACGACAATGGGCAAAACCCCAGCAACTCCTCAGAGCAATGTCCTCGAGAAAAGGAGAACTAGCAGTGAGTTTCTGGATCATCAGCTCGTCTAAGCTGACTGCCAATAGCTTCAATTTTGTCAGTGATGGAAACCTTAAAGCATCACTAAACTGTGGATGATCCAGCTTACAACCATGCAAGCTAAGCACAGTAATTGATTTTGCTGAGAAAATTGTGTCAGGCAAAGTGTACAGTGCATTTTGAGCTATATAAACATTTAAATGAAGGTTTTTCACATGATTCTCTACGGCTAATCCAATCCATGCATCCATAAGACGAGACCAGCATTCTAAATCGCCGGTGATAATAATAGTCAACCTAAACTTCTGCATCGCTAACTTCGTCTCAGAAAAGCGAGTTAACGTTGCATTGACAAATTCTGTTAAGTGTTGCATGGAATTAGTAAATTTTTCAGGATGATTCTTGAAAAGTGCTGCCAGACATGAGCTGCGTAAGTCTTTTTCCAGAAAATCAAGATGATTGAATATCAAGAAAGGGAATGAAGGCCGCAAATAATCCCTCCATTGCTTTGATAGTAAACTGGTTTGAGCTACTCCTTTTGTGGAAAGATGAGACATAATCTGATGGATGATGTCAACAGGGAGATTTGAGATCCGATCCATGTGTTTCATATATATTCTTAAAGAATATTAATAAACTTTCTCCTTTCAGAACTCTCTCACCAGAAAATAAATTCTCGGCCGGGAAATTCAAAGTTTCGTGATTTCCGGCGATCAAAAAAGATTTCCGCAGCCGGAATATTAAACCCAAAACCCTGACACCTTAAAAAACCTAGATTTGGTAGACGTCGTCGCTGTGCGCCGCCAATCTCCGGTCACCAAACACTAAGAGCTTTTCTTTTTGCTAGTTTCAAACTGATTTCTTCAAAATCTAACCGAAAAATCTTGGTTCCAGAACCAAACCCGAAACCCTCCACTGCCTATCCCGCCTCTTACTGGCCTTCGAATGCCAAAATACCGCAAAAAAAATTTATTGTTTCTCCCTGATTTTTGCTATGTTGTGCTAATGATTATTGTTATTTCTTTTCTGCTTTCCCTGTTAATTCTGTTATATTTCTCAGATCAGTGGCTGTTTAAGTAGGCGATTTATTAATTCTAAAGTTAACAGGAATAGGATTAAAGGTTCAATCAATCCTAAGCCTAGTAGGATTTTATTTCTAAGGCAGATAGGAGTTTAATTCTGTAAGAAAATAAGAGTCTAATCTCAAAAAAAAAAATCTGCTATTCTAACTTCTGTTTTATTTATTTATTTATTTTTCTGCATTAATCAGCATTAAGCAATATTTGTCGGGAATATTGATGGACAAAAATGGTGAAGAAGGTGTTTCAGGTAGTGCGCATACTTTTCTCAACTGTCTCGTCGAACTTATTCAATACCCTCATATGAGAAATAGCATTCTGATTTTGGAGATTAATCAAGATAATATAAGATTCAATTCTAATTGTTAGTAATTTAAATTTTATAAATGGAATGTTTTTTTGAATATTACATTCTCATTTAAAGTTACAATTATAATCAGCATATTATATTTATGAACCTGTAATTTGATAAATTGATAAATACAAATTCACACTTGGTAAGACTCGAACCTGGGACTTCAAAGTCTCAAGACTTCCTCCTTGCCACTAAACCAAGGCCTCATTGGCATAAATTGAATGTTAGAAACGGTTTAATTGGGATTGGAATTAATCACAAATTTAAATCAAATTTAACAAATTAATTAATTTAATTAAATTTGTCTTGAAAAGAATCTCAAATAAAATGAAGTATATACATACTCATATTAAAATCTTGAATATAAAAAAATATCATGGTTTAACGATCAGTGTTAGTTATTTTTAGGAGGAACTATATCTAGAGGTTGGTTTTCTTCTATTCATTTTTTTTGGTTACAATAGAAATATTAAATAACTGGGGATGGTGGTGGTTGGATTCGAATCTAAGACTTACAATATGCCACAACTCATCTTTAGACACTAGACCAAGAGGTTGTTGGCTTTCTTCTATTCATTTACTTCTCTATAAATTGAAAAAAAAACCACCATAGTTTTTTAGATTTTATTATTCATACATGAGATTCGTATTCATATTAAGTAAAATCATGTTTGTATTGTGTACAGTATGAAAATTTTATATTAAAATTTATGTCGACACGTTGAACACAAAATCTTTCTTCTTTGCTTTCGCTATATAAATATATAATTTTTATTAAATTTTAACTTGTATTACTTTCATGTTTTTTTTTGTCATCATATCATGTCTAGAATTGTTAGATCTAATGATTTTTTTAAAGAAAAGAATTTCAAACAAATAGAAGTATTTTCAGCAAAATGTGGGCTACGACAATGTGATCTTCTTTCACCATATCTCTTTGTGCTTTATATGAAGCAGTTAGGCCATCTCATTGAACAATGGATGAGTTAAGGGAAGTGGCAGCCGATAACTATGAAAAAAGGAGGCATATGATCTCTTTTTGTTATCTCACTCATAATAATCCGACATGAAAATTTGATTTTTTATTTTCTCAATATATATAATTAAATCGTAGTTGGAGTAAAAAAGTAAAAAATGATGTCAATAACCTCTTGATTGAATCATAAAAGAAACGTTACTATATATTGTAGATTTTGATATCAAATCCAAATAACTTGATTACCACTTTCAATTATTAAAAAAAAAAAGAAGAGAATGTTGGATTGGTAATGCAGGATTACAGCTTCATTGGATAAATCATGATGGGAATCTTTGGGAATCTTTCTTTCTTTCTTATCCTACTAATTATTAAGTGATTAATCAATTAGCTTGGACCAGGCGGGAGAGCGTCATTACTCAATAGTTTGGCCAAAGCTCATTAATTTATGCTCTAACAAATTAATACTGAGTTTTGCGATGTAGTACCTAAAATAGACAAAATTTGACTAGTAAATAATCTTGACCTTAGTCCCAAAATCATAATCCAATATTAAATTTGGTTGGTGAACCAGCATTTGCTAGTAAATAAATTCAAGATTTGGTCAATCATAATCCTCTTTCCACTCTTTGTTTGTAAGACCTGTAATGGGAGAAATTAGAAACATCCTCAATTAATTTGGAAAAAGAATTCTTTTATAGGATTAGTTGCTGACCATAAATTTTCATAGAGCTGTCAATTTTATGTATCGAGGACATGATATGAAAACAAAATTAAAAAAAAAGATATGAATATAATACAAATGGAAATTTTGGTAAAAATTGAAATTTTGATTTTATATTTAGCATGTCAGCATAAATTATAATAAAATAATTTTCGTATTTTATATATGTTTGATACGAAACAAACATAATATAAATACACAAATTGCAAATAACTTAACAGTTTGTTAATTTTTAATGTTGCTCATAAAGCCCTGATTTTTCTCAAATATAAAGATTTCACTTTTCAAAAAGGAATTCTATCTTTTTTCTTTGCAAATTGAGAAAAAAGTCAAAAAAACACCTACCTTGGTGTCTAGGAGAGGAAAAATAGAAGCAATCTAATTAAAGAATACTGCCACATACTGATAGAATTGCTTGCATCAAGGATGTTGCTGAAAAAGGGAATTCCAATATGCGTACTAACAGAAGTTAGTTTAACAATTTCTCTGGACGATATCAAGATTTTTTTAATCCACACATACTTTAAACTAAGGTAAAACCAAAAAAGCTTACTCACTTTTCACCATAATCTCATAAGCAGATCACAAAAATCTGACAAATCCCATGAATAAGAAACACTTGAAATCTTGTTATATTGAGAACAAAAAAAGGAAATCTTGTTATATAGCATATGTGACCAATTCCAGTAAAGAAATGACCATACCTCCAACTGGCTATTAAAAAATTGCACAAACCAGTATTTTTTTTCATCTTAGTTGGACTTTTTCAAGTATGTAAAGACAGATAAATAAGATTTTAAGTATTAATTCAAATAATCATATCTTCACTTTTAAAGTGTTGAGAATCTCAACAACTGCATTGTTGTTTCTTTTAGGCTTAATAGCCAAATAAGCCCCCAACTTTTAGTCCAAAATGGAATTCAACCCTCAACATTTTATCGCATGAAATTCAGTCCATAAACTTTTATTTCAATGGAAATAAACCCTCAACCTTTTATAATTATGCAATTAAGTCAAAATCTGTTAAATGACACTAACTGCCGTTAGTTTTACATACGTGGCAGCTGACGTGGATAGCTTAGTTAGCTGCCACGTGGCATGCCACGTATGCAAAATTAACGGCAGTTAAGTCATTTAACAGATTTGATCTATTTCCATTGAAATAAAAGTTTATAGACTAAATTTCATGCGATAAAACGTTGAGGGCTGAATTCTATTTTGGGCTAAAGGTTGAGGGCTTATTTGGCTATTAAGCCTTTCTTTTAAACAAGAAGCTTTTATTGTAATAAAGAAAAAAATGAAATAAATAAAATGGAATGATATTATTTTTCAATTTATAATTGGGTTTATATATGATGCACTGAGAGTGTATAGTCTATATATACTGTCAATGCACAAAATGTTGACATTCCTTTAATGGGCAAATTAAAAAGATGCAAAGTTATTAAAAATAAATACAAATAATATTTTTTTAATTTGCTCAGAAAGACTTAACATCTTTTTAGTTTTACTCATTAATGAGTTGTCAACCTCTGGTGTATTGACAATATATAGTTTCTATACACTATTAGTGCATTATATATAAACTCTTTATAATTTAATTTTAAAATGAGTTTATATATGATGCACTGACAGTGCATAATTTTTATATGCTATCAGTTAATCATAAGATGACATCCATGTGTAAGTCCTTAAAAATAAATATTATTAAGTTTTTAAATTTATTTTTAAGAGTCTGTACACTTTTAAGCTTTACTCATTAGTAAAGTATCATCTTATCGTTATATGTTATCAGTACATCATATATAAATTTTTTTAAAATTAAAATTATATTCGATGAAAGTCACCAATAAGATACACGTCCTTCTTTATCAAATATATAGACGTTGAATAGAAAATTGAAAGGAAACATGCATGATACATGGAATTATATATCAAATTAAAAATATAGTTACAACTCAAAATTACCCTTTCTTTATTTCCTTTGTTGAAAAGGATGGGATGGGCCATTGGTGATGGAGAAAAAACGAAAACATTTAGTGGGATGCCTATTTCGTCGTTAAAAGTCAAGGGAGGGTTGCTGAGAACTAATTTAGGGGCTGAAATTGATGAATCACCCTCCTCATTTCATCCATTTTTTCTTTAAAATTATAGTTTTATTTTACTTATGTTTTTTTGCTACCTTGGTTTGAGCAATGTACATGAAACATGTGATATTTGTTATTTGGATGGTCTTAATGAAGCATATAATCCGATGAAAATCAGATCTTTTTTTTTGAATATAAAAATAAGAACAAATTCAACCTCAAGATGTAAAAAATCTTAAGAAGGAAGTATTCAAACAAATCCAAAATCATTCACTATCCAAACAGAATCGAGAGTTTAGAAGTACAATATCTGAAACTATGTCTAGTGTTTTTATTTTTGTATTGCATCTCTGCAAAATAGAGAGTTTTATTTACAAACTTAGAATCTTTTGTACAATGAATAAGTTCAAGGAGGTTGAAAGGTTAACTGTTTTGATAATTAATACCAAGGAGAACAGCAAATATTCTCCATAACATGGTCTTAAATAACAGTTAGATGCTTAGCATTAAACCATGTTTCATGTTTGATGTAGGATTTAACGAGACATTTTAAGCAGTAATCAAACCAAGAAAACTGTATCAGAAAGACATGTCTCTCCCACTTTCAGGCGCCAAACTCTTCAAATCTTACTGTTATTAACAGCAAAGCAGTAAAACAAGGAGACCGCAAGTTCAACGGTCAACAAACTGGAAATAAAAAAAATCTACAGTTCAAGGACCTGTTTCACGCATTTATTTGATGATTATTTCTTTGTTTTTGCATTTATAACCTACTACTCCTGCGCCGACTGTTCTTCCTCTCTTTACCTACTATTTCTCTCTCTTCTTATCTCATTTTTCAACTAATCCTTGTATATTAGTATAAAATACTCCTAAAGCTGAAAAGGAAAACAAATACTTCTATCTTTATGCCATTTTCCTTTCATTGAAAAACCTCCCTATCCTGGAAAATTGCTCGACTTTCTTCCGCTTTCTGTCAGAGATGCTCCTTAAGCTTCCTGGGTTGTGTTCAAAAAACTAATTTTTTTGAGTTCTTCTGAATAATGGGTAATAGCTTCATTTGCAGGAAAAAGAAAGATACCAAAGATAATGGATCAAGAAGCAAGAGAATGGGGAGGTCTCAAAGGAAAACGCTTGCAGAAGAAGAGTTTTTACATCGGCAAGCTTTGTCTATGGCTCGTCATCAGCATCAATTGTCTCAGAGATTTGATGGATCCATGTCTAGGAGAATTGGCTCTACCGGCTCTAGAAGGCACTCTGATCCATTAGCTAATAATGAAAAAAAGGTGATTTTTTTATTAAAATATTAATATTAAATTACTTCACTTTGCTTTCCTGATTTTTTTCATATATAATCATGGTGTTAATTACTATTTTGGTTGATTGGATCTATGATGGAAAAGTAGGGTTCTGGTGATTGGTTGTAAAAGAGGAGCAAAAGTTAGAAAAAAGTTGTTAATCATTTCGAAAGCAGTATTAGTCAATGGTCAAACTGGTATAACTAAGGGACAAGAAGTGCTTCATTTTGTTTTCGTTGGCAAACTTAAAAGGAACCTGGCAAAATATGCAGATGATTCACTGTTCTTTTCGCAATTTGCAATTTTATATGTTCAAGTTGTAGTTTTTAAGTCTTGAATACAACATAGTTTAGAAGATGAAAAGTTCTTTTCTGCTTTTATTATTTTTTAATCAAAGGATAAAAGGGATCTTCCGATATGCACTTTTTGTTACGATCTGTGTAAAGCTTTATAAGCCCATAGTAATCACTTTTCTTATGAAAGGCAATTTTAAAGCATTTTTTATTCTGTTCTTGAGTGATGATAAGGATGTGGAACATGGTCCATGCTGGTGAAAAGATCAGTGACAATGTGTTGAAGTAACATGAAATTGGAAATTCTGAGGTTTAAAAATACTGAAAGAGACATGATTGTATTTCTGTATAGTTTATCTCTAATACTATTTTCATTTTCTCTGCTGATGAAGGTACTGGAATCTCTTGAAAATATCAAGTGTAAAAGAATTATTCTGATACATGGAGAAGGCTTTGGAGCTTGGTGTTGGTATAAAACAATTTCTCAGTTGGAGGAAGTGGGCCTTCTGCCTACGGCATTGGATCTTACCGGTTCTGGTATTGATCTGACAGATACAAACACTGTCACTACATTGGCAGAATATTCAAAACCATTGATTCAACATCTAGAGAACCTTCCTAAAGATGAAAAGGTAAGAGGTTGCATTTGATATTACCGTGAGTTCTATTCATCTAAAATGCTTTTGCATATGTCATGTTTAATTTATTTATTTTCATTTATTAATTGTTTGCAGGTTATTTTGGTGGGTCACAGCAGTGGAGGTGCATGCCTTTCTTATGCATTGGAGCATTTCCCAGAAAAGATCTCCAAAGCAGTTTTCCTTTGTGCTACAATGGTGTCTAATGGTCAGAGACCTTTTGATGTCTTTGCTGAAGAGGTATTTTTTCAATGCAAGCTGTCAATTGTTGTACATCAAGTAATTACACCGAGTTATTTGATTCTGAGTTCCATTCAACGATTCCTTTTGTGATTACATCATAAATCTAGAAACAAAAAGTTTAGACTTGCAAAGCAAATTTTTATTTCCAGTATGAATCTTATATCTCCTGTCAGCCATACCTGAGAGGAACAATCATTCTGTCGTGTACTGATATTGACCAAACATGTGAAAGAACCAATTGTTCTCCAACCTTGGTAGTTATCATTACTGAATTTTTGTGGTGAACGTTCTCCTACATTTTTCATTGCTCTTAATTATCTGGTTTACTTAGGCTCATAAAAATAAAATTATTGCAGCTTGGTTCTGCTGAACGTTTCATGCAAGAGTCACAGTTTTTGATTTATGGAAATGGCAAAGATAAGCCTCCTACGGGGTTCATGTTTGAGAAACAGCTGATGAAAGGGTTATATTTCAATCAATCACCAACAAAGGTATGTTACAGCCTTACTCGTCTAGAGCATCATATTAGTGAACCTTGAAATTTCCATTTTTTCCCATTGCAGAATCTCCACTTCTTCATAATTCTCTATCAAAGCTCTTTTTCATGTTCTATGTTTAGGATTCATTGTCCTGTTATTCTTCTAGAACAGAACATTGACCACCCTCTATCAATGAATCCAAATTGCAAGGGAATGAGAGCACTAGATAAATAATTCATCGAAGCTTTAGTCTTATGTATGTCAAAACACCTTATACGGTGAAGCTAGTCATTTAATTGGTCTATACACAAATTTATGCAAACGTAACTTCTAACTAGCCATAATTTTAGTTGGGTCTTCCATTCTGTTTTCTTATGAAGTACACTTCTACATGGACAATTTGAGTTGCATATTTGACTTGTTCTCTTCTTGGTTTTATCTGCATTGTGGTAATGAAAACTTGTGATGAATAGTTTGCGCATGACAACAAAATATGAAAAGGCTGGCATTATTTGACAAGTTAATGTTGTTTTCAACAAGATACTCATTCATGTTGCATCTAATGCGGAACAATATGATACATTGAGCATACTATAGCATGTCAATTCTAAATGCTTTATACTGTATGAAAGAAGCCCAAGTACTTGATTCATTGTAGCCTATTTAGAGAACCACATTATTGATTATTCAACATGGTATTTGGTTCCTTCCAGGATGTTGCTTTGGCCATGGTTTCCATGAGGCCCACACCACTAGGTCCTATCATGGAGAAACTGTCATTGTCCTCCGAGAAGTACGGAACTGGGCGGCGGTTCTACATTCAGACATTAGATGATCGTGCTCTTTCACCAGATGTGCAAGAAAAGCTAGTAAGAGAAAACCCTCCTGAAGGAGTTTTCAAGATTAAAGGGAGTGATCACTGTCCATTCTTCTCAAAGCCACAGTCCCTTCACAAAATATTAGTAGAGATTGTTCAGATTGCTTAATGATTTTGGGATAAAAATAAAGGAACTATTCTTTAATTAATCTTTATTTCTATTTTCGGACAGAAGACACAAAGTTGTTCAACACCTTCGTTCTGCTGCTACAGTGTGATAGGCCATTCTTGTATGTAGAACACTAGGGCCACCTGTCTGTAAAGAGATAAGCTGTTATTCTTTTAATTAAGTAATAGATAGGCTGTTATTCTATCGTCTTGTAATTTAGATGTTCTTCAAACAATGCAAAGCTTTGCGGTTAATCTTGATCATGATTCATGGGCATGCACGGAAAACACATTAGCTTGATTTTTTGACCTGTTGAATTGTTTCACTTCTATCTTCTCCTTTTGTTTGGTAGTTAACTATGGAGAACATCACTCAACCTGCTAAGTATTATCCACTTTGATTAGAAGATCTTGCGATTTTGTCCCACAAAAAGCATCTTATAAGTATGAGTTAAAATCTCTACATATATAGTATTTCAAAGTTTCACAAATTTCCGATGTGGGATTGGGGTGTTACAAAGTCTCCCACTTTAAAGCTTGAAATCCTTGTTAAGTTCAATTAGGACAAGATCAGGATCACATTAGATGTTGAGAATTTAAAGGTGGCTCTCACTGTGTTGTACTTAGTTCTCGTAGGAATCTAGAGGTGGCTCTCACGGTGTAGCATATAGGTCCTATATTCTGATTGGTGGACCGCCTTGGATACTATTTGTGGAGACCTGCACTCAACTTACAAAATGTTATTTGCTTTAACATAAAAATCTCACAGTTTTGTCCCACAAAAGGCGCCTCATAAGTATGGGTTCAAGTCTCCACATGTAGAACATTATAGAGTCTTACAAACTCCTTATGTGGGGTTGGGGTGTTACAAACTCTCACACTTTAAAGCTTGACGTTCTCGTCAAGCCTAATCAGAACAGAATCAAGATCACACCAGGCGTTTGGAAATTAGAGGTGGTTCCCACTGTGTAGCACTTAGTTTCTGCAAGAATTTAGAGGTGGCTCCCACGATGTAGCACTTACGTCCTGTGTTCCAACTGGTAGACCGTCTTTGATACCATTTGTGGAGACCCACACCCAACTTACGAGGTATTGTCCGCTTTAACCCTCAAATCTCATGTTTGTGTCACACAAAAGGCACCTCGCAAGTATGGGTTCAAAGTCTCTACATAGATAGTATTGCAGAGTCTCACAAACTCCTAATGTGGGATTGGAGTGTTATAGATCCAATCAACTAAAATAGTAATTAACACCATAATTAT
This sequence comes from Heritiera fomes, assembly GCA_032173925.1. Lineage (NCBI taxonomy): Eukaryota > Viridiplantae > Streptophyta > Magnoliopsida > Malvales > Malvaceae > Heritiera > Heritiera fomes. The sequence continues at coordinate 11,291,823 of JAPDPM010000015.1, read as the reverse complement.
TTATGAAAAAAGTCAGGAAAGCATCCCAATCCACATTGGAAATTTGTGAGACTCTGCAATAATATATATGTAGATACTTGAACCCATACTTGTGAGGTGCCTTTTGTGGGATAAAACTGTGAGATCTTCGGATCAAAGCAAACAATACCTCGCAAGTTAGGTACGGGCTTTCACAAATGGTATCAGAGGAGGTCCACTAACCGAAACACGAGAGCTAAGTGCTACATCGTGGAAGCAATCTCTAGAATCATGCGGAAGCTAAGTGCTATACGGTGGGAGCCATCCCTAGATTTCAACGTTTGATGTGATCTTGATTTTGTTATGATTGGGCTTAACGAGAACGTCAAGCTTTAAAGTGAGGGAGTTTGTAACACTCCAATCTCAAATCGAAAGTTTGTGAGACTCTACAATCCTATATATGTAGAGACTTGAACCTATACTTACAAGGTACCTTTTGTGGAATAAAATCGTGAGATCTTTGGGTCAAAGCGGACAATATCTCACAGGTCGGGTATGGGTCTCCACATTGACTGTCACCTGTGAGTTGTGAAAGGGATTCTTTCAATCTTTCTCTAGCTTCCCCTTATCTTCTTGCAATGTTAAGCGATTAAAAATATCGCTAAAATTTAGCTTAAAATTAGGGCAAAAAATTAGTATTTAATAAGTCTAAGATTCAAATCTTTACACCTATCATTTTTTCTCTATTTTCAAATTTCAATTTCCTTTATTCATGGCAAAAATTAATATTTAATAAGCCTAAAATTTAGATTTTTTTGGACGTAATCACAAGTATCTTCATCTATTTAATAGTCTGAGACTAATCTTATTTGAGCTGGGAGTGATAAACGGTAAAGCTCTTCCAAGAGTGGTGACTCTAAGATTTGGACCATGTTCAAATGCCTAAGAAAGAAGTTCGCTTCCACTTTTTCTAATAACTTATTGGTTAAAATTCATATATTTACACCTATCATTCTTTTATTTATTTCAAAATTTCAACTTTCTTTATATATATAAAATAGTTTCTTTCCTTTTTTTTTCCTTACAGTCAGGGTGTCTTCGGATTAGCTTGTGTGTGCCTTAAGACTTGTTCCTCGATGAATGATCTTAAGGGCGCATTTTCCTAGTACTATCAAAATGGGCCAAGGCTCTTTGGGCCGGCCTAGGGCGGTCCGTACTTTTAGGATTTGGGCTTCACTCTTGTAACATATTTAAGTAAAAGAACTTTTTAGCCCAACCTATTTAGGCTCGAGCTTAAATGGATTTAGCTCGAACCTAAATAAGTTTGTCGATTTTATTTGTTGTGATATTTTTTAAATTTTAATTATATTTAAAATTTATTTATACTTTTATTTATTTACATATAATTAATCTCATTAAATAGATTTTAAAAATAAAAAAAATCAAGGCATAAGCCAATTAACCAAACCAATGTCTCCATGCACTAATGGCCTGATGCACTTTATATTTTAAGAAAATTAAAATTAAAATGAATGATGAAATTAAATGTTAAAAGACTTGTTATTTTTTTTAGTCTCTAAGTTTGTTAAAACAATTTATATTATTGTTGTTAGATAATTAATATATTCAAATGATGTTGAAGATTTGAAGTTATGGATTTGACATGAATTTATTGATGTTTGTTTAATGTTTATTTTAAACTTTTATTTTGTTTATTTACCAAAAAATGAGTTGTTAATATCATTTTTAATTTTTTTATTTTTAAATATAGGTCGGCTCATTTAGACCAATTAACCCTTAGAGTCAGATTTGGATTTACGTTTTCAGACCCATTTTAATAAAAGGGCTTTTTGGCCCGATCCATATTTGGCTTGGCCCGTTAGCTTGAGTCAACCGATTTTGACAGTGCTACATTTTTCATATCAATCTGGTGCATTCAAGGAAATTAATTTGACACTTGCTTACTAATAGATCCAATCCTTATCGTTAATTTTTTTTTTGTATAGAAAAGTTTAGGTGAAAAAAAGCTTCCCCAATCTAAAGTCAGGACATACCACAGACTTTAGTGAAGATTACATTAGATTTACAAATCGCCCATAAAAAAACCTTATGGCTAATTTCTTTCCATCTTTATTGGACTAAGTATTATTCTACATTTTTAAAAAAAAATTTTTTATCAAATTAATTAATAAAATTAAATGAAAGTATTAATTTCGGTTGAAATTATCACATGAACTCTCACATAAATGACGTATAAGCATTTAATGAACTATGACATAAATAGCATAAGCATTTAGTAAATATATATCAGTTCACGAGACAAAAAATGCCATGTGACTGATGAAATGGCAGTCCAACTCCTCTACATGTGAACAAAATTAAATGACATGGCATTTACTTATGAAACAAATAAATCTATAAAAGAATTAAACTTAATTGCAATTAAATAATAATAACAATAATAAAACTTAGATATCAAATTTGTTCCTCTTATCTCCACATCGACGCCATTGTACCATCAATTTCAGATTTTTGAACTGCCATTTGCACTTTCATCCATTCTTCCCATTTCATTCACACCACCATCATCACGCTACCATTGCCTAACAACCATGACAACCCATTTCCACCACAACCTAACGATGCAAGGATTTATTGTGGGAGATTCTTACGCTTGAAGGTTTAAATTAACACTACCAAACCTTTGAGATGTTTTGTAAGTACTGATGGTTTGAATTAGGCTGTTTGTCATATTAAAGATTACGAAATTTCTGTTATTGTTGTGGTATGCTAGATCACACAGATAGTGATTATTAGGGACGATAATGGGTACCTTATGAATGGATATCCGGCACTACTTGATATGTTTAAGTAGGGTTAAGGTAGTATATAATTAGGTTCGGATAAGATTCGGATAGTGAAATTACTATTCGTTTTGGGTTCGGGTAGGATTCGAATAGTTATCTTAAGATACTCGCTGCCCGAATCCGATTATAAATAATCATTAATTAATATGATATTTATAATTTTATATATAAAATATTTATTATTAATGTTATATACTTATATTTAATTAAATTAATTCATTAAATATTATAATTATGATTTTTAACTTTAATTTATTTTTATGAGTTAAATTAAATTTGTTAAGTTAATTTTTTAATTAATTTATTCCAAAATTGATTTAAATTTAAATTTGAAGGTCAAATTTTAACTTAATAAACAAGTCGTTAACGAATTCGGGTAGTTAAACGGGTATTTTCTATTTTGTAGGGTTAGGGTTAGGGTTAGAGTTAGGGTTAGGGTTCGGGTTCAGGTAACATAAATTAAAATAATCAGATAGTTAATTAGGTTCAGGTATTATTAAAACTAATTGGGTGAGGGTTCGACTATCCCAAAATTAGCAGGTACCTGATCTGTTTACATTCCTAGTGATTATGAAGAGGTTCCCATTACTCCCGGTGCCTTATCTCAGTATAGAGAATGGTTGCGAGCTTCACCCAACACCATGCTTCCTTTAGTGTCTCTATAACCTTGTATGAAAATCATTGGCGTAATGCTTCACCATCAGGGTCATATCACCTCTGTCTACATCCATTAATCGATTTGGGGATCAAGTTCGATCGGACATTCTTGTGCGATGACAATTACAATTGGGAACGGTTAACACAATCGATGTTAGTTTTTTAGGTTACTCATTCCTCCAATTTTGGATTGAATGCAACTACCTTGCCAATGCTTTGTGCAACTATTTAGATACATCCTGCCAACATTTGTTGTCTAGTTGCCAACTCATACTACCACTTGTTAGGATAGTGGCTTCCCATCTCGCACACCCTATACTAATCCCAAAAAGCCAACTTGGAAACGGATGGCACGTCATTTAGGAATACTATTTACTATAGCAAGATACAAAAGGAATGCATCTACTGATCACTTGGCAAATCCTCTGATGACTAATGATACCACATTGAAGAAAGGAAGAGAGATTACTCCTGGCACGAATCTATTGTTTGACCATGTAGTGATTTCTAGTGACTAGCCTCGTTGCACACAATGAAGTTGCTTGCTTGGAATTACCATGGGCTTGGGAACCCACGGTTAATTCATGCTCTAAAAGAGCATATAAAAAACCAAGGTCCCCATGTGATTTTTTTGTCAGATATAAAACTAATTGCTCCCAAGATGGATACAATAAAAGGGTTTGTGGCATCGAACAATATTCTGTTGTCAGTACTGATGGAAGTAGAGGAGGTTTAGCTTTCTTGTGGGTTGCGAATTTTAATCTTACTTTCCAAAGTTACTCTTCACATCATATTGATATGCACGTATGTAAGATCTGATTCTATACTACTGTAGACCCTAAATTCATAAAATTGATAATGGAAATTAAATAGATAATGAACATTGATTTCCACTTGGGTGAAAAGCTCCTTATCATAAGATGAGAATGGAGCAATTTCGGTGAAATAATGTATGGGCGAGAATGTTGTTCAGCTCGCCCATTGTAGGACGTTCGCCAATGGGCGAGCAGATCGCCAATGGATGATGGCGAGGGCGAATGTTGAGCTCGTCAAGTTATGGTGATTCGGGCGAGGGCTTCTGATCGCCCAGATGGATTGAGTAAATTGAAATGCGAAATAAAAATTGCCAATTTATGGGGAATCATAGCAATTGGCAAGTAGAGTAAAGCATGGTGATTGCCAACAATGAAAATTGCTATAATCGCCAAACCACTATGTGATAGCGAAGGAAAGGATATTATTTCGTAATGGCCAAATACTAAGTTGGCATCAAAACAAAGTGGCGACCTGGTGTAAGTAGAGGGCGAGCTGATAATTTTCTTAGTGTTGGCAAGTTGGAAACAATAAACCGTGCAGCCAAAGTTGACTTTTGTTGCTATTGTGATAAGGTTGAAGAAAAGTCTAACAAGGGATGAACTCTATTAGCTGAAGTAGCCATCAAAGGTTGGCAAACAAAGTCAATAACGTGTAGGAAGAAAAGAGTTCCAGTTGACTTCTTTTGTTGTAATGGTCTTCATGAATTAATGCAACAAATGATGCTTAGAAGAGAAGGAGAATGGAAGTCAACAAAGGTGCAGTAAAAGTGGACTTCATGACACTTTGCTACTGCTACACGTTGTTTCCTTCAATCTGTTAAAGGCTGGTCAATTCTGCATGAGACAAGAAATTAATTAAAGGCTGACATGGCTGGAAAGCTATTGGTGGAAATATAGAACAAAGTCATTAGAAGAAGAAAGAGGCGGGTGGAAGGAAGACTTTCTCGCCAACATGAACTCCAGCTTGTCTTCATGCATTTAAGGGATGTCTGACCCATGAAATGAGGAATGAAACGGAATAAAGGCCAAGTGATGAGTTTTGATTGGATGAGCATGACTATATAAGCAGAAACACTTGAGGAAAACCCATTTAGCAAATTTCATTTCTTCACAAGAGCTATGCAACTGCAAGTTTATATTCTGATTTTCTCTCAATTCTACCATGCTCGATTTAATAAGAAAAACAACTTGCAAAACCTTCCTCCATAGTTGATGAGCTCAAGGAATAAGCAAAGTAAGGCTAACATGAGACTGACAGAGTTCTGTTTTGAAAGTGCAGTTGATTAAGGTGAGATTTAATGGTTATTGAGATTTAATGATATATTTCTATGATTTCAAGTTTGAGAAGCATGATTATAGTCTTGCTTTTGATTTATTCTTGATAGATCATAGAAATAGATTAAATTCGTATCTTGAAGTAGATGAAGAATAAAATGAAACTGGGTTAAAAATTGTAGTAAGATGATGGGAAAACACTGAAAAATTGATGAGAATGGCGACTATTGTGATCGCCCACGCTGAAATTTAGTGATCGCCAATGGGGCGAGTAGGCAATACGAACTTGCCAAGTCCAAGAGGGCAAGGCCGCCCAACTTAGCTTAATTTATAGGCGAACTGAAAAATGGGCGAGCTCAACCATCATTGGCGAACTAAATAATGTGAAGTGTGTTTGTGGGCGAGGTCGCCACATGTTAAGTCTTTGGCGAGCCCACCTTAGACTAAAAGGCCATGTCGGGCGAACTCACTTGAGAACGTATGGCGAACTCAAACAGGGCGAGTAGAATTGTGGGTGAACTCCCACATTTAAGCCAATGTTGGCCTGGCGAGTTGGATGTTGGGCGAGTAGTCATTCGATTTATCTCAGTATTGCCAAGTGATATAAAATGAAAATATTAATAGTTTTAATAAACTATTTTTCAGCCAGGAATTACGGATTCGATAAAAGCGATCAGAAAGGAGATCGGGAAGCAAGGCTTCGTTGAACTAGGTAAGGGAGATGTGTGTGAAATGAATGCATGTCCTGTGGAGTAAATTTTATGGAAATTAATTAAGAAATATTTTGGTTTATGACATGCATTAATTGATAATTGTTTTGATTCGGGCGAGTAAAAGCCGACCCCTATGTTGTTTTCTGGACGAATTGGTTTAAGGCGGACGAGCCTTGGCAGGCGAGCCTTTTTGTGCTTATTTGGGGCGAGTAAACCCTGTTTTAATAAAAGACGGGCGAGCCACCAATGGGCGAACCCTTTTTAATGTTTTGGGGCGGGCGATCCCCTTTTGTTAAGAAAGATATAGGCGAGTCGGTGTTTTGTTTTAAATGTAGAGGGTGGCGGGTAATTACTTGTTCACCACTTAGAGTATACCATGGGCGAGCCGGGCTGGCGAACTGACCATGGCGAACAGATTTCGATGGTATTTTCTTAAGGAAAAATGAGCCATTTTAATATCTTCGAAAATAGAAAATATAAACTCTTTTGGGCAAATTGATTAATGGGCGAGCCACTGAGGGCGAGCCATTTTTGCTTTCTGATTTTAAAAGAAAAGTTGGAGTTGGGCGGGCGAACATAAGTTCTCCGCACTGGGCGAGCTGCCATGGGCGAGCCATATTGGGCGAGCAGGTTTTAAAGGTTGAGATTTTGAAAGGTTGTTAAGGTGTTTTGTAAACAGAAAGCCTAAACCTTTTTGGAAATCAAATCATTTTGAGAAAATGATAATATGGTGAGATAATTCCATAAAGGTTTTCATGAGATATAAAAGTGATTTTTGAGACTTTAGGCCTTGAGTTCATGCTTTATTATTCATGTAGTTGCGTGACCCGCCTGGGGCGGTGGCTCGGTCGATGAACCAACGAGTTCACCTCAAGGCGTCACAGGGCTGATGACCCCGCCAAGTCATCAGCGGTCTTGAGATCACTTGGCAAGTGGACCCGAGGACCACCTATAGATTATGACCATAGATCTAAGATAGCCGTGAGGGCGGTGGCCTACGAGTGCACCCCAAAAGTGGACTTGTGTTCCTGGGGGAACAATGATAGCATGATTTAATTGTTGCCTACTCTCAAATTATTGATTTCTGTTTACTGAAAGGATTTATGGAATCCTATTTACTGTTTACTACATTTTAAAGTAAACTGTTTAGCCAGTGATTTGACTGGTGTATCGAAAGTGTTAGTAACTATATCCACTGTTTTCCTATTTGATGTGATTTTTGGAAAACAAATAAATTGTGGAACATGGTTTTGGTTTTATAAAACAGCATATGTCTCCTTTACTGAGCGTATGAATCGCTTACCCCTTTGTTTTGACTCCACAGATAAAAGACACGAAGTTGAGAGAATTAGCTCCCATATGGATAGTTACATGTCAAGCGTGGGGGCAACTTATGTCAAATATGACGGGTATAGTCACTTCTCTTTTACATTTCAAACATATGTATACCGTACTACTTTATTGAGATAAGATAATAGGGGATGTCAGATGTAAGGAATAATGAAAAGAAATTTCATATTCCATATTTGATAAATAAATATTATTATTTGTCACTATCATTGTAGAATGTTATTGGCATCGCAGACAGCCCAACCGGTAAAGTTGTATAGAAATTCGTAAAAAAGCTGGTAATGGGATGTTACAACGTATTTGACCTGGATGCTAGTTAGGCATAGAGATTAATAGGGTTTTACGATGAACCAAAATCATTCTTTAGTGAATCTTGGCAACACAGTTCTCTGGTCCATGGCTATGTTTGGGTGATTTCAACGAGATTATGTGGAGTTCCGAGAACAATGTAGGGCACTATTAAGAGAGGTTGACATGCTTAATTTCAGGAATACACTTACTGGCTGTGGCTTAGATGATTTGGATTATATGGGTTCTTGCCATACATGGGAATAAGGTAACACTATCCAAAACAATGTTAGGGAGAAATTTGATCATAGCGTGGCTAAAAAAGAGTGGAAGGATCTGTTTCCATGTTCAAATATGACCCATTTGTTGCCATTAACTTTTGACCATTGCCCACTTTATGTGGATATTAAGGCATCAGACATATTGCAATCTAAAAAAAAGTCTCAACATTTCCATTTTGAAGCTTTGTGGGCATGAGAGCCAGAGTTTGACACGATAATTCATGATACATGGCATGCAACAATATCTAGCCCTATTACATCCAAAGTGCACCATGTTGGATAATAATTCCAAACATGGAGCCACATTACCTTAAAGTCTATTCGTCATCAAATAAACTTGACCTCCCTTAAACTCAAGAGGCTATAGAATCTACCACAAACAGATGCTCAACGGGTTGCTCTCCAAGCATTACAATTCCATGTCAGATCTCTTGTATAAAGAAGAGATATTCTGGAAACAACGGTCGCAAGTGACTCAACAGAAGGATGGAGATCGCAAAATTTCTTTCTTCCATCACCAATCAAGCCGAGCTTTCAAGTTCTGTGTTTAAAGTTGAATTTAGTTTGAACTTGAAATCGAATCGTCTCAACTCGAATTGATTACACATTATCTTATGTCATGCCATGTACTCAAAAAGAAAGTATACAACATTTAATCTCACATTAGATACAAAAAAAAATTTACATATAAGTGTTAAGTGTTTTACACCATATAAGCAGATTTTGCGAGAAAGATTAATAGTAACGTGATAAGTGGTATTAATAGCGACATGATAAGTGTTATAAGAACAATTCCTTGCGGAAAGTTGTTATTGTGGAAAAATACAAGGGCTTTAATAATGATCTCATCCCATAGTAGAGACATAATAGAGGATGTTCAAGTTTATGGAAAAATATTATTCAACCCCTATCTCCCAACAACCTATTTCATCCTTATTTGGCTACTGGCTTGGGTTTCTCTCTTAGAGATGGTTGTAACATTGATTTTTGGAGAGATGAGTAGATTGAGGGGACTCAACTTTGGATTGAATTTCCTAGAGTCTTCGCTCTTGCCATTAACAAAACTAAAAAGATCAAAGATTTTGGTTTTTACAATGAGAATGGATGGAACTGGAAGGTGGACTTGAGAAGGAGAATCTTTGACTGGGAAATTCCTCAATGGCAATCTTTTTGCATGACTTTGAATAATTACCAAGTGTGTCCACTAGTAGGAATTATGATGTCAAAAACTTTTGTAAAACAGTGCAAAGTTATACTTCTTCTGAATCTGACTATTAGAAACTTGTTTGGTTTGGTCTTGCACCACCAAATGTTGAAGTCTTCTATTGGAAGCTTTTGAGAGGCCGAGTTGCTGTCAAGGATCTTCTTGTGAGAAGGGGTTTATTGTAGGTTACTATTGCTAATTGTCCTCTTTGTGGAAAGGATATCGGAACTATTGATCATCTTTTCTTCACTTGTGATCTCACTTGGAGAATATGGGTCCATTGTTGTGCTATTTAAGGCATTTTTTGGACATGTCATTCGAAGCAAATCCCTTTCTTCTTCGCTTGGCATTTTGCTCTACTTGAGATCATTGTAACAAAGTTTGGACAATGACTTTTTTTTGCCATTACCTAGACTATTTGGCTAAACAAAAACGATATTGTCTTTAATAGGAAATCACCCAATTTGACTCAATCCTTGGATACTGTTAAACTTAGACTGGCTTATTGGCTCAAAGTCAAATGCCCAAGGTCCATGCCTCGGTGCTTGATTTTTTTAGACTTCTTAATATGTCGCTATTCCACCTAAACGGAGAATACATAGACCGAAATATGATTGGAAAACTCCTTTTCTTGGCTCACTAAAAATTAATAGTAATCACAAAATTATCTTCTCTAAATCTATCAGCATTTTGGATTCTAACAAATCTGAGTTACTTGCTGTCAGGGAGACTTGTCTTATTTTTGAAGCCTCAAAATGGGTTAGTTCTCATTCCATTCTTTGAAAGTGATTCTGTTAACGTGGTGCAGTGGGTCAATAACCCCCAATTTGTTCTCTTGAAACTAAAGAAGTTTATTTCACGAATTGAGAATTTGAAATCTCGATTTGTTAGCTGGAGCATCGCTCATATCCCTAGGGAGATCAATGAATAGGCTGATGCTCTCACCAAACAAGGAGCTTTTAGAGTTGACGACTTCTTTATGGTATTCTAAATTGTCTCTGGTTTCGAGGTGATTAATGGGTTTTTGGACTGTCCTTCTTCATTGCAGGTCTTGTTTATGGGTTGTTGTTTGCAGCGTTTACAAGTTTTGAGCCTTTTTAGTGGCTTCCTTTTGGTGTTGATGAGGTTTGTGTTGAGTGGATCTTGTTTGTTTTTTTGCTTGAACGACCTTTGCCTCTAAATTCTGCTCATATGCAAGTGGTCCTTTTCGCAACTAGATACTGTTTTTTGTTTGTGGTCCAATGTCCTTGGTCTCACTTGGCCATGCTACTCATGGTTTTTGTTTTTTTCTAATTTTTTTGAGACTGTTGTTGTTTTTGCAATCACCTATTATATGGTTTTTGGCTTTCTTGTTTTTCCAAGCTTGTTTTCTGGGCTCTCATTGCCCTAGGTTTGCCTTAGGTTTTCTAAGCTCTCATTGCCCTAGGTTTTCTAGGCTCTCATTGCCCTAGGTTTGCCTTAGTTCAATAAAATTTCCATATGCCTTTCCAAAAAGAAAAAGTGGTATTAGAGTCAACTTTTGAGCATTCAACTCTGTCCCAAACTCTACAACAAAAGTAGTAGGGTGGACCAGTTTCACATTGTCCCCAAAGGTAGGCAGAGTGATTTAGTCATGATGAGGACATCATGAGATCGGAAAAAAATATCACATCATGTATTCCGAAAGAGAGTAGGCAAGATGCGCTACGCACTATAATAAGTCAATTTTACGGAGAGATGATAATGGTTGCGTGATAATTGACTAGACATATCAAAACAATCATTATGCTTTTTTTTTCTTCTTTTAATATTTTTGTAAAAAATAAAAATATATAGTAATAACAACTAATAAGCTAAAGTTTATTAATATATATATTTTTTTGTTCACGAGAAGGATTGCTGTCAAGTTAATAAGGCTGGACCAAACCCTAACTGGACTTTAGAAGAGGCCGGGCCCAAACACATGCACCTCCACTCTAGGCGCGAGTGGCGGCGAGAATCATTCAGCTCGGTGACTCACCCCTCCGCCTGCTTACCTGTTTTCATTCCAAAAACCAAAATCTGTCTTTGGCTCTTTGCTCTCTCTCTATTCTCTCTCTTTTCGTATGTCTACGTTCGGAAGATTTTTCAGATTGCTCTTGCTCTTTTCCTAATTCTTAAAGGAAAAGAAACCAATTAAGAAAAATAAAATCCCGAATTGAATTCTGTACGAGTTGCAATCAATCGAAATTCTTCAACAATTTCCCTCCTTTTCAACGGCCCTGCCTCAACCAACCAATCAAGCTAATAGATCGATCTTAAACCCTCCAATTCAATAACATAATTTGGGTCTTTTTTAAATTGTTGAAATGGATTCGAGCAGGCGAGCGGTGGAATCGTACTGGAGATCGCGAATGATCGATGGGGCAACCTCGGATGAAGACAAAGTAACGCCCGTTTATAAGTTAGAAGAGATCTGCGAGCTCTTGAGATCGTCGCATGTTAGTATTGTTAAAGAGGTCTCCGAGTTTATCTTGAAACGACTCGATCACAAAAGCCCCATCGTCAAACAGAAGGTAATTTCATTCAATTCGCTTTGGATTTTGTTTCAGTTTCGTTAAATCTAGTCAATTCTAATCAGCTTGTTGTTTTTTTTTTTGCTGAGAAATTTTTATTGGCAAAGTAAAAAAAAAATGAATATTTTAACTCAATGTATTCGAGTAGTTAAATGAGGTTTTAAGTAGTTATCAATATGAAAATATCACTTGGTTTTTGTATATAAAAGAAACTAAAAGCATAGTAACAAAAATAACAGTAAGAGGAGCCTGTATTCTTCGAAGGCAAAGAAGTTGTGGTGTGTAAATGTTCTGTGTTATTGAATGTTTAACATGTGGCCAAACTGTATCCTGTAATTATGAACTATCAAAACATGTTGATACTCAGTTGGTAGTGGGATTTTTGCAGGCTTTGAGGCTGATAAAATATGCAGTTGTTAAGTCTGGTGCGGAGTTTAGGAGAGAGATGCAGAGGAACTCAGTGGCAGTGCGTCAGTTATTTCACTACAAGGGCCAGCCGGATCCTTTGAAGGGGGATGCACTCAATAAGTCTGTGCGGGACACAGCTCATGAAGCCATTTCTGCCATATTTGCGGAGGACAATAATAATAGTAAGCCTTCGCCTGCAGATGATCTTAACAAACGAATACAAGGATTTGGTAACACAAACTTCGAAATGCCATTGGATGATAAGAGATCATTTCTTAGTGAGGTAGTTGGTATTGGAAGTGCATCTATCAAGCAGGGAATCAGTAGTTTCACTCAGGGCCATTCACTTAGAAAGAATGATAATGGAAGCTACAAGAGTCCTACGCTTCGAAGGTCATTGACTACGGAAATTGATCATTCTGATCAGTATGAACCGGTTGAATTTGGCAACGACAATCAAGTGGCTTCCAAGAGTACTGCTAGTGGACCTTGGGGCCATGATTCAAGAGTATTAAAGACAGAAACAACAAATGGGGAATCCAGCTCGAATCATTTAGAGACTAAAACTCGTGAAGAGAGATTGTTGGAAACCATAGTGACATCTGGTGGTGTACGTCTACAACCTACTCGAGATGCCATTCAGGCTTTCCTTGTGGAGGCTGCAAAGCTTGATGCAGTGGTTTTAAGTCATGCCCTTGAAACTAAGCTACAATCTCCTATGTGGCAGGTAACTCTTTGCATCTATTTATTGAATCATGAGATGACAAGGCCACCACTGGTGGCAGGTATTTAGCTCGAAACTTGGCTATCTACACAAACCACTATCACCTCATCCACTCCTTCATTCAGGCACAGTGTTCTCATCATGTGATCATGTTTCATATCAGTGATAATTGCATGTTGATTTCTTTCCAAAACAATGAATTGATTATTTGTGTTTTTAGTTATCTTTTAACCTTAACCAGAATTATTGATGGTCAGGTTTGCATGAAAGCTGTGTGTGTGCTTGAATCCATTTTGAGGAAAAAAGAAGATGAGCATTTTCTAATTGTGGCTTCCTATTTTACTGAGAAGAAAGATGTTGTTTTAAGATGTTCTGAGTCTCCCCAAAGTTCTCTCAGAGAAAAGGCTAACAAGGTCAATATCTTAGTCAACCCTTTGTTACTTTTAATCAGAATCTTCTTTGTTACAGTTTAAGATCCAGTCCGGAGCACTGTTTTTGGTGGCATGCTTGTGCCTTGTAGGGTTTTCTATTTCTTTTTTGCCTTTGTTTTACTAGGCAACTACACTAAACTCTAATTCAGTATGCTGATCACCTGGGGGATGAAGGAAAATTCAAGTAACTCATGCTTTGAGAACTTGCTTTTAGGGATATGGAAAATTTCATTAATTTTTTTTTTAAATGTCGATTGTATTTTGGTTTCAAGATAAAGTGTAGGATGACAGATTGAACTTTCCCTCGTATTTGAGTTCGTTAAGGTCTTGCATTTACTGATGGCATATTTATGAAAATCTAAGTTGATGTCATGTATTAATTTCTTTTAAGTTTTTAAATTTAGGAATTTTCAGTTATCTATTACATTAAGTTTTGGATGCTATCTCATTTTTTCCCTTAAACATCAGCCCAATGATGTAAATAGATCCTGCAGATTGATTTGTTTCTAGTTTTGTGTTTTATTGTCATTTGAGGACACCTTATATTTACTTTTTGTTCAAACCTATAAATTGAGATATTAGAGGTTTGGTTCTTGACAGATGTCACATTGGTTCTTGACAGATGTCACATTACATTTCAGGTCTGTTGTTTTGATTACCCTTCTCTGCATAAATGACTATATTCATGATCTTTGTATTATCACTGGGTGTTTAATCTTTATTCCTTTCAATGGTATAGTCTTAATGATATATGACTTTGAATACTTATTATGTACTCTGAATGATAATTTAGAGCTGGTAGGGTTACTATTTTCTGAGTTAATTAAGTAGATGCCACAATTGACATATATATATGATCTTGGCAAACAGGTGTTGGTCCTTTTGAATGGGGAACAGATAGGTGGTTTGACAAATCATTCAGAAAAGTCTTTGAAGGCTGAGACCTCCCTTGTTCAAATGCCTGACCTGATAGATACGGGTGATTCGGATTATAACAATGGACTAGATAGTTCCACAAAAAACCAACATGATACTGCAAATCCGACAGCAACCCCCCATATTGATGACTTATTTGGAGATGGTCTGGATGCTGGCCTAGGCACCAGGGAACACAAAAATGATGATCCTTTTGCAGACGTCTCATTTCACACTGTTGAGGGTAGAGAAAATGTGGATGATCTCTTCTCTGGGATGACTATAGATGACAAGTCAGTTGTCAATGGTAATTATATGGCTGCAAATAAAAAATCTGAACTAGTTGATCTCTTTGGCACCAATTCTGAAGCTCCATTTGAGCCAGAGAATAAAAAAAATGCTGTTAATGATGTAATGGCTGGCTTGTTGATGAATGAGAATCCATCTAAGCATAAAGGAATCTCTTCTGAGGCACACCCTGATAATATATTTGCTGATATCAAAACTCATGCTAGCCATCAAGCTTCTGATGATGCTTTGGGTGGTATCCTCAGTTCTCAAGCCACTGGGATGAATGCAAATCCAGTGTTTCCTTTAGGGACAATGCCATATATCATTCCTCCTGGAATAATGTTGAACCCAGCCTTTTCTTCTCAGCCTATGAATTATGGTGCTATGGGGACCTTCTTTGCGCAACAGCAATTGCTTGCAACAATGTCTAACTTACAACACTTTGGTAATATTAATGTACAAAATGTTGGCATAAATCATGTTTCCAATGGATCTAATGGAGGATCACCTCTGCCTGATATATTCCAGTCAAGTTTTCCAACTCAAATTTCTAGTTCAATGATGAACGGTTCAAAGAAAGAAGACACAAGAGCATTTGATTTTATTTCGGTAAGTTTAAGTTCTAGCATATGTTATTTAAGGTAGTCCTATTTGAATTTCCTCTTCTCATAATGTGACATTGTTGAAGTAATTTTTCCATGATGTGTCAAAAGTTTGGAGATCCTACGCTGGAATTTCTTTTATTAGTTATGCTAGCTCAATAGGATGGTGCATCCTTGGCTGGTGAAAAGTGGGAGAACCAAAATTTAAGAACCTTTAGTTTCCGGTCAGTCCTGTCTCTGTTTTCCAATGACTTCTGCTGTTTGTCTTGTGACTCGTGGTACGTGTTATTTTATGTGTGACATCAAGGTTTATTCACCCTGCCGGTGGTCAAGCCTAATTATCTCAGCCAGGTACTTAGGTGATAAAACTTCTTCATGTTAACTCTATCTACTAGTTAGGCAGCTAAAACAGCATTTCAAAGGTGGCAAACTAGAATTTGGTTAAGGATATCTGTCTATGCTGGATGCTGGATGCTGTATGATAGATGCTAGATACAGAGACAAGTAATGACTTGCTATAGAACTTGTGAAATTTCACATGGAAAAATGAACTATTATATATTTTTATGCTTCTCGATTGTATTTGCTTATAGTGCAGAGCATCAGTTACTCTTAGATATGTTAAGAGGAGTTCCGATTCCAACTGGTTGAACCACTTTGTCTAGTTATAGGGGCCAAATCGTTTGAGCCTGTGAATGTTTTTACTTGTTTTGGCTTTGCTTGGTAGGAAGGATGGAAAGAGGTGAGGATGAAAACTTTACTAATTCAAGATTAGGTTTTATAACCATTTTTCTATTTTGTAGTTTAATCATTGGATTAGCAAATTTTCTCTTCTCACCCGTTTTTTTCCTTCCTAGTAATCAAAGCCTTAATGCTCTATGCCCAATCATGCCATAATTCACTGCATGACTGTGCAAGTAACCTTTTTCAAATAGCAACACCCTCCTTAACACCGCCTATACTTGTTATATACCTTAAGCTTCTTATTTTAGTGGTTTTCTGTCTGAGAAGCCCTTTTCTAGAAAATCTTTTCTTGGAGTGCCAGAATTTCAGTTCTGTATTATCCTGCATCACATATGCTGGTTATATATGCCTAACCTAGCTTGACAACATGCCTCTGCCCAGCTCTCTATGGCTTTGCTTGGTAGGAAGAATAGAAAGAGGTGAGGATGGAAAATTTGTTAATCTAATGATTAGGCTTCATAATCATTTTCTTTTTTTGCAGCTTAACTATTAGGTTAACAAATTTTCCATCCTCACTCTTTTCTTTCGTTCCTACCAACCAATTTTCCATTCTTTTTTTTATAAACATAACATGGAAGTTAAATTAGATGAGATGTGGTTCAGTTTTCAAGTTAGCTGTTTGTTGATTCCATCTCTGTTAATCTTGTCTTTGGTTTATGATTTGCAGGACCATCTTGCAGCTGCTCGTGATCCAAAGAGGACAGTTTAAGCTACTGTGCTTGCACATACATGCCGACATTCAGGATAATCTGCACTTTAATGTTGGTAATATTCTTTTGAAATAATGTAACAGTGATATTGCATGCAACTTTCACCATTTCTTTGCATGTAATATGAGTGGGGAACATCCTTATATTAAAAGAATAGGCTACAGTGTTTTAAGCTTTGTTTGTATTTGAGTTGAAATGAAAGAAAATTTGGAAAATGTTGTGCAGTTAGGTGTTTTAGTATTCCAAGTGCTGTTGTCTTTTTTTTTTTCTACTTTGTAATGGATTTGGTCAAGAGTTTTTGCCTCCACCTCCACAAGAAATGTTTTGGTTAAATGCCAAGGGATAGAAAAATTAATAAATGTTACGACTACTCATTTCCTTTAGCTAATTGTTATATTTATATCGACCAATATTCATATGCCACATTTTGTTTCCAACGGCAAAGCGTATCGACTGAGGCATTGTATGGTTTTGATTGATGAGTGTTTCACTCGTATTGATTTTGTATTTTATGATTAAATAGTTGTATAAATACATTTTCCATGCCAAGTAATTTTGGTTTTTATGTTACATATTAAAGTAAATTTATGTATTTTATGATCAATGAAAATTAAAGGTTTTAAACCTTTGATTTCTTCTGTAATCGAATGTATTTTATTATTTATTTGCTTCTAAAAGCATATGGCAATTATCATGATAGTAACTAAAAACCATGGTGTTTTGTAACCAAAAAAAAAACCATGGTGTTAAAAAAGAAAAAATAACAGATAAATATATTTGTTTTCAATAATCACAATTTCTTAAACTAACCGTGAAGCATGTGACAGCTCTCATACTAATTCTTCCAAAAACCATAAATTGAAATATATATGAATGTGGCAGGCTATACGCTGTACATCCAAAGTTACATTTTACTTCATATCAGATCTGCATATCAATGTGTATGTACAAAGTCTAAGCTCAAAGAAATGTCAAACAGGATTTAATTTTTGTTAGGCAATGTAGCATGAAAGGGTTTATTATGTTTTAATGGTTGGGTCTTCAAGATTGCTCCACGATGTAACTTCAATCTTCTTAGTTCTTTTTAGTTGTTTTGCAACATCCAAACGCTCAGAAGAATATGGTGATGGAATCTAGTCGAGCAGTCGATTAAAGTAGGATTAGCAGAAGTTAAGGTAAAAAGAATTCTGATTACGAGAAGAAGAAACAACGAGAAGTCTCACCAGAGATGGTATGTACTTGTTGATAGCTGCTAACATTGCCGCATGGCCTACAGCAGATACCTGGCAATGCAACAATGACAGGAAAATATATCAGCAAACATACAAGTAGCCATGACAGGCCTTTAGATCTGCTAATGATGGTCCACTTAGGGGCATTGCCTCCCCCCAATTGGAGCTATATGATGACTACATTCCAGGAACCACAACAAGGATGGCAGCTAAAGGAAGCATAATGATAGGAAGCTAGTGGAATATTTCAGAAAGGTTAATAATGGATGAATGTTCATTCCACAAAGTATCATGATGCTCTATTTCATTTAGTTTTCCTCTTAATTTATAGAAGATTTGGTAACAATTGAACCACAGTCAAGTAAATGGAAACCAATTCACGTAATAAAAGAATTTAATGATAAGGTTTATCAAACATGAGTAACTAACTACTGATCCTATCAATGATGAAGCATTGGTGATAGAGAGGTCAGTCATTGGCTTACAGGAAGGATCATGAGAACTGTAATGGGGATAAGTGCAGCAATGTCATTCAGTGTTCTCTGTAATTTCTTTTTTTCTCTTACTGTAGCCTTCTGGCCACGCAATTGCTTTAGGAGTAGCTCCAGGGAAACCATGATGTCAATGAATAGCAACTGAGTTCCCAACCATACATCCTGCAAAATTTTCACTGTGCACTGTTAGAAATCAAGAATACAATCCAGTATGATTCTGTTCAGTGACAAGAATCAGGACCATTGGCCTTACACAACTTGAAGAGATCAATTTGATGCCGTATTTTCTAATTAAACTTTCATTCAGGGAATTTGACTTGGGGATCTTGGTCCCCTCCCCAAAGTCTGTGCTGGCTGTACTGGAGGCCTGCAGTAGCAAAAAATTACAAGTATAAATAATGGTTAACGTTGTCCGAAGATATATGTGCTTAAGCTGTCAAGGTTTCGCATAAGATTTTCATAATCTCTGAAAGCTACCTGTCAAAATAATGACTAAATAATGTGATTTGCTCGGTGCTATTGCTGGTTTCAAAACTGATAGCAGTTTTACATCAGGAATAAATATTTTTGCATGGAGTTTCAAATCTACAACAATTTTGTCAACGGAACTTATGGTGAAAGGAAATAACATCAGTTGCTTACAGTTTAGTATAATATGCATTAATAGTTGTGCATCCTATTACAGAATCCATACCTTTTTCAGGATACGCTCATGTATGGATTCATCAATCTGATATTTCTCTGTCATCAAATCGGTTGATTTCTCTTGTGCTTCCATGACCACTGAAAACCGGTTCATGCCAATAGCTCCCTTTGGTGGTGTGTGCTTAGAGGCACCTGATTCTGTAATCTTTAGTGGTTCACTGTTAGAAAATTCAATATTAGCACAAATATTTCTTCTTTTTCTAAGATGGCACTCATTCAACTGTGGAAAATAACATGGGAATGCCATCTGAAACAACCAGCATACCCTGATTTATCATAAGCAGCCCAATAATCTTCCAGACAGATGGTTAACAGGCTTTGGCTGAAAAATTAGACAAACACGTCTTAAAAAGCTCAAAAAAATTTATGATTGAAATATTATTGGCTACCTCTGGAGCAAGAATGCTAACAATTCAGAATCTAAGGGCTGCTGAGCTGAGCGGCTGAAGTGCGCAAACCCAGAAAAAACATCATAGCAAACAGTAAAGACTTTTGATAATAAAATTTCTTTCTCTGCTTGAATTTTGTGCTGCTTAGACCTTCTTTTTTCTTGATTGCTTATGCAAGGAGGTGCACCATAAAAATCAAGCCATCCAATTTCATCAGTTACTACCTGCAAATATAATTTTAGCGTTAGTGTTAATTTTGGATCTGAGGGTCTGAAGAACGTCATTTGAGGTTCAATGTGATGTTCTAAGCCAGGAATAGAGGGCAAGAATAAAATACAAAGACTTGCCAAACTCTATGGGAAATCAATATGAAGAAATGTCCTTCCAGTTGTTAAGCATCCAACCCAAAATCAATGGGCAATAGGCAGACAGTTCCAACACTCTTAACTCCAACTTGAATATAAGACCACAAAGAATAGAATATTTAACAGATGTTGGATATGATCACTTTAATAGGTCCCCATCACGTGTCAGTGACGTAACAATCTTAGAAGAGGTAGCAGAAATTCTAAAATAAACACAGAACATAAGTTGAATTCTGATACCACGTTAAGCATCCAACTTAAAATCAATTGGCAATACGTAGAGTGACCTAATTTGAATTTAAGACCACAAAGAGTATTTAGCCTATGTGGGACATGACCACTTTAACACCAGCCATTCCAAATTCAGATAAGATGGTTTGTGTTAGGCATTTCCAACAGAGAGGCATAATAAAACTAACCTCTATGAAGCATTGGTAAACTGATACGGAAGAGAACTCCGGGTAAATGAAAAGGCTGCCGCACTCCAAGTAGCTGCAGCCAAAGCAGTACACCTCTTATAGTAAATTTCAATGATAAATTACAATAATCAGGATTCAACAAAATCAGTTATATTTCACCTCAAGAAGTCCTTCACCACCTCATCAAGGTCATTTATGAGCATCTTTGAGAAATATAATCTAGTCTTCCTTCCTAGATATGCAAAAAGTCCTAAAGTTGCCAAGCTATCTGCTTGAACCTGTCAAAATTTTAAAACCAGCTACTTTAACAACTAAAACTGTGAAAGCAGGGAAGTACAAAGACAAAGGCAAGGACAACCCAACATTGATTGAAGTCTTTAGAAATATTCTCAACCAAATTTACATAAAAAGTAAGTCTGCAAGTCTAATATTCGTACTTGAAGAGATAAATTGTTACGGGGAAAACAGAAAGAACAAGAAAAGAATGTGAGATAAAAAATTAAGGTTAACATATCTAACATTGAAAAAGAGACAATTTCTGCAAGGGCAAAATAAAAAGGAGATGAAAATTTGCTGTTAAGTGAGTCTGAAGTGAGATGATAATATGTTCTCAAAGGACATCCTAACCGAAAATACTAAATGATTCAGGAATCATGATACAAACCTTGCTATTAAATGCCAGTTTGCCCAGAATCATGGTTTCTTTACAGAAAGCTACTGAGAGTTTTCTCTGAGCCAACCCTATCCAAAATTCTAGCTCATCACTCTCCTTGCTAGACATGAACTTTGAACCAAAATGTGACAGGAAATGAATTTCAAACCCTGCCTCAGTAGCTAACTGATGTAACTTGTCAACTGAAACAATACCATGTGAAATATTCATAAGCTCCACTAGAACGTCGCCTATTGACCTTTTGGATAAGGGACAGGAGGTACGTTCAGAACCCACTTTCTCTACTGCAGCACAGCAGCTTATAGCCACAATAATTCCTGCAACACCACTGAATATTCTTGTGTTTAGGTTAAACCTAAGGTACAGAATAATCAGTGAATTTCTTCAGAGGGGAAATTCCTAGCATGAGGGAAGAAATAAACATATGAATCCTATCCACATTTGCTATGGGGAGTTATTAAGTAGGGAGGGTGTTAATAATCCTACAGGGGGGAAAAACTTTTAATTGAAAGCAAGAGGAGTATTTTGAGCAAACCTTCCAGCATACTCCATAGACCACTTCTTTAACAAAGGAATGAAAAATCCTGTTATCCGTGGAAGTTCCACCACTCTGAACCATTGTACCATATCTGAATGTCTCAATTTCAACTGGCTTTCAATGAAATCCTCTAACAAATCTGTCTCTGGGGTCAAGCTAAGGCAAATAGCAAAACAAAATGTTAGAGACTTAGAGCTGCTCAGCACCAATTATTAACAGGCATAATTGAGAAGCAGAAATGACAGTGGACTCGGTCAGAGTTAGAAACATATGGTTTCTTGGGAAGTTTTCTGCAGGTATTAGCACAAAAACTATCCGAATCTACCAGCATGAAACCCTTAAAAACAAAAAGAGTTGGTTTTGAAGTTTTAGATCTCGTAATATCAGTTATAACAAAAACAAAGATCGGGTGAATTGCTACAGAAACTTACATATTTCTAACTGGGGAAGGATTATTATGACGTTCTTGAGAAAGCAAAACCTCCACTTCAATTGCCGTTTTCAACATAGCATAAACAGCTACCTGAATAATTGTGTTAGTTACTGCCTTCTGCCATATCACATTCCATTAATAATTCATAAAAGAATTGCCATATCCGTTCAACAAAAATATTTATATGATGGTTGTCAAGGAACTAACAAGTACAACAAACAAAAACACAAACGCTTTCACCATACTGTTAACCTCTCTGTAGCAGTTGCCATCAACATGAATCTCAATACTTCAAATGTACCATTCGAAGAGCATTTTTAAAAATTTTTACTGTCTCGTAATTTGTTTTTATTTATTTTGGGCTTGGAGCATATACCCGATGAGAAATGCGTTTATGCCATTGATGCACATCCTTTCCATTCCAAGCCATTGCAAGCTCTGCACTGCTTCCAGCCAATTCAAGTGACTCAACTACAAGGGAAAAGCTTCTGGCACATTCATGTAATACCCACACAAGACAATTCACCCGATTGAATTCAACCGCAGAACCATCGGCCTCAGGTACAAGAACCCCATTCCCAGTATCAGTTGGATCACACTGAGCCGAAGAAGACATTGATGATAATGCACTTCGAAAAATACCCTTTGAAGAATTGTAACCAGCAAGCCATAATCCTAGTGAATCTCTCTTCTGTGCCGAGAAATGATTCCCTTGCGGCCTTCCATGGAACTTTGAACAGTGGATTGCATTTGAATTAGTCTTCCAATGCCATCCATTATATGACTGGAAAGCTTGTCTGTGACAGATAAATATGTCCAACTTCTCAACCAACAAATTACAAATCTATTAATCCATTAATATTTCATTGCCTTGCATTTCTTATTTTCTTCTTTTATAGCCTTCTTGTTGAATCAAATGGGTATTTACAGTTACATTTTTGGGTTGTGACTAAGCCACCATATATAAAAAAGAAAGTCAACCAACTTCACATAACCAAAAACAATAAAAAACAAATAGCATGTTCTGAATTAGTTAAAACTAAAACAAGCATAACTATTAATATCATTATTTGATGCAGGCAATGCAATAAACATTTTTCAATTCCTTCCATTGCGAAGTTGACAGTTTCAAACAAAGTAAAACATTTATGAAAATAAAACTTACGAGTAGTAGGAGAAACGGGGCAGCTGAGGACACAAATGCCAAGCCATGGAAGAAGAAGAAACACAGAAAAGACAGAGGCCAAAGAAGAAAGGAAAATGGAGTAAGTTCAATGGTTTAAATGGAGAAAGTTCAAAGTTGGAGTAGCAATAGTAGCGTAGACAACAAGGTAAGGCGAGAGAAAAGAGGGTTAGAAAATTACTTTGGCATTGTAATTATATGGAAAGCTGGAAGTTGGTGTCTGTCTTTGTCGTAGGGTTTGTCTCCCGCTTGCCAATTTTTGTTTTTTTTTTTTTGGTTTTTGGTTTTCTTGGACAACTATGATTAACTTGAAAACAAAATTATTGGTTGTTACAAATACAGAAATTCTTGTTTGTTATTCTATTACAAGCTTAATTATTTGTTCATATGTCTTTGTCTTAGTTTATTGTTTTTGTACAATACTTCATTGTCGTCAACTACTAAACTTGCATAAAACGCTTGACAGTTGACATTGGCCGACAGCCATGTTGTCAAATCTAACAAGAAATTCTTGAGATTTTCTAATGGTTGCCCAAAGTTATCTGCACTATAACTTCAAACCTTGAAACATTCTGTCTTTAAACTTATAACTTTATTAGGGCTTCATATCATAAGCTCAAAGGATCCTTGGCTTCATTCGCAGAGCTGTTGAGTTGTTATAGACGACTATTCCATTGGAATCTAACATGAAAAGTATAATTACCCAATGATTTGGTTGACCAGACCAAGCACCTTCCAGTCCATTAATCAAGAAAACTCCAATAGGAAGGTCCTCAAACTTGGTTTGATTAAGGCATGAGGGATAATTTTTGTTTTTACATCCATACTCTCTCAATTAATCTTATGGACTTAGGCATCGAAACAAATCTAACTGGAAATAATCCCAGTAGACCTTTTATTTTACAAATTAATTCAAAGAAAAAGAAGTTAATACATTCTCAACGAACCCGTTACCCTTTCTGCATGAATAGAAACCATGAAGGTTCAAGCTCAATCTAAATGGTCACCTCATCTTTGTGTATGAATCTCTAAACAAGTGCCTAGAATAAGATGGAAAAGAGGAAAATCAATCAAGAATGACCCTAGCCGGGTTGAAA
Organism: Heritiera fomes; assembly: GCA_032173925.1. Taxonomy (NCBI): domain Eukaryota; kingdom Viridiplantae; phylum Streptophyta; class Magnoliopsida; order Malvales; family Malvaceae; genus Heritiera; species Heritiera fomes. The sequence continues at coordinate 11,267,528 of JAPDPM010000015.1, read as the reverse complement.
AAATGAAATTGAACTATATACAGTCAATAAATTAAGATCCAACATTAGTCATCCTCTTAAGGCAGAAAATTAAGTGAGCATCTTGTATTGCAAAAACAGTGAAGGAAAATTAACTGCATTATCAACACTAAGATGAAACAATAAATTCCTAGGTATTTTTAACTTTCTTATAAATATTGAATTACTCCAATGTTATGTTTATACAAAAAGTTTGAAAGCTCTAGTTTTTGGATTTTCTGACATGTATTTTTCGAAGAATAAGCCACCTATACGGGAAACATTCCTATGAGCCCAAGAAAAAAAGCTCAGTAATGCAAGAAATCTTTCATCAGTAATAGTTGAGAATGCTGTGATCAGCTTCAGTTATCGATTGTCTGATTATTCTTTCCCCCAGAAGCTTCCATCTCCGATGACTTCCCAAATCCAAGTTCTGATAAGTTCTGCTTCGCCATCAAGTTCCTGTAAAATGGCAAACAAGGAGTCATTAGGTTAAAAAAAAAACCTACATTTTAAAGTCAAAATTATTAAGTTATAAACAACATCTTAAATCAGGGATTATCCACCATGATTTTCAAGTACCTATGAAATATCTTTACAAATTTCTGTTCAAGACATTCAATAGAGATTTGGTTCTATATTAGATTGCTAAATCTGATCATGGATTTTACATTTGGGTTTGGTATGCACACAGAATTTTGATATGCCCTTTATAGCAGATCCAGAGACTGAAATGACTTATTGGAGATCAATCTAATTGAACCAGCACCCCGATCTTCAGAGCAAAGGGATATTCCTTAAAAAAACTTTCTGAAAGAAAATAAAAATAATACCGTAGGAACAGCATAAAAAGGGGCACCTATCACCATAGAAATATAGAAGAATTTGAAAACACTAATAAGTTCATGTTCATAACAAATCCCTTTCTTTATCAGAAGCAAAGTCAAGTATGAAACTTCATTCACAGGGTCCCTTTTCACAAAAAAAAATGCATACGTAAGTGTATAAAAAGATGCAAAAAGAGATATTAACACTCACTTTTCCATTCGGCACTGCAAGTATTTCTTGGAGAATTGTCTACATTTTTCCGATTTATGGCCAGAAGTTTTAAGGCAATTGAGGTACTCTTTCTTCTCCTAAAAAAAACACCAGTTAGTGACAATTACAAAATCTCAATCACAAAATTCTTTTTCAAGAAAAAAGCAGTTCCTTTAAAGAGCTTCAAAAGCATTACTTACCAAGTCACATTGATGCAAGTGATCCAAAGGGAAGATGCCTTTCTCTGGTGGCACTGGCCTAAGCCCTCTATTCCCACCAAATGCACCACCTGCCTCAAAACCACTACTCAATTATTTCAACACAATTAAAAAGAACAAAAAAATTTCCCAGCAGCAGAAATGGGAGAGCTTATTTGTTCAATTATCTTCAAAAAGGGTTATACATTTTGGGAAGCTAAAAAACTACCATATCCAGAGGACATTTATCAAACAGCTTATCATCAACTCAAATTGAACCAAAGAAAACTAAGGGTTCTTCGGAAACGACAGACCGAACATAATCCTAGGGAAAGCATTCTTTTTCCAAGCTTCAAGAGAATGGGAAATTGCCAATTTTCAAATGCATGGGAAAACGATATTTTTTAAGGACTATAATGATAAGCTGGAGATTTTGAAGAAATTAATTATCAAAGAAACAAAATTTATTTCGCAAGACAAAAGGGGAAATTAATTTCCATTATATTCAATTACCTGCGCTCATTTTACAGTGTTTTGATCGCAAAGTTGCCTCCTTTTTTAGCTCTTTCAGTATCTGCTAATTTGCTGCTCTCCCAATAGACTCAGGTTTTAAAAGCGGAATTTCTGTTGGCAACCCGGGAATAGCCGGGTCGGATTGAGTTAGCCTTGACTATTGATGGACCCAAATCAAGCCAGGTTATTTTTTTGTTCAAGCGGAGACTGTACCCAAAAACGCATAGTATCAAGGTTGGTTCTGGAGATAAATCACTTAATAATAAAAAGTTTTTTTTAGTCAAGGATAAAACTTTTCACAAACATATTATTAATCGCATACATTAATAGATTATCGTATTTTACATGTGTTAATCGTGTACTCATATGACACAATTGAATATTTAGTATCATCCATGTTAATTCTTAATCATGTTAGTTGTGTCTAATCATATTTGTATGATCTTAATTGTGCATATTACACGAATAATTATAAATATGTAAATTGTATTGTATCGCATATAATACGTGTAATAAGTATGTTATGTTCATAAATTTAAATATGTTTTATAATTCGTATTGTGTTCTATTTTGATAATTCATGTTACGTTTTGTGTACACAAAACATGACACATATATACGAATTATTAGATTTAATAATGCTAATATTACCTAGCTAAATTTCCTTGAAAATGTTTCAAGTTGGATTAAGAATTTCGGAAAAAAAAGAAAAAAAAAACCCCTTGAGTGGAATTTTCTCCAAGCACCGCAGTAAAAGTTGCAACATTTTTTTTTGTACAAAGAAAAAGTTGCAACTTGCAATGGAGAAGAATGTAAAATTTGTAACTGATGGAGAATATTTGGACATGTAGATGAATTCTGACATTTATCAGTAGTTGCTCTTCCTCTTTTTGGATTTCTGTAAGGAAAAATGAAAATAAAAAATTAACTCCTCCGTGAAACTTTGCAGCTGACTGAACTGCGGCTGTCCTAATCTATGCTGTACTTGTAACTCTTGCATGAACCTGATCCTCGATTGGAATCTGCAGTGTAAGAAGCTACACTGGCTGTTTTCTTGATGAAGGAGCAGTGCCCAATATTGGCCTGGATGCATGTGGATGCTGAATTATTACCAAAACCGAATCTCTTGAGCTTTTGTCTCGGAGAGAAGTTGGCTACACCAGTAAAAAAAATTTTGGTAAACAAGGGAACTTCATGTTCCAAGTGGCAGGACTACAAAACACAAAACCCTATCTATAAAACAGTTTGAAAGCAAATATGGGATGCTGGTTTCTCGAGAAAGTATTGCAATTTTGCATGAAATGAGTTTCAAAGATAATAGCATATGCTGATATATGGAGCAAAAGCTCAGGAAATAGCTCTTATAAGTCACAACCGTCAATGAATAAAAATTGAATCTGAGTTGCTTACCACGCCGATGTGCCATTCATGACTTTGAAACTCTCTGAAAGTAGTCGCATCCATTTCCTGCAGTTGCATGACTTGGTCTAATCAAAAAATAGAAAATAAGAATGAAATTTTCTACACGAGTATTATTATTCCTTCCATTCATGGAATCCTGTTTATGGAAGAAATTGCTTTTCCGAGCTTCTTTTAGTTGGACAGCATCAATGTTTTTAGGATTTTACAAAGGCAATTATTAAACATATCAGTCAGTGTCAATACAGTTTCTAATGATAAAATGATTGTAACTGCAAAACATGAATGTCAGTTTCAAAAGCAAGCATTAGGCGTCTGATATAAGTCCTTACTGTTTAGGCCATAAAAGCATCAATCAAAACTTAAGCCAAAATGCAAAACAGAAATTGAAGCTTATTTTCACAATCCATGTGTGCTTAAGTTGGCTACTAAAATCAAAGCATCAGAGTAAAGAAAAGACATAAAAACAGCAAGATGAGTGTTCTTCCGGCAACAAAGCACATAATCAACATTCATAATGGAAATTCTCTAATTAGAAAGAATGTCAAGGATGTCATTTAACAAATTACAACCACCATCAACTTTAAGATTAACAGTTACAAACATGTTATTTCTTGATATCTTAAACTTAGATAATGCAGAATGAGACAATCTGCACCAAGAGGAAATAAAAATCAATTTAATCTGTAACCAAAAAAAAAAAATCAATTTAATCATTTATGCTATGTAAATTAAGATTTTAAATGATTCCATCCACATGTAAACTACTGCCCAGCTTTCTAGCAGTCTATTATACAAGTAAAGATCTCACAAAAAAATTTAGTCAGGATCTTCTTCAGGTTTTCAAATGGCAAATTAACTTACTATTCGATAGATTGGAGGGACCATTGAATCCACTTTTGATTTCAAAGTTGGCATAACTGAAAAATGTGGTGCCGATTCTTGTGACCTAAAAGTCCACCTGAAAAAAAGAAAAAAAAAGAAAGAGGGAAGAAGAAGAAAAGAGAGAAGAATAATGGATTGAAATGGCTTAATATCTAAGCAAGTGATAAATAATAATCTAATAATGGTACCTTTGATCTACAATACAAGAGTTCATTAGTGACTGAGAACTAAATATTTCCAAGGAAAAACTCATGATTGGGCAATTGATACATACCCAATGTACATAAAGATGCAGAATTGTGCCCATTCTCGAACCAACAACCGAAGCCAGTAATTCTCTGAGGACTCATCCATGTTTAAGTATATCTGGAAATAAAATGTCAAGTTGTCACATCAGTCATGAATTTATGATTTGTATACCACATGTATTGCCAATGCCATAGAAGGTGAGGTTAACGTATTCATACCACAGTTTCGGCCATGGCAACTATTTGCATAGCACCCTGAAATTTCCTGCACAGTTGTGATCCAAGCTTAACTTTGGATATTGGTCTCATTAAAAGCAATTATAAAGAATTAAAATATTGAAATGACAAATGTAAAAACGTACTTAAACATTATATACTTTGAATAAACAGCATCACGCATCGATTGGACATTCTCGTCCTCTATAAGAGTCAACTGTTCCCGCAACACTAACAGATTTTGTGATATATGGTGAAAAATTACATAGAACGAAATTATGTAATTAACCAGTAGAAGAACCTGTAAAACGGTGCATTAAAAGGTGTTATTAGTACATTACTTAAAGGATGAAATAAGAAGTTAAAGTTAACTGGCCAGCAGAATATATTAGCTACAAGAAACTCACCGTGAAATATGGTACAGAAGCTCTGTAACCAACAAGTGTTAGGTAAAAGACACATCCAAGTGCAACAGTGGTTCGGCGCTCTGTTACTGAAAGGCGCTCACAAGTGATGCAGTATCCATGAGAGATGAGCAAAAAAGAAACAAATGAAGCTGTCTGAAAGAGCACTCCAGTTACATACACTCCAAATGACATCCAAAGTGAGCATACCTGAAGATAAAAGCAAGAATACCTGCAAAAAATGTCCCTTTGAAATCTGAAAAATAGCTTTTTATAAAGTAGAGTTGAAATAAGCAACACAGCTTAACTTCTTCCAGATAGCCATCAAATGCAACATGTAGTAGATATGCCAGAGTTTCCTGCAGTGGCTTTCTAATTGCTCAGAACTATGACTATACCGAATAAATAAATACAATTAACTTCGGTCTTTGCAGAGACTTTCCATTGCTACTACCACTATAGCTGAGATTATATCATCTCTTTGATCATTATAATCATCCTCATGTCTAAACTGAAATATTTCCTTAACTTGCAGACTGAAAATGATTATTTTTAGATTCAGCATTTCAGAGGTGTTCCGATATTAGGAAAATTAATACAAAATATTGACATCAAATCAATTAAACTGGAGTCCCATTCAGAGATGCAAAGATGTCATTAATACCAATTTTAACAAGTTCTTTCCAACTATGCATGCAACTGATGAGGCAATGGAAAAGACTTACTTTTTCACCAACAAATCACAATATCATGGATACTTGGAATCGCATAGAAACGTGATGCTTGTAAACTTTTTGCAAAGATTAATAAAGAAAACAATATAATATTTGTGCAATTGTTGCAAAATCAGAACTTACCAAAAAAGGAAGGACAAAGTGAGTTGCAAGGCCTTAATCAATGGAACAGAGGCAAGAGTCCATTGTAAATTATTCGCCTGTTCTTGTGTGACAATAACATAACAGCAAAACAAAATTAGAACAATGATAAAAATTCATTAAAAAAAATCCAACAATTTGTAATTACTACGTATGTAAAAAAAATGAAAAATACAAAATTTCCATTAAACGGGTATACGCCTTAACCTTATAGAAAAGAACAAAATAACATAGTTGGAATTGGAAGGAACATCCAAAGTTCAAAACCAATTGATAAAAACTTAAACTTTATTGGCCAATTTGAAGATAACAAAGAATTTAAAAAAAAAATTATAAGGTGACTATGTTGTCTTCTTCTTCTTTTTTGTTTTTGTGCTAGACTATGTTGTCTTCTTCCATGCTGAATTTATATCTATAGCAAAAGAAAAAGAAAAAAAAAACTCTTTCGCCTATTAAATCGATTATAATTATATCAAAAACTAAACCCAGTAAACTAAACCCAGTTTGTTTATCGGAAAACTAAAATGAAAAAGAAAAACAGAAAAAAATTCTGTCAGGCTGTCAGCTTAACCAAAACAGTTAATAATTTTCTTATCTATCAATTGTGGGAAAAATAAAATAAAAATCCAACCAAAGCTAAAGACTTGATTTTAGCAAAGAAATCGGTAAAACTCAATCAGATGAAACGTAAAACTTTCAAATTATGAAACTAAAAGAAAATGACCTGGAAATGGCGGTTTTTGTAAGTGTTAAAAGTCCAAGAACAAGCGGAGAGGAACCAAATGGAAAGGAAACCCAAGAGGAGAGAAGGCAGAGGTCGAAACGACTCGTCGAGTCCGACATGGTTCGACTCACCGATTCCTGAGACGTTCATGTGTAACAGTTTAGGGAAAACAGAGAGCCAAAGAGGAGAGACGTTTGGCCAGGTTCTTCTTTTGTTTGTGTTTTAATTGTGTTATATATATTAACATCGATTGGTGTTGCTTGCTGACTTGTCGTTGGGTTTAGCTGTGGCTTCTGAAGTCTGGTTTAAATGTGGACATTTTTTTGTTTTTAAAAAATTTTTTTTTAGTAACAAATTTTGGTCAGAGTCAAATTAATAGACACCAATTTTCATTAAGTATATAATTTTTTATTTAAAAAAATTTTGTTTTTTCCTTAATTTTTTAGTTTAAATTCAACTTGTACCAAAACTTTATATTAAATTTGATCATTTGTATATTTATGTTGTGTTTATTTAGTATCAAACAGGTGTAAAATTAAAAAAATTACAATATCACAATTCATATTGATATGATAAACATGAAATAATTTTTTAAAATTTTAGTCAATATTAATTTTTTTGTATTATATTTAAAATTATAGTATCTAATTTTTATCAATTTTTCAATAATATATTTGAATTTTTCTAAATTAGAAAAAGATAATCTACTTTTAGGATAAAAAGTTTCGAGTGGGATATAAATTATATGATTGTATCTTGTATAACTTTTTTTTTGTTGTTTTTCATCTATAAAAGATGAGATGCTACTAAATTACAAGCAATATTACTATAATCACGGTTGAAAATGTCTTATCGTTTATCATTTTTTATTTAAACAAAATTAATCTTATATCATGAAACAATATTTGTGATTATATAAAAAAAAGATTACTATGACCGGATGGACCATACATTGTAGAACAACTACGGAGACTTTTCTGAAAAGAAAATAAAAACCCTTTTTAGGGTTAGAGTGGGGAGGAGGAGGAGAGGGAGGGGAGACTAGGGATTTAACATTCAAGAATGCGAAGATTATGGGCCAGATTTTTAAGGAAATGACGTAAGTGGTTACAAATGCACGTACTCTTCATGCTTAGGCTACAATTTAAAAAGATTTAAAATCAATTCGCAAAATTAATTAAATCGAAGATTTTTCGTCTTGGGCTTGGTTTGAACGTACCGTGGAACCCAAGGCTCAAAGTGCAGTTGGCACCAAGCAATTGCAGCGAAAGGATGCATTTTGGCATCCCTCCTCCGACGCGGTAGAGGACCCTGGGTCCATCTGCACTGGGGAGGGGGAGGGGGAGGGGGGGATACAGGCGTGTAAATCGAACCGGGGGGGGTGTCTGGGTCGGTTCATGCTGGTACCGTATGGGTTTAAACGGGTTAAAACTGTTTAAGCTCTTTTTAAACGGGTTAAATTTAGAATATTCGGTCCGTTTTTAACGCGGGATAGATCGATCTGAGGGTCAAATAATTTTTTTATGAAAAAATAATAAAAATAAAATAAAATTTAAAATAATCATTCAAATTTATGTATAAATAAAATTCAAATACAATTATAATTCACTTATAATATTTCAGAATAAATAATTATAAACTTGAAAAACATAAATTTTAATTAAATATTAAACTTTTTCAACTTTTTTTTTCACACTATCATACATACATGCATACATACATACATATAAATATAATGTCATAGTTTGAATTCAAAGTAAAATTATATGAATTCATTTTTTCGTTAGAATATAATAAAATCATATCATGTATTTTTTTAATAGAAAATAAAAATACATTAATAATATAATTAAAAAGCTAATTATATATAAAATTAAAAAAGGGCCTAAACGGGTCAACTCTTGAGTCAGTCTGTATCCGCATGAATCAGCTCCCACAAGTTGTTGGCTCGCTCGGGCCAATCAAACGAGCCTAAAAAAATAAATCCAACCCTTGAAAAGTTCGTGAGTATAACTGATTAACCCACGGGCTTTAGCTCGTTTTACACCCCTAAGGAAAATCTTCTCTGTCTCATTTTTTAGTTTTAATTTTTTATTTTGTTAATTTTTTAAAAAATTTAGGAAATTATTTATTTTTATTGTCTTTCTTACTTTATTTACTTTTGATGTTAATTTTTTATTTTAATTTTTTATTTGAGATTTTTAATTTTTTAAATTTTTTATTAATTTTACAAATATAGAAAACATATTATAAAAAGAATTTCATTATACATAAAATTTCATATTGTGTCCTTAATTATCATTTGCTCTTCTAATAACATATCATCCAATTATTATTGTTGTATTTGCATCCAAACACATATCTCACCACTGATCCTAATTTCACTGTTATAGTACTCAACCTCATCACTGTAACTAATCTCACCGTTACATGTTTAATATCTTTAGAGCCTATATCACCGTCCATTCAAACTAATCTTTGGTAAAGGAAAATATATTCGTCATAATCAAACTACACTTAGGTCTTTTTAAGAGGTGGTAAGATAGAGTTGGTCGATATTATTAATATGTCATGTTAGGTCTTCTGTAAGTAAAAATAATGTTCAAGTGACGTTGGAGATATAATTTCGAAACATGCTTTAACATTCAAGTCAATGTGTAAAATAACAAACGTAACATGAAACACATAATGCTAAAGAGAGATAGAACAAATTAAAGCATAGGAAAGGAAATAGATGGAAGAAAAGGAAGTGAAAGTTCGAGAGAAGGAAATTGATTGTGACTTGCAGAGAAAGGTATGAAATGATCTCGCGACCTCTCTCCTGCATTTTTTGCCTTCTATATAGTTCAAATATCTTCCAATTATCATGTGTGTAGATCATATAAAACACTGATTACGTAACTTAATCGTCTCTTATTTAGGTATTTTTATTGTCACAATCTTCTTATTAGGCTATTAGATATTATTAATATTAAAATATATTTATAAATAATATCAATTCATTAATTATTTTTAATAAAAACATAATATTCCTCTAATTTCAGTAATAGTTTTTTCCGAATTTTACCGATTAATAAGGAGATAATTTTTTGTTCAAAAGTAGTCCAAATGACTCCAATTGCATGACGGCTTCAAGTCTTTCCCCTCCAACAACGTGGAAAGCACCATTAATATTATAAGCCAGGGCCACCTTTATTATTTCCGAAGTGTTTGACCACCAAACCAATGCAAAACCAGACAGAATGGTCACCAAATCCTGTACTGGAGAAGCTGGGTTTTTTCTAAATTATGCGTTTTGTAGGATCATCTACTTTGAAAGTTTAGGCGACTGACTTAATTTGACCTTCTTCAAACAATTTAAATAGTATATCAAAGGAAAAGTTTCATTTCTAAGTCATCATATAAAAAAGGAAAACATCACCCGACGACACGACAGAAGATAACAGGACATTGGTTGAACAAACTCACTGAACTGCATCTTTTGTCTGGCTCCTTAAATCCTAACCCATTTAGAGAACAACTTCCATTTTTACATGTGATTTTGTCATTCTTTTAAGTCACTGTTTTGGATAAAACATGTGGAGGGTTTTGGTTAAGTTATGAGGTTGAGACTTTGCAAAGCAGTGATGGCATGCATACCGTTAGGCAGCCTGTTGTTTCAACCACTTTGAAATTCAGATGGAAGAGCAATGATAAAGCATCTTTTTGAAGGCTCGTACACTTCCATTGCTACCTTGATTTCTATTAAAATAATATTTGGCTTTTCTGATAGGGGAGCTTCCTATCTCACTTCCTGACAAAAGATATTTCAATTAAAAACTTGTCAAATTTTAAAAAAGAAACATTTTGAATTACTCAAAGTTCTTCAAAAATCACCCATTAATCATGTTCTGGGAAAGTAAAAATTGGATTGCTCCAATTTTTATATCTTTTCCTACCAAGTCGCATCAAATTTATTTAGGCTTCATTTGGATTCTAAATTTTTTTCAACCGTACCAATAATCTCTTTGTTTTATGACCAGATCTAACTCTAATGAATACAATCGAAATTTTAATCCTATTGATCTAAAAACAATCAAATTATATATACATGAAAATAAATTGTCTCTGGAAATTAAATTAATACAATTAACAAAAGAAGCACAACCCAACGAATTTTTTTAAGGAACTAACATGAATAAACAAACTGATGTCAAAAAGTGACAAGTAATGAAGCAAGATTTGCAGATGCTTTCTTGCATAATTACATGTTTTTTGCATAACTTCTCTTTATTAACATGCAAAAAGAGAGAAAGATCCATTGAAAAATTTTTTATGAGACTTTCTTCGATACCTAAATTGATAAATAAATAACGTTTTTGGAAGAGAAAGCTTAAGAAATCAAGAATGCTTGTGTTCTTTGTGCTTGCTTCTATTTCGCCTTGAGCATCCCTTTTAATAGTAAATAAGAGCATCTTTCGGCTTGATCCATTATCACCATGTTTGATTATAGGAGTTATGCGCTTGAATCTTTGATTATGTGTTGAATCGAGGTATTAATTGACTCGTGGCATGAAATCATATTTATTCGTGCGTCGGAACCACGTCGTTCAAGGATTAAATCTAATTGCATTTTCTTGGGAATTGAACCGATAAAAACAATTTTTGTTGGGCAAAACGAGCTTAAAGCCTAATTGCCATCTTCAACCCGTTAGGAGGGCCCAAAAAAATTGTTCTCAAGTATTTGAATTATCAACATAAATGATAGATTGAAATATAGAATCTAATGTTCCACTTATACAAATCATTAAACATTTGAATGGAAATAAATACATTAAAAACTTCTTAGAAAAAAAAAGAAGAATTATTATTTGGATTTAAAAATCTTGCTTGCTTGCTTACTTAAAAGAAAGAATGAAAAAAAGGATATTTCTGAATTTATTAGTTTTGTTGAGAGAGAAAAATAATCCATTACAAAGGTCCGAAGCAAGTTTAACCTAATATAAATATTTATTTTTAATTGGGTTAAAAGTGATTAATAATCAATTAATCAAGTAAGATAGATAAATCATAACTGAAGTCCAATCTTTAGGAGCTCAACAATCATGGGTTTGTAGATGATTGTGTAAGAAAAAGAGTACATTCTCATGTGGACAAAACCCAGCATAAGAAAGCCCAACGAGTGCTCTACGACAAGTGATCTTTGTTACAGAAAACTTAGCATAAATGGATAATTATTGACAATTACCAACGACACTATACTCTGTGGCTGAAGAAGAACCTAGCGTGTTTGAATTCCGAACGTTTTGAGATGTTGTTGAGTGGCATAAATTCAACAAATGATGGAGAGATTTCAACCTTTGACTCGAATAATTATTAGTGGTAAAACGATAAAAAATTTTTTTTACTTATACTTGTCTAAAATATATTATTTTATATATATTTTTATAATTTATGTAAGATTAATAATTTTACAAATCAATCATTAGATTTATAATATACTTATATTTATTATGTATGTAAATTTTTAATTAATTTAATATTTTTATTATTTTATTCGAGAATAGTATTTTTTTAATATATTAACAGTTGAAATTTTATTATTACGTAATAAATAGTTAGATATATTCAATTAACTTCAAATTTGATATGCATAATTTATATGAATAAAACATAAAATTCAACAATCAAATTAAAAAACATAAAATATATAAAATTAAATTAATTTTATACTAATATAATTTGTTCCTTTAATAATTAAGAAGAGGTTTATATAAAGATTTGGCCAGCAGTTACGTGGAGTAGAGAACAACACGTGTAGCAAATTCTTCTCGCATGATTAGGATTTTTTTGTATTCATAAGAGGTATAAAACGAGAATAGGAGAATTAAACTTTGAACTTAATCTCTTGGAATGATAACAATCGTTAGGCTAAACTTTGGTTGCATGATTAGGAACTTGGAAGTAAGAAAGAACTTGGCAATAGTTAAGAAAGAATAATTAATGATATGATGTCCTCACAGTATATAATCTCTATATATTGTTAATGCATAAAAAATTGATGCTTCATTAATAAATTTTTATGAGCAAATTGAAAAAATTTATTTGTATTTATTTTTAATAGCTTGACATTTTTTTAATTTACTTATTGATGAAATATCAACTTCTAGTGTATTGATAATACATAAAAATTATCATGTCAGTACATTATATATAAACTCAAATGAGTTTGTATATAATATACCAATAGTGTATAGAAGCTATACATCGTCAGTCAACCACATAATGCAACTTCATAATGAGCAAAATTTAAAAATACATAAACCCTTAAATGTAAATATTAAAAAAGTTTTTGAATTTATTTTTAAGGATTTATGCATTTTTAAATTTTACTCATTAATAAAATGGCATTATATGATTATTGACTAATAGTGTGCAGAAACTATACACTATTAATGCATTATATACAAACCTATCTTATTTACTGTCTATGAAATTAAAAAAAGATTTATATATGATTCACTAATAGCTTATAGTTTTTATTTACTATCAATACATTACAAATTATCAATAAGCTCTTATAAACAACTTAAAAAAATTTATTTATATTTATTTTTAAGGGCTTGGCATATTTTTAGTTTACTTATTGATGAAGTGTCAATTTATGATACATTGATAATATATAAAAATTATATATTATTAATACATTATATATAAAATCAATTAAAAAACTCAGCAATAAAATTGTTCGTAGAGTCTTTTTTTAACTCAGTAATCGGACTGGTTTTCTAGATCAGCCCAAATTTTCTTTGGTATAGAGTAAAGCCAATGAATTAAGCAATTAATGTGATTTATGGGAGCCAGCCAAGTAGCCAACCCAAGTCCCCAGTCCACTCTGGATTGAGACTCTAATTGACATACATTGAAGAGGCTAGATCAGCCTCAGCCCCACTGAGTCCCCAGAGAGGCCCATTGCCTCGCATTGGTTTTGATTTGTCAAGGGAAAGTGGCACAAGTATTCCGCTTTTCAGACCATCCCATACCCTTTTTGTACGCATGCCTTCCACATTAATAATGCAAATATACTTCATTTAGGGGAGAGAATATGGCTTCCAATAGTATATTATAGAAAAATTTTATAGTCAAAATGAACCAGCTGAATGTGAAAAATAAAAATCATGTGGATTGCATTGTATATTCTTAAAATATCTTTTGCTTTAATTGAGAGATAAAATTGAGATTGTTTAGGTTTAGACTAAATCATACAATATGTCACAATTCATTTTGAGTCACTTGATTAAAAGGTTGTTGGCAATATCCTCTAAATGTTTTGTTCTTTTTTTCTTTTCTTTTTTTATAATTAATAAGAGAATTGAAATTATTTGAGTTCGAACCAAATTATACAATATTTCACAACTTATTTTTATCCATTCGATCGAAAAATTGTTGATTATATTCAGAATTCCTTTTGATTCTAGCTTGCTTTATGCTTAACTGAAAATCCTGGTAATCTTTAAAATTATCAACGGTGAAATCTCCATATATAATACGTCCATGAAACATGTGATCAGATCTCTGAACCATCTTGGGAGAGAGATACAAACAGTAGCATTTTTAACGTTTTTAAAACCAAACTTGTCCAAAGCCAACACGTCTGGTTTTGCCCATGTGCAAAGCTGATTCTAATTCAGTTCAGCCATCTCGTTTCATTTAACTTAGCAGATTGATTGTAGTGAAGGCAAATATAAATTTGGTGACCCCAAGTTCTCAATTTAGCCACTAAAACTAGCTCCAAGCTGAAATTGAATGCTTCCCGTATCGAAGAGAAATTAATTAAGGACTATATTTTTGTCGTGTGACCAAGTTATCCAATAAATGGAAATTAAAAGAGGAGAATTTGAGAATTTTGTTTCCATAAAACAATCATAAGCAACCAAATGTATGAGGGAGACAAGATAAATTTAATTGGATTAAAGAATCGATTCAAATGACCATGTTTTAATTTTTAAGGTGTGAAGTTTTACAAATCTAAAATTTGAATAACAAAATTTACTTTCTTACTTACTTTGAACGAACCAAGACAGAGATTTTCATTGTAAAAATAATAATAACAATAATTTAAGTAAATCATATTACCTAACTAGCCATATGCCATACATTGTTAATTAGGGATAAAAAATATTAAAAACCAAGCAAATATTTTACTTCCTAAGAAAGTTTGTTAACCTCTCCAAGACATTTCAGAGAAACCTTAACATTCTAACTTGTTCATAATTTTTTTACATTATAGATTTCAATATAGATCTAAAATAGTTACATCGAGTCTCCATTTTATCAATCATGTGCAAGAAAATGTGGAAACAACCTTGGTCTAAAAGCCATATACCTGCCTGAAATTGATTATAAGCCATGTGATAGGGAATATTGATTAAGAAAATAAATATATTAATTCTAATCCTTTTTTCTACTTCGATCAACTAACTGTGAGGCAACCTCGATCCATATGACTTTAGCCACGTGACACTAAATTTTGATTTAAAAAACCAGTTTTTTGAAAAAAAAAAAACTATATGCAAGCCATTTTTCTTTTCATATTGTACACATTAATCAATGCTGATACAGCTAATTAGATCTTTGTTTACTATTTGATCTGATAACAAATGCATGATTAGGGTTTGGGTGATATATTTATAGAGAAAAATTGTTGGTGAAATATACGGAAATATCAGAATAAGAAATGGGTTAGAAAGTGAAATTCTAACATACAAATAAATTTGTGGGACTTCTAAAACCTAAAATAAATAAATAAAGTGTTGATTAATTAGTTATTATTATTATTATAATATAAATTCTGAGAGTAAAAATATATATATTTACTAGTGTCGGCCGTTGCTATGTTAGGGATTAAATAAAATTTTATTTTAAAATAAAATATTTAAAATTTATTTCAATGGAAAATATATTTATATAACTCTTTTATGATTTGGAATTAAATCATATTAATAACAATATAAAAATTAAATAATAATGTATCAATATTTTGAAATTTATTTTAATTATTTAAATTCAACATTCTTTTTATAATTTTTTAATTATATTGTTTATTTATTAAAAAACTATTGTATTCTATTTCCTAAATAATTATATTTAATTATTTAATTCATTCAATTTTTTAACCTTATCATTTTTAAATTAATAATTTGATAAATTTAATATATGCACAAAATTAAAAAAGAAATAAATAGAAAAAAATAAGTTTAAAAAATATATTAGTTTTTATTATTATAATATTTTTATTACATTATAATATATTATTTTTTGTTCCTTCTATTTTTTTGAATTTTAATAAATAAAAATGACAAAAATTTTATAATATTGTTTCTGTATTCTTGACACTTATCAATTAAAGAATCTTTAGGGATTTTTTTTTTATATTATCTTATGTTATAGATATGAGATACAGAAAACGATCACGGAGTCCAATAATAGAAACCGAAGATATAAAATATTGAATTTTGAGACAAAAATATCTTTGCTCTGCTGTGTCTTTTTGGGATGAAAATAAATCTTATTATTCAGAGAAGGGGTCCCATAAATAAAATCTGTGAGTTGTTTTATGGCAACCGTGCGTTGTGATGAAATCAGCGGAAAGTTCTCGCTATTAGCCGAATCAAGGCAATGAATTTAAAAACTTATTCTTCATATTTCTCTTTTATAATCTAACTAATACAGTGCAAATGAGTAAGTCCAAAAAAATAAAAGGGAAATACACAAATTTCAGAGGATATATATTCGAATCTTGAACTTTTTTTTAAATTAAAAATCCAATATCGCAAAAAAAATAATTTTTTAATAATTAAAGGTGATTAAATGTCAAAATTTAAACATCATGAGGCAAAATAAAAAACATATCAAATCATAAAATATATTTATATAATCTACCCTAAAAATTATTATTTATATGTATAAATGTAACATTAATTTACTATATAATAAAAAAATTTATATATTATATTAAATTAATAAAGTTATTCTAACATTCTTAAATAAAAATTTAAATGAAAAAAATAAAATATTAAATATAAAAATTTTACCTAATGGTATAATATTAAATTAAAAAAATAATGATAAAACTTTAAAAATCTCAGTCCAGTGCAAAACAAATTTTTCACGGAACTTTATTGAATTCAGTGAAAAATAATGCTATGACACGTTGAAAATCACTCTATCGTGCCATGATTGTTAAATCTAAACACACCAATCGATGTTTTAGTTTAAAAAATGGATTCAATCGCACCGCAACAAGAGATGGCCAGATGGGGGGCAATACAAATATAGCCTTAAACAGGTAAACCATGGGTTGGACACCACGTCGTCCAACAGATCAAACACCCATAAAAAAAGGGTGAATTAGTGACAGTAATTGATGTTATTTTGGCCACAGAAATGACAAAGAATGTTGGCTCTCAAGTTTTAACTTTAAAGCTTTGGATTGCATAAACAAAGTTAATAATGATTAAGAAAAGAAAATAAATTAGATTTTTTACCATCATTTCATTATACTATAATTATAAAGCATGTCCTATTTAAATTAAAAAATTTAATTTGCTTTTTTATAATTTTGATATAAAATGAGACAATCTTCTCTAATCTATAATATTTCCATATAAGAATTCAAACCCGAGATTAGAAGCTGGGGTTTTTTTTATGTTCTTTTGGAGATATTGAAAACTAATACATTAAAAACATAGAATATTAAATATTTTGTTGGTTAAAAAAGTACCATTATGTATAATAGATGAACAGGTAAATTAATATGTTCAAAAAATAGCACTTGCAACGGGATAAAATTAATTTAGATTTACATCATTTTATCTTTTTATTCTATTTATATTTTACTAATTCAAACATTAAATTTATGTTTTATTCACTTAAATTATGTGTGCTAAATTTTAAATTCATTAAGAATGTGTAATTATTTGTTCGATATTAATAAAAATTTAACGGTTAATATATATTAAAGAATGTACTATTCTTAATATGATAAAATATTAGAGAGACTCAAAATGGATACAATAAATTGTTTGGGGAAGAGCTATCGGGTTCAATCCACACTAAACACACTTTTAGAGAGGTGTGAAGAGCCTTAACTGTGAGTAAGCCCTGAACATGATTAATCTCATACCGTTAAAACGGATGAGGATACTTGTGATTTACACAAAAAAAATTGTTAAATATAATTGCCAACTTGTAAAATATTAATTATATATAAAATAATAATATTATAATTTAATTTTACAAACCATATGACTTCATCCTTCTCTAATAACCCGTTTTCTGCCAATATTTTATACGAGAGAGAAATAAAAGATGTTAGGTTCCCCTCCCAAACCGTAATCTTAAATTTCAACTAGATTCTTATTTTGTTAAACCAAGTGGTTAACTGTTCCCTGTAATTAACAATTAACATATTTAAAACTTGTTTACAGTAATTAATTAATATATATATATATTTATTTATAGGCTGTGAAAATGGCGATGATGGGGTCATCATGAGGTGGCTTTGAATAGGATAAAGAGGGTGGGGGTGAAGAGTAAAGAGACAAAGTGAAGGCCATGAGCCCGCAAAGGCCGAAAATGGAAAGCAAAGGATTTTCAAAGTTGTGAGACGTGTACTTCGAAGATGGTTTCAATTGAAACGTTGCAAGGGCACTTGTATTTATATGTAAATGTGGAGCCCACAACTTTCGCCATATCTATACTTTGAATAGTTAAGAAAGATGTTAACTCACATAGATCAACTGGTAGGGGTTGTTCTAGCTTAATTAGAGATCTTGAGTTCGAATTCTTGAGTATGCAGCTGTTTTAAAACTCTTGAAAGAGAGCTTTACCGTCTTTTGGGTCCTGCTCGGCTCAAATTTGAATTAGTCTTATATCAAAAGTACGAAAATATCATATGATCTAGATAAAAAAAAAAACTAAGAAAGATGACTAATTTTTCATTATATATAAAAATTATACGGTATATATAAATTTATTAATTAATATATATTTAAGGGCTGTGGAAATGGCAATGATTGGCTCGGCTTTGAATAGGATAAAGAGGGTGGCGGTGAAGAGCAAAGAGACAAAATAAAGGCCATGAGCCCGGAAAGGCCGAAAATGGGAAGCAGAGGATTTTCAAAGTTATGGACGTGTACTTCCAAGATGGTTTCCATTGAAACGTTGCAAGGGCACTTGTATTTGTATGTAAATGTGGAGCCCGCAACTTTCGCCGTAGCTATGCTTTGAACAGCTAAGAGAGATGACCCATTCTCCATTGCTTCACTCCCATACCCATCCCTTCCCCGTCGCCCATTCTTCTCTCTCTTCTTTTCGGGTTTTTGGGTTGTCAATGAACTTGGTAATTTTTTATAAAATACGATGATATAATGTGTAAAATTTTAACACAATATTTTTTATGATTTACGTAATTTAACATGACATAAACACGAAATATGCACACAATTAATAAGATATAATTGACCCTAATTTTTTATCAATTTTGAAGTTTCTTTTTCTTTAATAATATTTTTAATTAACAATTAAAGTTTGATCTAATAATTATTATTTTTTTAAGAAAAAATTAAATCTAAAGTTTTATTATCTAATCTCTTGTTATACCTCTTATGAATAATAAAAAAAAAGATATTTTTTAATTTTTCTTGCACTTCGTTTGCAAGTTTTTGTCATAAACGATTAATTGGTAGGTTAAGGGTCACTTTGGAAGGGAGCGTCTTTTTTTTTATCTTACCGAAACCCTCCTTCCCCTCCGATTCTCTCTCTTTATATTTCTATATAACTCTCGCTTTTCTCTAGCCTTGTTGTGTGATAATTCAATTATCAAATTCTGGGTCACTCTCTTTCAAGACAATGACAGAACCAAACCATTATTCATCATCAGAAGCTGAGAGTTGCATCAGCAATAATAGCTCCAACGCATCTTCTTCTTCTTCCGTGAAATCCAACCCTGAAGGACCGAAGGCAGACAGCAAGGCTAAGAGACCGAGAGATTCAAGCAGCAAGCACCCCGTTTACAGAGGAGTCCGAATGAGGAGTTGGGGCAAATGGGTGTCCGAAATCCGTGAACCCCGCAAGAAATCTCGCATTTGGCTTGGCACTTTCTCTACGCCGGAAATGGCAGCGCGTGCTCACGATGTAGCCGCTTTGAGCATCAAAGGCGACTCCGCTATTCTCAACTTCCCCGAGCTCTCAAAGCTGCTTCCTCGACCAGTTTCGCTAATGCCCCGTGACATCCAAGCTGCTGCAGCTAAAGCTGCTTCAATGGTCAATTTGAATAGTCTTTCATTGTCTTCTTCTTCTTCTTCTTCTTCTTCTTCTTCTTCTTCATCATTGGCATTCGAAGCATCGTCTCCGTCAGAGTCCAATGCCTCGGAAGAACCTGAGGAGCTCAGTGAAATTGTTCAGTTACCCAACATAGAAGGGAATTTCGACACGTTGTTTGACTCACAGAATGAGTTTATGCTCCTCGACTCAGTTGATGGGTGGGTATATCCACCTCAAGATTTCTATGGAGGATTTCCTGATCAGATATGGGCTACAGAGAATCCAATCCCAGGCAGCTTTGAAACTTCTATGTGGGAATAATTTGCTTGCTATGCTGATAGGCTACTTCCCTTGGGATTACTGTAATTTTCTGGGGAAAATTTTCACTTTCTTTAACAGGTTACTTGTCACTTTTCATAATGTTTTTGTAATGTAAAATCACACAAGTCATAGTTAGGTACTTAGGTTACTCTACTTGACAAAAAGATATAAATATGTATACAACTTGAAGAAACCTTGAGGAGGGTTTGTTTTTTTCCTTCAAATTTTATAAATAACAATTTAGGTTGTTTATTCCATAGACTCTTTGAGAAAGCTTAATAAAATTGTCTTTCTTCTTTACTCAACAAACATTTTCTAATTGTTTCAGCAATATGTAATTTTTGTTAACTTAATGATGAGAAAAAGGTGAAGGATTTACTTAGTCTAAAAAATTTAAAATACTTTGTTTTTGGGTATGAAATTTAAGTTTACATACTAGAACCGAGTTTTCTTTTTCTTTTTTTCTCTATAATTTAAAATTTAAGATAAATAAGTCAAGTCAAATTCAGTAGATATTTTTAAAGATTTGCTCCATTCAATTATTTAAGCTCATTTAATTCAATTTATAATAGAATATTAAAAATACTTTTATAATAATATTTTTAAATATATTTTAAAATTAAAATTAAATAAAAATAATTATTTAGTAATAAAATATATTTTAGGAATACATCCAAAACTTAAAAATTTTTTGTTCGAAACTCGTATTGCACTGAATTCCATACACAACATTGACAAATCTTTCGACTCTTAAATATTCTAATTAAAATAAAACATGCCATTCATTAAAAAAAAAGATTACTGGTAATTAGACAAGAGATCAATATGGATTTTATTTTTTTTTACCAACTTATGATTTACTTCATTGCAACTAAGATTTTTTTTTAAGGACATTGCAACTAAGATTTTGATTATATAATAAAATTAAAGTGATCCTAAATAATTAAAACTTAATCTAGCAGTTATTATTCCACTTTAAAAATGATTAAGTTTGAAGTTCAAATTTTTTTCTTTATACCTTCTTATGAATTAAAAAATAAATAAGCAATCGTCTATTTCAAGCTTTTTAAATTCTTGAGTATACCCTTTGCTTTCTGTGTGTCACCAAGGCTCATTCTCACATCTCTTTCATTTTGACTTTTTATTTGTGAACCTAATCGATTGCCGAATGCAAACGAACTAAGAAAAATATAAAAAATTTGATTTAGCTTTATAATGGAACAAAAGAAATACGTAGAATGTACCGTTGAAGAAATTTGATAAAAATTAAATTAAAGAAGTGACATATGCAATAAAATGTACCGTTGGAAGAGGGGTAGTAGACAGTGACTTTGAAGATAAGCGTAGACATCGCATCAAGCAAGTGAGATTAAATGAATTTTTACTTTCATACAAAATTTACACATAATTAAAATTGGAAATCAGTGTAATTGATTCATATAATTTATTTAAAAGTTAATTTTAAATAAATTTAAAATTTAGAATTCAACACCTGTAATTTTTTTATATTTTAAAATTATAAGTTTTTTCAATATAATATATAGAGAGAAAACATTTGGATAATAAAAGAAGACTTTTTATCTTTCAAGTTAACACTTAACAGTGTATGGATGAGTAGGATTTCCATTGTCCAAAAAGCCACCACGGACTAAAAGATGTGGCTAATTTGGACTGGTTCTTGGATTTCAGTGAAATTAATTCTAAAAAATAAGATAAAATTCATGTCATAATCTTTCTCATAACGGTAAACTATCATCAACCTTATGACTATGAGCGCTTTGGAGAGAAGAAAAGAGAAGATGAAGAATATTTGCCATGCTCGTTGAGGCAACAAATTATGAACAGAAAACTTACTGTTATAGATTAGAATATATTGGCTTCTAGTTTGAGCTTTTTGACATGGACAACGACCCTAGCTACAAATGCAGTGGATTTAACCTTTTTTTTAATCATATATATTTTTATCCGTTTTATAGTCTAAAATTAATCTTGTTTAAATCCAAAGTGGTAAACGATAAAGTACCTCTAACAGTGACGATTCCAGGATTCGAACTATATTTAAATGCCTGAGTTAAAAAAATTATAATATATTATAAGGTTTGGATTCAAATTTAAGCAACTCACTTTTATCTTTAATTGTAAAAAAAAAACCTTTTGTAGTATATTCATGTTTTCTTTAAATAAAAAGTATTTAATCGAGTTCATGTCTATAATTGCATAGGTTCGTCAATGGTTATCATATCATAGTAATCAAATTATTATAAAGATTGCCACTAATTTTTTTTGCCAAAGTGATTGTCACATATCGAATTATGCCTAAAAACAATATTTATTCTTTCTATTTCACATATTTTCGGTTGGACTGTTTGCAGTGTCCTCATTATACTTAAAGTAATCCAATTTTTTTTCACAATAATCCAAATAAATATTTATAAAATATACATCAACTTCAAATTTACATCAAGTATTCTAAGTTCAATTCACATCCCAAATATCATTTTGCATAACATAGTACTGTACATACAAAGTATGAATACATAAAAGAAAACCGTATACCTCAACTGATAACAAAAATTGCCTGAGGGATACCCAAAAATAGGGAGTCCTCCAGAGCAAAGCAGAGAACTGCTGCAGATAATCTAGAAGGAAAATAAGGGATTGAGCTTACGCCTAATAAGAAATATATATACAAGAGTTGATACCACACATAACTATATGCAAGTATCTCAAAAACATGGTTTTTCACAGAAAACCATGATCACAAATTAGGCATGATTTCAGAAAGGACACTATAATGGAATAGATAACTAGGTTGAGTACAGAAGGATACTTTAGAGCACCTCGCTTGTCTCAGCATCCAATTCCAACTATAGAGAGTTCTTTAATGCTTATTCAATCATAGAGTTTAGTAGGTATTCGGAAATAACTTCCATTAAGCATTTCATAAAATCATTCAAAACAATAGTTCTAAAACTCTCCGTAAATAATGTCATAATCAATTTCAGTAGTTCATATCAATATCAGAAAACATATTAAATCAACAACCTGGAAATAGAAATTAATAAAGTTTGGGAGTGCCCGGAATACCAGGAATCTGCCACCCCAGTAAAAACCATACAGTGGACTCATGCAGTAACAGTAATAACAACATATAGCCATAGTAAAAAAGCGTCCACAGTATACACGGGTCAAGTGATAGCTGTGGCGCTGAAGGCGTGACCAAGGTCTATCAGCAACAATAATTAATAATAATAGTAATGGGAGCATGTGCCCGTAAGTAATTAAAGGGCCAACAATTTCAAAACAGTTCATAAATCATTTCGAAAGGGTTTACGGAGATCAATTTAGCAATCGTATCTTCAGTCAGTCCATAAAGCAAAAAATCACAAATTTATTACACTTGGAATATAAAAATTCACCAAATATTCTCTGTTTAATAACAATTGTCCAAAATATTTTATTTGCGTATTGCAGTGACATGTAAATATGTATGTATTAGAAAACATGTAAAAATTAATAAAAATCTTATCGAAAACTGAGTTATAAAATTCGTATGCAAATGAAATATTTGGAAGCTATCAGACCAATTTCATTTTTCACTTCATTTCCTACTTCCAAAATAATACCATGAATGATTTTAGAGGTTTAAGGCTAATTCTAGAAAATTCTGGCAGCATAACGATTGTGACTATCCTAACCCCCTACATAAAGGCATAGTTCAGAATCCACAAGTCCAGTTTCACGATTCAACCAAATCATCAAGTTTAAATCTCAAAATATTCATTCCCATCATTCACAATGCAACATAGTATCCCTATGCATTATACATATATCCCTTACTTGTCAGAATCTCACTAAGTCGCTCGTTAGCACCAGTATCTCATTCCGACTTCCGAGCTATAATTGACCACATAAACATAGTCAATTCACTTTACTTTAGTTACAAGACCTAGTATATTGTCTAGGGTAGCCCTAAATTTAGTCTACTTCACACTGATGCTAACACTGCAACTACCATCAAAACACCTCCGTTTTCAGTTTCGATTTTGCCTACACTCTTGTATTAATTTATACATTATTCTAGAACCCAAAACACATTGAATTGAGCTCTCTTTCATGGTCCCCTTCTCATGGCCAAACATGGTTTTCCTTCATACACACTTCATTTCTCCAATTCAAGCTTAAATTCATGCTTTACACTTATTCTACATTAATTCTACATCAAATTTACATTGAATCACATCATGTTCATGGAGAAGCATGCTTGGCCGAACCCTAGGGAAGTAGATTTTCATGGTTTTAATTCAATTCAAGCCTAAAAACATGCTTAAACTCCTTAAACACCTAGCATACAATCATGAAAACGTGATAAAACACAAGCTTTCTTCCTTTCTCACCTTGGCGAAACCTTAAGGAAGATCCCACACTTGGATTTTGGCCACTTTAGCACTTGATTTTGGTGTCAAGAGATAAAGCACTGAAAACTAGATAGGGTTGGTAAAGACTGTTTTTGGTTTAGAGGTTGTTTGGCTAAGGTTTTTGAAGCTTTCTCTCTCTTGGTTAAGCTTTGGCTATGGAGGATGAAGGGACACAGAGTGGCTGCTAAAAATGGAAGAGAAATGGGCTGGAAATTTTTAAAACATTGATATTTTAAAGTACAAATTACCATTTTGCCCTTAAAAATTAAAATGTGACTATTTTGCCCTTAGTAATTTGACTTTGTTGAAAACAATCAGTCTAATCTCCTGAATATTTCATTCCATCATAAAACACCTCTATTTGACATGCTCTAATCATTGGTTGAGCTTTTTTTGAGGTTTGATTGGTCGTTTGAGCGAAATTATCAAAATACTCTTAATCGTTGAATCACGTAATTTTCAACTTTTTTGCATGGTTTATTTCTTAGTCCACATGGCCTAGAATTTTATTACATGAATATTTACCTATAATTGTCAGTTGGTCAAAAGTCAACTTGATTTGACCATTATTTACGAAAATTCCAACGACCTATGAATTTAACCATCATTTTTTAAATTATTGCACGCTTTTCGAAATATGCTTAAACAATTAAGTTTGAGTTGCAAATTCTTACCATCATAATATTTGGCTATAAATATCGAATTTGCCAAGTTTCATCTCTATTGGGACACTAGAAGGCTAGTGGGGTCTATCTTCTAATTCCCTTTCGTACATATAAGATATCATCTCTATCGAGACACTAGAAGGGTAGTGGGGCCTACCTTCTAATTCCCTTTCGTACCTATAAGATAATTAATATTTTAATAATTATAAAATATTTAATATTCCTAACTTCATTAATAGTAATTAACAATAATTAAAAATGTGGGATCTCAAGAGCACGTAGATCAACTGGCAGGGGGCTGTTCTAGCTTAACCAGAGGTCTCGAGTTTGAGCTCTGGGTATGCAGTTGTGTTAAAACTCTTGAGGGAGAGCTTTGCCGCCCTTTGAGTCCTGCCCGGCTCGAATCTGGATTAGTTCTATACCAGAATGGTATGGGGATACCGGGTGGTTTCGACCAAAAAAAATGTGGGATCTCACAATGATTAATAAAGAGTTGTGGCATATTGTGATGCTTAAGTTCAAATCCAAACAACCCCACTATCATCCCCAATTACTAAATATTTCCCTTGTAACAAAAATAATTATAATGATTTAAAAATTGATAAGTATTATAATTTTGTTGGTAATTAATTTATATATTAGTAGTATGATAAAATTATTATATTAAAATATGAAAAAAATTTACTTTTTCTTTTCGTTTAAAAAATCATTAATAATTTCGAGTCAAAATTACAAATTTGAAACATTAACAAAAATTTAATAGGAAATTATAACATGAAAAAAAAAATGCAATCCAAATTGCTACCCTCAGTGCTCGAAAAATGGTTATGTTCATGAGAAATTGAAGTAGGGAAAGAGGAATTATTGAGATAACGAACCATGAGCAACAAGAACATCAAGGTTTCGTTTGTTTCATTGAAAACAACTCCTATAAAATGATTTCTAGAAAATAATTACATATTTCAAAAAACTAAAGTTTTCTTGTTATTTGGATAAGTTACTGAAAAATGTTTTTCTATTGTTTAGTTGTTTTCAAGAATTTTTTTTTCAAATGATGTTGACATAACTATTAAAACATTAAAAATCATTTTTTATTAAAATATTATTTACTAAATAATTATATTTTAATAATAATATTTTATATTAAAAAATTATATTTTTACTTAAAAACTATTTATTATTTATATTAATGTTCTTAAAATATTTAAAATAGTATTACTATTATTAGAATATTATTTATGTTAACATAATAATGTTAAAAACAATTAATTTTTATTCTTAAAAATATAAAAAATATTCATATTATTAAATAATTATATTTTGTTAAATAATAACAAAAGTATTATTTATTGGATTTATATATTATGCAATAACAATGTATAGTCTTTATGCACTGTCAATGCACCAGAAATTGACATCTCATCATAAAGCCTTTTTTTCAATTTTTTTTCCATCACAAAATAGCTTCTCCGTCACAGAAAGCCTTTTTTATAACTTTTATAATTTTTTAAAATTGTAAGATATTTTTTTTATTTTTTAATATCTTTTTGTTATAAAAGGGCTTCTGCAATAGATATCTATCGCAGAAAGCCCTTTTTTTCCCTTTTTTAAAATTGTAATTGTCATGCCTCGATTATTTAAAATCAAAACTGACTTTTTTCGTTTTCACTTAGTCGGTTGGGCTGTGCTTAGTGTCCTTACTCCAACAGTAAGCTAAAATTTATTTAGCTAAATCAATGTCTAACTATTCAGATTAGTCCCAGTACAGTCAGTTATAGTGTGTATTACTTTTATTTACATTTTCATTTCAAACTTTATAAATATCCAATAGCAAAGGACTATAAGTGACATTCAAATTTTTTGAGTTTATTGTTTACATCCCTTTACATACTAAAGTACTATACAATAAATGTCTGAATACAATAAGGTAACTGTGCAACTATACCTGCAAGGCAGTTGTGGCCATAACATATGCTAGTCATCTCCATGCACTTTGATAGTGAGGCTACAATGTCTAGAGCTTAGAAAAATATTTATCATAAAAAAATCTAAATATATTAGCCTTAGACATGAATATATTTGATAGTTTCTCCTTAGTATAACAACCAAGGTTTAGCCTAGTGGTTGTTACCATTCCTTAGGAGGGATTAGGTCTAAGGTTCAATTCCTCCATTCCCCCATTGTACCTTCTAGTGAACCAAAAAAAGAAAAAATGTTTCTCCCTAGTATGATTATAACCATAATATATGTAGAGTTTGCAGATAATCTAGCTTATCCTCTTATCAAAGCATTACTGACAGATGTGATGAAGAGAATGTTAGTAGGAATGAGATTTAAATTGATTAATTAGGCATTAGTAACTAGAACCAAACTTTAGTTTAGTAATCTCTAAACTTAAAGTTCAATGGGTAACAACAAGTTATTGCATATCTCTACTTAGCACTTGATTTCCATTCCTAAATTGCTTAGTTAAGTGTTGTCTATTGAGATAGTTGGAGGATGATTTTTACTCTTAATAGAATTGCAACAAAATGTCCATAGCAACATGGATGTAAAAAAAATTCCATCTAAGTGATCATAGAAGTAGTGTCGCTTAAAACAAGATATTGGTGGATTTTCTTGTAAAATTATCACAATTATTGAGATAGGCACATGGCCATAATAGTGCTACAAGAGTAATAAACCTCTTGAAAGAGGTAAACAAGTCTTAAATGTGTCATATTATAAGATCTAAAAATAGGAGTTATGGTTTAATTTGTGCGTACCATTAACTTCATTAGATATTAAGACATGAACACTAATAGAAAAATTAAATCAAAGGTACATTTTTCAAGAATATTACTTGTCGTCTGAAGTAGTGAATTAAGCAAATATTTCAAACTAATGAGTAGATGTTAAGTAGTTTTAGTGCCAAAATTTGTGTCAAATAGACATTTAATAGACATAACTTGTCAAAAGGTTATGTCTAAAATGCATAACTAGTCCCAGCAAACATAATTTGTCTGAAAGTTATGTCTAAGTCTAACAAGCATAACTAGTACCAACAAACATAACTTGTGTTAAAGTTATGTTTACCAGACATAACTAGTCTAAAGTAGTTCTTTTTGGACAAGACATATACGTTCAAAATGTTTATTGGTCATTATAAATTTCCTGGCTTCTGTGATTAATTTCACTCTAATTTTCATACTTGTATTTGAGAGAATTTGAGAAATTTTGTTGTATTAAGAGAGATTTTTAAATCCCTAAAAAAATATTTAATATTCATCTCTCAGAATTATTTTTTCTTTTATTTTGTTTCTCTTCTTCTAACACATGTTAGCAAGAAAAGTCTTGTAGATGATTTTCATTTGATGATCGTTTTGTCAATTTTACTTACTTTAGAAAAAAAAAGAACTTATACTCTTGACTTATGAGTACTATTAAGTGGAGATTAAACTTCTCAGGGGTTAGTTAGCTTTAACAACTTGGAAACTGAAAAAATACCTGTAAAATTACACAAAAGGGTCAAAGTTTTCAAATGAAAATAAAAAAAGACTTTGAGCATTGGCTCAAAATTCGAATAGTCATATCCCTACCTTTAAGATATGAGAGCTCTACAGGTTTGAAATTTGTGCTTTCCTTCTTCCCCAAGACTAAAGGCCTCCATTGTGCAAAAGAAAAAAGCAAAAGAAAAAATTAATGAACTTGAGACTTAATCCAAATGATTATTTGATTTCTCTTAAGAAATAGATTTTTGCAAGTCCAAATTTCAATGTTCATGTTAAATAGTCTTTTCTATGCAAATATATCGCAATTTTACATGATCTTAATTCCCAAGTTTTTAGAAAAAAGTAATTTTCACAATTACTTTATTAAAAAGAAATCATACTTTGATCCATTATAAATTTTTAAAGAAAATGTTAACGAATTATTAAAGATAATTTTGAGAAGAACTTCATTATGCCACTTAGCCCCTTGTGTTCTTCATTGTATTTTCTTGACGGAAAGAAAGATACATTTATAGGGGTAGTGAAAGGAGTCTTTTAGTGAAAAACAACTTATCTTTTCACATTTTCATAAACATTAATAGTAATTATTAGCACACACTTCCATAAAGTATAACTCTTTAAATTCTATCAATACATTGTATTTTTTAACATTCTACAAATGATGATAATTATTGGTATGTGGGAACCAAACATCTCTTTTCATTGGACGCAAGAGTCATATTAGTCACATGGACCACTAAAATATGTAACAATTCAACATTTGCAAAAATTTCTAATCTCTAATTTCTTGAAACTTAATCTCTTTATTTCTAAAAAAGAGAAACTTTAATTTTGAATGAATCAAAGCCATGCTTTGTCACAAGGTTGACATAAAAACTTTTGGGATTATATTTTTTCAAAACATGTGGGCACGACAAATGAGCTTAAGAATCAACCCAATGGATATGTACAGTCTAACTTATAGTTTGACATTGAGACAATGACTAATTACATTAATTTCTAGGACTTTACTAAATTAATTTCCAACTCATATATATGGTTAATGAACTTTCCACAGAAATTGTAATTTTGCTCGATAGGAAGGATTTTACACCAATAAATAATGCTTGTAACTAGATGGAATTTGAAACTTTATCTTATCAAATACAATCATATAATCAATATTCTAATGCTTAGACAAGTATAATGATGGGATAATTAGCATATGGCTTTAAAAATAAATACGATCAAATCACATTTTCTTTGCTTTTTTTTATATAAAAAATATTGAAATCTGAAAAATAAGGGAATGAGATACATATATTGAGATCCAAATTTCAAATCTATTCAAAATTATCTTTTAAAATTTTCATATATCAATTTAATTAAATTTCAAATTTATTTTTTATACTTACTTTATTATTCCCTATTGTCTTTTTCTTATTTTTTAAGGCCAAAGATAAGATCTCGACATGAATCCCGAAATTAAGAATATCTTTTTCAAGTCGATGAGGCCTTTGCTCATAGCAATGAGGAGGTCTTGGGACTTTGAGGTCCTAGGTTCGAGTATCATCAAATGTGAAATCGAGTTTAGTTTATTTATTATTTGTTTAGTTTGTTGTTATTATTTGTATTTACTAGTTCATTAAATTACTGGTTAATAGAATATAATATACTGATTGTGATTGTAACTTTAAATGAGAATGTACTGCTAAAAAAATATCTTTTTCAAATGTAATAGTAGCTAACCGTATAAAGATTAACCTCCTTGATAAAAAGGGTTGCAAGGGTTCACCGAAAAAAAAAAAAGATTGCATGCTCCCATCAAATTAAAAAAATGCATTATCATCACTTATAAGGTGGGAATGATATAGCAAAAATTGGTAGCCAGATCATGTGTCAATGTCAAGACTCAAGAGCCAATGGCTCTGAAATTTAGGTTAAATGTGTCAATGTCAAGCCTCAAAAGCCAATAGCTCCGAAATTTAGGTTAACTTTTGGGAGACAGTGGTCAGTGGATAACTGATGTGTGAAAGTGACATTTCCTTTGGGTAGACGAAAATGACACCAGTGATCTTGCTCTGTGCCTCAAAATCCTTCCCATGGCCCCAACCCTTTTCGGCAAGCAAATTGCAGTTTTAATTTTGATTTAGCAAAAGATAAACTATTTTCATCAAACCGAATTCTAAAATTAACTGTGGTACAATTACGCTATGTAAAAGTTTATTTTATTACATAATTTCAATTTTTAAAGCATTATTCAATTGAAAATTTCACATGAAAATTAGACTATATTAATTAGATTTTAATGTAAATTACAATTGAATAAAAAATCTCTATAAAGGTGTCAAGTTGTCAAATTAATTAAACAATTAAGGTTTAAATCACTTGATTATGGCCTTTTTGCCCACTTTTATTACCATGTCAAACTTAATAGTACCACATGGGACATGGCTCATGCTGCATATATCATATGTGTGACAAAATTTTGGGTGCAAAACAAGCAAAAAAATTGTTAATATTAATTTGATGTGCATCTGATATAGAAGGGAAGATTCTTTTAGCAGCTAAAATATATTAAGGAAAAGGTGAAATATTGTCCTTTACCGTGACATTGCCATGGTTCTTACTTACCTTAATAAGCACTACAATTTCCCGCTTTTAATGTTTCTATTATCCCTTTTCAAATTTAATTTGATACATGAAGAAATTTGCTATAAAACTATTTGAAAAAAAAATCTGTTAAATTTCCAATTGCCCAAAGAATGCTAACTTTCTTCTATCTATAAATGCGATTTTTTCTTCTCTAGAAGTTGAATGTGATTCTTTTTAAAAAAGAAAAATACAAATACTAAAATTCGAATTTCAAATTTAAAGAACTTTTATACTTTAACATAAAAATATGACCATGTGAACCAATACTCAAAGTCAATATATATGCCAATATTCTCTTATTTATTGTTCCATTCTTTGTTTTCTTGGTAATATATATTAAGAATAATTATTACATACACTGACAGTGGAGTTTTTTTACTCCACAAGCAGCGTTAAGATCGTAACACATGTCCTGTTTTATTGATTTTAATATTTTTATAAGACACATATCATGATCTTAACGCTGCTTGTGGAGTAAAAAAACTCCACTGTCAGTGTATGTAATAATTATCCATATATTAATGCCATCGACCTCTACTAGTTCTATTCTTAGTTTATTTTAATAAAATTAGTAAAAAAGTGACATGAACATCATCAGCTGGATGGAGAGAATTGGCACATTAGTTTAGAAATAATCAACCACTAAAAGAAGAGCTGGCAACATATTAGAAAGAAAAGTAACGATAATAAATAATTGTCATTTATTTTTGACAAAAAAAAAACTGAGTAAAAGATTTTTTTTTGGTAACAGTCCAAGAAATCTTATTAAAAGAACAACAGTTAAGAAAAAAACAAGGAAACAAAAGCAAAGTGAGTGAGTGCTCATGAAATGCTAGGGGACGTCTTGGTCATAGGCATCTTCCCAGCCATTTGGATGAGTAAAAGATTAAGAATTAGTGGATTACATAAAAGTTGGACCAAAATAATTTTATGATATTGGAAGGTGCACCCATTAAATGCAAGGTCAATTACTTTGGGATGGATGTACGCAATGCGTACTTTATTTAATCAATACCGGAAGTTATAAAACAAATAAAACAAATTAAACAAATTATTATTACTAATAATCAACTACGGATTAACTAAAAAAAATCAACTAGGGATTTTGACCAATCGGATTTTTCATATCTTTGTTGTCTTATGTCAAATTTGATTATTATTTAATTTCATTTGAGCTTTTGATAAAGACTTGAAGACATTACAACATCAATTCCAGCATTAAACCTATAAATATTTCAAGTTGACTATAGAAAATGAAAAAGTTTTTTTTTTGGCAAATTTGCATGTTCTTCTCCACCAATTTGGTTTTAAAAACAAGTACATTGTACACTATTTCCGGCAGCTAATTAGACCACTTTCCCTATGTAAGATGTTAATAACAAGCCTTGAATGTCATTTTGTTTTTCCTATTATTTGACTTACAAGTTGTGTATAAATATAATCAACTTGATTAGTATGGTTGCACTTGCATGACTGATTCTCCATTGTTCGTTAAAGCTTGTCAGCAAGTGCTAAATATAGTATGTTTATAAATTTTATAGTAGCAATTGTTTTTAAGTGCTAAAAATAATTCTTTTCATGTCCAACATTTTGAAATTATTAGTTTATTGAATATAAAAGAAAATGTCACTATTCATTTTTTTGGTATAAACCACAAGTATCTTTCACTGTTTTAACGGTCTGAGCTTAATCCTGTTCGGAGTTTAGTCACAGTTAAGGCTTTTCACCCCTCCCCAAAGATGTGTTTAGTGGGAGTTGAACCCGAGAACTCTTCCCATAAATTTAACCTGCGTTATCAATTAAGCCACAACCTATAAGTACCATTCATTGATCTTTAAGAAACTTGCAGATTGTACAGATCAAATAAATTCCACATCGTGTCTTTCTAGACACTTATAGCCACGCACCATTTCTGCTGGGTGATTATGTTCACATGGAAAAAATAATTTTTTTGAAAAAATAAATTTTGGTAAGTAAAAGAAAAAAAAGTTTCTTAAAAGCTTTTTCGAGTTTGGAAAAAAATATTGTTGATGCAAGTACAACTATCTGGCAAGACATGATAACTCAATGTTAGATAGGAAATCCATTAGTTTTTAGTTGTTGAGTGCTCAAAACAACATACACAAACATTGATGATCAGAACATTATCTTTTTTTTTATATTATTATTTTAAATGATCAAATAAATAATTTCCAAAGTCAATGATAAAAAGTAATCCACTAAAATCAAATTTTCTTGTAGAACTTGAAAATTCAATTATTGCAGAGTTGAATAGGGTAGAGGACCCTACATGTGAAATGCAGGACTGGAGGATCAATTATGGAGGGTCTTCACTCTTCACTCTTGAGTGTTGGATGAGATATATTGGTCATTGGTTCCTTCAGCTACTCTAGACGACTAGCCCAATTTTTTTGGAGTTGGCAGCTTAGC
Source organism: Heritiera fomes (assembly GCA_032173925.1). Taxonomy (NCBI): domain Eukaryota; kingdom Viridiplantae; phylum Streptophyta; class Magnoliopsida; order Malvales; family Malvaceae; genus Heritiera; species Heritiera fomes. The sequence goes on along the minus strand of JAPDPM010000015.1, from coordinate 11,233,748 downwards.
TAGCTAGGAATAGCATGGACCCTCAGCCAAGCAAGTTCGGCAGCTAAAGAAAAGAAAGTTCTTGACTTGAGTGAAAGTGAAAATTTTACGTGGCCCCTCTCCGAGAATGACATGCATGGTAACCGGAGGTATACCATTTTTGGGAGGATACCTACATAAGTAATCCGTAGATCAGACACAATACTAAGCTATTTTAGTCGATGCTCAAGACTCAAGCGTTCATTTAACATAAATATTGAGTTGTGACCTAATTTTTATACAATTATGCTTTTCATTACAGTAGTTTATACAATAATTTTTTTTTTTGTGAGTCAATGATTTGTTTAGTAATTTCATTAGTTTTCTGATGCAAAAAATTTATTATGGTGACAATTGCATAGCATACAACTTATGTGATTGCAAACTCTATTATAGAACAAGAATCATTTCCAGTTGAACTAATTGTAAATTCAAATATTTTAAATTATGCAAGCTTATGCTATTTTCTTATTCAAGTTACACTTAAATTAATCTTAAATTTGATAGTTCAATAATTGGTGAATGCCGAAAAAAAAAAGGATTTGTTTACAATATCCTTAAATTCTTTTTTATTTAGTGGGGTTCATGATAGAATAATAACGAAATATCTAGTTTCATAATTCCGCAATCTTGAGGTGGTTGCTGTCTTATCAATGGGGACAGTTCCATTGGTGTTGAACTTGAAATCTCGAGTGGGGTTAGTTACTTGATTTTTGCCAAACTCCAATCGAATTAAGCTGATTTGGTAGTTAACATGTTTTTATCATTTATTTGTACGATTCTGAAGCTTTAATGGTGCCATCGTATTTAAGCGGAATATTCATTGCTCAGTACTGCTATGTCGACAGAAAATTTTTTAAAAGAACGCAATTATTAGGGAAGAAAAGAAAAACAAATTAACAATCCCTGCAAATGATTAGCTGGAATCAGTTTTTTGTTGACTCTCTTTTTTGTGAAGAAATAATTCTCTGAATATTCTTTGAATATTCTTTAAAAGTTCCTCAATATTCAACTCTTATAAATATCAAACTAGAAGTTTGATTCTTAATAAAAAAATTGAATTAAATTACTCATGAGCTATTCGATCTAAATTAAATAATTACTCAAATTTGACTCATTTGATTTTTTAAGTTGAGCTATAAAGCTCGAACTACTCGACTAATAAGTCTAGTCAAGTTTAAGTACCTCAATATCCACTCAAACAGCTTACGAATCTAATCGAACTTTTTTAATATATGTGTTTTTTATGTTTTATTATTAATTTATTATTTTATCTGCATAAATTTTATTTTTTATAAATATTAGTAATTTATTATTTCATTAATTTTTATTCAAAATTTTATTTTTTAATTTATTATATTTTATATTTTATCCTCATAAATATAATTTATTATATATATATATATATATAAATTTAAATGATTGTGACTCAATGTTTATTACAACTCAATTGACCATATCAATGTAAATAGTAATTAGTAAATATATCAGTGTTTGTAAATAGTAATTGATAGATAAAATAAATAAATTCATATCAATGTAATTTTAACGCCTTTTTTTTAATTTTTGAGCGTAATTTAAATTTATTAATATAAATACATAAATATATAACTCCATATCTATTGAGTATTATACGATAATGCAACTCGTCTCCAGCCTAGACAAAAGAAGAGGGTTGGCAGTAGGTTTGAACAATAGTCCAATTTCAATGCAATGAACCAGTATGAGAACTTCGTTAGAGCATCCTCTACACAGCAATGCGCTACATCAAACTTGAGTGTAGTGAAAAGTATGCGAGGGTTACTCAGTTGTCGCCTGGAAATGATGCGTCACATCGACACTTGGATGTGGTTTTAAATAGGCAAAGGTTCCCATACCACAATGAACAGGGGTGGGTAAAGAAATTAGTTCATAACCATAAGCTTAGATTTGGCTCTTGAAATATAGGTATGCTTAGTGGTAAATTAATTGAGATTTGTGAAGTCATGAGTAAGAGCAAGGTTAATATCTTGTGTCTCTAAAAGACCAAATAAATTAGGGAGAAGGCTAGGAAAATAGCACCTTAGTATTATAAACTTTGGTACACAGAGAAATATAAAGACTAAAATGGCATTGGTATCATCATAGACAAAAAAGTATCAAGAGGATGTTGTACAGATAAGAGACAAGAGGATAGAATTATTTTGGTCAAGCTAAATCTAGGAATAGAGGTTTTAAATGTTATTAGCGTGAATGCACCAGAGTTAGGACTTTATAAGGCTAGTAAATGACATTTTAGGAGGATTTAGATAAGATAGTACAAGAAGTGTCTGTAAGAGAAAATATTTTTTTATTAGCAGTGACCTTATTGGCCATGTAGGTGGTAGTAAAAAGCATTTTGAGAGCGTACATAGGGGTTTTAGTACTAGTGTAAGAAATGAAGGTGGAGATGCTATTTTGGATTTTGATTTATCTTATGACCTAACCCTAGTGGACACATTGTTCGGCAAAAAAGAATCTCACCATATAATCTTTAAAAGTGGACCAAATGTAAGTTAGGTAGATTTTTTTTTACTAGGAGTAATGATAAACGTAGATGCTTGAATTGCAAGGTTATCCTAGGTGAGAGAGTTACCACACAATATATACTTCTAGTCCTAGACATGAAAATTCATAAATGACATCAAAGAGACCAACAAAATGGAGCTACAAGAATTTAATGTTGGAAGCTGAAAGAAGATTGTCATGCAGTATGTAGAAATAGTTGGATCCAAAAAAAGAGGATTATACAATAAAGGAGAACCCAAATGTACTATGAAAGAAGATGGAAAAATGTATTTGGGAGGTAGGCAATGCTAAAAGTATCAAACAAAATAGCACCGACTGGAAAAGATGCAACAGGGTAGACTGCATCAGTTAAGGAAGCTATAAAGACTAAGCGAGATTGTTACAAGACTTTTAAGAAGAACAACATTGAAGAGAGCTTCACAAAATATAGGTAAGCTCGGAAGAAGGCAAAGAAGATGGTGGGAGAAGCTAGAGCGAAGATTGTGGAAGAGATTTATGAAAGTTGGACACAAGATGGAGAGAAAGAGATATACTTGATTAGCGTGAGCAAGAGAAAGAATGAGTCACGACTTAGGATTCGTGAAATATATCAAGAATGAGTACCAAAGAATTCTAGTTAAAGACAATGACATTAAAAAATGTGACGTGATTATTTCGACAAACTATTTAATGATGGATAAAGCCAAATTTTGGACAATATCTCGATACCTCCCAAGGATCTAACCCGATTCTTTATGAGCATAATCAAAGAGATAGAGGTAAATGAGACATTAAAGATGATGAAGACAAGGAAAGCTATTAGGCTTGATAATCTATTCAAGTTTGTAAATTTCTTGGAGAAGTAGGAGTTAGGTGGTTGAAAATCTTTTTAATAAGATTTGATACACTAACAAAATACTTGAGGAACGGAGAAAGAGTGTTTTGATACCTCTCTATAAGAAGAAATGAGATATTTAGAGTTACTCCAACTAGCAAGATATAAAATTGATAAGTCACACGATAAAATTATGGGAAAGAGTGATAGAACGAAGATTAAGAAAGACAATAAAAATATCAGAGAAAAAATTTGGTTTAATGCCTAGTCAATCAACTATGGAGGCAATATACTTATTAAGACAACTTGTAAAGCATTTTCGAGTACAGAGTAAAGGTTTTCACATAACTTTATAGACTTGGAAAAAGCATATGATAAAGTGCTTAGGGAGGTGCTATAGCCTATAGTGGTCTTTAATGAAGAAAAGAGTTCTCATAAAATATACTAAAACAATTAAAGACATGTATTAAGATACAAGGACACATGCCAGAAACATGTGGAGGACAAACAAACGAATTTTGTAGTCTCAAAAGCAAGAGTCAGAACAAGGTTGAAGGTTATCAACTAAGTTACTACTCCTTTCCCAAGCTTTGTTGGGTCTTAGCGTAATGTCATGAGCATGATCACAAAATTCTTTTGTCATAGACAAGTATACCCAAATACAACTTGGGAACTTTTCTAATTTTGAATGACGTTTAGCAATGTTGAAACTTTTTTTGCTAGAATTTGTTAGATTGAGAGAAAAACTTGGAACTAGAGGTGGCAAATGGGCGGGTCGGATAGGGTTATTTTAGATCGGATCAATTTGGGTTAAGGAAAAATCAGATTATTTCGGGTTCGGATCATTTCAGGTTTGGGTCAAGAAGAAATCAGTCCATTTCAGGTTCAGATCATTTCAAGTTTGGATCAAGTCAGGTCTGGATCAATTTGAATTCGGATCAATTTGAATTAGGATTAATTCAGGTTCGGATTTGGTCAGGTTTAGGTCGTTGACTATTTTAGTTAATTCAAGTTCGTCAGATTTGGATTTGGGTCGAACAAGTAGGTTTTTTGGGTCAGGCCTTAGTTATCTCAATGTGATTTGTCTTGTATGAAAATGAACTAAAACCATATCTTTAAGAATCACAAAACTCATAAAAATAAAATTTTCCTCTTGCATAACCTATAATAAAATTGGGATTGAAATATTCAAAATATTTAATAATTTGTATGATAGTTTTGTTTATAACATATTTTTCAATATTCATAAATTAATTACATCTTTTTCATTTTAATTCTATTATCTATAATAATTGTTAACTTTAAGCATCAAAGTGATTTAGTAATCCCTACTAAATATTATAATACATTGCTATACATATCTTTAATTTCTCTTGATTTTTATAGAATAATTAGAGGTATTAACCGTAGGTAATGTAGTTTCTATACTTATTAGCCATTAACTAATTATACATTAGCTCTTATAGAATTTTATTTTTGGTTAGGTTCAAATAAATACAATATAAAAGTGAATATTGAAGTTTAACTAAATTCAAAAAAAATATGACACTCATATTATTGAAAAAATATTTTTATTATAATAAAATACTTTTATCATTAATTTTTCCATTTAAATATTTATTGATAATCTTAAATTTAAGTTTAAATCTTTTCAAGTTTGGGTTAATTTGTATTCGACTCAATTTGGTTTGGATTATATAGGGTTTGGGTTAATCTAAATTAAAATGAATTTGAATTTGGATCAATTCGAGTTCGGATCAATATGAATTCAGATTGATTTAGTTTAAGATCGGGTTAGATTTGGGTTGTTGACTTCTTTAATCAAATTGGATCGGTAGGGTTTGGTTTTGGGTTGTTCGGGTTGGTTTTTCAGGTCGGATATGTGTTTGCCACCTCTACTTGGAGCCCTTGTTCCCTTTACTTACCCCTAAGCAAAATAATATAATACCATCCACATATATTACTCACCTTATGCAAAATAATATAATGCCATACATATATATGGATTTGAGTGCATGCCTTTTTTTACTGCTAACTTTAAGTAAAACAATCTTGACTCGATTTCCTTTGACTAAAATAATTAACTATTCCTATCCTATATAATGGCTTTGATTTCCGAGACTAAATTGGAAGTCGCATGCTTAAGAGTCTCAAACAAGATCACCTACGAAAGAGACCCAATATTATTGCACAACTTGATAGTTTTGTTCTTCATGATTTTGAGATTAAGGAGGAAGAGGGTCAATATTGTTAGAGAAAGAGATTTACAGAAATTAGAGAAAGTGCAGAGTAAAAAGTAATGGATAATAGATGTCTTTTTGAATTTTAAGTATTGCAGTATGCTTTCTTGAAACACTTAATTTGTAAATTTATCTTTCTAATATTGCAGGTATGTGAATCTTGGATGATGAAGTAATAGACACAGAAGATTACATTTGAAAGCTTAAATTGTAGTCTATTAATAAATAAAAACAGTAATTTAATTTATTCAAACCATAAAATATCTATTTATAAATGACGTTGTAACAACCTTATCTGAGTTTGAAATGATTTCCAATTTACTTAAATCTTGAAAGGTGAAACATTGAGTTACAAAAGACTATGTTTGAAAAAAAAACCTTAATATATTCACATATAATACTACAACATTTAAAAAATAAAATGTGAAATTCACACTTCCTATTACTGTTACATACTGCTAATAAAGCTAATGAAATAAGATATCTCATAATTGTTCATATGCCTTGTGTTTCATAGGTATAATGGAGATTTGGACTTTGGGGCCCACTAAGACTTCTACTGATATGATGGAGATGAAACCCTACAGTGTGGATATTTGGAGCAAAATATTGAGATGGGAAAAATCCTCATCTTAAAATTCCTCTATTTGTGCGTATTTTGAAAAATGTGCAATAATTTCAAAAATGATAATTAAGTCCATAGGTCGTGAAAACTTTCTAAATAATAGTCAATCTGATTTGATTTAAGACTAGCTAACAATTATAGATAAATGCTCGTGTGAAGAAGTCTTATGCCATGTTAACTGATAAACTGAATCACACGAAAAAGTGAAAAACTACGAAATTTGACGGTTAAGGCTATTTTGGTAATTTGGCCCATCTGACCAGTCGAACCTTATCAAAGGCATGTTCAATGATTAGAATATGTTAAATAGATTTGTTTTATGACTGAATGAAATATTTTGGAAGTTAAACTGAATGTATAAATGGAAGTTAAAGTGTGAAGGGCAAAAATGGAATTTTGATAAAACTTAAAGGTATTTTAGTAATTTTCCACTAAGATATTAGTTTAAAAAGGAAATTTCTAGTCTTTTTCCTCTCATAGCCAGCCATCATCTTCTCACACTAAAAAGCTTGGTTAAGAGAGAGAGAAAGCCATTGAAACCCTAGTAAAACACCTTGAAACCGAAAACAATTTCACCAAACTTGTTCAACTCTCTGAGCTTTACAACCTACTATCAAAATCAAGTCTTGAAGTGGCCATTTGCATGGTGTTTGGCTCTCCATCAATTTCAGCCAAGAGGAAAGGTGAGAGAAAGCTTAATTTTTCCTGATTTAATGGCTTTATGTTATGTGTTTAAGGTGTTTAAGTGTGTTTTTAAGTTTAGATTGAATTGAAACCATTAGAAATCACTCCTTGGGGTTTTTTTCCTAGCTTGCCCATGCATAAATGTGGTGTTGCTTCATGTATAAATGATGTAGAATTAGTGTAGAGAGTGTGTAGAATGCATATATGACCTTAAATCGTTGAAACGTAGTGTGTACCCATGATGGGCCATTTCGACCAAAAGAAGAGTATGGGGAATTCATGCCCAATTCAATGTAATTTGGGTCTTAGATTAATGCATAAAGTAATACAAGATTGCTAGTGAAGTTAGAATAAAAAAAGGAGGTGTTTTGATAGTAGTTGCAGTGTTAGTATTAGTTTGAAAAAGGTCGAATTTGCAGCTGCAGTAGGTAAAGTAGTAAATCTCAAGCAGTTATAAACTTGTTATAATTGAAGTGTGGTGAATTGACAGTGATTATGTGATGTTTTGCAGCTCAGAAGTGAAGTGTGGAATATTGGTGTTATCGAGCAGTACAGTGCAATCTGAGTGGTAAGTAATATATGTACAAGGTGTAAGGATACTGTGTTGTGTTGATAGTGATTTAATTGGGATCATATGTGATTGGTTACTGTGAATTGTTAAGATTGAGAAACTGTGATTTGCGATTATTGAACTGTGTTTCTAGTGCAGGAGGGTTAGGATTGACCTTACTGTTATACTGTCAAAATTTCGTAAATCGAACCCTATTCCCTAGAATCACAAGGGTAGACTACATGTAAACTGAGCGTGTGGATACTGCAAACAGCCCAACCAATTATAAAATTGAGGAAAAAGTTAGTATTGACCGTTATAATCAGATTGTGAAAGAAAACAAGTCTTTCCATCTTTTATAAGAAATAACAATTTTCAATTAATTTGTATTTGTACAATTAATAATATAAATTACAGTTACCAATAAAATCATAGTCATTTGCTATAATAACTTTTATAAAAATGTAAATATATACTTTTAATTTCTAAAAACTACAGTTTCTTGAAAATTGTAATTTTTGTTTAATTACATTTAAGTAAAATGTGATATTTTATTATAGACTTTACTTTTTATATAAACGTGGTTAGAGTCTTAACGTTGGAAATCCTAAAATGCAAAAATTTTAAAAATTGTTGTTAAAGATATTAGACATTATTCAATTCCATTAATTGTAGTCTATTTTTTTTATGCAACCGTACGACATTTAGTGACTTTTTTTTTTCTAATTCTGGCATTTGCACTCTCTCCTTTTTTTCAAATTTTTTCCTTAAACTTTGACCTTTTTATATTAAAAAAAGGTGAGAATATAAAGTTTCCCGCAATTGATAATACTGAGATGGTCCAAAAGACTAAAACTTGGTACATATAGATCGATAATTGCATTTGGAAGATTATTCAAATAACAAAAAGTAAAATAATGAAATGTAAATTAAGAAATATAATTTAATAAAAGGATTATTATCCTATCCACCGTCAGTGGAGTTTTTTAACTCCACAAGTGGGGTTAGGATGATAATATGTGTCCTTTAAAAATATTAAAAAAATAAAAAATAAATAAAATGTGACACATGTCATCATCTTAACCCCACTTGTGGAGTTAAAAAACTCCACTAACAGTATATAAGATAATTTTCCTTAATAAAAAAGGTCATAGTCTAAGAAATAAGAGAAAAAAAAAGATTATTATTTCTTCTACCGTCAGTGGAAATAAAAAAACTCCACAAGAAAATTTTTTCACATGTCATATGTCTTTTTAAACAGAAAGTCAATGAATCAAAGTTATTGAAAGGACACATGACCTGTGAAAAGATTCACTTGTGGAATTTTTTTATTTCCACTAATGGTGGATGAAATAATAATCTAAGAAAAAATTGCAAATGTTAAAATTTAAATTCAAAAAGTTACTTGAAATTTCACATCTTAAAAGAATTACATTAAGCGACCATTTAAATCCTGGACTCACAAAAAGAACAAATCTTTTTTCATTCAAAAATATTCATCTATCAAATTGGGGTGGAAGGTTTATTTGTGGCTGCTCCTCCGTAACTAAAACTTTATGAATCACTCAGTCAATAAGATATACACAATAAAATGTTTTGTATAAAATTAACAAAAAGGTCCTTCAATCATTTTGACTGCACAATATTTTTTTTTTGAAATTAAGATGACTTTATTGATTATCACTCAATAGAGATAGCATCTTTGTGTACAATTAGCTTAAGCGATTCAGGATATTCCTCTACCCAGTATGTATCCTCAAAAACTATTAACCCAGATTTTGCTAAGAGATGGGCTGCTTCATTCACTCTTCTGTCAACGTGAGTAACTCTGCAATCCTCAAACCTCTTCATCAACATCTTTGCGTCTGCAATTACTGGCCCTATATTGGACCAGTCTTCTTCACTGCTTACCAGAGATTTGATGATGGTTAAAGCGTCACCTTCCAATATGATTTTCCTACATCCCATCCATAAAGCAAACTCCAAAGCTTTTGTTGCTGCCAGAGCTTCAATCACAATAGGGTCCCGAACTGAGTTTACCAAAAAAGCAGCTTCTCCAAAAACATCCCCTTTGTCATCCCGTACAACGACCCCGGCACCGCCTATTTCTTTTTGAGAATCACTTGCACCATCAAAATTAACCTTGAGGTATGGCCCATTAGGTGCTCTCCATTTTATTTGCCTCTGTTCCTCTTTTTGCCTGATCCTTGCTTTGTGTGCTCCTTTGAAATCTTTTAGAATAGATCTCGCTTCTTCCATTAGATCAGGAATTCTTCTTTTTTCCTGCTGCATTACCTCCTTGTTCTTGGTATTCCAGATTGCCCGTATTAGCATTACAAAATCTTCCATTTCCTCTGTGAGTAAGCAACGTTCGACCCCTTCAATCCAATCAATCGCCCTTGTGTCTGGACATGCAGCAATTTTGTTTGAGTAGACACACAACTCATGTACCTTCTTAGCTTCACTGCATTCTTTTAGAGCATGAATAATGGTTTCCTCATCCTCTCCACATCGTTTGCATCAAGGTTCCACACCATCTATCTTTCTTCGTAGAGTTGCTGCAGTAGGAAGGATTCCATGACACACTCTCCACACAAAGTGTTTAACCTTGTTTGGGATCGCCGATTTCCACATGACTGACCAAATTTTCCTATGGAGGCCAAACTGTATCTCCTTGTCAGAAGGATCTTATAGCCACTCTTGACTGAGTAGATACCACTTTTGTTAAAATGCCATACCATTTGGTCCTGTACACCATTTCTACTTAGGGGAATATAGCAGATTGCAGTAGCCGTATCTGTATCAAACTCCTGTTGTATTAGCTCCTTGTTCCATTGCATGTTATTTGTGTCTATGAGTGTTTCAACAAAAGAGTCTGCAGATAGTGTAGTGGGTTCTAGATGAGTATGGAGGTCAGTTGTTGGCAGCCATCGATCTTTGATTTTAACTGACCTGCCATCTCCAATTCGCCATCTGGTTCCTTCACTGATCACATCTTTTGCTTGCCAAATGCTTCGCCATGTTAATGATGGTTGAGAGCCCAATGTTGAATTCAAAAAATCAGTACGTGGGAAGTACTTAGCCTTGAGAACTCTATAGCTTAAGCTTTGGGTGTTGTGAAGTAACCTCCAGCCTTGTTTGGCTAGTAGTGCTCTATTAAAATTTTCCAGGTCTCGAAAACCCAAACCGCCCATATGTTTTTCTTGACAAATACTCTTCCAGTCGAGCCAAAAGAGTCCTTTCCCTGCAGAATTCTGTTTCCACCAATAGCTTCTCATTATGCTCGTTAGTCTTTCCAACAGAGTTTTAGGAAGAAGAAAGACATTCATAGCATAAGTTGGCAGTGCTTGCAGTATAGCCTTGATGAAAATTTCTTTCCCTCCATATGATAGGAATCTACCTGCCCATATATTGATTCTTGCGCGCATATTGTCCTGAATACTACGAAACGCTGCTTTCTTGCCTCTCACTACAATTGTTGGAAGGCCTAGGTATTTATCAGGATTTGATGTTGTGGTAACACCCATGATCATCTGCACTTGGTTTCTCTGAGAATCATTAGTGTTTGGACTGAAAAATAAGGCGAACTTGTCAAAATTTATAACTTATCCCGAGCTTTCCTCATAAAGCTTTAGCATGTCCTTCACCTTCTCCGCTTCATACCTATTTGCTCTTGCAAATAAGAGGCTGTCATCTACAAAGAAGAGGTGATTAACTCGTGGGCCATAATGACTAGCATTCACGCCTCGTATCTCCCCAATCCGTTGTGTTTTTTGTAGTAAAGCTGATAATCCTTCAGTACAAAACAAGAAGAGATATGGTGACAATGGATCTCCTTGTCGGAGTCCACGGTTAGGGCAAAAGCTACTGGTAAGTCTACCATTTATCATAGCAGAAGATGAAACAGTTGTAATACAATGCATGATCAAAGAGATCCACCTCTCATCAAAGCCCAACTTTCCCATAATAGCCTTTATGAAAGCAAATTCAACCCGATCATAAGCCTTGCTCATGTCTAATTTAAGTGCTAAGCAACCATTCCTCCCTTGTTTTTTGAGCTGTAAAGTATGAATGAGTTCATATGCTGTTAAAATGTTATCTGTGATAAGCCTACCCGAGACAAAAGCAGTCTGAAACTCACTAATACATTTTAGGAGAATCGGTTTCATCCTATTGACCAAGACTTTGGCTACTAATTTATAAATGACTTTACATAGGCTAATGGGGCGGTAATGTGTCATGTTCTTTGGGTTTTTATTTTTTGGGATCAGGACAATGTTGGTTTTATTTATATCTCTCAACCTACCATGACCATTTAGGAAATTGAGACAAAATGAGGTAATATCTTTCCCTACAATATGCCAAAATTTTTGAAAGAAAAGAGCAGGCATACCGTCAGGTCCAGGTGATTTGGTGGGGTGCATCTGTTTCAAGGCTGTTGTGATCTCCTCAAGTCTGAATTCAGAGTGTTGACACCTAATTTTGTCCCTTTTTGTTATTATTACTATTATTATTATTATTTGCTTATATTTATTTTTATTTTTTTATTATTATTTGGTTTTTATTATTATTATTATTACTATTATTATTATTATTATTATTATTCTTATTTATATTTTTATATTTATATTCTTTGTTTTTTTTTGGTCCAATCTGTCTCCCATCAACATCCAATCTGCCGCCAGCCACCACTGCCAACTCCTGCCACCACCAGTCAGCCACTGCCTACCCCATACCATCCGCCGGTCACCAGCTACTCTACGCCATCCTGTCATAGCAAACCCTACACCAGTTCCCCTCTAAAAACCACCATTTCAGAAGCCTCAAATCTAGAAGGGGGAGACAACCGAAGAGAAACCAGTCGAACCCTCCCTGAATTCTCGGGGAGCATCATCTCCACTACCCAAAACCCTGAACAGAAAACCCTCTTCACCAGTACTCACGGCCAACCCTCAACCAAACCAAAAAACCACTGAAACACCACCCAACACCCTCAAACCTTTCGGCTTCACCAAGCCACATAGACCCAAAATCAGTCCCCCTAGCCATCACACAACCACCCACAACCATTAACCACTATCATCGCTAGCATCACCATCACCACAACCCGCCTTATAAACCACCAGAAACCCCCCGCGAGAGACACGCGCACCAAAACCATCATAAAAAACCCCAACGCCTCCGTCCCAAAAACCGAGAGCCTCAAGACTTAGATATGAGATCTAAGCACACCTGCAAAAAGAAAAACCACAGCCATAGCCAAACATCAACCAGATCTAAAAACAAAAAAACAAAAAAAAATCGGGGAGAGGTCGTTTCGGGGGGTTCAGATCTACTAAGTTAGGGCTATTTTTTGGTGAATCGGAGGTCGGAATCGAAAAGAGGAAGGGGAGAAGAGTCCGAAGAGGGCAATCTTTTTGGGGTTGGCGGCCGGCGACGGCCGGAAGCGACCCCAGCGGTGGCCGGGAATCGCCCCGGCAGAGAGCCTAAAAGCTCTGCACTTTTTTTTTGAGGAAATGGAAAAATGAAAGGATAAAAAAAAACCAAAGCTTTTATAAAAAAAAAAAAAGGCAAGCCGGAAGATCTGCGCGCGACCCGGATCCAACCCGGGATCCGCACGCCCAGCCCGGAGATTGGAAGATCCGCGCGCGACCCGTGACGCCTGACCCGACCCGTGTCACGCCTGACCCGCCAAAGGAGAGAGGGAGATCTGCGCACGACCCGCAGCCCGACCCAATTCGACCCGTATCCGGCCCAGCACCTTGGGCCTAGCCATTTGGGCTCTTTTGAAGGTTTTTTTGGGTTCCAAGCCCAAATCCATTTAGGTATTTCTTTTGTATATTTATTTATTTATTTAATAATTATTTATTTTCTCAGAAAAAATGTATTTTGATTAATTAGAAAATTGAAAATTAAAATTAAAAATTAAAAAATTAAAAAAAGAAGAAGAAGAAATACTATTATTATTATTATTTGTTATTTTTGTTTTTTTATCATTATTATTATTATTGTGCATTTATTATTGTTTTTATTGTTATTGTTGTTATTATTATTATTATTATTATTCTTATTATTATTATTATTATTATTATTATTATTATTATTATTATTATTATTATTATTATTATTATTATTATTAGTGCTTGTTGTAAAATAAAAGTCCTGAAGATATTTCTTTTACTTGTATTTTCACTAATTATTATTAATAAAAAAATATATAAAAAAATATATATATAAGGAAAAAAAAACAAAGAAAAGGGAATCAAAGAAAATTAACAATAAATTTTATAAATATAATTAAATGAAGTCCGATGATGGGATGTCATGAAACTCACAAGTAGTGATTTTTTGACTGATCCCTAGGTGAGAAGAGTCTACTAAATGTTACCAGAGTATTGGGATATTTAGTATGATTTTTCAATAATTTATTTTTTTATTAAAAATAAAAATAAACCCTTTTTTAAAAGAAAATTGAAAAAGGAAATTAATAATAAAAATTAAATTTAATTAAATATTTTTCCGATGATGGGATGTTATGAAACTCACAAGTAGTGATTTCTTAACTGATCCCTAGGTGAGAAGAGTCGTACTAAATGTTACCAGAGTATTGGGATATTTAGTATGATTTTTTTTCAATAATTTAAATTTTTATTAAAAAAATAAAAATAAATAAGTTTTGAAAAAAGAAAATTGAAAAAGGAAATTAATAATAAAAATTAAATTTAATTAAATATTTTTCCGATGATGGGATGTCATGAAACTCACAAGTAGTGATTTCTTGACTGATCCCTAGGTGAGAGAAGTTCACTAAGTGTTACCAGACTATTGGGATACTTAGTGCAATTTTTCAATAATAAGAATTTTTATTTAAAATAAATAAGGAAATATTTATATAAAAAATCAAAAAATTCATTTGCATCATTTATTATCTGTTTGCATCATATGCATTCATAATAATTTTCAAATAAATGTGAATCTTCCGATGATGAGATTCTATAGAACTCACAAGTAGTGATTCTTGAGAAATCTCTAGGTGAGGAAAATTATTTCAAATGCTACCAGAGTATTTGGATATTTGATTTAATTTTTCAATACAAAAAGGTTCACATTCACTTTTGAAAAATAAAATTTAACTTTTTAAAATAAAACAAAATAAATTTACAAATAAAAAATGATTTTGAATAAAAAGAATGGAATAAAAAGGAATTAATTTTAAATATTAATTCAAGATCATTTTATTAAAACTAAAGGATAACATGTGATTATTATGGTACCGTTTTTTAACGGGCGTTGTGGGGGTGCTAATCCTTCCTCACGCGTAACCGTACCCCCGAACCTGATTTTTGTTTTCGCAGACCAAAAAGTTGTCTTTTTAATAAAACTTAATTAATTTTGAGATTTTGTTAAAAAGATAAATATTTTTAGGTGGCCAATCACACCTAGTCAAAAAAGATTGGTGGCGACTCCTTTTTGTTTTTAAATGTTGTTTTTCAAAATCGTCGAGCGCGAAGCCGTTACGACAGCTTGGCGACTCCACTGGGGATGCTTTTGGAGGGTCAAGCCATTTATTAATCATGTGTTATCCTAAGTTTTAATTTAAAGGTCTTAATTAATATTTAAATTTAATTTCTTTAATTTTGAAATAATTAGTTGCATTTGTGTTTTAATTACGTTGATTATTTTATAGCATTCTTTATTTGTATATATTATTCTTAATAAATTGTTGGGGTAGAATAAGGGTTATGGTTTGATAAATGTTCTCTCATACACACACTTGCACTTGCATCTACATAACATGAGCTCTATACCCGGGTTCCGTCCTCCTTAGGAGGGAGTAAAGTACCTTTGCTCTCGTGAGGTAATCACCTCCGCAATGGCAATCGAAATACTCCCACTCAAATTAAATCTTCCTAGTCCAGTGTGGACGACAGTGAGGTATAATTTGAGAACCTTTAGATTTTGAAAACCTAACCCAGCATGTAAAAGGCCTTAAGAAGCCGATCCTAGCTAGAGCCATGTCCAATTTTTGTAGAAATTATCCTGAAATTAGGACACATGGGGGAACATTTTTACTACATTTTTCATATCATAACTCTAATAATTTTTCAAATTCATAATCTCACAAAATCAAGAAATATTTGTTTTCAAATAAAATTTTACAATTTTACGACTTTAGAGAATAAAACAAAGACTTATTCGGTTTCTCTCTTTTGTCAAAAATAACATGAAAACATTCATTCATTCTTTAATAATATTTAAAAAATAACAATAATGTTTTTTATCTCTTTTAAACTAATGCATAGACATTAAAAAGAAAGAGGAATTTTGATGAGAAAATAAAAGGTAAGTGCATTGTCACATTCTTTTAAAAATAGATTAAATAAAAAGGGAAATTAAAGATAATAAATTGTGGTGTGAAAATAAGATTTTTTTTAAATAAAAAAGGAGAAAAAGAAAAGTTTATTCTTTACAAAAAAAGAGAAATCATCAAAATTTAAAATAAAGAAAAAAGAGAGAATTCATTCATTGAATTTAAATAAGAGAAAATTTTGATTCTTTAGCATGTCATATCTCATTACATTCATGCATTCACATCACATAATAAGGAAAGTATTTGTCTTTTTGGAATAAAAGAGGTCAAAGATATGGGAGATCAATTAGAAAGCTAGACTATTTTGGAGAATAATCGAGAGGAGTTTGGACGTGATATACGAGAGATGAAGGGAAAGCTAGCTAGGATAATGCAGATGCTTGAAAGTTTTGGAGAGGCTAAATTGGTTCATTCTCAAGGATTGTTGTTGTTTCCAGAACGACTACGTGTTGAATCATTAGCAAATGGAGACCAATTGACTTGTCATATAAGGAGAAAGGACTGATTGATGCAAAGTCCTCGATATAAGGGAGGTAGCTACAAAACTTTTTATAGGTTTTCATTCACTTCATTCATATGTGCATAACATGATTTTGACAGAAAATAATAAGGCTAACAATAACTGTTTCCTTAAAGAAAAAAGAAAAAATATAATGAAAAAAAGAGAAAGAAAAATAGTGGATCAAAACAAAGGAATGGTCAAATGACAATTTTCAGTTTATAATTTTCCTTTTTGCTTTTTTCTTATTATACAGCTTGTGGCATTCTGAAATAATAACAAGATTGAATTTTCTTTTTATTTATTTCACAATTTCCATACAATAAAAGCATCATACTAGCATGGCAAGCATGACATTTAATTTTAGTTTGTGACAGATTTGGTGGAAAGATAGCTTGATCATTGGAAAACTTTGAAGATAGTTTTGGACCATGGAAGAGACAAATGTGACTCGGATGGAAAGGATGGAAAGGGCTCAACGAGAGATGAGAGAGCAATTGTCACAGATGGCAGGTTTGTGGGAGAAGCTGAACAATGAAAAAATGGGACAATTAGCTACTCCAGAGGGGCATCGATTACGAAATGCCGAGAATTCTTTTTGTCCAATTAACAACGGCTCACGAGAAACCCAATCGTCTCAAAAGCCACAAGCAATGCCCACCGAGGGTTATGTGTGCCCTAATATGCTGTCTGCAGTCGACCCTAATCAGTTTCAAGGGCACGCAACTCTCACCATGAACCCCCTCAAACTATTTCATGTTGCTAATTTGGACAGTCATAAAGAGCAAGGGATGCCACAAGTGGAAGGAGGCCCAAATTCTCGGCAAAAGATAGAGCTTATAGAAGAAAGGCTTCGAATTGTTGAAGGAATGGATTTTCATGGATCTTTAGATGCTATCGGATTATGCTTAGTACCTGGTGTGGTCATTCCTTCAAAGTTTAAAGCTCCAAAATTTGAGAAATATGATGGGACCACTTGTCCAAAGGCCCATATCACTATGTACTGTAGAAAGATGGCATCGCATGTGCATGATGACAAGCTGTTGATCCATGTTTTCCAAGACAGCCTTAAAGGATCTGCTGCTAGGTGGTATACACAACTGGGCAGGGGCGATATTCATTCATGGGAAGATTTGGCAAGGGCATTTGTCGCCCAATATAAGCATATTGTGGATTCGGCCCCAGATCGTTTATTTTTACAAACTATGGAGAAGAAAGCTACTGAAGGCTTTAGAGAATATGCCCAGAGATGGAAGAATGTTGCCTCCCAGGTCCAGCCTCCCCTCACAGAAAAAGAGACTGCGACTATGTTTCTTAGTACACTCCAGGCACCATATTGTAATAGAATGATTGGGAATGTTACGAAGAATTTTGCTGACATGGTGGCCTCCGGAGAGATGATTGAGAATGCAATTAAGAGGGGCAAGATTAAGATAGGTGACATAGCTGATAATAGGCCCGAAAGAATGGAAGAAGAAGTGCAAGCTGCGACATTTGAAGAACAATTTCCCAAAAATTCCATTCCACATAATCCTTATTTGTCTAACCCGTCATATGGTCCAACCTTGAATAATGCCTCTTATGATTCTTATCCTTTCTTACCAATCCCGCAACCAGGATTTCCAACAAACTCTTGTTCTCCAACGATTTTTCATGCGCCTATCTTCATGCTTAGGCCAGTAGCTCAACCTCTTCAACCATCAACAAACAGCAGAAAAAGATCGAGAAGTAATCAAGGAAAAATCCCAATTCCAATCTCTGATCTTTTGCCCTTTTTGGTGAAAAACCAATACTTGACTCTTATACCTTTGAGGACAGCACCAAACCCGTTGGCCAAGAGCTATGATCCGAATAGCAAATGTGACTATCAGATGGGGGCAATTGGGCATGCAACAGAAAAATGCAGATAGTTGAAGGAAAGGATTGAAGAGCTCATCAATGGTGGAATCTTGACTCAAGAAATCATGGAACAGTGGAAGTCCACTGTCGTAACGGCTTCGCGCTCGACGATTTTGAAAAAAGAACGTTTAAAAACATAAATGGAGTCGCCACCAATCTTTTTTGTAAGGTGTGATTGGCCACCTGAAAACGTTTATCTTTTCAACAAAATCTCAAAATCAATTAAGTTTTATTAAAAAGACAAATCTTTGGTCTGCGAAAACAAAAATCGGGTTCGGGGGTACGGTTACGCATGGGGAAGGATTAGCACCCCCACGACGCCCGTTAAAAAAACGGTACCATAATAATCATGTGTTATCCTTTGGTTTTAATAAAATGGTCTTAACTTTATATTTAAAAATAATTCCTATTTTTATTGCAATCAATTTTATTCTTTTTAATTTTTGAAACATTTAAGTTTTATTATTTTTTTATTTGAAATAAGTGAAAATCTTTTGTATTGAAAATTATTCCGAAGTACCCCAATACTCTGGTAGCATTTCGGATAATTTCCTCACCTAGAGATTTCTTAAGAATCACTACTTGTGAGTTCTATAGAATCTCATCATCAGAAGATTCACACTCGTTCCAAAAATTATTATAAGTGCATATGATGCAAACAGATAGTACATGATGCACATGGAACTTAAAAGAAATTTATTTATTTTGATTTTATTAATGAAACTCTTGATATTGAGAAATTTAGCTAAATATCCCAATACTCTGGTAACATTTAGTAAATTCCTCTCACCTAGGGATCAGTCAAGAAATCACTACTTGTGAGTCTCATGGCATCCCATCCTCGGAAGATTTTCATTTAAATTTAAATTTTATTATTGATTTCTTTTTTATTTTCCTTTAAAAAACTTATTTATTTTTATTTTTAATAAAAAAATAAATTATTGAAAAATCATACTAAATATCCCAATACTCTGGTAATATTTAGTACAACTCTTCTCACCTAGGGATCAGTCAAGAAATCACTACTTGTGAGTCTCATGACATCCCATCATCGGACAGATATTTAATTAAATTTAATTTTTATTATTAATTTCTTTTTTCAATTTTCTTTTTTAAAAACTTATTTATTTTTATTTTTTAATAAAAATTTAAATTATTGAAAAAATCATACTAAATATCCCAATACTCTGGTAACATTTAGCACGACTCTTCTCACCTAGGGATCAGTCAAGAAATCACTACTTGTGAGTTTCATGACATCCCATCATCGGAAGAATTCCATTTATTTTATTTATGTTATTATTATCCCTCATTTATTATTATTATTATTTTCTTAACCCACGTTTCATTATCTAAAAAAAAATTTATTTTTATTTTTAAAATATGTTTTTATGTATAATTTATGTATATATACCTTTATATGTTTATTTACATATTCTAAGTACAAAATATATATTATTATGTTTTAAAGCTATATATTTTATATATTTATATGTATGTATTTTACACATTTATTTACATATATTTTAAAACTATATATTTACATTTCCTTTTATATACTTATTATTATATGTATTTTATATACATCAAATTTATATACTTTAAAACTATGTATTTTACATATTTTATATTTATTTATTTTCCCTTTTTAAAACTATATGTTCATTTTTATTTTATTGTATCATATTATTTATTTATTTATTTATTTTTGCTTTATTATACTTTCTATTTCATTATATATTTTTTGCCCTAATTAACAAATAATTGGATAAATAAAATAAACCAAATAAAGAAAGAAAATATACCCAAAACGGAGCGGGCTGAAGCTGATGGGCCGGGGCAGGCGCGGACGGGTCGGATCACGGGTAGGCGCGCGGGTCGCGAGAGGAAGTGGAGTCGGGTCCTCACGCGGGTACGCGGATCTCGGATCCGGGTCGGCGATAGGCGCGGGTCAGGCAACCAAAATGGTGCGTTTTGCTCTTCTATAAAGGCCCCCAATTTTTTGTTTTACCTCATTTTCACCGGCCTTCCAAAAAAAAAACTCCAAAGATCCAAAAAAACTCTCCCAACCCTTCAGTCCCGAACGGCTGCCGGCCGCCGTGCGCCACCGTACGCCGGTCGCCGGTGAGCTTCCCTTAAGCCTAAAAGCACTCCCCTCGTCTCCCTCTCCTCCGATCCGGCCTCTGTTTATCCTAAAAATCCCTCTAATCCTAAAGATCTACTCTCCGAAAGCCCCTTTTCTCTTTTTTTTTTGTGTGTTTGTTTTTTTTTTGGTTGGATCTGGTTGTGAATGGATCTGGTTGTGATTTTTCTTACAGGTGTTCGAAGGTCGTTTTTTTTTTTTTTTGGGTTTAGGCTTTAGGTTGTTTTGGGGGTCTTCGGTGGTGACGATGGTGGTGATGATGTTGGTGGGTGGCTGTGATGATGGTGGTGAGTGGCTTCGGTGGTGATGGGTAGTGGCTGTGGCGGTGAGTGTTTAGGGTTTTCATTCCCTCCTCTCTGTCCGAAGAAGCCCCCTAACAATCTTTGCTTGGGGTCTTCTTAAACGATTTTGGAGCCTCCTCTAGCCTTTCAGAATCACAGAATCGGTAGGCTCCTGTTGGAGCGAGATTCACGGCACGGTGTTTCTGGGTCTGGGTTGTGGCTCGAGACAGGGAAGAAGGGTTGGAGGACCGGCAGCTGGGGCGGGGAACCGGGAGATCTGATAGATCTGTAACATTTAATGTGATGGAAATAATAATAATAATAATAATAATAATAATAATAATAATAATAATAATAGAAATATGAAATATATAATAATAATAATAATAATAAATAACAAAAATAAATAGTATATAAGTATATTAATAATAATAACACAAAAGTAACAATCATAATAATAATAACAACAATAATAATAAAGATACCATAAAACAAAAACAAATAATAATAATAATAATAATAATAATAATAATAATAATAATAATAATAATAATAATAATAATAATAATAATATTAGAAAGGATAATAATAATAATAATAATAATAATAATAATAATAATAATAATAATAATAATAATAGGGATATGAATAATCAAAATAAATAAGAAAAATGAAATTAAAAGAAAATAAAAAAATAAAATAAAACAATAAAATTTGTCAAAATAGTTTGTAAAGCTTGGACAAAATTAGGTGTCTACAACTGCCCCTCTTTGCTCATTGCTGAGTATCAGGAATAGAGCAAAGACAATAGACAACAATTTTGTCCAACTCAACACCTAATCCTTTTCCTTCTCTCTCTCTCTCTTTTTTTTTTTTGCCTTTCTTCTTTCTTCTTTTTCTTTTTTCTTCTTTTCTTCTCTCTTTTTTTCTTTTTTTCTCTCTTTTTTTTTGTTTTGGTGTTTTTCTTACAAGAAAAGTAGCGAAATTTTAAAATTCTTCCTAAAAATGTGCTCCTCTTGCAGCAGAGGCGATGAAACTTTAAATTCCTTTTCTGAAATGTGCTCCTCTTGCAACAGAGGTGATGAAACTTTAAATTCTTTTTTCTGAAAATGTGCTCCTCTTGCAGCAGAGGCGATGAAACTTTAAATTCCTTTTCTGAAATGTGCTCCTCTTGCAACAGAGGAGATGAAACTTTAAATTCTTTTTTCTGAAAATGTGCTCCTCTTGCAGCAGAGGCGATGAAACTTTAAATTCCTTTTCTGAAATGTGCTCCTCTTGCAACAGAGGCGATGAAACTTTAAAATTCCTTTTCTGAAATGTGCTCCTCTTGCAGCAGAGGCGATGAAACTTTAAAATTTTTTCTGAAAATGTGCTCCTCTTGCAGCAGAGGCGATGAAACTTTAAATCCTTTTTCTGAAAAATGTGCTCCTCTTGCAACAGAGGCGATGAAACTTTAAATTCCTTTTCTGAAATGTGCTCCTCTTGCAATAGAGGCGATGAAACTTTAAAATTCCTTTTCTGAAATGTGCTCCTCTTGCAACAGAGGCGATGAAACTTTAAATTCCTTTTCTGAAACGTGCTCCTCTTGCAGCAGAGGCGATGAAACTTTAAATTCCTTTTTCTGAAATGTGCTCCTCTTGCAGCAGAGGCAATGAAACTTTAAAATTCCTTTTTGGTCTTCTTTTTCTTTCTTCTTTTTTCTTTTCTTTCTTTCTTTTCCTTCTCTTCATTCTCTTTCTCTTCATTCTTTTCTTCCTTTTTCTTCTTTTCTTTGTCTCTTTTTCATCATTTTTCATTTTTTCATTATTTTTCATTCATTTTTTTTTGAATCTCCTATGTTCACATTTTTCAATGTTTGGCAGATGCAATGTTCCCTGATGCAAATGCAACAATGCCAATGCACCTTTTTTGGTACTTGAAATCTCCTAGTGTGAATGAAATGCAAATGCATGTATTGACAAAGCCATGCAATTCCTATTGTGGTAGTCAAATTCTCAGAGCTGTCCTTTGTGTCCTTTGATCTTTTTACCCGTGGTTCACCAATTTCGAATCGGAGCTGGTTCATAACATGTACTTGTCATAATTTCCAATTCCTTTTGTTTCATTCTCTTATTTCTCTCTTTTCCTCCTTTCTCCCCCCTTTTCGTTCTTCCTTTCTTTCTTGTTTTTTCTTAGTAATGTTAGCAGGTAGATTATTGTTTTAATCATCCTCTTCCTTTCAATTTGATTAACAAACACCATGCATTCTTATACTTTTTCGGTTAGTTGTAGAACAACCAATTTTAGAAGAAAACATTTATTATTGGGCTGACAAGAGAAAATGACAACAAAAGTACAGTTGGGTAGCGAAAGCCACAAGGGTCAAGTGATGAATTTTAAGAAATGGTGATCAAAACAAACAATGAATGTCTAGATAACCCTTCACGAACCAGACCGGTGCTTTCTTTGGAAAAAACTAATCCGTTGATGCCCCCTGTCACACTGAGTTCATCCGACAGATGCCATGCTCCGTATGATTTCGATCCAGGTGTTGATCTTTTCTGCATCCAAGCCGCCTTTTCAGGTTTTCAACTTAGATATCCTCCTTTAATTCAACTGCCCTTTTTGGGTTTTCAGTTTGAATTCTCCTTTCATTTTCCTTTTCTTCTTGCTTTTTTCATTTTTTTCGTTTCTTTTTCTCTTTTTCTCTTTATTCGTTTTTTTTTCTTTTCTTTTCTTCTTTTCTTTTTTTTTTGTTTGTTTTCTTCTTCTTTGTTTTTTACTTTTTTTTTCAAGCATAGTATTTCTTCACCGCATCGGAATTTATCGGATTAGGCAGATCATTCCCATCCATCTCTGTCAAGATCAACGCTCCACCTGAGAACACTCTTTTCACCACGTATGGTCCTTCCCAATTTGGTGTCCATTTGCCCCGATTATCATGGTGATTTGGGAGGATCTTTTTCAACACCAATTCCCCTTCACGGAAATGCCTGGGTCGAATCTTCTTATCATGGGCTCGCATCATTCTCTTCTGGTACATCTGACCATGGCACAATGCTGTAAGCCTTTTCTCTTCTATAAGATTCAATTGTTCAAAGCGACTTCGAACCCATTCAGCTTCGTCCAAGTCTAATTCCATTAAGACTCTTAGGGAGGGGATCTCTACCTCAACAGGCAGCACCGCTTCCATACCGTAAACCAAAGAAAAAGGAGTTGCCCCAGTAGAAGTGCGCACTGACGTTCTATAAGCATGCAAAGCGAATGGTAGCTTCTCGTGCCAGTCTTTGTATGTGCTGGTCATCTTCCCTACAATCCTCTTAATATTCTTGTTGGCAGCCTCAACGGCCCCATTCATCTTCGGGCGATACGGAGCTGAGTTGTGATGCTTGATTTTGAACTGTGCACATACTTCCTTCATCATGTCATTGTTCAAGTTGAGAGCATTGTCTGATATGATCCTTTCTGGGAGCCCGTACCGACATATTATCTCCTTCTTTAGGAACTTACAAACAGTGGACTTAGTCACATTTGCATAAGAGGCAGCTTCAACCCATTTTGTAAAGTAGTCTATCATCACGAAAATGAATCTGTGCCCATTTGATGCCTTGGGGGAGATAGGTCCAATCACATCCATTCCCCACATAGAAAAGGGCCACGGTGGTGCCATGACGTTCAGTGATGTCGGCGGAACTTGAATCCTGTCAGCATAGATTTGGCACTTGTGGCATTTTCTAGCATAATCTATGCAATCTCTTTCTAGTGTAGTCCAATAATAGCCTGCCCTCATGATCTGTCTAGCCATGAAATGACCATTTGCATGTGCCCCACAAGTTCCATTGTGTACCTCTCCAAGAATCCTTTTGGCTTCAGACGCATTGACACATCTCAACAACATCTGATCTCTACCCCTTTTGTACAAAACGTCTCCATCAACAAAGAATCCCATTGCTAGTCTTCTGAGGATCTTTTTGTCATTTTCCGATGCATGCTCTGGGTATTGTTGATTCTTAAGGTACTGCATGATATCATAGTACCAAGGTTGTCCGTCTACTTCTTCTTCAATGCTAGAACAGTGGACTGGTGAGTCTCTTATACGAAGCTTGATGGGCGAGACCTTTACTTCTATCTCCGTCTTAAACATTGCAGCTAGAGTTGCCAAGGCATCAGCGACTTGATTTTCTTCTCGAGATAAATGTTGGAAAATGATATCGTCAAATTGCTGCACAAGGTCAGCTATGTACTTCTGGTATTGAACTAGCTTCTGATCCCTTGTTTCCCATTCACCTCGTAACTGATAAATAACCAGTGCTGAATCTCCATAAGCTTCTAAGTTCTTGATTCCTCTCTCGATTGCAGCTTCTAAGCCCATTGCACAAGCTTCGTATTCAGCCATGTTGTTGGTACAGTTGAAATTTAATCTAGCTGTGGACGGGTAATACTTTCCATTTGGAGATATTAAAACTGCCCCTATCCCATGTCCTAAGGCATTGGATGCGCCATCAAAGAACATTCTCCACTGTCTACTATCAGGCTCCTCTTTCTCCGCCTGGAAGACTGACATTATATCTTCATCCGAAAAATCTAACTTGATGGGCTCATACTCATCGGTAGCACGATCTGCTAGGAAGTTGGCTATTGCCCCACCTTTGACTGCTTTTTGAGACACGTACACGATGTCATATTCAGAAAGCATGACTTGCCATCTAGCTAGTCTACCTGACAATGATGGTTTTTCAAAGATGTACTTGAGGGGATCCAACCTAGCTATCAACCAAGTCGAATGATACAACATATACTGCCTCAATCTACGAGCAACCCAAGCCAATGCGCAACACATTTTTTCTATTGTAGTGTACTTGGCCTCGTAATCAGTGAACTTCTTGCTCAAGTAGTAGATAGCCCGTTCTTTCTTGCCTGTATCATCATGTTGGCCCAATACGCATCCCATAGAGTGTTCATTAACAGTCATGTATAGCAACAAGGGTCTTCCAGCCATTGGCGGTACTAGGACAGGTGGATTTGACAAATACCCTTTCACCTTTTCAAAAGCCTCTTGGCATGCCTCGTTCCATTCTCCCGGATCTTGTTTTCGAAGCAACTTAAAAATAGGATCGCATTTAAGCGTAAGTTGCGAGATGAAGCGGGAAATATAGTTCAATCTTCCCAAAAAGCCTCTTACTTCCTTCTGTGTGCGTGGAGGCGACAGATTTTGTATCGCACTGATTTTGTCCGGGTCCACTTCAATTCCTTTTTCGCTGACTACAAACCCCAACAACTTTCCCGATTTAACACCAAAAGTGCATTTGGCAGGGTTCAACTTGAGCTGAAACTTCCGTAGCCTTTCGAACAGCTTCCGAAGGTTGGCCACATGATCCTCTTCTCCCCGAGACTTGGCAATCATGTCATCCACATACACCTCTATCTCCTTGTGCATCATGTCATGAAAGAGGGTTACCATTGCCCTTTGGTAAGTGGCCCCGGCATTCTTTAGACCAAAAGGCATAACTTTGTAGCAAAATGTTCCCCAAACTGTCACAAAGGTGGTTTTCTCCATGTCATCCTCAGCCATTTTGATTTGATTGTAGCCTGAAAAACCATCCATGAATGAAAACATGTAGTGCTGGGCTGTATTATCCACCAGGGTATCAATATGAGGTAATGGGAAATTATCCTTAGGGCTAGCTCTGTTTAGGTCCCGATAATCTACACACATCCTTACTTTCCCATCCTTTTTCGGTACCGGGACTATGTTAGCCACCCATTCTGGATACTTGGCTACCTTCAAGAACCCGGCATCGAATTGCTTTTTTACTTCTTCCTTCACCTTCAACAACATCTCGGGTTTCATGCGCCTAAGCTTCTGTTGTACTGGCTTACATTCTGTTTTCAAAGGCAGCCGGTGCTCCACAACATCAGTGTTTAATCCGGGCATATCTTGATAAGACCAGGCAAAAACATCCACATATTCACGAAGCAGTTCCTCTAGTCTCTGCCTCTCAGCCAATGGAAGTGCTGTGCCCACTTTGACCTCTTTGACGTCCTCATCATCCCCTAAGTTGACCATATCAATAGCTTCTTTGTTGGGTTCAATAGGTCTTTTTTCTTGCTCAATCATTTTCAATAGATCTGGAGACAAAGCATCGTCGTCTGAATCTACATTGCTATCGAGTTCACTAACATTCATAGAATTTTCAAAATCGAACTCCGGATAGCCGTTAAGGTTATCTTCACATTCATTGTTCATTTTCCTGAAAAAGTAAAAAACATCTGACAGATATGGTTGGTTGTTCATGCCAATGGTAGTGAATGAAAAGAGAAAACAGTTATAGAAATGATGATGGATGGAAAGAAAGTACTCGAAATGCACTGAATTTGTTAATTTATTGAAATGATGATGAAGATTAAATTTACAAAAGGATCTTCTAGAGCTCTCTAGACCGAGATGTTGATAATCTACCTTACTACATTACAAAAGGAAAAACGAAAAGATAGAAGGTATCCTTTCAACAATCCAGTCTTTCAACTTTGTGCCCAACAACACCATCATTTCCCTAATCAAAAATTGTAATTTCTCCATGCATCCCTTTAAACGAGGAACCCACGAGAGGATCCTTTCATAAGTCCTCCTTTCACTGCCTCTAATGCATCAGGGTGATAGCATCCGCCAAAGCGAAAAGTATCATAGAGGTAAGGTATCACCATCTTTTCCGACTTTTCTTCGTATCCCCGAAGGCGAGCTATTCTTCTCTTCCTTCTTTCTTCCAGCATCTTTCTCCTTTCCAAACCAGTGGCTTTATATCCGAGACCGAACCTATCTTTGTTTTCCTCAATCTTCACAGGCTTCCTTTGTCCTTGGAGATTCTTCCCCAAACCTCTTCCGACACGCCAGCCCTTTTGCAGTGTCTGCTTAACAATCATCTCAGTGGTGGTTGACAACCGAGGGGTGGGGATTCTCGATCCTTCTCCTACATATGTTGCATTTACAATTTCAAAGGCCCTAAAAGAGCATTCCAACGCTTCTTCGGCTGCCTCGATGTAGGGTACAGATAAAGGCTTGGTGATAAGGAGGTCTTCTTCTCCAGAAACAGTTACTTGTTTATCACCGACGACAAACTTCACTTTTTGATGCAATGATGAAGGAACAGCACCCGCCGTGTGGATCCATGGTCTCCCCAGTAGGAAACTGTAAGATGGCGAAATATCCATTACTTGAAATTGGATATTGAAGGTGACAGGCCCGATGTCAATAGGGATTTCAATATCACCTACGACGTCCCTTCTAGAGCCATCAAATGCCCTTACAACCATGTGGCTTGGTTGTATGCAAGAAATGTCAATGGGCATCTTTGCCAGCGTGGCCATAGGTAGAACATTTATCGACGATCCATTGTCGATCAAAACTTTGGCGATCGTGTGGCCCTTGCAACTGGTAGTGATGTTCAAGGCTTTAATACTCCCTCGCCCTTCCGGCGGAATTTCGTCATCACTGAAAGATATGAAATTTGCCGCTGTAATATTTCCCGCCAGCTGGTCCATACTGTCGACTGGAATATCATGGGGCACATAGGCTTGATTCAACACCTTCATTAAGGCGTTCCGATGCGACTCTGAGCTCAATAGCAACGACAATAGTGAAATCCGAGCAGGCATCTTATTCAATTGCTCAACCACACTATATTCGCTGTGCTTGATCAGCTTCAAAAATTCCTTTGCATCCTCTTCTGATACTGGCTTTTGCAGTTTTTCCCCTTGATCTTTGGAAGACAAAGCTTGCTCTTTTCCTTTTCCCATCTGACCCTCCTCCTCTCCTTCCTTTGCTTTTCCTTTTCGGGCCCTCTCTAGCATTTCTGGAGAATAGCACCTCCCGCTTCGTGTGATTCCCCCTACTCCACTTATGTTGGTATTATCTAGCAAAGCTGATCCGTCCGAACCCACGTCGCCCGTCCCTTCAATCACTGCTTTGAACTCATACTTCCAAGGGACGGCTTTGTTGTTCTTGTAAGGGAAAGAACTTGGAACTTTGATTATCATGGTGGGAGGTGTGACAACATAAGCTTCTTCTTTCTCGGGACTCGACTTTTCCTTATAAAACACTGTCAATGGTTTCCCCCAGGGATGATCGTGTCCCGAAGATTCATTCGAGGCAGCGCTCACTACATCTTCTTCCTCCTCCGTATGGAACTCGATCAGAAATGAATCCATCATTGATTGGACTTCATGTCGAAATTGATGACAGTTTTGGATAGAATGGCCAACATGCCCCATATGATATTCACAAGTCTGTTCTGGGCTTGATTCGTCCTGACAAATCCTCGAGTCTATCGATATAGGTTGAATCATCTCAGCTTTGAGTAAAGCATCGAATACTAGACTCATCGGAGTCTTAACCTCTTCCACGTGTCTCTTTATACAACACTTCCTCCCATCTTCAGCTGCACTAACTGATCCTCCACTGTGACTGGGAAGTGGGTTTGCATTGATACTGGGTTCCTCCTCCTTAGAAAAAGTCAACCTCCCTGACTTGACCAAATTTTGCACCTTATACTTCAGAGCCGTGCAGTTTTCTGTAGAATGGCCCGGGTTCCCATGATAATCGCATCGGGCATTAGGATCATACCATCTTGGAAATGGTGGTTTCATTGGTTCCATGAAAAGATGAGCAATCATGTGGCCTTTCACAAGTTGCTGGAATAAGTCTGTGTATGACATGGGGATAGGATCAATAGGAGGCCTTTCAGTATTTCTTCGGGGAGGCCTTTGGCTAGTAGTTGGGTTACTGTTTGGCTGGTAAGGTTGGGCCATAGGTGTCGGTGAGTAATAAGGTGCTGGAGGGCGAAGATTTGGTTGAAATGTCTGTGGTTGGAAAGAATTTTGGTAGGGGGTGTATGAGACATTGTTTGTGGTTGGGGAATAGGATTGGTAATTTGGGTAGGGTTGAGGTTGTGGCTGAAACCGGGGCGAGTAAGGTGCCCTTCCTCTATACCGAGGTGTTGTGTGGGTGACGGCCTGGGTTTCAACCTCCTTCTTCTTGGATAACCCACTTTTCTTTGGATCATTACTTTCCAACTTCCCATTCTTAATTGCATTTTCAATTATTTCCCCAGTGATGACCATGTCAGCGAAGTTCTTGGTCGCATTCCCTATCATTCGCTCATAATAAGGTGCCTTCAGAGTGTTGACAAACATCACCGTTGTCTCCTTTTCAGTGAGAGGCGGCTGGACTTGGGACGCAAGGTCTCTCCATCGTTGAGCATACTCCTTGAAGCTTTCGCTGGCCTTCTTTTCGATGTTTTGTAGGGATAGCCTATCTGGGGCCATGTCCGTGACATGTTTGTACTGTGCGATGAATGCTCTAGCTAGGTCACTCCAACTGTGGATGCGTGTACGGTCCAGCTGTACATACCACCTAGCAGCGGATCCTGTGAGGCTGTCTTGGAACACATGCACCAACAGCTTGTCATCGTGATTATACGCGGCCATTTTGCGACAGTACATCGTCACATGAGTAATGGGGCACTTGGTCCCATCATACTTCTCGAAGTCAGGAGTCTTAAATTTAGGAGGGATTACCACATCTGGAACTAAGCACAATCCCATTGCATCCACCGACCCGTAAAAATCACTACCCTCGATGGCCCGCAGCCTTTCCTCGATAATGCTGAACTTTTTAGAGTCTGAATCTTCTTTCATCCCTGACACGCTCCCCCTTAATTTCTCTTGTTCTTTTGGATCATCTAAGTCAGGGACTTGAATTGGGTCCGCAGGTCTTGTCCCTTGAGCGGGTGGTATAGGCACTGTGATGTGAGGTTGTGCCGAGGCACTCGGTGCCCCCGAATACACATAAGCGTAACTGCCCATAGGCTGTGGAGGAGGTGGAGGTATGCCTTGTGAGGTTTGGACATAAGGTGGAGGTGGAGGTATGCCTTGTGAGGTTTGGACATAAGGTGGAGGTGGAGGTATGCCTTGTGAGGATTGGGCATGAAATGGGGTAAACCCTGGAGGGTATTGGGGATCATCATCTTCCCGGGGCTGATCTGTCCCTGGATTAGGTGTTTCTCTAGCCACTTCCTTTTCTCGGTTCGACCTCGTCATCATTTCCATTATAGCGGCTAACTGACTTCGGATTTCTTCTTGTGCCTTCTCCATTCTGTCCATCCTATTATCATGCTCTTCCTCCATCGCTCTTGAACGCGACCGGGTATTGTATGAGTGTTTGGGTATTCGGGCTGGAATCTTGAATGTTGAAGCTACCCAAAATCTTGATTACCACAATTAAGGAACTAATTACTACATGATGCAATCTTGAAATATGAATATGATGAATGTGATGCAAGATGAATGACACTTTGAGGGGTATTTAAACCATAACAATTTCAACAAAAGGGAACTTTCATTCATTCAATAAGTCATTTGTTACATTCCGATCATATTCTGATTATATCCATAAAAATGACTAACTTGTTGATATTGATCCTTAGCCTCATCTATGAAGTTCAGCAGCCTTTGCCCGTATTTTTCTGTTGGGAGAATATCTTGTTTCAATGCTTCAGCTTTGTTGACCATTTCCCTCGCCTTTGTCACGGCCTTGCAAACTTGAGTGGCCATATGCTCTATATATTGTTGTCTCCCCAAACTTCCCACTCTCCATACCATGCTTGCATCCTGGGCCAGGTCATATCCATATCTCCAGTTGTTTTCACTTTGCTCCCAATCTTCTATGATCACTTTAATGTGGTTCTTGTGTACTTGTAGCTGCTCCTCTAGCATTTGAACCTTTTGTTGCAACGTGGCTTTGTCATCATCTATCTCGACTTGCTTTCCTTTCTTCAACTTCTCTTTCAATTCCTCGTTCTCTTTCTGACATTGAGCTAGCTTCCTTGCGCTTGCCGAATACATGCCTTCCCAATTTTGTCGTTCTTGGGACAAATGAACGACTTCTTCTTCACTTTTCTTGGCTTTGTGTGCCCAATGTTCTACCCTTCTGTGCAAGTCTTCTAATTCTCTTTTTCTTTCGTTTGAAGTTTGCATGATTCCTCCGACCCTCATTTCAGATCTCAGCTTCTTGTTCTCTAGGTGCAGATTTCTGAGATCCTTATTGGTGACGTGGTGTTCTTGCTGGACCTTCTTAAGCTTAGCTTCTCGCATCTCTGCCTCGTACTTTAGCTGTTCCATCTCTCTTCGGAGCCTCAAATTCTCTTGCTTCCACCTTTCTTCATCTATCTTGAACTGCTGCTTAGCGATTTCGGCCTCTGATACTTCTACTTCCGGTTCTGAAGGCATGTTGCATTCATTTGGGAGAAAAACTACCTCCCTTATTTGCCTTGTTCTCCACATCAAATATTCCGGGGTAGCTTTATCAGAGAGAGGCCCAAGGTTGATTCTACGTGCTTGCTTCCATGATCGAACCACTTGCTCTCCCTTTTTGATTGCCTTGGGCTCACCATAAGAAAACTCCAAATCACTAAGCCCATGGGTTAGTGGAATAAATTGTTTAGCTCCAAACTGTCTTAATACCATAAGTGGCGCATAGCTTATCCCCCCCCATGGTCCCAGAAGTTGCACCCACGGATCTTCTCCACATCGATACAAGACCGGTACATGAGGCATCCATGGAGTCATCCATACAATCTGTTTTTCCCCAAGTCTTTGCAAAAAGTCTACCCAGTCTTCCTTACTTTTCAGTTTTGGCCACTTACTGTTGCAGAACTCTCTAACCGGAGCGCGATGATGTAGGAAAGTCCTCTTGAAAGCCTTTTCCACACATTTAAAATGACTTTTGGCCCAAACATGCAGTAGCTGTGCACATCCCACAAATCGCCCTTCTCCGTTCCTCCGACAGTAATTCAATGACCTGAAGGTTTCGGCTAGTATGGCAGGTGAAGGATTCCCATTATTTCCAATTTGCTCAAAGAAGTCTATCACCGCTACTTCAATGTGCCCTAACACCTTTGGGAAGATAACCATCCCATAGATCGCCAAAGCAAAAACTATCAACCCTTGCTGGTCATTAAGATGTCCCTTGATGAATTCATGAATAAAATCCCAGGGCATACAGATATTAGATCCCTTCTCCTTTTTATGGGAGTCTATGTCTTCCGGTCTTACTCCCATAAGCTTGGCTAACTTTTTGCGGTACCCGGATTTTGGCTTTCGAACATATATTTTGTCCGGACTTTTCAAATCAATGCCTAATAGGACGGAGTACTCCTCTACTGTGGGTGTCAAGTCCATTCCATTGAAAGAGAAGCACCTGTGGGAGGGGTCCCAAAACTGAATAGCAGCCCTGATCAGTGGTTCTTCGACTTTTACAGCAATTAAAGACTCTATTTGGCCATATTTTTCATGGAAAACCGTCTTCCCTTCTTCACTAATTTGGTCCCATAAGTTGGCTAAATCTGTTAAGTTGTTTTGCTGGAGGTTCAGATTCACTTCTTGTGGGAGCGAGGGCACAAAATTCCTAGACAAACAATCACCTTTTAGTTGTTGACTCTTTTCAGACCAAATTTATACCTCCCGGTAGGAATCACACGGAACATTCATTGATGATGAACAAGCTAGCCTTTCTATGGATTCGGTGAAAAATTCTTCGTCGAAAAGAGCCATGGTCAAAATACCCCCCTTTATGTGACTATGCGATGCAAGAAAATTCATGCAAAAAGAACAAA
The DNA here is from genome assembly GCA_032173925.1 of Heritiera fomes. Classification (NCBI taxonomy): domain Eukaryota; kingdom Viridiplantae; phylum Streptophyta; class Magnoliopsida; order Malvales; family Malvaceae; genus Heritiera; species Heritiera fomes. Next base: position 11,200,430 of record JAPDPM010000015.1, on the reverse strand, counting down.
AAAACAAGTACAAATCAGTATATGAGTAAAATATGAACAAAGAAACAAAAGGCAGATAAGGGATGGAATGTTTATTTATGTCCTATCAAGGGTCACTCTCATTAATGGGAAGGAATGGCTCTAACTCAGGTTGATCTCCTCACAACACACTATATGCTGGTTTGAGGTTTCACAAATCTAAAAGGTTCCCAAATCATTCCATACTGTCGTCCACTCTGGACTAGTAAGGAACAGATCTGAGTGGGAGTATTTCACTTGCCATTGCGGAGGTGATTACCTCACGAGAGCATAGCTACTTTACCCCCTCCTAAAAAGGACGGAACCCGGGTGTAGGGCTCATGTTATGCAAATGCATCGATGTATGCAACAGTACATGCATATATGTTTTACTTTATTTATTCAACAACATCTTTATACACAAAGAATGTAATGAATCAATAAAAAATGGATGAAATGAAATTTCAATTTACTTATTTATTTATTTGCGTAGATTTTTATTTTACTTCACTTTTCCTTTTTTCCATTTCTTATTTATTATTTTTTTTAGAAAGAATATTAAATTTAAATGCCAACCCAGACTATCAAATTAAAATTTAAGATACCATATGATTATTTAATGGCTTGACCCTCAAAAAGCGTCCCCAGTGGAGTCGCCAAGCTGTCGTAACGGCTTCGCGCTCGACGATTTTGAAAAAAGAACGTTTAAAAACATAAATGGAGTCGCCACCAATCTTTTTTGTAAGGTGTGATTGGCCACCTGAAAACGTTTATCTTTTCAACAAAATCTCAAAATCAATTAAGTTTTATTAAAAAGACAAATCTTTGGTCTGCGAAAACAAAAATCGGGTTCGGGGGTACGGTTACGCATGGGGAAGGATTAGCACCCCCATGACGCCCGTTAAAAAAACGGTACCATAATAATCATGTGTTATCCTTTGGTTTTAATAAAATGGTCTTAACTTTATATTTAAAAATAATTCCTATTTTTATTGCAATCAATTTTATTCTTTTTAATTTTTGAAACATTTAAGTTTTATTATTTTTTTATTTGAAATAAGTGAAAATCTTTTGTATTGAAAATTATTCCGAAGTACCCCAATACTCTGGTAGCATTTCGGATAATTTCCTCACCTAGAGATTTCTTAAGAATCACTACTTGTGAGTTCTATAGAATCTCATCATCAGAAGATTCACACTCGTTCCAAAAATTATTATAAGTGCATATGATGCAAACAGATAGTACATGATGCACATGGAACTTAAAAGAAATTTATTTATTTTGATTTTATTAATGAAACTCTTGATATTGAGAAATTTAGCTAAATATCCCAATACTCTGGTAACATTTAGTAAATTCCTCTCACCTAGGGATCAGTCAAGAAATCACTACTTGTGAGTCTCATGACATCCCATCCTCGGAAGATTTTCATTTAAATTTAAATTTTATTATTGATTTCTTTTTTATTTTCCTTTAAAAAACTTATTTATTTTTATTTTTAATAAAAAAATAAATTATTGAAAAATCATACTAAATATCCCAATACTCTGGTAATATTTAGTACAACTCTTCTCACCTAGGGATCAGTCAAGAAATCACTACTTGTGAGTCTCATGACATCCCATCATCGGACAGATATTTAATTAAATTTAATTTTTATTATTAATTTCTTTTTTCAATTTTCTTTTTTAAAAACTTATTTATTTTTATTTTTTAATAAAAATTTAAATTATTGAAAAAATCATACTAAATATCCCAATACTCTGGTAACATTTAGCACGACTCTTCTCACCTAGGGATCAGTCAAGAAATCACTACTTGTGAGTTTTATGACATCCCATCATCGGAAGAATTCCATTTATTTTATTTATGTTATTATTATCCCTCATTTATTATTATTATTATTTTCTTAACCCACGTTTCATTATCTAAAAAAAAATTTATTTTTATTTTTAAAATATGTTTTTATGTATAATTTATGTATATATACCTTTATATGTTTATTTACATATTCTAAGTACAAAATATATATTATTATGTTTTAAAGCTATATCTTTTATATATTTATATGTATGTATTTTACACATTTATTTACATATATTTTAAAACTATATATTTACATTTCCTTTTATATACTTATTATTATATGTATTTTATATACATCAAATTTATATACTTTAAAACTATGTATTTTACATATTTTATATTTATTTATTTTCCCTTTTTAAAACTATATGTTCATTTTTATTTTATTGTATCATATTATTTATTTATTTATTTATTTTTGCTTTATTATACTTTCTATTTCATTATATATTTTTTGCCCTAATTAACAAATAATTGGATAAATAAAATAAACCAAATAAAGAAAGAAAATATACCCAAAACGGAGCGGGCTGAAGCTGATGGGCCGGGGCAGGCGCGGACGGGTCGGATCACGGGTAGGCGCGCGGGTCGCGAGAGGAAGTGGAGTCGGGTCCTCACGCGGGTACGCGGATCTCGGATCCGGGTCGGCGATAGGCGCGGGTCAGGCAACCAAAATGGTGCGTTTTGCTCTTCTATAAAGGCCCCCAATTTTTTGTTTTACCTCATTTTCACCGGCCTTCCAAAAAAAAAAACTCCAAAGATCCAAAAAAACTCTCCCAACCCTTCAGTCCCGAACGGCTGCCGGCCGCCGTGCGCCACCGTACGCCGGTCGCCGGTGAGCTTCCCTTAAGCCTAAAAGCACTCCCCTCGTCTCCCTCTCCTCCGATCCGGCCTCTGTTTATCCTAAAAATCCCTCTAATCCTAAAGATCTACTCTCCGAAAGCCCCTTTTCTCTTTTTTTTTTGTGTGTTTGTTTTTTTTTTGTTGGATCTGGTTGTGAATGGATCTGGTTGTGATTTTTCTTACAGGTGTTCGAAGGTCGTTTTGTTTTTTTTTTTTTGGGTTTAGGCTTTAGGTTGTTTTGGGGGTCTTCGGTGGTGACGATGGCGGTGATGATGTTGGTGAGTGGCTGTGATGATGGTGGTGAGTGGCTTCGGTGGTGATGGGTAGTGGCTGTGGCGGTGAGTGTTTAGGGTTTTCGTTCCCTCCTCTCTGTCCGAAGAAGCCCCCTAACAATCTTTGCTTGGGGTCTTCTTAAACGATTTTGGAGCCTCCTCTAGCCTTTCAGAATCACAGAATCGGTAGGATCCTGTTGGAGCGAGATTCACGGCACGGTGTTTCTGGGTCTGGGTTGTGGCTCGAGACAGGGAAGAAGGGTTGGAGGACCGGCGGCTGGGGCGGGGAACCGGGAGATCTGATAGATCTGTAACATTTAATGTGATGGAAATAATAATAATAATAATAATAATAATAATAATAATAATAATAATAATAATAGAAATATGAAATATATAATAATAATAATAATAATAAATAACAAAAATAAATAGTATATAAGTATATTAATAATAATAACACAAAAGTAACAATCATAATAATAATAACAACAATAATAATAAAGATACCATAAAACAAAAACAAATAATAATAATAATAATAATAATAATAATAATAATATTAGAAAGGATAATAATAATAATAATAATAATAATAATAATAATAATAATAATAGGGATATGAATAATCAAAATAAATAAGAAAAATGAAATTAAAAGAAAATAAAAAAATAAAATAAAACAATAAAATTTGTCAAAATAGTTTGTAAAGCTTGGACAAAATTAGGTGTCTACATCCACTTTGGTGTAGAGTCATGGCATTTTGGCAAATCAATCTGAAGGAAAATGAAGATTTTGAGATTTTGAAGTCTGTACGTTGTGGGAAAATGCTTGTCATTTCCATTGGCCTAGGTGATAATTGTATGAGCACAACTTTTTGCATAATTTATTTTCCAGTGGCATGACAAGAATGCTTCTTTTCTTCACAATAATGATAAAATGATTACAAGAAAATTGGTGATTACTGTCAAGGATGAATGTCGTAAATCATTCTCGGATCATATCTCAGCGAAACCTAAGTCAGTTAAGAGCTAAAAAGCTAAATTGGGGCATAAGAGTTTGAAAGTCCTATTTTGTTTTCACTTTGATCATGACAGGGTTTCATTGTAAGTAATTTTCAAAGAAATAATTGATTTGCAAAACCTTTTGAGAATAATTTGAAAATTAATGACAATCTCTAAATGTTCTTGATATTGGTAATTTTACACTTGACAAGATCATTTTGAAACACCTTTCCACCTAGATTCTTGTACAAATCTCAAATTCTTCAACCATGTATTCCCGAGATGCCTTTTCACCCATGTTTTGGGGCAAGAAAACAAAAAAAGAAGCAAGCAAAAAAAGAGAGAGAACCAAAGCTGGGATTTTTCACTGTTGTCCATTTGTATAATACCTCGAGCTGCGCATCACCTGTTTCCTTAAATGAAAATGTGGTGTGTGAGGTCAAGTTCTATCATATTAAAATGGTACATTATAAGAAAATTTTGTTCAAAAAAAAAGAAGAAAAAAGGAAGAAAAAAGAAAAAGAAAAAATGAAATTGATTGTGACTTCATGCAAACATGATATTCAGAGGATTTCAAATGCCAAAGGAAAAACTTATCCTAAGAATTGCTTTTCTATAGAAGTATCTTAATTTGAGATGACGAATGACCGTCTTTCATATTCCATTCTCAAATATAAATGTTATCCTGTTGCTACCCTTTTTGAGCCTGATAGTTTCTTTCAAAATAAACCTCCTCCAAGGATCACCCTTTACACTGGGGGGCATGTGCAGAAAATATCTCTTCAAGGAAAATGAATGATTCAACTTTTGTTTTTGATCAAATAAGATTAACTATTGTTGTGGGACAATTTGGGGCAAATCGTTTTTGAAATCTTAGACATGAATCAATGAAGAAAGAAAAAAAAAGAAGAAAAAGAAAGAGAAAAGAGGAGGGATACATGTGAAAGTACACAAAGAAAGATGCTTCAAAGGATGGATAGAATGTTGAAAAAGAAAAAAGAGTTGAAAAAAAAAAGAAAAAAAAAGGGAAGAAAAAGAAAGAAAGAAAAGGAGAAGAAGAAGGAGAAGAGATACATGGAAAATTGAAAAAAGAAAGGTGCTTCGAAGAGTGAAAATGATGGACAACCATAAGAGAAGAAATGATCCTTAGATTGATCACCTTCAAACACATTTTGGGCCTATTTATCCATTCTTTCAGAACCCTGAACCGTGGCCTACATTACGTACTTAAAAGTCCATTTTGATCAAATATGGATGCTTGTATCGAAGAGCTCTTCTTGGGAAGATTCTCGCCATTATTTGGTCTGAATGAAATTTGAGTTCTTGAATGCATGGTGGAACAATCAATAAAAAAAAAGAAAAAAAACAAAAGAAAACAAAAGAAAGAATGAAGCTCTAGGGTGAAAACCCGAAAAGGGCAGTCTAGAGCGAACAATGAACTTTTCATGCAACCAAGTCAAGCAGTGACATGAACTGAAAATGTGGAAAAAGAATTAACAAGCCTTGAGAGACCCTCGAAATATCCAAAGATTTTGATGTCATTTGATCGCTGACATTTTTTGAAAAAGTTTGAACCTTTCTTCTTGTAAATACTCTCCCTGAACAGGAAAGACCTCAGTCATTTGTATCTTATCTTGGCATTTGTGGAACGCCATTATTCGAGAATTTAAGAGATTGTCAAACCAAGTTGTAAATATTTTGTTTCTCTTCTCATTCAGAATTTTGTTTAAAACAAACAAAAAAGATGGAGAAAAAGTGGTGATATTTTAAGAAAGCTATTTTAAGCTAAGTAAGGAATCATTGTTTTTTTGTATAAATGGCAAAGTATGCCCCAAACAAAGAGCATCATGGCCACTAAACTTTCAATTGTCTAGTTGAAAAGATCCGAATAGGGTTTATGTCATTCATCTTGAAAAGTAATCACTAATCTTTCGAAAGGATTAGGTATCAATTGTGAAATTTAGATTCATTTCTCCTGGAAAATAGTTATGAGGAAAATTTAGTGCTATTAGTCAAAAGGCTGTGATGAGAATGCAAGAACTCTGCAAAAATGGAAAATAGGAAGGAGCTTTCATGGTCATGTTGGAGGCAAAGAAGATAAAAAAAAAAGAAGGCAAATGATGTACCTCTTTAGCAAGATAGGAAAAAGATCTAAAGTTAGAGAATGTACAGGATTGAGTGTCATGCATACATGCATATATACACAATATCATACAACATCAACATTGAAAGTTTTTGTGCAAAATTTTGAGATTAAAACATGTTTCTCAATCTGAAGACTCAACACCATTCAATCGAGATTTCAAAGGTTATGCAACCTTTTCCAAGAAAAAAAGAAAGAAAAAGAGAGAAAGAGAAAAGAGAAAAGAAAGAAAGAAGAGAGAAAAAAGAGAAAAGAGAAAAGAAAGAAGAGAAAGAGAGAAAAAAAGAAAAAGAAAGAAGAAGAGAGAGAAGAAAAAAAAAGGGAAAAAAGAGGGGCAAGTTTGCTCATGATGAAGAAAATTTCAAATCCAGTTTTACCAGTGCCATGTTTAATCAAGATTAAAGATTAATTTTCAGAAGATAACCAAATCATAAGACCTCCGGGCACAAGTCTTAAGTCCTCCAGGCACAAATCATAAGTCCTCCGGGCACAAATCACAAGTCCTCCGGGCAAAATTTTAAAGTTTCATTGCCTCTGCTGCAAGAGGAGCACTTTTCAAAAAAATCATAAGTCTCCGGGCACAAATCATAAGACCTCCGGGCACCAAATCTCAAGTCCTCCGGGCAAAAGCATTTAAGTCCTCCAGGCATAAATCATAAGTCCTCCGGGCACAAATCTCAAGTCCTCCGGGCAAAATTTTAAAGTTTCATTGCCTCTGCTGCAAGAGGAGCACTTTTCAGAAAAGCATTTAAGTCCTCCGGGCACAAATTCTAAGACCTCAGGGCACAAAATCTAAGTCCTCCGGGCACAGAATCTAAGTCCTCTGGGCATAATCATAAGACCTCCGGGCACCAAATCTCAAGTCCTCCGGGCAAAAGCATTTAAGTCCTCCGGGCATAAATCATAAGTCCTCCGGGCAAAATTTTAAAGTTTCATTGCCTCTGCTGCAAGAGGAGCACTTTTCATAAAAGCATTTAAGTCCTCCGGGCACAAATTCTAAGACCTCCGGGCACAAAATCTAAGTCCTCCGGGCACAGAATCTAAGTCCTCCGGGCATAATTCTAAGACCTCCGGGCATAAATCTCAAATCCTCCGGGCACAAAATTTAAGTCCTCCGGGCACAAATCATAAGTCCTCCGGGCACAAATCACAAGTCCTCCGGGCAAAATTTTAAAGTTTCATCGCCTCTATTGCAAGAGGAGCACTTTTCAAAAAAAAGCATTTAAGTCCTCCGGGCACAAATCTCAAGACCTCCGGGCACAAATCACAAGTCCTTCGGGCAAAATTTTAAAGTTTCATCGCCTCTGCTGCAAGAGGAGCACTTTTCAGAAAAAGCATTTAAGTCTTCCGGGCACAAATCATAAGTCCTCCGGGCACAAATCTCAAGTCCTCCGGGCAAAATTTTAAAGTTTCATCGCCTCTGTTGCAAGAGGAGCACTTTTCAGAAAAAGCATTTAAGTCCTCCGGGCACAAATCATAAGTCCTCCGGGCAAAATCTCAAGTCCTCCGGGCATAAATTGTAGATCCTCCGGGCAAAAATTTTAAAGTTTCATCGCCTCTGCTGCAAGAGGAGCACATTTTCAAAGAGAATTTAAAGTTTCATCGCCTCTGCTGCAAGAGGAGCACATTTCCAAAAATTTTAAAGTTTCATCACCTCTGCTGCAAGAGGAGCACATTTTCAAAGAGAATTTAAAGTTTCATCGCCTCTGCTGCAAGAGGAGCACATTTCCAAGAAGAATTTAAAGTTTCATCGCCTCTGCTGCAAGAGGAGCACATTTTCAGAAAGGAATTTAAAGTTTCATTGCCTCTGCTGCAAGAGGAGCTTTCTCAAAAAAAGAAAAAACAAAACAAATTTAAATTTAAATTTAAATTTAAAGTTTCATTGCCTCTGCTGCAAGAGGAGCTTTCTCAAAAAAAGAAAAAACAAAACAAATTTAAATTTAAATTTAAATTTAAAGTTTCATTGCCTCTGCTGCAAGAGGAGCACATTTCAAAAAAAAAGGGGGTTAATATTAATTAATTTAAATTTAAAGTTTCATTGTCTCTGCTGCAAGAGGAGCACATTCCAAAAAGAATTTAAAGTTTCATTGCCTCTGCTGCAAGAGGAGCACATTTTCAAAAAGAAATTTAAAGTTTCATTGCCTCTGCTGCAAGAGGAGCTCTCTCAAAAAAAAAAACAAAACAAAACAAAACAAATTTAAATTTAAAGTTTCATCGCCTCTACTGCAAGAGGAGCTTTCTCAAAAAAAAAAAAAGAAAAAACAAAACAAATTTAAATTTAAAGTTTCATCGCCTCTATTGCAAGGGGAGCGCATTTCGAAAAAAAAGAAAAACAAACATTTTAAGTTTCATTGCCTCTGTTGCATGAGGAGCTTTCTCGAAAAAGAAAAAAAAACAACAAACAAAACAAAACGAAATTTAAAGTTTCATCGCCTCTGCTGCAAGAGGAGCACATTTAAAAAAAAAACAAACAAAACAAAAAATAGATGATTTAAATTTAAAGTTTTATCGCCTCTGCTGCAAGAGGAGCGCATAAAAAAAAGAAGAAAAAAGAAGAAAAAAAAAGGGGAAGAAAAAGGAAGGAAGAAAGAAAGAAAAAAAAAGAAAAAAGGAAAGAAATGAGTCATAAGTCGGACAAAATTACTGTCAATTGTCTTTGCTCTATTCCTGATCCTCAGCAATGAGCAAAGAAGGGCAGCTGTTGACACCTAATTTTGTCCCTTTTTTGTTATTATTACTATTATTATTATTATTTGCTTATATTTATTTTTATTTTTTTATTATTATTTGGTTTTATTATTATTATTATTATTATTATTATTATTATTATTATTATTACTATTATTATTATTTATATTTATATTTTTATATTTATATTCTTTGTTTTTTTTTGGTCCAATCTGTCTCCCATCAACCATCCAATCTGCCGCCAGCCACCACTGCCAACTCCTGCCACCACCAGTCAGCCACTGCCTACCCCATACCATCCGCCGGTCACCAGCTACTTTACCCCATCCTGTCATAGCAAACCCTACACCAGTTCCCCTCTAAAAACCACCATTTCAGAAGCCTCAAATCTAGAAGGGGGAGACAACCGAAGAGAACCCAGTCGAACCCTCCCTGAATTCTCGGGGAGCATCATCTCCACTACCCAAAACCCTGAACAGAAAACCCTCTTCACCAGTACTCACGGCCAACCCTCAACCAAACCAAAAAACCACTGAAACACCACCCAACACCCTCAAACCTTTCGGCTTCACCAAGCCACACAAACCCAAAATCAGTCCCCCTAGCCATCACACAACCACCCACAACCATTAACCACTATCATCGCTAGCATCACCATCACCACAACCCACCTTATAAACCACCAGAAACCCCCCGCGAGAGACACGCGCACCACAACCATCATAAAAAACCCCAACGCCACCGTCCCAAAAATCGAGAGCCTCAAGACTTAGATCTGAGATCTAAGCACACCTGCAAAAAGAAAAACCACAGCCATAGCCAAACATCAACCAGATCTAAAAACAAAAAAACAAAAAAAAACCGGGGAGAGGTCGTTTCGGGGGGTTCAGATCTACTAGGTTAGGGCTATTTTTTGGTGAATCGGAGGTCGGAATCGAAAAGAGGAAGGGGAGAAGAGTCGGAAGAGGGCAATCTTTTTGGGGTTGGCCACCGGCGACGGCGGCCGGCGACGGCGGCCGGCGACGGCCGGAAGCGACCCCAGCGGTGGCCGGGAATCGCCCCGGCAGAGAGCCTAAAAGCTCTGCACTTTTTTTTTTGAGGAAATGGAAAAATGAAAGGATAAAAAAAAACCAAAGCTTTTATAAAAAAAAAAAAAGGCAAGCCGGAAGATCCGCGCGCCCAGCCTGGAGATTGGAAGATCCGCGCGCGACCCGTGACGCCTGACCCGACCCGCCAAAGGAGAGAGGGAGATCCGCGCCCGACCCGCCGCCTGACCCAATTCGACCCGTATCCGACCCAGCACCTTGGGCCTGGCCATTTGGGCTCTTTTGAAGGTTTTTTTGGGTTCCAAGCCCAAATCCATTTAGGTATTTCTTTTGTATATTTATTTATTTATTTTGTAATTATTTGTTTTGTCAGAAAAAATGTATTTTGATTAATTAGAAAATTGAAAATTAAAATTAAAAATTAAAAAATTAAAAAAAAAAGAAGAAATACTATTATTATTATTATTATTTGTTATTTGTGTTTTTTTATCATTATTATTATTATTGTGCATTTATTATTATTATTATTATTATTATTATTATTATTATTATTAGTGCTTGTTGTAAAATAAAAGTCCTGAAGATATTTCTTTTACTTGTATTTTCACTAATTATTATTAATAAAAAAATATATAAAAAAATATATATAAGGAAAAAAAACAAAGAAAAGGGAATCAAAGAAAATTAACAATAAATTTTATAAATATAATTAAATGAAGTCCGATGATGAGATGTCATGAAACTCACAAGTAGTGATTTCTTGACTGATCCCTAGGTGAGAAGAGTCTACTAAATGTTACTAGAGTATTGGGATATTTAGTATGATTTTTAAATAATTTATTTTTTTATTAAAAATAAAAATAAATCCTTTTTTAAAAGAAAATTGAAAAAGGAAATTAATAATAAAAATTAAATTTAATTAAATATTTTTCTGATGATGGGATGTTATGAAACTCACAAGTAGTGATTTCTTAACTGATCCCTAGGTGAGAAGAGTCGTACTAAATGTTACCAGAGTATTAGGATATTTAGTATGATTTTTTTTCAATAATTTAAATTTTTATTAAAAAAATAAAAAGAAATAAGTTTTGAAAAAAGAAAATTGAAAAAGGAAATTAATAATAAAAATTAAATTTAATTAAATATTTTTCCGATGATGGGATGTCATGAAACTCACAAGTAGTGATTTCTTGACTGATCCCTAGGTGAGAGAAGTTCACTAAGTGTTACCAGAGTATTGGGATACTTAGTGCAATTTTTCGATAATAAGAATTTTTATTTAAAATAAATAAGGAAATATTTATATAAAAAATCAAAAAATTCATTTGCATCATTTATTATCTGTTTGCATCATATGCATTCATAATAATTTTCAAATAAATGTGAATCTTCCGATGATGAGATTCTATAGAACTCACAAGTAGTGATTCTTGAGAAATCTCTAGGTGAGGAAAATTATTTCAAATGTTACCAGAGTATTGGGATATTTGATTTAATTTTTCAATACAAAAAGGTTCACATTCACTTTTGAAAAATAAAATTTAACTTTTTAAAATAAAACAAAATAAATTTACAAATAAAAAATAATTTTGAATAAAAAGAATGGAATAAAAAGGAATTAATTTTAAATATTAATTCAAGATCATTTTATTAAAACTAAAGGATAACATGTGATTATTATGGTACCGTTTTTTAACGGGCGTCGTAGGAGTGCTAATCCTTCCTCACGCGTAACCGTACCCCCGAACCCGATTTTTGTTTTCGCAGACCAAAAAGTTATCTTTTTAATAAAACTTAATTAATTTTGAGATTTTGTTAAAAAGATAAATATTTTTAGATGGCCAATCACACCTAGTCAAAAAAGATTGGTGACGACTCCTTTTTGTTTTTAAATGTTGTTTTTCAAAATCGTCGAGCGCGAAGCCGTTACGACACAGAGAGTAGAGCCTGGTTCATCTCATCTGTGACTCGTGTTTCCACCACTTCAAGTACAATTTCAGACTTAGATGATCCATGGGACTCAAATAGTGTTTTGAAGTAATTGATAGCAATGTCATTGATGTCCTCCTCTTCCTCACACCACACACCTTCTGAATTTTCCAGCCCTTTAATTAAATTCCTCCTTTTCCTGCTTGTAGCTTGGGCATGAAAGTATGCTGTATTCCTGTCCCCTTCTCTGAGCCAAGTAATTCGTGATCTCTGTTTCCAGTAAATCTCTTCCCTTTCTAGTAACAGGTCTATCTCTCGTTTTAACTCTTTTTCTTTATTTAGCTCCTGGTCATTTGGTGTTCTTGCTTGTAAGTCCATAAGTCGTTGCTGCAGTTCTGTGATTCTCCCTTTTATTCCATTGCAACTACTGTTTTGCCAATTTATCAAGCTATTGCCCACCTTCTTCAGCTTGCTTTCCACCTCTAAGCCATGTGATTGTCCCCAAGTCTCATTAACTGTTTTTTCGCACTCTTCTAGCTTAATCCACCATTCCTCGAACATAAACCTTCTTCTCTTTTGTTTCAACTTCCTAAGACAACTACCCACTGTATCAAGAAAGATGGGACAATGGTCTGACCTCGAGCATGTTAAATGTTCAACTAGCAAGTTCGGATATAACTCAGTCCACTGCTTTGTGGCTACAAAGTGATCTAACCTCTCACGTATTACAACCGAAGCTTCATTACCTTTAGACCAAGTGAACCTGGTTCCTTTGAAACCAAGGTCAAAGAGCTTTCCATCTTCAAGGGCGTTTCTGAAATCTTCCATTTGTTTTTCAGGTCTCAACCTTGCACCACTTTCACTTTTCTCCTCATCGCATGTTATTTCGTTGAATCACCAAAGCATACCCATGGTAGGTTTGATTGTCCAACTAAATTTCTGATCAAGTTCCATGATAACATCCTTCTACTTGTGTCTGGTTCTCCATAAAACCCCGTTATTCGCTGTTTAGCTTGGTTGTCCTCCCAGAGTTCCATGTCAATATGGCTTTGTGAGAAAGTTCTGAGTTTGAGCTCAAAATCATCTGACCATAACAATGCCAATCCCCCACTCCTCCCCCTACTGTCTACAGCAAAACAATTTTGAAAAGCACAAGCTCTTTTAACTCTATCAAATTCATGTGATGTTAGCTTCGTCTCACATAAGAACACCACATCGGGACCTTTACTCTGAATGAGCTTTCGCAAAGCTCGAACTGCCCCTGGGTTCGCAAGCCCACGACAGTTCCATCCTGACAGCTTCATTGTTCTCGGCGGGACTGGAAACCAGTCTCCGCCGCTGTTTCTTCATTCTGCTCATCAATCCAAGCCTTTTTAACCTCAAAATCAACCTCCATGTCGTCCTTCTGTCCTTCTTCAGATCTCTGCCGCCTCCTGTTATCATCTACAATCTTTACTCCTGAGTGACCTTGAGTTTTCCTCGCCAGCTTTTTCCATTTGTGCACGGTCCTATTATTTGCTTGAGGTGTAGCTGACAATTCTTCTTCGACAGAGGCCTTTTTCTCCTTATGGTTGTCAGTTGTAAGCACTCCACTATTCATTGTAGTCTTACTCTCTGATTGACCTTCCCCAACATTGACCTTTCTATTTTTATTCCCTTCATTATTCAATGGAACAGAAGCCTCCAGCTGTGTAGGGATTTCCTTATTTTGGGAAACAAAAAATTCTCCATTTATATCAGTTGACCATTCCCCTAATATCACGCCATTAGCCCTTATCACAAATTGTCCTGTCTTCAATTGTTCCCGTTACTTGTTTTTCTCGATTGCTTGAATTGTCTCCGTGATTATTGTCTTATCAGCAATGAGCACATTACTTTCCTTTCTTGCTCCAGTGTCGGCAACCACCGTAGCTCCATGTTCACGACGGCTTTTCCCATTCGATTCCACCTCGTTGTCCAACCAGAAAATTTTCCTTCGTTCCACCGGGATGAAATTACCACCTTTGCATTTTATTGGCGATGCTTGAATCCAATCACCATATTGTTTCCTTGCAGTGCTGTGGTCATCCTCCTCGATCTGGTTTTGTTCGCATTCTGCCTCCATGTGACCTAAGATTCCACAAGTATAGCAGAAGATAGGAAGCCGTTCATATTTGATCACTGCCATACTATTCTTTCCCCCGGTTGGAAGTTTTAGCATCAAAGCTCTACGCAAAGGTTTTTTGATATTCACTTCCACTCTCATTCGGATAAACCTTCCCCATCGTCCCCCCTCTGTCTCCATATCAATACCTTTTAACACTCCAATTTTCTTTCCCAGCCGTATCGCCATTTCTTTATTATACCAACCTAGTGGTAGGTTGTATAATCTCACCCAGAAAAGTGCAGTGTCGAAAACATAGTCGCTTGCCTGTAAATTACCATCATACGCCTTCAACAACAGTAAGTGATTGTTAAAAGACCATGGGCATCCATCAAGCACCCTTTTCTTGTCACTTTCAGATGAGAATTTGAATAAGAATAAGTTATCCTCCAAGCATGATACCTCAAACTCTTTTGCTAATCGCCATATTAGTTTGAAAGTGGCTATCATTGCGTCTTTGTTGAAATGTTTATTGGTCAGCAGGGAACCCACCATCCATGGTTTTTTGCCTCCGTCATCATTTCCTTCGTTGATGTTTTCTGCTTCAAAAATATCATTCTCTTCTTCTGTGAACCTCAATTTCCCCCACAACTCCTCTAATGTATTATCCATTTCACGAAAACTGCTGGCCTTACTATTAGATCAAAACTAAAAACTATCGAGTCCCACAGATCTTCCAACAAGAAAACCTTGAGAATGAAAACCTTGCCCTAGACAAGACTACTCTTACTCCCATAGAACTCAGGATGTCCTAAGGAGACTTTTGGCTAGTATAGTTAAACCAACAAAATCCCACGACTGCACAATATTTTTAACGTTAGCAAACTTTGACATCATTATAAGACTAATGATTATTGAACAATTTATCACTTTAATAATTTTTTCAGCCGCTTCTTATTAAAAAATTATATATTAGTATTAATATAGCAACTTCCAAAAAGAAAAATAAGAGAAGGCTAGAAATTGCACCATCACACCAAACAAAAAAACCCTTAATTAATAACTTGAACCATACCCTCAATTAATTACTTGAATATTCTTGCCAATATCACACCAAACAAATCGATCTCTAGTAACTAATCAATCATCACTTTTCAAAGTACAGCTGTACAGGAAAAATCATACGCCTTCAAAAACCAAAAACCCTTTCCCATGCATGTACCAAAGCCAAAGCTAGCTTGCCCGAAGGCTCAAAATAAGTCGTTTGGTAAGGTGCATTATCAAAGAGAAAAACTCAAGGTTAAAGGGTCAAAAAAAGTTTTAAAAAAAATGGTTTTCGTAATCGAGCATTTAATTTTTTTTTATAATAAATTGAGCACTTATATTTCAATTTTTACTAAATTGAATCCTTTTGTGGAGGTTAAATTCGTACGAAAATTATTAAATCCGTAAAGTACACATAACAAAAAAAATAAAAAAGCTAATAGTTTTCGTCCAAGTAAGAGTTCAAATAGAGTGAAATTAGAACTATAAATGCTTAACTGATAACGAAAAAAAGATAAGAGCTCAATTGCGAAATCTTTTAATATTTGAGGGTTTTTTTGACCCTTTAGCCAAAACTCAATTTCTTCCCTTTTGGTCTGTGCCATTTGCTTATGGATAAGACTGTTTTTTCTTCACCTTATCAAGTCTCTTAGGAAGGTTAAAACAAAAAAAAAACCTATAATTTTATGTCATTATATTTTTTATGCAAATTTAATCATGTAATTATATTTAAAAAATTCATAATTATTATCAGAATCATTAGTAAATTTATTAAAAAAATATTTATCATTCAACTATTATATGTGATGTGTAAAAAAATTTTTAATAGCATAATTACATGATATAATATAAATAAAAACATATAATAATATAAAATAACCTTTTTTATTCTAAAAAATGATTTCCTTGTTGAAGATTTTATGTGACATTACGCAGCTGTGCATGTTTTTTGATAAATTTTTGGTATTTGAATTACTAAGATAATATTTTTAAAATTTTGCAGAAAAAAAGACCCATTTCTGCTACAACCACAGGCCACCATGTGTAAAGTATAATTATCCTGTATAATTATTCTGTGTCACGGCTGCGGTGTGGTTGGGCAATCATTTTGAATTGAAACCACTATCAAAACCACAATATGGATAATGATTGAAACATTGTTAAGTGCTTCACGATTATAATTTTATCTGCTGTTTTAAAAAATCAAAAGTTGAAAGACGGCAAAGTTAATCATCAAAGGTTTAATCACAATAATATTGTAGAGGTTTTATTAATGTATCTCAACCGATGGAACTTTATGAAAATAGAAAGGAAAAGGCAAAGCTTGCTACCTGACACTCCTAAAAAACAAAATTTGGTGCCACTTCTGTTACAGTCACTTCATTTCTTTTGCGTAAAGATTTAAGTCTTGTTAAGGAAATTTTGCAATTGCCAATTGGAGGTTGGATTGTAATCTGAATAAAAGAAAGTCATCCATGATTCCATTAAATATGATTGGTTGTTACAAAACTCTTGTTGCTGGGAATATGTTTGTCACCAATGATATCATGCTTATGTGTAATGATTAGAAAATGTGTAGAAGAAAAGATAAAAAATGAGTTTCATTACAAGAAAATGAGACAAATGAAACACCCTTCTAATATAATCTTTGGTTGAAAAATAAGGAAATGATAGTGGATAAATAAAGATGACCATAGGAAAGTAGGGCCAAAAAAACAGCTAAGGAAGGAAAACAAGAAGAAATCCACAAGAAAGGATTTTCCACATCTAATTAATAGAGAAATAGGGTTGCTGTTAGGATCCTAAATTTTAATATTCATGACATCTCCCTTAATATATTTGTTAAAACCAATATATCAATAAGTTGTAACAATTTGTAAACCAATATATTTTTATTGGGGAAAGTTTGATATGTTTGTTGATACTTTTATATATATATATATATATATATATATACATATATATTTATAAAGAATTTATATAATACTAAAGTTTTTAAGCTTTACAAGCGAAATTAAAATGATAACTCATACTTTTTAAAAAATATTTAAAAAAATGAATAAAATGGAGTATGTGTCACCATCTTAATCTCACTTATGGAGTCTTAAAACTTCACTAATAGTGCATGAAATAATAATCTATATATATACATTGGTCAGATGTTGATATTAAAATTGAAAACCATAGTTAAGAGTAGAGAATGGTTATTGTGTTGAATTCAAATATCCATTTTTTAAAATTTAGAATATTGCTTAAATTATATATCTTCACCCTTTTAAGATACGTAAATTCTACAAATTTTAAAATTCAAATCTCAACATTTACATTATTTCTTCCCTCAAAAAATTTATTGTTTTTAACATACCCTTTTAAATTTAAATTATCTCATCTTTCTTTCATGCTATCTATGAAGTTGGAGTGTAATTATAGCCTCTAATTGGTGGAAGCAATACTTGGTGCAATGATGGCTTGGGACAGCTGGGGACAGAGGCAATAGAAAAAGTACAAGTACCAACAAACACTTCATTCACCGAAACATGGATAACTTAGATAAAGGAAAAGAGAATTGTGGATAAGCTAAAAGATACCATCAAACAATGTAAATGAACATAGTGCGCCTAAGTTGGTGAATGAGTTTTAAAACCCCACTTTGCTTTCACTTGTATCTGACATTTTCTTCCCTTTTACAAATGCATTAGCCTTCACCTAAATTGCAACTTCCCCATCATTTTCAGAGCAATATGCTGGCCTTCGAGTTTTTGTGACTTCCTTTACACCTTGCCAAATTGGCAGAAGAGTCTTAGGACATAATTGAATAAAGTACTTCAGCATAAAAAGGAATGGTAGAAATATACAAAATTTCTTTGACTGTATTCAAATGCGCAGTAACTTGCTAATACAAGGGAACCCAGGCCTGCATTTTCTGGTACTATTAACCCTACCATCTTTAGCAATCATATTTCTTGGTGAAAAAGAATCCAATCACACTACAAGAATGACGACTGTGATTGGAAGCTACAAAAGTATGACTTATGCCACAATGGAAAAAAATGAGCCTCTATAGTTTATAGTCTATAGTCTGCTACATGTTGGTTCATCTGCTGCCCTTCCCACACGAGTACCAGAGAACGATCATCGTGATCAACATGGATGGTAGTTTAGTACCCATAACCTGATCACAAAAAACAAGGAATTTCTTTAGCCAAGCATTTGTGCAAAAACTTAAATGTTGATGGTCAAAAGAACCAAATTGAGCTCCTAATCAACAGTAAGAACCTGAATTATCCATAGGGTTTCCAGCAGCCAGAGGTTCAGGTTCCTTGATGTCAACAACCACAGCATCAGAAGCGAGGAATGTCCTTGCAACAGAAGCGGCATGCTCCAGGCAACATCTTACCACCTATGATTCAGAACCATAAGGTTACTTGATAACAGCCTAAGACAGCGTTCAACTTGACACAGCCACCGTTCTTTTGGTATGGCATAGAAAAGATCAAAAGAAACCAAAAGCATGTTTCCAAGCAATTTAGATAAACTTTTATGACCAAAATTTAAATCAATTTAATGTATACAAAATCTGAATAACATTGTCAAAGGATGTCAGACCATTTTATTACATTTAAGAACTTTAACAGATGCACAACATTGACGGGAAGGGTAAATAGAATACTTCCGATACCATGTGAATGGAGTTCATTGTTTGATAACTAGTAAGCCTAGGAAATTGAGAAAGTTCCCTA
This sequence comes from Heritiera fomes, assembly GCA_032173925.1. Lineage (NCBI taxonomy): Eukaryota > Viridiplantae > Streptophyta > Magnoliopsida > Malvales > Malvaceae > Heritiera > Heritiera fomes. The sequence goes on along the minus strand of JAPDPM010000015.1, from coordinate 11,181,774 downwards.
ATTTAGTTTTTACCTAAGTTCAGAGATCCAGATAGCATGCCAAATCTCTGTTCTCAAAGTCCTAAGTTAGCAGATAATGAGATCTGCCCCCTTTTCATGTAATACGCATACATGAGGCCAATGACTAAATCAGCCTAAGTCCCACCTAAAGATATATATATATATATATATATATATATATATATAATGTATGCATTAATGTATGTATAACACTAACCAGTATCTAACATACTGTGCCTTCCGAATAATTATACATACAAATACACTTTATAGGAGTTTTCTGGAATATAATTTTCTAAAAAAAAATTCATGGCAGTACAAGGCTAAATATAATGGAAATGTTGGAAGACAAATGATAAAAAGGAAGACATTGTCAATTAAGTTATTCAAGATAAGATTCCCATATTCACAAATAAGGCACAAGAGGAACATTCGTGCAGGTTAATTATATGCTTTTAGCCTGTGCATGAACCAAGGTGTCTCAGCACTTATGTGAATAAATCAGTGTTATCAATAGCGAATAGCGGACAGTAGTGGTGAGGCCAAAATCTGCTACAAATGAGTAGCGGATAACGTAGTGGCCACTACTGACACAATAGCGGCCATTAAATTTTTTTTTATATAAAAAATATATCTAATTTAATAGAAAACAAAAGAATGACCATAATAGCTCATAAAAATTACACAAAGCACTCAAATAATGTTCTCAAGCCAATAAAACCATTGCAAACAAGAAGTTACCAAGTCACATAAAACAATAAAATTTTAAATGAAGTCACATAAGATAATAAAACACAAGCATAAACACAAATGCAATTCCTCAAAAAAAAAAGTATAGTAATTTAATTTAGGGTTTTTAGTTTAATATTTAATAAAAGAAGTTTGTTTTTAGTTTAATATTTAATAAAAGAAGTTTACTTAAATAAATTTTAAGTACAATAAAATCATAATCTAGGGTTTTTAGTTTAATATTTAATAAAAAAGTTTACATAAATGAATTTTAAGTACACTAAAATCATAATTTAGGGTTTTAATTTCAGGTTTTTAATTTAATTTAGGGTTTTTAGTTTAATATTTAATAAAAAAGAGTTTACCTAAATAAATTTTAAGTACAGTAAAATCATGGGCTGTAATAAAAAAAAAGTTTAATATTTAATAAAAAAGCTTAAAAGACTTAAATACCCTTAAATACATTAAATCATTGGTTGTAATTAAATCAAGAAAAAAAATTGGTTAAATAAACATTTCACTAAATTTGTTTAGTAGCGCCGCTATTGGCTGCTACCCGCTATCGTGGCCGCTATTGGCTGCTACTGGCTGCTATAATAAAGCCGCTACGCTATGTATGTTGTCGTAGCAGTAGCTAATTTTCCGCTCCGCTACACCGCTATAACAGCCGTTCAGCTCGCTATTGACAACACTGGAATAAATAACCTATTTCTCTTATGAAAAGGAGAAAAAAAATGAAAGAACGGTCTCATGAAACTCACTTTTGAAGGATCAATAATACCAGCTGCCATCAGATCCTCATATTTTCCAGTTGCAGCATTATAACCATAGTTAGGGTTGTCAGTTGACAGCACCTAATGGCCAAAATGAAAATGGATAAACATAATGAGATTAGTAACTACAGAATAACTAAATATGACCAGACATGATCCATCGCAGTTGTATACCTTTTCGATAACAACACTCCCATTGACCCCAGCATTCTTGGCAATCAACTTCATTGGATAGCTCAGTGCCCTTTTAACAATATCTGCTCCAACCTGCCAACATTTATTAGGTCAGACAAAATGTGTCATTGCATATAATAAGAAAGTCTGCAGTCCAATAGACAAGTGAAAATTTAAGATACACATCACCTTCTGATCATCATTGTCAAGGGTCTCTCTTATTGCATCAACTTTAGCTGCAAGCCTCAATAAGGTGCAACCTCTACCAACTTCAATGCCTTCTTCAACAGCTGCCTGAAAAAAGATTAATATCTTAAAAACAATGAGGTCAAGAATTTCAGGATGATAAGAGGTGTTCGGTTTAAAGTACAATATCTTGCACAACTTTCATAAAAAAATCTAAAGCAGCAAACCTTTGTTGCATTAAGAGCATCTTCCACTCTCAATTTCTTTTCTTTAAGTTCTGTTTCTGTTTGTGCTCCAACCTAGAAACACACAGAACAAATTAATAAAAAAGAAGATAATAAACTATATATTTCTAAATATATCATCAAGACTGCATTAAGCAAGGCCAATGTTTACCTGAATGACAGCAACACCACCTGAGAGTTTTGCAATTCTTTCATTGAGCTTTTCTTTTTCATAGTCATGCTCTGTTGCCTACATATGTAATCCATTTATCACTAAGAGAACACGACAGGTGAAGATAGTACACTAGAAGGGGAAAATGGATTCAATGGAAGCACCTCAACAAGGTTCTTGATCTGGGCAACTCTCTTATTCACTGCTTCCTGTGGGCTTCCATCACCAACAATTGTAGTTGTCTCCTTAGTGAGCACCACTTCGGCGGCTTGCCCCAAGACCTCCTTCTTGGCTTTATCCAATGATAATCCAACCTCAAGTACCTAAATATATCTTACAATAAGTTTTAACAAGAGAACATTGAGCAGATACAACTTATGTAGCTATTTTCGTAAGATAACACAAACCTCCAGTGAGTATAGCAACATCATCAAAATACTGACTTTTACGTTCGCCAAAACCTGGGGCCTTCAGAGCAGCAATCTTAACTGCCCCTCTGAGCTTGTTCACAACAAGAGTAGCAAGAGCTTCCTGCTCGATGTCTTCTGCAATTATCACAATTGGGTAACCCCCCTTAATAGCATCTTCCAAAACATGGATGAGATCTCTTGCATTTGTTATCTTTTTGTCAACCAGTAGTAACTGCACAAAACAGCTTTCAGAAGCCAGTGACATCTCAGAATAGAATCCCTCAGGATCCACCTATGGAGAATAACATCTTGCTTGTTGATCCACAAAACTTAGCAAATACCTTGCAATTTTCATATTCAACAGCCATTTTCTCATTGTCTGTCACAAAGTAAGGAGAGATATAACCACGATCAAATTGCATCCCTTCAACAACATACAAGCTGTTTTCTGAACTGCTGCCTTCCTCAAGAGTCACCACACCTTTTCTTCCCACTTTACCGATAGCTTCGGCAATCATATTGCCGACTTCGTAGTTGTTTCCAGCACTGACAGCAGCCACATCTGCCAGTTCACTGTCTTCAACCTATACGCCAACACCGATGGTAAAATTTGCCTCCCAGATATACAACATGAAAGTTTCCAAGTTATAACTCCATTTAAAAGGTAAAATTAAGTCAAAACTTTGTGAATCATGGTAGAGAGAACATCCTAGTTTACCTCTTTTGACATCAACTTAAGCTCAGAAACCAGGGCCTTAGTAGTGCTTTCAATACCTCTTGTAATTTGAACAGGACTTGAACCAGCAGCAACCACCTGGAGAGAATAACCAAAAAACCAAAAAGCAATTAAACTTAACACCTTCGGTTATCAAACCTTGTGCAAGAACAACTGATGTGGTTGTTCCATCACCAGCAAAATCATTGGTCTTTGAAGCAGCCTGTCCCACCAATCTAGCACCAATGTTTTCCACAGGATCCTCCAACTCAACCTATAAAAAGGAAATAAAAATCATGCTTAGGTAACAATTAACCATAAAGAAAAAAACAACCCAAAATATAGTTCTGTTAAATCTGAAACAAAAAGATAGAAAAAAAATATCAACATATCCAAAAAAAATCATTTATCATTAGCAGGAGAAGTCAAAACTTTGACAAATGCAATCAAAATTAGACTGACATGCAAGAGAAATAATTTATTTTTCATTTACTGCTTCTATGTATAAAACACGACCATAAAAGTATTCATTGAGCAATGGTAACCATACCTCCTTAGCAACAGTTACGCCATCATTAACAATTTTTGGGGAGCCATACTTGCTCTCTAAAGCTACGTTTCTCCCTTTCGGGCCAGGAGTAACACCAACTACGTCAGCAAGTTTGTTAACACCTGTCTGAAAAGGAAAGGATGTAAGGGACATCAACAAAACTGCCAAAGGGCATCAGACTGACCAAACCATTCACTGTAAACTTACTTGTAGCTTCTTGATAGCAGAACCATCCTTGTTGAAATGCAACTCCTTGGCCATTGCCCAAATTTTGGAAGAGTGCCCTCTCTGTACAATCACGTTCTGTTTCCTGCCTCGTAAGGCACTTGAGGATATAGAATCAAATGATGATAGTCGACCTGAAGAACTTAAAAACTTTTTATCCATTGTCCTACTGCAGGGAAATACTGGGGAGCCAATAGATGACATGACAATGAAAGATGATGTCATTTTCTTTCAAAAACCTGAAACATTAGACAAAAAACAAGACTTATAGATCCAATTAGTGGCCACTAAAGTAGATAGAGCAAAAGAAAGCGTATGTGTTAAACTCATATGCTTCAAGTTCCTGAAAGAAAGGCTATCCTAGATATCCTTGTGAAAATAGAAATGAATCATATAATCTATATCCTACATTAAGGATTGAAATAGCTCCATCATATTTTGACCAAGGCAGAGTCGACAACATAACCACCAAAATCACTGAGAGTGATAGCTATAGAAGTTTGGCGAGGCTATTCTAGTGTATCTCAAGCTTAGCCAATATTAATTTGTTAGATCATTTAAGTACAGACAACATGAACTGCTTTTGGAACAATGACAAACATATAGACAAGTTAATATACTTATGGAAAGAATCTAACAGAGAGTTTCTTAGAACAAATATTAATCAGTTTCTTGCAGAAAGTTTCACATTCTAACTACTAATAGGCTGTAGAAACTATATGAAATTTAACAAGAAATACTTCGAATCTTTAGCAGCTTATGTTGCAACAATTTTTCAATTTCTTTACTCTGAGTAAATAATGAAGAGTTAAGCGAATTTGTCAGAAAACAATAAAAAAGCCAATCAACAAAAGAAAATAACTTACAAGACAAATATATATATATATATATATATATATATATATATATATATATATATATTAATAAGAAAAAATTTCTTTAATAAATTGTTTTACTTTTACCTATATAAACCCATATAAACAAAAAACCCAGAAAGATAAAATAAAAGCTTGTCCAAATGCAGTTTTCATCATTTATAAAGCAAAATAACACTTTAACATCGTATAAACTACAATTTTCTCTGCTCTTCATTTCCTCACATTTCTCAGCATTGAAGGGACAAAAAGAGAAATGCAAAGAAGCAACATTTACAAAGAATGGAAAGAAAGCTTACCTGAAAACGGCAGTCGATAGTTTGACAGGATAGGGTTCTACAAGGGTTTTTGAGGATAAGGAAGACACCACGCGAGACAGAGCAAAAATGTCAACTTGGGAAACTCCGATGAATGAATGCAGAGATAAAAATTTTATAATAGACGGGTTTTGATACGTGAGTAATAGTGTAGTTTTAAGGTAGTCCTGATTGTTTGGACTGAATCTGGACCGCCCAAGTGGGCCACTTAAATTAAAAGATGTAATTTAAATTTATGATTTTTACATTGAAATTTTTAAGGCAATATTTTTAGGATGACTATCGATATATTATTATTAGTAAAATCTTTAGATGTACGAAATTGAATAGTAACACAAATTTTATTTTTTAATTAGTATGTTTTTTTTAATACTCTAAAATGTATGTACTACCATCTTAATTTCATTTTTGAAATCTAAAAATTTTACTGATAATTTATTAGATAATAATATATTTTTTTAAATCTTAAACCACCTTGGAGTTGGATTTTAGCAACATATACTAACGCTGCCATTCAACCTTTTTAGTGAACTTAAAACTAACATTAAATGGAAATGTGAATAATTTTTTAGTCAAGGGATTAAAAAAGAATTGTATCATTATAAAAATTTTGATTCAAACCCAAATAATTTCAACCTTACCTTTAATTATAAGAAAATTAAATGCAACAAAAAATTTTAAATTATTAGCCAATTTTATTTTTTCCTATATTTTAACCTATTGATAACATCTTTAATTTACATAAAAAAAGGAACGTTGGAAGTATCCTCATGTACAAAAAATATAATAATTCGTGAAGATTAACTTTTGAGTAAATATCATAAATGGTCTTTAAAGTTTTTGTGATTTTTTAAATCGATATACAAAAATTTAAAAGTCATTTATTGCTTCCTGAAATTGAAATTTCGACTTGTTTTAGTCCTTCCATCATTGATTCTGTCTAATCCAACGTTAAATGCCAACTGACACCACGTGTAAGGACATGTGGCGCAAACTGGGCATGGTGATATGTACACTTCCTTTAAAAATAAAAAAATGTACTTTTCTTAATAAAATTAAACTTAAAAAAAAGAAAGGGTAAACATTATAAATGGAAGACATAGGATTCAACCATGATTTAGCCTTCTTCCTTCAATCTTTGCTATAGACATTAGCCTTCAAATACCATCACTTTTTCTCCTCCAAAAAATCCCAAATGTCTGTCTCTCCGTTTGGTGGTTGATTTTTTTAAATTGTTTATTGTGTGCTTGATTTTGGAGTTGGGTTTCTTGGGAAATTGGTTGTGATCAAATTGTGGGGTTTTACTAGATTGAATCAGGTGTTTTTGTGCTAATTGGGTATGAATGGTTGTTTTTGATTTTGAGATTAGAGATGATTACTAGGTATGAAGATGAACTTTGGATTTCCGCTTTAATTTCCCTTTCTCTTCATTTTGGATCTACGTTCTTTTCCCTGAAGCAGAATTCTTTGTTCATTTCCCCTAAAATTTTAATTCTGTATACGAAAGAATTTTGATTCTCCCTTCTTATTGCCGATTCAAATCGTTGCTAAGCTATTGTTGCCATCAATTTCTTCTTCAAGCTATAGCCATCATTGCACTACCAAATCTTCCACTAATCAATGAAAACCCATTTGCTTTTTTTCTCTGTTTCTCCTCTATTTCTTATATTTGTCATTTTTTGATTTTAGGTTCTAAACTGTTTCAGGGATATGGGTTGTAATGGGTCTTGGGTTCTTGTATGAATGAATGGTTAGATTTGATTAAGTCTTCAACTAGGAATTCTAGGTTTAGTTTGTATTATTTTGATGATGATTTGAAAACTTTTTTTTTTTTGGGTGATGCTCGATAAGGATGAATTCGGTGTGGGTTTGTTGCTGGAAATTTGTATTGTGTATGCTCTTGGTTTCTAGCTTATTATTGAATGAATTGGGAATTGAGGTTTGATTTCGGGCTTGCTATGAAATGTAGTATGTTGTTTATTGATTCTAAGCTAAGATCTTTTTTTTTTTATCGCAAAATAGCTGTATTTTATTTAATGGGATTCTGCATCAGGATTACAAAAACCTGTAGGAAGAGAATTAAACCATATATTCTTTTCCCCAGTAATACTAATTGATTTAACTAAATAATGAGCAAATTTGTTTTGATCTCTGTTGGCGTACGCCACTTCACAGAATGATAGTTGCTGCATGAGTACCTTGATCTCTGCTAAAATAGAGCCACCCTCCCAAAAGCTTGGTCGAACAGAATTAACGGCCTTTACTATCAGCATACAATCACTTTCCAAGTAAACCTGCTCCAATTGAAGTTGTATGGCAAGTTCCAGTCCACTTCTGATTGCTAGGCATTCCCCAAGTAGTGGATCTATGCCACTTTTTGTCTTTTCCACACAGCACCAACGGACCTCGCCAATGCTGTCTCGAGCCACCACCCCCATTCTTGCCACGCCGCCTTTGACCCCGAAATCAACATTAACTTTAATGATTCCCATCGTGGGAGGTGACCAAACCTGTGGGGAGTTTAGATTCCTCTCACCATTTAAAGGATCACCATCTAGGACAAAACCGGCTATGTTAATAGAAAGCATGTGGTCTCTGGTTCTTTGAAGATGAAATGGTGAAGCGCAGTGCTGATCATATAAACACTCATTACGATTCTTCCATAACAACCAACATCCAATAAGCAGAGTACTCAAGCTCTCTTTCTGAACAGCTGTATCGACTGTGAAATCCCAGAAGTCAATTCCCGTTCTATAATCGTTACCCAACCCTGCCACCCATGCACAATCACTACTCCAAAACTGTAAGCTCATAGGACAAAGAAAAAAGATATGCCTCCAGTCCTCGTCCGCTACTCCACACACCGGGCAAATAAACTGGTGGAGCAATCCTCGACTTTGGAGATTCGAAGCTGTCGGTATTATATTCCAAACAACTCTCCACATAAAATATTTTATCTTAGGGATCACCTCTGCCTGCCAAAGACTTCTCCATAATGGCCTTCTATCCCCCGTATCGTTTGTCAAAACCCAATATTTGCCTGGCAACGTAGTAAGCTGATTTCACAGTAAATTCACCTAACTGAGTGCCATTCCAAATCAACTTATCCTGTTGACAGTGTCTAGAAAGCGGAATCTGCTTGATAAGAACTTGGTCCTGACTATTGAACAACTCTGTGAGCAATTCGTTGTTCCATGTAGACGTGGTGACATCGATCAATGTAGCGACTGGCATTGGAGTGGGAGTTACTGATTCAGAATAGGTGGGCTTAAACTCCGATGGTTTTTTAATCCATCGATCCTGCCATATGTCAATGAGGCTTCCATTCCCGACCCTTCATCTTGAACCATTCTCCACTACCTTCTTCCCTTCTAACAGACTTTTCCAGAGAAAAGAGTCTTTGTAACTGTGACCTATATTGAAAACTTTTCCACAAGAAAATATTTAGCTCGGAGAATTTCAAAAGCAAGAGAGTGTGGATTATGCACCAGATTCCACCATTGTTTTGATAAAAGTGCTAGGTTCATTGCTTCCAAATCCCTGAAGCCCAATCCTCCATCTTGTTTAGAAACACACAACTTGCTCCACGATCTCCAGTGGATTTTGCGTTCGCCCAGCTTACCACCCCACCAAAACTTTGCCACTAACATGTTAAGTTCTCTGGTAAAAGATTTGGGTAAGAGGAAAACATTCATATAATAACAGGGAACCGCTTGAGCCACCGATTGTATAAGAACTGCTCTGCCAGCATAAGATAGAAACTTACGTTGCCAACCTTGAATTTTCTGGTGAAGCCTTTCTTTAATGTTAGCAAACTCCTTTGGTTCTAAACTAAGATCTTAAATTGGGTTGTTTTGGCATCTTATGTTTGGGCTAGGTGATTTGGTTCTAAACTGGGATGGTGGCTTAGCAATGGATCATGGAAGTGAAAGAATTCTAGTTTCCTAAACGAGTCTGAGTTCTCAGGTTGTTTTATTTTTTTTTTCAGTTTAGTTCTATTAAGATAAATTTTTTTTGGAAAATGCTAGGGATAATCACTTTTAACACTCTCACTTTTATTGTGTCACATCACATCTTAGTTTTATGTGAAAATGGATTATCCATGTGAGAAGTAAAAAGCTAAAGTATATAGATGCTAAAAAAATATTTTTTAAGTAACTTATAATTATAAGTAACTTGTTTTTCACATAAAACTAGGAGTAACTTGGTCCCATAAAAGTAAGATGGTTAAAAGTGACTATCATGAGCATTCCTCGTTTTTTTTCTTTTTTTTTTTTTTAAAAAGTGTGGTGCTAGCTGGCATTTAACGTTGGATTAGACGAATTAATAACAGAAGGACTAAAACGAGTCGAAATTTCAATTTTAAGGACCAGTAATTGACTTTTAAAAGTTTGGGGACCAATTTAAAAAATTGCAAAAATTACAAAGACCATTTATGATATTTACTCTTAACTTTTCAATGAAAGTAATTTTAATAGGCAACATGAATTTGGATTAGTTAATGGGTTTTGTTAATACACAGACGATATATAAGCTAATTTTTAGTTTGAAATTTCAAGAAATGGGTTTTGTTAGTGATTTGGAAATGCGATGAATGGTAACGGCAATTTCGGAAGTGACATTGGAGCGTAGCACACGACGGTTGGTGGTTTCAACAATTAGGTTTGTTAGCTTTAAATTGACAAGTATTTTGAAATGACAAAAACTTAAGTAATGCTAAATGTTTTCTCTATATTGTAAATTTGCTTAAAATGAACACGATGATAGAAAATCATTTAACCAAAGTTTTGGACTAAGATTTCAATTGAGAAAGTCAAGAAATACTCTTATAAAATTGAAAGGTTGTTTTGAAGTGAATTGAAATCACAAAAACACATCATTTTATCCCAAAACAGCTCACAAAAAATGCAGAAAAGGTATGAGGGATCGATCCCCAAAAGGCAAAAAGGTTCCCAAAGGCAAAAAACAGGCAAGGGATCGATCCCCCTAGTGAAGGGATCGATCCCCAGTTGGCAGATTGGGCTGGAAAGGGTTGTAGAACTTAGGGATCGATCCCCTATGGCTAAGGATCGATCCTCTATCACGAGAACAGTGCCCAACGGCTAGTTTTTAAGGGTTTCAACAGGAAGAATTGCATTAAATGCTTTAACAACTGTTCCAAGCTGTTGGTGGACTATAAATAGAGGTATTTATGAAGATTAAAGACACAACAAGCACTCAGCAACTTCTTTTAGCCTCAAGAAAGAATTCAAAGCTGAAAAATCATCCTTTGTACTTGTTTTGTGATATTCCACCTTGTACACCACTCACTTATATTAACTTATGTTATTCAAACGGGTGTGTAAGCCTTGTAAAGTTATCTTATAAGAGTGAGGGTAGCTTAGCAAGGGGATGATTAAAAAGGTTATTCCTAAGCCTTCAAAAGGAAGTGTAAAAGGTCTTTCCACACCTTGAAACGGTTTGTATTGATTCTCAAAGAAGAGTGGAATCAATCCTTTGACAAAAGGATCAAGGAGAGAGGACGTAGGCAAGAGATTGGCCGAACTTCTATAAATACTATGTTTGATTCTTTTCCCTTATCTTTATTTATTGTATTTTTTACATTATTGCATAATTTGTTTTATTGGTTAATTGAGCTCTTACAAAACTCAAAGTAGTTAAATTTATTCACCTCCCTCTCAGTAGAGCCAACAATTGGTATCAGAGCTTGTGCTCAAGAATTGATTTGTAGTAATTTCTTTCGAGTATAAACAATTTAGATGGCTCAAAATAGTGTAGCTACACCCTTAGTAGGAAATGGACACTCTGCAGTTAGGTTGCCACTCTTAAATGGTGAAAATTACGCATATTGGAAGACTAGGATGATGCTATTCATTCAAGCTAATGACTATGAAGTGTGAAGAATTATTGTTAAAGGTCCCCTAGTTCCTATTAAGAAAGTTGATGCAGAGGAAGTGCCAAAGAAAGAGGATGAATGGGACACAAATGATTTTAGAATGACACAATTAAATGCTAAGGCAATGCACACACTCTTTTGTGAACTAAGACCTAATGAGTATAATAGAATCTCACAATGTAAAAATGCAAAACAAATTTGGGATAAGTTGAAGATCACTCATTAGGGAACTACACAAATCAAGGAGATTAAAGTAGGCATGCTCACTCAAGATTATGAACTATTCAAAATGAAGAGTGATGAAACCATTAGTGACATGTTCACTGGATTTACTGATATTATAAATGGTTTCAAGTCCTTAGGAAAAACATACTCTAATGTTGAAATAGTAAAGAAGATTCTTAATAGCTTACCTAAATCATGGGAAGCTAAAGTTACAGTTATTGAGGAATTTAAGGATCCCCATACTATTTCTTTAGATGAACTCATGGGATCTATACTCACTTATAAGATGAAACTCAAAAGGAATCAAGAACTTCCTAAGAAAGTTGAAGTTGCATCAAAATCCACCACAAATGAGGAATCTAAAGATGATCATGATGAAAGTGGTGATGATGAGCATTTTGAGATGGCTATGTTTGCAAAGAGGTTTAACAAATTCATGAGGATGAGAACTAGTGGAAACTCTAGGAAACCCCTTAGGAGAGACTCTAGTAAAGGAGAAACAAGTGGGAAAGAAAAGGATCCAATCATTTGTTATGAATGTAAAAAACCTGGTCATATTAAATTTGATTGTCCTTTTTATAGAAAACAAAGTGAAAAGAAACCAAAGAAGAAGGCAATGATGGTTGCATGGAGTGATAGTGACTGCACCGATAAAGAAAATGTTGAAGAGCAAGTAGCCAACATTTGTTTTATGGCCATTGAAGATGAAAAGGTAAAATCCAACTCATTTTATACTAATGAATACACATTTGATGAGTTGCAAGATGCATTTGATGATTTAGCGAATGAGTTTGAATGCATGAATATAAAATATAAGAAAATGATTTCAAAATTGAAAAAGGAAAATGAGATGCTCATGAATGTTAAGTTAGAATGTGAAAAGAAATTAGAAAATGCAAATCTCAAAATAGAAGAGTCAAATAAAAAGAACATTAACTTGCAAAACTCATTTTCTAGATTTTATATGGGTCAACAAAAACTTGATCATATGCTAGAGACCCAAAGAGCATTCTTTGATAAAGAAGGAGTAGGTTACAATGCATCAAATAAAGAAACTCACTTCAAAAACTTTCTTACTTAGAATGAAAAATTTGTGCTATGCACTTTATGTAATAAACTAGGACACTCCTCACAAGCATGCACATCTAGGAAGACCATTATTAGAGGAAAAACAGCTATGAAGATTTGGGTGCCCAAGCATGTTTTGAATTCAAATGATGAGTTATTGAGAATGAAATGGATCCCTAAAGGATAAAAAAAATATTAGTACTAACTCTCAAGGACCAAGAAAATTTGGATACCTAAGATAAAAGTTTGATGTATTTGTGTGTAGGAGAAAGAGCATTGCTACAAGGCTAAGTCTAAAAAGCATTGGTACCTTGATAGTGAATGCTCAAGACACATGACCGGTGACAAGAGCCAATTCAAAATCTTGAAGCCTAAAAGTGGTAGAGAAGTCACATTTGGAGACAACTTCAAAGGACAAATTGAAGGAATTGGCTCCAGTGGTAACTCCTCCTCAACTATTGAAAATGTCTTGTATGTTAGAGGATTAAAACATAAGTTGCTTAGTTGTGTGATAAAGGTTTCAAAGTTGTGTTTGATGCTTTGTGTTGTCATGTTGTTAATGCTAAAACTAATCAAATTCTTTTTATAGGATGTAGACAGGGAAATATTTATATTGTACACTTAGATGAGCTAAATAGCAAAAATGTATGCTTTATGGCCACAAATGAAGATGAACCTTGGTTAGGCATAGAAGACTAGGTCATGCTAGCATGCATGTTTTATCTAAATTAGCTAAAAGACTTAGTTGTAGGATTGCCTAAACTTCAATATGAAAACGATAAGGTGTATTAGGCTTGTGTAAGAGGAAAACACAATAGAGTATCATTTAGATCTAAGAAGTGTGTAACAACCTCTAGGTCACTTCAGCTCCTCCATTTAGATCTTTTTGGACCAACTAGAACCACTAGTTTAGGAGGGAAACACTATAGTTTTGTCATAGTTGATGATTACACTAGGTTCACTTGGGTGTTCTTTTTAGGTGTGAAAAATGAAGCCTTAGATAAATTCATCACTTTTTCAAAACTTGTTCAAAATGAAAAAGGTTATTCTATTACTAGCATTAGGAGTGATCATGGAAAAGAATTTGAAAATCTTGGTTTTGACACTTATTGTAATAAAAATGGAATTAGCCATAATTTTTCAGCTCCTAGAACTCCTCAACAAAATAGGGTAATTGAAAGGAGGAATAGAACCTTAGAAGAAATGGATAGAACCATGCTTTGTGAAAACAATTTGCCAAAGTATTTTTGGGTTGAAGCTATTAACACTGCATGCTATGTTATAAATAGAGCTATGGTTAGGCCCATTTTAAAGAAAACCCCTTATGAGCTTTACAAAGGAAAAAAGCCTAACATAAGCTATTTTCATCTATTTGGTTGCAAATGCTTTGTTTTGAACAATGGAAAAGACAATTTAAGAAAATTTGATGCAAAAAGTGATTAAGGTATTTTTCTTGGTTATTCTTTAAATTCTAAGGCATATAGAGTTTTTAACAAAAGAACACTTGTTGTAGAAGAATGAATCCATGTGATTTTTGATGAGTCAAGTTCCTCTAGTAGGACTAATCTTGATGATGAAGTAGAAATATTTGATGAACCATTAATTGATCCATCTCAAGATAAAGATGTTAGGGAACAATTAGAAGATCTTAATATAAATAAAGATGAGTCATTAGAACAAGAAATAATTGAGAAAGAGTCAAGATGTCCTAGAGAACTTAATTATGTGAAGAATAATGACATTGTTGGAGATCCAAATATTCGTGTTAGAACTAGATCATCATATAGAAATATATGTCAACATGTAGCTTTTGTATCACAATTTGAACCAAAGAATGTGCATGAAGTTTTAAAAGATGAAAATTGGATTATGGCTATGCAAGAGGAATTAAATCAATTTGAAAGAAGTAAAGTTTAGACTCTAGTGAAAAGACCTAAGGATCATTCAATTATTGGAACAAAATGGGTATTCAAGAATAAAATGGATGAGAATAGTGTAATAGTTAAAAACAAGGCTAGATTAGTAGCACAAAAATATAAGCAAGAAGAATAAATAAACTATGATGAAATCTATGCTCCGGTAGCTAGACTAGAAGTCATTAGGATGCTACCTACCTTTGCATGTTACAAAGATTTTAAACTATACTAAATGGATGTTAAAAATGATTTCTTAAATGGTTACATAAATGAAGAGGTTTATGTTGAGCAACCTCTTGGTTTTGAAAATCCAAAATTTTCCAATCATGTTTTCAAACTCTCAAAAGCTTTGTATGGTTTAAAACAAGCTCCTAAAGCTTGGTATGAAAGATTGTCAAAATTTTTATTGAAAAAGGTTTTGCAAGAGGCAAAGTAGATACAACCTTATTTAATCAATTTAAGGGTAGTGACCTATTAGTGGTTCAAATTTATGTAGATGATATCATTTTTGGATCCATAACTAAGTCACTATGTAAAGACTTCTCCAAATTAATACAATGTGAATTTGAAATGAGCATGATGGGAGAGCTAACCTTCTTCCTAGGACTTCAAGTTAAACAATGTAACGATAAAATTTTTATAAATCAAGCTAAGTACACTAAAGACTTGCTTAAAAGATTTGGAATGGATGAGTCCAAACCTCAATCCACCCTAATGAGCACAAATATCAAGCTTGATAAGGATGAAGGAGGAAAATGTGTAACACTAAACTATATAGGTCTATGATTGGTTCATTGCTATATCTCACTGCTAGTAGACCCGATATAATGTTTAGTGTATGCTTGTGTGCTAGGTTTCAATAATCTCTTAGAGAATCACACTTACAAACTATAAAAAGAATCCTTAGATACCTTAAAGACACTTTTGCTCTTTATGGTATGGTATCCTAAAGATTCTACTTTTGCTCTTCATGCTTATTCCGATGTGGATTTTGGTTATTGCAAAGTTGATAGGAAAAGTACATCTGGGACTTGTCAATTCTTAGGAAATACTCATTTCATGGTTCTTTAAGAAACAAAATAGTGTAGCTCAATCCACAACCGAAGCTGAATATATTGCTTCCAGAAGTTACTGTGCACAAGTGTTGTGGACTAAGCAATAAATCAGTGACTATGGAATAGAGATTAATCAAATTCCTATCAAATGTGATAACACTAGTGCTATCAATCTTACCAAAAATCTCATACAACACTATAGAACTAAGCACATGTGATAATACTGAGTACATTGAAATAAGAAATCATTTTATAAGAAATCAAGAACAAAAAGATGATATTGTTCTATAGTACATAGATACCTTGCACCAATTGGCTGATATCTTCACTAAACCCTTAGATAAAGAAAGATTTTGCACACTTAGAGGTGAACTAGGTCTTATGAATGCTTCTTGAACTAAATTGACTTCCTTTTGATATTAAATGAATGGCCAAAGTTGGTTGCGATGAATGCAAGTCATAGATATAGAGAATATATTAACTACTTGCTCATCATAAACTTAACTTGCCATATTTTTTCTTAGAAATTGTAAGGAACTTCAGTGGTTAGGATGAATTGTTGAAATATGTGTTTGCTCATGTAGTAAATTCCATGCTGATTCCTTACCACTCAGCCTTTTTGAGAAAGAATGTTGATCTGCATTAATCACCATGCCACTCGTTAAAAACCACTTCTCATGTCTAAAAATTTCCTCAAAATACAACAAAATGGTTTTCAATGCCTTTTCCAAATGTTTTTGTCCTTTACAAGTCATAAAACATGATTTTAACTTGCTCAAAACTTGTCTTAATCTTAAAATACTAAAAATGCTCAATTTCACTTGTTTTGGAATCATTTTTATGCATAAAAACTTAGGCAATTGACTAAGGATCGATTCCTTATGCAATAGGATCGATTCCCTGGGTTTTTAGGCCTAAAAATATTGGGTTTCAGCTATGAGGGATCGATCCCCATCACCATGGGATCAATCCCATAGCACCAGCGTGTCATAGTCTTGCATTTTGACTACAAGGGATCGATCCCCTTGGGCTAGAATGCGCGATTTGGGCCTTTTAAACCATCGGGTTTCACTCATACCTCTTACTATTCATCTTCTCCTTCATGCAGACACCCCTCCCTCCATTCCTTCCATACCCAAACTTCCAATCTCGCTTATTTCTCAGCCAAATCACGCCATTCTTCCAACAATCTTCATCATTTTTCCATCACTTTCACTTTCCATCATCATTTCTTTTCAAAACCTCATCTTTCTTGTATTTTTTTTACTTCCAACGCTGTTAACGTGATTAACGCCCAACATCTCAATTTTTCTTGTTTCTTCATCAATTTCCATCATATCTCTTGCATTCTTCACTCATATCATCATATTTTACAAACCCATTTCCATTTCTTGAACAATCTCTCATTCCATCTCATTTTCACGTACCCAAAACCCATTCTTTTTGTCCAACTTCTCGGTCCCATAACTTTCAATTCCTTTCACTTTTCCGCACCATCCTTTCATCAACATTGTTGCTTGTGTGTTAATTTGTGGTTTTATGTTGTTGGATAGTTCCTTATTCCTCCATAAACTCATCCACACATCACAAGAGTAGTGCCCATCAAGTGTTTGACAAAATTCCTCATAGACTTTTTCTTTACTTTTCACATTCACGCCTAGCTCAAAATGGCTCATCGTGCCAAACACACTACTCAGAGGCGATGAGCTCCCTCCTTTTCCACTTCCTCCATACCCACTGCTTCAATCGAAGTTTCTGAAATGCGAAAGAGAAGAATAGATTTCATGAGAAATTCGCCAATATGAGGATCAAGCATTGGTGACCAATTAACTTCGAATTCTTAGAGGAAATAGGATTTCTATATTTAGCCAAGTTTAAAGCCTTCCATTGGACCCGTTTTCTGAAAATCAACACTCTGGTCCCATGCAACATCGTTTAGGCGTTCTTCTCCAACGCTGAACTTATCATGAGTCCCAATGATCCATGCCAAGTTGTAGGGATTAGATCGTTTGTCATAGGAAGGCATATTGAGGTTTCCAAGCAATTACTTTCCTATGCCTTCCACATTCTCGAAGGCAGCTTTATCTACGAGGATGCTGAGGTTCCATTGGAGTTTGTCGTCATTGATAAGCGTGTCGATGATCTTCCTGTCTTTGGATGCCTCTTACATATCATCATCTCATGGAATCTTCGTCCATTCAGCACTAAATACTCTTAAGTCCGTAAGCTTGATCGATTTTGGCTTCACCACATCCATTCATCCGATAGCGTTAGGCCCAACCTCATTCATTTCATCTTTCATGACTGGGTGAAGATTGTCTAAGGTGGAGCCAAGACAATTGTCTTCACTCAGCCACTAGCCTATTATCTGCTCGACCAAGGCATTGACAGCTCATGCGAAGCCGATGTTCTTCCGGATCCGAGTACAACTATTAATCTTGCTACGATGCATAACCTTGGGTGGTACTTACGTAGGAGAGGTTATAACTTAGAATGGGAGAAGCGTCACGAACATCCAGCATCTCCCGAACATGCTCCCAAAGAGGAAGCCCCTGAAGGACCTTCTTCTTCAGCACCGTCGGGCTCCACACATGCTTTTTTTAACCAGATCATGCTCATGCTTTAGCAAATTAACACCTCTCAACAAACTTTCCAGCAGGATATCACTCAGCAGTTCAATCAGCTTGATGCTCGTCTTAATAGGATGGAGGAGACACAGGCTGCATTGTACGATGAGCTATAAGATGTTCCCATGTAGCAAGACGACTTTATTGAGCAGTACCACCTGACTTTTCCTAGGAGGCATTGAGTTAGACATGTCTAGAATATCTCAGCCCTTAGGACTTATTAACTTGTTAGATTAGTTAGCCTAGACTACGTGTGACTGGTTATGATTATGTGAGACTTGTATGTTATGTTTACTTTGTGACTTCTTAGGATTCTAGTTTTCTATGGTACTATCTTGGTTTATGTTTATGTCTATGGCATTGATTATATTTATGTTGCTTTAAATTGACAACTTCTCCATGCTGTATATTCTTTATATATATGATTTGTTAAGGGGGAGTTTATATCTGAATTTTCATTTCTATATGATTTTTGCTATGACAAAAAAGGGGGAGAAGTAGTGTGGTAAATTTTTATAAAATTTCATGCTTAAATTAATGGGGAGCAAATTGTAAGGGGGAGTAGCATTTTTATTTGTCAAAAATATATTCAAAGCAAATTTACATTAAGTTTTGTCATATCAAAAAAGGAGAGATTGTTAGCTTTAAATTGACAAGTATTTTGAAATGACAAAAATATAAGTAATGCTAAATGTTTTCTCTATATTGTAAATTTGCTTAAAATGGACACAATGATAGAAAATCATTTAAACAAAGTTTTGGACTAAGATTTCAACTGAGAAAGTCAAGAAATAATCTTATAAAATTGAAAAAATGTTTTGAACTGAATTGAAATCACAAAAACACATCAGTTTTTCCTAAAACAGCTCATAAAAAATGCAGAAAAAGTATGAGGGATCGATCCCCAGAAGGTAGAAAGGTTCCCAAGGGCAGAAAACAGGCAAGGGATCGATCCTCCCAGTGAAGGGATTAATCCCCAGTTGGCAGATTAGGCTGGAAGGGTTTTGGAATTTAGGGATCGATTCCCTATGGCTAAGGATCGATCCTCTGTCACGAGAATAGTGTCCAATAGCTAGTTTTGAAGGTTTCAACGGGAAGAATTATTAAATGCTTCAACAACTGTTCCAAGCTGTTGGTGGACTATAAATAGAGGCATTTATGAAAATTAAAGACACAACAAGCACTCAGTAACTTCTCTTAGCCTCAAGAAAGAATTCAAAGCTGAAAAATCATCCTTTGTACTTGTTTTGTGATATTCCACCTTGTACACCACTCACTCACAGTAACTTCATTTAAAGGGATGTGTAAGCCATGTGAGGTTATCTTGTAAGAGTGAGAGTAGCTTAGCAAGGGGATAGATTAAGAAGGTTATTCCTAAGCCTTCAAAAGGAAGTGTAAAAGGTCTCTTCACACCTTGAAGTGGTTTGTACTGATTCTCAAAGAAGAGCGGAATCAATCCCTTGACAAGAGGATCAAGGAGAGATGACGTAGGCAAGAGATTGACTGAACCTCTATAAATACTGTGTTTGCTTCTCTTCCCTTATCTTTATTTATTGCATTTATTACATTATTGCATATTTTGTTTTATTGGTTAATTGAGTTCATAAAAACTCAAAATTAGTAGTTAAACCGATTCACTCCCCTCTCGGTAGAGCCAATAAGGTTTTAGGGAGATAGATTTTGTTAGAGAGAGGATAAAGGAAAGTTGGGTAGAGAGAGAAAGAAAAGTGGAAAAATAAAAATAAAAAAGGCCAAGGACTTTTCATATAAATGCCAAAACGATGTCGTTTTGCACTAAAGTCGGAACCCGCTCCAACTTAAAACAACTCACACATTAACCTAGATTGCACTCGACCCAATCGCAGTAAATTCCTTTTCTATTCTTGCTTGATTTTCTTTTTTGATTTTAATTTATATTTTTAATTGTTTTGATAAACTATTAATTAGCTAATTGATTTTAATGTTTAAATTTGATCATAATTATGTTTTAAGAAAGATAATTAAGTTTAGAATTTGATTAATTAATTGAACCTTTTTTTCTTGTTGAATTATAATAAATAGGGAAAAATTAGGAATTTATTTAGATAATGAAATAATTAGTGCAATAATAGACATGATATATTATCTGTTTATATGTTTATTTGTTTCTACATTTATTTATTGTTTATTGGTTAATATTAGACTTAAGAGTGGAAATTAATGTAAAATTATGTTAAAATTGTTTAATAATTTCATTAAGAATATTAATAAAAATAAATAATAATGTAAAAAAAAGTGATGGTTATTTGATGATGAAATCCTTAGGGTAATTGCAAGTAAGTAGTACCCAAGAAATTTTTAAGTATACATTTTCTTTTAAATTTTTCTAGAGCAATGGAAGATTTAAATGAGAAATCATGAAAAATAATCAACACTTCTTTTCAGCAATAAAAATAAAATAATTAAATTTATGCATACAAAAATTTAAAATAATTGTCGTAACGGTTTTCGTGCTCGACGATTTTGAAAAACATTTAAAAACAAAAGAGTCGCCATTTATCTTTTTTGACTAGGTGTGATTGGTCACCTAAAATATTTTTATCTTTTTAACAAAATCTCAAAATTAATTAAGTTTTATTAAAAAGATAATTTTTGGTCTGCGAAAACAAAATTGGGTCCGGGAGTACGGTTACGCGTGGAGAAGGATTAGCACCCCACAACGCCCGTTAAAAACGGTACCATAATAATCATGTGTTACCCTTTGGTTTTAATAAAATGGTCTTAATTTAACATTTAAAAAAAAAACTCCATTTATTTTGAAATCATTTTTTATTTGTATTAATTTTGAAACATTTAAATTTTATTTTTTATTTGAAATAAGTGAAAATCTTTTGTATTGAAAATTATTCCGAAGTACCCCAATACTCTGGTAGCATTTCGGATAATTTCCTCACCTAGAGATTTCTTAAGAATCACTACTTGTGAGTTCTATAGAATCTCATCGTTGCAAGATTCACACTCGCTTCCAAAATTATTATGAATGCATATGATGCAAACAGATAATGAATAATGCAAATGAATTTTTTAATTTTTTATATAAATATTTCTTTATTTATTTTAAATAAAAATTTTTATTATTGAAAAATTGCACTAAGTATCCAAATACTTTGGTAACACCTAGTGAACTTCTCTCACCTAGGGATTAGTCAAGAAATCACTACTTGTGAGTTTCATGACATCCCATCATTGGACTATTGTTTAATTATTAAATTTCATTATTTATTTTTCTTTATTTTTTATATAAAAATAAATTATTTATTTTCTTTTTTAATAAAAATTTAAATTATTGAAAAATCATACTAAATATCCCAATACTCTGGTAACATTTAGTAGACTCTTCTTACCTAGGGTTCAGTCAAGAAATCACTACTTGTGAGTTTCATGACATCCCATCATCGGACCATTGTTTAATTATTAAATTTCATTATTTATTTTTCTTTTTTTATATAAAAAATAAATTATTTATTTTCATTTTTAATAAAAATTTAAATTATTAAAAAATCATACTAAATATCCCAATACTATGGTAACATTTAGTAGACTCTTCTCATCTAGGGATCAGTCAAGAAATCACTACTTGTGAGTTTCATGACATCCCATCATCGGACCATTGTTTAATTATTAAATTTCATTATTTATTTTTCTTTGTTTTTTATATAAAAAAATAAATTATTTATTTTCATTTTTAATAAAAATTTAAATTATTGAAAAATCATACTAAATATCCCAATACTCTGGTAACATTTAGTAGAATATTCTCACCTAGGGATCAGTCAAGAAATCACTACTTGTGAGTTTCATGACATCCCATCATCGGACATCTTGTTTACTTAAATTTAAATTTTATTATTAAATTTTCTTTGTTTTGAAAAAAACATTTATTTTTATTTTTAGCGAAAATTGAAATTATTGAAAAATCATACTAAATATCCCAATACTCTAGTAACATTTTGTAGACTCTTCTCACTTAGGGATCAGTCAAGAAATCACTACTTGTGAGTTTCATGACATCCCATCATCGGACAATTGTTTATTTAAATTTAAATTTTATTATTAATTTCCATTTTCTATTTTCTTTTAAAAACTCATTTATTTTTATTTTTAATAAAAATTAAAATTATTGAAATATCATACTAAATATCCTAATACTCTGGTAACATTTAGTACGACTCTTCTCACCTAGGGATCAGTTAAGAAATCACTACTTGTGAGTTTCATAACATCCCATCATCGGGTAATTGTTTATTTAAATTTAAATTTTATTTATTAATTTATTTATTTAGATTAAAAAACATTTATTTTATTTATTTATTTATTTTTGCCATGAAAATATATTAAAAGCCCACATAATAATACTTTTTTATTTTTTAAAATTTTTAATTAATTTTAATTTTTTTGTTAACAAAACAAATAAATACTAAATCAATAAATAAATGAGAAAAGAAAGAAAGAAAAAAATAATTACCAAAACAGATTAGGCTTGGACCCAAAAGGAAATCTGCTAAAGAACAAAAATCGAGCCCAATAGCCAAAGCCCAAGTCTGTTGATTGAAGTGGGCTACGAACGGGTCGAATCGGGTCGCGGATCAAGTGGGCTGAGGGTGTTCCCGGGTCAGAAGCGTGCGTCAGGTCAGCGATGCGGGTCAGGAGGCACGCAGGTCTTCCTTTGGCGAGTCGGGTCGGGCGTGGGCGACGCGCGGATCCTGGACCCAGGTATGGTCCAGGCGCGGATCCTTCACTTTTTTTTTGCAGCTATAAAAGCCACCTATTTTTTTTATTTCTTCATTTTTGCTTCTTTCACACAAAAAAAAAATCCAAGCCCCAAAAAAAGCTCTTTGCTTAGGGCGATTTTCGGTCGCCGTCGGACCGTCATCGTCGATGGGCCAAAATCAAAAAGCTCACCACTTTCAGAAGCTTCTCCACCTCCTCTTTTCGATTCCGACTTCCGTTTCCTTCGAAAACGCCTCTAACCCTACGGATCTGACTTCACCGAAGTCATTTTCACTTTCCCTTTTTTTTTTCGATTTGTTTTTTTGGTTGATGGTTTGATTGTGGCTTGTGGTTGCTGGTTTTGTGTTTTGCAGGTGTTAGGGGTGCTTAGATCTTAGATCTAAGTTTTGGGGCTCTCGATGATTGTGGTTTGGTGAAGGTTACGGGTAGTAAGGAGGGCTTGGATGATTTTTTGGTGGGGATGGTGTCTCGGTGATGGTGATTGGTGTTGGGTTTCAATTTTGGGATGGTGATTTAGGTCTGAGTGTGCGTGAATTGGGGGTGGCAAGAGAGATTGATTTTGGGTCTCGGTTTTGGGATGACAGTCAGTTGGGTTTTCGGGTCTTGGGTGGTCAGGATTTGTAGTTTGTGGGTGAAGTTAGTTTCGGGCAAGGTTGCCGGACGGTGGCTGTTTGTGGTTGTCTGTTTTTTCGGTGAGACAGAGTCCAGAAAAAAGAAAAAAGGGCCCCCCTTTTTTGTTGCTGGTTGAGGGAGGGTTTTTGTAGAGTTGAGGGTTCGGGAATGGTGGTTGGCAGAGATGGGATGGGTAGACAGGAGAGGTGGCCGGCATTGGTGTCAGGCGGCAATGGCTGATGGACAGCCTCAAGAGAAGGGTTGGCAGGGTTGATGGACATCAGACAAATAATAATAAAATAAAAAAAAATAATAAAAATAAAAATAAATAAAATTTGCAATAATAATAATAATAGGAAATAAAGATAAAGATAAAAATAAATAAATAAAAACAAATAAATAAATAATATATATAAAGACAACAACAACAACAACAACAACAACAACAACAACAACAACAACAATAACAATAATAATAATAATAATAATAATAATAATAATAATAATAATAATAATAATAGGATAAAATTAGGTGTCTACAGCTGCTTCTCTTTGCCCATTGCTAAGAATCAGGAATAGAGCAAAGACAATAGACACTAATTTTGTCCAACTCAAGACCTAATCCCTCCTTTTTCTTCCCTCTCTCTTTTTTTTTTAAACTTTAAATTTCTTTCTTGAAAAGTACTCCTCTTGCAGTAGAGGCCTTGAAACTTTAAATTCTTTTCATTTTTTGAAATGTGCTCCTTTTGCAACAGAGGCAATGAAACTTTAAAAATCTCTTTCTTGAAAAAGCTCCTCTTACAGCAGAGGTGATGAAACTTTAAATTCTTTTTATGAAATGTGCTCCTTTTACAACAGAGGCCATGAAACTTTAAAATTCCTTCATGAAAAAGCTCATCTTGCAGCAGAGGCAATGAAACTTTAATTTCTTCTGAAATATGCTCCTCTTGCAGCAGAAGCCATGAAACTTTAAATTTTTTTTTTGAAATATGCTCCTCTTACAGCAGAGGCCGTGAAACTTTAAATTTCTTGCTGAAAATGTGCTCCTCTTGCAGCAGATGCAATGAAACTTTAAAATTATTCTTGGAAAGTACTCCTCTTTGAAAGATTTCACATTTGAAGATCTAGGAATTCACATCTAGAAAATTTTGTCTCAGGAATTCACATTCGAGTGTTTGTTTCGAGAATTCACATCCGAAAGTCTAGGTATTCACATATGGAAATCTAAGAATTCACATCTACAAGGTTTGTTTCGAGAATTCTCATCCGAAAATCCAGGTATTCACATCTGGAAATATATGTTTCGGAAATTCACATCCGAAGGTCCAAGAATTCTCATCTGGATAATATCTATCAAGAATTTATGGTCTGAAAATCTCATTTATCTCATTTTAACATTGATGTGTTTGATCTTATCTAGAACTTTGTTTGAAGAGCTTCAATCTTTGAAGGTAAATCTCATTTTAAACTTTCGAGAATTCTTTTTTCTTCTTCTCTTTTTCTTCTTTTTTTCTTTTTTATTTTTTTTTGAACTTAGACTTAAATCAAGAATTCACTTCTGATAACTTAAGGATTCACTTCTAGAAATTTGTTTAGGTATTCACATCCGAATGTTGGTTTCGGGAAGTCACATCCGAATGTTGGTTTTGGGGATTCACATCCGAAAGTCTAGGAATTCTCATCTAGAAATTTGTTTGGGCATTCGCATCCGAATGCTGGTTTCATTTCGGGAATTCTCATCCGAAAGTCCAGGTATTCACATCTGAAAATATATGTTTCGGGAATTCACATCCGAATATCTACTTCGAGGATTCACACCTGAAAGTCCAGGTATTCACGTCTGGATAATTTGTTTCGAGGATTCACGTCCGAACATCCAAGAATTCTCATCTGGATAATTTATATCGGGAATTTCTTGTCTGAAAATCTCATTTATCTCGTTCTAACATTGATGTGTTTAATCTTATCTAGAACTTTGTTTGAAGAGCTTCATTTCAAATTAAAACTTTCAATAATTCTCTTTTTTTTTCTTGTTTTTTTTATTTTCTTTTTTCCCTTTTTTTAACTTAGACTTAAATCAGGAATTCACTTCTAATAATTTAAGGATTCTCGTTTAGAAAATTTCATTTCGGGAATTCACATTCGAAGGTTCTATTTCGGGGATTCACATCAGAAGATCTAAAATTTCATTTCGGGAATTCGCATCCGAAAATCTAGGTATTCACTTCTAGAAATTTTGTTTCGGGAATTCACATCCGAAAGGTCTAGGAATTCACTTCTAGAAATTTGTTTCGGGAATTCACATCCAAAGGTCTAGGAATTCACTTCTAGAAAATTTTGTTTCAGGGATTCGCATCCAAATTTTGAATTGGAGATTCACATCCAAAAATTTGACTTAGGGATTCACACCCAAAATTTTGACTTGGGGATGCACACCCAAAATTTTAATTCGGAGATTCACATCCGAAATTTTGATTTGGAGATTCACATCCAAAGATTTGATTCGGAGATTCACATCCGAAATTTTAACTTGGAGATTCACATCCAAAAATTTGACTTAAGGATTCACACCAAAATGTCCAGGAATTCTCATCTGAATAATTTATATCAAGAATTTCTCGTCCAATTGTTGGTTTCGGGAATTCACATCCGAAAAAGCTCCTCTTACAGTAGAGGCGATGAAACTTTAAATTTCTCCATGAAAAGCTCCTCTTGCAACAGAGGCGATGAAACTTTAAAATCCCTCTTTCCTGAAAAGCTCCTCTTGCAGCATAAGTGATGAAACTTTAAATTTCTTCATGAAAAGCTCCTCTTGTAGCAGAGGCGATAAAACTTTAAAATCCCTCTTTCCTGAAAAGCTCCTCTTGCAGCAGAGGCGATGAAACTTTAAAATATTTTTCCTTTCCTGAAAAAGGCTCCTTTTACAGCAGAGGCAATGAAACTTTAAAATATTTTTCCTTTCCTGAAAAAGGCTCCTCTTGCAGTAGAGGCAATGAAACTTTAAATTCTTCTCTTTTTTTTCCTTTTCTCTTTTTCTTTCTCTTCTTTCTTTTCTTTCTTTCTTTTCCTTCTTTTTCTTCTTTTTTTGAACAAATTTTCCTCTCTTTTTTAATCATTTTTTTTCAATCCAAAATCTCCTATATTCACCTTTTTTCAATGTTTGGCTGATACAATGATCACTAATGCAAATGCAATATCAACAATACGAATGCAAATTTCTTTATCAATGAATAACCAACTATTATGATGCAAATACAGACAAATTCTATCATGATGCAAATACAAATGAATTCTATCAAGATGCAAATGCAAATGAATTCTATCAAGATGCAAATGCAAATGTTTTATGTGAATGTGCACTGTAAAGATGCAAATACAATTATCCAAAATTTTCTTTCAATTTTCTCTTCTTGTTGACAAAAACTTTTTTCATTTCTGATTTCTCATCTACCTTACCTTAAAGTATTTGTCTCACCACTTGAAGCCATTTTTTACTGTGCAACAAAGGTTGCCCCAAGACAATCATCACATTTTTATTTACTATCGCATTTTGAAACACAATAAGACTTCATTTTACAATCAAAATTTTTTCTAACAAGAATTGCCCTAAAATGGCATAAGAAATTCTTTGCCCCACAATAATTATCAAATTTCCCTATTTAATCAGCAATAAAAAAAATTGAACGAAATTGCCCCAAAATGGCATAAAACAAAAAAAAATCCTTGCCTCATAATAATTGTCAAATTCTCTCTCATTTTTGCTTAAGACACTATCAAAATTTGATTAGCAATAGAAAAATTTTCAAACAAAATTGCTCCAAGCATCCTTCCCATTCTCATATTCAAAAGACAAATGGTTTTCATTTTTGAATATGTTTATCCAGCCAAAACTTTATAATTTTACAAGATTGTCTCACTCAACAATGATAAAAGAAAGTTAAACACAAATACAACAAAGAATTATGACATTTCAGTCTCTTGAAAATTGGTGATCACTATTTAGGTAGATGTGAAGGGAATAGGAATTTATTCTCATTAAATGAATCAGGTGGTTTCACACATCAATGTTTTGATTTAGTAAGAGAGGCTTACAAATTTGTAGAAAAGGAGGTGAATGCTCCTTCATCTAGGCTCACAAATAAAACACAAGTTTTTTTTTAAATAATGGATTTCTTACAAATCATGGTTTTGCAAAAAGGTTTATCTTGAAATGTAGATAAAATCTGACACTCCTTTAATTTTTAATTTATATATTTTGATAGTTGTCAAGACTAGCCAAAATGGGCTCAAGCTTTTGCTGAGTTATTTGGGAATGGAGAGAAGGTTCAAAATTTTATATCAATCCCTTTAATGGATCATCAAAATGGACATACTTGGTTCTCTTATGGGTTATGGATGGTCATGAGTCTCAAAATTATTTCGCAATGTCACTTCTTGTTTGACCTTGCTAGCATCATGAATGACCTTACCAATATTTTCGTTTTGGCTCTAGACTGGCCCTTTTGGGGTTTTCACCCTAAAGCTTAATTCTTTTTTTCTTTTTTTTTTTGCTTTTTTTTGTTGTTCCATCATGCGCTTAAGAATTCAAAATTCATCCAAAATTGACTGTGAAGATTCTTGAAGGATAATCCTGGCTTAGAGATGAGCCAAGTGCCTCATTGGTTATGATGATTCATCAAGGAAAAATCTCTTCAATTTAAACATCCACGTTTGATCGAAATGGACTTGTCAAGGTACGTAATGTAGGCCAGGTTTCGGGGTTTTGAAAGAATGGATAATAAGGTACAAAAATGTGTTTAAGGGTGATCAACCAAGGATCATTTAGTATAATGTGAAGACTTATTCAAGTCATTTATTCCTTTATTTCTTATTTTGTCACTCCTTCATTTTATCTTCTCTTTTTTTCTTTTCTATCTTTTTTTTTTTTGCATTTTTTGTTCCTTTTTTCTTTGCATT
The DNA here is from genome assembly GCA_032173925.1 of Heritiera fomes. Lineage (NCBI taxonomy): Eukaryota > Viridiplantae > Streptophyta > Magnoliopsida > Malvales > Malvaceae > Heritiera > Heritiera fomes. The sequence continues at coordinate 11,153,299 of JAPDPM010000015.1, read as the reverse complement.
TTTTTTACTTCAAAATGAGTGAGATCAAAATTTTATAAAGTTAATTCATCTCACATTTGCCCCTCAACATGATAAACCTTTTTGACCTAGAATTGGGGCCAATCATTCAAACTCTTGGAAAATGTCTTTTTCTATATGTGCCCCCCAATGTGGAAGGTGATCCTTAGTTAAGGTTTATCTAGAAAGAATTTATAAGGCTTAAAGAGGGTAGCAAATGGATAAATTTTAGATTTGTGAAAAGGATGATGAAAGATGATCATTTGTCATTTCAAACATGGTCACTTAAATTGTCGAAAACTTCCTTGAGTCAAAAGGGTTAAACATTTTGTCTCTTTTTTTTTTGGTTTTTATGGATTGAATTTCTAGGATATTTTCATATTTTGGTATCTTCTTCTTCTTCTTCTTCTTCTTCTTCTTCTTCTTCTTCTTCTTCTTCTTCTTCTCTCTCTCTCTCTCTCTCTCTCTCTCTCTTGTTGTTTGGAATCATTCGAGTATCCTGAGTGCATGAGGTCACAATCAATTTTTCTTTTTTTTCTTTTTGTTTCATTTTTTCTTCTTTTTTTTCTCTTTTTTTTACAACTCATGTGGCAACAAAACATTGCTACACAGCGCTCCATTTGACTTCTCTAATCTAGTAAATGCCCACAAACCAACGAAAACTATTGGAATTGGCTCATTTAGCTTGAGGTTGCTCATGGTATTTCCACCGAGAGAGGAAAAAAGGTATTGCATTATTTGAGCAATTTAAAGGTGTGGTATTTCGTCTTCCTCAATTTTGGTTTATGTCACAAGAATGAATCAGAGATTAAGAAACGGGCCAAGGAATTTCATGGTCTGTGGTTTTTCAAAAAAGTTCGGGTAATTCTGACAAACTATGAATTTTTAGCATAGTTTTGACATATCAAATTACCAAATTTCAAATTTAAAAGAGTGTCATGCTTGATTATTCAAGGAATCAAAAATTGAATTTTATCAAATTGATTGTTTCATCGTTCATTGCCCAGGTGAAGGTCATTACACTGTAATGGCATATTGTGATCGGATGAAAATGGATCATTTGAGTTCAAACTTTTGCCCCTTAAATACCTGAAGGCTTTATAAGAGATTTAGGGCATGGAAACAATTGGAGAAGGTAGTTGATGGGATGAATTTTCTGGTAATGATCACCAATTTTTCAAAACTCTTCATAGTTTCTTTATTTTGCCATCTTATTCAACTTCTTTGATAATTTGGTTTAGTCATGTGAGGCTTTATTTGAATCATTATATATATATATATATATATATATATATATTAAAAAAATGTGATTTCTTTACAAAAAGAATCAATCAATGCCATTTATATATATATATATATATATATATATATATATATATATATATCAAATACAATGACAAATCAAAATAAAAAATGTACATGAAAAATTTTCTACTATATTTTCAAAAAATCTATTTACAACAATTAATGGCATAGCAAAGTCAAATACACAAAAAAATTTTGTTGAAAATTCCCTCTTGTTTGACAACTTTACATATCAACTTGGAAAATCAAATCTGAAACATGTAGAAATGACAAGTTAAAAAATCAAAGAATCATTTTATACCCCACAAAATGTTCCAAAAAATTTCCTTTTTCATTAAAAACAGAAAGAATTTCTTCCACTTTGAAATGCGGTGTAAAATGCATGAGATATGATAGAATGGGATGAATTACGAAACATATTTGCATGAAATGGAATATATGCTAAATGCAAATAAAACGAAGATTGTGTTTTTTTCTTTTTTCTTTTTTTTTTTAAAAATCACCTAACTTACATGACTCTAAAATGCAAATGACATGACTATCAACATATATAGACGCAGTGATGATGAAATGAAGTAAAATGATATATGTCGCTAACATGCTTGAGAAAAACGAATATTTGTATTCGCGCTACCTAGACAAAAATCTTATTATGGCTTAATCTAACATGCGAGGAAAATGGAATTCGTAACTAAACTTCAAACATTCTTCTTCATCTTTCTAGAAATCATTTTTCTTTGATCACCAAAATTTTTTTTTATTTTCTATTTTTTCCTAAAAAATTCACATTCCCTATTAGATTCTTTTTTTTTCAAAAATTAATTTTATTTCATTTTTATTCCAAATCAAACTATTTTTTTGAATTCTTTTCCAAACAAATTCAAGGACAATTTTTTGTTGACATCCTTTTTTATTATTCAACCAAGTGTTTTGCAATGAGATAATCAAGAAAAGGAAAGAAAAACATTTTTTAAAACCCCTATCTTTTTTTTTTTTTAGCATTTTTAGATTCTCATTTAAAATTCCTATACAACCCTCCCAAAAAGGATATATTTTTTTTTATTTTTGCATGTCAACTTATTCTTTGAAAGATTCTATACAGGAAAGTCAATTATTCATCTTTGGGGTCGAATATGTTCCCTCGTGTCCTAATTTTAGGGTAATCTCTACAAAATTTGGGCATGGCTCTACCTAAAGCTGGTTTCTTATGGTCCTTTACAAGCTGAGTTGGGATTTATAAAGATCTAAAGGTTCCCAAATTATATCTCACTGTCATCCACACTGGACTAGTCAGATTTAATTTGAGTGGAAATATTTCACTTGCCATTGCGGAGGTAATTACCTCACGAGAACAAAGGTACTCTACTCCTTCCGAAGAAGGACGGAACCCAGGTATAGAGCTCATGTTATGAAAATGCAAATGTAAGTGTGTGTAGAGGGAACACATCAAATGTTCATTACACTATAACCCTTATCCTACATGCCCCACAATTTATTAGCAATAATATATACAAAAATAAAGAATGACATGAATAAGACATCAATGTAAATCAAATTATTAGAAGCTGAAGAAATTTAAATATCAATTAAAATTATTAGATTAAAACTTAGGATAACACATGATTAGTGAATGGCTTGACCCTTAAAAAGTCCCCAATGGAGTCGGCAAGCTGTCGTAACGGTTTCACGCTTGACGAATTTGAAAAACGTTTAAAAACAAAGGAGTCGCCACCAATCTTTTTTGACTAGTTGTGATTGGTCACCTAAAATATTTTTATCTTTTTAACAAAATCTCAAAATTAATTAAGTTTTATTAAAAAGACAATTTTTGGTTTGCGAAAACAAAATTGGGTCCTGGAGTACGGTTACGCGTGGGGAAGGATTAGTATCCCCACAACGCCCGTTAAAAACGGTACCATAGTAATCATGTGTTACCCTTTGGTTTAATAAAATGGTCTTAATTTAACATTTAAAAAGAACTCCATTTATTTTGAAATCATTTTTTATTTGTATTAATTTTGAAACATTTAAATTTTATTTTTTATTTGAAATAAGTGAAAATCTTTTGTATTGAAAATTATTCCGAAGTACCCCAATACTCTGGTAGCATTTCGGATAATTTCCTCACCTAGAGATTTCTTAAGAATCACTACTTGTGAGTTCTACAGAATCTTATCATTGGAAGATTCACACTCGCTTTCAAAATTATTATGAATGCATATGATGTAAATAGATAATGAATGATGCAAATGAATTTTTTAATTTTTTATATAAATATTTCTTTATTTATTTTAAATAAAATTTTTTATTATTGAAAAACTGTACTAAGTATCCCAATACTTTGGTAACACCTAGTGAACTTCTCTCACCTAGGGATCAGTCAAGAAATCACTACTTGTGAGTTTCATGACATCCCATCATCGGACCATTGTTTAATTATTAAATTTCATTATTTATTTTTCTTTGTTTTTTATATAAAAATAAATTATTTATTTTCATTTTTAATAAAAATTTAAATTATTGAAAAATCATACTAAATATCTCAATACTCTGGTAACATTTCGTAGACTCTTCTCGCCTAGGGATCAGTCAAGAAATCACTACTTGTGAGTTTCATGACATCCCATCATCGGACCATTGTTAATTATTAAATTTCATTATTTATTTTTCTTTTTTTATATAAAAAATAAATTATTTATTTTCATTTTTAATAAAAATTTAAATTATTGAAAAATCATACTAAATATCTCAATACTCTGGTAACATTTAGTAGACTCTTCTCGCCTAGGGATCAGTCAAGAAATCACTACTTGTGAGTTTCATGACATCCCATCATCGGACCATTGTTAATTATTATATTTCATTATTTATTTTTCTTTTTTATATAAAAAATAAATTATTTATTTTCATTTTTAATAAAAATTTAAATTATTGAAAAATCATACTAAATATCTCAATACTCTGGTAACATTTAGTAGACTCTTCTCACCTAGGGATCAGTCAAGAAATCACTACTTGTGAGTTTCATGACATCCCATCATCGGACCATTGTTAATTATTAAATTTCATTATTTATTTTTCTTTTTTATATAAAAAATAAATTATTTATTTTCATTTTTAATAAAAATTTAAATTATTGAAAAATCATACTAAATATCTCAATACTCTGGTAACATTTAGTAGATTCTTCTCACATAGGGATCAGTCAAGAAATCACTACTTGTGAGTTTCATGATATCCCATTATCGGACAATTGTTTATTTAAATTTAAGTTTTATTTATTAATTTATTTATTTAGATTAAAAAACATTTATTTTATTTATTTATTTATTTTTGCCATGAAAATATATTAAAAGCCCACATAATAATACTTTTTTTATTTTTTAAAATTTTTAATTAATTTTAATTTTTTTGTTAACAAAACAAATAAATACTAAATCAATAAATAAATGAGAAAAGAAAGAAAGAAAAAAATAATTACCAAAACGGATTAGGCTTGGACCTAAAAGGAAATCTGCCAAAGAACAAAAATCGGGCCCAATAGCCAAAGCCCGAGTCTGCTGATTGAAGTGGGCTACGAATGGGCCGAATCGGGTTGCGGATCAAGTGGGCTGAGGGTGTTCCGGGTCAGGCGCACGGGTCGGGTCAGGAGGCACGCGGGTCTTCCTCTGGCGAGTCGGGTCGGGCGTGGGTGACGCGCGGATCCTGGACCCGAGTCGGGACCAGGCGCGGATCCTTCACTTTTTTTTTGCAGTTATAAAAGCCACCAATTTTTTTTTATTTCTTCATTTTTGCTTCTTTCACACAAAAAAAAAATCCAAGCCCCAAAAAAAGCTCTCTGCCTAGGGCGATTTCCTGTCGCCATTGAACCGCCATCGTCGGTGGGCCAAAATAAAAAAGCTCACCACTTTCAGAAGCTTCTCCACCCCTTCTTTCCGATTCCGACTTCCGTTTCCTTCGAAAACGCCTCTAACCCCACGGATCTGACTTCACTGAAGTCATTTTCACTTTCCCTTTTTTTTCGATTTGTTTTTTTGGTTGATGGTTTGATTGTGGCTTGTGGTTACTGGTTTTGTGTTTTACAGGTGTTAGGGGTGCTTAGATCTTAGATCTAAGTTTTGGGGCTCTCAGTGATTGTGGTTTGGTGAGGGTTACGGGTAGTGAGGAGGGCATGGATGATTTTTTCGTGGGGACAGTATCTCGGTGATGGTGTTTGGTGTTGGGTTTCGGTTTTGGGATGGTGATTTAGGTTTGTGTGTGCGTGGATTGGGGGTGGCAAGAGAGACTGATTTTGGGTCTCGGTTTTGGGATGACAGTCAGTTGGGTTTTCGGGTCTTGGGTGGTCAGGATTTGTAGTTTGTGGGTGAAGTGAGTTTCGGGCAAGGTAGCCGGACAGTGGCTATTTCTGGTTGTCTGTTTTTTCGGTGAGATAGAGTCCAGAAAAAAGAAAAATGGCCCCCCCTTTTTTGTTGCTGGTTGAGGGAGGGTTTTTGTAGAGTTGAGGGTTCGGGAATGGTGGTTGGCAGAGATGGGATGGGTAGACAGGAGAGGTGGCCGGCACTGGTGTCAGGCGGCGGTGGCTGATGGACAGCCTCGGGAGAGGGGTTAGCAGGAGTTGATGGACATCAGACAAATAATAATAAAATAAAATAAAAATAAAAAAACAAATAATAAAAATAAGAATAACAATAAAAATAAATAAAATATGCAATAATAATAATAGGAAATAAAGATAAAGATAAAAATAAATAAATAAATAAAAACAAATAAATAAATAATATATATAAAGACAATAATAATAATAATAATAATAATAATAATAATAATAATAATAATAATAATAATAATAATAATAATAGGATAAAATTAGGTGTCTATAATAATTAATAAAGATCAGATGGAAGTCTCGATGATTGTAAATAAGCAGCACTTAAAAACTTCCTAGGTTAGAAATATCATTAGATTTTTACCAATGTAGTGAATAATCTTTAGGATAATTTTAATGAAAAATTATCAACATTTTTAAAAAAATAAATAAAAACTAAAATAAATAAATTCTTAAACAAGAATTTATTAAAATAATAAAGATGGATAAGGGTCGTTCTAATGATCGAAGTCTTAGGGTGATTGTAAGTGAATAACATCTAAGAATTTTCTAGGTGAGAAATTCATTTAAATTTTTACCAACAGAAGATTTAAAAGGTAATTTCAATAAAAAACGATTAATATTCATTTTCACGATAAAATAAACTCAAAAATAAAATAGAATAAAAAATAATAATAAGATGAAGTAAAAATACAAAGGGATAAGAAGGGTAGAAATAAAAATTTTAAAGGCAAACATAGGATAATTTAAGGTTAGGTTGGTAGCATCAAAGATGGGTATTGTGAGGTGCTAATCATTCTTCACATAAAACCATACTAACGGACCTATGGTTTTTGAATGTAAACCAAACTTTGTTCATAGTTATAATTAGGTGTCCAATTACAACTTAGAATAATTGGTTGTGACTCCTAAAGTTTTATGTCTAGCGATTAAGTTCATGGATTTATACGTTATGACACACATAATAGTTAACAAATAGAACACAATAAGTTCAAACAAAATCTTACAAAAAAAAGTACAAGAAATATGAATATTTAAATTAAAATCTAAAAAAATATAAACTCAAATTAAATCGTAAATAAAATCAAAAGTAATTAAAAATGCATTTGTATAAAAAATAGTAAAAAGAGTTAAAGTTAGCAGATCGAGCCAAGTTGAATTTAGACTTGAAATGGTGAGCCGAAGCTTATCTTATTTTTAAACAGGTTTCGATTTTCAAAGTTCAAACTTATTTAATGAATTTAATATTCTTCTCCAATCCCATCTAAAAAATTGACAGATCTTTGAGTTTGGACGGATAATTCGATTATTGAACAAATCTAATTATTACACAAAATTGTTGAAATAATTCTTCCACTTAAACGTGGCTTAATTTGTTTATGAAGCTAAAGAAACAAGATGACAGGATTGATACTTCAATTTGCATATCTCAACTTCAGAAGAGTTTGTCTGAAAACTAAAAAGTATAGCGTCTACGGGCCAAGTCAATCCAAAAGGACGAATAAGTTTCATGCAAAAGTCATTGAAGATTGGCCCACCCATTCAAGACTTTTCTAACTTAAACCTTTCCCACCGATCCATAAGAATTGGTCGGTTGACAAGAAAAAAGAGCTACTCTCCTTAACAATTGGACTAACCGTATACGTTAAATGGTATTTTATCTTTGAAATCAAAAGAAATCTTAAGGCTAAAATATTAACAATGCCCTTAAACTTATAAAAATTAACATAAACCCAAAAGTGACTTAATCGAATCGAATTAATTGAATTTTAATTGGTTAAATGAATTTTAATTTGTTTTTATTCATATGTAACCTTTTATTTTGAAATAAGGGCTTATTTGAGTACAAATTAAAGTACAATAGTTTATTTGGACACAATAATAATATAAGGATTTGTTTAAATAAAGTAACAAAGTTCGAGGACTTTTTTAATATTTTAGCAAAATCTTAACCCTAATATTCCATGATTAATGAAATTGATTTCCGGATCAAAATTATGCTAAAAAAAAGAGTGAAAACAAGCATTTGTAATGCCTCAATTTTATATTAAATTCTGTTATGATATATGACTAGAAACTTAATTTCATACAATTTTGATAAAGTAAATATTTGAAACTCTCAAAGTCAAAACAAATAATATTTCATAATTTTTTTATTGAACGGAAACAAACTTTTTATTAGCCATAAATTATGAAAAAAATGACATCACACAATTACATTTACATCTGATATTTAAATTATGGGAAAAAATTGAAGATTTGGGAAGCTTAAAACAGGTTAACCAGCTTTCAAGATTGAACATCTTACGTCAATTAGAGAATATTGTGATTGTCATACAATAAGATGAGGCCCATGACTCTTGAACTGAAAAATTCAGTTAATCAATCACTCAGATGAATTGTGAACTTTTTATATTCAGCTGCACTTTCTTTAATATAGAAGGCAATATCAAAGATGTGAGACTTCAATTGCCAAATCTATCAAATATTCAAATATATTAAGTTGGCTTCTTTTGTTCTGAAAACAGAACATTTTGGCTTTGAATGAAAACAAAATAAATGCACAAGTTCAAAGTTTCATCGGGCATCCAAGACAGATTATTAGTTTGTTTTCAGAGTAAATCTCTGGTATGCTCTGACTTCAATTTCGGATTGCATCAACCATACTTCTGACATTTGAGAAAGCCGGTTGCGTCGGAGAAGGTAAGAAGGTAAGCTCATTACTCAGCATCAAAAAAACATCAGACATGATTGGTCTGTCTGCTGCACGTACTTGAACACAAAGAAGTGCAATGTTAATGTATCTAATTGCTGCATTCGCAGAAGAACTATCTTGCATTCCAGAATCTAACAAATCCAGAGGCCTACTGCTTGTCCAAAGATCCAATGCTTGAAACGTGAAAATAATCTCGGTTCAGTTACCAGGGGATCAGTCATCAAAGAAATCTAGCCGGAGATGTCAATTATGGTCTGAAAACTTTTGAATTATTCTTAATAGATTGTAAGAAATAGGAAAAATATAATTGACTATGTGCATAAATTATATTACTCACATATCCTAGAAGATTCAGAGAATTGCTTTGATAAAAACCGGTGTTCTTCTTGCCACTTAAAATCTCCAACAACCAAACTCCGAAGCTAAAGACTAACCAAACCCGACCCGTTTAAGTAAAGTTATGGTAGTCTATAATCGGGTTTGGAACGGGTTCGGAACGGATTCGGGTAGTGAAATTATTGCCCGTCACGGGTTCGGGTAGCGGGTACCCTAAGGTAACTAATTAAACTTTAATTAGGGTACCTGCTACCCGAACCCGATTATAAATAATAATTAATTAATACAATATTTATATTTTTTTATATAAATTATTTATTATTAATGTTTTATTTAATTAAATTAAATCATTATATATTATAATTATGATTTTTAACTTTAATTTATTTTTATGAGTTAAATTAAATTTATTAATATAATGTTTTAATTAACTTATTTTAAAATTAATTTTAAATTTAAATTTAAAAGTCAAACTTTGACTTAATAAACGGGTAGTTAAACGGGTTCGGATAGTTAAACGGGTATTTTATATTTTATAGGATTAGGGTTCGGGTAGCATAAATAAAAATAATCGGGTAGTTAATCGGGTTAGGGTATTATTAAACTTAATCGGGTTTGGATTCGGGTATCCCAAATTTAGCGGGTACCCGACCTGTTTACATCCCTACTAAAGACATCTGATTTCACAGAGAAGACACCTCCTAAAGCATACTTGAGAGCCATGTAGCCACTGTATTTCATAATAAATCAAATCATTTACATGTTTCATGATTAAGAATAGATGCAGCACTGATTCTATGATTTTAAGATGGCAATCAGGAAATGCAGCCCATTCTGGAAAGTTCCTGGTGCAGAAATAACCCAACATAGGACCACATGAAAGAACATGGTAAAACTACAGCAACCACTTGGCAAATGTTGCTGGTGCAGAAAGTTCACTGTGCAGAAATACCTACTAGATGTGTGGGGTTCAACCCACATTAATTATTAGAGTCCTACTTGGAGTCAGTTAGGGATTTGTTTTTTCTCTATATAAAGTGTTGCATAAACAAGTTGTAAGACAAAGTGAGAAGTCTATTTTGGTGAGAGGCGACACAAGAGAGAAAAAGTAAGCTTTAGGCTTTGTGATATTTTTCTTGTTCCATAGAGAGAGCAAGGGGAGCGATAAGCTTGTACAACAATTAGATATTCTTTGGGTAGATTATCTTGGTGAATCCAAAGAAGTAAACTTTATTGTTTTTAGGCCAATTGTTGGAACCTTGAGCTTTGGGCAAAAAGCCTAGGGTATTGAAACTTTGTAATTTGCTTATTTCTCATAGTGGATTTTTATTCGGTTTGCCCCGTGGTTTTTCTCTCTACGCTGGAGAGTTTTCCACGTTAAACTTTGGTGTCGTTTTATTTCCTGCGTATTATTTGTGGCTTGGTAGCTTGATTTATTATTACTATTGGCTTGGGATATTGCTGTTGATTGTTATGGGTATTGTTATTGTGACATTGCTTTTGCGTATTTGTCGTTTGAGGCCCAACAACTGGTATCAAGAGCTCAGGTTAGTGCTTCGAGATGATGGAAGGAGATACAGGATCCATGATAAAATTGACAGCTTCAAATTATTCAATTTGGAAGCTAATGATGGAAGATCATCTATACTGCAAAGATCTGTATGAGCCAGTATTGAGTGATTCTGCTAAGCCAACAGATATGAAAGATGATGAATGGAAAAAGTTAGATAGGAAGACTCTGGGAAGCATTAGAAGATCGGTAGACATTAGTGTTTTTCATCATGTTGCGCAGGAGACAAGTGCTTCCCGTGTTTGGAAAAAATTAGCATCGCTATATGAGAGAAAGACCGCCTTGAATAAAGTTATGCTTGTTAAGAAGCTTGCTACTCTATAGTATAAGGAGGGAAGATCTATCTCTGAGCATTTGAGTGACTTTCAAGATCTGTTCAATCGGATGACCACTATGAAACTGCAAATGGATGATGAGATGAAAGCATTGTTTCTTCTGGACTCATTGCCAGATAGCTGGGAGACACTAGTTGTGATTGTTCTTAATTCAGCTCCTAGTGGCACGGTGACCTTGGTAAAAGACAGTATGTTTAATGAAGAAGCAAGGCGAAAGGAGACCAACTCTGGGAATGAAGCTCTTGTCACAGAGAACAGGGGCAGAACTAAAGACAGAGGTTAGGATTCTAGAGGTCGCAGTACGTCTAATAACAAACATAAGTCCAGAGATAGGGTGAAGTGCTTTCATTGTGGCAAACTTGGTCACATAAAGCGGAATTGTAGGATCTTGAAGCAAGAGTGGAAAGATGAGAAAAGTAAGAATAACTCGAATGATGAAAATGTTACAACGGTGAATTCTTATAGTGAAATGGTTTCTGTGATTTGTACACTTGGTGAGTGTAACCATGTAGAGGATTCTGGCATTGAGTGAATAGTTGACACCGGAGCGTCATATCATTGTGTTACTAATAAGGAATTGTTTACAACCTACAGAATAGGTGATTTTGGTTATACCAAGATGGGAAATAAGAGTACGTCACAGATTGCTGGGATTGGTGATATAGTGCTACAAACAAGCACTGGTTGTACATTGACTTTGAGGGATGTCAGACACATTCCAGATTTGAGGATGAACTTGCTTGTAGTGAATGTCCTTGATAAGGAAGGATATGAGAGTCAACAGAAAAATGGGAGGTGGAAGCTTCTCAAAGGGTCTTTGATAGTTGCAAAAGGAAAGTTGTGTTGCACTATGTACAAGACTTGGATGAAGTTGCTAGGCAGTCAGGTAAATACCGTTAAGGATGATGCTTCAGCAAATTTGTGGCACAGGAGACTGGCACACATGATTGAGAAAGGGTTAAAGATTTTGGCGAGGCAGTCCCTCATTCCCTCAGCCAAAGATATTTCTCTTAATTCATGTGATTATTGTTTATTTGGTAAGCATCGTAGAGTTTCTTTTAGGAAGATTTCTAAAAGAAAGAAAAATAAACTTGAGTTAATTCATTTTGATGTATGTGGTCCCATAGAAGTAGAGTCATCAGGTGGTAATAGATATTTTGTTACTTTTATTGATGATGCTTCACGAAAAACTTGGGTGCATATGTTGAGAAACAAAAGCCAGGTATTGCAGTATTTTCAGAAATTTCATGCCATGATGGAAAGGATGACAGGATTATCCTTAAAGTGTATTCGTACAGATAATGTTGGTGAATACACATCGAAAGACTTTAAAGCCTATTGTTCAAAGCATGGGATCAAGCATGAAAGGACAGAACATGGGACACCACAACATAATGGTGTTGCTGAAAGGATGAATCGCACCATTATAGAGAGAGTCAGATGCATGCTGAGGATGGCAAAATTGCCTAAAGCATTCTAGGGTGAAGCAGTTAATACAGCATGCTATTTGCTTAGTAGATCACCATCAGTGCCATTGGGCTTTGACATTCCAGAAATGGTATGGACAGGGAAGAAAGTTTCATATTCACATTTGAAGGTCTTTGGCTGTGCAGCATTCATGTGCCAAAGGAGCAGAGGTCAAAGCTAGATAGCAAGGCTACTCCATGTGTGTTTGTTGGGTATGGTGATGAAGAATATGGCTAGTGGCTACGGGATCCAGAGAAGAAAAAGACAATTAGAAGTAGGGATGTGGCTTTCCATGAAAATGAGTTCATTACAGACTTTGAGAAAAATGAAAAGACTACACAGGTTATGGTTGAGAATGATGACTCAACGCCTGCAGGGATTCCACCTAGAGGTGCCAAAAATGGTGGAAATGCACAAGATGTAGAACTTGGGGATAGAGATGAGCCAGCCACAGTTGATGATGGGATAGATGCTGATAATGACATTGCACAGCCAGATGCAGTGGGTTTTGAGCAGGGGGCGCAACCCTCTCAACCAGGGAGTGTTGACCAGGGGGAGCCAGCCCCAATACAGAGAAGTGTAGAGCCTGATGTCATAAGATCTTCTAGGGAGCATCGGCCATCTACTAGGTATACTAGTTCAGAATATATTTTGGTCACAAGTGACGAGGAGCTAGAGAGCTTCCAAGATGTGCATGATACTCCAGATAGGGAGTATTGGTTAAAGGAAATGAAAGAGGAAATGGATTCATTGCAGAAAAATGGCACTTATGACCTTGTTGTGCTTCCGAAAGGAAGAAGACCATTGAAGAATAAATGGGCGTTCAACCTGAAAAAGGATGGTGACAAGCTAGTGAGATACAAAGTTCGATTGGTGCTAAAAGGCTTTGGTCAAAAACCAGGCATTGATTTTGATAAGATTTTTTCTTTCGTTGTGAAGATGAGTTCCATTTGAGTGGTATTGGGATTAGTAGCTAGTTTGAATCTTGAGCTTGAGCAATTTGATGTGAAGATTGCATTCTTGCATGGTGATTTGCAAGAGGAGATTTATATGGATCAGCTCGAGGGTTTTGAAGTGAAAGGGAAGGAGCACATGATTTGCAAATTGAAGAAGAGCTTGTATGGCTTGAAGTAAGCTCTTAGGCAATGGTACAAGAAGTTTGATTCTTTTATGGTAAGCCAAAACTGTAAAAGAACGGTAGCAGATCCTTGTGTGTATGTGAGAAAATTCCCAGATGGTGACTTCATTATTCTCTTATTATATGTTGATGATATGCTGATTAAAGAATGTAATACTGAAATTTGAAAACAGAATATGAGACTGAAAATTTGAAACAGAATAGCTTGAATTTTCTGTTCTGGCTTACTCTTTTTATTCCTCAAATAGGGGCTCTTATATAAAGATAATACCCACAATAAATTAGAGAAACATTCCTAAAAATCAGCTGATAATCTCAGCCATATCTAAATTTAAAATACAACAATAAAGTAGGAGAGATAATCTTCTGTTTAAATTAAAACTCATCCCTGAAAAGTAAGTAATCCTGAAACTCTAAATATTTCAACACTCCCCCTTAAGCTGGGTTGTAAATATTAATCATACCCAGCTTGTTTACAAAATTATCAAATGACACCCTAGGCAAACCTTTAGTGAAAATATCAGCCACTTGATAGCTTGTAGAAATGTATGATAGATTAATGATGCCTTCCTCAATTTTCTCCTTAATGAAATGTCTGTCAATCTCCACGTGTTTAATCTTGTCATGATGCACTGAATTTTTTGCTATACTTATGGCTGCTTGATTGCCACATAACATCTTAAATGATTTATTTGTAGACAGCTTTAATTCATAAAGGACTCTTCTTATCCACATTCCTTCACATACAGCCAAAGCCATAGCTCGAAATTTTGCTTCAGCACTACTTCTTGCCACCACAGACTGTTTTTTACTCCTCCATGTGACTAGATTCCCCCATAGAAAAGTACAATACCCGGTGGTGGATCTTCTATCGGTTACTGATCCTGCCCAATCTGCATCTGAGAACACTTCAACTTCTCTACTACTTCCTTTCTTGAAGAATAGACCTTTACTTGGGGTCATCTTTAAATAACATAGAATACGATACACAGCCTCAAAATGCTCTTCATTTGGATTGTTCATGAATTGACTAACAACACTCACTGAGAAGCTAATATCAGGACAGGTATGAGATAAGTAGATGAGTCTTCCAACAAGTCTTTGGTATCTCTCTTTGTTGACTGGAGCACAATTCTCCTTTAACCTAATTTTACAGGTTGTATCCATGGGTGTATTTATAGGTTTACACCCTAACATACCTGTATCTTTCAGCAAATCCAAAGTATATTTTCTTTATGACACCATGATGCCCTTCTTTGATCTTGCAACTTCCATCCCTAGAAAATAACGTAGTTGTCCCAAGTCCTTAATTTCAAACTCTTTGGCCAACAGAATCTTCAATCTAGCAATTTCTTCTAGGTAGTCTCCTGTCAATATAATATCATCAACATACACAATTAACACAGCAATTTTACCTGTAGAAGAATGTTTAGTGAAGAGTGTGTGATCGGTTTGCCCCTGTTGGAATCCATGGTGTTTGAGTACTCGAGTGAATCTATCAAACCATGCACGAGGTGATTGCTTCAAACCATAGAGAGACTTAAGTAATTTGCAAACAAGATGTGGACTTCTTTCATCCTTAAAACCTGGTGGAATCTCCATGTACACTTCCTCTTCTAAATCACCATTTAGGAAGGCATTCTTCACGTCTAGTTGTTGCAATTCCCAATCAAGATTAGCTGCTATTGATAGAAGTATCCTTATCGTGTTTAGCTTAGCAACTGGAGTGAAAGTCTCTTGGTAATCAATACAGTAGGTTTGAGTGTAACCTTTGGCAACCAATCTAGCCTTATATCTGTCGATACTGCCATTTGCTTTATACTTCGCATTGAATATCCATTTACATCCTACTGGGGTTTTTCCATTTGGAAGTTTCACCATTTCCCATGTACCATTCTTTTCCAAGGCTCATATTTCCTCCTTTACTGCTTGTTCCCACTCTAGAGTCTTGAGTGCATGTTCTATGGTCTGTGGAATCTCAACAAGTGATAATTTAGTAGTAAAGGCTTTAAACTTGGAAGACAACCTTTCATAAGACAAAAAATTAGAAATTGGATGTTGAGTGCATGCTCTAATCCCTTTCCTTCTAACAATTGGAACATCAAGATCATCACCCATAGAATCACAAAGAGGAGTTTCAGAGTTACCTAATCTAGATTTCATGTTGTTGGAGCTCGATTCAGATTCATGGGTTTGCTTTGGAGTAGGTTCGGACTCTACCCTCTTTTGGACTCGTGATCTTCTAGAATAGACTTGAAGTTCCTTGTTGTTTGCAACTGATTCATTTGGCCCATGATAAATTCAGGTAAGGTGCTGCTTTGAGGAGGTTGTTGTTTGGTTTCAGGTAAGGGGCTATTTTGAGGAGGTTGTTGCATTATTTCGGGTTCGGTTTCAGGTAAGGGGCTATTTTGAGGAGGTTGCTGTATTATTTCTGGTTCAATTGGCAACAAACACTGATATTCATGTTGCTGTTTTGTAACATGATTCTCCCCCTGAATATCAGTTTTAGTGAAGTAGGGTTGGTTTTCAATAAAAGTAACATCCATGGTGGTGTAGAACCGATGAGTAATGGGAGAGTAGCATTTATACCCTTTTTGATTGGAAGCATAACCGAGAAAGATGCATTTTATGGATTTGGGGTCAAGTTTGCTACGATGTTGGGAATGATCATGGATGAATACAGTGCAGCCAAATATTTTGAGTGGGAGGTTTCAATCTCATATTCTGTTTTCAAATTTCAGTATTACATTCTTTATGGCATCAAAGCAGGTCTGATCCATCTTCTTTGCCACTGTACAGTATGGCATCAGGCAAACAAACGCTTGCTGAAATCACCTCAGGTTCCACTGGATTGGTACCAGTCACTGTCAAGCATACTACAACCGCTTCCACTGAGTGTACTGTGATGAACAAATAGTTATATCCTCGCAAGTGCACGAATCAAGGTAGTATAGCGTGCAAATACAAGAGTCAATCCGACAGAGATTTGCTAAATTTATTCAATTAAAATTCAACTACTTATCCTCTAAAAATTTATAAAAGCCAATAAAAAAATTATCTAAGTATCTAATTAACTAATGGAATTAATTAACCTAATAAAACAAATAAATTCACCAATAGAGAAAAGCCTAGGAATTTGATTTCACCAATACATTGCAATTTTATGTCTTCAATCCTAAAAATCTCAATTCAATTCTAGGTTTCATTCTTCCTAATATATGATTACTCTGTTTGATGGTAGCTATAATCAAGTATTTTTAATCATTAAATTATCTATGATATGTAGCATAATCAATGACTAAAAACCCATTAAGAATAGAAGAACATATAACAAGAACCAAATAAATATTCTAGCTTGATGTATGCATCAAATTTTTATTCAATCATTTAAGAGAGCTATACATGGCTTAGCATATGATATGTACCCTTACCATGTCTCAAACAATCAATTAATTTATATTAAAGGTGGCCAATCATTAACACAAATCAAAAGATTTAATTAATCACAATGAATAATACTAGAATTTAAGAATTGATCAATTAATCATAAAAACATAAAATATGCAAGTAGGCTCAATCAAATTCCTAGTAAAAAAATTAGTTCATGTTTAATTTAGCAAATATCCACAAATTAAATTTGCAAATCATACTTTAGATTAAATAATAAACTAATTCAAAATCAATTTAGTAATGTAAAGAATTAAAATAAAAAAAGTAAGTTGACAGCCCATTTAATGCCAACTTTAAGCATGTGCACATGAAACCAAAAACGTGAAACCAAAAGCAAACAGCAAGCGGAGTTGGCGTTGGCAAGCACTTCACGCAAAAACCAATAGCCTTCGGCCACGTCGTTCAAGCAACACCTATTGCCCACAAGCAGCAACTCAAGCCAGCCCTCTTCCTCGTTGACTGCGGCAAAGACGAAGATCTCACTGCTAGATATTTCACGGTTTCAATAGCAACTCCAACGTCCAAGTCAGCTTGTGTTCTGCCTCCTTCTATTCTGCACCTCACTTTTCTTTTCTCCCCAAATTGCTCTCTGTTTCTTTTCTGCAAATTCTCTATCTTGATTTTTTTCTATTGTCCTTTACTGCCGCCCCTCTCCTTTTTTTATAATTTTTCCATTAAGATTTTTAGGGTTTCTTTTTAATCAAGAATAAATCTCAACCCTCTATTTTATTTTAATCCTATGGTCCAAAAGTCTTTAAAACAAATCAAAATTTAATTACAACTTTAGAAAGTCAAACAATGTATATTTCAAAAAATTATTCCAATTACAAAATTTATTGTTTGATTTCATGCCATAATTTTCAAAATTAATTTCAAATCACTTTTTCTAAATTAATTCAAAAGATACATTAAACATTTAATTTTACACAAGAATATAGCAATAAAGGTAGTAATTAAACCATGAATAATATAACAAATATATTATTATCAAATACCCCCAAACCTACTTTTTTGCTAGTCCTCGAGCAAAATTAAAAGAAAATGCACTTGTTTGTGACATTTAAGAACAAAAGTGAAAACTCAAGGCACCCAAATTTTTTTTTCACCCAAATTCATGTAAATTCAATTCTACTTGATTTTCACATATTGCCTCAAGTATACCTCACATCTATGATTAAAGTAATTGTTCAAAACACAACTCAATAATCTCATAATTCAAATGTTAATTAACTCAAATCATGATATCAGATGTGTGTGTGTGTTTAGCCAAACTCAAATTCCTTGTCAGTACTTAATTAAAATTATGCAACTCATGAATAATTGATGTGATCTCAAAATTTTTTTTTATTTTTATTTTATTGACAATCCATAGGCTTGCTCTTCTTACATCTCTCCACTAATGTAGACAATAAAATTAACTTAGATCAATAGGTCTTTATTAGCTTATAATGTTTGGCCAAGGTATTGGTTAACAAAGAAAGGGAAGGTAACAATCAAAACAAAAGAGCTAAAAATGATAAAGCACATATTAAATTTCTCTCTCCTTTTTTTTTACTTCCTTTTTTTTTTGAAACTCCACATATTTATCTCCACAACCCCCAAACCTATCTTTTTCATATATTTGTTTGTGGATGACAATTTCCATGCCACATTTTAAACTCCTTCTTCTCTCTTTCTTTTTTTTTATCACAGTCGAGTCAAGGCATGATCCACACAATTTTTTTTGACAACCTCTTCATTTATTTCTAGCTTGAAAATTTTTCTTGAATCACATCCCCTCAATGATAAATATGTGCATTAAAGCTCTCTTTAAGGGTACATTCATTGTTTTTCAGGCTAATTTGGGTAAGGTCAATTAGGTTACAAGAAAATTCAAATGGTGGCTATTCATATGCTTTTGCATATGCCATTCTTTCCATAAGGCTCAATGGGGTATACTAGTGAATAATTTGTAACATGGTAGGCTTGAAAGGCTCAAACGTTCTAAGGAATGCCTAAATCATCTCTAAGTCAATCAATTGCCTATGATTTCGCCTCAAGTGTAATAAAACAAGTTCTAAAGTGTCATGCATGATCACTAATTTCACAAGTTCACATAATCAGTTACTAAATATCAACAATTCATAAGAGTATGGCTTATGTGCTCAATTGTTTATCAATCATGAAGTGAATAAAATTAACAACAAATTATTTAATTACCTAAGTATGCATTTCTCACAATCACTTGACCATAGTAAAATTTTCTCATATTCATCATAGGCTAGTGAAAAAGAAAAACACAAGTCCAAGTTTTTTTTTAATTTTTAAAATTTTTTTATTTTTTTAATTTTTTTATTTAAAAAATAATAATAGACTAAACAGACACAAACTAAACCACACCCCCAAACCTAAATCAAACTTTGTCCTCAAAGTTGAAAAACAAAGATTAATAAAAGAGTAGGAATGTGCACACTAAAAAAAATAAAAATAAAAAGAATGAAAAATCATACCTAATTGGGTTGCCTCCCAACAAGCGCTTTATTTAACGTCTAGGCAAGACGGAATGCTAGGTCTAAGGCTTCTCCAAATCAACAAAATCCACTATCTGGCCCTTTGGAGTGCCTTCCAAGTATGGCTTCAATCTATGCCCATTCACCTTGAAATTAGCTCCTGTTCTCATGTTCTTAATCTCGACTGCACCATAAGGAAACACTTTCCGCACCAAAAATGGTCCACACCACCTTGACTGCAACTTTCCTGGAAAGAGACGCAAACTTGAATCATAAAGTAAAACTTTCATACCTTGTTTGAACTCTTTCCGGAGAATAGATTTGTCGCGATACAGCTTTCTTCTCTCTTTGTAAATCTTTGCATTCTCATAAGCTTCTTTTCGAATCTCATCCAACTCATTCAATAGGAGCTTCCTAGTTCCACAAGCTAATTTGTCATATGTTTTATCCTGTACAAGATTAGAGCCAACAACTGAGTCTAAAACATCAACTGAGAAGCAATCGTTAGAATCTGTAGATAATTTTAAAGAATTAAACACAGAAAATTCCACAGTCTCATCTAAGACTGTCATGGTTAGTTTTCCATTTTGAACATCAATGATTGTCTTTGTTGTAGCCATGAATGGACGCCCAAGCAAAATGGGTAGCTCATGCTCATTCTTTGACTGTCTCTCTATGTCCAAAACTACAAAATCAGCATGAATGATTAGTTTATCAATTTGAACTAAAATATCCTCCACAATGCCTCTAGGATATCTAATTGAACGATCAGCAAGTTGAAAAGACATTGTGGTAGGTTTTAGCTCCCCTAAACCTAATTGCAAGTAAACAGAATAAGGCATTAAAGTAATGCTTGCACCCAAATCCAACATTGCCTTTTCCTTCTTTGAACCTCCCATAGTAATGTTGATATTAAAGCTCCCAGGATCTTTAATTTAGGTGGTAAATTACTTTGAAGCACATCACTTACCGTTTCCGAAACCATTACCTTTTCATTTGGCTCATACTTACGCTTGTGAGTATTCAATTCTTTTAAGAACTTTGCATAAGATGGAATGTTCCTGATCATATCAAGTAAAGGTAAGTTCACATTAACCTTAGACAAAATATCATATATTTCAGAAAATGACTTATCCAATTTGTTTTTCTTGAGTCTGCCTGGAAACGGAATAGAAGGAACATAGGGGTGTTGAGCCTTGTGTAACTTAGGAGTTTCACAAGATGGATTGGACTCCTCACTTTGATTTGGTTCTTCAATATCCTTATTTTTGCCACCACTTGAGCTTTAATCTTGTTGCTTCTCCTTGGCAAGCTCATCACCTGCAGGTAAGGTTAAACTTTAATCAGAATCATCATTCATTTTATTATCAAATACCTTACCATTTCTCAAAATAGTAATAGATTTGGCTTGCTCAGGTTGGCTTGGAAATTTTCCAGGAACATGGCCTTGCAATGCCTCGGCAATTTGTCCAACTTGGACCTCTAATTTTCGCTGAGAAGCCTCTAGTTGCTGGAATCTCTATTCATTGCTTTGTTGATTACTCTGACAAACTTCTATGAAGTTTTGCAAAGTATCCTCTAAAGCTGGCCTCCGTGGTTGAAAAAAAGAGCTTGCTTGATTCTGGTTTTGGTTGTTACTCCATGAAAAATTGGGGTGACTTCTCCAACCCGGGTTATAAGTATTTGAAAAAGGATCATTCCTCACCCGTGGGTTATGAGAGTTCATCATATTGGCTTGCTCAACAAAATCTGGAAATTTTTCACTAGAAGGACAAGCATTAGTAGCATGACCATAAATCCCACATACCTCATTAGACACTGGCATTCTTTGACCCATCATCATAGCACACATGGACTTCATTTGCTTAGTTAATTCTGAAACCTGCATTGCCAACTCAGTGTTAGTGTTAATCTCATAAAGACCTTTAGGCTTACCTCTAACACTCTTTTGTTGCGAATTAGCTCCAAGCATCTTGTAGAGCACGTAGGTCTCTTGTGCAGTCTTTTCTCCCATGGCACCTCCAACAGCATTATCGACCATAGCTTGACAAGCTTGGGTTAGTCCATCATAAAAAAATTGATTTTGCAATTCTAATGGGTACCGATGATGTGGACATTGTATCAAAAGCAATTTAAAGCGTTCCCAAGCTTCATGGAATGCCTCACCATCTGCTTGTGTGAATGTTGCAATCTTACCCCTCAATTCAATGGTTTTGGCATGTGAGTAGAACTTACCTATGAACTTATTGTACACTGCATCCCATGTGGTAAGTGAGGCTGGGGTTATAGACATGAACCATGTCTTTGTTGCATCCTTCAAGGTATAGGGAAAACATTTAATTCGTAATTGGTCTTTAGTTAACCCCCGCACAGGAAAAGTTTGAACAATTGCATAAAAATCACGAATGAATGTCAAAGGATCTTCAATAGCAGCACCATGAAAAGAAGGAAGCATATTAAAATGAATATTCTTAAGCTCATAGTTTCTGGCTGCATCATTGAGAACAATGCATGATGGTGATGTCCCCACAGTAGGACGTGCAAACTCCTTTATAGGACGATTTGCAACTCGATTTTGAACTTGGTTTTGAACTTGATTCCCAACTTGTAACTCCATGTTGGATTCAACTAATTCCTCTTCTTGTGCCTTAGCTTTCCTATCGACTCTGTCAATTTGATCGTTGATGGGCACTATCTCTTGACTAAGTGATTGTCGACCTTGCATCCACTACACAAAAAAAATAAATAAATTAATTAAAAAAGAAAAATAATAAAAGAAAAACACACGTAGTTAAATAAAATTGAATAAACTCAAGACAAATCCCCGGCAACGGTGCCAAAAACTTGATGAACAGATAGTTATATCCTCGCAAGTGCACGAATCAAGGTAGTATAGTGTGCAAATACAAGAGTCGATCCCACAGAGATTTGCTAAATTTATTCAATTAAAATTCAACTACTTATCCTCTAAAAATTTATAAAAGCCAATAAAAAAATTATCTAAGTATCTAATTAACTAATGGAATTAATTAACCTAATAAAACAAATAAATTCACCAATAGAGAAAAGCATAGGAATTTGATTTCACCAATACATTGCAATTTTATGTCTTCAATCCTAAAAATTTCAATTCAATTCTGGGTTTCATTCTTCCTAATATATGATTACTCTGTTTGATGGCAGCTATAATCAAGTATTTTTAATCATTAAATTATCTATGATGTGTAGCATAATCAATGACTAAAAACCCATTAAGAATAGAAGAACATATAACAAGAACCAAATAAATATTCTAGCTTGATGTACGCATCAAATATTTATTTAATCATTCAAGAGAGCTATACATAGCTTAGCATATGATGTGTACCCTTACCATGTCTCAAACAATCAATT
The DNA here is from genome assembly GCA_032173925.1 of Heritiera fomes. Lineage (NCBI taxonomy): Eukaryota > Viridiplantae > Streptophyta > Magnoliopsida > Malvales > Malvaceae > Heritiera > Heritiera fomes. Next base: position 11,130,497 of record JAPDPM010000015.1, on the reverse strand, counting down.
AATTTATATTAAAGGTGGCCAATCATTAACACAAATCAAAAGATTTAATTAATCACAATGAATGATACTAGAATTTAAGAATTGATCAATTAATCATAAAAACATAAAATATGCAAGTAGGCTCAATCAAATTCCTAGTAAAAAAAATTAGTTCATGTTTAATTTAGCAAAAATCCACAAATTAAATTTGCAAATCATACTTTAGATTAAATAATAAACTAATTCAAAATCAATTTAGTAATGTAAAGAATTAAAATAAAAAAAGTAAGTTGACAGCCCATTTAATGCCAACTTTAAGCATGTGCACATGAAACCAAAAACGTGAAACCAAAAGCAAACAGCAAGCGGAGATGGCGTTGGCAAGCACTTCACGCAACAACCAATAGCCTTCGACCACGTCGTTCAAGAAACACCTATTGCCCACAAGCAGCAACTCAAGCCAGCCCTTTCTTCCTCGTTGACTGTGGCAAAGACGAAGATCTCACTGCTAGATATTTCACGGTTTCAGTAGCAACTCCAACGTCCAAGTCAGCTTGTGTTCTGCCTCCTTCTATTCTGCACCTCAGTTTTCTTTTCTCCCCAAATTGCTCTCTGTTTCTTTTATGCAATTTCTCTATCTTGATTTTTTTTCTGTTGTCCTTTACTGCCGCCCCTCTCCTCTTTTTATAATTTTTACATTAAGATTTTTGGGGTTTCTTTTTAATCAAGAATAAATCTCAACCCTCTATTTTATTTTAAACCTATGGTCCAAAAGTCTTTAAAACAAATCAAAATTTAATTACAGCTTTAGAAAGTCAAACAATGTATATTTCAAAAATTTATTCAAATTACAAAATTTATTGTTTGATTTCATGCCATAATTTCCAAAATTAATTCCAAATCACTTTTTCTAAATTAATTCAAAAGATACATTAAACATTTAATTTTATACAAGAATATAGCAATAAAGGTAGTAATTAAACCATGAATAATATAACAAATATATTATTATCATACTGCATTCACAAAGGGGCAATTAGACATCCTCCAACAATTAATCCAAAAGGTTCAGCCTAGTTCAGTTGTTGGTACAAGCTTAGTTGCTTAGAGAGGTAATTATCTAAATGCTCTCAATGCAGAGGTTGATAGAAATAGTGATTGGATCATTGACTCCGGAGCATCAGATCACATGACTGGTAATGTGAAAATTTTCCAACACCTTCGCCCTTGTCTGAAAGGTCTTTCAGTAAAAATTACTGATGGCTCATTATCTACAGTTATTAGAGTTGGAACTGTCGTTGTCTCAAAAAATTTAGTCCTAAATTCTGTCCTTTATATTCCTAAATTGAAATGTAATTTACTCTCAATCAGTAAGTTATCAAAGCATATGAATTGTATCACAAAATTTTACCCAACTTGGTGTGAATTTCAGGACTTGGAATCAGGGAAGACAATTGGCAATGCTAAAGAAAGGGCTGGCCTATATCTCCTAAGGACTGATTCCTTCAAGCTCAAAGATCAAATTGCTTGCAATGCTTTCTCTAACCTTGATCATGTTTTTCTAGTTCTAATAATCCTAGTGTAGTAACTTTATGGCATTATCGCATGGGTCATCCTTCTTTCTCCTACATGAAAAAAATGTTTTCATCTTTGTTTAACAAAAATCAAGGTCCTTTTCAATGTGAGATCTGTCATTTGTTCAAACAAACACGCACAACATTCCATACTCAGCCTTATAGATCATCCTAACCATTTACCCTTATACATAGTGACATCTGGGGACCATCTAGAATAAGAAATGTCTCAGGTGCAAGATGGTTCATTTCTTTCATAGACGACCACACTAGGATTACTTGGCTTTTTCTCATGAAAGAAAAATCTGAAACATGTGCAATCTTTGAAAATTTTCATAAGATGATCCAAACTCAGTTCCAAACCAAAATCCAAATTCTTAAAACTGACAATGCCAAAGACTATTTTAACTCTGTTCTTAACAACTACCTATTAGCTAATGGCATTATTCATCAAAATTCATGTGTTGACACCCCTCAACAAAATGGGATTGCTGAAAAGAAAAATCGCCATGTCCATGATATTGCTCTGATACCATAAAGAATGTAATACTGAAATTTGAAAATAGAATATGAGATTGAAATTTTGAAACAGAATAGCTTGAACTTTCTGTTCTGGCTTACTTTTTTTATTCCTCAAATAGGGGCTCTTATATAAAGATAATACCCACAATAAATCAGAGATAACATTCCTAAAAATCAGTTGATAATCTCAGCCTTATCTAAATTTAAAATATAGCAATAAAGTAGGAGAGATAATCTCCTGTTTAAATTAAAACTCATCCCTGCAAAGTAAGTAATCCTGAAACTCTAAAGATTTCAACACTGATTATAGGGCAAGATGCTCGTATGATTCGTAGGTTGAAGGAGGCATTATCTAAGTCCTTTGACATGAAGGATTTAGGTCCAGCAAAGCAGATTTTAGGTATAGATATCATTCGTGATAGGAAAGCTGGAAAGCTGTGGTTGTCACAAGAAAAGTATGTTGAACAGGTGCTAGCAAGATTCAACATGCAGAATGCTAAGTCAATTAGCACGCCTCTTGCTAATCATTTTCACTTGAGTAAGAAGTCCTGTCTGATGACTAAGGAAGAAAAGGATGCTATGTCCACTGTTTCTTACTCCTCTGCAGTTGGTTCTTTGATGTATCTTATGGTTTGCACACAACCTGATATTGCTCATGCAGTTGGTATAGTGAGCAGATTTCTTTCCAATCTAGGAAAGTCTCATTGGGAAGCGGTGAAGTGGATCTTCAGATATTTGAGAGGTACTTCTAAGATGTGTTTGAGCTTTGGGACTACAGAACCAGTTTTAGAAGGGTTTACTGATGCAGACATGGCAGGTGATCTTGATGGTAGGAAATCTACTTCAGGGTACATATTTACTTTTGCAGGGGAGCTGTATCTTGGCAGTCCAAACTACAAAAGTGTGTTGCTTTGTCTACTACAGAGGCTGAGTATATTGCAGCAACCGAAGTAGGCAAAGAAATGCTTTGGATGAAAAGATTTCTTCTTGAATTTGGGTTAAGTCAAAAAGCGTATGTGGTATTTTGTGACAGCCAGAGTGCTTTACATTTGAGTATGAACACCATGTACCATGCCAGAACAAAACACATTGATGTTCGGTACCATTGGTTGCGCTCGGTGATTGACGAGCAACAGATGCAATTGAAGAAGATTCACACAGATAAGAATACAGCTGATATGTTAACGAAGACACTTCCCAAAGATTAACTTGAGTTGTGTAGTGACTTGGCCGGGATGAACGCTTTGGCCAAGGTGAACTCTAAATGACAGGTCGTGGTGATGGATCTCCTAATGGGGCTGGAGGGGGAGATTGTTAGATGTGTGGGGTCCAGCTCACATTAATTATTAGAGTCCTACTTGGAGTCAGTTAGGGATTTGTTTTTTTTCTATATAAAGTGTTGCATAAACAAGTTGTAAGACAGAGTGAGAAGTCTATTTTGGTGAGAGGCGACACAAGAGAGAAAAAGTAAGCTTTAGGCTTTGTGATATTTTTCTTGTTCCATAGAGAGAGCAAGGGGAGAGATAAGCTTGTACAACAATTAAGTATTCTTTGAGTAGATTATCTTGGTGAATAAGCAAGGGGAGAGATAAGCTTTAGGATTTGTTTTTTCTCTATATAAAGTGTTGCATAAACAAGTTGTAAGACAGAGTGAGAAGTCTATTTTGGTGAGAGGCGACACAAGAGAGAAAAAGTAAGCTTTAGGCTTTGTGATATTTTTCTTGTTCCATAGAGAGAGCAAGGGGAGAGATAAGCTTGTACAACAATTAAGTATTCTTTGAGTAGATTATCTTGGTGAATCCAAAGAAGTAAACTCTATTGTTTTTAGGCCAATTGTTGGAACCCTGAGCTTTGGGCAAAAGCCTAGGGTATTGAAACTTTATAATTTGCTTATTTCTCATAGTGGATTTTTATTCGGTTTGCCCCGTGGTTTTTCTCTCTACACTGGAGAGTTTTCCATGTTAAACTTTGGTGTCGTTTTATTTACGTTTTATTGCTTGCGTATTATTTGTGGCTTGGTAGCTTGATTTATTATTACTATTGGCTTGGGATATTGTTGTTGATTGTTGTGGGTTTTGTTATTGTGACATTGCTTCCGTGTATTTGTCGTTTGAGGCCCAACAATACCGCCATTTAGGCACAAAGTGAAAGATCATGGTAAAACTACAGCAAGAACATGGCAAACTTTGTTGGTGCAGAAGGTTCCTGCTACATTGATGACCTGTATAAGAAGATCCATATTACATGCTAACCATTTACTAAGTCCCGACAATTCGATCAGTTGCTCGTGTTTCACTGCCTCCAAAAATCTTTGCCATCCCAAAGTCTGAAATTTTTGGGTTCATGTTTTCATCCAACAAAATGTTGCTGGCCTTCAAATCCCTATAAATAATTTGTAGCTTGGAAAATTGATGGAGAAAAAGAAGTTCTTGAGCAATCCCTTCAATGGTCCGAACACGAGTTCCCCAAGCTAGTGTAAAAAAATTTTTGTTACCTTCATAGATTTGAAACAGAAAACAAACAAAACAAACAATAATTGAACATTAACCTTTTCAGAAATAATAATTAACTGACAAAAATGAGAAGTTTATGTTTGTGTTGAAATAACATGAAGTTACCAAAGAGGAAAAAGTCCAAGCTCTTGTTGGGCAAATATTCATAGACAAGAATCTTTTCATCTCCTTCAATACAGCAACCAAGAAGTTTCACAAGATTCTTGTATTGGAGCTTGGTTATGAACATTGCCTCATTTTTTAATTCATCCCAACCTTGTCCAGATTGTCTTGAGAACCTTTTTACAACTACTTCATTCCCGCTTAATGATTTTCCCTGAAACGGAAAACCCTTTTGAGTTTCTCACAGAAATCTATAATCTGTAGTTTCATAACAACAAAGTTTTTGCACTAATTGCAAAGGATACGATTTTCTTTCATAAAAGCATATGTCATTTGAATTTTTCTTCATGAGGTTTTCTGCATCCAGTTTATGAATTTTACCATGTATACAGGTCCAAAACCACCCTCGCCAAGCTTATTTGAGACTCAGAAGTTATTGGTACCAGCAGACACACTAGAAAAGCTGAATACTGGAATCTCCACTTCGTTTTTATGTTTTTGTTGTCGTTTTACCTGTGATTGTTCATTTTTGGTAGATGCTGGGCTAATGCTAAGTTCAAATGACAGCAAGTCCTCTCCTGCTTGGTTAAGAACAGAGGAAGCATGAGGGGATACATAAGAATATTCGTATTTGGGTGCATAGGCATTGACAGGAATATTTGGGTTAAGAATGGAGGAAGTATGAGTGGATACATAAGATTGTTTAGGTTCATGCACTTAAAACCAAACAATGAAATTGTAGCAATCTATTAATCTTCTGTCAGAAAAACCAAACAAACTGTAGATCCTTATTGTCCTTATTGTCAGTGCTGCTGCATTAAGAACATTTGCATGCAAGTTAGGTCTCTAATGACCTCAAAACAATTCAAGCTAGCACTTTTAGATATGGTTTTGTAGCATTTTAACAGGCACTGCATTAGTAAATTCAAATCTGACGAATTAACGCAAAAGCAATTCAAGAAAGCACTTTATAAGGTTGACGAGGCTACAAAATCATGCTCAATTGCTTGTATGTTGCTAGAGAGAAACTTTCGCTGTCTCTTTCGTCCTTTTTCATCTTCAGTTGCCAAATGAGCAAGACTAGAGTAAGAATTGTCACAGCAACGGTCACCGATATAATAGCTGATTGCTTCCTCATACTTTGGTTGCGTTCTGCATGTCCCATAAACATGCAAGTTGATCAGAATATATCCACCTTTGTATGCACCTAAAAAGTAGCTACTCAGAAAAAAAAAATCATGATTAAGAGGTAATGAGCATATGAAGTTCGTGTCAAAGTAGAAAAAATTAAAGAGATTTGTACTATTATTCTTACTTCTGGTTTCCAAATCAGCGGCCGCAAGTTTGAGAAAAAAATCTGTTCCCGAAGTGTCAATAGCTGAAAGTTGCTGCAATTTAATAAGATCTCCAATCCAGATGGAGCAGTTTTGGTTGATATAAGAATAGAGAACAGCAGCAGTTACTCAAGCATGATGACCTGCACTCACCAATACTCAGAACCTCTAGTCAGCGGTTTCTTTGGCACTACTACTTTAGACAGCTTCAGAGTTCCATCCCCTGCACCCTTGATATTAGTGTTGCCACATTGTAAAGCATTTTTCCTGAAGCACCCGTCTCTATAGTTTCCATTCTTCCAAGGCTCACTTGGTTCAAATCCAGGTAAACCAGCTACAATATGGGGAGGAAACATTGGTGCAGCTCGCATTGGCTCCACAATAAGCATAAACGTCGCACGGTTGTCTAGGTTGGGAGTTGAACAGATTCCACTGATTGTTTAACCATACAAATTGTTGTAACTGTCCAGTATTTTTCATCGCCGACATTCAAGATCAAAATCCGCCGTTCTAATCCAGAATCGAATTCCAAGGTGAAACTTCGAGGGCTTGGGTCATTAGCATTTTTCCAAGAAAGTATTATAGCCTGTTTGTCGTATGAATGTCTATAAAAAGATAGCATCAACTGATCAAATACTACTCTTAAGGCTGCAGGCGATTAGTTAGGCATAGAAACATTACTAAAGAAAGCCCTCTGAAAATTGTTCTAACAAGAATAAGAATTTTGCTTGTTAGGCGTAGAAACATTTTGCTTGACATAAATATGCAATATCAAACTCCCACAAGAATGCAAATTGGCAAATTCCATTAACAAGAAGAATACCGTGCTTGTTCTAAAGAAGACTTGACTAAAAATATCAACAGTCAACATTGCTGACAGTGCAATAGGCAACCATGTGTTAGAGGATTACTCTTGGACAGGGACTTACATGTTAATCTAGCAATGGCTGCTGAATTAGAGAAAAGTAAAGGTATGCTTAGTCTAAAATCAGGATTTTATTTACATGAATTTTAGAGAAGGATGTAATTGATATGGTTTCCTCATCATGATTTCTGATAACAGAATGATGTGTTTGCCATTGAGAAGGTGGGTTTTGAACTAATAGATTCTAATAGTATAAAAAGCACTAATTAAAAAGAATTGGAAACTTCTAGTTGACTATCATTGCTTTTATTATACATGAACTAGTGCATTCTTTGTCCTTAATTAGCCATATTTTTCTTCATTAATTCAAAGTCAAAATTTACATATTAGCTTGAATTTCTTATCTCCCTCCCAGCGATGTTATAGTAACTACGTTAACTGTAGCTAAGTCTGCATTCCTTGATTCTATATCTGCGATGGAAGTCTTCTCTGTGAAGAAACCTGGCTCCCTTGGATGAGGCAAAATCGCTTCTTTGTTTGCCAACATAAAATTTACAGATGACATTGTCGGCCTATCTTCAGGAAAATTCTGAACACATAATAAGGCCACATGTATGCATCTTAGAACTTGAGATTCCAGAATTGAATCATTCAAACATGTATCAACCAGCTCCAAGGCCCTGCCCTCATTCCACAGCAACCATGCCTGCAATGGTTTTATATATAAATATATATATATATATATATATATATATATATATATATATATATATATAGTCACTCTGATAGAAAAGCTAAATACCGGAAGAAAGAAGAAATTGCAAACTTACATGACCCAAAAGATTATAGTGGTGATCAGGATGACAGAAATTTCTAATCTTTTTGCCACTTACTATCTCTAATAGAAGCACACCAAAGCTGAAAACATCAGACTTTACTGAAAATATGCCCTTAACTGAGTACTCCGGCGACATATAACCACTGCATGAAGACATCAAGAATAAGTTCTTTGAAGTGCTAAAGGGTTATATATGAGTACAGTTTATTGTACTTACAATGTTCCAACAACTCTCTTAGTTTCTGAAACTTTGTCTTCACCTTCGAAAATCCTTGCTAGGCCAAAGTCAGAAATTTTGGGGTTCAGCTCACTATCTAGCAAAATATTACTAGCTTTGAGATCTCTGTGAACAATATGAAGCTTAGAATCTTGGTGGAGATAGAGAAGTCCTCTCACAATCTGTATAACAATGTCAAAACGCTTCTGCCATGCCAATAACTCTCTTCTGTTGTTATCTGCACATTGTTTCCACGATTAGGTAGTAATAATTATACTTATACTTTTCACATTGGAATTAATCTACATGCATAAATATCATTAAGCTTGAGAACTCAAAAGCAATGGTAGAAAGCATAAAGCAAGAAGGATAAAGAGAGTTAAACCAAATATAAAATAATCCAGGCTTTTGTTTATCATATATTCATAGATTAGTAGCTTTTCTTCTCCTTGAAAACAGCTGCCACAAAGGCCAACAAGATTTCTGTGTTGAAGTTTGGCAATCAAATTAACTTCATTCCTGAACTCTTCAACACCTTGCCTTGAATTCTTGGACAGCCTCTTCACTGCTATTTCTTGTCCACTCGGAAGAATGCCCTGCAAGTAGTTTATGTCGCATATATACATACATATATATATATATATATATATATATATATATATGCATGTATGTATGTTATGTTGCTTCTTTGTTTCCAAATGCATAAACTCACTAGAAACTTTCTGTCAATTGTATGGCAAAATGACTTTTTACCTTGTAAACAAAGCCAAAGCCGCCAGCTCCAATTAAATTTTCTGGAGAGAAATTATTAGTAGCAGTAGAGATGGTAGCCAAATCAAACAAATGTAATTCTGCATTCTCCCTCTTGCTCTTTCGACCTATAACAGCCAACAGGTAACTCTATCACGACACCTTAATCTTCAATCTTAAATACAGTTTCCTAGTTAAAAAGAAAAGAAAAGAACAACAGTAACTAAAATCAGAAATGTCAAACCTTTTTTCCGTTGCTTCTTCAAAAAGCACAGCAGCATCAAGATAATCAAACCAGGGACAAGAGCAGTTGAAATCACTATGATTATCCTTTTCTTTTTCTTGTCATTTAAATTATAGGCTAATCCTGAAACAATATCAAGAAAATTATTCTTTTTTGTTTTGATGCTACAACATAATTCCCTAAAAAACAAGCAACCCAATACACAAGACTCCCACATTGTGAGATCTAGATGAGTCATGTGTATGCTGCCTTCCCAATCACAATTGAGGTAGCATTTATTGTTGCGCCAAGGTTATCCTCTTACAACATAATTCCCTATTAAAAAAAAAACTTTCAAAGGATGATGAGTACCATAGTCCATAGAGAATACTGACCTAGCTCTGAAGATGGCACTCTTAGATAAATATCCATTCCATTGATTTCTCCAGGCACCTTGCTGACATCAATAAGGTTCCCAAACCACATCAGGCAGCCACTGTCCGGTCTACTTAAGTTTATTCTGGCATAACCTCTGCAAGAACAGTTCTTCAAGCAGTTCAGTTCACATTCCTTAAGATTCATACTTTCATGCAGGGTGAAGTCTATCAAGTCCGGTAATTTTATCCCATCAAGTTTTTGAAACCCCTCTCCATTTTGGCAATCTGATGCTCCTTTTTTAACACACCCTTTAGACCAATTGTGATGACTTTCCATATGTTTTCCTTCTAGTAATTCAGGTGTAAACCCCTTCAAACACTCACAAGTTGCTGTGTTGCTATTGCTATCGCTGCAAATACCATTAACACCACATTGCTTATAGTGACATTTGTCAGGCGGACCTGTGTATACAAGAGTCCATTCGTTGCTCCTCTCATTCCATACAAGATCTTGGATAGAACCTGAAGGGTTCAGAGTTAATCGTGTAATGATTGGATAATTGAAAGACTCGTATGTATAGTAGACCTCATCTTCATTATGCACCAGAACTGGTTCAAAAATCAAGTTGGGTGTTTTAGGAACACCACCAAAGTAAAGTCCATTCCAAGGTCCACTTCGATACCTTTTAGCCAACCCACTGCTAATAACTAAATAAGGTAAGCCATCTATCTCAAGCCCGAACATAAAGTTTCCGGTGGATGGATCACTGGCACTTTTCCATGATGATAAATACCATTCTAATCCAGTCTTTAAGTTCTTTCCCAGCTTCATACCTGGCAATAGTGTGTCTGATGGATAATCAAAGCTCTGCCAAAGATACGTTTCAGATTCGTGGCTTAAGTTCTGTTTGAGAACAAAGTTTCCCGAATCTAAGAGTTGTCCCACTGGCGCTTCTGCTTTTTTAGGGACCATTGAAGACCAAATAATTTTGTTTTTTCCATCAAGAAGTATAAGGTTTCCATCACCGCTGATGGTTAAAAGTCCATTTTTATCAGTAATCGGACTATTTCTGTTGGCAACCCACAAAATTGGCCTTGGGATGTTTTTGTACCATATTCCTAGGAACCTGCTCTTTGAGTCGTCTGGAGAGAAGAACCCAAGCTCAAAACTTTGGGTTGAGGAAACCAATGTCTCTCCATCTCTGATGGATTGTGCTGGAGTAATTGTATCAGCTGCAAATGTGAACTTCATGATTGATAAAAGCATCAAAGTATAAAACATAGTGCTTACCAAACATCTCTCCATTGATTATAAGATGAAACTGTTGCTAAGTGCTGCCTCTACAGGTTTCCTTACAAATGCATGAAGACAATAGAGGTTTTAAGGTTGAAATTTAATAGCTTGTTTGTGAGACAAAGAGCCCAGAAATAATGTAGTATCTTGCCTATTTTTTCAAATGAAAGAGAAAAGTTTTGCAGGTTAGAAAAAACCTGCAAAGATGCTGGAAGCAATGAATTCACGATGCCAGATTTGGAAGGGTAAGTCGAGAAGTACCTAAGTGCCAAAGGCCAGTCAATCGAAAAGGACGCATAAGTTTTTCGTAAAATTCGTTGAAGACTGCCCTACCCTTTCAAAGACTTTTGTAGCTCCCTCGTAGTAACACCCTATCCCATGTCATAGAGACCAGAAATAATGTAGTATCTTGCCTATTTTTTCAAATGAAAGAGAAAAGTTTTGTAGGTAAGAAAAAACTTGCAAAGACGCCGGAAACAATGAATTCAAGATCCCAGCTTTGGAAGGGTAGCTCGAGAAGTACCTAAGTGCCAAAGGCCAAGTCAATCGAAAAGGACGTATAAGTTTTTCGTAAAATTTGTTGAAACTGCCCTACCCTTTCAAAGACTTTTGTAGCTCCCTCGTAGTAACATCCTATCCATGTCATATATACAAATATAAAAGATGGTGGTTGCTTCTTAATCAGGGATATCATAATTATCATTCGGGACTCTAATGGATGAGGGTAGAAATGATAAAAGTTGAACCGACTCCGAAAATTTGTTAGAGTCCACTTGAGACCAAATCTGGACCAATTTTTTTTGAAGTCAATTGATCAAAAAAGTTAAAAGTCTAAAACTAAAAAAATCCGAATTCGAAAAAGTGTGAAACTGAAAAAATCCAAACCCAAAAAAATCCGAACATAACATAACTTGAACCCGACATAACCTTAACTCGACACGATTTAAAACCGAGACCGATCCGAAACCCGTAAAAAATCGAATTTATAATTCGAAAAAATCCGAATTATAATTATATTATTATTATTTAAAAGTAAATAAATAATTTATACGCTTTTTAATTATAAAATTAAGTATGGATAAAAATAATTATTTCTAATAGTAAAGTATAATTTAAAAATATATTATAGTAATATTATTGTGAAGAGGTAATTTTAATAAAATACATAAATAAATCAAGCTATTGGTAATTAATTATTTGTTATATTAATAAGATTCCAATTTGGTATTTTAAAACAATGATTTATATATTATATTATATTATAATAATCTTTTAAAATAAATTTGTAATCTCTTAATGCATAAGTATTATTCTTATAGAATTAATTATTTATTAAAAATAATTTATTTACTATCTATTAAATATAAAATTAAAGTGTAGATAAAAACAATATTTTTAATAATAAATTAAAGTGTAATTTAATAATATACTATAGCGGTATTATTGTGTAAATAGTAATTTTAATAAAATTTGTTTTGTATACTTTATTAATATTATGTATAATTTTTATTTAAATAACTAGCATTACATTAATTAATTTAGTAATATCTACTATTTAGCATTTTAATTAGATATTCGATCAATTAATGTATATCTAATGTTATTATGTTAATGTGAACATGAAAAAATTAGTACTCAATTGGTGTATAATTTTATATGATATGATTATATCAAATGTTATTGTTTATTAAATAAATATAATGTTAGTTGGTGTACATAACTTTTTTAATTCAATGTTCTAAATTTTTAACAAGATATTTGATTAATTAGTTTGAACGAGTATGATTATATTTAATGTAATAATGTTAATATTATAATTTACGTACAAACCAAAAACAAAACAAATATAAAATTGAGGAAATTAGATGACCAATTATTAATAATATTAAATATTTTTTTAATGTATTGAATAATTAGTTAACTAGTTATACAGTTAGATTTAATTTAATTACTAATTATGTTGGTTTTTAAAACATAAAATAAATGTAATAAAAATTCTTAAAAATATAAAATTTTATTAAAAATATAATATATTTATTAAAAAAGCTAATAAAACAAAGTAAAAAAAATGAACTAAGAGTGTCCAAATTTCAATGGCCCAACTTTGACAAAAAAATGCAATAACTCAATAAGTTATTGTTAAAAGTATAAAGTCATTTATATAAATATTTAATTCAATAAATTATTGTTAAGAGTATAAAACTATTTATATAAATGTTTAATTGTTGAGTGTGATTTGTTTATAATCTGTTAGTTATTTATTTGCATAACTAATAATACTTTTGGAATTTCACTTTCTTTTAGTTTTATTTTATATATATATATATATATATATATATATATATATATATTTAGCTCTCTTAAAAATAAATATTTATATAATTATTAATATATAATTATATATTTTATAACAAATGTGAATATCACAGGATATTAAAAAAATCATTATCAAGTAATAAAAACATTAAAATGCAAAAATTTATATTTATATGAATATTTATTAAATTTTAACTTTACTGTAGCAATTCTATTATATTTTTCTTTAACTATATAAAAAATTAAATTAATTATTATATTCAAAGTTATAAAAAATATTTATAATTTATAAAATTTCAAAATAATTTGACTAAGTCGCTAAATTCGTCCAATTAGAACTGGACTGAATCCGAAAATAACCGAACCCAAAAAATCCGAAACCAAAAGCATCCGAACCCTTAAAAACCCAAATTTAAAAAAACCCGAATCCGAAATGGCTTGAACCCAAAATAACCCTAATCCGAAAACAACTTGGATAGAACCAGTCCAGACCGGTCCGTTTGCCATCTTTATAGGAGGGTACATTCTGATTAGTTTACATTATAAAATAAATTTATAATTATTACTTTTTGTATATAATAAGGTGGTCCATTATGTTGAAGGCCTTGAGAAACTCTGCTTACTTTTTGATAATGCAATTAGCCAAGAACTTAGCATAGACATAGGCAACAAAAAAAGATTATAACAAAATTACTTCAGTGGCTGCAAAATTTAAAGAATTAGAAAATTATTTTATGTTATTTCAATTAGTCAGTTAATTAATTGAATTTAGTTCAATTTTGTTAATTTGATGCTAAAAATTTTGATTACATTAACTAAATTAAAAATGAAAGATTCTGTTAAAATCGATTTGGTCCAATCGGTGTGAAAATGGATGGCAAATGATTTTCCTCCTATAGGCGTTGTTCTGTCCATCCGCCTCTTAAAAATTGTCAAAGGTATGCACGTGAAAGACCACAAAAGCTTGCATTTAGTGGTCACAGGTAGCCTTTGATCCCACTAGAGGTCAGGATGTCTGTTGTTTATTAATTTTTTGTTTATAATTATTTTAATATAAAAACTAAAAAAATTAATTCACACATTTAAATTTTTAAACATTTTTAAAAAATTAATATTTAATATATTAAAATTTTTTTTATTGTTAGCGTAATATTTTTATAATTATTTAATTAAAAATAACATTTTTTTTAATTTATAGTTATAAACTTTTAAGTAAAAAGTTTAAAAATGATCTTTGTAATTTTTTTACTTTATTTTACAATTTTATTATTTTTTAAATTTTTATATTATTTGTAATATTTGTTAGATTTTTATAGTGTTCTTAATTTTTAAAATTTGAGAATTATGCAAATAAATTAATATTTTATTAATTAAAAAATATTTTATTGATAAAAAATTAAAACTAATTAAAAATTAAAATTTTATGTTATGATTTTTCCTTTAAAAAAAAAAGAGACAAGTGACAAGCAAAGAGGAGTCCAGAAGACGAAAATATATGTATGTTTTTTTGTTGTAGATTAATTTCAATAAATGTTTTCTTTATTTTTATAAATTTGAAATCATCAAAGTTCCGGCATTGATCATTGAAACAAATAAATAAAATTTTACGTATAATTATGTTTTCCTTAATTACTTTCAATCATGTGCACAGATACATTTGAGATATATGAAAGAAAAAAAAATTAAAAATAGATGATCATCTAAAATAATAATTTTTATGAACAGTATGGAGAAAAATGGGTATATTTACTGATTGCTTTTAGTTGGCGTGGATTCAGAATCCCTCATTTTCATTTAAAAGTTGGATTGCATATACTTGGTGTGGTTATAGATTCCAATGTAGGACAAATTTATTTTCCTAAGGAAGCACAATCATACCAATTCTGGAAATCCCATCTGCTTGCCTGCTTTAAATCAGAAAACCTTAGATTCTTTCATGTAATTGATTAAGATGTGTTACAGCTTTTGCCTTTTAATGAGAAGAATTAGATCCAGAATTTTTTCGTTTAGTCTCTAACTACCTTAACAATTTTACAGACACGACAAATCCAACTAAATGACACCAAGAACTAAACCCCATGAAGATATTATGGCATTCCAAATGCTTTTTTTTTTTGGTGTAAGGCATCCCAAATGCTGATATTATATATAGTTCGAATTCGATACACTGACACGAAGAAGTTTTAGTTTTACAAACAGATTAAAAGACTGTCTTATATTTATTTTTTTTATTTTAATATACAAAATATATGTCAGCATATTAATCCTACTTGTAAAATCTAAAAACTCTACTTGACCATGCATGAAATAATTTCTCACATTATATTATATTACACACACACTCTTTAAATCTGTTCATAGGCCGAGCTAGATTCGGACCAAACTTAAGTAAAGTGTTAAGGAATTGAAAGTGAGACCAAACCCAATGGTAAGATTTTTGGGTTTTTTTTTTTTTGTCAAAGCTCATTTTTACAAACACATAATAGTCAATAAATATACAATAAGTTCAAATAAATTCTAATAAAAAAGCACAAAGAATATGAAATTTTAAATTGAAGTCTAAAAAAATACAAATTCAAACAAAAAAATTAAAAAATGCATTAGTATAAAAATAGTAAAAAAAACTTATAGTTAACGAGTCAAGTCAGATTTGGACTTAAAATGCTGAATCCAAGCCCATTTAATAAATTTATTATTTTTTGCCTAAGTCCGTCCAAAAAATAAACAGGCTTTCAAATTTGGGTGAAAAATCTTACCCTTTAACAAATCTAATACACACGAAACAACTTGAAAATAAGGGAGCAACTATTCATCCAAAATAAAAATTGTAAAAGAGTAGGATCAATGTTCAATTGAAAGTTTAAATCCATCCACATTGATGATGCTATTCCTTAAATACTAAAACTTTACCCAAAGAATGAGAAAAAATATTATGTAATGTTGACTTGACTAAGAATCTAAGATTTCCCTTCTGGCTACAAGCATCATATTTATAAAAGTTGTAGATCTACGTGTGCTCACCTTCACCCACGCCATTTTTTCACTTTGGTCTGCTTTTGCCTTCAGTTGTCTCCCTTGTCATAATTTGCTTCAATATATATGAGGAATTTCAATGAGGTCAGCCCTACATGCGTCTTTGTACTCGTGTCATTCAATTCAACGTAGCTTCTACCAGTACATCCCCAGTCTATCTCTCGCGTAACCTCTCTTGCAATACAGACATCCTTGGCCTGTAGTCTATGTTTTTTATCTCTTTCAGCACATCTTCCTTTGTTTGTTCTGTGCTTTCAATGCCATATGTACGATATTGGAAATCATGTTGTCTGTTGATTGTACCATTCCTATATTATGCTTCCATCATGCACAATCTTCCATGTCGACTCTTTGTGTCTCTCTTTCTACAATTTCCTCCTTCCTTTTGTACTCTGCTTGAACATCCAATTAGTTCGTACTCTATTTGTATATCATTTGTCCTTGCATCTTACTATTTTCAATCTCCTGGGTCGGTTTCTTCTTGGATTTGGAATTGACCAGTTCTCTCCTTTGTTGTGTCTTGCCATTTCAGATCTCTTTTCCTAATTAGCCGCTGCTATATCTTTGGGCTATTCCTTTTGTGTTTTAGGTTTCCAGATCATTGTACTATGTCTCTACAAAATCTCATTTGAGAACCACATATTTTAATACTGTGGCGTATATAAGAATTCTTATCACTCTCAATTCCTGTGTATTTCGCAGGTATACTAGGTAATAGCATGGTGGGTCTCACGTACCTTCTAGTGTCGGGATGAAGGTGAAACTTGAAAAACTCGATATTCGGAGTCAAATAAGGTGATGGTAAGAATTCTAACTCAAACTCAATTATTTAGACTATTTTTGAAGCATTTAAAACAAATTCAAAAATGACGATTAAGAACATAGGCTGGTGGAATTTTCATGAATAACAATCAAACGAAATTGACTTCTGGCCAAGTGTTAAATGTAAAATAATCCTCATGTAAGAGAGTCTCATACCATGGCAATAGATACATTAAATCATCTGAATAAACAGAAAATTTTGCGATTTTACGGTTAGGAGTATTTTCGTAATTTCACACAACCGACCAGTCAAACTTCAACGAAAGCTTCTCTGACCATAAGAATATGTTAATTAGATGTGATTGGTGATTAAAAAACATATTTTGGAGATTAGACTGATAGTTTTCAACAAAATCAAATTGAAAGGGCAAATAGTCCAAAATTTTCATAATTAAGGGTAAAATGGTAATTTTGCTCTAAAAATAGAATAAATCCAGAATTTTCAGGCTTCTTCTTCCTCATTTTGACCAGCACTCAGCCACTTTAAGACAGCCACCATTTTTGCACTTGAAGAGAGAAACTAAGAAAAACCTAAGGAAAACTACCTTAAAATCAAACACTCTCTTCATCAAAGTTGCTCTACTCAACTTGCTCTTCATTTTGGTACTAGAATCAAGTGCTAAATCAGCCAAAATTTAGCTGGAAGTTTCTTTGAAGAATTCGGTTAAAGGAGGAAAGGTAATGAAGATTGGATTTTTCATGGAATTCATAGTTTTTGCTTGGTGTTTAGCATATTTAGATGAGTATTTAAGCTTAATTCATGTTGAAATCACATGTTTGGGCAAGAAGGGGTTTCGGCCAACACCATATGGAAGTGTACATGAAGTGTTTTGATGGAAATTAAATATGGAAAATTAAAAATAAATCATAGAAAGCATGGAATTAAGTTAGATTAGCTAAAATAGAAGAAAAATCAATATGTGGCCATGAAGAGGACCATTCAGCCAAGGCTAGAAGGGCTAGAATTTTGTGTTATTTAATGTGTAAATTATGTGGAAGTAGCTTAGAAAAACAATAGAATTAATTTGGAATTGATAAAGTGATTAAATTTGGAAGAAATCATTAATGGGAGAAAGAAGAAGCATTCGGCCAAGGTGAAGGGGAAGGAGAAATCTTCGCCATTTTGATTCCATTTTAGTACTAAAATAATGTACAAATTATTCTAAGAATTTCGGCGTAATCGGAATCGAAATCAGAATTATATAGAGAAAGTTACGATATTCTTACCAATAGAAAATAGACCGAAAAATAAGGCTGCATAGGCAATATAATCTATTTTATGTTATTAAATATTTTTATAATGAAAAAATAGAATATTAATAATATCGATGTGATAATTTGCAACTAAAAGTACTGAGGGGGACAATGGTGCTCATTTGCAACCCGGTGAAAAGTTATCAGATAAGGGGTACATATAATAATCATAAAGATACTATAATGCATGTTTTGATATGAACTGAATCCTTTGAAATTGTTTGGAAACTTGTTGGATTTAAATTGTGAACTGTGGCTATGGATTTCATTTTTTTTTTTGCAGGAGGTTAGGATATACCTAGCCGTTATACTACCGAAATTTTAAATAATTCTATGAATTGTTCTTTTATGCCATTGAATATTCATGAAGAATGATTTGTTAAGAAATTTCCATTTATTCCATTAAGATTTATTAAATTCATATTATTCTGAAAAATAATATTTAAATATTCAAGTTATAGACTTTCACGTACGTGAAAGCAATTGCATATTATTATAACTTGTTTACAGATAAATGTATCATTTTCAGAACCGAATATTGATTAGTGAATATTTTATAAAAAAATTTTGTGAATTATATATAAATTTTCATATCCCATTTTATAAGCTGATTTATGACTTAATCTTCAGAAATTATCTCCGTAAATTGGGATAAAATGTTTTATATGATTGTTAGAGATTGTTGGTCCCATAGCTACCTGCAGGTACATGCTATTATGATTTTATGATCGTATGAGTGACTAGTGGGCTGATTGATCTTGATCCCATCATTAGCGTTCCGAATGGTGTCTGATGAGTACCACGGGGACTATATTCTGACTATGGCCATATGTCCTGTGCATGAGTCTATTGGGTGATGTCTTGTCTCTATAAATTATGATGATCTTGATGATTTTAAATTGTGAATTAATTATGAAATTTGTGAAGTCATGCTTTATATATATGTTTGTTAAATAATTTGCAATATTTATTTCTTGAATGTGAACTCATGAATTTTATATTTGAAAATTTATTTCATTTCCGAACTCCCTATAGTCGCATCTAAAGACTGAAACATGACAGGTATTTTAAAATACCTCTCATAATCTATCCGGTTTCATAGCCGACTATAGTATCCTTCCTTGATACTCGTGCCTACTTTATTATTTTGAATAGTTTTATAAATTTCAATGCATGTTTTGAAAATTTCATATAGTTATATAGTATCAATACTATTATATATATTTCTTACTGGGCATTAGCTCATCCCATTTTTTCCCTCTTCCTAGATTATTTTCAGTAGACTTCTACATCCGCTCAGGAGGTTTGTGGTAAGGTACCCCTTAGGCAAAATCTATTTTTAGTCGAGGTATATTTTCTTCTTTATGCATTCAAACTTACATTGTACAATACTGTTGTATATAAATATAATTATGGGATGTAAATTAGATGAAATTTCATAATGTAAATAAATAAATTTTATTTAGTATATAAGTTTTATATTAGTGAAATGAAGGCATTGTAGACAACCCAACCGTGACTTTGTGAAAATAGTGAAAATTATATAGAAAATATCTAAGTTCAGAACGTGACTGTTAAATTAGTATCAGAACAAGGTTGGTGTGATGTCTGATAGTGTCTTCGAGTTTAGAAATGATTTACATCCTTTCTAGTACTGTGCTTGTCTGAATATGTAATTGAAATGAGTGATTAAAAGTATTTCGTGATTGTTCTGGTGTAGATGAGTGATAAGAGATGGCGTACCGGGCACGGACGGGGTTGTCCAAGATGTATCCAGCCCTCCCTAGGGCACACTTCGGAGCCAGCACCAGAGCCAGCTTTACCTCCGCAGCCTGAAAGTCCTAATATGCAGTTTAATAGAATCGAGTGGATGTTAGCAGAATTGATTGCTAATCAGAATAGAGCACCGGCACCAAAGCTTACACAGCCTCCTCCTTCGGCTCCAGCTATTGCTCCTCCGGCACCACAGGCGCAACCTATGCCACCCCCACCTCAGCCTTAGCCACAGGTAGTCGTCCAGCCCAGACCAAACCCAGGGATTGGATGCGATGCTAATCTCCTTAGACAGTTTAATAAGATGAATCTTCCAAAGTTTAAGGGTGATAAGGATCCTCTAGTGGCTAAGTATTGGGTTAATTCAATGGAGAAATTGTTTAAATATCTGAGGTGCATACATACAGAGAAAGTTGGATTGGCCACTTTTCTATTCACTAAGGAGGCCGAGCACTGGTGGAGATCCATCGAGACTATGCTAGTAGCGAGTCACCCGGTAGTGACATGGGATATCTTTCTAGAGGCCTCCCGTAAGCAGTATATTCCTCTCATAGCTTATAGGAAGTTGAAATCAGAGTTCTTGCACCTGTATCATGGGAATATGACAGTGGACCAATATGAGTCCAAATTTACATCATTGAGCCATTTTGATCTGGAGATTCTGAGGAGCGAGGAGCATAAGGTTGAGAGATTTTCAGCAGGGTTGAGACCATCCATACAGAGTAAATTAGCTATATTGGATATTACCACCTACGATCAGGCGATCCGTCGGGCTCAGTTAGCCGAGCAGGATTTTGAGTTTCAATAGGCGGAGTTCAAATACCAAGCTAAGGGGAAAGGTAAAGAGAAAGCAAAACGGGTTTCTAGGAGAGATTTGACAGGGGACCTGTGAAGAAAGCAAAGGGGATTATTATTGGTGGTAGAAGTACCCGGGCAGAGACGAGTAGGTCCACAATGACTGAGTGCCCTACTACCACTCAGAGGGCTGCTGCAACCAGATGTTCTCAATGTGGGAGGTCGCATATTGACAGACCCTGTATATGGGCTACGGGTGCTTGTTTTATGTGCGGGCAACGGGGACATTTGATCAGAGACTGCCCCTATTTGGAGACCCCACTTTTACCTGCCATTCCTCCAGTAGCAGCACTAGCACCAACAATGCCAGTAGCCAGAGAGACAGAGAAGGCTACACTATCTGAGCCCAGGAGAGCCACAACCGCAGAGAAAGGGAAACAGGCTGTGAGTTAGGGCAAAGTGTATGCACTAGACAAGGAATCTACTGATGCTTCCTTCAATGTTATTAAAGGTACAATTTCTGTTTTTTATATCAATGCATTTGCACTAATTGATCCTGGCTCTACTTATTCTTTTGTACCTCCATCTTTTGCTACTAAGTTTCTAGAGCAGGCTGAACCTTTAGGGTATTCTCTACAAACTAACACACCTTTTTGAGTATCACAGATAACGGATGTAGTATGTCGAAATTGTAAGTTAAAACTAGGAGAAAAAGAAACGGTAGGTAATCTAATCGAACTTAATATGTATAACTTTGATGTCATTTTAGGAATGGATTAGTTAGCTAGCAACCATGTTAGTTTAGATTGTTACACTAAATATGTAGATTTACTTGTCCTGAAAAATATACTGTAAAGCTTCCTATGTAGTAATGAATATAAAATTTTGTTAAATTGTGTTGTGACTAAACTTTTAAGAATGTTGTGATTGAAGGATTCCTTGCCTATGTGGAGGATACGGAACAGAGACGTCTGGTGGTTATGGATTTTCCAGACATGTTTTCGAATGACTTACCAGGCCTTCCTCTAGATCGAGAGATCAAATTTACTATTGATCTAGTTCCCGATACTAAACCAATTTCCAAGCCTACATATCGAATGGCACTGGTGGAGTTTGAAGAGCTCAAGAAGCAGCTCCATAAGTTATTGGATAAGTGATTCATTTGTCCCAGTGTTTCTCCTTAGGGTGCATCAGTCTTGTTTGTCAAAAAGAAGGATGGTAGTCTGCGACTATGTGTTGATTACCGGTTGCTCAAGAAGGCTACTGTCAAGAATAAATATCCTCTGCCCAGAATTGACGATCTATTTGATTAGCTTAATGGTGCTCAGGTGTTCTCTAAAATCGATCTAAGGTCTAGATATCATCAACTGAAGATCCGAGAGACAGATGTCCCAAGGACCGCCTTCAAGACTCGATATTGTCATTTTGAGTTCCTTGTTATGCCATTCGGGCTTACTAATGCACATGCAGCCTTTATGAACCTAATGAATGAGGTGTTTAAGCCTTTTCTGGATAAGTTCGTCATTGTTTTCATTTACGATATTCTAGTTTATTCCAGATCTCGAGAAGAGCATGAGAAGAATCATTGCATTGTTCTATAAACTCTCAGAGATCGGAAGCTGTATGCGAAGTTTAGTAAGTGTGAATCTGGTTAGACCATATTACATTCCTGGGACATACACTGTCGAAGGACGGGGTGTTTGTTGATTCGTCCAAGATAGAAGCTATTGTCCAGTAGGAGAGACCGAAGACAGTGACAGAGATATGTAGTTTTCTGGGTCTAGCTAGATACTATCATCAGTTTGTTGAGGGTTTCTCTTAGTTGGCTGCTCCACTAACGCGTCTCACACTCAAGGATGTGAAGTTTGAATGGACAGATACTTGTGAGCGCAATTTTTTGAAGCTGAAGCGGAGATTGACTACGACACCAATCCTCACCATTCTGAGTGGTTCAGGAGGTTTCTCAGTATACAATGACGCCCCAATAGGGTTTGGGTTGCATGCTAATGCAGAACGAGAAAGTCGTAGCTTATGGCTCTCGTTAGCTGAAAGACCATGAGAAAAACTACCTTACTCATGATCTGGAACTAGCTACCGTGGTGTTTGCTTTGAAGATATGGCAACATTTTCTGTACGGTGACAAGTCCCATGTATACACCGATCACAAAAGTCTCAAGTACCCGTTCTCGCAGCATGAGTTAAATATGAGGCAGCGTAGATGGATGGAGCTGCTTAAGGATTACGACTGCGAGATATTATACCACCCGAGGAAAGCTAATGTGGTCGTAGATGCCTTGAGCCGGAAGCATCTAGGAGTGGTCTCATATATGATGGTTCGAGAACATGACTTACTGGAGCAATTTGCAAACCTCAGTCTTAATATCACCTCCTTTAAGAGATATGGTCTGATAGCTAGTCTCAGAATTGAGCTTGATCTGATGGAGCGGATTAGGAATGCGCAGAAGGAAGATGCAGAATGTATTCAGATTGCCAGTCAGGTTTAGTTGGGGCATCAAACAGAATATAGGATTGGCGCGGATGGGATTCTGAGGCTCAGGAATCGGATTTGTGTTCCCATAGATAGACAGTTGAGAGACCTAATTTTGTCAGAGGCACACACTTTGAGGTACATTTTACATCCCGATAGTAATAAAATGTATCAAATCTATGTAAAGTGTACTGGTGGTCGAATATGAAGAGGGACATCGCAGAGTTTGTAGCAAGATGTCTCACGTGCCAACGGGTTAAGGTAAAGCATCAGAAACTAGCGGGATTACTGCAGCCTCTACCTATACCAATGTGGAAATGGGAGCATGTCACCATGGATTTCATCATGGGTTTGCCAAAGACCCATAGAAATCATGATGCTATCTGGGTGATGTCACGCCTTAGAAACATGGAAGTCTTAGGCTAACCTTTTCATTTTGTAACTTAATTTCTTACTTAGGTTGCATTCCTGCTAGTATAGGAATCTTACATTTTCTTCTCTTTTTTTGAGAAATTTCGGTAGCATAACAGCTGTAACTATCCTAACCCCCTGCATGAAAACACAATTTATAGCCATAATTCCCAATACAGTTCATTTCAAAGTACATATTTATAATCCCACAACAGTTGATTTTATTTATGCTTTCTTAACTATAACCATAAGATTCCACAAAACTTATACAACATTCATAATATTTCAATTTCCATAAATACCCATCACATCATTGATTTATACCTCGAAATAACATTTACGTACAGACAATATCAACTACATCCCAAAAGTATTGTTTATATTCAAATAGCTGTGTTGTACAGGATGTCTGGTATCAAAATAAGAGTATACTTTATATGTGTACAACATGTAGCATGAAGAGGGACATGTCCCTCAGCCTACATCATGTACGCAACAGGTAAAGGGATGATCACTGCAAATAATTTGGAAAGATAGAGGGGGTGAGCTTTTGGAAAGCCTAGTAAGAAATGCATTTAAAGTAGTCACAATATCGACATATGCAGAAAAACGAGATGCCATAAGAATGCATTTCATACTTTAAATCATCATATGAAATCTTTAATACATATATCTAAAATTCATACTTGTTTCAAACATACATCATACTTTAGAAACTTAATATCATAATTAATAAAACTTATCATAGAGTTCATGGAGACTAGGCGGGACCATATAGCCAGTATGCGGGTCATGACTAATCATCTTCTGAAGAGGGAACTGAGTACCAATGGCCATGGTAGGAGGCCGTAGATCTGATCAGGGTCATACAGTGAACATGCACCATGAAAGACCAACATACCCACAAGAGACAAAAGCATGCACAATGTGGGCGAGAACATGCATCACGTGGGCTAAACATACGCCACAAGGGACGGGAACATGCACAATGTGGCAAGCATGACAGGTAATAACATAAACTACAGGAGGGCATTAGTCTTAAATCTTACTTACTTTTACAACTTCTTAATCATAAATTTGGTACGAAAATGGTAAGGACCGAGAGTGCCTAGGTCATGTTAGCCAAGGATTTACCACCCCAATCGCGGTTTCAGAAAACATACTTATTTACTTTCATACTTAAAACATTATTGGAAAATCATGCATAGAAATCATAAGGTTCATTTTCTTAGGCATCTTTAGTTAACATAAAAGATGAACTTCAGTTTTAAAGTGATAAACTCTTCTTTCAGAAATCGGTTGGTACATCCAGCTAGTTTTCAAAAAGTTTGAAAATTAACTTTGGGATGTAATTCATGCTTCTAACATTTTTGTATAAATTAATATGAAAGCAAGGGACATCATCACAACTTTAAATTACATCCTTTCCCTATCAAATCTTAGGGCAACAACTATCCTCAAGTCTTAAGCACCCCTTGGTTTGCGTGCCTACACCACTCACTGCCCAAAATAATTTCGAAACCATCAATACATACTCATACTTATCTTAACATACTTTAATATATCTTAAGTAACCATAAACACCATTTCATCGTTTTCAATTAAACCGAATCCTAAACCAAACTTTTTGGTATTAAACTAACACCATACAATCATCAACCAAGCAAACTTCACCATTTTCATATATAACCTAGGCTGTCCAAAACATAGCTTCACCCTAGAAAATCCATTTCAAAATTCTACTTTAGCCAAAATCATGCAAATTCAACATACATCAATCATATCTCAACTTCATCTTCTTCCAACAATTTAACCTTAATGTTGACCAACTTTGACCAAAGGTTCATCGAGCAACAATCACCCTCAGCTGTAGATCAACATGTATACAACTTAGAAACACCATAAACAAGCATAAAAATCCATCAAAGAAGTAAGGAAATCACTTTCTCTCACCTTGCAAAACAGAGCAGTCCTGTCCAGAGTCTTGTCCAGATTTCTTCTCACTAACTTTTCACTAACCAAAGGACCTATGTTTTGGCTGAATTATTTTTTATGTGTATGGAACTTATGGAGGAACAATCGGTCCTTCTTGGCCAAACTCCAATTCAACTTGAAAGGTGGTTGAAAAAATCCCACAATGTGAAACAGATAAGGACGTGTACGGCAGGTTGAAAGGGGGATTTCTTTCTGGTTCCGTCGACTTACAGGAGCTATAATACCATTCTGTAGACTGAATTAAGTCTACTTTCTTGGGTTAAAATTTCTGGCCCACACTCCACTCGTAGCCCCTTCAATTTGACCCAAAACCAAAGCCTAGCAGTGAGCAGAAAATCTGACTGCTAGCTGACCTGCACCAATAAGTCCATAAAAATTATTTTTCGGCCCATTTTTGTGATTTGGCCACTTCTCAAGTGTTCTACTATGTGTCTAGTGTATTTTCATGAATTTGGCACCCTCTTGTTGAGGAAAAAGTTTCCGTTGGGCTCGTTTTATACGATTTAGTCATTTCTGACGCTAAACTACTAAATTTTTCGATTTTCTTCTAAAATTTGTTTAAATGTCTTAACCTCAAATTTTTCATCCAAATTTAATTTTATAAATTAAGTATACCCTATATTGACTTACCACAAGGTTGGAATAATAAATTTTTTTTAAGGATTTACGAGATTTATTCGGTTACTTGGTTATCTTTCTCGGTTTAGTTCTAACTTAGAATGTCATGAACCTTTCACTCCAAACCTTTCAATTCAATCTTCCAAACATAAGATCATACTTATTTTAATATAAATCCTTGAAAGAACACTTTAATTCAAAATCTTACCTTGGGTTTCGTGCGCCCATCTTAGTGCCCATAATTCGAGCTCCTCGATTCAATTGGGCCTTACATAACACCAAATCCATACATTGAAATTATTTCTAGTTTTTAATTAAATAATAATATGAAAATTTTAGGTTTCATAGGTGATCGTTGATAGATTGACGAAGTCAATCCATTTTCTTGCTATCAATTCTTCTGATTCCCTAAATGTTCTAGCTGATCTATATGTTCGGGAGATTGTGAGACTGCATGGAGTCCTAGTGAGCATTACTTTTGACAGATTCCCGGTTTACCTCTTATTTCTGGGAGAGATTTCAGGAGGCTATGGGATCTCAATTAAACTTCAGCATAGCTTTTCATCTGTAGACTGATGGTCAGTCCGAGCATACCATTCAGACGCTCGAGGATATGTTAAGGGCTTGTGCGTCGGATTTTAAAGGCTCCTGGGATGATCATCTTTCATTTGCAGAATTCACATATAATAACAGTTATCACTCAAGCCTCGGCATAGCTCCGTATGAAGCAATGTATTGTAGAAGATGCCGATCTCCCATTGCTTGGGAAGAAGTGGGCGATAGAAAGATCTTAGCTTCCGATCTTATAGAGCAGGCTTCAGAGGATATTCGGGTTATTTGTGATAGACTGAAGACTGCTCAAAGTCGGCATAAAAGCTATGCGGATATCGAACGCCGACCTTTGGAATTTGCAGTAGGTGATTTAGTTTTCTTGAAGATTTCACCATTTAAGGGCATAATGAGGTTTGGGAAGAAAGGAAAGCTAAGTTCTTGTTTCATCGAACCATTGGAGATTCTAGACCGTGTGAGAGATGTGGCTTACCGATTAGCATTACCACTAGAGCTATCTACTGTCCATAATGTTTTTCATGTATCGATGTTAAGGAAATATCATCCGGATCCATCTCATGTCATTCAGTATGAGCTTTTGGAGATCAGAGAAGACATAAGCTTCGTGGAGAAACCGATACGGATTCTGGATCGAAAGAAGAAAGTACTGCGGTCTAAGACAATTCCTCTGGTAAAGGTTCTCTGGCAGTATCACACAGTAGAAGAAGCCACTTGGGAGTTGGAGAGCTTGATGAAAGAAAAATACCCGGAATTATTCAGTGACTAGGTCCGATCAAATTTGCAGGACCAAATTTCCTAAAGGTGGGGAGGATGTGAGAACCACATATTTTAATACTGTGGCGTATATAAGAATTCTTATCACTCTCAATTCCTGTGTATTTCGTAAGTATACAAGGTAACAGCATGGTGGGCCCCACATACCTTCTAGTGTCCGGATGAAGGTGAAACTTGGAAACTCGATATTCGAAGTCAAATAAGGTGATGGTAAGAAATTATAACTCAAACTCAGTTATTTAGATTATTTTTGAAGCATTTAAAACAAATTCAAAAATGAAGATTAAAGACATAGGTCGGTGGAATTCTTGTGAATAATAGCCAAATGAAATTGACTTCTAACCAAGTGTTAAATGTAAAATAATTCTCATATAAGAGAGTCCCATGCCATAAAAATAGATAGATTTAATCATCTGAATAAACAGAAAATTTTGCAATTTTACGATTAGGGGTATTTTCGTAATTTTACACAAATGACCGATCAAACTTCAACAAAAGCTTCTCTGACCATAAGAATATGTTAATTAGATATTATTGGTGAATAAAAGACATATTTTGGAGATTAGACTAATAGTTTTCAACAAAGTCAAACTGAAAGGGCAAAATAGTCTAAAATTTTCACAATTAACTGCAAAATGGTAATTTTGCCCCAAAAATCAGAATAAATCTAGAATTTTCATGCTTCTTCTTCCTCATTTTGACCAGCACTCAGCCACTTTAAGACAGCCACCATTTTTGCACTTGAAGAGAGAGAAAATAAGAAAAACCTAAGGAAAACTACCTTAAAATCAAACACTCTCTGCATCAAAGTTTCTCTGCTCAACTTGCTCTTCATTTTGGTACCAGAATCAAGTGCTAAATCAGCCAAAATAAAGCTGGGGGTTTCCTTGAAGAATTCGGTTAAAGGAGGAAAGGTAAGGAAGCTTGGATTTTTCATGGCATTCATAGTTTTTGCTTGGTGTTTAGCATATTTAGATGAGTATTTAAGCTTAATTCATGTTGAAATCACATGAGAAAGAAGAAGCATTCGGCCAAGGTGAAGGGGAAGGAGAAATCTTGGCCACTTTGATTCCATTTTAGTCCTAAAATAATGTACAAACTATTCTGAGAATTTAGGTGCAATCGAAATTATATAGAGAAAGTTACGATATTCTTACCAGTAGAAAAAAGATCGAAAAATAAGGCTGCATAGGCAATATAATCTATTTTATGTTATTAAATATTTTTATAATGAAAAAATAGAATATTAATAATATCGATGTGATAATGTGCAGCTCAAAGTACTGAGGGGGACACTGGTGCTCATTCACAACTCGGTGAAAAGTTATCAGGTAAGGGGTACATATAATAATCATAGGGATACTATAATGCATGTTTTGATATGAAATGAATCCTTTGTAATTGTTTGGAAACTTGTTGGATTTAAATTGTGAACTGTGGTTGTGGATTTCATTTGTTTTCGTGCAGGAGGTTAGGATATACCTAGCCGTTATACTGCCAAAATTTTAAATAATTCTATGAATTGTTCTTTTATGCCATTGAATATTCATGAAGAATGATTTGTTAAGAAATTTCCATTTATTCCATTAAGATTTATTAAATTCATATTATTCTGAAAAATAATATTTAAATATTCAGGTTATATACTTTTATGTACGTGAAAGTAATTGCATATTATTATGACTTGTTTACAGATAAATATATCATTTTTAGAACCAAATATTTATTAGTGAATATTTTATAAATTTTTTTTGTGAATTATATATAAATTTTCATATCCCATCTTTATAAGCTAATTTATGATTTAACCTTCAGAAATTATCTCCGTAAATTGGGATAAAATGTTTTATATGATTTTTAGAGACTGTTGGGCCCATAGCTACCTATGGGGACTAAGGGTGAAAAACAGGCGGGCCGGTGCGGGCCAAGACGGTGCGGGCATAAACGGGTCAAGCCCGTTTAGGCCCGTATTTAAACAGGCCAAAAAATGCTAGACCAGTCCGGCTTCAATGTGGGCCGGACCAGTCTGCGGGCTTCCTCCTTAAAAAAGCAAAGCCTAAGGCCTAAAGCCCAAAATAAACTTGTTTTGTAATTTGTAAAGATTTCTTGGGCTGCCTGTTGATAAATCTCTTAAGCCCACCATCCAATATCCATATCTGAGACATCTTTTAGCTTTATGTATGACTTTAGCTATGACTATGAAATTAAATTTTTTTTCATTTAATTAAACCTGAATTTTATTTTTTAAAGGAGATTTCAGTTGAAAATTAAACAAAATCATTAGAATTAGAGCACTAATATAAAAACTCAATTATTGATGCTGAACTGCTTATAGAGAAATGTATATCCTTAATCTTTCAAAAAACCATAATTAAATTAAAAGATAAACAACTATAATTTATCATATTCATGAAAAATTAATACAAATCGTTGGACATAAAAGTCTGCAATTTTTGAAATTTATTAACATAAAACTAAACAAAAATACGATTTGATCTAAAATTAAATACATAAAAAAATATGTTAATAATTTCCGGGATATTGTAATTTATGGCATTGTGAAGAATTTTTAATATGTCATGTTCTTCGTCAGTTCAATTGTAACCAATTCAAATCAAAATATGGAATTGGAAATTGTCATTGAATGCCAAGAAATATTTAATTAATTTGATTGACCTAAATTAAAAAATTAATAATTCAAGTAATAAAATAACCCTCTTATTATTTTTTTTTAAGAACTGCATGAATGTTGTGAACCCTAAATGTTGTCCAACGGTTTGGTTCTTAAATATTCTTTAAGTTATCAGCAACTGCAGTAGTAAAATAAAAAGGTTTGTATTCATGAAAAGTTATATCATGAAAAATTAATACAAAAGTCAAAAACAGTTGCTAAGCCTAAAACCCAAACCTATTAAATAAGTCTTACTATTAAATTCATGAAACATTATATCATATTCATGAAAAATTAATACAAAAACAGTAGCTAAGCCTAAAACCCAAACCACCCAAACCAGGCTTGCTAATGCTATCAAATATCAAATTCATGAAAAATTATATCATATACAAAAAAGATAGATAACTTGCACAATCCTTAATTCACACAACCAATACAATCCACATAACATCCATTAAAATTATAATCTAAATAAAGAGTATTAGATAAGTCTAAAAGTCATAAAATCTACAAACATCCATAAAAACATCTATTAAAATTCGCACACATAAAAAAAATCAAACATTCAAACTTGTCATTTTATCTCAATTCTCAACATTCAAATGATTAGAATCATTTGATTCTTCCACCATGTCATCTTTATTTTCTTCATCCTCTTCCCAACCTATAAAATAAAATTTGAAATTATTAAAGTTTTACAATAACATTAATATTATCACTTGTAAAATTTATTTATTCAATGAAAATAAATTACCACTTGATATGAAACCATGTAGCCAACTACGTGTGCAAATGAGAGCCTAAACCTTCTTAGGAAAAAGATGACTCCTATACTTGTTTAGCACACATCCCCCAATGCTAAAGGCTGATTTTGAAGCCACAGTAGTTATAGGTATACTCATCAAATCACAAGCCATGTTAGCCAAAATGGGGAATCTAAAACTATGATCTTTCCACCATTTCAAAACATCCCAATCTTTATTAGTGGAAAAATCAAGTTTTGGCATATCCAAGTATACTTCCAATTGAGACGTGGAACTTGGGATATCATCTTCCTCATCAGCTACCAAATCCATCCATACCTATATTGATGCATTTCATGCATAATAAAAAGTTACTATTGATAAACTAAAGTTCACAATGAGATAAATATAACAGTTAAGGTATAAATGTTTATTATTTATTTATACTTACATCTAAATTACAGACAGAATCTGTTGGAATAGAAGAGGTGAGAGAAATCTCGTTTTGTTCGCCTTGGTCTTAACCATGTGATGAGAAAGAAGCTGAATTTAATTTATATTCTTCATAAAGCATAAATAGCTTCATTTTCACCACATCCAACCTCTCCTGAAAACTTTGAGGATCAATTTTCAAGAAGCATCACTTCAACATCACGAACTTTATCCGAGGATCAAGAACTACCGCCATTGCAAGTAGAACATTATACTCACTCCAATACTTGTCAAATTTTTTCTTCATATTAGATGTCATGCTTTGTAACATCTCATCATCTCCATCCAAATACTCCATTAAAAGCATCTCAATTTTCCAAACTTGAGCAAA
Source organism: Heritiera fomes (assembly GCA_032173925.1). Lineage (NCBI taxonomy): Eukaryota > Viridiplantae > Streptophyta > Magnoliopsida > Malvales > Malvaceae > Heritiera > Heritiera fomes. Next base: position 11,098,820 of record JAPDPM010000015.1, on the reverse strand, counting down.
ATACAAATTGGCGGTTGGGTAACTAGTTCCCGAAATCAAATTTGTGATTTCATAAAATGATTTTAAGAATTCACAAATTTTCTCCCCTTTTCCACTCTTCATTTGATGACAATGCTTATAATTTCTATCATTTAATGCAAGCATAGAAAATGCACGCTTATATTTCAAAGCACTCTCAAGCATCAAGTAAGTTGAATTCTATCTAGTTGGGACATCCAAAACCAAATATGAACTTGAAGAAATTGAGACCTTTTTCACACATTCTTCAAAACTCCTCATTCTAGCCTCCGACCCCTTCACATACTTAATACTTTCTCTAATTTTCTCATTAGCGGTGGAAACTACTTTCAAACCTTCTTGAACAATAAGATTTAAAATGTGGGCACAACATCTAATATGAAAGAATTGACCATCACATAATAAACTCTCTTGCAAACAAAGCACATCTTTTAAATTAAGTTGCATGTTATCATTAGTGGAAGCATTATCCAAAGTAATGGAAAAGATTTTCTTGTCTATCCCCCAATCATTTAAAATTTCTATTACTTTTTTAGACAATTCATATCCTGAATGTGGAGGTTACATATCACAAAAGGCAAGAATCTTAGTACTTAGCTTCCAATCTAAATCAACGTAATGGGCAGATAAACAAAGGTACCCCTCATTAGTGCAAGCAGTCCACAGATTGTAAATAAGACATATTTTACCTTGAATTTGAGCCAAGCATTCTTTCAATTTCTCTTTATTTTCCAAATAAAGTTTCCAAACATCAGAACCAGCAGTGATCCTAGAAATAAATTTCACCTCAGGATTTAAGTACTTTAATACATTCCTAACTCCATCATATTCAACAAATGAGAAAGGAAGGTCATGCCTTACAATTGCCTTAGCTACTAATTCTCTAAAAACTTTTTGATCAATTTTTCTACTTCTCAACTTTCCTTGATGATCAATTATCATTTTAGAGATATCTTTTTGCTTTAAAATCGCTATCCCCTTACATGAACTCACATGACGCCTTAGGGATGAAGTTCCATATTTTGAAAGACCCGCCTTATATATTATCCCACACCCTATACATTTAGTACGTGGTTTACCATCATCAGCACTAATAACAAGTTTTTCAAAATAATTCCACATTTCTGAAGTATTTCTCCTAGCTTTTTTTTATTGTTTTTCAATTGTTTCAGTTTCAACGTCACATTCCTCATCCTGAATTTCAACTTCATTAACATCATCCTCATTATCAGAATCACTAACAACATCAATATTATTACTATGCAAAGTCTGAGGTTGAGAACAAGATGTCATATTATCACTGTAAATAACACATACCAGAAAAAAAGCTCAATTAACATACATAACATATAAGTATAACATACAACAGAAGAAAATTTTCAAAGAATATATGAATTATTCAACCAAAAACAGAACAAACAGAGCAAATGCACAACAACCCTAAACTGCCCAGTGCCCATATTTCTTTACAATTGTCACAAAATTAATTGTTCCAGAAAACCACACTTATATACATTTAGGTGCCAGTTAGAATTTAAATTGAAATTTTTATTTTTAAACAAAATTATTAAATATTACAAATACAATGGAGGATTTATTAATTTTTTTATAATGGCTCAAGGTTAAACCATAATTTTTATTAATTTAGAGAGAATATTAATTTAGAAAGATTTTTAATAAACAAAATTTAGGTATGAGATTATTCATAAGTATGAAGTATAGTAGATTTAAAGATTAATTGTGATTTGTGAACATGAAATTTTACGACCTTGGTGAGAGATATTTTTTATTAAATTGAAGTATTTCTGAAAAAAAAACCATGCTAAAAAAAAGTGGCATACCATGTGTATAATGTATATATATGCAGAGCTGCAGAGGAAGAAAAATAATGCAAAAAAAATGAAAACATCTAAAGACTAAAGAAGAAGTAAAGAATGCGGATCTAACCTGGTGCACACTGGCACTGCTGCTAGCTGCGAGCGTTGGTAATGTGTACGTGCGTTAGCGTCAGTGCGTGCCTGAGGAGGCTGTGGCCCTGCGCCGGCGTCGTGCATGCGAGATCAGATCAGATTTAGCCTTTAGGGTTTGCAACTGTTGGAGAGACCGAGAGGCGATAGATCAAATTTAGCCTTTTGTGTTGTGACTTTGTGTTGTGTGTGTCTGTAGAGCCGTAGAGGTTTGGCCTTGGGTGCGTCAGTGCGTGGGTCGATGGTATGCGTTGTCAGTGCGTGGGTCGATGGTGAGTATTGAATGAGTGATGAGTGGTGACAGACAACTGACAAACTCAAAATCAAAGTCAAAGTGTGACTGTCGATGTCGGGGCCTCGGGGGGAGGGGGTGTGGGTGTTGGCGGGAATTGGGAAGGCAAACTGGGCCTAGCAGTGGCAAGTGGCAATAAAATTTGATTGGGCTTTTAAGCCCTCAATTGGATTGGGTTTGGATTTGGGTTGGGTTTCAGTTTTTAATTGATTTTTTATATTTTTTGGGCTGACCCGCAGGCTGGCCCGTATCCGCGCGATCCAACCCACGGGGATTGCCTAGCCCGCGGGCTTAGACCGTTTAGACCCGTTTTTTAATAGGTCGAAAATTAAAAACCCAATATCATTAAAGCCCGCTATTTGAATGGGCCAGCCCGCGGATCTTGGCCCGTTTTACACCTCTAATGAGGACATGCTATTATGAGTGTATGATCATATGACTAACTAGTGGGCTGATTGACCTTGATCCCATCATCAGCGTCCCAGATGGTGCCTGATCAGTACCATTAAGGACTATATTCTGACTATGGCCATGTGTCCTGTGCATGAGTCTATTGGGTGATGCCTTGTATTTATAAACTATGATGATCTTGATGATTTTAAATTGTGAATTAATTATGAAATTTGTGAAGTTATGCTTTATATATATGTTTGTTAAATAATTTGGAATATTTATTTCTTGAATGTGAACTCTTGAATTTTATATTTGAAAATTTATTTCATTTCCGAACTCCCTGTGGTCGCATCTAGGGGTCGGGACATGATAGGTATTTTAAAATACCTCTCATACTCTATCCGGTTTCCTAGTCGACTATAGTATCCTTCCTTGATACTCGTGCCTACTTTATTATTTTGCATAGTTTTATAAATCTCAATGCATGTTTTGAAATTTTCATATAGTTATATAGTATCAATGTTATTATATATATTTCTTACTGGGCATTAACTCATCCCATTTTTCCCCTTGTGAAGACCGAGAATTTTTTAAATAAATATAAGGTATCCAGAAAATTTAATTTGGACAAATTGAAATCCAAATTAAATAAGAAATGAAAAGGAAAATTAAATTGGAATATAAGAAATGAAGGAGGAAATTTAATTTGGATAAATGGAAATCCAAATTAAAATTAAATAAGAAAATGGAGAAAATAATTTTAGATATTTAGAAATCAAAAACTTAATAAGAAATAAAAATATTTTGATATATTTATATAATGATATTATATAAATATACCTTGGATAAATATAAATATTATTTTGTGTTAAAAGTGTAAAAAGTATATATATAAATATATATTTTGATACAAAATATGTATTTAAATACATATTATGAATAATGTATATATATATAATTATGGTGTATAATAATTATATATATTATAGTTATTATTATATATAATAATAAATATATACAAAAAAAAGAAAGGGGGCGGGAATTGGGCTATTCCCGATTCCCTGCTTGTTTCTCCTCTGTTAACAAAACAGAGGAGAAACTTAAAGAAGAAATAAAAGAAACAGAAGAGAAGCCAGCCAATGCCGGCCAGCCAACCAAAAGAGAAAGCGGAAGAGAGAGGGCGTCGCCGGTGAAGGAGAAAGAAAAGGAAGATGAATCCGGCGACGGAAGAATGATCGGAGAAGCGAAAACCCAAGAAGAAAAGGAAGAGGAGATTGGTAGTGCCGGCCAATCCGGGCACCTCCACTCCCCCCACGAGACCGGTAAAGACCAGGGAAAGGTGAGAGGAGCCACCGACGGTGAAGGAAGTGGCGGAGGAAGGAGAAAAGAGGAGGAGAAAAGCCAAAAATTTTCGTTCCAGATCTGGCGCCTTCGCCGGTGATGGGGCAAAACGGAGGCCAGATCCAGCATCCTTGCAACCGTGGCCAGCTGAGGAAGGCCCGAACCGGCGGTGATGCCGGCGGGAAGAGGCTGAACAAGCCAGCAGAATCAGATCCGACCCGATCAACCCGACCTGACCCGGTCAACCCGACCCGACCCGACCCGACTCAGAAAAAGGAAAAGAAAAAGAAAGAAAGGAAAAAGAAGAAAACAAAAGAAAAAGAGAAAGAAGGAGAAAGAAAAAAAAGAAAAGAAAAAGAAGAAAAGAAAAGAAAAAAGAAAAAAAAGGAAAAGGAAAAGGAAGAAGAAGAAGAAGAAAGAAAAGGTAAGGAAAATTGAGAAAAAATAAATTATTGATGTTATTGAATAATTTATGGTTATATTGATGTAGTGCATTGATATTGAAATTGTAGCAAAACGAAAATGAGACGAATGCTGGAGTTTGGCAAAGCTCGAAAATCGGAAAGTGCACTAAGCTTTGGCGAATAGGCAAGATACTTTTATAAAGCATTAGTAGCTTTATATTGTATGTGGGAATTATGATTTTTATATATGATGCATTGATTTAATTGATGTTAAAAATGCTAAGAGGACTCACAACTGATGGTGGGGGTCTTAGTAAGAGATAAAAAAATGTGAGAATCAACGACTGTAATTATAAACTGTTTTCCGTGCAGGAGGTTTAGTAAAAATTAAGTTGTTATGCTGCCGAAATTTTAGAAAAATATTTGAGGAAAAAGATTAAGTTTCTCACATAAATGGAATCTTGGAGATAATTATTGAAAATAAATATTGAAAGGATTTTATGGTATTATCGGAAGAGTTTGATATTGAAATCGATGAGAAGATAGATCATTGAAAACGATAATGTGATGAATTATATGGTTTAAACCTTATAAAATCGATAAATCAAGTAATTTTAATATCACAAATGGTATCAAGTTGAGATTGAGGTGGAATTATTTATTAGATGGATCACAGATAAAAGTGATGATAATTATATGATATAGCTTAAAAGAGAAGATCACAGTTGAAATTTCGATGGTCGAGTGATTGAATTATGAAACTATTAATGGAGAATGATTCTATAATTTATCGAATTGATCTCTTGATCTTGAAGTAGTTCCGAATGTGATGACATGATTAATTCAAGAGGTCGGTGTTGAAAGGATTTCACAGTATCATACAGTATTGTTAGATATATGTGAGATAATCAACGAACCTATACTAGTGGTATGGATCTTAGTATCAATACTGTGGTACACAATGGATAGTTATGATACTGAGTCATAACGAATGTATAATTTATGCAGACATGATTCTATTGAAATTGAGGTTGAATTACAACACAATCCGATCATTTATAGATTTAAATAAATGAGTGATGAAATATGTGAATATATGGTTTACTTATAACCATAGAATAGAACTTGAATAATAAGATTTGACAATTTCATAATTTCAATATTATATTATTCAGGCCATATGAAGAATTGATTTGATGATTGTGATCTGATTTTGTGGTAGTGAATGAAATTGAACCTTAAGTCGATAATTATGAAAAAGGATATTGAATACCGAATGGTTTGAATACCAAGTGAATTGATTATTGAATAATTGGAGTACCGAGCAATGTGAATACTGAATGAAATGAATATTGAATGATTTGAATATTGATTTATTGATTTGACTGAGAGAAAGTTTGAAAAGAATAATTGATGGTGATAAAGTTAGACGAATTGCTTCACCGTATTAGATGAAAATATTACTTATATCGATATTGGAAAATAATATCGAATTTACCTATTAGGTATAATCTGATTGAAATCAAAAGGATGAAAATGAGAGAATTGGATTATAGCTAACACTATAATTAAACAATATGTTTTACAAAGATGATAGTTCATTATTTGAAAACTCATGATTGAATCTGCATCGCATTTAAGCGTGCCCTCTTATAACTTGAAACATTATAATAATGTTTATATGAATACTGTAAAGTATTGTTTTGTTTTGAAATGAAAGTATATGGTATATATATTTTTTGATATATAAAGTCTCATACAGAATTTTACCATATGATTTACATGATATTGAAAAGAAAGCTATATATTTAAATGTTTTATGAGACTGTAGGCACCCTAAAAGAATTAAATTCAATAAAGCATAGTGGAAACCGCCTAATTGAAGCTTTGCTCATTAGGCTGAGAGATGCTTGTCCGACAATAGTCGTGGACAGGTCTCAATCACGCCTGATCAGTGGGGCTGAGAGAGATGAGGTTTATAGCCATAGATAGCGCCCTAGTTGGTTTCCAAGGGACGATGACATGATTTTTACTGCTAGCTACAGTGATTTAAGTCTTTATTGATAGAGAGATGATAGGGATCTAGCCTAGTCTCTAACCGATATGATATGAAGTCTAGAGTATGATTTTATTGATATGAACTCTAGACTTGACATGATTTATACTGTACATGAAATAGATTTGAAATTAAATATGTTTTGAAACAGTACATGTTTTAAACATGTTTTAAAAGTCCATGAGATATGATTTCGACACTTATATGATTTATATGTGATTTTGTGTGTCGAACATGGCATAATATGCAGTCTAGAGTATAGTTTGATTTGATATGAACTCTAGACCTGATATGATTTACAGTATATGTTTTAAAAGTACATGATAAATGATTTCGACACTTATATGATTTATATACGATTTTGTGTCGAATTTAAAATGATATGCGGTCTAGAGTATAGATTGATTTGATATGAACTCTAGACCTGATATGACTTATAGTATATGAAAAATGTTTTAAAATCGCACATGTTTTAGACATGCTCTAAAAACGAATACATGAATTGAAATTGAATATGTTTTTATCATGCCATAAAGGTAGACTTGAAGGAATTGAAAATTTATACGTGGAGCATGTTCTAAAGTACATATGATACAATTAGAAATGATAGCGGTTTGTACAGTAAAGTTACATAAATTGCATATTAAACCCTGACATGATAATATGCTTCGTACATGAGAGTTCTATGAGGAATGTCATAACTCGAAATTAATGATATTTCATCTATACGATGACATGATATGATATGATACATGAACATAAGATTGATATGAAGAGAATTGTGAACTTACACTATGGTGATCATGATTTCTCTATATGGAAAGTGATATGAGATGATAGATTACAGGAGTACGATTAGTGAATTGATATGATGCTTCAATTGGACATGACGTACTTCAGGATAGAGGAAAATATAGATTAATAGTATATGACATTCAATTTGGATACGACAGATTGTTGTGCGACGCACTATAGTGTAAGGACGAGAAGATTGAAAAAGTGATTATGATGATTTATTTAAAAGCATAAGGGATAGACAGATGACAAGAAATGAGATAATGATATGTTATCGCTAAGAAAGGATTAACTGTAATTGCAAACTTGCAAGTTTTAAGTATTGCAGTTTAAGACAGTGTAATCCTATTCTTGTATTTATATTAGTATCTTACTGAGTCGTAGTTTTGCTCACCCCACTAAATTTTATCTTTTTCAGACTATTGAAGTTAACATCTGCCATGTGAGCTACTAAGTGGGCATCGAAGACGGTGAATGGACTTGGTACTAGTCTTCTAAGGTATATGTTCCTTATAAAATACTTGTTTACATGTAAGACTTAAATTGATGCACAGTACATATTCTGTTTAACAAGTCGGGATGTAACTAAGAACCGTTTTCGTGTTTGTTTAATATTTAAATGGAATGACTATAGGTCACCTAGATAGTATAGTAACTACACTGACACCGAATACAAACCTTAAAATGAAAAAGAAAAATTTAGTCCATAAATTTGTAGACTAAGAAAAGTACAAGTATTAAAGGAAAGTCGGGGCTTTCGGGTCGTGACACCCCTCCTCCTAGATTATTTTCAGTAGACTTATGCGTCTGCTCAGGAGGTTTGTGGTGAGGTACTCCTTAGGCGAAATCTATTTTCAATCGAGGTATATTTACTTCTTTATGTATTCAGACTTACATTGTACAGTATTGTTGTATATAAATACAATTATGGGATGTAAATTAGATGAAATTTCATAATGTAAATAAATAAATTTTCTTTAGTATATGAGTTTTATATTAGTGAAATGAAGAGATTGCAGATAGTCCAACCGTGACTTTGCAAAAATAATTGAAATTATACAAAAAATATCTAAATTCAGAATGTGACATCTCATTCCCAGTCTATCAGTGTTTCTGAGTCGATTACATCTTCTTAGAAAAAAATCAAAAGATATTGTTTCCGAAGGTTGTGCTTCTTTCTTTGCATGAAATCTTCTTCTAATTGCCTCCAAGTAATTATCGATAATTTTCCCTTCTTCTTTTTCGATTTCCTTGGTGATTTCCCACTAGATTTTTAGCTTTTGTGGGTTATGTTTATGCTTCCTCTTCTTTTGTCGATTTGCTACCTCATTCACCCTTAGATTTTTATCCTTTTCTGAAATTTTGGGTGGCAAAACAAGGAGCTAATTGTATAGAAACCAATAAATAAGTGTAAATAATCAGAGAACAAAACAAGATGAATTTGTGTGGGCAAATTATATAAAACCAGTAAGTGTAAATAATGTTAAAGATAAATGAATTGCATACTATTATGAATTCAAGGGTTGTTTTTACCTTTTCATTTTAATAGGTTATTCTAAATCGGTGGTCTTAGTTTACTAGTTTATGATGGAGTGGTGTTTTTATTGAGTTGAGGTAATTTATTGAAAGAAAAGCTATCCCTCTGAGTATGATAATAAGTTAAAGATAAGAACGATTGTTTTTTGCAAACAAGCCTTGAAAATGAATAAATGACCTTTTTTTCTGCTAAATAATAATACTATAAACGTTATTTCTCTTTTCATGAAAATTTTCATATGCATAAAGCATTCAAACCACACATGCTTCATGATTTGATCCTTTCTTTTATGATGAACATGTTTAATATCTCTTCTGTAATGACGAACATTTTTACTGGACTTATATTCATCACTGTTTATATCTTACAACAATTCCCATTATTATCGAACTTTCACATCATTTGTATTAGATTTCACTTTACAGTCAATAAGACATTAACATATTAATACAGCACATGCTACTTTGTAACAGAAATATGTATCTCTTTTGCAACAACTTTCCTCCTTTTATACAATGCGAACATTTTCATTTGTGAAACTTTGATACCACCAATTTTAGATTTAAGTTCATGTGTAATGGAACATATTTTAAGATCTTAATGCTGCACATGCTTTCCGTTTAATGCAAACATATATTTTAATTATCATCCCTCTTCATATATTTGTAAAATTTAACCACATCAATAAAATGACCACCCTTTATCATTCCTCATGATGCAACCATTGGTATTTGAAGTCACCATTTACCATTCTAGATCTCATCCTTAAATCTTTGTTTATGCCAAAATGAATTTGTAATTTTGTTGCATCCTGATATTTTGCTGTATTGATAACTGATAAGTATTTTTAAAAACCTTTTAACATTTTTAGTGTATCATTCAGATGTTTGCCTTCATGCATCTTCCATATCTTTCCATCTTCTATGACCTTATCTGCTCTTCTTTTCCTCTTTATCCCCATGGCATTACGTCGGCATTAAAATTGGTTATGGTGTGTTGCATGATGTTTTCATTTTTTGTTATTTTATTCTAAATTGAAATTTTTTCCTCTTTTAAATGATTCACAATTAGTTATTCTTGTTTTTGTCTGATTTACATAAACATATCACACTTTTGATTCTGTTTTTGCTATGTGTGCCTATGTTGTTTCCCTTTTTAAATTTCATCATTTTTTCTCCGAATGGATTGCTCTTTTTAACAATAATCTTGTTGTCTGATTTAGTCTTCTTTCTCTTGCTTTGTTGTTGTATTCATATCATGTTTGATATGGTGAACTCTCATGATTCAACCACAATTGAAACTGTAGCTTTATTCCTTTAAAAAAATAGTGTTGTTACCATTTTACTCCTTTGGTGTTCATTATATGCTCCTTTACATCATTATGTTTAAATCAATTGCTCAACTATGTTTGTTCTTTCAAATAGGATTTTCACCTGATCCTCCATGAAAAAAATAGGCTTCTGTTAAGTATCTTTTCATGTATCTTTTCCTTATATCTACAAGCCTATTCATTTTTTCATTTGGTTGCTCTAAAAGTAATATGAATTGTTAATAAATATCTCAAATAAAAGGAACTAATGGGTTCTTGTATCTTATTGGAACTAATGGGTTCATGTATCTTAGTTGAACTAGATGTGATTTGTACTTCACAAAAAACATATTCATCATTAGCTAAAAAAAATCACTGGAAATTTATAAATGTTAAACCCCACTAGCCATAGGAATGAAGACTATATTTTTGTTGTCAATCTCATATTTGTAAATTTTCCTCTTCTTGCAGCTTGCATTATTAGATGCCAAAATTTATATCAATTAGTATAAGTGTATATATATATATATATATATATATATATATATATATATATGATTCCCAAAATTCTCTGTATAGGATATTCCCCTTTGTAACTATAAAATACTATTCAAAACTTTTGTTATAAGTAGTAGAATGCCACGACAACTTTTGAGATCAAAAGCTTTTACTGAGTAATGCCCTTCAGGCTTAGCACTCATAAATTTTTTTGTTCTCTCATTATGAAATCCCCAATTTCCTGTAAATTCCTCATATTTGTAAAGTATTTCAGCTGAAAAGAATTAAATAAATGTGAAATTATGGAGTATGAAGGGTACATGGAACAAAGAAGAATAACGAAATTGAAAGTCAAATATCAAGGAATTAAATTGATATTGTAAGAATATTGAAGTATGAGAAAAGAATTAATATCAGAAATTTCGTGTAATTAAATGGACAAGTGTCATATGGAAGAAAGAAGACCATTTAAGTGCATGGTCAAGGAAATGCATAGTCAATGGCTGAGATGAGATGACTAAGGGATGAATATGCATTTAATGCAATGTGCATAGTCATCATCTCCCTCACCAAGTCGGCAGCAACTCAGCCCTCCCTCTCGTTCCCTCCATTTCCCCTAAGTTTCTTCCATACTCACCTTGACAAACACTAAGATCCTATCATCGAATCATTGAGCTTGCTTAACGAAAATTGATCCTCATCACTAGCTTAAGCTATATCTGAAGTTTGGTGGATTGAATCCAAGTATTTGAGGAGATCGAAAGTTCCTATTATTTTGGCTATAAACAAAGGTAAGAGAAGAAGTTGATTCTTTCAATTCCAATTACGATTTGGAGTTATGTGATGTTGGTATAGTAGGTTTGTGGTATTAATTGAAAGAAAGTTAAAGTTTGAATCATTATGATGTTTACAGCTTTGAAAAAGTGAAGGAAAGGAATTAGTGCAATCAAGCGATTTCGCGTTTTGGTATAATTAAGGTAAGGAATTTATGTAACGGACATTGGGTGACAATGTCTGCATGTTTTTAAGTGCTTTGGGATGAAGTACCAACTGTTTTAAGTGCAGGAAAAGTAAATTTGAGGTTTTACTCCTAGTTACCACAATACTAGGAGCAGCCGACTGCCTTAAGTAGCAGCCGATTGGAGACAACCAAAGCATAGATTTTCAAAAACTGATGCAAACCAGTCGACTGCTATATAAGCCAGTTGATTGCTATTTTCTAGAAATCATTCTGTTTCAAACCAATCGACTGCTATATGGACCAATCAACTGCTATTTACCTGAAAAGCATTTTGTTTGAGAAACTAGCTGACTGCCTATATGACCAGTCGACTGCTATATGGACCAGTCGACTGCCCTATGTGTTTTCAGAATTTCAAAATATCAGAATTTTTAAAAGAAAATAATTTCGATAAAGCAAGATATGTAATAGCAGCCAACTGCCCTATGATGCCAGTCGACTACCCCCTTTGAAAAAAAGGTTTTAAAGCCTATTTTAGAAAAGTATGCTGGTCATTGCAAAAAGCTATATGACAAATGTTTTGAAACTATGAAGTACTTGATGATTATGCACTTCTGTATATGTACTTGACTGAGGAACCCTAGTCCGGTCCTCGGTGCCACAGATGTCACCTGAGTAGTGTTCATCGTGGCCTACCGACACTTGGCCATTTGTCTCTGTGATATGTTTTGCTAGGAGAAGATTCCTGGCCCCTACGGGGGTACGCCACCTGTTATTCAGTGCATAATTCCGTTAAAATGCAAATAGGCTCCTTGCTATTTGAAAGTATATGAAGTATGTGAATTATAAGAAAGTATTTGAATATATGATTTCAAAGGAATAAAAAAATCAAAAGCATTTACAATTAATTGATTTTACTTTTATATGATGTTATTTGAAAGTATATGATGTATGTTTGAATATGCTAATTGAGAGAATTATATGATATATGATTTACAATGATTTTTCATGACATTATAGAGCCAAGCAGGAAAACTGCATATAGAGGCATAGTACGCTCTTTTACATATGTTTCTTACTGAGCGTAAACCCACTCCTTTACAACTATTTTTCATACAGATTGCCTAAAGTGAATTCTGCTCCAAATAGAGGAGCTTTCCTTTAAGATATCAAAGTGCACCTTTGAGATACGCTTCCCAATAACTCTTGAAGGTATACTTAGTTGAGATGTAATTCAGCTATTGTACAGTACACTGCTACAGAAATGTTTATAAGATGTTTTGGGGATTTAGGTTATGTAAGAGGTGTAAGATCCTATGGTTTGGAATGATATGTGTATATATATATATATATATATATATATATATATATATATATATATATCATTATTATGCTTTATTTGAAATTAAAATCTTTATAGTGAACTATTAAATATCAAGCTTAAGAAGAAGAAGAAGAAGGAATGACATTGACGGACGAGTCTAATCAAGTTATATGGAAAAGGAAAAAGTTATACGTAAATGGATAGTGACGAGGATGTCACACTCATCTCTCCAAATAACTCTGCTGAATGTTTTCAAATAAAACAATAAAAAAAATTTAAGGAAATCATTGAGTGAAATGAAACTAAATTGTTCACAAAATATATTTATACAACCTAACTAAATCTAAAAAAGACTATAAAGCTATCATTTGCATTCCATGATTCTCATATCTTTTTTAAAGAAATTAATGAAACATGAATCATCATTTTCCTTTTTGACATGCGTCAAAAAATAGTTTTAAGATTTTTCTATGTTGTGCCACAAGCTAATAGAGTGTATAACATATTTCAAAATTCTCTTATGGTCTAATTGAGATGAAAATTCTTCTCACTCATCAATTAACATATCTTCTAGGGCTATTATTGAAGAGAAAGAATGCTAATAATTGCATTCAATTATGAATCCATGGAGCACCAATCTGCTGCTTTCCTTCTATTTTCATTTGAACTCTTCGAAAACTAACAATACCATTTCACTTGAAGCAAAAAATCCATTTGCATTTCTTTGACCACCATAGACTCTAATGGAAGATTGATTCTTTTAATGAACTCATAAACAAAAAACACCTCTCAATTCTACATAATTTCTATTCTCAAATGTACTAAGCTAATCTCTTGATTATATTTAAGTTTCAGAATCAATAAGCCTACTTCTACTCCGCTTTCTGAAGCACTTGATGATCTAGCATCATGTATCAAAGAGCCACCCAGGAAGAAAATTGCATTTAGGTCTTCAACTTATTTCCCAATGAACATTCATGAATCTTTCTTTTAATCTTAATTCACTTATATGCACTGTCCATTACATTTGAACATAATGTTCATCGATCATTGAAATAACACTCAACATGCATTTTGAATCTCTACATAGCCACCTTATTAATTTCCTTTCCATGTGAACTTCTTGATCCCAAACAAAAGCCAACCAATTTAGATAACTATTTAGACATTTAACATCAACCTCAATGCATTGTCTCTAATACTTAAATCAAAAATTGCCTACCATTGTAAGCATTCCCATGACATATCAAGCTACCTTTCTCTTATTTTGCAAGGGGAAACAAATTAAAAGATATTAACATCTCTACCTTGGTGTTAGAAATTACTTTTGTCTAACTATCTTTTTGCAGCATGGGTATAAGGGCTGCCAAACACATCATCCTATTGATGCGTTTCCCATATCATCATGTCTTTTTTTGTCAATATTTTGTTTTCCGTTCCTTATATCTACCATGTACATTGAAGAACTACAAGTGGCTTAACTTCTTTTTGTTTTTCACCTTCGCATCTGCTTAAATTAAGGGTACTACACTAAAGTTCCAACAATTATGTGATGTCAACTTTTATATATGAAAAAATATATTTTTCCCTTCAATTGTTTTTGTTACCTAAGCAATTCTCTTGTAGAATCATATCGATGATGCCTAAATATTAGTGAAAAAAATATTGATGACAGCAGCATGCACTTTTTCAATACAGAAAACTCTTTTATGGATGCCACATGCGTTGATTTACTCTTTTTATAATTTTTTTAATTGAATTTTCTAAATTCTTTATACAATTATAGACTAAAAAAGCAGTAACCAAAAAACAATATAGAATGCACCTCCATTAGATCCCAAAGAATATTTTGTCACCACATCAGCTAGTTTTATGAGATCCTCAATATTGATAACATAGTTTAACTCTTTTACATTGATAACATAGTTTAACTCTTTTACTCTCAACAAAATATTTATGTTGCCTGCATTTTTTCTTCGAATCCCGCGGCATCGCGCGGGGCAAATGCTAGTAAATAATTTAAAATTTCACTGCTTCCATCAGGTTTAGATATAATTATTCACTGAGTAACTTGAATTGATAGCCTCTTAGTATCATTTTATAACTACTATGACCATGATTTCCAATCCCTAAATATAAATATTCGTATGAGAAAAAGCACAGGGAAGCTTAGCAATTGTCATTTTCATGGAGCCTTATGTTCGTCACTGGATCGGCCTGATGAGTCCTTCCCTTGCACCCTAAGGACCTACGAATAGCCAGATTCCTAGAATAAGTCTTGACATCCTAATGTTTCAAAATGAACTGAAACTCCCACAACAAGCATAGCCATAGATGATCAGTTGATTACAAAATCAGAATTTTCTTTTAATGTTTCTGGCCTGTAAAACTGAACCCTCAACAAATCAATATGAAGATTGAAGAAGACTTGTTAAATGCTGAATTCAAATAGAAATGCAACCACCATTAGCAATAGCAACACCAAAGAATTCCAACAGTTAGAATCTGTCACAGAAGAAAGAAAAAAGACTATAACAAAGGAAAGAAATGGGTTATTGTGCACATCATACCAAAGTTACAACTGTGACAACAAGAGCCAGAAAGACTGAACTAAGAGTCACTGTAACTACTAGTCCTGAACTAGGATGCGGCCCTGGTGCTAGGCCAACCTCAGGTGGAGTTGCAATTGAAGGTGGAGATTCTGCTCTTTGGTGCAAACCCATCACTCCGATGAGCAATTTCTGACCCTTCTTGCAGTGATCGGGGGCTCCGCTAATGAAATAGAAGAGTCCAGGCCTACCAAGATTGATAACAGTGTCTCCATCGTTAAAGGTAGAGATTGGCTTGTTTGTGTTGCAGTGATAGTAATCCCATTTCTCCACCACAAGGACTGAATCATTCTGATACTCAAAAGCTGCACCAAAGAAAATAATGGCTAAATATCAGAAACCTGACAATTAAGGCCTGAAAGTTTACAAGTGTCTGACCTAATGCAAACAACAGTTAGAATTTGATCAATAAATTCTTCAAAAATGTTACTAATGTGTGTTACTAAGCAAAAGGCATCAGAAGCTCACTAAGAGAGTCTCCAACATGAAACCTTTTACTCGTAGCCCACTGGCTATAAACCGCAGTAGCATTAGTGCTGGGCTGCCGCCAACCTATATGATCACCCACTTTGAAATGCTTGGAAGCTTCAACCGGGCCATTCATGGCAGCCAGAACGAGAAAACAAGTACAGAAGATCAAACCCCTGAAAGGTTCCATATTCGATCAGTTGTTAACTTCTTTCTATTAGAAAGGTTTACGTTTCAGTCTGAAAGTAGTAAATTATAGTAAGAAAAGGATTTGAAGAATTAATAGTAATAAAAGTTAGTTTAACTTTGAAGTATGAACTTACCGGGCAGGGTTTCAAGAACGTGAGATAATGGGAGTGGCGTACAGTTACGCAGGAACGTGTGCCTGCGGTTTTTTTGAAGATTGTCGTGGGTTTGAAATTTCCCACGTGTTCTCTGAGGCTCTATTGCACTGAACTGAACTATGAGAAATAAATATAGATATGTAATAGTAAGTTCATGCATTTTTTCTTTATATTGATCCAGCAAAATTGGAACAAAATTCTAAAACTATGTAGTTTTACAGAAATTAATATCAAAATACCAACTAGTTTCCAAAACAATTACCAAAACTAAGGTGCAATAACTGGCTTTGTAAATGGTATACATGATATTATAGATGGCTCTTTGTTTATGAAGTACTACTCCCTGCGGTCTGCACTTTCTGTTTGATCATAGTCTCTTGAAACTGAGCTCGCTTGGCAACTCTAATGTCAACAATACTGGGTGGCATTGGCTTAAGCGAGCCATGCAATTCAACAAGACCAAAGAATTCTTGTTTTGTCAAGCTTTTTTTCTCAACAAGTTCATCAACCACAGCATCCATGAGCTTTCGGTTCTGCTGTAAGATCTGATACAAAAAAAAAATATATGGAATAAATAACAGATAATATAGACAGGATACTAAAAGCAGTTATTAATAATGCTACTTTTATAAGCAATGGAATACCTCTTTTGCTCGATCGTAGCACATGTTCACAATCCGCAATGCCTCGGAATCTATTTCCTGATATTCAACAATGTAGCCATACGTCAGATAACAAGAGGAGAGAAGGTTAGAGATGCAGTTTGCAAAATTTCCAATGGTATGTGCCATTTCATGCATTTCAACTCAGCTTCAATTGAAACCACTGGAGACTTTAACGTAATCTATCTTCACCTTATGCTTCTCAAAATTCATTTTACTATGGAGATGAATAAGAGAAACTTTTTGAACTAAAAAGAGGAACTCAATGAAGGTTGCATCTTGAAATTCAGAAAAATTATGACAACCGGAAGTAGTTTGTAGGCCAGAACGTACCTAAAATATCTTCTCCAAGAAACAACTAGAAAGCAAAACTGTATGCCAAAAGTTGCCAAAATATCCTTTTTAAGAAGTAAAAAGCAACAAGGATGTATTCTTACATTAATTCGATCTGCAACCCAGAAGTTAGATAACCCATGATGTTTCTCTGAGAGACCACCAAGAACAAACATCCTTGCTGCTGACCTAGCATTGTCTGCTGTTTCAGCCCATATTGTACTTAACTGAAATAATTAAGGATATATAATTAAGGATATCACATGTGGGTCAAGTTAATCTACTGAACATGGGATGAAAGATAATTTTATTATTTCAACAATCTAGCTCCTACTAAAGAAACATCATAATTTTTTTTACAGAAGAAAGAAAAAAATATGCTACAAAAGTTATTATTGCCAAACCAAGATACAAGCCAAAATATTATGCATCAAGCCACCCAATCGCTATATGCATCCTTGATTCACAATTAAAAATTGAATTCAGTTTTCTCAACATCAGAAATTCCTATAATGTGGGCCCATTACCTTAACTCATAAACCTTAATGGTGATCACTATAAGATGATAATAGCAGCAAGGGTCAACATATTAGTGCCCTCCATAAGCATTCATGATCAAGTGAACATATGTGACACTAACACACTGAAATAATGTATTTAATGAACACCGAAAAAACTTGACTTATTATAGAAACAAATTAAGCAAAACCCATCAACATTTTTTTAGTTCATAGTGAGGTACAAGCTATTGGTTCATGATTTAACGTGATTTCAGATATTAGTTCATATAGTTTACTCCAATCTATTGAGATAAATGCTCTGATAATGATGATGAGTGAGGTACAAGCGGGAAGGTGGAATCGAACCTCGGACTTAATCCCTGTTAAGGAAGGGTAACAACTACTATACCAAAACTTAGTTGTTAAAACCCATAAACCTTTAGCAGTACACTAAAAATCCAACCTAAAACACATCAAAATGAAACTAAAAAACAACTCCTCCAATCCCATAATTATTAGCTTACTCCAAAAACCACCAACTTTTGAAGAGCTCCCCCATTTTTCTCCCCAACATGACCTTCAAAAAGAGTTTTAGAAAACCCAAAAACTGCAGGAAGCTATTATTAACATAAGAAGGTTAATCGATTAGACTTGCCATTTTAAGCAGCAGTTTGCTCTTTGTTAAATTTGCGGTTTTTGAAGCTTCTATTCACTTGATAAGAATGCACCATTGAGAAGGCTCAATAAACAGGACTTGACTATGACTATCTTTCCACCATGTCATTTCCAAGCATGTAAATAGATATTAATGTACATGCATGTCAAACACAGAATTCTCACCTGACCCTCACCAAACCAAAGTTCATCCGCTGCACGAGGTGCTAGTTGAACAGTTATGTGATCAAGAAGGGACTGCCGACTGCATGACATTAGGAAATTTAAGTGAACTGTTGAAAAATAAATAACAGAGATTATTTTCCAATGTAATATTCACAGGAAAATATAGTTAGAGAACAGTACAACAGGCAATTGAAAGGATAGTCCCTAATTAGTTGATCATAAAAATTTATTATACAAGGTTGTTCCTGAAATTAGTGATCATAAAATATTATCTTTCACCTTGTTTCCTAGCAGTTGATACTCCTCAAAATAACGCTTATAAGCATGAACAAATGTCGCATACCTTAGCATTCCTTCCTTAAATTTCATATGATCCATTTTCACCCGAACATAACCCAACTCCCTACCTGCTCTAGGAGCAATTGTGACCTGCTCAAAAGCAATAATGAATAAATAATATACTTCCAAACATTGCACACACATATAAATGCAATCATATGCTAAGGTGACAATCTAATCAGGGAAACTTGGGAGTCAGAACAGCTTTGAAACCTAAAAGGTTCAGTTTTACATCAATACCCTCTATAATTTATAATCCAAAGAAAATGCACCAAAATTGACGGATTCTCAATGGAATCTTCGAGGATGCACTTTTAAGTTTCAAACCAACTCACTCGCAGAGACCATTTATGCCAGGATATGATCATGACAATAAGAATAATCATCTACAATGGTAAAATATAATTTTGAGAGCATCTCTCAGATTTTCAAAAGAGTTTCTCACTAGTTGTAAAATTTTCTGAGGCTTCAAGGCATACAATGGAAGCTGTAGTTTTCTAATCAAGGTATATAAATGACTGAAAAACCAGTATATAAAAATTACAAAATATATAATTCCCTCAGTTATTAACACACACACAAAGAGTAGGTAATCTAATCATTTTCTCAATCTGTAACTAGGTACAGTAGTGCATCATTACAGAAGAAACCAAATCTGATTTAAACTCTATGCCAATATTAAAACAATGCATTGAAAGAGGTGCAACACAGATTATAGATGCGCATGTGAATTAAAATGTATGCAAGAAATGGCAAAAACCAAGTAAAGACCATACAAATTCGATATTTCTAAGATCAGTAAAGTTCACAGCTACAACAGCCATTGCCGCTTCATTTATAGCCACTTGTTTCCATGTCTCGGGACTTCTCTCCTTCCTATCTAGCATACCCCTTTCTTCTATTTGCGCAGCTTGGAGCAAATCATCAGTTGTAATCTGCAGAAATGCAACAGCAGAAAGTCAGTGCATTGCTAGGAGGCAATAGGTTAAGGGCATTTACACCTACTAAGCACACTATCAAACACAATCACAAATATTCAGATTATCCAACAAGGAACCATCTCCAACTTCATTAATCTAATATGCTCTAAAGTCATCTTAATTTCATAAATGTGTTTCTCAGAGTTCCCATTTCTCTATTTCTACTATATCTCCTCAGCACTAGCCCCTTCATGATTCCAGCAAACAAAAACAGTGTCAATTAATGAATAAGATCGTTTACAACTCAAGTCCCTAGTACCTCAGTTCTTCCATCACGGATCATATTAATGGCAGCAACCTCGACTATGTTAGCTAGCTCGGCACCAACCATTCCATCAGTCATACTAGCAACAGCCATATAGTCCACATCATCAGCCATTGGCTTCTTACGTGCGTGAACCTATAACAAGGAAATGAATTGCATGAAAAAAAAAAGATAGCAATAAATTTTAAAATTTTTTGGAATATTGGAAAATGAGAACAACTGTAATGCCATTAAAGCAAAATTATATGCCTGCATAACGATACCTGAAGAATTTCCATGCGACCTATAAGTCCCGGTTTCGGGATGAAGATTTTTCGATCAAATCGTCCAGGTCTCACAAGTGCAGCATCTAGAATGTCTGGTCTATTTGTGGAAGCAATAGTGATAACATTCCCTCTTCCTTCAAAACCATCCAAGCATACAAGAAGCTGCAGCACCACATTATTGAAAATATTTTTTAACAAATAAAGGAAAAAAATTGTTTATATTAAAAAAAAACCCTTAATAATTGCATAGGCAATATGGTTCCAACTCCTAACAAACCTGATTTAGGGTTGCATCACGTTCTTGTCCACCAGAACCCTTAATTAAACCACGTTCCCGTCCAACGGCATCCAACTCATCGATAAATACAACTGATGGGGCCTAAAAAAAATAAAGTGATGAAGGTCAGAAATTAGTTCGGAAGCAGCATAGAGAAAAGAAAATTAAAGCTGATACTTTAACAAATCCATTATCGTGCAACACTGTTAAAAGCAGTATCAAGGTTTGTCACATAAATTTACCTAAAAGGAACTCAATCTATGAATGGAGAAGGAAAAGAGGACATAAAGCAACTAAAGACAACACTTACATTTTCCTTGGCTTCCTGATAAAGCGCTCGGACACGGGATGCACCAACCCCAACATATATTTCCACAAATTGAGAAGCAGAAATGGAGAAGAAGTTTACACCTGCTTCACCAGCCACAGCTTTTGCTAGTAAAGTTTTCCCCACCCCAGGGGGTCCACAAAGAAGTATTCCACCTGATTAAAAAAACAATACAACCTGAAATAAGTAAGGTGCAAAGTGCAAAAAATGTAAAGGACTAGTGAATTAAAGCAAAATAAGCAAGGTATACCAACAAAATTATAAAAAGATGGCATGACTACTAAGCAAAAAGAAATAAATTTGTTAATGCTATCATGTTTTACTAGGCATATGCAGCTGCAAAAAGTGTCCAAACTGGATAAGGAGTAAAAAGTTCAACGAAACCAGAAACTGGAAGACACTAGAAACATTTTGTGGATCTGTTTTCTCCTAAAATGGATTACAAGGATGTGTTATTCGTAATTAAAACAGACACACACAGAGAGATGGGAAATACAAGAAGAAAGGATATAAGTAGGAGAAAGTTCCACTCTGTGACCAAAAATGGGAAAAAAAAAAGACACAACTACCTCTTGTGAACATGAACACATGCAAGTATAATAAAATAGAAAAGATCCATCAGATATTCAGTCATCTGGAATCAATAACCACTTCAAGAGCAGCCTTATAGAACTGAACAAATTTATCATTCTGATAATAGAATGCTCTGGTCCTTTGAACTTTTCATTATTATCTTCCATTAGAGCTTCCAAACATATGTTTAGGGGATTTACTGCAGTTTTAGTCAGCTCCTATAAGTTTTACTCCCACAAGTTTTTCCTCAAATTCTCTTGATTTTAGAGTTTGATAGTGATCCCAATGCAAAAAAGAAAACCAATTCACCCAATAATAAGCTCTTGTACCTGGGCTGTCAACTTGCAAGTTGTCATGCCAAAGATTAACATAAACAAGACATACAGCAACATGCTTCCATGTAGGTTTTGTTTATAACTCCATTGCACAATTTCAAACCAAAAGCAAAAGAATTTTAAAATAATTTATTCAGGTTTAGAAAATTACTACCTGGTATTCTTACTCCTCTTCTTCGGTACATCTCCCCATGTGTGAAAAACTTCACAATCTCCTCAAGCTCGAGCCGGATTTTGCCAAGTCCTGCAACATCCGAGAACTTCACATCCACACCTCTCTCCAAGTACTCTGGCAATCTCTTGTTCTGTGCCCTTCGAACACGTGCCCCTGACTTCATAAATTGCACAGCCATCTTCAAATAAGGATTCTGCTCACCTCCCACTTGCTCAGCCTCAACTTCCTCACCCACAAGTCCTTCCATTTCCCTCTCCAACTCCCTCATCTTTTTTCTCTCCTCCGCCTCTGCCTTCTCAATCTTCAACCTATCTTCATAATCTTTCTTCTGCTTTCTGTAACTAAGCACTACTGTCCTATAAAATATCACAAAAAACACCAATCCAAGTACATTTACAACATTTGAGTCCTGGGCTAAAGTTGCCCACATATTTGCCATACTTTGATAATTCCTCCTAGCATCACGCAATGACTCCTCGTACTTCTTCTTACTAATCTCTCGCTTCCTTCTCCTCTCCTCCTCCTTCTTCTGCACCTTTATTGCCTTTTCAATCATCTCTCTCTCTTTCCTCATCCTTGCCAACTCCTCCTTTCTTTGCCTCTTAAACTCCTCTCTTGCTCTCCTTATCTCCAAAGCCCTTTTGGACTCCTTCTTTGGCTTAAACCTTGACAACATAAACTCAGGCACCCTCCATAAAAACCCCAAATAAGGGGCAGGTATCTCAGGCCTCTTAATTGGAGGTGTATACGCATTAACACACAAAGACTCAATCTTTAACTCGTCCCATGAATCCCAAAACTTCCTATCACTATCTATCGAAGGCAAAACAGTTCTTAACAATCTAGAATCCTCTAAAACTACTAAAACTGGCTCAGCCCTTTGCTTCAAACTCACACTGGGTGGCTTAATTAAATGTTTGAGCTTTCCCTCGTGTCTTAAACTCAAAATTTCAGTATACGGAATTCTGTTTGTTACAATAGGAAGATCTTTTGACCATTGTCTTATCTGCTCCGGGGTTAATGCTTCTTGGGTTTTTTTCTGAGTTTTTTTTCTTTCAGATACTTTAACTGCAGCAAGAGAACTTTTTTGTGGAAATGAACTAGAGATTATTGTAAGAGTAACAGGTAAAGCAACAAAATTGAACTGGGTTTTCTTGGTTTTATCATCATCATCAGAACTATTGCTCTTAGAGCTATAAATTTGACAAGAAATTGAAGGGTAACTGCTGGGGGTAAATGGGTTTGGGGATTTGGTTTTTAAAGATGGGGGTTTTGGGTACAATGAAGAACCAAAAGAGAAATGATAAGCCATCAAAAACGGTGAACAGAATTTTGAGTGATAAAAAAAAAAATTATTTCAATGTTTTAAAAGACTGAAAGAGAGAGACTTACATTGTGAAATGAAACTGGGAGATTTAATCTAAGGTTATTGAGCTTTCGAGTCAGTCGACAGTGAAGCTTAAGACAAGGCATCTTCTTCTCTTCTCTTCTCTTCTTTTTTTTAGTTCTCTTCTCTCTTCTCTTCTTTCTTTGTCTTGTAAAACATCTGCAGATAAAAAGTGTCTCCAATTCACAAGCTCAAGGCAATCTAACGCTAACGCTAAACGAAGCCGGTTTATAGGTTAAATAAACGCTGCGTTTAAATTTTTTTCTTTGTTTATACAAACATTTTGTAAAGCCTTTTTTTCCTTCATTGATCTCAAACTAGATTTGGTAATCCGTGTTTATAATTCATTTTCGTGCCATATAAAATTATGTTCGTGTCGTGTAAAACACTAAAATTTCGTGTCAAAATTCGTATCGACACGAAAAACTCAAAATGTTATTTTTAGCTTTTACCATATTTATATATTAATTTTACTTAATTTTAACCTTGTGTCATCTCGTGTCATTTATTCGTATCGTGTTCATGTCGTGTCTAAAATTATCAGGTCTATCTCAAACTCTAAAAATAATCAAATTATATTCAAAGTCAACTTGATTACATTCAATTATTATTAACTAGTTGATGACCAATGCGATGCACGGATTTTTTTCTTTAAATGTGTTTGAAGACAAAATTTGTGGACAGCGTTAACGCTTATTGTGATGATTTTCTGTATATGTAAATTATTTTTTTTGTGTTAATTATTTACTTCAATAGAAAATTACAATTGTTAACCTTTTTTGTTACAATTACTATTGCTAAATTGTAGTTTAAGAAGATGAACAAACCTTCAACTCCGTGTTGATGCCTACTGTGATTTTTTTTGTGATGTTGTTCTATTTTGTTGAATGAATAAAACTTGTGCACTGCATTGTTACTTATTGTGAAGCTTTTCTGTATATGTAAATTAATTTTTTTTGTGTTAACTATTTACATCAAATAGAAAATTACTACTGCTAAATTATAGAACAAATTTGAGCTTTGTGTTGATGCTTACTGTAATGCTTTTTTTTTATGCTGTGCTCTTTGTTGAATGAGCATTACTTGCATATGATGCTTTTCTGTATTGCTTTGCTATTTGTTGAAAACATAATTGAGAGTTGTAAATTTTAAAATTGATAAATGATTTAAGATAAGAATGGTTTTTGTATGTTATAAATGGAAATAGATATATTTTGTATTAACTGTGACTATAATTCGAAGGTTAATGGAAACCTCCAATTTAGATATTCAATATATTTATCCATAAATAATTGTATCTGTGTATATATATTTATATAAATAAATACAGTAAAATTTTTAATTAGCATTCAATTTCTATCAATTTATTTCCAGTTCTCTACCTTAACTTTGATTATATAATATATTTATCCAATAAAATATATATATATATATATATATATATATATATATATATATATATACACACACATTTATGTAAAAAAAATGCAGTAAAATTTTTAATTGGTAGTTCAGTTTATGTTAATTTATTTCCAATTTCCTATCTTAACCTTGACTATATAATTTTAGGATTATTCTATCAACTTCCTAATAATAATCATATATATAAATAAATATTTGACTATATCAGAAATATTTGCGTAAATTTTTAAGTGACACTCCAATTTTTGTTAATCTGTTTTCAATTTCCAACCTTGACTTTGATTATATAATTTTGGGATTGTTTTGTCAACTTTTTAACAATAATCACACACACACTAAAGCAAATTTTAATTGGCAGTTAATTATTGTCAGTCTATTTCTAATTTCTTGATTTTATTACAAATTTGCCATTATTGGAGGTGTAGATTTTTTTATAGAAATAAATTGAGTCAACTGTAGGGTTTAATATATATATTTGGTAACTATTAATTTGTTAACTATTTAATAGTTTATGTTATGTTGTGCCACTAATGGATTTATCAATAAATGTAATAAAATTTGAATCATTGTGTAATATTTATATAAATAAATGCAATAAAATTTGTAATAATTAATACATATTTGTTAGGGTTTTTAATTGGCAGCCTAATTAAATAGTCAACATTTACGCAAAAGTATTTAAGTCTAATCATAAAGCAATGCAGTAAGATTTGAATAGTTTCCGTTGTACCAAAAAAATTGAGTAATTTATGTTAAAATTAGCAAATAAATGCAATAAAATTGTAATACTTAATACATATTTCAATTGGAAGTAAGAATTCTTAATTACCAATCTAGTTAAATAGTCAACATTTACGCAAAGCATCAATACGGTAGATTTTGAAAAGTTTATGTTAAAATTTGCAACTAATTGATTGGTGTATATATTTAAATAAATGCAGTAAAATCGGTAATAATTAATACATATTTTCAAAAATATTTGATTGATAATTTAATTATGAAATCCATATATATTGCCACTAATGAAAGTGCTACTTTTATAACAATAAATTGAGTGAATTGTAGGTTACATTTTAATATATATTTGGTAATTATTATATAACTTATGTGTCAAAAAAGTAACTTGTCCACATAAGAGTCCACATCATAAATATTTGACATGCAAATATGTATCTTGTAATAATATATATATATATATATATATATATATATGATTTATATAAACCATGTAAAGTTCAACTCAGTTAGCTTGAATTATTTATATGATATTAAAGTTTTTTTAAAAAAATAAAAAGTCGATAAAATTTGTGAGCTATTCAAATAAAGTATTATAAAGTTTAAATTCGAATTAATTTACTATTTGAGTAATTCAAGTTTGAATTTGACTCGACATTAAATGAGTCAAAATCAAATATTTATCAAGTGAATATCTTCTAAATAAATCAATTTAGTTATATCGTAATTGTATAGATATTTGTCAATAATTTCTTAATTGAATAGTTAAAAAGACTTGTGACATATTATAAATTTTACCCGCATTTTCAATTATCAAATATTTTTTTATAACAATAAAAGATATGTTTAACATATTTTTCTTTAACTTATACTAATTTTAGAAAAGAAAATTCAAATTAAAAAACGCAAAGTCAACAAACTTTTGAACTTCGATTAATTAAAAAAAGAATTATAACGTATTGTAGTATCATACACTTATTTTTGAAAGAAAGGCTGCAAGTTGGTGCGCCCACTCGACGGTCACTGTGTATCTAGAGACATTTCACTATTCCTCCAAAGATGTTTTCACTGTTTGGGAAAAAGGATGCAGGCTGGTGTGCCCACGTTGACAGCAACTGTGTATCTAGAGACGTTTCACTATTCCTCCAGAGATGTTTTCACTATTGTTGGTCCATTTAGATTTAAATTTAAACAATTTCAACCCAATCTTCATTTATAAAAAAGAAAGCAATTAACAAAAAGTGTTAATAAAAAACATAAATTAAGTATAAAATAAATAAAAAGCATAATAATATTGTCATAACATCTAAGTCCATGAACCTAACTGCTAGACTTTAAAATTCTGGGAGTCGCCACCAACCATTCAAACCTGAGTTGTGATTGGTCACCTATTCATGTCTAAAGATAAGGCTTGGTTTACGTTCAAAGATTCTTAGACTCGGGAGTACGGTTACGTGTGGGGAAGGATTAGCACCCCCACGACGCCCATCCTAGAATGGTACCACTTAGCCTTAGGTTATCTTCTAAATTTGCTTAGGCTAATCTTTAATTTCGATATGCTTAATATTGAAAGTTATTTCTAAGTATCCTTCATTAAGCTGGTGGGATAACCTAAAAATCCTTCTCACCTCAAGAGTATTCAAGTGGTACTATGCGACTTGCTTGAAGAGGCTCCGTCGTCGAATGAATTTTAGTATTTTATGGAAATTTCCTAACTTTGACTCCTCTACCCAAATTATCTTATTTTATTTTTATCATTTATTATCTTCTATTATGTTCTTGACTAATATTTTTTTTATTATTTATTGTTATATTTATCTTATGAATATAAATTATCTTTATTTTTTTAGAAAATTAATATAAATCATTTTATCAAAAATTCCTTTAAAATCCTCCATTAAGCTGGTAGAATTTAAAAGAAATTCTCTTACCTAAAGATTTTTAAAATATTACTTAAGCGTAACCCTCTTTGGAATCTTATCATCGGAATGCTACTCACTTTCATGAATTATTGTTATCTGACTCTTATTATTATTATTATATTTTGATTTATCATATTCTTTTATTATTATTTATTATATTTTTAAAAAATGCACATGAATTATTTTTTATTGAAAATTCCCTTTAGCTCCTTCCATTAAGCTGGTCAGATTATGAAGGAAATCCTCTTGCCTAGAGATTCCAAAGTATTACTTAAGCGTAACCCTCTTTAGAATCTCATCATCGGAATAAATCTTGTCCACCTTTATTATTTTTTATTTACTAATCTTGTTAGTATTTTATTATTTTAACTTTATGTTTTATTTAAATTTATTTATTTCATTTTTATAACCTAAAGAATTATCTTATTATTAAGAATTATGAATATCCAAATTAACTAATCAATTAATTAATTAATTTTAATCTTAGCTAAAGACTTCAAGAGTTAATCAATTTATTTAAAACTAGAATTAGTCAATCAATTTGGAACTAGCCTAACAAAACAGTAAAGTAAAAAAACAACAAAAGAATGCAAACTACACTTACCTTTTTCACTTCACTGCTCACTTACACGTGGAAAGACCAACCTCTCTAATCTTCTCCTTCACTCTTTGACACAAGGTGCAACAAACGGAGGCCAATGACATCGTACACATCGATTGCAAGAGGACTTCACGACACGGGTGAATTCTAGAGGTCGACAACAACAGCGATAGCTAACGATTTTTGCAGCAGTGATAATGGCTTTACATGGATTGTAATTACAAAAAGAAAGAGTGGCTATGGCAGCTTGAAGGTGCTATGAAGATGGTTGATGGCAAGGTTCAAAGAATGGGTTTTATATTGAAGACACAAGATTGGGTTTTCTTTTTTCTCCCCCCTACAGTCAAGAGTGCTCCCCTTTTTATAATAAAAAATTTATTTGAGTCCTAATACAACTCTACCTATTTTATCAATTATCTCCTATTTTTTAACATTTTATCTATTTCTTATATTAATCCTAATCTAACTCTATCAAATTTAATATTAATCCATATAATTATCCTAAAAATCTAATTATCCTAATTATCTAATCCTAAAATAAATTTTATTTTTATTTCTTTTTATCTTTTCTCTCTCTTTTCTTTTTTTTATTCCTAAATCCTATTTTAATTTTAATTTCCTAATTAATGTTAATTCTAAATCTAAAAATTATAATTTAATTATAGCCTAATTCTAAATTGTTAAATTAAAATACAAATGTCACTTAACCCAATTAATTATTTATACAAATTGAGACCCCGGACAAAATAGGGTATCTACAAATATTATTTTTATTATTTTTTTTATAATGAATTAAGTATTACAAGACATAGATAGCCTCAACAATCCACACTTCACAATAAGGAGTCGATTGGTATGAGTGAAGTGGTTTACTTTCCCTCCATTTTAAAAGATTGGAAAATCATTACAACGTTTGATTGGGATAAAACTCTTGCAAAAAAAACTTTGCAACTACACTCATTGTAGTGCACAGTTGCAATCTAATTGCAACCCCTCCCCCTTGCAAAATAACTTTGCAGGAGTTAAGATTTATTCTCTTCCAAAATACCCTCTTATCCTCATTGTTCCTTCTTTTATCTTCACTTGCTCTGCCTCTCAATCAAAATCTTTTTCCATCGATAAAAATCCAAGTTTTCAGTCTTCTGTTGTTCCAAGCATTTGCTCCGATCTTCTCTATCTTCTTCGATTCTCTCCCTACCTGAGGTAAGTCCAATCTATTGCTATTGAATTTGACTCTCTGTAATCACTAATGGCTTTTTTTTTAGCTTTAAATTGATATATATTTTGAAAAGACAAACACTTAAGCAAGATTAAACGAATGATCGATATTGTAAATTTGTTTTATCAATTACGATTTACATGAACCATATTAAGTGTTTTTATCAAATATAAGACCATTATTTAATTGACTACCTTTATTGATTATAATCAATTTAAAAAATTTAAAAAATATTTTTAAATATTGATTTAAGTAATTTTCTTATGGAATTATTGAATATATTTTAAGAAAATTACTTAATAAATTTTTTGCCTCAAATTCATGTTTTCAAAGTTATGTCATATTTAAATATATTCAAAATTGGCTTAGAAATGTTTTTAATGCTTAAAAAGCCCAGAAAAATTAAAATGTTGACTATAGGATAGATCCACTCATTGAAGGGATAGATCCCCCTTAGGCAAAAAGCTTAAGGGATCGATTGCCCTTTGCTAGAATGCTAAAGGGATCGATCCCCTACCTAAAGAGATTGATCCCTCGTACCCAGAATATTGTCCAACAGCTAGTTTTTCTGCGAACCAATGAGAAATTCAATTTTGGCTCCTACAAACTTTAAGAAACCATCAAAAGGAGTATAAATAGAAGTTTAGAAGTCCAAGACACTGAAGAAACTCAATTCCTCATCTTCTTCAAGCTTTAAAATCAAATCTTCTGCTAGAAATTCTTCAACTTCTATTATTCTCGTCTTTCTTGTATAGCATAACACAAAACATTATATAGATATCTCTATAGCTCAAATTTCTATAATCATCTACCTACTTTGAGGATATCCTTGATTACAAAACTTGTAAACCCATTCACAAAGTGTAAAGGGGAGTGAACCCTTGAGTGCTTCATTGTAAGTAGGGTATGGGTAGAAAGGTTAACTCTTTGAGCCATAAAAGGGACTGGTTGTAAGGTTTGCTACTTGATCTCATAAAAAGTAGTGGTTGTAAGGTTTCCTCTCTAAGCCCAGAAAAAGGAGTGTTGAAAATTACTCTTGAGCCTGCATAAAAAGGTGTAACAAATTCAAGATAATGAATTTGTGAAAAATCTTTGTGAGCATCTCAAGGTAGAGGACATAGGCAAGGTTATTAAACCTCTATAAATCATTGTGTACTATTCTGTAACCCTACACTCTTTACTTTATTGTATTTTAATTGTGCTGATTCTATTAAACTAGAATTGCATGCTAAGATAGGATAAAATAGTGAAAAGAATTTGGAGAACCAAAAATGAACCTAAAGTTAGAGAAAAAACTGATTCACCCCCTCTCGATTAGGTAATTGAGCCAACAATTGGTATCAATGCTTGGGCTTGAGATTAGAAAAAGATTAACACCCTTCGAGCAAACCAATCATGAATGGCTCATTTGAACATAGGACACTCTACCATTAGGCCTCCACTTATCAATGGAGAAAACTACTCATATTGGAATACTAGAATGATGTTGTTTGTGCAAACAAATAACTGTGAAGTATGGAGGATTATAGTTAGGGGTCCCCAAATCCAATGAAAAAAATTGATGGAAAAGATGTCCCTAAGAGTGAGGATGAGTAGGACATAAATAATATGAGAATGGCACAATTAAATGCCAAGGTTATGCACACATTCTTTTGTGCATTAGGTCCTAATAAATATAATAGTCTTTCTTTATGAGAATGCTAAACAAATATGGGACAAACTAGCCATCACTCATGAGGGGATCAATCAAGTTAGAGAAACTAAAATAGGCATGCTCACACATGATTATGAGCTCTTTAGGATGAAAGAAGATGAGTCCATTAGTGATATGTCCACTAAGTTTAATGATATAATCAATGGACTTAAGGCCTTAGGCAAAACCTATTCCAATATAGATATGGTTAAGAAAATTTTAAATACCTTGCGAAAATCTTAAGAGGCAAAGGTAATCGTAATAAAAAAGTATAAGGATCCTAATACATTGTCTCTAGATGAGCTAATGGGCTCTCTACTTAGCTATGAGATGAAATTAAAAAGATATAATGAGCCAATAAAGAAAGTAAGGGTAACTTTAAATTCTTTCAGTCATAAGGAAATTAGATATGATAGTAATAAGAGTGGAGATGATGAAGAAAAGGAAATGGCAATGTTTACCAAAAGATTTAATAGATTCATGAGGATGAATGCTATAGAAAATGATAAAAGACCTCAAAAGAGAAAAGTCATTAGAGGCAAATCAAGAAAGAAGAATATAGACCCCATAGTGTGCTATGAGTGTAATGAACCGAATCATAATAAGTTAAAATGCCCCTTATTTAGGAAAGAAAATAATAAGAAGTATAAGAAGGAAGCATTTATGGCTACATGAGTGATAGTGATAGCTCCAATGTAAAAAATGTAGATGATGAGATGGCCTACTCGAGCTTTATGACCTATAGTGATAATGATGCTAATTCTAGCTCTAGTGAAAGCAATGATTATAGTTTTGATGAATTACAAAATATCTTCAATGAAATAGCAAATGAATTTGAATGCATGAACTCTAAATATAGGAAAATCATTGCTAATTTGAAAATAGAAAAGGAAGCCTTGACAAATTCTAAGTTAGAGCTAGAACAGAAATTAGAAAGAGTAACCTTAGAAAATGATGAATTGACCAAAAAGAATGCAAACTTACATAACTCATTTTCTAGGTTTTATATGGGTCAACAAAAGCTAGATCATATGTTAGAGACCCAAAGAGCCTTCTTTGACAAAGATGGGTTAGGCTATAATGCAAAACAAAAAGAAACTCATCTCAAGAATTTCCTAATGAGCAAAAACTCTATGCATGATTTATTTCTCAGACGCTCACTTTGCCATAAGATTGGCCCCTCTTCACAAGCATGCACATATAAAAAAACTACATTTAAAGAAAGAGTAGTTAGGAAGATGTGGGTCCCAAAGCATTGCCATAAATAATAATAAATTGAATTTGAAATGGATTCTTAAGGGATCAAAAATAGTGAACACTAACCCTTATGGACCTAAGCAAGTTTAGGTACCAAAATATGCTTGAATTTGTTTTGTGTTAGAAGTGTTAGAGCATGGAGTTACAAAGAAACATTGAAGTTTGAATGATCTACACACCCCCAAGGAGTTTGCTTGTGCCATTGAGAAAGAGGAAGAGCTTGAGGATCCACCCTTGGCAAGGTCACAACAATTATTCAAAGGATAGCTCAAGGTGGACTCAATGAATCATGGCAAAGCACTCTCAAGCAAATAAGTTTTGTAAGCTTAAATTCTATCTTCTCAAAACTCCTATTTGCTAAATTTAATTGTATACTTTGATGAGGCATTTTGTTAATGATCTTTGATGCATTATGAATTGAATGAATGAACAAAAGGCATGATAAATGATTTTTGATTACCTAGTGGTTGATTGAATTGTTGTGTTTTAAGCAAGTTTGATTTGTTTTGATAATATGGATACTTGCCTCATTCATGCCAAAATATCAAAGTATACAAATGCATTTTTAAAAGTCTTAATTAGAAAATGTGCATATTGGATTTTGTGGTATAGAGTTCAATAGATGATGAATTGATGAATTAATGAATTATTTACATAAATTCCGTGTGACAATATTTGTTATACTTTACTTGAGCACTCACATCCATTGGTTTTATAAAAATGATCATAATGTACAAAATGCTATTTCACAAGCATCAATGAGATAGAGATTATGGCATAATGTTCACAACATTTGTGATTTGATGATATTTGTACTTAAAATCTATGTGAACATGTTTGTTATGCCTTAGTTGTGATTTCAAACTTATTTGTTTTAACAAAACGCATATAATTCTCAAAATGACATCACTTGAGACCAAAAATGCATTTCATGGTAAAAATACTCCCAAAATTTGCAAAAACAATGTCAAATTTTCATCCATATTTTTAATTCATACAATTTCGAAATCATGCTTACTTGGACTTAAAATACTCAAAAATGGATTTTTGGCACTTTAAAAGATTATTTTTAGTAAAAAAATCTACAGAATTTGAATAAAGGATAAGTCCCTCTGAGCAAATCTGAGATTCTGTGTTTAGAGGATCGATCCCCCCCTCCCCCAATGTAGGGATCAAACTCCTTGTAGGCAAATGCCTATTTTCGGCTCTGAAAGTCAAATTTGAGAAGGATCTTTCATTTTCTTAATACTTTCTTTCTTCTCAACTTAAAACAAAATGTTTTAACTCATTTTTTATGATATTTCAACTTGTAAAATAATTTTTCCATTGATATCATGTTTCTTTTTCAACTTTTAGTATCATTTTTCATTAAATTTAAAAAGTGCAAAATTATTTTTCTTGTTGAAGATATTTATGAAATACATGAATATTAAAATAATCTTGAAATATCTTTTCAATGAATGTTTAAAAATAATTTTGAGAATTATTTTAATGATTTGTGTATGAACTTGAGAATTTGATGAACTTGTGCTTGATAAACATATTTCTTTCCTTGGTTCATCTTAGTCAAGCATGCTTATAGAATTATATCTCATAGCTTAACTCACATATTCCACATTAGGCTTCATGATATATATGTTTTTAGTGAAATATGAGTAATTAAGGTCAATATGTATGCTTGATTGATATGATGATCAAACTTGACCTTAATTTTTATATTGGAATATGACATAAGTAAATATTATAATTGAGTTGCTTAAAAGATTAGCCTAGAATCATAATTATCTTTGGCCTACAATTTTTTATGATAAATGGATCTTAAATGTTCAAATGAATAAAATTTGTTATCCATGAACTTAAATTTATCTTATGGCCAAATGGTTAAAAAACTTAAGCTTTAATGACAAAATGTTCAAGGATAAATGCAAACATAAACAAATGTACTTTGATATCCATGTATAAATTCTTGATTATTTTGATGTTGAGCTTGCATGATTGCTTAAGTTGAATCAATAATCATGCTTATGAGTTGAGAATATTTGTTTTCATAAAAGTTAACTTGACCTCACTCATGGATTGTGAACTTTAATAATAAAATATACTTTTGCTTGATGATATTGATTCACTTAGGTTAAACCCTTTTGATAAAAAGCATATATCTCTTAGAACCTTATAGGATAAAACAATTAGAGATATGGCTATGATGTGATTAAGATGGTAATCTTAAAGCTTTCCTTGATCATAATTGGTTAAGATCTTTAATTGGAAAATAAGCACAGAATTCTTTGTGATTATGACTATGGAAGAAAATGTGTGTGATTGAATGAATGACATGCATTCTTAAATCTTTCATATGATTAAATTTGTGCTTATGAATATAGATTAATTGTCACACTCCGATTCGTAAAAATAGGAACTAACTTTTTCCATTTTCACTCAGTTGGTTGGCTGTGCTCAATGTCATCACTCTGGCATTAAACTAAAACTTTCTTAGCTAGATCAATGTTCAACTATTCAAATTGGTCCCAATACAATCATTTTCAATACGTATTTATTCTTTTCTTACATTTCTATCTCAATTACATAAAGTCAAGTTACAATACTTTTTAACTATAGTCGAATAATCCACTTTAACTATACCAATATCCAATATCAAAGATTATAATTGACACTTAAATTCCTTAAGTATACTATTTACATCCATTTACACAACTCGACAATAAATGTCTGAATATAATAAAGTAACTGTGCAATTATGCTTGCAAGGTATGATATCAAAGCCTCGTAGGAATTTGATCAGAATCCTTTCCTAATAATGACAACTACACTGCAGATAATCTGTAAAGTGGGGGTGATCTTATGCCCAGTAAGACTTTTGAAAAATCGAACCTACGCTATTCTTAGTGTCCTGTTCGGTTCTGCTTCAAATAGTTGTTGTTTGCTTCTTTTTCTAATAGCTATTTAGGTTATTTGAGAGAAAAAGATTGTAGTTTAGGAAGGTGACTATATAACGTTTGAACCTCTCTTCCCTTTTCCTTCTTTTCCTCTCTTTTTTCTCCTCTACTCTCACATTTTTGCTTCCCCTGTCTGATATGTTTGATTTTTAGCTGTTGTTTGGCTCCATTTTTGTACCTGTTCAGGGTTGTTTAAAGAATTAAAGACGTGTACTTGAAGGTGTGTTGATGAGGATCAAAGCCCTTTTCTCCCTTTCTTTTTTTTC
Source organism: Heritiera fomes (assembly GCA_032173925.1). Taxonomy (NCBI): domain Eukaryota; kingdom Viridiplantae; phylum Streptophyta; class Magnoliopsida; order Malvales; family Malvaceae; genus Heritiera; species Heritiera fomes. The sequence goes on along the minus strand of JAPDPM010000015.1, from coordinate 11,063,175 downwards.
TCTTTGATTTTCTTTCCTTCTCCCTTTCTCTTCTTCAAGCCACTACTTCAGGTTTTTCTGTTCTATTTTTGCCGATTTCCACACAACACTTAAATCTATTTGCTTTTTGTTTCTAACCACTTAGGTGTTAGGTAGTTGTGTTAATATTATCTCCTTTGTTTTATTTAGTTAATTATATAATTTCTAACCAATGAAATGCAAGGAAAGTAGGGATATCTCCCACATTCCTCATTTTTTGCTGCTTCAATTTGCTATTCTATTTTTAGCCCTTTTGCCATCCCTCATAGCTAAGGGTTTAAAATAGACAGGGTGGTGCAGGTCAATGCGGATATGGGCATAAGCGGGTCATGCTCGTTTAAGCCCGCATTTAAACATGCCATATTATGCTAGATCGGTCCGACCCCAATGCAGGTTGGACTAGTCCACAGGCTTACAGCATTAAAAAAAAACCCTAAGGCCCAAAAACTAAAACAATGAAATTTCATAAAAACTAGCCCACGCTTCATCAATTAAATTGAACATTTTCACTTAATTATACCTAACTTCAATTTGTTGAAGGAGATTTGAGTTGGGAATTAACCATATAAAAAAATCATATAAACTTATAATTAATACAAAACCAGTGGTGATTCTAATAAACATTGCCTTCTCGTTATTTCAAAGTGCAACTGCAAGCAGTGCTTCCTTATGGCTACTACAACACCACCAATTTGCCTCAATAAACCCATCGAAAAACCTTCATTTTCTACTGTAGAGGAATCAATTATCTTCTTAAATAATGACCCCAAATTGAGCAATAGAATCATTAACAATTCCAACGAGAAAACTCAAACAACTTATACCCATCATCAACATTAAGTCCTTAATATAAGTTTTTATTTTTTAAGGTATTTTGCTATTCTTTAAGAGGAAAGTATTGGTCTAATAATTTTTTTTCATGAAGCTCAAATGCTCTGTCTTAAAGAGAGGTTCCATTTCCATAGGAAAAGTCTCATTTTTACAACACAAAAAGAAAGCAACCCAATGTGAAAGGTAACATATATTGCTGCACAAAAGCATAAATATGCATGTTAATAAATCATATTAGCATTAGCATTATATATATATATATATATATATATATATATATATATATATATACATACATATATATATAAAGCAAGTTATAAATTGTGAGAATAGTGCTACAAATATTAAACTTCCAATACAAATACAACAAATACAATCCATATTAAACATAACATCCATTAAAATTATGGTCTAAATAAAGAGTATTGGATAATTCTAAAAGTCATAAATTCCATAAACATCCATTAAAATCCACACACATAAAAAAAAACATCAAACATTCAAACTTGTCATTTTATCTCAACATTCAAATTATTAGAATCATTTGATTCCTCCACCACGTCATCTTTGTTTTCTTCATCATCTTCCCAACCTATAAAATAAAATTTTAAATTATTAAATTTTTACAATAATATTAATTATCAATATTATCACTTGTAAAATTTATTTATTCAATGAAAATAAATTACCACTTGATATGAAACTGTGTAGCCAACTACGTGTGCAAATCAGAGCTTGAACCTTCTTAGGAAGAAGACGACTCCTATACTTGTTTAGCACATATCCCCCAATACTAAAGGCTAATTTGGAAGCCACAGTAGTTATAGGTATACTCATCAAATCACACGCCATATTAGCCAAAATGGAAAATCTAAAACTATGATCTTTCCACCATTTCAAGACATCCAAATTTTTGTTAGTGGAAAAAATCAAGTTTTGGCATATCCAAGTATACTTCCAATTGAGAATTAGAACTTGGGACATCATCTTCCTCATCATCTACTAAATCCATCCATACCTATATTGATGCATTTCATGCAAATATAATTAACAAAGAATAAAAGTTACTATTGATAAATTAAAGTTCACAATGAGATAAATATAACATTTAATATATAAATGTTTATTATTTATACTTACATCTAAATTACAAATAGAATCCGTTGGAATAGAAGAGTTCAGAGAAATCTCGTTTTGTTTGCCTTGGTCTTAACCATGTGATGAGCTAGAAGCGTTCTTTTTATATTCTTCATAAAGCATAATAGCTTCATTATCACCACATCCAACCTCTCCTAAAAACCTTGAGGATCAATTTTCAATAAGCATTGCTTCAACATCACGAACTTTACAAAAGAATCAAGAACCAACGCCATTGCAAGTAGAACATTATACTTACTCCAATACTTGTCAAATTTTTTCTTCATATTAGATGTCATGCCTTGTAACATCTCATTATCTCCATCCAAGTACTCCATTAAAAGCATCTCAATTTTCCAAACTTGAGCAAAATACAAGTTGGCGGTTGGGTAACTAGTTCCCGAAATCAAATTCGTGATTTCATAGAATAGTTTTAAAAATTCACAAATTTTCTCTCCCCTTTTCCACTCTTCACTTGATGGGCAATGCTTATAATTTTTATCATTTAATGCAAGCATAGAAAATGCACACTTATATTTCAAAACACTCTCAAGCATCAAGTAATCTAGTTTGGACATTCAAAACCAAATATGAACTTGAAGAAATTGAGACCTTTTATACTCATTCTTCAAAATTACTCATTTAGCCTCCGACCCCTTCACATACTTAATACTTTCTCTAATTTTCTCATTAGCAGTGAAAACTACTTTCAAACCTTCTTGAGCAATAAGATTTAAAATGTGGGCACAACATCTAATATGAAAAATTAACCATCACATAATAAACTCTATGGCAAACAAAGCACATCTTTTAAATTAAGTTGCATGTTATCATTAGCAAAAGCACTATACAAAGTAATGGAAAAGATTTTCTTGTTTATCCCCAATCACTTAAAATTTTCATTACTTTTTTAGATAATTCATATCCTGAATGTGGAGGTTGCATATCACAAAAGGCAAGAATCTTAGTACTTAGCTTCCAATCTAAATCAACATAATAAGCAGGTAAACAAAAGTACCCCTCATTAGTGCAAGCAATCCATAGATCACAAGCGAGACATATTCTACCCTGAATTTAAGCAAAGCATTCTTTCAATTTCTCTTTATTTTCCAAATAAAGTTTCCAAACATCAGAACCAGCAATGATCCTAGAAATAAATTTCACCTCAGGATTTAAATACTTTAACATATTCCTAACTCCATAATATTCAAAAAAAGAGAAAGGGAGGTCATGCCTTACAATTGCCTTAGCTACTAATTCTCTAAAAACTTTTTGATCAATTTTTCTACTTCTCACCTTCCCTTGATGATCAATTATCATTTTAGGGATATCTTTTTGCTTTAAAACTGTTATCCCTTTACATGAACGTGTATGACGCCTTAGGGATGAAGTTCCATATTGAGAAAGACCTACCTTATACATTACCCCGCACCTCATACATTTAATATGTGGTTTACCATCATCAGCACTAATAATAGGTTTTTCAAAATATTTCTACATTTCTGAAGTATTCCTCCTAGCTTTTTTTATTCCTTTTTAGTTGTTTCAGTTTCAACCTCACATTTCTCACCCTGAATTTCAACTTCATTAACATCATCCTCATTATCAATATCACTAACAACATCAACATTATTACTATGCATAGTCTGATTTTGAGAACAAGATGCCAAATTATCACTATCAATAACACATGCCAAAAAGAAAAAGCTCAATTAACATACATAACATATAAGTATAACATACGACAAAACAAATTTCAAATCATATTAATTAATTAGTCATAGAGAACAATAATCCACAATCACTCACAGAGAACGTCATAACAAATTTCAAACACCAGTGAACAAATTGATTTTTTTTGTTTTTAGCGGTGGGTAATTAAACAATGATCACAACCAAGTACCACAAGATAAGAGATGATAGCAAGAAAGTTGAAGCAAAAAACTTAAAAGCAGGAAACAACTAGATATTGAAACAGAAACTTGTATGAAAAATAGAGTAGTAGAATAAAAAAAAGTAGAAATTCAATACAAAAAACTATAACGTGAATGCAGTATGCAGGGGAAGAAAAATAATAGAGTCGAGCAAAAAATCCAGAGCTGATACTGAAGAACTAAAGCAGAAATGAGAGTAAATAATTTATAAAGCAGAAAATATTGAAAATAGTTTCAAAAGAGCATAGAAAACCAAAATCAAAATGAACTAGAAAATATACCTTTCTTTTTCTTCGCCACCGGTGCTGTTGCTATTCGATCTAATCTTCGCCGAACGAAACTGAACAGATGTCTGGTGATTGCCACTGGTGGCTGCCTTGCCTGGCTGGTGTCTAATCTGCACTGGTGCTACCAAATGAGAGTATAAGACTCTGTGTGTGTGAGACTATGCGAGACAGACTGAGTGATAGTGAGGGACTGAGGGCGAGGTTGAGAAGTGAGACCCGAGAGAGAGAGACAATCGATTTTAGGGTTTGGTAAGGGAACTAGGGAGGGATTCGCATCGTGATTCAGTAATGGGGGGGAATGGGAATGGGAATTTCCGACTCAAATTGGGATGGCCGGGAGAAACTCGTCAAATTCGATTGGGTTGACTTAACTAAAGGGCTATTGGCGAGGGCTAGCTGCTGGTGCTAGGTTAGGATTGGATTTCATTTTAGTGGTAGGCTGTTTGGATTGGGTTGGGAAATTGGGCTTTAATCCTTTTAATTGGGTAGCCGACCTTTTCTTAATTGATTTTTGGGCTGACCTGCGAACTAGCCCTTATTAATGTGGGCCAAACCGCACGAATTGCTAGCCCACCGGGCTTAATCCATGTAGGCATGTTTTTTAACAAGCCTAAAATTAAAAGCCCAACCCTTTTAATACTTGCGATTTTAATGGGCCAACCCACGAATTGTGGCTTATTTTACACCCCTACTTATAGCCCCCTTTTACCACCTTTTGACTCGTATTTAATCAATACACATATTAGAAATATCTTAGATATTTAAGGTATATTTTATTTATTTAGTTAAAATATATGTTGTATGGTGGAGAATTTTTAGAATTTCATGGTTGGAATTTAGTATTTTTCATGGCTTGCATTTATTTAAGAATATTGGAAAACAATTATTTATTTCTTTATTCACTAATTTAATAAATAGTAGTATTCATCCACTTATACAAATTTTTACTTGGCTAAAATAACACTTTATAATTTAATTAGAAGCCAATTCAATTTCTATAACTTTTAACTGACTTACTAATTTGTTTCACTGCCTTCATAACCTTCTTTAAAAATTCACCAAGATCAATCCAAAAAGAATAAAAATATGAGCCATATATGATTGGAAAGGTTTTTGAGTTAACTTTCCAACGCAATTTGAATCATATCTGTTAGCTTTAAATTGCCATACATATTTTGAAATGACAAAAACTTAAGTGAGCTTTAATGTTTTAATTCATATTGTAAATTTGCCTTATCACACATGATTTTCTCAATACATTTTAAGTGATCATACCCAAACATTAAGACCATGATTTAATGATACATCCTTATTGGTCTTAATTCTTTTGAATATTTTAGAAAATCACTTAATGAATTTTTGGACAATGTTTTTATCAAAGAAAGTCATGAAAAACTCCCACAAAAGTGCCAATATGTTTTGGGTTGAATTAGGATCAAAGACCACATCATTTCTAACCCAAAAGTGCAGGAAAAACCCATTCTGGAGGAATGGGATCGATCCCCTAAGGAAAGGGATCGATCCCTTTTTGGCAGTGTGCTCCGGAAGGCCAAAATGAAGCATGGGATCGATCCCCTAAGGAAAGGGATCGATCCCTTTATGTCAGAAAGTCCCCAACGGCTATTTTCTGTGAGATACAACGGCTAGTTTCGGTTTTGGCTTCAACCAACGTCCACAAACCATCCAAGGGGCTATAAATAGAGGCTTAGAAGCTAAAGGAAGGAAGAGGAACAACCAAGCAACATCTTTCATCATCTTATTCATCTTCCTCAAGCCTCAAACAACAATCAAGAGCTCCAAGGTCTACATCATCTATCATTCTCATATTCTTTGTAGTGCTTAGCACAAATATTGTATAGGCTTCTCATTGAGCTTAATTTCTGTAATCACTTGCCTACCTAGAGGCTTATCTTTGATTACATTATTTGTATCTCATCAATCCTTGTAAAGGGGAGGTTTCTCTTAAGCCTAGAAAAGAGGGAGGTTTCTCTTTAGCCTTAGAAAAAGAGGGAGGTTACTCTTAAGCCTAGAAAAGAGGGAGGTTTCTCTTTAGCCTTAGAAAAAGAGGGAGGTTACTCTTGAGCCTAGAAAAGAAAGAGGTTTCTCTTGAGCCTTGAAAAGAGGGAGTGTAACAAATTCAAGGATAGTGAATTTGGGAAAATCCTTGGGAGCGTCTCAAGGTAGAGGACGTAGGCAAGGTTGCCGAACCTCTATAAATCACTTGTGTACATTTCTCTATCCTTTCTCTCTTTACTTTCTTGCAATTATATTTGTGTTTATTGCATTGAATTTATATTGTATAATTGCCTAGCTAAGAGAACTTAGAAAATATCAATATAGGCTAGAGAATTTAGAAGAACCGAAAAACGAACCTAAGGTTAGTGAAAAACCGATTCACCCCCCCCTCTCGGTATAGCCTATAAGAGCCAACAATTGGTATCAGAGCTTGGGCTCGAGATTGAATTAGACTAACCTCTATCGAGCTAAACGATCTTAAATGGCTCACTTGAATATAGGCACACCCCTAGGAGAAGAGGGACACTCGTTAGTTAGACCTCCACTATTCAATGGTGAGAATTACTCTTATTGGAAAACTAGGATGATGTTATTTGTGCAATTTAATGACTATGAAGTGTGGAGAGTAATAGTTAATGGTCCTAGAATCCCAATAAAGAAAGTAGATGGAAAAGATGTCCCTAAGAGTGAGGATGAGTGGGACACCAATGATATGAGATTGGCACAATTGAATGCCAAGGCTATGCACACCCTCTTTTGTGCATTAGGTCCAAATGAATATAATAGAGTGTCCCTATGTGAAAATGCTAAACAAATATGGGACAAACTAGCCATCACACATGAAGGGACCAATCAAGTTAGAGAGACCAAAGTAGGAATGCTCACACATGATTATGAGCTTTTTAGAATGAAAGAAAATGAGTCCATGAGTGATATGTATACTAGATTTAATGACATAATCAATGGACTTAAGGCATTAGGCAAGACATATTCCAATGTAGAAATGGTGAAGAAAATCTTGAATAGCTTGCCACAATCATGGGAGGCAAAGGTAACCGCAATAGAAGAGTCTAAAGACCCAAATACCTTGTCTTTAGATGAACTTATGGGCTCCCTACTTACATATGAGATGAAATTGAAAAGAAATGAAGTGCCTTCAAAGAATGTAGGGATAGCACTTAAGTCTTCCACTCATGAGGTCATTGAAGATGATAGTGATGAGAGTGGAAATGAGGAAGAAAAAGAAATGGCAATGTTTGCCAAAAGATTTAATAGATTCATGAGAATGAAAGAAAAAGAAAATAATAGGAGACATCATAGAGGGGAGTCAAGTAGAAGAGAAAAGGACCCTTTAGTATGTTATGAGTGTAATGAACGGGGTCATACTAAGTTAGATTGCCCTTTACTTAGGAAGGAAAAGGATAAGAAGCCTAGGAAGAAAGCATTTGTGGCTGCATGGAGCGATAGTGATAGCTCCGATGAGGAAAATGTAGATGAAGAGGTAGCCTACTCATGCTTTATGGCTATTAGTGATGATGAGGCTAGTTGTAGTTCTAGTGAAAATAATGATTATACCTTTAGTGAACTACAAAATGCCTTTGATGATTTAGCAAATGAATTTCAATGCATGAACTCCAAATATAAGAAAATCATTGCTAAATTGAAAATAGAAAATGAAATGCTATTAAATGCCAAACTTGAATTTGAGAAGAAGATAGAAGAAGCAAATCTAGAAATAAATGAGTTGAATAAAAAGAATACAAATTTGCATAACTCATTTACTAGGTTTTATATGGGTCAACAAAAGCTAGATCATATGTTAGAGACCCAAAGAGCTTTCTTTGATAAAGATGGGTTAGGATATAATGAAATACATAAAGAAACTCATCTTAGGAATTTCTTAGTGAGCAAAAATACTATGCATGATCTATCTCTTACATGCTCACTATGCAATAGAATAGGACACTCTTCACAAGCATGCACATATAGAAAAACCACATTTAGAGGAAGAGTTGTTAGAAAAATGTGGGTGCCAAAGCATGCAATAAATAATGATGAATTATGCTTGAAATGGATCCCAAAAGGATCTAAAATTGTGAATACTAACTCTCATGGACCCAAGAAAGTTTGGGTACCAAAGCATGCTTGAATTTGTGTGTTGTAGGAGTGTTAGAGCATGGAGATACAAGATACAATGAAGTTTGAATGCTCAACACATCCTCATGGAGTTTGCTTGTGCCAATGAGAAAAAGGAAAAAGCTTGAGGATCCATCTTTGACAAGATCACAACAATTTTTTTTAAAGGATAGCTCAAGGTGGACTCAACAATTCAAGGCAAAGCATACTCAAGCAAAGGAGTTTTGTAAGATTAATTCTTTACTCCTTAAAACTTTTATTTGATTATTTGTGATTTGATGAGAAATTTGGTTGATGATTAATGATGCATTGTGAATAAGCAAAAGGCATGATGAATGATTGTTGAATGCTTGATGGACTATTCTTGATGAATGAAAAGCATGATTTGTGATTTTGAAATGATTTTTGATTTTCTGCATCTTGAGCAAGTTTGATATGTCTAGATAATATATTTAGTTGCTCAAAAGATGTCAAATATGTCATATATGCAAAATGCCTTGTCATGAGCCTTAATGAAGAATATGCATGTTGACAATCATGACATGTTGTTCACAAGTATGATGATTTGATGTAATATGTGCTTAAAATCTATGTGAACAAGTTTGTTTTGGCATATTTGTGATTTCTAATGATTTGGTTTGGTCAAAGTATGCATAACTATCAAAATGACCTCTTTGAGGCCAAAAATGCCTTTATTGGTGAAAATCCTTCCAAAATTGCAAAATCTTTTGTAAAATAGTTTTTCAATCATGTTCTTCATTCATACAAGTCCAAAATTATGTTTTACTAATGTTTGAACCTTTACTTGGACTTAAATAACTCAAAAACGAAGTTTTGGTACCTCAAAGGTTGGATTTTCTGTCAAAAATCTGCAGAAACAGTATGAGGGATCGATCCCTTTTCAAACAGGATCGATCCCCTTGAGCAGAACACAGAATTGGTGTATTCTGGAACTAAGGGATCGATCCCCCTCCCAAAGGGATCGATCCCCCCAGGCCAAAATGGCTATTCTGCACTTTTTTAACCGAATTTGAGAAGGACTTTTCACTTTCTTGATATCTTCCTTCTTCTCAAGTTAAAATTCATTGTTTTAACTTCTTTTTGATGATCTTTAATGTATGAAAATTCATTTTTCATTGATATCATGCCTCAACTTCATCAATTAATATCATTTCCAACAAATGGTATCACTTTCAACAATCTATATCATTTTTCTTGAACTCACAAGTGCAAAATCAGTTTTCTCATTGAAAATGGTCATGAATTGCATAAATCTTGAAATAATCTTGAAATATACTTTAAATGAATACTTAAACATAATTTTGAGATCTATTTCAATGATTTATGGATATATTTGAGAATTTGATGAACTTGTGCATAATGAGTGTTTTTCATATCTTTTGTTCATCTTAGTCAAGCATGCTTATAGGATTATGTCTCTTGGCTTGACTTATCAATTCCACACTAGGTTTCATGATAATTTTACATCTAGTGGATTGATTTCAAATATAAATTCAACAATTGGTAATGGTCATTGGCCTATAATTTGTGATGGTAAATGGATCCTCAATGTTCAAATGCATGAAACTTTATCATCCTTGTCCTTAAAGAACTAATGTCTTAATGACAACACCAACATTCAAAGATAAATGCAAACTTGAACAAATTTAATATCCATGCATTTATTATTTGAATATTTCCTTGCTCATAATTAGTTAAGGACTTGAATTAGAAAATGAGCATAGGATTTGTGTGCTTGAAACCATGGAAGAAAATATGTTTGCTTGAATTCCTTGATGTTTTGAATCTTCCATATGGTATCAATTTGTGAATATGAATATGGATTAATCTTTTATGATTGTGTACTAATGTTTAATTGATCCATATGCATATTTGATGATCTGTGTTGTGTTCTTGCATATTTAGAATGAGTATTTTCTTGACATGAACACACTACACATAGATATTGGATTCATGCAAAATGCCTAAGTTAACCATTAGTAACAATTGGTATTTAGATTGAAATAACAATTAGTATCATTGGAAACCATATTTTCAATAATTGGTAAGCCAAAACTAAATTACCAATTGGTTTGAGCTTTAAATTGACAATTCTTCTCATGCTCTTTAAGATTGAAATGACTAATAGAGAAGAATTCTCTTAGGATATTTTTGTATGAAACTCTTGTGTGCTAGAATTTGAAGTTAATTGCTATATGATTTAATTCTAGACACAATATTTCTTGAGAATGATTTATGAGCACATGCATATGATATGTTATATAATTTTAGCTCATAATCATGATGTATTACCATGCACCTTAGTCGGACCTTAGAGAACAATTGATATACTTAGGTGCTTGCTTAACTTCTTACCAATTGGAACCTTCTTGCAAAATTACTTATCAACAATTGGTATCCAAATTATTTATAAACAATTGGTATTGGATCATAAGTCATATTCATTGCATGAATATTTCATACTCTTTGAGAATATTGACTTATTTATTTGTGCTATAAGTCCCATGTACTAACATGTTTCTTGTTGGATGGAGCATTTTTATTTATTCTCACATAGCCATGATTTTAGGGGGAGCATATTTTTTATTATTTTTCCTTCTTTTTGCTATGACAAAAAGGGGGAGAGATAGAAAAAGGGAGAGATAGAGAGAGATATTAAGGGGGAGAAATAGTTTAAAAATTCATTTTCAAAACCCATGCTTATATTAAGGGGGAGCTTTATAAAATCCTGCTTTATTTGAGGGGGAGTATTTTATCAAAGAATTATGCTTATATTAAGGGGGAGCTTTATAAAATCCTGCTTTATTTGAGGGGGAGTATTTTATCAAAGAATTTTCAAAGCAAATTTACATTAAGTTTTGTCATATCAAAAAGGGGGAGATTGTTAGCTTTAAATTGCCATACATATTTTGAAATGACAAAAACTTAAGTGAGCTTTAATGTTTTAATTCATATTGTAAATTTGCCTTATCACACATGATTTTCTCAATACATTTTAAGTGATCATACCCAAACATTAAGACCATGATTTAATGATACATCCTTATTGGTCTTAATTCTTTTGAATATTTTAGAAAATCACTTAATGAATTTTTGGACAATGTTTTTATCAAAGAAAGTCATGAAAAACTCCCACAAAAGTGCCAATATGTTTTGGGTTGAATTAGGATCAAAGACCACATCATTTCTAACCCAAAAGTGCAGGAAAAACCCATTCTGGAGGAATGGGATCGATCCCCTAAGGAAAGGGATCGATCCCTTTTTGGCAGTGTGCTCCGGAAGGCCAAAATGAAGCATGGGATCGATCCCCTAAGGAAAGGGATCGATCCCTTTATGTCAGAAAGTCCCCAACGGCTATTTTCTGTGAGATACAACGGCTAGTTTCGGTTTTGGCTTCAACCAACGTCCACAAACCATCCAAGGGGCTATAAATAGAGGCTTAGAAGCTAAAGGAAGGAAGAGGAACAACCAAGCAACATCTTTCATCATCTTATTCATCTTCCTCAAGCCTCAAACAACAATCAAGAGCTCCAAGGTCTACATCATCTATCATTCTCATATTCTTTGTAGTGCTTAGCACAAATATTGTATAGGCTTCTCATTGAGCTTAATTTCTGTAATCACTTGCCTACCTAGAGGCTTATCTTTGATTACATTATTTGTATCTCATCAATCCTTGTAAAGGGGAGGTTTCTCTTAAGCCTAGAAAAGAGGGAGGTTTCTCTTTAGCCTTAGAAAAAGAGGGAGGTTACTCTTAAGCCTAGAAAAGAGGGAGGTTTCTCTTTAGCCTTAGAAAAAGAGGGAGGTTACTCTTGAGCCTAGAAAAGAGAGAGGTTTCTCTTGAGCCTTGAAAAGAGGGAGTGTAACAAATTCAAGGATAGTGAATTTGGGAAAATCCTTGGGAGCGTCTCAAGGTAGAGGACGTAGGCAAGGTTGCCGAACCTCTATAAATCACTTGTGTACATTTCTCTATCCTTTCTCTCTTTACTTTCTTGCAATTATATTTGTGTTTATTGCATTGAATTTATATTGTATAATTGCCTAGCTAAGAGAACTTAGAAAATATCAATATAGGCTAGAGAATTTAGAAGAACCGAAAAACGAACCTAAGGTTAGTGAAAAACCGATTCACCCCCCCCTCTCGGTATAGCCTATAAGAGCCAACAATATCAATAAGAGTTCCTTCTCAAAATTTATGCCCGACTCTTTACCGATTGCTCAATTTTAAATTTCTTGCATGTGACGTGAATGTACAAATTTATCGGTATTAATCTACAATGAATTAAAATATAAGCCTTATATTTTTGAAAAGGCATTTAAGTTAGCATTCTAACCGATTTTGAATCACTTTAATCGGAGTTTCTGACAAACTGCTATGGGTGAATCTTTACAAATAGGTTGGCTAATAGAATCTACTGGGCAGTTTTACAAAATTTCTGGTATTGATCCATAAGGGACTAAAATGCAAGACCTATATGGTTGGAAAGATAATTAAGTTAACTTTCCAAAAAATTTTATGGTTTATCATTTGGATACTTTGATTAGGATTTATAATCAAAAAACTTTCGGTTGGTCATTTAATTCTCATGATGTTTCGATCCCTAAAATTTTCAATTCTTAATGTACTTACTAACAGTATAAAATTTGTAGCTATCACAATTTAAGGTTTGACTTCTTCACTTGAGGGTTTAACTAAAATCATTTTAACTCCTATAAGTTAAACCACATTGACCAGTTTGATCACTCGATCTCACGACCTATGGACAAAACCTTCATTTTCCAATTTGTTAGCCCTAATTGTTAGGTACCTCAAATCGAATTTCGATCAAGACGAAATTTATACCACAGGTATTTCGAATTCCAAATATAAATATTTTGCTCTTTTAGGGTCATTTTCGAGTCTCCATGGATGTCGTAGGGCCTACGTCCAACTTCTTTAGCATATCACTATTTGACCATTCTTAATGATTCACCTTCGCCTTTTCATTCATATGCTTTTAACTAATGATGTCGTTTAGGAAAATGCGAAAAAATGTTGTCCTCACTGTCGTAACGATTTCGTCCGAAAACTCGACCGCTCAACGATTTTGAAAACATTAAAAACAAGGAGTCGCCATCAATTTTTTTTGACTAGGTGTGATTAGCCACCTAAAAATCTTGTCCTTTTAACAAAATCTTAAAATGAATTTAGTTTTATTTAAAAGACAATTTTATGGTCTGCGAAACAAAAATCAAGTTCGGGAGTACGGTTACGCGTGGAGAAGGATTAACACTCCTACAATGCTCGTTTAAAAAACAATACCATCTTAATCACGTGTTATCTTTTTGTTCTAATAAAATGGTCTTAATTTAATATTTAAAATTAATTTTTATTTTTATTGCAACCAATTTTATTTGTTTAAAATTATTTTTATATAAAAAACTAAATTTTATTAATTTTTTAAAGTGAATATGAACCTTGTTGTATTGAAAAATTAAATCAAATACCCCAATACCTTTGGTAATATTTGAAATAATTTTCCTCACCTAAAGATTTCTTAACAATCAGTACTTGTGACTTCTATAGAATCTCATCCTCGGTAGGGCTCACATTATAATTGATTAAAAATTATTATATATTTTAGAAAATCTCATTTTTGAAAATAAGCATGAACCCCTTTTATTGAAAAATTAAATCAAATACTCCAATACTTTTGGTAATATTTAAAATAATTTTCCTTACCTAGAGATTTCTTAAGAATCACTACCTGTGACTTTTATAAAATCTCATCTTCGGTAGGACTCATTATTTTTATAATTGATTATGGATGCATATGATATTAATGAAAGATATATGATGCACATGGATTTATATTTCCTTATTTAACATATTTATTATTTTTTAAAATATTATTTGTTTTTATTTTAAAAAGTAAAAGCTCATGTATTGAAAGATCACACTAAATATTTCAATACTTTTGGTAACATTTAGTCGACTCTTCTCACTTAGGAATCAGTTAAGAATCACTACTTGTAACTTCCGTAACATCCCATCATCAGACAATGTTATTTTTTTTATAAAATGAAATGCATATTATATAAGCATATTATCAATGACACATATGAATTTTATTTTTTAAAAGAACTTTATTTATTATTTTTTATTTGTATTATTGAAAAGTTAGACTAAATATATTTAGTTAACTCATCTCACCTAGGGATCTGCGATTTTCGTAACATCCCATCATCGGACAATTGTTTATTTAAATTTAAATTTAAATTTTATTATTAATTTTTTTAAAAAAACTTATTCACTTTAATTTTTAACAAAAATTTAAATTATTGAAAAATCACACTAAATACTCTAATACGCTGATAATATTTAGTGAACTCTTTGCACCTAGGAATCAATTAAGAATCACTACTTGTGACTTCCGTAACATCTCATCATCGGACATTCAATTAAAACTTTATTATTATCATTATTTAATTTGTAGAACAAATATCTATTTTTGCAATTTAATTTTACGAATTTTATTCTATAAATTAATTTTATGAGTTTCAAAGTTGCAAGCTTTTCCTTTCAAATTATGACAAATAATAAAAATTCATTTTCTAAAACATTATGTCAAAAATCGGCAAATGAAGATATACTCACGTGCAATACCAATAATATCAATAAACAAGCTCATGATTAATGAATAAATTAAATATGCAATCAAATTAAGTCAAAAGCAAAACCAAATCTGACAAGTCTATGACTAAATAGTAGATGATATCATGTCAAGCCAAAAGCAAATCAAATCTGGACAAATCCAATTAATATTAAAAAATGACTAAAATAAATAGAAATAATAGTTAAATAAGCCCTCGACCTTAAGCCCAAAATAGAATTAAGCCCTCAACGTTTTATTTCGTGGCAATCAGTCCATAAACTTTTATTTTAGTGGAAATAAACCCTCAACCTTCTTAAATTATGCAATTAAGTCCAAATCTGTTAAATGACACTAATTGTCATTAGTGAAAGCTGACGTGGATAGCTTATTTGGCTGCCACGTGGCATGTCACATATGCAATACTAACGGCAGTTAGTGTCATTTAACAGATTTGGACTTAATTGCATAATTTTAGAAAGTTGAGGGTTTATTTCCACTGAAATAAAAGTTTATGGACTGATTTTCACGAAATAAAAGGTCGAGGGCTTAATTCCATTTTGGACCCAAGATCCAAGGTTTATTTGGCTATTTTGCCATATAAATAAATGAATAAACCTTTCACAATGGCTCTCATGCCAAACGAACCCTGCCAAGCTTTAGCCTCCACAAGTCGACGCCGTTCAGCTTCTCTTCTACCGTTTCTGCGATTGTCGACCCGTCACTTCGTTACCCTTCTCTTTTTCATCCAAAGTTCCAAGTTCCAACTTTCATGACAACCAGCCACCGTGCCCCTCACCGCCGCTACCGTCTCAGCTGTACTGTTCGCTAGCCAAAAGTTGAAAGCTCACCTCTTTCAGACAGTTTGCAACCCTCTAAGTACCTCTCTAGCTTCAAATCTCACAAAACCTATTCCTAGATTTGTTTGCAAAGTCTTTCTAAAGGTCCAACAAAGGATCCTTCCCTGCCTCTTAGTTCCCTAACGTCTGTCCAAAAAAAAAACCTTCAAAATCCCAGTACACCCATGCTTCCACCGAATTTTTTATATTTGCTTTTGCTGAGGCTTTCGATCAGGGGAGTGTAGGAGTTTGTTGTTGTTGTTTGTTAAGGTTGCTTTGGCTTGAGTTGTTGCTTTGGTGGAGGCAGAGGATTTTATGATTCTCAATGGTGGAGGGGCTGAAAATGGTGGTGTGAGAGCAGTGGCAGGGAAGATCTAGCTCGGGGTGGTCGAATGCTCTTCAGTGAAGCAGTGTCGGGCTGGATTCAAATGGCAGTGAGGTCTCTTAGGGCTGTGACTTTTCTCCGTTCTTTTCATGAAGAGCACCCCCCCCCCTTGCTTGGTTGCCTCTGTAGTACTTTTAAGAAGAGTTCCTTTTTCATTTTTTTTGGGTTAATGCTGGTGAGATCTCTGATTTTCAGGGATCACAATCTTATGGCAGTGTTTTTTGCGCTGCCATTATGGCCGAGAGTTGACATTAGAGTGGTTGATAGAAGGAAGCCTACTCTGGCAACAAACAGTAGCATGTAGTTGGGAGAGGAGATGTGATAGAAACACGGCCCCAGCTCTTTTTTTTTCTTTTACTTTTTTTTTAATGAATATAAATTAAATTTACAACAATTAAATTAAAAATAAAATTAGAAAATAGAGAAAAAAATAAAAGTAACAAATTTGGACTATAACACGACTTAACTTAAATTGAACTTTTTGTCCACAAATCTAACAAAGTTGACATGATTCAAATTTACACAAATTTTATTGAACATTAAATTACGAAAATACACTTTAATTAAATTTGTATCAATTTCAATTCGTAAAACTTGATCTTTAAATTTTCAAAATTATTAAGTCTAGATAAAATTAAGTGTCTACACTCACATTAATGCTTGGTGATGGGATGCTTATGTTTATATTAATCCAAATGCATGTCTGACGAATGTGTGATTATGTTCTTGTTTGCTTGACCTGTTAATTCTTTTAGTATGAACACATCACACATAACAATTGGAATCATGCAAAATGTAAGAGGCAATCATTGGTAACAATTGCTATGAGTTTTAAATTGATAATTCTTCTTTCTTTCTTAAGATTGAAATGACAAATATGGAAGAATTCCTTTAGGACACTTCTGAATGAGTTACTTTTGTGCTAAAATATGTGGTTAATTGATATATGATTTAATTCAAGTATATTCTTTCTTGAAAGTGGTTTATGAGCTCAATGCATAATCATTCATCTAAATTTAGCTCATAATCATTATGTATTATCATACGCCTTAGTTGAACATTAAAAAACAATTGATATGTCTAGGTTCTTGATAGAATTGGAATGAGCAAGTTATAAAATTAATAGACAATGTATAAACAACTTGCATCATTATGACCAATTGGTAATGTATTGAAAATTATTTATTAACAATTGGTATAAGATCATGAACAATGCCTTTTGTGTGCACAAATACTTCATGATCTTTTTATGAATATTGATTTATTTAATTGTGCTATTACTCCCAATGTACTAATCTTCTTTGTGTGGTTTGGAGCCAATACTTTTATTTGTCCTCAAAAATTTTAAGCCATATTTTTAAGGAGAGAACAATTTTAATTCCTCTTTTTGCTATGATAAAAAGGGGGAGAGATGGTGGCTGTAAATTGATTTTGAAAATCATGCATATATTAAGGGGGACCACTTTCAAAGTATTTTCAAAGCAAATTTACCTTAAGTTTTATCATATGAAAAAAGGGAAGATTCTTAGCTTTAAATTGATATATATTTTGAAATGACAAACTCTTAAGTAAGATTAAATGAATAATCAATATTATAAATTTGCTTTATCAATTATGATTTTCACAATCCATATTAAGTGTTTTTGTCAAATATAAGACTATGATTTAATTGATTACCTTTATTGGTTTTAATCAATTTTAAAAATATTTTTAAATATTGATTTAAGTAACTTTCTTATGAAATTATTAAATATATTTTAAAAAAATTACTTAATAAATTTTTGAGCTCAAATTCATGTATTCAAAGTTATGCTATATTTAAAAATATTCAAAATTAGCTTAAGAATGTTTTTAATTCTTAAAAAGCGTAGAAAAGTCAAAATGTTAACCATGGGATAGACCCCCTTATTGAAGGGATAGATCCTCTCTATGCAGAAAGCCTAAGGGATTGATCCCCTGACCTAAGGGATCTATCCCCCTTTGGCAAAGTGCTGAAAGGATCGATCACCCGTACTCAGAATATTCTCCAACAGCTAGTTTTTGAAAGAACTAACTGGAAAATCAGTTTTGGCTCCTTCAAACTTCAAGAAACTATCAAGTGGAGTATAAATAGAAGGTTAGAAGTACAAGACACTGAAGAGACTCAATTTCTCATCTTCTTCAAGCTTCAAAATCAAATCTTGTGCTAGAAAATCTTCAACTTCTATCATTCTCATCTTTCTTGCATAGCATAGCACAAAACATTGTATAGATTTTTCTAAAGTTCAAATTTCTGTAATCATCCACCTACTTAGAGGTTATCCTTAATTACAAAACTTGTAAAACCCACTCACAAAGTGTCAATGAGAGTGAACCCTTGAGTGCTTCATTATAAGTGAGGTTATGGTAGAAAGGTTTACTCATTGAGCTGTAAAAGGGAGTGGTTATAAGGTTTGCTACTTGATCCTGTAAAAGGTAGTGGTTGTAAGGTTTCCTCCTTGAGGCCAGAAAAAGGAGTGTTGAAGGTTATTCTTAAGCCTACAAAAAAGAGTATAACAAATTCAATATAGTGAATTTGGGGAAAATCTTTGGTAGCACCTCAAGATAAAAGACATAGGCAAAGTTGTCGAACCTCTATAAATCATTGTGTACTATTCTCTAACCCTACACTCTTTACTTTATTGTATTTTAATTGTGTTTATTGTATTGAATTGGAATTGCATGCTAAGATAGGATAAAATAGTGTAGGGAATTTAGAAAACCAAAAATGAACCTAAAGTTAGAGAAAACCGATTCACTCCTTCTCAGTTAAGTAATTAAGCCAACACTTGTTTTTTCTTCTTTTGGATGCCCAAATCATGTTGCCCTGGTCGCTGTTGCTTCGATAGTGTCTCTCTTTTCTGGTCATCTCTCTCAACTTGTTTTCGATCATAAGTCCGATCCATCCATTTTTCAATCAAAAGATGATGATTTTTATAGAGATTGTTGTTATGGTTTTACACTTTTACTAATTATACTGATTAGAAGTTTGATTGTAAACCATGTTGCTTAATTTATAAAGGATCTTGCAAATGAAACAAACTCTCATCTAAATTTATTTATACATTTCATTCCCAACTTAAATTACATTATTAACATTTTAATATAATAACGATTAAAATAAAAAAATAATTCATTGTTAACATATTATTAATTATATTATTAACATTTTAATATTATAAATACATTAACATTTTAATATGATAATGTATCAAAATGTTTCTATTTAACATTTTAATATAATAATGTATCAAAATGTTTTTATATCTAAGTGCATTATTGAAATTTAACATTACATTCCCAGCAAACTATTAGTTTACCAATGTAGACACTTAATTTTGTTCGAATAATTTTTTTTAAATAAAAAAATCAAAAATAAAAAAAATAAAAAAATGATAAAAAAAACAAGTCAACTTTGGTATCCATGCAAACCCTATACACTTTCCATGCCAAATCCTACAACCCTATGCCATTTCAAAGCCAATTAAGAGAGATGACCATAGGGATTTTAATAAATGAAATAATTAAGAGGTGAAATAAAGTTTGAAAATTAACTTCCAAAATTAATAAAAAATGAATAAAAAAGTTTGGTCAAACAAAAATAAATAAAAATCCCATGATCATGGGATCAATATTAATCTTTTGATTTTTTTTAATGGAGAAAAGAGTATTGAAAGGCTCTCCCGTTTCAGGTCCGACTGTAGCTCGACTCCGAATTAGTTGGGACCCAAAGTAACTTCCATATACCAGGGGTTTAGACAAAAAAAAACATTAATCTTTTGATTTCTTTCTTTGAAAATTTTGACAAATATAAAAAAGAGAAACTAAAAAAATAAAGGGGGTCCAATAATTATAGAGCCTTTTCGGTTACAGAGACTGAAATAGAGAGAAAGTTACTAAAAATAGATATAAAAATAAATCTGAATCGTTTTTAGCCAGGCGGCATCATCTTCTTTTCACCACTACCCAGCCAGGAGGCCCCCCCACACACAGCTACTGATTCATCACCATCTTGAACTCATCTTCACCGCACCATCATCATCGCCAGGCACTGCTCTACATCGCATCTTCGCTGCTGCTCCGGCACTTTGCTGCTTTGCCAAGAAGATTTTCTGTCCAGCCACCACGCAAGCTGCCTGCACCGCTTGTAGCTTCCTGCACTGCACCCATGTGCCAACCCTTCCCGCATCATTGCTTCATCCTCGCGTTGCCACCATTACCGCCAGATTCAACACCGTTCTGCTTTCAGTCCCCGCTACCTGTCGCCCACAGCTGCTACCACTCTACTGTGCGCCAAGCCTCGCTATACCACCGGTTTGCTATTGCTTCAAGCCTGTTGCCTAACTCCACGCCGCTACTATGAGCTACTGTTCTTCACCACTTCCTCAACGTTGCTGCACTGCTGCGTTACAATTTACAGCACTCCTTACCAATGGCGGATCTAAAAGTTGAAATTAGAGGGGTCAAACTAAAAGAAAATCTATAACTTGAAAATTTTTATTTAACATGTAATATATTATTATTTTATCAAAAAATATATGTGAAATATTATATTTTATGTATAATTATAAACCAAATACACAAAAAGTTAAAGTATTAAAATAAAAAAAATATAATTATTAAAAATAGAAGAAAGTCGAATACTTTTATTTAAAACTATGCTTGATGATGTTTCATAAGAAAAAAATTGTTTGAGTCAAAAGTTTCAACAAAGTTTCTTTCTACCTAAAGAAAAGAAAAAGATTAGAAGCAAGAAACTTTTCTTCATTTTGTTTTGAAATCTTGTTTTAACAATTTTCATTGTTAATTTTTTTTCAAAAATGATGCAATAAAAATTGAAATAGTCGATATAAGATCAATCAAGCTTTCAATAAGAAAATACACATGAACTTAATCATTTTTTACAATCACAAATTGATGTAAAAAAAAATTAATAATAAAAAACCTGAACTATATTAATTAACTATTTTTTTTAAATTTTAAGTGATATATTGTATAATAGTATTTATTTAAGGTATAAAATAGATAATTAAGTGAAGTTAAAATATTTTTATAAGACTGTAACAATAAAAATGCTTAACTAGTTTTTTAACATATATCTAAAGTAAAAAGTTTAAATTAATAACATATATAAAATAATTTAATAAAAACTAAAATCTAATAATTTCTTTCATTATATAAAATTATATTAATACTCATTGAAAATTTGATAATTAATTTTTTTGCTTTAAAATTTATTTTTTTTATTATCATAAAGATTGTCATTTTATTTTTCTTAAGAATTATGAGAGGAGAACATTTTTTGTTTGGAGGGACCACTCCTAGATTAAATCCTATAATATATGCATATTCAAGTCAAATTTAACAAAATTTTAGGGGGGCCATGGCCCCACTTGCTTCACGTAGAGTTGGTTACGGGCCGGACCGGGCCGATTTTCACCGGTTCCGGCCCTAACCAAAAGAGAACTGGTCCGAACCGGTAGTAAACCGGTCCGGTTCGGACCGGTTCTATCTGTTATAAGAGGCGAACCGACCCGGTTAGTTGGACCGATTCGCCTCAAAACCGGACCGAACCGGTTTAAACCGATTCAGTCCTTTTTTTTTGCTTTTTAAAATTTTTATTTTTAAAAATTTATATTAATTTATTTTAATATATATTAATATATTTTAATAATTTAATCTAATAAATTTATTTTTATAATAAATAATGTTAATAGTTTAATTTAACAATAATTTATTATAAAGTTATATTATAATTTATTTAATTAATGTAACAATAATGTAAAAATAAACTATTATAAAATTATCTAATAAAATTATTGTTATAATAAATTAAAGTTATATTATGAATATAATATTATGATAAAATGAAATTTGATTCAAAATACAAATAATGATATTATGAATATTATTATTATATTCATTTTGCATATCTTTATTTATATTCATTTATTATATTCATTTTGCATTTAAAATAATTTATTATATTTGAAATATCATTTATTGAATATTTATTCATTTATTTATTTATTCATTTATTTAATATGTTTTTAAAATATTAATTCATTTTGTATTTTAAATATTTATTTATTTTAAACATAGATAAGTATAACATTAATTAATTTGGTATGTAATAATAATAATAATAATAATAATAACAACAACAACAACAACAACAAAGGAGAAAAAGGAGAGAGTAGGAGACCAAAGATTTTTTACGTGGAAAACCCCTTCAAAAGTTAGAAGGGTAAAAACCACGGGACCGTAGTCCATAAAAATATTCACTATGACTAAACTTATTTACAATTTTACATACAATTTACAAAAAAAAAGATTATTCTCTACTCTTCATAATTTATACGGATTGCCTTGGAAATTTCTTCCTCCTCTTCTGAATTATTATCAGCAAATTCATTGGCCATTTTAAGTTCGACATTGAGCGATTCCGCATCAAACCAATCTTTAAGGCATGTTAACATGCACAATGAATCCAGATTAAGAGTGGTTCGATGGTCTCCAATAATTCTTCCACACGTCGAGAATGCGGATTCCGAAGCAACAGAAGAAACTTGCACCGCAAAAACATCTCGGGCCATGGAAGCTAAAACTGGAAATTGTTTTTGGTTTTCTTTCCACCATTGGAGAAGATCAAAGTTATCATCTACAGAAAAATCTTGACTTAAGAAAAATCCTAGCTCATTGAAGCTAGAACTTCGTCGAGTTGTTGATCCCGATCCCGATCCGCTCGCTTTTCCCTTTAGCTTCATTCTCTTCTTTGCTGCTTTCTTAATTGCGTTTAAAATTCCTTTTCCTTTTTTGCTACTTTCGGTTTCTTCGTATGAATCTTCTTCTTCTCAATTAAAGTTGAATTGCTCCATTTCTGTTTCATAAACATTAAACAATTCTCGAAAAAGATTGTTAATTGAGGACTTTTGATCCTCAATAGAATCAAGACCAAGAAATTCTTTATAACAATCAAAAAAAAATTCTATATTTACCTCACCTTGACTAGGATCTAGTAAAGTTGCAATACAATAAATAAGAGGAATTATTTCCCAATATTTTTTAAATTTTTCCTCCATATCATATATAAAAGAACTTAAAGTTTCATGATTCCTAAATTTTACAAATTTGTCAAACATTGTGTAGATAATAGGAACAAAATACGGTGTAATTGGATAAAATTGAGTTGAAAATCTTTCGGTTGCATCTTTAAAAGTAGATAATAAATCAACACAATATTCAATAAAAGTCCAATCTTCTTCAAAAAGTACTAAATGTGTGCTACTTGTATAATTGTTATAAAAAGGAGTAACAAGTTCTTTATAAGGTAAAATAGAAGAAAGCAAACGATGAAGTGAATTCCATCTTGTTTCCACAGGAAGTGGAAATGCTTTAACATGTATATTATTTGTTATACAAATTTGCTTCCATTCACGTTTATTACTTGGTGTGCGAATCCATTTTGTAAAAATTTTAATTTTATCAATTGGACCTATGCCAGTACCAGTACCACTAAAACTAAAACCACTTTGAACACATAAATTTATAATATGACATGCACATCTTGCATGAAAAAATATGCCTTGCATAACAGGGTTTAAACTTTTAATTAAATGAGGAATAGCTGCAGTATTACTCGAAGCATTATCAAAAGTAATAGCAAAAACTTTATTATTTTATAGTCCATATAATTTACAAACTTTAGTAATATATTTATGAATAGTATATGAATTATGTGCTTCTTCTATTACATCTAAAGATAAAATTCGTTT
Source organism: Heritiera fomes (assembly GCA_032173925.1). Lineage (NCBI taxonomy): Eukaryota > Viridiplantae > Streptophyta > Magnoliopsida > Malvales > Malvaceae > Heritiera > Heritiera fomes. The sequence continues at coordinate 11,039,146 of JAPDPM010000015.1, read as the reverse complement.
TTGCATGGACCAATCTTCATCTATCCAATGACAAGTTATAACAAGATAACTTATACCATTAGTACTAGTCCATATATCACTAGTTAAACTAACCCTAGATGAAATATTACTAAGTTTATCAATTAAAGCTTGTCTATATTCTTTAAACATATCCATGCAATCTCTTTTTAATGTATGTCTAGAAATAGATTTATATGCGGGTTGTAAATAGTTACAAACAAATTCTAAATATCCTGATTTTTCACAAATTGTGAATGGTTGTTCAGTCCTAATTACAAATCTAACTAAACCTCGTCTAGCTTGAACATTATCAAAAATAAAATTTTTTCCACCATCACGTGTATTAATTTCAGATTGTTTACCTTCTAAAATTTCATCTTCTTCGGCATCAGGATTAATTTTATGTGCAGTAATTAAATGTCTTTTATACGTACCTGTACCGCCAGCACCTCCACCGGACTTATAAGAGTAAACGTCTTGGCACAATTTACAGATAGCACAATATTTATTCGTCTCACCTTCTTTTGCTACAATATCGAAATACTCCCATACCCTGCTCGTTCTTTTTCGACTAAACTTCGGCCTTGATGATGTAGCAGCAGTGGTGGCAGCTGATGATTGTGTTTGAGCATGACCTCCACGTCCACGACCAACAGATGGCGCTGCAAAAGGAAGCTCCTCCTCCGGATGAATATCAGGTTCGATTTCATTAAATGATTCGTCACCCAAATTATGAATTTCAGTGGAACCAAAAGGTCGAGAAACAGAGCATGAACGACGAAAGAAATTTGACATTTTTATATTTTTTTTGAAAATAAATATATGTTAAAATTTAAAAAAAATAGATGTATGATATATATATATAATATATTGGAATTTGAAAATTAAAAGTAAAATTTGGAAAATTATAAAATAAAAAGAAAAATGAAATTTATAAAGAAAATGATGATATTATAAATTTGGAATAAGGGAATTTAAGTGAATTTGAGAGAGTTTGAGTGAATATTGAGAGAGTATGTGAGTGAAGAGAATAAGAGTAGATGAATATACATAGTAGATTTGAGAGAAAATATAGAAGAAATGTAAATGAAAATAGAAGATTATAGAGGTATTTATAAGAAAAAAATTATAATAAAAAAAATTAAAAAAAAAAGGATTGATGGTCGTTGCCCATCAAACACAGAGCAGAGGCAAGTCTGTGACTTGCCTCTGCTCAGCATACTGCAGTTGCACTGCAGTAGCCAAGCCTCTTTTTTTTTAATTTAACTAAAATTAAAAAATATAAAAAATAAAAAAAAGATTGATGGGGCCGTTGCCCATCAAAACGGCAGAGGCAAGTCTGTGACTTGCCTCTGCTGCAGACTGTAGCACTGCAGTCAAAAACTTTTTTTATTTTTTTTAACCGGACCAGTTTGAACTGGTTCGATTATGAGCCGGGCCCTTACCGAGCCCGGTTTAAAAAATTTAAAATTGGCCCAGCCCAATAACATATCGGACTGAGCCGATTCCAAATCGGTACAGTATCAATTCAAATTTTGGATCGAATTGACCCGATCCGATTGCGAACCGGGGCCTACCCAATCTAATAAACACCTCTGGCTTCACGTGGCTCCGTCACTGCTCCTTACTGATTTGCATTGTCCTTTCTTGCCTCGTAGTTGCGTGAAAGAGAAAGAAAGCAAAGAATAAAAAGGAAATCTGAAGCAAATAGTGAAGGTAAAGAAGAGCTATCACCCATGGTAACTACTTGCAATTTATGCTAAAATTCTTATTCTTTTGATATTCTTTGTATGTTCACGTGCCTTTGGTCTCCTTCAATATCCTATTCTGCAATCATGATGTTTCACTTTGTAAAAGCTGACACAATTCTTGATTATTTTAAGTGTGATTTTTTTTTATCTTTTATGAAATTTATAATGATGCTTTTTTGTTAGTTCATTTAATTTGATAAATTTGTTTAATTTATTTGACTTACTCTTTTAGTTTATTTTGTAAATTATTTATTTTAGAATTAGATTTATTAATGAATAAAAATTTAGCTATAGATTAAGAGATCAAAATTAAATGTAAAACTTGTAAGATGTTTTAAAAAATAATAATAAAAATAAATAAATTACTAAACAAATAAATAAAAATTTAAATTTTATTTTCGATGATAGTATTTAATAAAATTCACAAGTAGTGATTTTTTGATAATCTTTAGAATCAAAATAAAATCTTTAAATGTCACCAGCGTATTGGGATAATTAAGTGATTTTATCTCAATGTCAAAAATTACATAATTGATTCTCATGAAATAAATTAATACTTAAAAATTAAATAATAAAATAAATAAGTATAAATATAAATTTTAAAATAAATATAGGCATAGTTTTTAAAAAAAAGTAAATAAGTTTAGATATAAATTTTAAACAAATAAATAAACAAAAAATTATAATTTTAAAAATTCCCGATGACAAGATTTCTTAGAAATCACAAGTAGTGATTCTTTGATAATCTTTAAGGGCGAATAAAAATCCTTAAATGTTAATAGCGTATTGGAATATTTAAGTGATTTTATTTCGATTCATGAAATAAATTAATTTAAAAAATAAAAACAAATAAAATATAAAAGATAAAAAATTAAAAATATAAATTTGACTTCCAATAATGAGATGTTACAGAATTCACAAGCAGTGATTCCTAACTGATCTCTAGGTGAGAAGAATTCACTAAATGTTACCAACATATTAGAATAATTAGTGTGATTTTTTTCAATAAAAATAAGATCTAATAAAATAAATAAATTTCAAAATAATAATATAAAAAATGAAATAAGATAAAATAATAAATCTTTTCATATGCATCACTTATACCTTGTCTACATCATAAGTATTTATATAATTGCAAAGTAAGTGTGAATCTCCCGAATATGAGATTCTATAAAAATCACAAGTAGCGATTTTTAAAAAATCTCTAAGTGAGAAAATTATCCGAAATACTATCAGAAGTATTGGAATACTTCAGAGTAATTTTCAATACAAAAAATTCTTATTTATTTCAAGTAAAAAAATAAAATTTAACATAAATAAAGAAATAAAAATTTTCAAATAAAAATAAATAAATAAATGGTTTCAAAATAAATGAAAGTTTTTTTAAGCATTAAATTAAGTGGTTTCACAATAAAACAAAGAAAAATTAAATAAATGAAATTCCTTTTAAATGTTTAATTAAGACCATTTTATTAAGATTAAATGATAATACATAATTAAGTGGTACCATTTTTAAACGAGTGTTGTGAGGGTGCTAATCTTTTTTCATGTGTAACAGAACTCCCAAACCCAAACTTTGTTTTTGCATACCAAAAATCATCTTTAATAAAACTTAATTAATTTTAAGATTTTATTGTAAAGATAAATGTTTTTAGGTAGCCAATCAAACCCAGTAAAAAAAATTGGTGGCAACTCCCTTTTGTATTTTTCAAAATCGTTTAGCGATCAAATTTTTGGACGAAATCGTTACAACAACCAAACACTGTAATTTTAAATAGACTTTACCATGCATATCGAATATTGTAATATTATCTTTTCAGCAATCACTTCCCCAACAATCACTTTTTCAATAATTATTTTCTCAGTAATCACATTACATAACAAAACACCAAACGACCCCTAACATTCTTTACTTATTATTGACTATGCTAGTTTGGATGGGTTGTACAATTGGTTCCAATGAGATCGAAAAAGAAGAATAACTATTAAAGATAAATATTTTTTAATAAAATAATAATAATAATTTAAAACCAAAGATAGGAGGGTAAATTTACCCTTTCAATTTTGTCTTTTCACCCAATTTCCCACCATACCGATATCAATCGTGCATCCAAACGCCCTTAGGTGCCATTCAATAGCCCGTTTGGCTCTGATGCAGTGAGGTGGGACACTAAAGACAAAATAGTGTAAAAGGATAAAATTATCCTTCCACATTTGTTTTTAATTTTTTATTATTTTATTAAGAAGCATATGTCCTTAATAGTCATTTTATTTTTTTCAATCTCATCGAAGTCAATCTCACCTCTCATTTAAATTAGCCTTCTGATTTAATTTAGGAGCCCAATTAACTCTAGTGTGGTACGGTGAAAAATCTCACTGTGCCTCATTTACAATTTCGCCTCTCATTTCTAATTTTTTGTAATTTTAATATAACATAATATATTTAATGATCATTTTGTCACTCACATCATCGTCAACACTACGATTTAATTCAAATGCATCACTGTTTAACACCAATTTCATTGCCACTGTTTCATTATAGCAATAACACTATCCATCCAAACTAGCCCAAACAGTAAAAAACTAACCAAAAAATAAATTTAAAAAAATGGAAAAAGCCAAAAGTATAAATATCCTCTTGGACTTGATTTGGATGCATTCAAACCTTGGCTAGACGGTACGATTGCATGCATCCCATTCACACCGATGGGTGCTAGCTGTGACACGGTGGGTGCCATTGTGTCGCATCGAAAATCTCCACTAGACACTTAAGGGTCCAATGGAGTTCGATGGACATTTTTTTTTTTATTTTCCACTCCCTCTATTCTTTTTTTTCTATAATTTTAAATTTATAAAATATAATATTTGATTTATCTTTTATTACTTTTCTATTTTATTTTTTAAAAAAATTTCAAATAACTTTATTATATTAAATCATAATTTATATATTTATATAATAAATTAATTAATAAATATTTAAAATAAATAATTAATTAATTTTCTTATCAAGTAAATCACAAGTAAAGGAGCAAAAATAAATATCTCTATAACAAATAATTAATTAAAATTAATAACTACATCTAGAACAAAATAAACAAATATAAATAATTTTGTTTTAAAATGAGTAAACATGTAATTATTTTTAAATAAATTTTAGATATTTATTAACAAAAATATTATTAGATATAAAATAATTTGAGTAATTTTAATTATTTATTATTTTCACAAGCACCAAATAAATATTATAAAATTCATGATATAAAAATTTTAATCTAATATCCTTAATGATCATTCTACTTATCACTACATTTTACCATGTTGCACCATTAATTGTTCGATATTTCTACCTAAACCTTCCCAAAAAGTAAATAAGCTTTTGAGCTTCAACGGACCCGGTCCTTTTGGAACAAGTCTAGCCTCGTCCATAATGCCCAAATGGATGTTTGCAACACAGATGGAACAAAAAATGATCCAATTGTATCATACTGACATATTAGTTTGATTCGAAATGAATGTTATACCGATTTTGCCATGTCATATATTTTTGTAGGATTATCATTAAATATATTATTAGTAAAATTTTTAAATTCTACAAACGAAATTAAAATGATAATACATATTACAATTGAAATATTAAAAAATAAATAATGTAAGATTATGTGTTATTGTCTTAATCTTATTTTCAAAATTCAAAAATTTTATTGATAATATATTAAATAATTTTTCATCTTGTATGAGCAAAACAATGAAAAAAAAAAGACAGGTGCTTTTTGCCACGCCAGAAATACGAAAGCATATTTATATTGGAAGAAGAAAATAAATATCAAGTAAATTGATTAAATAGTAAATACACAAAGCTAACACTTAAAAAAAAAAAATCATGGCATCGGTGGGTATTGGTCGTCTAGTTGTAAGTAACCTCGTCTTTCTTTAGGTTGAGAGATGAATTGAAATTGTTTGGATAAATCAAACTTACAGCATGTTATATAATTTTGTCATAATGGGTTGAAAATATTTATGTGGGTAACATGTTATTTAGATTTGATAATTTGTATATAAAATTTGTATTTATATCACGTAACATTACATTTATGTTTTGTAGATATAAAAATTTTTTATTAAAATTTATGTCAACATATAAAGTGTAATTTTTTTTATTTTTATTATATTTATTAGGAATGCTAGGGATAATTACTTTTGATAGTCATTTTTAACACTCTAACTTTTATTAAGCCACATTACTTTTTAATTTTACATGAATATGGGTACCCATGTGAAAAGTAAAAAGCTATTAATGTATGTGAATACTAAAAATAATTTTCAAATAGCCTGTAATTGTAGATAATCAGTCTTCAGATAAAACTAAAAAGTGACGTGACCTAAAAAAAAGAGTATTAAAAATAATTATCAAAAGTGACTGTCCTTAACATTTCTTTATATTCATATATAATTTTTAATAAATTTTAATTTATGTTATTTTCATATTTTTTTTGTTACAAGAGGAATATTAAATAACTAGAGATGTGGATTCTTGGATTCAAACCCAAGAGTTACAATATGCCACAACTCATCTTTAACCACTAGACCAAGAGGTTGTTAGCATGTTATTTTCATATTTTTATACGTATTATTTTTGTACTATATCATGGTATCATATTTATGGCATCACATTAAGTCCAAAATGTGAATTTTTCCCCCTCTTTACCTCCGTATAAAAACATTTCAATTTCCATAATGGACGAAAGAGGGGCAAGCGGTGTGACAAAGCAAAGCTTTGGTTACCGTAGTGTAGTGACAGTAAAATATACGCCTTGCTTGCCCTTTTAAACCCATCTCCTTTCCCAACCTGCCTTCATACAAGTCCAATTATTGAGACTAAACGGGAAAGTATTTATAACCCATATCTCGGAAAGAATTGCAGATCTTTGAGAGATGATGATGAATGGTTACAGAACACCGCCACCATCATCATCACCACCACCACCATCTACACCGCAAATACAGCTGACGGACGCAAAGGTGGTGGCGGAGAACGGACACAGTGAACCCCGCGTGGGGTTTTGTTCCAAGACAGGAGGAGTCTGGACAAGAGGGGACGTGTTGCTGATGACGCTGAGGCTGTTGTGCATGGCCGCTTCGGTTTCAGCCATGTCTTTCATGGTCACAGCCCGTCAGGTTAGCATCACTTCTGTATACGGGTTCCAGCTCCAGCTCCACTCCAAATGGTCTTTCTCTTACTCCTTCGAGTAAGTAACTAACTATAGCCTTGCCACTTGTTACTTCATTCTTCTTCCTAGATCGAAAATTCGAAATTATTGTGTTTTCCATGCCTGATAGTTGATATAGACAGTTGGTACTTGCTTTTTACCTTTTAATTATTGGGATATTGGTGTTGAGTTTTTGTTTGGTTGCTGAGAAAGTGAAGGAAAGTTATAGGAAAAGATGGAGCTCACCCTCACCTAACGGGGTCCTGTTCAGCGTGTGACCGTTTGATCTTTCGGTTACTTCTCTTGTCTTTTTCATTTTCGTTTGTTTTCTCATCCATTTTTTCTCACCGCACAAAGGGATACAAATTGGTTACTGATTACCGTTTGGTTATATTAGCTTTTAAAAACCGAAGTTTACTTGGAGTTTGCTACTGCCAGCGATACACACACACGTGTATATATATATATATATATATATATATATATATACTTGTGTTATAGTCTTATAGAAAATGTATAGTATCGAATCAAACTCAATTAAGCTAGAATTATTGTTTTGTGACTTGTGAGTAATAAAAACATTTATTTTTTGCTTCTTGCATGTCTTTATTTACCAAACAAACAGAGCATAATATTGTTCATGATACAAGTTTGGCATTTCTATTGACTACAACCCCTTAAATTCCGGTTATTGTTACTATTCTTTGACCAAGATTTATGGGGTAAAGTGGGGAGTTTTGTTTGTTTGCTATTGCCTATTGGGTTTGGTGCATCTTTTGAGTAGCAATAAAGTTTTTGGAGAACTCCTCTGTCGGCTAGCTCTCTAGTTTCGTGGCCTTTGAATGAACAGAATCATGCCCGTGAGTGTATTTGCTTATTTTCTGTATACTTTTCTGGGTCTTGCATTTCAAAGCTCTCCTATTTTGTCTTTGGTTGAGGCTTGAGAGCAGAGTAGAGTGGCTCTGCAAACTTCCAGTTTGTTTGTGGCAGATTTTCAGGGCATGGAAAATGTTGAAGTATGACTAAGGTTTATTGCTGATGGAACAGATATCTTGTCGGAGTTACAGCAGCTGCTGCAGCTTACTCATTGCTGCAATTACTCATTGGCTGCTCCAGACTGCTGAGGAAATCCCCAGTGATTCCCTCAAGGAATCAAGCTTGGCTTGCTTTTGCTGGGGATCAGGTGACTAATGTGATTCCCACTTTTCTGCTTTCCTATCTATGAAAGGATGGTATAATCGAGTTGAATTAAGACGATTTGAATTCAATATTCTCAAAAATTTGAAGTTTGAAATTCGACTCGATCTCGATCGAATTTGATTTTTAAAATTCGAGTTCGATTCGACGGAATAATCGAGTCACTCGAGCTCAACTCATTAGATTTGATTTATCGATTTTTAATTATATATTATTAAGGTAAAATGATAAATTACTAATAAAATATTAAAAATATATGTTAAAAAAATTCGATAAGGCTTATGAGCCACTCAAGTCAAAATTTAAAATGTTTAAATTTGACTCGACTTATTATTTGACTAATTCAAGCTCGATTCGAAAATAAACAAATCAAACTTAATTAGTTTACAAATAACTTAACATTTTTTTAAAATAAATAACTTGACTTATTTACACCTCTAAACTTGACTACAAGCAAATCAATTAACCTACGATGTTTTGCAGATATTGGCATATGCAACGATAAGTGCAGCGTCAGCAGCCTCAGGGGTAACCAACCTGAATCGAACAGGAATCCGACACACCGCTCTACCCAATTTCTGCAAGTCGTTGGATAGCTTCTGCGATCATGTCGCAGTCTCAATAGCTTTCACTTTTTTCACCTGTGTCCTGTACGCTGCCTCGGCTGTTCAGGATGTAATTTGGCTCTCCAACCATTGAACATCCTCTGATCCTCACCATGCATTCCTTAAATAGATTAACTAATTAGCTTGTTTTGTTTGTAGTGCAAGGCAGCTAGTGCTGTTTGTAGAGAGGAATTAAAGACGGCCTTGCTATTTCGCTACGTTTAATGAGTCTAAGTTAATCATCCTTTCGAGACCAATCTTCTTGTTCCCTTTCACATTGGATGACAATTGACTGTAGAAGATATATTTATGAAAATATATTTGTAAACTTTTATATGTTCAAAATGCAAATAAAAATCATGAATTTACGGTAACAGTCAGTAGTCAGTATGATTCGTAGATACTCATGAGTTATGGTTGAGTTGACAACGCAGACTGAGTTTGTGAGAAAAAATCTCGGATTCGATTTCCACTAAACACACCTTTATGAAGGATTGAAGAGCTTTAACTGTGACTAAACCCCGAACAAGATTTGTCTCAAACCATTAAAACAGATGATGATACCTTTGGTTTACACAAAAAAAAAGTATGATCCGTAGATAAAATATTAAATATTTAATTTCTATGATCAGATTTAATGTTTGATAACTTCAAATACATATATATATATATGATTATTATCCTATCCACTGTCAGTGGAGTTTTTTAACTCCACAAGTAGGGTTAGGTATTGACATATGTCCTTTAAAAATATTAAGAAAATAAAAAATAAATAAAATGGGACACATGTTATCATCCTAACCTCGCTTGTGGAGTTAAAAAACTCCACTGACAATGTATAGGATAATTTTCCATACATATATATATATATATATATATGTATATATACGAATTTAGAAATAGAATGGGTAGGTTTCCAAGCATGGTAACTCCAATCAAAAGGTTTGAAACAAAATTTGTTGGGATTTTCAAACAAAATGTGTTTTACACAATATCAATGTGAAATTATATTATACATACAAAATAATATTTAATATGATTTGGTACAAATACCTATGTATGCGTACGAGAGAAAAAAATCTATTATCAATATAGAGATTAGAAAAAATTATAGAACACTAGAATACAATTTCAGTTTCAACTCTCGAAACAAATTTAATTTTCATACTCCTGTGTTTAAATTATGAAATATGCTTTATCTCATGTAAACTTATATTTATAATTTTTTGCAACTCTTTCTGTACATTCCTACTAACCCATCTCCCACCTAAAAAATCAAATAAAAATTACATCTCTTATTAATTCTAAAAATTAAGACTTACCTCATATTTATAGGATTTTATTATTTGATCACCAATAAAAAAAGGAATTCCACAGTAAGAACAAAATTTTTTGATCTTATTGTAGGGTCAACAATGTTAACATAAACAAATATGATTAAACGTAAATTTAGTGTCGTAGTTATAAAATATGTTAAAAGTACCGTAAACAAATTTTGTAGCAAAATTATCATTTGTTTATATCTGTTGACAATAATTTTATGTATATTTTTATGTGTTTACGATACTTTTAACATATTTTGTAGACCTCTTCATGTGTCGCACCAGACAGGGTTCAAGTTGGGTTTAGGCAAGGTATTAAGAAAGTGAATTTGAACCCAAGTTCAAGCTGTCGCGAGCCTAATTTTTTGCCTAAAGCCCTTTTTACATATAATGTATAAACTCAAGCCCGCATAAATAATGTTAATTTTTTTAAAAAAAGTTATAATAAACAATAAAAAATATTAAAACATATAATTGTTACTAAGTACAACACAATAAATTTGAATAAATTTTTACAAAAAGACTACAAAAAATATGAAAATTTAAATTAAAGTATAAAAAAATACAAATTCAAAATAAATTGCATAAAGAAAGCAAAAATAATTAAAAACATATTAATATAAAAACAATAATAATAAATTATAGTATAACAAGTTGGGTCAGGTTGGACTGGGTTTGGACTTGAAACAATGGACCCAACCCAACCCAACCCGACCCATTTTTTAACAAGCCCTAATTTTCAAGTCTAAGCCCACTTAATGGGCTTAAGATTTTGTCCAAACCCATTGAAAAAAAATGAATGGGTTTTCAGGTTTGGGTGGATAGCCTGGTATTTGAATAGATCTAATACCTATTGACACTAAATTTACGTTTAATCATGTGCGTTTACATGGACATTACAGTAATGTTAAAATTTTGATCTTACTGTAAAAGTGAAGGAAACCGAAACAAACACGCAGCGGAAATAAATCATTCGGCCTCCACCAGGATCGATTCAGAGAGTTGCCTGATTAGGGTTTCGAGATTTTACCTAACGTTTTTCTCTGATTTTTCTTTCGTTGGTCAAGTCACAAGCAACAACTTTTCGTTCCTGCCTCTACGGTATCCACATGAACGGATCTCACGACTCTTGAACGTCTCACGATCAGAAGCCTTAAAGAGCTTTTGATTCCTTATAACCGAATTGCTAGCTTCGATTAAAAGGAATGTTTTTTGTTTTCTGTTTTTAAAAAGTGTTATATGGCTATGTTTCAGAAAACATCCTTTTATAGGCAGTAAATTTTACCCTAAAATTTACTGCCAAACAGAACTCTAATCCTACTTAGAATAGGATTAGTTATATCCCTAATCCAATTCAGAATAGGATTAGTTATATCCTTAATCCAATTCAGAATAGGATTAATTAAGCTCCTCATTGATCTGTTCTAAGTGTGCGACCCAATAGGTTCTCAAAACAATGGCAATGACAAAATTGTCACAGTCAATGAGCGGTATCTAGCAACACATCATTGCTACCCATGTAACGAGAATGTTAATGACTCGACATAACCTTACTCGTGATAGATGTTACTGTGTAGTCTAATCCCTTTATCCTTTGATGTCTTGATTAGACACAAGTCATGGAATGTGTCACACTTGTATAGTCTAATCAGCGTTTCTTGATTCCTGAGTAGACTAATTAAACAAATAAAATCAATATCTCATATTGACTTATTCGAGCACGGCCATGCATTTCTTAGTCTCACTCTATCAAAGGGCCCAAGACATCACTCTTGTTATATAAGAGGGATAAATCCTATCTTGATCACTCAACATCCCTCTACATAGATCAAGGCATACCCAATTACTACCTTTATAGTCCATCCTATTACGAATGACATCTAGCAGCATTAAAGTATGCAATTCTCTATGTTGGGATCTCTGATGATCTCAAGTCAAAGGATCACATACACCATCATCACTATGAGAATCGCTTATGACACTCATATAACAATCCATGTAGCGTTCTCATGGAGGGTCGATCCAGTACATAGTTCTCTAACATGTACCTATGTGATGACTTGATATCCTATATCCATGACAATGGTCATCAGTCAACCACATACTAGTCTTATCATATCATTGTTATCCTTGTTCACAATAATACTTGACTAGTGATATTTTAAGAATAGTGTGTTATTACTATTCTAAGGACATTATCATATAAGATTACATTACGCAGTTATAAGACAAATATAATAATGAGCTATAATAAAATGTCATGATACATAAAAATGCCAAAGTCAATCATCTAATGAATGGTTCTAAGGGCATAATCCAACAAAAAGTTCGCAAAATAAAACATAATCACTAAGAACTTTTATCTGTTAATAATATTTACATTTAAATAAATTTAATCATCAAATAATTCTTTAACTAATAAAATTTTAAAAGAGCTCAAATAAATTTCTATTTAAAATTTTGAAATTTTAATATTTGAGTCATTATATAATGAAATTAAAAGACCATTCAATATTAAAAGTTAGAATAAATCATGCCTCATACCTACAACTTCTAAGACAGACTTAAAACAGCCACACCCTCATCTTCTAAAGAGGAAAACACAAAAGAAAAAAATTGTAATTAATTAGTACTCACTTTTACAAATTCAACTCCTTGGAACAAAAATCATCTCCTTGATTAATAGAAAAATAATAGAATGTAATTGTGCGAAGGAGAATATGGCGACATTATCTGAAGAAACCATTCCTAGAGAAACTGATCTTACATGCAATCATGCAAGCTCACAAAATATGAGGAGCGAAGTTCTAAAACGTACAAAGAAAACAACATAAAAGAGGGAGAACTATCAATGGATCTGAAGCAGATGAAGAAGATATCATGGAGGAGTTCAAAGAATCAGTGCAATCGGGAGGGAATACCAATGATGATAGCAAAACTTCATATAAGGAAATGTTAAAGGGTAACAACACCCCCAGCGCAAAGGAATAGGGAGACTAGGATCATGTGGACCATAACAGCAACATACTTTTTGATGATGAGATCTCGGATGATGAACAGGGTGAAGATGACCAAGGACCAAGAATTCTTTTCTCTAAAGAGGAGAAAAAGGAAATGAGGAAAACTTGGAGGAGCTCAATTATTGTCAAACTGCTTGGTAGAGTTCTTGGCTTCCAAGTTCTATCGAATAGAGTTAAACAACTCTGGAATCTTTCAGGTAGATATAAGATGGTTGATTTGGGACATGATTATTTCCTATTCAAATTTGAGAAAAAAGAAGACTATGTTCATGTATTAGAAGGTGGTCCATGGATCATAGGAGGGCACTACTTGACTGTTCACCAATGGACACCAAATTTCAACCTTGTTGATGATAAAATAGAAAAGGTGATAGTGTGGATTCGTCTTCCTGGACTCCCAATGGAATATTATAATGCTACATCCCTTTCAAAGATGGGTGCTTGCGTGGGTAGAGTTATCAAAATCAATCGAAACACAAAAGAGGCTATTCGAGGTAAGTTTGCAAGAATTTGCATTGAAATTGATCTATTGAAACCTTTGGTCTCAAAAATTTTCATAGGAAGACTCACTCAACTAGTAAAGTTCGAGGGTTTCCATCTCATTTGTTTCAATTGTGAAAAGGCTGGCCATAAGATAGATGCTTGTTCGTCACTAATTTGTACTGGATCAATGAATGAAGATGAAATGCCCAAGGAGAAAGCACTTAATAATCCAAGCAACGATGAATCCAACTTTGGTCCATGGATGATGGTACAGAGAAAGAACAAGAGACCTCAAAACAGGGAAGGAGTTGGAAAAGGAAAGTCAATGGATCAGCCAAATTCTTGGCAATAAATTTGCCAGTCTAATGTCAGAAATTATAGAGAAAGATTTGATAGGAGATTTTTCGAAAGCCTCTAGTGAAGGAGAATATATGTCACAGAGTCGTAATGTTGTTCCTTCAAGTAATAAGAAGATGTCGAGAAATAATCAAGATGCTGCCAAGTCTAGGAAAAGTCAAAACCACTTAACAATCCAACCAAGAATTTTCCCATGTGCATGGGTTTAAATTCTAAGTAGGGTCATCTTCAAATTCGTCCCAACTATAGGAGGTTACTAGGCTGGTCCTTAGTTTTACTAAACCCACAATAACTCAAGGCCTAAATGATGCTGGATTAATTTTCAAAGCAGGATCTAACATGAATAAGGCCCAAAACCCAGGTGAATGATGGAACCATACAACAAGTAACTACTCTACAGCCTATTGGTACCAGTGCTGAACCATTTGTCTTGGCTACTTCTTCATTGGTATTACCACAACCAAAACCATCGACAACTATTAACAATGGCCAGAACAGAGGAAATTGTTTTGAAAATACATATGGAATCGCTGTAAGCAGTGTGTTTGAAGAATCGATAGTAGAGACAACGGATCAGGATTCAAACACTATACAATGTGTGTAGGTTATGGATCTTCCTTCTTTCTTTGTGGAAATATTATATCTATACTCTTTTGGAATTGTAGGGGTGCGGCGATTGGAGAATTTCGATGCCTCATTTCAGAACTTAGAAGATCTCATTCCCTAGATATGTTAAAAATTGCTGAACCCAGAATTAGTGGAATGACAGCAGATAGAGTAATTTGAAGATTAAGGTTTGACCACTATTGTAAAGTGGATGCTCGGGGATTCTCTAGTGGTATTTAGATGCTCTGAAATTCAGATTTTGGTGATGTTGAGATTTTCAAAGCTGTGAACAATTCATTTCAACTATAGTTACTAAAGATGGCTTGAAGTGGGCAATTCAGCCATTTATGCCAATCCAACCCTCTTTAAGAGATAGAGACTCTGGAATTATTTAAATGAATTTACCAATTTTGACAATTGCCCGTGGGTTTTAATTGGTTACTTTAACCAAATCACTGTAGTACACAACTTCGGTTTGAAGCTTTTTGGAAATTTCATGAACCTTTAGATGACTTACTATCCAATTCATGGCAGGAAAGTGAAAGCCTTACAAAAAAACATTTGTCAGCTACAACGAGTTTTAAAAGAATGGAATAGAAATGTCTTTGGAAACATTTTCCAAAGGAAGAGACTAGACCTGACAATCTTAGACACAACACGATTATACGACACGAACATGATACGAATAAATGACACGGGGTTAAAATTAAGTAAAATTAATATAGGAATATGGTAAAAGCTAAAAATAACATTTTGAGTTTTCTATATCGACACGAATTTTGACACAAAATTTTTGTGTCTTACACGACACGAACACGATTTTACATGACACGAAAATGAATTATAAACACGAATTGCCAGGTCTAGAAGAGACATGTGTTGGCGAGATTAGCTAGAGTACAAAGAAGCTTGGAGAGTTGCCCTACTTCTTCACTTTTTCAGCTTAAAGCAGAGTTATTAGTTGAATATGAAAAAATTCTTCAGCTGGAAGAAATGCTATGGTATCAAAAATCACAATCGAAACAGGTGCAATTTGGAGATCAGAATACCAAGTTCTTCTGCACAACAACAATGATTCGTAGAAGTAGAAACAAAGTACTAACTTTGAATTGAGAGGATGGTACTTGGTGCTCGGATTAGTCAAAATTAAAAGAGATGGTTCTTTCTTTCTTTCTTTCAAAAACTATACAAGGCTGAATTGTTAAGAGGTGAGTTTAAGAGATGCCCCCATATCTGCTTAGGGTCTTACTTCCCAACAAGCAGGTCTCTTAAATGAATTACTTGAAAAAGAGGAAATATTTAGAGCTTTATGCTTAATGGCGCCATTCAAAGCCCCAAGCCCAGATGGCTTTCAAGCTGGATTTTATAAGTCCAATTGGTCAGTGGTTAAAAACATAGTTTGTCATACTGTGTCACATCCCGTGACTACATTATTTCACGTTTTCCCACACATTTTACATGGTTGGGCTGCTGTGATGCCTTACATTCCTTTTTTTCGTATACAATAACTATTTAACAAACTGTAATTTATTTACATCCCTTATTTGATTTACAACACTGTAGTATTGTAAAATGTCTGAACATATAAATAGATGATTATACCTCTAGGAGATAAGCTCGCTGCCTTGGGGCACTATATGCACAGCTAAAAATCCCTGGTTGCAATCATGTAGTCACTAGAAGTACATTGTAGATGTTGAAATAAAAGGGTGGGCAAACCACAGCTCAGTAAGAGATTTGTATGCAAAAATAGATATCCCGAAATCTATATGCGTTAAAATCCTTATTTTCCTATAAGTGCTGTAAGAACCGCTATAGGAAGGATACTATAGTAGGCTAAGGATCCGAATGGAGTAAGGAATGTATTTTGAAATACCTGTCTTGTCCAGGAACCTAGAAGCAACTATAGGGAGTAATTATTGTTGTTGAGGTCAATCCCTTTTCCATATCATTTCATATTCCTTTCAAAATAATGTTTTTATAAAATAAAGCATTTAAACAAATAAACTAATATTTATATATTCTTTAAAAAATAATATTAGTTTAAATAAATCATAATTCTCATTTAACCCATTTCACATGTCACTGTATCAATCATAACAGTAAAGTGCTCCATGTAGCATAGTAAACTGTTAGAAGTCATTTTCCTTTTCATATAAACACATATTCATATACTTTTTCATTTAAACCTCTTTTTCATGTCACATATCATTTCATATCTCATAAAAGTGGAGACTATGGCATCACCTAGAATATATCATGCTAGAGAGAAAGTACCCCGTAAGGCAATAATAATCATATCAGATCTATGGCCATAGTTTATGATAGTCCATCAGTCAAACACTGATCAGGTGTCAATCGGGACTGAACACATGTCACATATCACATATCAGCATGATATGGGGCTTATTAGTCTCAAAATAATATTTACATAATCATATCACCTTTATAGAAATAAATAATTTCAATAATTCTTCAATCAATCCATAAATGATTTTGTTAAATCATAAAGTGAATATTTATGGAAAATAATTTATAAAATATTCACTTTCCATCTTTTCATCTTATAAACCATATCATATGGTGTAAAACATGTAAGAAGAATATTATGTATTCTCACTTTCAGCCAAATTGGCAACATGAATATTTAAATAATACTTTTCGGTATATTCATGTTTTATGAAAAATAATGAAATTAATATAATTTCAAATCTCTAAAATTTCCTAATTATAATCATTTCACCATCTGTACACTATTTCCACATTTATAATTTCATCTAGGCACAAAAATCCAAGTGGGGCCCATATCATCATATACTTACAATTTATAAAATCTTTACAAATAAATTATTTATTAATAATTAATTGGATAACTGTACATATACAGTACAAAATAACTGGGTCTCATATTTCTCTCCACCTTAGAAAATTTGGTCCTCCGAATTTCATCTAGACCACTCACTGAAATAGCTCTGGGTACTTCTACCGCATCAGGCTCTCTAACTCCCATGTCGCCTCCTCCTCATAATGGTACTGCCATAGCAGTTTCACCAATGGAATAGTCTTAGATCGCAATACCTTATCCTTCCGATCCAAGATCCGGACAGGTCTCTCCACGTAACTCATATCCTCTCAGATCTCTAATGGCTTATGCTGAATCACGTGGGAGGGATCTTAATGGTATCTCCTGAGCATTGAGACATGGAATACATTATGCACAGATGACAGCTCTGGTGGTAGTGCCAATCTCTATGCCACGCCTCCTACGCGATCTAATATCTCAAATGGTCCAATGTATCGTGGGCTCAACTTATTTTTCCTGCCAAATCTCATAATACCTTTAGATGGGAAAACTCTTAAAAACACATAATCACCTGGTGAGAACTCCAGTGGTCGACGCCTCGTATCTGCATAACTCTTCTGCCGACTCTGAGCTGTTTGTAGTCTCTCACAAATCACCTGTACATCTCTAGATGCTTGCTCTACCAAATCGAGAGCTAATAATTTCCTGTCTCCCACTTCTTCCCAAGTAATAGGCGATCTATATCTTCTACCATATAATGCCTCATATGGTGTCATGCCGATACTCATCTGATAACTATTATTATAAGCAAACTCGACTAGTGGTAAGTGGTCGTCCCAGGAGCCTCTAAAATCCAATGCTCACGCCCTCAACATATCCTCGAGCGTCTGTATCACTCGCGCAAATGAAAGGCGGTGCTGAAATTCAGTCGGGATCCCATAGTCTCCTGAAATCTCTCCCAAAAGTGGGATGTAAACCAGGAATCCCTATCTGATGTGATACTCACTGGAACACCATGTAGCCGTACAATCTCTCGTACATATATATTGGCTAAGGCACTGAGAGGATCTGTAGGTCTAATAGCCAAGAAGTGGGCAGACTTCGTCAATCTGTCTACTATCACCTATATAGCATCATGACTCCTTCGGGTCCTAGGTAAACCCATAATGAAATCCATTGTAATATGCTCCCATTTTCACATAGGAATTGGTAGAGACCGCAATAAACCAGCAGGCTTCTGTTGCTCAATCTTAATCTACTGGCATGTGAGACATCTAGCTACGAACTCTGCTATATCTCTCTTCATCTTTGGCCACCAATAAACCCTCCGTAAATTTTGGTACATCTTAATAGTGCCCGTATGCATAGTGTACTTAGAGGTATGGGCCTCTGTCAAGATCAAATCTCTGAGCTGGAGATCATCGAGAACACAAATTCGGCCCTTGAACCTCATAATCCCATCGGTGCCAATCTCAAAATCTGACGGTACTCCAATCTGTACCTAACTGGCAACCTGTATGCAATAATCATCTGTCCTCTGAGCATCTCTGATCTCTCCGATCAAATTCGGCTCAATCTTAAAACTGGCCGTAAATCCATAACTCCTAGAGGAAACCACATTAATGTTGAGGCTCGAGAACTGCTCTAGCAAGTCATGCTCCCTAACCATCATATAAGATACCATCGCCATACACTTCTTGCTCAGAGCATCTACCACCACGTTTGCTTTCCCCGGGTGGTATAATATCTTGCAGTCATAATCCTTAAGCAGCTCCATCCATCTACGCTGCCTCATGTTCAACTCACACTACGAGAACAAGTACTTCAGGCTCTTATGGTCTGTGAAGATCTGGAAAGTCTCACCGTAAAGATAGTGTCGCCGTATCTTCAGTGCAAACACCACGGCGGCTAACTCCATATCGTGGGTCGAGTAATTCTTCTCATGCTCCTTAAGTTGCCGAGAATCATATGCAATCACCTTATCATTCTGCATCAAGACACACCCTAATCCCTGTGCGAAAGCATCTGTATACACCGAAAATCCACCTGTTCTGCTGGGAATGGCAAGTACTGGAGCTGTTGTATGTCTTCGCTTTAACTCTTGGAAGCTGTGCTCACACGCATCCAACCACTTAAACTTAACATCCTTACGTGTGAGTTGCGTCAATGGAGCAGCTAATCTGGAAAACCCCTCAACAAACCATTAGTAATATTTGGCTAGACCCAAGAAACTCTGTATCTCTGTCACCGTTTTAGGCCTCTCCCACTGCACTATAGCCTCAATCTTGGACGAATCAACAGATACCCCATCCTTCGACACTACGTGTCCCAAAAAGATAGCATGATCTAGTCAGAACTCACACTTACTGAGCTTAGCACATAACTTTCGATCCCTCAAGGTCTACAGAACTGTGCTCAGATGCTGCTCGTGTTCCTCTGGAGACTTAGAGTATACCAAAATATCATCTATAAATACAATCACAAACTGATCTAAATAGGGCTTAACTACCTCATTCATCAAGCCTATGAATGCTGCAGGGGCATTAGTCAACCCGAAAGGCATCACCAGAAACTCATAGTATCCATATTGAGTCCGGAATGCTGCCTTAGGAACATTCGAATCCCGAATCTTAAGCTGATAATAACCCGATCGGAGATCAATCTTAGAAAACACCTGTGCACCCCTCAGCTGATCAAACAAATCATCGATCTTGGCAGGGGATACTTATTCTTGATGGTGGCCCTGTTCAACATCTAGTAATCAATACATAACCTTAGGCTACCATCCTTCTTCCAGACAAATAAAACTGATGCACCGTACGGAGACACATTGGGTCTAATAAACCCCTTATCCAATAGCTCTTGGAGCTGCTTCTTAAGCTCTTCTAACTCCATCAATGTCATTCGATACGGGGGCTTAGAAATGGGCTCCATGTCGGGTACCAAATTAATAACAAACTCAATCTCTCTATCCGGTGGTAACCCTGGTAACTCTTCCGAGAATACGTCCGAAAAATCCCCGACCATAGGAATATCATGCAACTCAGGGCTTCTTTTTTCCACATCCTTCACGTAGGCAATATAACCTTCAACACATTCATATAACACTGAAACAATTTTAATACACATTCCACTTTGGTTCTTTTATTAATCTAACAGTTTCACAATATATTAATCAAGGTTAGAGCAGGTGATAAATTTAGTATAACAATTTAGAACTAACTTAATTCACAACTAACCAATCCATTCCTAAGTTTGCATTGTAATCGTACATGTTAAACAAAATTAGGTTAGCCGTCATTTCCTTCTCTCCTACTGTCACTTTACAATTTCTATACACAATTTCAAAAATTTGTAATACTTCGAACAATGTATTTATCTGTAGGGTATACCTCAGAAATTTACAGTTTTACAAGTATCTGCTTAGTACACACAAGAGATACAATAAATGTGTAGAACCAGAATCAACAGTACAAGTACTGAATTATCATTCATATAGATCTCATCTTCAATCACATTAATAAATACATCCACTTCTCATAACATAAAACCATTCCTAACCAGATGCCCCCGTTTATCCACATTTAATTCAGGCCTAAAGAATATATAACAGGGCCAACTATCACGCGACCTCCCACAATGTACACTTCAAGTCGTATCACTCATCTGAGTATAGGTAGGGCTAGTAGTAGGGACCGTTATACATATATATTACATTCTTTACACCATCGGTTGCTCTGTCACAATCAGTGAGTTCAAGATCAATTTGGTTTACTTTTATTCAAAAGAATTATTTCAATATAGGGACATGTTCGTCATTTCTAAATTTATTTCTCTCTTTCTTCAGAATACTTTTTAAACAGGTGATCTTAAGATCTATATACTGATGGTATCCCCATTCACTCTAATATCATCATTTTCGGGTCTTGCTTCGATCCGAACAGAGAAATCCTGGTGGGGCCCTTACTAAGTTCTTCCTTGTACCTTTTCGAACAGAACCTTCATTAAGATTGTAAGATCACCCATTTCATGTAAAACTCTCGGGTTAGCATCCCTTTTGATAACCTTTAATTCACTAACTTTTTGCACAATTTCGACACTTAATTCTAAATTTTCAGTCACTTGATTCATTTATATATTCAGACTATACAGTACTACAGGAGATATTAACCATTTTATCCTAAGACATCGACAGACATCAAACCAACCTCGCTTTGATACCAATAAAACTGTCACATTCCGTGACTACATTATTTTACACTTTTTCACACATTTTATATGATTGGGCTGCTGTGATGTCTTACTTTCCTTTTTTCCGTATACAGTAACTATTTAACAAATTGTAATTTATTTATCATTTACATTCCCTATTTGATTTACAACATTGTAGTACTGTAAAATATGTCTGAACATATAAAATAGATGATTGTACTTCCAGGAGATAAGCTCGCTACCTCGGGGCACTATATGCGCAGCTAAAAATCCCTAGTTGCAATCACGCAGTCACTGAAAGTACACTGTAGATGTTTAAATAAAAGGGTGAGCAAACCATAGCTCAGTAAAAGATTTGTATACAAAACTGGATATCCCAAAATCTATATGCATTAAAATCCTTATTTTCCTATAGGTGCTATAAGAACCGCTATAGGAAGGATACTATAGTCGGGTTGGGATTCGGATGGAGTAAGGAAGGTATTTTGAAATACTTGTCTTGTCCTGGAACCTAGGAGCAACTATAAGGAGTTATTATTGTTGTTGAGGTCAATCCCTTTTCCATATCATTTAATATTCCTTTCAAAATAATGTTTTTATAAAATAAAGCATTTAAACAAATAAACTAATATTCATATATTCTTTAAAAAAGAATATTAGTTTAAAAAAGAATATTAGTTTAAATAAACCATAATTCTCATTTAACCCATTTCACATGTCACTGTATCAATTATAACAGTAAAGTGCTCCATGTAGCATAGTAAACTGTTAGAAGTCATTTTCCTTTTCATATAAACACATATTCATATACTTTTTCATTTAAACCTCTTTTTCATGTCACATATTATTTCATATCTTATAAAAGTGGAGACTAAGGCATCACCTAGAATATATCATGCTAGAGAGAAAGTATCTTGTAGGGAAATAATAATCATATCAGATCTATGGCCATAGTTTATGATAGTCCATCAGTCAAACACTGATCAGGTATCAACCGAGACTAAACATATGTCACATATCACGTATCACATATCGGCATGATATGGGGCCTATTAGTCTCAAAACAATATTTTCATAATCATATCACCTTTATGGAAATAAAGAAATTCAATAATTCTTCAATCAGTCCATAAAGGATTTTGTTAAATCATAAAGTGAATATTTATGAAAAATAATTTATAAAATATTCACTTTCCATCTTTTCATCTCATAAACCATATCATATGGTGTAAAACATGTAAGAAGAATATTATATATTCTCACTTTCAGCCAAATTGGCAACATGAATATTTAAATAATACTTTTCAGTATATTCATGTTTTATGAAAAATAATGAAATTAATATAATTTCAAGTCTCTAAAATTTCCTCCTTATAATCATTTCATCTGTACACTATTTCTACATTTATAATTTCATCTGGGCGCAAAAATCCAAGTAGGGCCCACATCATCATATACTTACAATTTATAAAATCTTTATAAATAAATTATTTACTAATAATTAATTGGATAATTGTACATATACAGTACAAAATAACTGGGTCTCACAATTGTGATAGAGGCTTTCAGAAATGTTTCATTTTACACAAAACTCAGCAAAGTTTTGGTTGTTTTGATTCCTAAAATTGAACATCCAAAATATGTTTCCCAATTTAAACCGATTAGTTTATGCAATGTGTAGGTTAAATTGATTTCCAGGATAATTGTAAGCAAATTTCGTCCTTATTTGCAAAATCTAATGGCACCTACACAGTGTAGTTTTATTCTTAGAAGATGCAGTTCAGATAACATAGTTGTGGTTCAAGAAGCTATACACTCTTTGTCAAGGAAAAAAGGAAAAGTTGGGGATATGATATTCACGCTTGATTTAAAAAAAAGCTTACGATCGGGTGAATTGCGACTTTTTGAGATAGGTTTTTTCTGATATTGGAGTTCCATAAAATATCACCAATCTAATTATGTTTTGTGTTACCTTAACGGAGATGAATATACTGTGGAATGGGGAATTAATAGAGAGCTTCAAGCCTACAAGAGGGCTAAGACAGGGAGACCCTCTATCACCATACTTGTTTGTTCTGTGTTTACAGAAACTTTCTAACATCATTGATCATAATGTGTCCTTAGGTTCATGGCAACTAAGCAAGCTTTCTTGTGGTGGTCCAAATCTTTCTTACTTATTTTTTTTGTAGATGATCTCATCCTTTTACGTAGGGCCTCGGTTCAACAAGCACAGATGATGATGAACTATCGAAAGTTGTTTTATGACATCTCGGGACAAAAGGTCAATTTTAATAAATCAAAACTCTTTACCTCTCAAAATGTCCACTATAACACAATTGTGAGTATTCAGTTGATTACAAGAATGGCTCACTGTGTTGATTTTGGCAAATATTTGGGTGTCCTAATCACTCCAAATAGATTAAAGAGATCTCATTTTTAGCCATTATTAACAAAACTAAGAATCGATTGACGTCGTGGAAATCGCAACAATTACCACTTATAAGCAGAGCCACTTTAATCCAATCGGTATCAAGCACCATGGCATCATACACTACGCCGATAGTCCGTTTACTTGCCTCTATGACAAAGGAAATGGATTGTTTAAATAGGAACTTTTTATGGGGATCAACATCTGAAAAAAAAAAAGAAAGTGCCTCTAGTGAAATAGGATGTTGTGTGCACACTAAAGAAGATAGGTGGATTAGGATTTCGAAAAACCAAAGAGATGAACACTGCAATGTTGTCGAAGTTAGGGTGGAAATTGGAAGTTGGTGAATCAGGATTATGGGCTAAAGTATTAAAAGGCAAATACATGAATGTTGTGTCTTTCCTAAAAGCACAAACGAGATCTACATGCTCCAACACATGGAGAAGCATTACTTCATGTTAGAATATCATAGCCTATGAAGCAGCAAAAATTGTTGGTGAGGGTCACAATACTTCGTTCTGGTTTGATAAATCGGTTGGCAATAGAATCCTAGCTAATGTGTGTGTAGATACGGGCCCTATTGATAATCACGGTGCTATGGTGAGTGAGTTTAAACTTCAATCTGGTGACTGGGATTGGTCCTGATTGTCCTTTCTACCTGCGGACATTAAACATCTTCTCTCTTTATTTCCTCCATTTAAGGTGAGGCTAACAAAATCTAGTGGACTGCATCTTCATTGGGTGAATTTTCGGTCAGTTCAGCTTACTCATTATTGGGAAATATTACTTCAAATATTCCATGGAAGATGTTATGGGGTTTGAATGTTCTACCATGTATCAAGCATTTCCCTTGGCTTGTTGCTTATAACAGACTCCTCATTAAGGAAGCTTGCCACAAAAGGAAGATAACAAATAATGCTACTTGCCCGAGGTGTGGAAGGCCTCTGGAAGATATCATCCATGTCTTAAGAGATTGTTTTACATCTCAACAAATATGGGCTGGTTGGCTATCAGGTTCTGAATTACATTATTTTAACATGCTTTCTCTAGAACCATGGTTGATTTATAAGTTGAAGAAACAGAGGACGATTTCAAATGGTAGAGTGAATTAGCCAAACTTGTTTGCCTCGGCTTATTGGTAGCTGTGGAAGTGGAGAAACCAAATGGTGTATGATGAGAAATTTACATGGCCAAGGGATTGCAAAAACCAAGTGTAGAAACACACATTAGAGTGTTAGTCGACTTTAGATTTAAAGCAGCTTGTAAGGCGAAGCAATTACGTTCTATAATGTGGGAGAAGCCAGCCACAGATTGCATTAAGGTGAATGTAGACACATCAGTGAAGGGGATCTTAGAGTATGCCCTATAATTAATTGACTAGGATTAAGTAATTTTAAAATGCCCAAAAAACCCAATTTATTTGGACTAAGCTAAGGCCTTTTTAGGGTTTTGTTAAGAAGCACTATAAAACAACATTAAGTCTAAAAGTTGGACAGAATATTTTTGATAACCACTCTGCCTCTTGGAGCTAGCACTCTCAAAAAACAATTCCCTTCCTCTTTCCTTTGCTTTTGATCACACCTTGTCTCAAGCAAAGGTCTTGTTTTGCATATTACTCATATGGATACTGTTAGAGGGCTTCTCTTAGCTAGAAGTCTTGAGTTAATGATAAACCGAGAGCTGTTTGTGGGTTGCCATATTCAAAAGTTGAACATTCATACACGAGTCACACCAAAAAAGTTAAAATCTATCCCGAAAATAATCTTGTTGCATGATCCTGATGATTTTGGTTTTGTTGTTTTTCTAATCCGTTGCTTATTTTCGTATATGACATGATAAATCGAGAGAACAAAACCTAACAGTGGTATCAGAGCCAGTGTGCAAACGACTTTCGGGATAGCGAATTTGATTCGCAGTGATGCTATTTTATTATAAGTTATTACAAATTTGATTTTAATTTTCAAAATTCATTTAGGCAACCTAAAATAATTGTAAGACAATTATATATTTAAATAAACCCTGTAGGGATTTGTTGAATTAAGAGTTGCATGCTAAAATTCTTTTTAAACTTGTAATTAAAATATTGTCAAAATTGTTTAGTACAAACCTTGCACACTTTTATCTAATATAATTGATATTAGAGTAGTTGTCAAAATAGTTTTGACAAAAACCCTGTAGGCAACCTTGTCGTTGCCAACCTTGTAAAAAAATATATAATTGTTATTATTTTATTTAAAATATATTGTAATTAAAATAAATTAGGATAAAAGTTATCTTGATAAGAGTTTTAAATTAAATATATTTTAGAGAAATATATTTTTTAAAATAAAATTGGATAAGAGTTATCCAATGGTTTTTTGAGATTTTAATAAGATTAAAATTTAAAAAATGTTATCTTGATAAAATTTTGTTTTAAAATAAAATATATTCTATATTAAATTGGATAAGAGTTATCTAACGGTTTTGAGATTTTAATGAGATTAAAATTTCAAAAGGAATTATCTTGATAAAATTTTTATTTTCAATATTCCCTATATTAAATTGGATAAGAGTTATCCAATGGCCTTGAGATTTTAATGAGATTAAAATTTCAATTAAGCCCAAATTGAATTTTGAGAATTATAATTAAATTAAAACAGCCCTTGATACCCATAATTAATTAAAATTAGATTTTAATTAAGAAGCATGCAAATTAATGTGTGATATTCCTATGTGTACTTGATGCTTAACTCGTATGTGATATAAATGGCTGCATGGTGCATGGTTATGGGCCTAGGTTTACATGGGTTGTAATTTATTTAAATAAATTTAATTTGGGCCTACGGCATTAATTTATTTGTAATTTATTTATGAAATAGTTACATAAATAAATTAGAATTATCTTGTAGAATGTATAACATTTGGAGTCAAGATGGTCCGAAGCCAAGGTGAATCGAGGTGACGCTTGAAGGGAAACCGATGAGAAGGCATTTAGAAAAACAATGTATCCTTAGGTTCTTTTGTAATAGAAAGGCCATAATCATGCCACGTTTAATTTTACACTTTTACTTATATATGTTGATATATATATATATATATATGTTGATATATATATATGTTAGAAAAGCATGCTAGGTGAGACGGTAAAATTAAAAATCCCTCAAAATAAATATTAAGTCCAAGATAACAAATAAAGATGCCTTCCAATATGATATATATGAAAAAGACTTTGTTCGGTATTGTGCTACTTTGGCTCAGTCAAGGCCATACCTACCTTAGGAATTCACATTGCATGAGATAATAGTTATCTCCAAGTGTATTAGGTCAGACTTAACTAAATCAAATTAAGGCATTGGCTCAGTCAAACCTAAGAAGATTTAGAGGCATAGGTTGGACTTTAACCTATATGATGAGTTAGAACAATAGTTGTTCACCCAACTATCCAAGAGTTGCAATTGACAAGAGTTGTCTACCTAAATAATCTCATTGGATGCATTAGCTCAGCCAAAGTCATAATGGGATCAAATATGGATCATGGCCCACTAGGAAGTCTAGGCGAAAAGGCTTCTCGAGTTGATAGTGAGGGCTATTAGCTTGAGGAAAATAGTGGGAGCAATTTATTTAATTAAAAGACCATAATTAAATGATTTTAATCACAATGTTACTTACTTGCATATTTTATGATTGTAGAATTATCATGGCAAACAACAATTTATCCCTTCGTTCTATACTTGAAAAGGATAACAAGTTGGTTGAGGCAAACTTCTTATACTGGTACAGAAATTTGAGGATAGTCCTCACTTAGGAAAGAAGTTATATGTTCTAGAGCATACGATCCCCGCTCAACCCCTATAGAATGCTTCCACTACTGATAAGCAAGCTTATCAAAAGCATTTGGATGATGCCATTGACGTGCAGTGCCTAATTTTAGCTTCCATGAGTTCTAAACTCCAAAAGCAACATGAGAATATGAAACCATTTGATATGATCGAACATCTCAAGGAAATGTTCCAAGAGCAAGCACGGCACGAACATTATGAGGTGTATAAGGCGCTCTTCAAAGTAAGATGGTTGAAGGAGCTTTGGTGCACACTCATGTACTTAATATGATTAGGTACATTGAGAGGCTGAAAGCACTGGGCTTCACCATGCATAAAGAGTTGTCATTTGATCTCATCTTCCAATCCTTACAGGATAGCTATAGTCCATTTGTGTTGCACTACAACATGAATAGTATGGATAAGACACTAGCAGAATTGCTCAACATGTTGAGAACTGTTGAGCAGAACTTGAAGAAGTCAAGGCCTACTTCTGTTATGGTGATTGACAATACCAAATCCAAAGTCAAAGGCAGGCCTAAAGGTACATGGAGAGGCTCGAAGCACTAGGCTTCACCATGCATAAAGAGTTGTCATTTGATCTCATCTTCCAATCCTTACCAGATAGCTATAGTCCTTTTGTGTTGCATTACAACATGATGGATAAGACATTGGCAGAATTGCTCAACATGTTGAGAACTGCTGAGCAAGACTTGAAGAAGTCAAGGCCTACTTCTGTTATGGTGATTGACAAGACCAAATCCAAAGGCAAAGGCAGGCCTAAAGGTAAGCCTAAGCCCAAAGGTAACAAGAAGGAACAAGCTAAGAAGCTCAAGCCATCTGGTGGAGTTGCTAAGACATGAAAGTGCTTCCATTGTGGTAAGACTGATCATTGGAAGCGAAACTGCACTGTGTACCTTGAAGAACTGAAGAAAAAGAAAGGAAGTAAGACTTCCACCTCACATATATATGTGATTGTGGTAAATTTGTCTACTTCTTCATCTAGGGTATTAGATACTGGATATGGTTCTCACATTTGCATGAATGTACAGGGACTAACAAGGAATAGAAAACTTGCCAAGGGTGAGGTGGTCCTATGAGTTGGAAATGGAGCAACGGTTATTGCATTAGCTATAGGAACATTTAATTTATCATTGCCTTCGGGCCTAATTCTAGAACTTGATAATTGTTATTATATTCCAGCAATTGCCAAGAATATTATTTCTGTTTCTTGTTGGACAAGAAAGGTTTATCTTTTAAAATAATGAACAATAGTTTT
Organism: Heritiera fomes; assembly: GCA_032173925.1. Lineage (NCBI taxonomy): Eukaryota > Viridiplantae > Streptophyta > Magnoliopsida > Malvales > Malvaceae > Heritiera > Heritiera fomes. The sequence goes on along the minus strand of JAPDPM010000015.1, from coordinate 11,010,079 downwards.
TCAATTTGCTTTAATGATAATTTCTATGGCAATGCTTCCATTATGAATGGATTGTATGTTCTAGATTTAGATAATCACATATACAGTGTTGATTTCAACAGGTCAAAGGGTAATGAGATTAACCTTACATTCCTCTGGCATTGTAGACTTGGTCACATAAACGAGAAACGCATATCTAGGCTCCACAAAGATGGACACTTAGATTCATTTGATTTTGAATCATATGATGTGTGCGAATCTTGTTTGCTTGGTAAAATGATCAAGGCCCTTTTTACAAGAACAAGTGAAAGGGCTAGTGGTTTACTAGAGCTCATACATATAGATGTATGTGGTCCATTAACCACACAGGCTACAGGAGGGTTCCAATACTTAATCACATTTACTGATGAGTACAGTAGATATGGCTATGTGTATCTAATGAGACATAAGTTAGAATCCTTTGAAAAGTTGAAAGAATTCAAGAATGAAGTACAAAACCAGCTAGGTAAGAATATCAAGACACTCTGATCAGATCTTGGTAGAGAGTATTTGAGCCTAGAATTTACAGATCATCTAAAAGAGTGTGGAATAGTTCCACAACTCACTCCACCTTGTACACATGAATGGAACGGTGTATCTGAAGCAGGAATCAGACTTTGTTAGACATGGTTCAATCCATGATGAGTCTGTCTGGTCTTTCTGTCTTCTTTTGGGGTTATGCTTTAGAGACAGCAGCATTCACACTAAATCATGTTCCTACTAAAGCTGTTGAAAAGACACCACATGAGATGTGGACTGGGAAAAAGCCTAATTTATCTTTTCTAAAGATTTAAGGTTGTGAGGCTTATGTCAAAAGACAAGTCTCAGACAAATTAGGACCCAAATCTGATAAATGCATATTTATGGGGTATCCTAAAGAGACAAAAGGATACTATTTCTATAATCCCACATAGCACAAAGTGTTTGTTGCTTGATACGGTGTCTTTCTAGAAAAAGGACTTCCTTTTTCGAAGAACTAGTAGGAAGAAAATAGAGCTTGAAGAGGTCCAAGAACCACAAAATGTCATTGAACCTTTAGTGAAACAGGAGCAAGTCCCACAAGATGTTGTGGAACAAGAAATAGCTCTAGAAACACAAGGCCCGCGTAGGTTTAATAGGATACGTCGAGAGCCTGAGAAGCTTAACCTTCTCACCGCTCAGCACGTTAACATATTACTCATGAATAATAATGAGCCTACCACCTACGAAGAAGCAATTATGGGCCTAGATTTTGAGAAATGGCTTGAAGCCATGAAATCCAAAATGGACTCCATGTATACAAACCAAGTATAGACCTTAGTTGATCCACCTGAATGGGTAAAACCCATAGGGTACAAGTGGGTCTTCAAAAAGAAAACTGATATGAATGGTAACGTGCATACCTATAAAGGTCGATTGGTGGCCAAAGGTTTCAAAGAAAGGCATGGTATAGACTATGATGAAACCTTTTCACCAATTGCAATGCTTAAGTCCATTCAGATTTTGCTTGCTATCACTGCATACCATGATTATGAGATATGGCATATTGATTTTTTTTTAGAATGGAAACTTGTCAGAAGATGTGTATATGACACAACCTTACGGTTTTATCACTCCTGGGAATGCCAACAAGGTATGCAAGCTTCAAAAATCCATTTATGGATTAAAGCAAGCTTTTCGGAGCTGGAACATTCGTTTTGATGAGATAGTCAAAGAGTTTGGCTTCATCAAGACCAAAGATGAACCTTGTGTTTACAAAAGGGTTTGTGAAAGTGTTGTCATATTCCTAGTGTTATATGTGGATGACATATTACTCATAAGAAATGACATTCCTGCCCTACAAACTGTCAAAACATGGCTAGGGAATTGCTTCTCCATGAAAGACCTAGGAGAAGCTGCCTATATCCTTAGAATAAAGATATATAGAGATAGATTGAGTTGGTTGCTAGGTTTAAGTCAAAGTACATATATTGATAAAGTGTTGAAAAGGTTCAACATGGAAGAATCCAAGAAAGGATTCTTACCTATGTCACATGGCATTTATCTTTCAAAGGACATGTGTCCTAAAACACAAGATGAGAGAGATAAAATGGCTAAGATTCCATATGTTTCAGCTATTGGATCTATCATGTACACCATGTTATGTATGAGGCTTGATGTCTCATATGCTTTAAGCATGGCGAACAGGTATCAAGCTGACCCAGGTGAGCGTCACTAGGTAGTAGTTAAGAACATCCTTAAGTACTTAAGAAGGACTAAGGAGGCCTTCTTAATCTATCGAGGAGAGAATGAGCTCATTGCAAATAGTTACACTGATGCTAGTTTCCAGTCAGATAAGATGACTTTAAGTCATAATCTAGCTATGTGTTTTGCCTAAATGGTGACGTTGTAAGTTGGAAGAGTTCAAAACAAGAGACAGTGGCCGATTCTACGACCGAGGCTGAGTATATAGCGGCTTCAGATGCAGTTGAGGAAGCTGTTTGGATTAAAAAGTTTCTCACAAAACTTGGAGTATTCTCTAGCATTGTTGATTCAGTGGCACTCTATTGTGACAACAATGGAGCCATTGCACAAGCTAAGGAACCTAGGTCTCACCAACGATACAAACATATACTCAAGCGCTTCCATCTTATCAGGGAGATCATACAAAGAGGCGAGGTGAAGATATGCAAAATATACATTGATGATAATATTGCTGACCCGCTTACAAAGGCACTATCACAGCAAAAGCATGATGCACATGTTAGGTCATTTGGTATTAGATACATGACCAATTGGCTGTAGTGCAAGTGGCAGATTATTAGTGTGTGGCCCAAGAGCCAATCAGACTTGGATTTGTATTACACTTATGACATTGTGATTGTTTATGTTATTTAATAATACATGGCAGTTGTTTGTCATTATTGACTATATTTAATTTGATCAAGTCGTAATCAAATGATAAAGTCCCCAGAATAGTGGATTCGTATTAAAGGAATCAAAGTAGTGACTTTAATTATGAGATCCTTATGATACAAAGAATACTATTCTTAAATATCCTTAGTTGTAGTATCACTGAGAAGGGACGTCAGTGATACGGTAAGACTAATATGTGTTAGATTCCTTTGGGTTACTGATCTCATAAGTTATGGATATAGTGATATCCATATCAACATATGGGTGATCATTGTGAATGAATACACTGGATTGACCCATCTTGAGAACTCTATGTGGATCGTTATATTGAGTGTCATTAGATGTTCTCAAATGGCAATGGTATATATGATCTTTAGACTTGAGATCATCATGATATCCTATGTGTGGATTGGCGTACTTTGATGCTGGTAAACGTAACTCAATAAGGGTCGCAAGTAAAACAATAATTGGGTACATCATGAATCATATAAGGGTTGTGAGTGATCAAGATAGGATTTGTCCATCTTGGTAACAAGAGTCTATATCTCAAGGCCTCTCAATAGAGATTAATGATTGAAAATCTATGGTAACAGTACAAATGAGACTTAAGATGAGTCTTGAATTCATTTGATTAAATCATTTATCTTGAGATTGAGAAACAGTGTAGTTGAACTTTAATAGAGATGACACGTTCCATACTCTATGTTCAACTTAGATATTAGGTGACGAAAGAATCGAATTATATGGGAATTGCTCATTGAAATGTTGTCGTCAACTCACCGATATTTTCATTACTTGGGTAGCTATGATGCATTGCTAGATGCCAATCTTGGCTTGTGATTTATGAATGAGATAATGAATCACTGCCAACCTAATGGAAACCTAAAAGGTCACACATAATAAGAGTATCACCAAAACAAGGTAATTGGATTTGGATCCATGTGATGAATCCTAGTACAGGTAGGATTCCTAGTGAAACTAGAATCCTGTTCCAACTAAAATTCGGGATTTAATTAATGATAATTTTAGCTCAAGATTACTAAGGGGTATTTTGGTCTTTTCAGTTATAATTAGGTTATAATTATGAATTATTAATTTAATAATTCATGGGCAGACCAAATTATTAATCCAAATGTATAACAATTAGTTATAGTGCAAGTGAGAGATTATTAGAGTATGACCTACAATCAATTGATTTGGATTAAGTAATTTTAAAAGACTCAGTTTAGTTGGACTAAGGCTAAAGCCTTTTTAGGATTTTGTTAAGAGGCAATATAAAAACAATATTAAGTCTAAAAGTTAGATAAAATATTTTTTATAACCGCTCTGCCTCTTGAAGCTAGCATTCTCAGAAAACAATTCTCTTCCTCCTCTCTTTGCTTCCGATCATATCTTGTCTCAAGCAAAGATCTTGTTTTACATCCTACTCGTGTGGATACCGTTAGAAGACTTCTCTTAACTAAAAGTCTTGAGTTAAATAAACCTATTGACACCTAATTTTGTCCGAATTTAATAAATATTATTTCGTATTTGGATAACATAGATTTTTAAGAGGCTTGTCACCAAGGCCCAAAGCCCACTTTGAGTTTTGGAATGTGAATTTTGATTAAGCTATGAATCTAAAGCCCAATTTTTTTATTATTATTATTTTATTTTTATTTACAAATTAATCCAAACAATTAAAACGAAAAACAAAAATAAAAAAGATAAAATTAAAAAAAAGAGAAAAATTAAAAAAAAGGGTAAAAACCAAAAATGGAAGTAATTGTGCCGTGTACGTCACCAACCTGCTGCCCTCTCACAGCTCTTCTCCCAAGATTGTAACTCAGTCACCTGCTAATTCTGCAACCCTTATCCCCGTGAATGCCAGCCACCCGATCCTTAATCCAATGACAAACACCTTAATGTCCAAACGATAGCTGTAAAAGTCTTAAGGACAAAACCAAAAAAATTGGATAAAAAGGTGTCCTAATTTGATTAAAAAGGACATTGCTTTACAAGAAATGGGGAGTTGGGGGTCGGCCATTTTCATTTTTTTTCTTGGCTCTGTCTTACAAAAAAAAAAACCTAGACTCCTCTCCATCATCACCACCAAAGGCCATCGGAGCCTTCCAAATGCCTGCCCTTCTCATCACCACCACCGAAATCCACCACCTCTTTAGCTAAACAACAACCCATTTCAGAAACAAACAACCCCACTGCTCTAAACACAGCACAGCCAAAACATATAAACCAAAAATAGAAAAAACCTACGAAAAACCAAAAGAAGCCAAAAGAGAAAGGTTTTTATTTTTTTTGTTTTTATTTTTTAATTTCTTCTTTCATTTTCGGTTTGAGGTGTTAAACCTTTTTTTGGGGGGTTGAAACTTTGCAAAGGAGTAGGTTAGAGGGTGGTTAGAGACATTTAAAAAAATCAGAGTCATTGGAGTGGTAGATGGTAGGGTTTTAGAGTTTAGAATCCTTGGGTTTAAGCTTAGATTTAGGAGATTTGGAACATTTTTAGGAGAAACCAAGGTTAGAACAAGAAAGAGGAGGTCAAGAAGATGCTACTGTTGAAATTTTGAAGCAAATCGCCGCCGGCAAGTGGTGGCCAGCGGTGGACGACGGTGGCCGACGTGGTGGCTGCCATCCGCCAGAGTCTGGAAATGTAAGGGCCGGCCCCCCCTTGTTCACGGAGAGAGAGGCGAGAGGAAAAAAGAACGAAAATGAAAGGAAAAAAAGAAAAGAAAAGAAAAGAAAGGAGTTAATAGGTGTGGGTCCACTTGTTGGAAAAGTTTAAAATGATTTATGTAGTTGAAGGAGTTGGCGGGAAGAAAATGGGAGAAAAAGATAAAGAGGCTGTGGGTCCCACGTATTGGATGAAGAAAAAAAAATAAAAAATAAAAATAAAAAAAGAAATAAAAAATAAAAGAAGATGGGCTTTAGAATGTTTATTGGGCTATTTATAGGATTAGTGGATTTTGGTGTGGAAAATTTTTAGGGCTTGAAGTTTATAGGCTTTTGGTGTATTGGGTTTAGGTTATTTGTGTTAGAGTGAGATGTTTGGGTTTTAAATCCATTGAATCTAAGTGGATGATCGGCAAATCATGACTCGGAGTTTGTGCGCTCGATCGATTTCAATCTTGATCAGATTTTGACTCGTTTCAATTGGCTTATAGTTGGTAAGTTTTTAATCTTTTTTTAATTTATTATTTCAATTTCATAAAGCATGTGTTGTTTTATTCTAAGTTTGTGATTAAATAGTATGTTTGTTTAATTCCCTTGCATTTTTATTTAGTCATGAAAGTTCAATAGAATTTTAATTTTGAAAATTCTGCCCGATGATGGGATGTTATGAAATTCACGAGTAGTAATTTCTTAACTAATCCTTAGGTGAGGAGTCGTACTAAATGTTACCAGAGTATTGGGATATTTAGTATGATTTTTTAATAATTTAAATTTTTATTAAAAATAAAAAATAAAAAATTTATTTTTTATATAAAAAACAAAGAAAAATAAATAATAAAATTTAAATTTAATTAAATAAATGTTCGATGATGGGATGTCATGAAACTCACAAGTAGTGATTTCTTGACTGATCTTTAGGTGAGAAGAGTCATGCTAAATGTTACCAGAGTATTGGGATATTTAGTATGATTTTTCAATAATTTAAATTTTTGTTAAAAAGTAAATCAATAAGTTTTTTTAATTAATAATAAAATTGAAATTTAATAATTAAACAAATGTCCGATGATGGGATGTCATGAAACTCACAAGTAGTGATTTCTTGACTGATCCTTAGGTGAGAAGAATTGTACTAAATGTTACCAAAGTATTGGAATATTTAGTATGATTTTTTAATAATTTAAATTTTATTAAGAATGAAAATAAATATTTTTTTAAATAAAAAAGAAGAAAAAATAATAATAAAATTTAAATAAATAAATTTTCGATGATGGGATGTCATGAAACTCACAAGTAGTGATTTCTTAACTGATCTCTAGGTGAGAAGAGTCTACTAAATGTTATCAGAGTATTGGGTATTTAGTATGATTTTTCAATATTTAAATTTTTATTAAAAATAAAAATAAAAATTTTATTTTTTAAAATAAAAAACAAGAAAAATAAATAATGAAATTTAATAATTAAACAATGTCCGATGATGGGATGTTATCAAACTCACAAGTAGTAATTTTTTAACTGATCCCTAGGTGAGAAGAGTCTACTGAATGTTACCAGAATATTTGGATATTTAGTATGATTTTTCAATAAATTAAATTTTTATTAAAAATGAAAAGGAATAAGTTTTTTTAAAAAATAAAGAAAAATTGATAAACAAATAAATAATAAAATTTAAATTTAATTAAAAATTGCTCGATGATGAGATGTTATGAAACTCACAAGTAGTAATTTCTTGGCTGATCTCTAGGTGAGAAGAGTCTACTAAATGTTACCAGAATATTAGGATATTTAATATGATTTTTCAATAATTTAAATTTTTATTAAAAATAAAAATAATTTATTTTTTTATAAAAAAAGAAAAATAAATAATGAACTTTAATAATTAAATGAAATTCTTCTGATAATAGGATGTTATGAAACTCACAAGTAGTGATTTCTTAACTGATCACTAAGTGAAAGGAATTAACTAAATGTTACCAGAGTATTGGGATATTTAGCTAAATTTTTCAATATCAAGAGTTTCATTAATAAAATCAAAATAAATAAAATTTCTTTTAAGTTTCGTATGCATCATTTTTTACTTGTTTGCATCATATGCATTCATAATAATTTTTGAGGCGAGTGTGAATCTTCCGATGATGATATTCTATAGAACTCACAAATAGTTATTCTTAAAAAATCTCTGGGTGAGGAAATTATTCGAAATGCTACCAGAGTATTGGGGTACTTTGGAATAATTTTCAATACAAAAGATTCACTTATTTCAAATAAAAAATAAAATTTAAATGTTTCAAAATTAATACAAATAGAAAATGATTTCAAAATAAATGGAATTATTTTTAAATACTAAATTAAGATCATTTCATTAAAACAAAAAGGATAACATGTGATTAAGATGGTATTGTTTTTAACGGGCATTGTGGGGGTGCTAATCCTTCTCCACGCGTAACCATACTCCCGAACTCAATTTTTTTTTCGCAGACCAAAAAATTGCCTTTTTAATAAAACTTAATTTTGAGATTTTGTTAAAAAAGATAAATATTTTTAGGTGACCAATCACACCTAGTCAAAAAATATTGGTGGCGACTACCTTTTGTTTTTAAATGTTTTTCAAAATCGTCGAGCGCGAAAACCGTTACGACAATTCTCAGAAAATATTATTGAAAAGTTAGAAAAAATATTTTTGATAGCCGTTATGCCTCTTGGAGCTAGCATTCTCAGAAAACATTTATCTTCCTCCTCTCTTTGCTTCCGATCATATTTTGTCTCAGGCAAAGGTCTTGTTTTGCATCCTACTCGTGTGGATACCCTTAGAGGGCTTCTCTCAACTAGGAGTTTTGAGTTAAATAAATCGAGAGCTGTTCGTGGGTTACCATATTCAAAAGTTGAATATTCCTACACGAGTCACACCAAAAAGGTTAGATTTTATTCCGAAAATAATTTTGTTGTATGATTCTGGACCGCTAGTTACGGGCCGGACCGGACCGGTTTTCACTGGTTCCGGCCCTAACCATAAGAAAACCAGTTCGAACCGGTATCAAATCGGTCCGGTTCGGACCGGTTCTATTTCTTACAAGAGGCGAACCGGCCTGGTTCGCTGGACCGGTTCGCCTCAAAACCAGACCGAACCGGTTTAAACCGGTTCGGTCCATTTTTTTTTCTTTTTAGAATTTTTATTTCTAAAATTTTATATTAATTTATTTTAACATATATTAATATATTTTAATAATTTAATCTAATAAATTTATTTTTATAATAAATAATGTTAATAGTTTAATTTACCAATAATTTATTATAAAGTTATATTATAATTTATTTAATTAATGTAACAATAATGTAAAAATAAACTATTATAAAATTATCTAATAAAATTATTGTTATAATAAATTAAAGTTATATTATGAATATAATATTATGATAAAATGATATTTGATTCAAAATACAAATAATGATATTATGAATATTATTATTATATTCATTTTGCATATCTTTATTTATATTCATTTATTATATTCATTTTGCATTTAAAATAATTTATTATATTTGAAATATCATTTACTTAATATTTATTCATTTATTTATTTATTCATTTATTTAATATGTTTTTTAAATATTAATTCATTTTGTATTTTAAATATTTATTTATTTTAAACATAGATAAGTATAACATTAATTAATTTGGTATGTAATAATAATAATAATAATAATAATAATAATAATAATAATAATAACAACAACAAAGGAGAAAAAGGAGAGAGTAGGAGACCAAAGATTTTTTACGTGGAAAACCCCTTCAAAAGTTAGAAGGGTAAAAACCACGGGACCGTAGTCCATAAAAATATTCACTATGACTAAACTTATTTACAATTTTACATACAATTTACAAAAAAAAGATTATTCTCTACTCTTCATAATTTATACGGATTGCCTTGGAAATTTCTTCCTCCTCTTCTGAATTATTATCAGCAAATTCATTGGTCATTCCAAGTTCGACATTGCGCGATTCCGCATCAAACCAATATTTAAGGCATGTTAACATGCACAATGAATCCGGATTAAGAGTGGTTCGATGGTCTCCAATAATTCTTCCACACGTCGAGACTGCGGATTCCGAAGCAACAGAAGAAACTTGCACCGCAAAAACATCTCGAGCCATGGAAGCTAAAACTGGAAATTGTTTTTGGTTTTCTTTCCACCATTGGAGAAGATCAAAGTTATCATCTACAGAAAAATCTTGACTTAAGAAAAATCCTAGCTCATTGAAGCTAGAACTTCGTCGAGTTGTTGATCTCGATCCCGATCCCAATCCGCTCGCTTTTCCTTTTAGCTTCATTCTTTTCTTTGCTGCTTCCTTAATTGCGTTTAAAATTCCTTTTCCTTTTTTCCTACTTTCGGTTTCTTCGTATGAATCTTCTTCTTCTCGATTAAAGTTGAATTGCTCCCTTTCTGTTTCATAAACATTAAACAATTCTCGAAAAAGATTGTTAATTGAGGACTTTTGATCCTCAATAGAATCAAGACCAAGAAATTCTTTATAACAATCAAAAAAAATTTCTATATTTACCTCACCTTGACTAGGATCTAGTAAAGTTGCAATACAATAAATAGGAGGAATTATTTCCCAATATTTTTTAAATTTTTCCTCCATATCATATACAAAAGAACTTAAAGTTTCATGATTCCTAAATTTTACAAATTTATCAAACATTGTGTAGATAATAGGAACAAAATACGGTGTAGTTGGATAAATTTGAGTTGAAAATCTTTCGGTTGCATATTTAAAAGTAGATAATAAATCAACACAATATTCAATAAAAGTCCAATCATCTTCAAAAAGTATTAATTGTGTGCTATTTGTATAATTGTTATAAAAAGGAGTAACAAATTCTTTATAAGGTAAAATAGAAGAAAGCAAACGATGAAGTGAATTCCATCTTGTTTCCACGGGAAGTGGAAATGCTTTAACAGGTATATTATTTGTTATACAAATTTGCTTCCATTCACGTTTATTACTTGGTGTGCGAATCCATTCTGCTAAAATTTTAATTTTATCAATTGGACCTAGGCCAGTACCAGTACCACTAGAACTAAAACCACTTTGAACACATAAATTTATAATATGACATGCACATCTTGCATGAAAAAATATGCCTTGCATAACAGGGTTTAAACTTTTAATTAAATTAGGAATAGCTGCAGTATTACTCGAATCATTATCAAAAGTAATAGCAAAAACTTTATTATTTTCTAGTCCATATAATTTACAAACTTTAGTAATATATTTATGAATAGTATATGAATTATGTGCTTCTTCTATTACATCTAAAGATAAAATTCGTTTTTGCATGGACCAATCTTCATCTATCCAATGACAAGTTATAACAAGATAACTTATACCATTAGTACTAGTCCAAATATCACTAGTTAAACTAACCCTAGATGAAATATTACTAAGTTTATCAATTAAAGCTTGTCTATATTCTTTAAACATATCCATGCAATCTCTTTTTAATGTATGTCTAGAAATAGATTTATATGCGGGTTGTAAATAGTTACAAACAAATTCTAAATATCCTGATTTTTCACAAATTGTGAATGGTTGTTCAGTCCTAATTACAAATCTAACTAAACCACGTCTAGCTTGAACATTATCAAAAATAAAATTTTTTCCACCATCACGTGTATTAATTTGAGATTGTTTACCTTCTAAAATTTCATCTTCTTCGGCATCAGGATTAATTTTATGTGCAGTAATTAAATGCCTTTTATACGTACCTGTACCGCCAGCACCTCCACCGGACTTATAAGAGTAAACGCCTTAGCACAATTTACAGATAGCACAATATTTATTCGTCTCACCTTCTTTTGCTACAATATCGAAATACTCCCATACCTTGCTCGTTTTTTTTCGACTAAACTTCGGCCTTGATGATGTAGCAGCAGTGGTGGCAGCTGATGATTGTGTTTGAGCATGACCTCCATGTTGACCACGACCAATCGATGGCGCCGCCAAAGGAAGCTCCTCCTCCGGATGAATATCGGGTTCGATTTCATTAAATAATTCGTCACCCAAATTAGGAATTTCAGTGGAACCAAAAGGTCGAGAAACAGAGCATGAACGACGAAAGAAATTTGACATTTTTATATTTTTTTTGAAAATAAATATATGTTAAAAATTAAAAAAATAGATGTATGATATATATAATTTATTGGAATTTGAAAATTGAAACTTGAAAATTAAAAGTAAAATTTGCAAAATTATAAAATAAAAAGAAAAATGAAATTTATAAAGAACATGATGATATTATAAATTTGGAATAAGGAATATATATAATATATTAGAATTTGAAAATTAAAAGTAAAATTTGTAAAATTATAAAATAAAAAGAAAAATGAAATTTAGAAAGGAAATGATGATATTAAAAATTTGGAATAAGGGAATTTAAGTGAATTTGAGAGAGTTTGAGTGAATATTGAGAGAGTATGTGAGTGAAGAGAATAAGAGTAGATGAATATAGATAGTAGATTTGAGAGAAAATATAGAAAAAATGTAAATGAAAATAGAAGATTATAGAGGTATTTATAGAAAAAAAATTAGAATAGAAAAATTAAAAAAAAATTAAAAAAAAGGATTGGTCGTTGCCCATCAAACACAGAGCAGAGGCAAAGCCTCTGCTCTGCATACTGCAGTTGCACTGCACTACTGCAGTAGTGCAGTGCAACTACAAGAGGCTAAGCCTCTTTTTATTTTTTTTTAATTTAATTAAAATAAAAAAAATTAAAAAAAAAAAGAAAAAGAAAGATTGATGGGCAACGGCCAATCAAAAGGCAGACTCGCAGAGGCAAGCCTCTGCGAGTCTGCATGCTGCAGTGCAACTGCAGCTTTTTTTTTTTTAAACCGGACCGGTTCGAACCGGTTCGATTATTAAGGGCCCGGTTCTTAATGGGCCGAGCCCTTATCGGGCCCGGTTTTATTAATCTAAAACCGGCCCAGCCCGGTAACATGCCGGGCCGGGCCGGTTCCGAACCGGTACAGTACCGGTTCGGATTTTGGGCCGAATTGACCCGATCCGGTTGCGAGCCGAGTCGGGCCAACCCGGCCCAATAAGCACCTCTAATTCTGGTGATTTGGTTTTGTTATCCGCTACTTATTTTCGTGTATAATATGATAAACAGAGACAACGAAACTTAATAGGGGAATCCAAGGTGGTCTTTTGTAGGCGGATTAGCTCGAGATTTTCAAGGACGGTGGTTGAGAGGCTTTAACCGATCTTTGGGTTGGGGTTCGATTTCTAGAACTGAACTTTATGCCATGTATTTTGATTTACTGATGGCCCGGGATGCAAGATATAGAAACATTACACTAGTCGGACACCTCGTTTGCAGTGACGAAGATTTTGCAACCACTGAAGGAGCACGATTCCTTCTTTCAACTTATACATGCATGTAAGTCTTTGATAAACAGAGAATGGATATGTTCTGTTAAACATGTGTACCGTGAGGCCAACCGTTGTGCAGATCATATAGTGGGCATGGTGCCTGACCATACAGAGATGGGTATTCTGGAGACACCGCCGGAGAGCCTTAAGGAACTGCTAAAGGATGATTGTAACGATGTGGGTCATATGAGACTTGTTTACAGAATTTTATGTTTCCTCTGTACCAAAAAAAAATTAACAGAATGGATCCTTTGAGAAGCAACGGATCTTTTTCTGTTTTTTTGGCTTGGAAGGTGCAATGAATCCTAATCAAGAAATGACATAAGAATACCAATGAAAAGCAAATTTATTTACTCTCGTTTAATACAAAAACAAATTTATATACTCTTGTTTAACACACCCATTTCATTGTTTAACACGCTCATTTCATACTCACGTAAAATATAAATTTTTAACTAACGACCTCTTGGTTTAGTGGTTAAAGATGAGTTACGGCATATTGTAAGTCTTGGGTTCGAATTCAAGTACTTTCATTCTCAATTATTTAATATTTCTCTTGTAACAAAAAATATATATAAATTTTTAAATTTGTATTAGTCCATAAAGAATTTAGTACTTTTCACTTAAATTTTTAAAATAAAAACTAAATATATGACGGAATCATTTGAGTATAATATTAAAATGCATATATAACAATCAAGGTTTAGCCTAGTGATTGTTATCCCTCCTTATGAGAGATTAAGTCCAAGGTTTGATTTCTCACTCTCTCTTATACCTTCTATGAACCAATAAAAAAAATTGCATATAACACTATCAAATTAAATATATTATATGATCAATAACATTTGAAGATATATTTTTGAAATCTTCAAGGATTTCTGCCTACCTTGAGAGAAATATCAATATTAAAAGAATAAATAAATAAGTAAATGAGACTCTCTCCTACGGTGTTTCATGTTTAATGGGTGACATATCCTTACAAGCACTTAACCCAACCTTACAAACACTTCACGAGAATATCTTTCGAGAAAAAATCTTCCCCATTATATTAAGAAATAATGGAGGCATATATGTTTAATACTTCATATAAAATCTGTAAAAATTAATTAAATTATGATAAGTAATAAATGTTTCCACTACTTTTTTGTTAATTTTTTTTTTTGTTTGGAAAACGGGCACCTTTCTTTTTTTCATTGTTTTATTGATTTCTTTACACTTGCACAAACGAAATTATCCCATGGCAGAATCTATAAGATGGGCTTTCTTTATCAGGGAAAACCATCAATATATCGGCTGTTAGTAAGGGCATAGATGCATTAAACTTAAACTCAAAATAAAAATTAATTAATTAAACTTTGCTTGATAGGAAAAGAAAGAAAATAGTAAGAATACAAATTTTGTTAATTTAATGGTTAAACTATAAAGTAAGAAAATGATTATAAAATTTAATCATTAAATTTATAAATTTTCTATTTTCACCTCCTTCTTTCATTCCTATCAAGGATAGCTTTATTTGCAAAGACTTCTTCCCTCAGTCCCTGCTAAATTAGAGTAGAATTAGGCATTAGGAAATGGGAAAAAAAGTTTTGTCTTGCTTTGCTTTGTGTTCCAAAAAGCCTCCAACTCATTATATTATATCATGTCCAAAATAGGCTGAGACCTGATATTATTATTGCAGTACATCATATTTAACCCCATATTATTAACAACCTAATAATAGTAATTTACCAAAAAACCTAGTAAGCATCATTAATTCTAGTAATCCATATGAAAGCCCGGATCAGTACTGGATTGACAGTCCCATGCAATGAGAAGCGGCTCTCACTGCGCGACCAAACGGGTTCTAGGAGATCCGAGCCCATGCTAATCAAAAAGGGGCAGTGGCAGGCTCCTTAAGATTGTCGAGAATAATATTGCTGGGATCTGGGGATTCTATGTTGCTGTTGCATGAACATTGGCAAGGCCTTTCTACAATATTTTGAGCCTTTTGGCTGCAAAATTCTACTTGCTTTTCAACTCCAACTTCCTTTTCCTCTTCATCTGTCATCGCTGTAAGCTCATCCACCTGCTCTGTTTCTGCACCTGATATCAATCGCAATCCCTGCAAACAACAGTTCAATTCAAAAACATCTAATTTCAAAATCATCTACTTATTAATATAAACTTGCATGGTTTTAGGAACATATATATATGGGTTAGAGACTTAATTTAATTTTTATATTTTTAGTCAAAACATGCAGATCACCTCAGTGAATATGGCGGAAGCTTCTCTTGTTTCCCTCTTTTGAGCTACATCGGCAGCCATTTCCTACACAGGTGTGCAACGAAAGTTGTCAGCTGCATGTGTAATTGCATCTTATTTACTATGAATGAGACTCATACATGTTCGGGTGCTATAGGCTGCTAGCAAAGCAACTTTCAAAGGGGCCCATCTTAATACAATTTGAATTTTTTTTTCACATTTGGCATGCTCTTTATTTCGAACATCAGTCTCGTAAGCCCTAGTGTATAAAATCTTTTGTTTTCTTATTACTAGCTATATTATTGGATTTTGAGGATTATTATTATTATTAGTAAATATTAACCCTTATCTTACTAATCAAATATGTCCAACAAATTGTATAATTTTGTTTATGGACTAGTACTACTCATATGTAAGAACATTTGTATTCAAATCTCATCTAATTCCTCTTTAAGCTTTTAAGTACGTGCACTGCCAAGTTCCATTAACAGTTGAAAACAAGTATTCTATTTTGATCAAAGCATGAGAAGTGATATTAATTATACTGAAGGAGGATTAAGAAGATCATCGCAATCAAAATGAGAAGAACTATATATAATTAAAAGGGAAGAGTTCAATAAGATTACCAACCTTAGCATGGTTGAGTTGCCCTTGATTCAATGTTCTAGGCTCCGTCTCAATGGAGCAGCAAACATTAGCCATGGAAGCAAGTAAGCAGCAGCAGCAGCAGCCCAATTAGCACTCGACCTCACAAATGGAGTAGTAGCAGCAGCCCATTACCAACAACAGCTTGGCACTTGCTACTTCTTTCACTAGTGCCTTCATGCAAATAGTAGCCTATAAATAGCTAGCCAACCTTAATCACCGCCACCAATTTTTTTTGCTTTTTCTTTGTTTGTTTGTTTGTTTTTACTGGTGTCACGGATTGAGTTGAAAAATTTAAAGGATAAAGGACTGAAAATCAAAGAAAAATGAGGGTTTCAACTGCTCTCTCATTCAAATCCCGTGGCTCTAAAACGGGGGTTTAAAGTTAATCCTCACGGGGTCAACACGATCATCATTCAGCTAAATTCATTTTCAACATAGATATCTATATTATCAGATTTATTTTCAAGGTGGATAATGCATGAATATTAAATACCTGATGTAGTAGTCTTGTCTATGAGCTGTAAGTGGCTAGACCAAAAACTTTTTTTTGAGAGGGAGAAATGAAGCAGAATGAGTAGTTATTAAGGAAATTTCTTTTCTCTTTTGTCTAGTAGTGTGCAAACAAATAAGAGTTGGGGACAAGAAAAGTGGCTGATAAATTAAATATCACGATAATGAAAATGAAAATAAGTTTTCTTTCTTTTTTTTGGAGAGAATGTATTTAATTCTCATACCTATTCAGAGTTCATTGTTTAATATATTAAATTAATTAAATTATAAAAATTATAATTATCAATTCGAGATGGATTCTGATTTTAATGTTGAGCTCAAAGTCTGATCTAATTTTTTATCGAGTCTCATTTGCAAGCACAAATTGTCTAATCAATTTAATATTTTTATCTAAACTAGTACAAAATTCAATTTTTTTTTGTTCATTAAATCAAGATCTTTGGGTTTGAGCAGGTTGCCAAACCCATGAATAGTTCTACCCATCATCCATTAATTGAGCCCATAACCCAGGTACCAAACCCCGATGTGATTAATTCTCTTGGCTATTTGGGGTTCATTGTGCTTTGTTTAATCACGAGAAGCAATGATCCAGTTTTATGACAGTATATGTTCTGTTTAATCATTTTAATTACACACGTAAATTTAGGGATATCACAATTTTTTAAATCAAAATCCCTGTTCTAATTTGTCTCCTCTTGATTATTTGTTTGACTTTTTTTAATTAGTTGATTAACTTTAGATTTACACAATTTAGAAAATATGATTTCCAAGATTTAAGTTTTTTTCAAAATTTTAGTTTCATATGATATTCTGATTGATATTAACTATAATTGAAGGATATGTAACTCATGAACATATCATCATTCCTATATGTTGTTGCACAAAACAACAATAAAGGTGTGCTGACATGCTGTTCGTACTCTGTCTCTACGTGTCTCGAAAAAACTTCTGTAAAACAAGAAAAGTCAGAGGGACGCAGGGGTGGTTCCCTGCGTAGGTACTCCGATACTTAAGTCAGCAAAAAGTTCTTCAGTATTGAGAAGCGTAAAAACCAGTAGTCAAAAATTCGATAATAAGATTGTACCTGGAGCCTATTTATAGGCAAATATTCTAAGGTAATTATCTGAGGGTGATCACGTCCTTTTACTAAGAGTTTGCTTCCAAATAAAACACAAACTTCGTAAGTCCCGGAAACAGTAGCAGTCTGTCGCCGGTGAGAGACTCAGAAAATGTGACATGTTGTTGGCGGTAGGAGTTTGTCGCTCGCGAAAGCCGGAGAAGCGCTACGTGTCAATCGATGAACGACAGGCTATTGATGCGGGAGTCTATCGCCTACGACGGATGTCACGTCGCAGGCTATGCCCTCTGTCACTGAAAGCCACATGACCCAATGATCCCTTGTCACTTGGTGGATTCTGACGCCTTTGGGCCCTGATCCAATGTAGATAGACTTTGTCATATCACTATATATAGTAATTATCCAAGACTTAGAATCAAGAAATTGAATCATAAAGATATATAAGAGGGGAGTTTTTTTAATAGAATTGGATTATTATCTGATATATTGATGCAAAGTACATTAATTTCACAAGTGAAATTAAAAATTGACGCATGCTTTACTTTTTTAAATTAATTTTTTTTCTTTTTATTCTCATAAGGGTACATGTTTCTTTGTTAATAATAATGAAGTCCAAGAATTTACCGACAATGAATGGAATAATAACCTATAAAATTTGGGTATTAATTAATTTGTTTTTCATATTTGCTGTATATATGGTAATAAAAGGAAAGGATCGATCCTTGCCGCAAGTGACCATATCTAATAGTTTCATGGTATACTAACACTTGGACATTTAAACAAATACAGGATCAAATTTATCCTTTTTTTAATTAATTTTCAGCTATATATTTCCATACATAATTTAAAAATCATTAAAATCTTAATTATAAATTAACTTTAACATAAATTAATTAATTATTTTTAGATAAAATATATAAGGAATATTTTCTCTATTTTTTTGCAGTAAAAGGAATTTGATAGGTGGACAAATTGCAAACCACTTGGAACAAATATATATACACACACATAAAGAGTGATGCATTTACATATGTGTAAAGCAAATTTTTTTACACACTTTTTATGATTTCATATCGGGTTAATACTTTTGCAAACCAATCGTTAGATTTAGCAACTTATTCGTATTCATTATGCACGTAAATTTTCAAAACAATCCAATATTTTTATTGTTTTAATCCAGAAGAGTATTTTTTTAATATATATTAACAGTTAAAATTTTATTTTTATAAAATAAACGGATAAACATATTCGATTAACTTAAAATTTGACATACATAATGTACATAAATAAAATATAAAAGTCAATGAGTAAATTAAAAAATATAAATTTTATAAAAAGTACATAGAATTAAATTTGTTTACAGATATATATATATATATATATATATATATATATATATATATATATATATATAAAAGTAGAGCCCAATACTTCTCTCCTCGCCTTGGCCACGTGAAAGAGAGGCCAACAAAAGCAAGCAACGTAGCCACGGGCCACGGCAGAGATTTACACTGGTGGCCACTGGCTAAGGTAATTCATGTTAAAAAATTCATATGTACAAATTCCAGCACTTCCCCAATGGCTAATGTAAAAGGAGCTTCAACCTTTGACCACATTAACAATTCTTATCCATCTTCTCATTTATTACACTCATGTGACTATCTCCATTCACCCTCCTAATAAATTCTAACTAAACAGTCTAAACTTTGCCCCTTTATCTTCAGTGCTATTAATTCACATATATAATAGTATACTATCTTCTTCTATAGTCTTAACTATAAATTACTCGTAATAAATTACCATCCACTTCCTAAAAAACAAATAAAAAAAACATTAGACCAATCTTTTTTTTTGAGAAGTTTTTAATCTATAATGAAATCTTCTAACCCTTAATATACTTAACCAACTTGAGAACATTACGCACTTAAGCCCTCTCAAATACAAAACTTTCAGGAGTTTATTCAGTATGCATGTCATATGAGCTAATGCTAATGTTGGCACCATTAGACCAATCTTGAATATCAATATTCAAGTTCAATTTTTTAATGCATTTAGTTATAATTCACTACAAAAAAATTGATTTTCAGCGATAAAAATTTAGCTACGAAATTTTTCCGTCGCTGAAAAGTGGTATTAGCGATGGATTAGCGACGGAATTTATAATGAAATTAGCGACGGAATTAGCGACGGATTAGCGACGGAAATTCGTCGGTAATTAGCGACGAATTAGCGATGGAAATTCGTCGGTAATTAGCGACAGAATATTTTCCGTCACTAATTCTGTCGCTCTAATTCTGTCGCTAATTATTGCGGGAGGTGCTGTTCAATCGCGCCAAATATTACCGACGGAATTAGAGACAGAAATTTCTGTCGCTAAATCCAAAACTATGTAAAGAAATTAGCGACGAAATTTTTCCGTTGTTAATTCCGTCGCTAATGCCCTTTAGCGACGGAATTAGTGATGGAAAAATTCCGTCGCTAATTTCTTTGAATAGTCACGTGAAAAATAAGTAAGGAAATTAGTGACGAAATTTTTCCGTCGCTAATTCTGTCGCTAAAGGGCATTAGCGACGGAATTAGCGGCAGAAAAATTTCGTCGCTAAGTTCATGAATATTTTCTCAAGAAGAGAAATTAGCGACGGAATATTTTTCGTCGCTAATTCTGTCGCTAAAGGGTCATTAGCGACGGAAAATATTCCGTTGCTAATTTCTTTGCATAGTCACGTGAAAAAATAAATGAGGAAATTAGTGACGGAATTTTTCCGTCGCTAATTCCATAGCTAAAGGGCATTAGCGACGGAATTGGCGACGGAAAAATTCCGTCGCTAATTTCATAAATATTTTTCACCTTAGAACGTGAAAAATATATGAAGAAATTAGTAACAGAATTTTTTCTGTCGCAAATACCCTTTAGCGACGGAATTAGTGACGAAAAATATTCTGTCGCTAATTTCTCTTCAAATTGTTTGAGAAAATGTAAGGAAATTAGCAACAGAATTTTTTCCGTCGCTAATAACCTTTAGCGACGGAAAAAATTCCGTCGCTGATGCCTTAAATCAAAAAAAATAAAAATAAATAAATTTATTTCATTAAGCATCAGCGACGGATTTTTTTCGTCGCTAATTCTTTCGCTAAAAAGCAACAGCGACGGAATTAGCTACGGAAAAAATCCGTCGCTGATGCCTTAAATCGAAAAAAATATAAATAAATGAATTTCTTCATTAAGCATCAGCGACGGATTTTTTCCGTCGCTAATTCTGTCTCTAAAAGCAACGGCGACGGAATTAGCTACGGAAAAAATCCGTCGCTGATGCCTTAAATTCGAAAAAAAATAAAAAATTGTTTTTGAATTTTTCCCGCCTAAGCTGTAGCGGGAAATATTTTGACATAACATTAGCAACGGAATTTCCGTCGCTAATCCGTCGATAATTCCGTCGGTAATTCCTCTGTATGCGCGCCAAAGACTATATATTCTCATATTCTCTGTTTTCTCTCCTCTTCACTCCTCTCTATCTTCTTTTTTGTCCATCTTCTCATTTTTTTTCTTAGTTTTTCTTCTTTATCCCTCTTTCCTTTTATTTTTTTCCTTTTTTTTTTGTAAATCTACTCTATTTTTCTTTTATATTTATGTTGTCAATTTTTTTATATGATAAACTTTAATACTTATATTTTTGTTTTTTGTTTTTTACTTACAGATGATGATAATGATACGATGAGGTGCTAGTGGTAGTGGTGATAATGATGTTGAAGATAATGTATTTTTGTTTTTTTTAGTTAATTTATTTTAAGATAATGTTTATGGATTTAAGTATAAATATTAGGTTTATTTTAAATGTTTCTCTCTCTCTCTCTCTCTCTCTCTCTCTCTCTCTCTCTCTCTATAAATACAAATATAAATATAAATAATTAATTTCAGAACATTTTTTTTTTGACAAAATTCATAGAAATTAGCAACAAAATCTGTTAAATAAGTGAAAAAATTCATCAAATTAGCGACGGAATTCGTAACATTAGCGACGAAATTTCCGTCATTGATGCTCTTTAGTGACAGAATATTTATTGAATTAACAAAAATAACAAACTATCAGCGACGGAAATTCCGTCGCTGATGCCTTTTAGTGACGGATTTTCATGCAAATTAAAAGACAAAATTATGTTTTTAGCGACGGAATTTTCCGTCACTAATGACATAAAATCCGTCGCTGATGTAAAAAAATTTCGTTGCTAATTAGCGACGGAATTACCGACGGAAATGAAGTTTTAGCGACGAAGTGAGCATCAACGACATCAATTTTTCCAACAGAAAAATTTTCGTCAGTAATCCGTAGGTAATCCGTCGCTGAAGACCATCAGCGACGGAATTTAACTATCAGCGACGAAATTTTCCGTCGCTAATTCCGTTGCTGAAGGTTCATTTTTTTGTAGTGATTATAATTAAGCTATCAAGGTCAATGAAGCCTTAATTTAGTGGCATGAGGAAGTCTTAAGATTTTGAAGTCTCAAGTTCAAATCTCATTGTATGAGAGATTGAATTTAGTTAATTAATTAGCTTAATCCTTGTTTGTAATCATCAAATATATTGACTAGCTTCACCATGGCCATCCTAATACAAATTAGTTACCAATTTTTCTATAGTTCATAAAGGGGAAAATGTTCACCCTTTTTTTTCCCAAATCATGTGATATTTCTTGCTTTGGTTTTCTACTCTTCTCTCTTTTTCTTTTTCCTTTAATTAATGATTTCCACCCAAATTAAGAAATATAATTCTCCTTGATCATTCGAGTTAATGCACTAGCACTAGTTATGCAATCACAAAAATGCACTACATCATTAGAAGATAACTAAGTATAAACTATAATAGAAAAATAGCACTTGAAATTTGACTAGTCATTGGTTGCAATCATGCACAGTCATATGATCTTTCTTATGGGGGTTTGGCGCAAAATCACTAGAAATGAAAGAAGACTAGCTACCACCCAACAATAATTTGCCATTAAGCCAAGCAATCTCTAACTATCATCTATCATGACCTACAGATTTTATGACCCCCTAATAATCCTTAAACATGTGAAATTCATACCAAAATATCTGTCCTTCACTCAAAAATCCCAAGAGAAAACCATATTTTTTCCCTTAATTGTGCAAATTGTTGGACAACAACATAAGCAATTAAAAAAGGAAAAAGAAGTTGTAATTATAATAGAAAAGAGGCCCCAATTAAAGTCATATAAAGAATCAAAAGACAAAAGAAAAAATGGGTTTGGGAGGGGGGACAAAAACCAAATCATCTGGTTTAGGAATAACATGGAAAGATCCCTAGACAAAGGGCAGCGAAGCCATTCTGAAAATTTGGATATATTATCTTAAAACAACAGCAGAAGCAGTCATGCACGTCACGTACTGCATGTGCTCTTCTTTGATAATCACATGCATGTTTTTTTGTGCTTTGCTACTCTCCATCGCATCTCCACATGTCTATGCCTTGCTTCACTCCCATCCCATGCACATTTTCGAAACACCCCCTCCGAATGTACATATATGGTGTACTTTTTAGTGTACAATCTTTTTTTAGGTTTTTCAGGCTTTTTATAAAGTTTAGAAATTAGCCGTTCAAAATATTCATATTCTCGCTTGGAAACTTTAGCCATTTGTTTATTGATGTAATTCAAAATGTTATATCAGTCTTGATCATACCATGTAGTTTCAAAGGATGTTATTTTCAAATTTAAGATGATTTGAGGCACCTGGACAACAAATTAAGTATTTTTAAAAATGTGGTTTTTAGCTTGAATTGTAAGTTGATGGCAAAATGGAAATTGAGCCACAAAGGGAAAATTTTACCAAATTATGCCTACTTTTATAGGTATCTTCTATTTACGTATAAATTATGTAAAGTTTCCTTACACCCTTTGGGCACTTCCATATCATCATCAAATGCTAAAAGTAAAAAGTCAAAGCAAGACAACCAAGCACATTGACCCCAAGTTTTGTTGCTAGCAAATTGCCCACGAGATCAATCGATCAAGTTGACAAAAAAGAATATTAATTCCTTTTTCTTTTTCTTTTCTTTCTTTTTGGGTATTTAATATGATTATACTAATTAACTCAATTAACAATCTTTGAACCAATTTGAGTCTAATATTCATAACAATTACCTACATAATTAATATTTTTTTGTGCCAAAGAAATTACTGAAACTTGATTCCTGAAAAACAAATACACAAAAGTCACACTATGCACTGAACCAAATTAACTAATCTTCACTTGTATATTAGATTATGATTGATAATTTTTCAAGACACTTAGATGTCGAGATAGAAAGAAAGGTCCTAGGTTTTTGGATATCAACCCACTGACATTTTCATCTCGATATCTATCAATTTCGAAAAAATCATCAACAATAATATCAATTAATTTTAATTAGTTTAAATAATTAGGATAGAATTTAAAAAAAATTAACAAAATAGCTAAATTAAACTCTGATTGTTGCTCTGTATTAAAATTATGTACTATATGTAGCAAATATTTTGCACTGAAATTGAGGAGCGATATCCCTGTACGCTTGACACTGTACAACAAGCAAGTCTACTGTTAATTTAATACTAAATTAATAAATTGATCATAGCTCCACTACTAATTAAAATCTTTAATTATCACAACCTAGGAATTATAAGAATATTAGGGATTTGACTCATGATTTAATCATCAAAATATTTAAATACATTAGAATGGACCAAATGGAAGAGCAAATGTCTAGGATCGGGTTGACAGTTACATATCACCCCAATGAACACCTAATTTCTGATTTTAATTAGATTTTTTTTCTTAATTCTCACTTTCACACATAACTTTGCCGCACCATTAGGCAAGCTATGCATCCAAATTCTGCCTTCAAAAAGAAAAATAAAAATTGTTGGTTCTCTTCTCTCAACGTAATTTCTCGATCTCTTAACTCATTGATTTTATAATTTCAATTTTTTTGACTTTGCTCCTATAAAAATGGTACGTGCAAAAGACGATGTCTAGGTTGGGTTATATATTTCACTGAAATCCATAAATAAGTATAAATTTTTTATTCTTAATGTGATTTTGATTGAAGCACGAAACATTTACATTTCTTCTTGGATTCCATATTTTATTTAGGATAATTATTACATACACTGACAGTGGAGTTTTTTTATTCCACAAGCAGCGTTAAGATCATGACATGTGTCTTATAAAAATATTAAAATAAATAAAACACGACATGTGTTGCGATCTTAACGCTGCTTGTGGAGTAAAAAAACTCCACTGTCAGTGTATGTAATAATTATTCTTTTATTTATACAATAAAAATTTTTAGTTATAGAGAAAGAGAATGCAAAAGTTGAAGTTCCGAAGGCAAAATGTACAGAATTGACATTTTAAAAGTAAAAATATAACTATTTGAAATAATAATACTTAAAAACTGATATTATATTTTTATTTTGAACTAAATAAACCTCAAAATGCCTTTTTGTTTTTTCCCTTTTGAATATGCTCAAGTTACTTTATCTCATAGGGCTAGATATTATGGGAAGACAATATTTCTAACATGAAAAGGATCCAACTTCCGAACCATCATAAAAGCAAAAACATAACAGGCTTTCTTTTCTCTCTATGTGTAGAATTATTCAACAGCAAGTGAATTTGAAATTTGAACCTAAAAAGAAAAAGAGGAAAAGATTGGATTAATGAAAATGAGGTTAGCCAACCATTTCCCTCTCATGTGCAAATGAATTTTAGGTACGGACACAATATTCTTTCTCTGACCCATTGGCTCAACAGAACCCATTTGCTTCTTATCTATTATCTTATTCTTCATCATCTACCTATCCAACTCAACAACGTTTCTTTTTTACCTTTTTCTTGATATAATAACAAAAAAGTTAGTGGTAAATTTATGAAAATTAAAAGAAAAAAAAACAATTCAAAAATCTGCCAATTGGGCAAAAATCATTTAGGACTACACCTCCCTTTTTTGGTTTGAAATAGAACTACAAAATTCTTCATTGTTTTCTTGAAATCCAAAATTTAGGATAGGGCTACAATTCTTTGTTAAGCTTCTTTTTTTTTTTTGAATTCTGACTAAATCATGTGCCTAAAATCGGGCCCACCATGATGACGGATCAAGAAATCATCAGCCCCGCCACCGTTGGATAACCCGAAAATCGAAGTTTGACTAAGAAACTGTTGATGCTGTGCTCTTTGCAAGTCCTTTTGCCTCCTAAGCTCCAAAACCTTCCTATGCGAATTCGAATGCTTCGTCGACATAAATGTCGGACTCGCTGCGGGTCGATATTCGGGCACCAACCTGCCCGATTTATACCTCACCCCGCAAGCATTACAAAGCGTTTTCGGACCCATTGGCCCGGTCCTCCATTGCGGGGTCTTCTCCGCCGCACAATGTAAGCATTTCCGGCCCGACGACTCCGAATTGGCGTTCAGGTTCTCCCTTTGCTTCTGGCCCGTGGATTTCGGGGTGAGGTGGAGGAGCCGCGTGGACCAGTCGCAAGGTGCAGCTCGTGAGCGCTTTGACCGGGCCTTGCCAGGGAGAGGAGTGTCGTGTTGGAAAATTGGGTTGGTTGGGCTCCCGGTTAAGGAATCGGGTCGGGTACAGGAAGAGGAGGATTCGGGTGTGGGTGATTTTGACGTGGCGAACATCTGGAGATTGCTTTGTAAATTCTGGTCCGTTGAGAAGGAGTCTTCAACGAAATTTGAGAGCCATTCAAGTTCAGCCAAGTCATCATACTGCAAAAAAGATATATAAATTCAATTATAAATTGACCTAAAGAAAAAATAGAAATTTTAATTAAATTATTATTTAGTTGGTTTAGAAGAGACGAGTATTTATTTGTTTATTTTTACAGTTTATAAGATAAAACTGTTAGCATTTAAAATTTAAAAATAATTACGTCAATTTCACGTAAATCAAAATTTTTGCATGCAAAAATTAGAAAAACTGACAGAAAATTTTGTTTTCTTTTTGTTACCGGAACGCAAAGTTCGCCAGAAAACTGAGAGGACTGAGGTAAATTGGCGGAGACGTGGTTATCGCCACCAGAAACGGAAGAATTGCGGGTGACGGTGGAGGAATCGGTGGAATTGCCGCCGACATTGTCGAAGAAGCCATCGCTGATAATTGCGTCTTCATTGGAGAAGTCGAGGAGGTCGTCGACGGTGAAATTTTCCGCGACCTTTTGCTCTGCGGACATCCTCTTCTCCGGCAAGAAATCACCACCAGCTGCAGCGCCATAATATCCTCCGACGAAGAAGTCCCCCGCCTCCATTTAGCCTAACAATGAACAATTTCCTATATAACGTATATATGAAAAATGTATGGTTATTACTTAACTTTTCTGGGAGAGAGAGAAATGAGGAACGAATACTAGAGAGAGAAAGGTTTGATGTCTGAGACAGTGTGAAGAGTGAGGAGAAAGGCTGGGTTTTGAGGAGAAAAGAAAGGGCAGAATTGTAAATATGAAGACATTGGAGCATCTTTCTACATGCAAGCGGGGAATTAATTTAATAATGAACCAAAAAAAAAGGGAATTAATTTAATAATAATGAGAAGTGACTTGCAAGTTCTTTAAAGGGATTTTTTTATTTAAACAATTAAATTAAACTATGTTCAGTGTTTTTCTGTTTTTGGAAAGTAAAATATTTCCTTTTTTATATACAAGGCTTTTTTGGTTAAAAAAATGCATAAATGTTGAGATTCGAAGATAAATCTCAAAGAAAATGTAAATGCTATATTTGCATAATTTTCCCGTTTTAAAATTAGAAATACAATTATCTGAACTAATTTTTAAAGTGAAAGTAAAATACTTTTGAGATGGGTTTTTACTAACTTTTTTGTTTTGGGGTTTCAAGGTTTGGTTTTTATTTGATTCGATGAAGTTATGAGTTGGCAAATGGTAAGCTTTGGCCTGATAAAGTAAAGGTATAATTGCTTTTCACAAAGGTAAAACAAAAATGAATAATTGGGTAATTTTAGACCTAAAATTAAAAAGTGATTGGGCTAACTTCAAACATAGGTAATTAAAGCCCTTTTTCGGCTTAAATTAAGTTCAAAACTTAGTAGGTAGATATTATTTGTCCTCTCTTTAAGGTTTCAATTTTAGTCTTTTAAGGTTATTGGTTTAGAATGAAAGTAGCCACGTTCATTCACTTTGAATGAAATCATATTGTGAAAGTGTTAATGTTGCAAAATTGATAATTAATTTGTAAAGAAAATACATCATCAAAACAATGAGGAAAAAAACTGATTTAACATAATGATAAAAAAAAAAAACACAATCCAAGCTCCAATGGTTTTCCCTTTTGTAAGACTAAAGAAAGCCTAGTGTTAAAATTTGAAGGAAATAGATAAGATTTCTTGGCATGATTGCAACTTAGAACAACAAATTTAATTCATTTGCAAGCAAATAAATTGTAAAACAATTGTTAATTGGAGACTTAATTGTTTGGTTTTATACCAATCTTTTCTTGAAAATGGCATTGGAGAAAACATAATAAAAAGGACAATAATAAAAGAAAAAAATTGTATTATACACAGATAGTAGAGTTAACTAAATAAAATATATTCCTTAATATATATATATATATATGAAAAATGATTTAAAAAAATAAACATGTGACAATCATTTAATCTAGCTTGTAAAATTTAAAAATTCACTATTAATGCATTAAAAGCTTAATTAAAAGCCTATAAAGTTTATTCTAATTCTTTTATGTATAAGCTTAATTCAAAACCATAATAATTAATTTAAAATTTTATAAAATGTGAAGTTTTTAGTTTTTATCTTTGTTATTTTTTAATATATTATAAGTTAATATAAGTTCCCAAGAAGGAGAAAATAAATATTACACCATGATGTGCACTAAATACATTTTTAGAGATGGATAAAAAGCTTTAATTGTGATTAAATCTCGAACATGATTAATTTTAAACTGTTAAAATAGATGAATATGAATGTGATTTACACAAAAAAAATATTCCACCATGATGATTTTCAAGAAGATATTTACAACATTTTTACATTTTTTTCGTAATGTAATAAAAAAAGAGTCAAAGCAACAAAGTGTAGCCAAGCATAATTGTGGCAGCTGTCACTTAAAAGGACAACAGCTAGGCCACAGACAACTGTTACACCGCCATCAAAATTCAAGCTAACTTCCATCATGGGAGCTTCAACTTCACCCACTTATCCCAATATTAAATTTATTAAGAAATTTATACTATTATCTTTTAAATGGCAACAGTTAAATCAGTAATTTACAAAAGTAGTATTAATAATTTATTATGTATCTTTAATTTAGTGGAGAAGTACAGTAAGAAAATAATTTGAGTAAAGGCAAAGAAATTATTTTAGAAAAAGTTTTTTTGGGTAAAATACATAAAATTCGACTGAAAATACACTTACGTCCCTTTTGTTTGAAACACGTTACCTTCCTGAGGTTTGCTTAAAATGTCATTAATTAACGTAAGGTGTAATTTACTAAATGTCTTTTTTTTCATGAAAGGATATGTTTACCTTTTTTTAATTATTATTATTATTATTATTATTATTATTATTATTATTTCCACTCGTTCTTTTATCCAATACTTGTTGAAATATAAAATAATGAAAATTTAATTAGTTCTAAATAAATAAAGAAAGAAATTATTAATAATAGTGTGTATTCATCTTTTAATCTAAAATTAACTTAGGAGTGTGAGTGTATATTTTATTTGACCTGGAGGAAGTAAGAGGGTGTTTTCAAACTAAAGAGGATTAAGTCATAAGTGTATATTCTATCAAATTTCATAGGACAAATATATATATATTTATATATTTATATATATATGGATTTATATATGATGTATTGACAGTGTATAGTTTTTATACACTGTCAATACACCATAGGTTGATACATCATCAATAGGTCCTTATAAGCAAATTAAAAAAATTATTTATATTTACATTTAAAGGCTTGACATATTTTTTAAATTTTCAATTGATGAGGTGTCAACTTCTGATGCATTGACAGTGTATAGAAACTATGCACTGTCAGTGCATCATATACAAACTTTATATATATATATATATATATATATATATATATATATATATATATAGAAGTTTTTACATTTATGCGTTTTTTTATGAGATTCGATAATAAACAATACAATAATTATATATTTTTAAATGACATCTTATTAGTAATATTGGGCACCCGAAACGGCCGAACCCATAATATATATACTTGCTATTTTTTGTGTAAATTTATGTAATTACTATATATATGTTATTACTCTTGTTCTATCACCTTTTTTTTCAATTTAAGAAAATTAAATTTATTTTTAATAAGTTAAAAAATATAGATATTGAACCAAATGTTAGAAGGATTATTATCTTATCCACTGTCAGTAGAGTTTTTTAACTCAGCAAACGGGATTAGGATGATGATATGTGTCTTTTAAAAATATTAAAAAATTAAAAAATAAATAAAATGAGACACATGTCATCATCTTAACTCCGCTTGTGGAGTTAAAAAACTCCTTTGATAATGTATAAGATAATTTTCCATGTTAGAATCCCTATTTTGTCATGGACTCAAACTAAATAAATAAATAAATAATTAAAATTAAATAAATTAATAAATAATAGTTGTTATTGGGGATTATATTAAACAAAGAAGTGGTTAACTAAATTCAACCCCCTAAAAGGCTAAAGAATCGATCTTTTGCAGGCTTTGTCGCAGTGATTCGACTCCATTAGTGTCCAAGTTTACAGCCGGATTCCTCTGCGCTTAATTATTTTTTCTATGGGCAACTGTGCATTTATTTTACTACTTTCTGATAAAACATTTTTTTTAGCTTAATTAATTCTGCTTTTCCCCAATCATAACCACTTATTTTATTCCTTACCCACGTTTAAGCACGATGGTTACAGCTCAACTTGAACAAAATCAACGGTCATGATCTCATCCGCGTCTCTACATTTTTTTCTCTGTCAACTAATTCCCAATTCTACCAACAGTTTTAGGTTTTGTCGGGGAAGAAGGAAAGCAAAGTAAAGTACGAAAAATTAGAATAGGAAAAAAGTGAAAGCATAAAAAATATTTTTTTATAAGTAATTTTGGTAAAAAAGATGAAAAAATAAATAAAAAAGTATTTTTTTTCTTTTCATAAAGTTAAAAAGGTGAGAAAAAAAACAAAAATAAAATGATTAATCGTAATTTAATATTTTCATTTTATTTACTAGTTTGTAAAATTTAAAATTTTTATTAACGACATATCAAATGATCTTTATAGCATTTTAATCACACTATAATTGTTTTATTATCTGTAAAAATATCTACTACTTAGAAATTAATGAAAGAAAAATTGTTTTAGTATTTTTTTTCAGCAAATTAATCTCTCGATAAAATTAATTTTAATTAAGCATTTAAAAATATTATCTAATTAGGACTACAAACAAATAAATTACTTGTATAGTTTATAAAAT
The DNA here is from genome assembly GCA_032173925.1 of Heritiera fomes. Lineage (NCBI taxonomy): Eukaryota > Viridiplantae > Streptophyta > Magnoliopsida > Malvales > Malvaceae > Heritiera > Heritiera fomes. Next base: position 10,979,098 of record JAPDPM010000015.1, on the reverse strand, counting down.
GAAATTTGTAAGTTATATTCTAAAAGGTTTGTTAAGCTTGTGAAATTTGTTCACTTATTTAATCATTTTTAATGTATAAAATGAAAATTTTTCCTCCAAACTATAATCTTAAATAGATGCTTTTAAAACATTTGTTAATAAAATTCACATAAAAATTATTATTTTAATACTTGAATAGTGATACATTTGTATTATTAAATGAAATGTATAGACATAAACATAATAAAAATAGCTATTAAAATGCTAAAAATTAATTCAAATAACTAATTTAATAATTAATGCATAATTATTTAATTAAAAAATCACCCATTCAATAATCCCAATAATTTCACAAAACCAAACCCATGAAAGCACTAAATTTCACACCCAAAACTCACCTACTAATTTTATTTTATCCCTCCCAAATTTATGTATGGCATTGATTTTTTTTTTTTCCATACGAGTCAGATGGTCCCGACCCGACTCATTCCACACTAATCCCCATGTTATGGTTAAATACCCATTGGTAAAAAATGGATTATGGATAAGGTTTGTTCTCTAATTACCTAATATTTTACTCCCACCCCTTTTTTTTTATTATATTTATATTTTACCAAGACGTATTTTATTAAGCTAATCTAAATTTAAAAAAAAAAAACAAAGTCTCTTAAATAATATAATTTAATTAATTTTTAAAAAAAGGGTTAGTGGGGTCCATGGAGCACGTGACAGATGAGGTGGAGCTGTCAGCGAACATGTGACTCTCTTTTTTTTAAAGGGTTGGGTTCTAAGAAAGCTTGCTAACCAATTGGGGGGGAGAGCGTGTGGGGTCAAATTCCACGTGGCTGGACATAATTTAATCATGAGAGTGTTTAAGCTTTAAATTGTGCGCTCGGCAGTACCAGTCACCATCACTTTCCTTTGATGCTACCCAGACTTACTCTTCTCACACGTGCGATATTCCTTCCCCGTGTCTATTCAAAACGAACATGGCAGCACGTGCAAAGTGGTGTCACGTGGATGGCAAGCTCCGCGCCTGCTTCTCCTTAGTCTTCACCCGTAATAATATTTTTGAAAGCCTCCCTTCCCTCGCATTTGAAGAATGCCTCAATTATTGCCCTTAATAAGGGATTATTGCAGTTCATTAAGACAGTTTTATATTAAAATTGTTTTTTTCAAATAAATAGCTTTGTTGGATCTAAAAGCATTGATAGTAAGACCAAAAGCAAAAACAAAATATCTCTTAATTAATTGAAATAATTCATGCACCATCTATAATTCTTTCTCCTATTTTAAGATTGACTTCTTTTTTTTTTACCAAAAAAAAATCTGTGTCCAATAATAAATTGGGAAGTATTGGTTATCAAGGAATTCTTAATATTAATCTTCGCATAACTAGATCAGGCTCATAGTTTACATGAAAAAAGAAAGACCTTAAACTTAATTAGCTTTTGATCTAAGTCCATCCACATGAACATGGGGTACTCTTCATAACAATTGAAGACCCGCAGCAATGCCAGGGTTGTTGGAGTTCCATTCCCATGGATCTACACCAAAGGAACCTAGGTCAGGTGGCGCTGATACGTGTATCAGAGATTCCAAGGCGCATTGTTATAAAGGAAGCAAAGCTGCAGGTGACATGAGAGGGAGAAATAACTCTTTCAAATTTGCAGGGTAATATTTTATGATCTAAGCTATTGTAATTTGTTCTTAAAATGTTTAAACAATAACATAAATTAGCAAGCATAGATAAGAGTAGAGCAAAGAATAGGCTGTAGTTGCAACATCCTTAAAAACAGCTATCTACACCCTAACATCATATGAAAAGTCACAAGCTGCAACTCCAAATCATACTCATAATGTGAAACCAGCTTACTAACTTCGCAAGAGTTTAAAGCTTCTTGTCAAATTCAACTAGATTCATACTGATTCATCATAATCACATTCACGCCAATTTATGAACTTTGCAAGAGTTTCAAACTTATCAAATTCAAGTACTAAAATACATCATGCTAGTCAACCCTTTTTATTTTCTAGTCGGTTAGAAAAGAGAATACATTGATAAAATACAACGGAAATTTTTTCTTGTATGGACTATAGGCAATGTTAAATACAATTAAACTTTAGACAGGCAAGCTAGTCAAGGTAATACATGAAATTCGTCCATTATATCTCCAAAGACAGGACACGCCCAAACAAACAGATAATTTATTGCTATAATAATTCAACTTTTTATCTAATAGAGACAGATGCACCTTCTCATTTCTCAGAGCTCCATTCTCAACATCAGAACCATACATGTCAATGATGTTACATATTACGGCACCCCACAAGGCACCCCAAAGGCCCACTCTATGATTAGAAATATGAAATAATGCCTAAAGGTGCAAGATATGAGGAAAAAAAAAAGCTGATTTCTTACTTCAGCATTCTAGGCCTTACCCTTGCTACGTTGAAACAAATTAGAACATTCAAGATAAATTACAGATTTTCTAATAGCAAACATACATTGACAAGCCTAGAGATTAAGGACATCATAGGTAAGATAAACATATTCAATTATAACATTTGCAACAGGAATAGTCATCATCTTTTATATATTTTCTAATAACAGGTATGACTAGATGTTTGCAGAGTTTAGTTTTGGTGAGCAGAAATAAATCTTTTCCTTTTTTTCTTACCCATCTTTCAAAGTTTGTATTCTCTACATGTCGTAAATTGCAGCCAAAAAAGAAGCAAGTTCCTAATTTCTCACAAATGGTGCTATCTTAAAAGTAATGTGTCTTCATTTTCTGATTTTTGCCAAAAATCCATCTTATATTCCAATTCAACAGGTGATGCCCTTGAACCTAATAAAATGCATTTGGAAAAACCTTCTGATTGCCTCATTGCTAATGTGTAAAGCTTTAAAAACATTATTGACCAACTCACGAAAGAAAATAATTTCAAAAGGATTAGCTATAACTAAATTAGCACAAGCCAAAAACGGATAGATACATACAAGCACATTAGAATCAGGTCAATATACCAATCAAATTGATAAGTGCAATAAACATATAAAATTTAAGGGATACATACTAATAATGGCTCACATTTTTTGTTAACAAGAACGTGGTCTGCAAACTACATCAACTTTCATAATCAGCAAGGGGCCTCACAGAAGTCTAAGCTCAAAATTTGAGTTGTACAATACCCAGCACTATGATTCAACTATGCAGCTTTATAAAACGGTAAACCTGATAGTTCTCATACATGTAACTAAAAAACATGGCAGATACTACAAGAGAAAAATAAAAGATCAGTGCTATGGCTCAACAACAGTCACCTGTTGCCACTCTCCATCTACAGCTTCTTTCCACAATGTTACATTGTTGTTCCCATCAGCCACAGCCAATATGTTTCCTGTCAATGACCATGACACCCTCCAGACAGGGGTATTAAAATCATACAATACTTTACCTTCCCACTGATCCCCTTCCTTGGCCACAGTCCATATAATTACTTTCCCATCCTGTGACGCACTTGCTATAGTAGATTTTGGTAACCCCAAATTGGGTGCCCAAGCAACATCCCGTACCCAATCAGTATGCATATGAAGAGCTGGAAAGCAGTCCATCTTCCAGATTCCATTATAGAGCTTCCACACCTTTACAGTGTTATCACACCCACCAGAGCAAAGCTTCTGAACAGGGTCCAGCAAGCCAGAACCAACAAGAGCACCAGGTGCTGTTGATGGAGCCCATGAAACAGAAGTTACACCTACCGGATGAGCCTGATCAATCCTTGACATGTCCCAGCCTCCATCTGCCCTTGCAGTGAAAACTGATATATTTCCATCAGAAGAACCACATGCCAAACAAAGTCCCAGCTCATGGGGAGCCCAAGCAATCGAATTAACAGATGACTTATGGTCTTCAAAGACATGAGCCTGACCCCATTCATTCTGATTGCCTTCCTTCCATATAATCACATGCCCATCGTAACAACAAGAAGCAAGTAAGGAGCCAAACTTTGGGTGAGCCCATGCTACCTGCCATACTGGTCCTTGGTGACCTGTCAGAGTCGCTAAATGCTGATGTGTATTGTTGCTCACCCCAACTATCTTAATTGTGCTGTCTGATGAGGCAGTGGCAATACGCTTACCATAGTAATCCATGGCCACATCATGGACTGTGTCCTGGTGGCCAGTTTCAAACTTCTGCGAAGGCATTTCTCCTTTATCTGTGAATTATTCAGTTTTAGTAAAAGGCAAAGTTGGGTTTTTCAAAAAAAAAAAATCCAAATATTCTGTAAAATAAAAAAGATATTTATTGTTCTGCCATAAATTTTCAGTTTTAATTTATTAATCCAAACAGAAGATACTAGAAAATTTAAGAACAAATCAATGCAACTAATGTTCAAAAAAATAAGTAAACATAAAAATAATAGCAAATTTCAGTGATAAACAGATCTCATGCACTAACATAATCAAAATTTTATTTCAATCATTTAATTTCATCCTTTTAAAATTTTGCACTATTTTTCTCAGCTGAACTAATGTATAAAACAAATCCAGATTCCAAAAGAATACCTAGAATCTATGATTCAGATAGAACCCTAATTTGATATCTGAGATACACATTCGATTTAGCTTTGGCCTAAGCAAACTCTAATGATTAATAAAAAATTAAAATTCAACACAATTCTTAAATCAAACAATTTATTAATAAAAAGTAAAAAGGAATGCTAATATAACAATTTCTACGTCCATCAGATATACAAAAAGTTATCTCAACATCCGTGTAAATATCGGAGAAGGAAGATCAAACCTTACTGAATCGACGACGTTGGAGGATCGCGCGCGCACTGGCTCTACTCCGCCGGTGAAATAATTTAGAAGAAATAAGTAAAGATTTAAGGAAAAAAAAAAAGCTTTTCGTGGATTTTCAGTTTCCGTTCTTGATTAAATGTTATTTAAAGAAAAGAATGGAATAGAAACTTCGTGGATGGATCCGTGAAATTGGAGGGTGAGACCCGACCCGACCCGAGAGCTTTCAGAGTTTTTGATTTGGGCCCTTTTGGGTTTTGATAGTAGGAGTGGACGTTGTTTCTTGTTTGGGCTACTCGAAACTTGGAAATAACTTTTTCTCAACGGAAGTCTCTAAGTCCCGTTTTTGTAGATTGAAAATAAATAAATAAATAAATAAACATTTTTGTGTATTTGTATCTTATATGTTTTTATGTTAAATCATAAAAAAATATAAAAATGATCATGGTGCCAACATGTTAGATATCTGATCCATTTTTTTTAGTTTTTGTCAAATTTATATTCAGTTTTTACTAAAATTTTAATCCTTAATATTTTTTTCTATTTTTTTTATTGTTTTTGTGTTATGTTTATCGTATCGTATCTAAAATTATTTTATATAAATATATAAAAGTTAAAGTTTTTAATTATAAGTAAAAATTTTATGTGAATAACCTAAATGTTTAACACATGTGATATCTTGAAATAAAAAATGATTAGATTTAAGTGATAATTTTAATATATAGTAATTTTTTAAAAATATAATCAAATTATAAAAAATTATTTTGAAATATATGTTGAATAATGTACCAAAATATTTGATGCATATATAGAATAAGAAAATTAAAAGTACTTTTGAAATTAAATACCAGTTAAAAAATATAGCAAAATTAAATATAACAAATCCTAAATAGTAAATAATTGAATAAATAAAAATAAACAAAATAATTGAACAAATAAATCTGAAAAAAAAAAGAAATGGAATGAAAATTGAAAAAAATAAATATGAAACTTTAATTCAATGCTAAAATATATAAATTTAAACAAGTAAATTTAATTTTTTGATAAAAATTTATCAAAAAAAATTTACATTATCACGCATGTCACATGTTCATATAAAATACATATATTTTTTTCTTAAAAAGAGTGCATCAAAATAAAAAAATTTATACGAAAATTAATTATTTCTATAAATATGTTTTTAATATATATAAAGAGCAACAATACATATATATATATATATATATATATATATATATATAGATATATATTGATAAAATATATGTAAAAGAATTGATAATGATTTGTAATTTTTCTTTAACTTTAATATATATAGATAGATATAAATGTCAATCTTTTAAAAATTTAAATAGATAATTAATTTATTTTATAATTTTAATATAATATAAATTCTTATCTTGTAAAAAGTTGGAAAAAATACTCTTATTTACATTTTTACTTAAAATCAATTATTTTCCTAAATCAATTATCTATTTGAATTTATATTTTGAGCAAAAAAAAAAGTCTACTGGTATATTTGTTGGAATTTGAGTGTTTGATAAATTTAGGTAAATATCGGCGACAGGCGACAGTAGAAAGTAGAAAGTCCATCGTAACGATGGACGCTGCATCATCATCCAGCTCAGCACATCGAAATCATTCATGGGCCCACCAGACTTCTTGTACGCTCACGCTGGTCACCTAAGTCCTGCTCCTACCTAACATTGACGTAGTAGCCTGTGCTTGTCACGTGATGCTGATTCCATGTGCATGACTTCCTTGGATGATGATGGTGTGCCATTTTCACCAAAAACGCAACTCTTCCTATTTTTTACTTGGCAATGGGCGTAAGTACGGGCTGATGTTAGGGTCGTGATGATAATTTAAAATTTGTCAGCATGACGGACGGTGGATAATGATTACACCTCCAAGCCTTGAGGAGAATTGTGGGCCTATATTAAATAAGTGAATAACTGAATATAGATAAAAAATGACAGTGGATGGGCTGAGGATCCTTTGGTTTCGAGATATTAGACACTTTTTTTATATATATACATATATGATGTGAGACACCTAGAGCTGTAAATGAACTGAATACAAACGAACGAAATAATGTCTTTGTTTGTTCGTTTATTTTTAAGTGTCATTCGTGTTCAGTTCATGTTTGTTAAGAAATTTGATTTTAACATTCGTTTGTTTAATAGGATTGTTCGTTAAATGTTCACGAATAAGCTCGTTCGTACTAAACGAACGTGTTCGCGAACATGCAAACGAACGCATCCATTCTTGTTCACGAATAAGTGCTCTTGAGAACAAATTAAAATATTAAATATTAAATATTAAAAATCTTATATAAAAATTAAATACCACATAATCATCCAACAAAAAATTTTAAATACAATACAACTTCAGTCCGAAAATTAATATCTTAAAAAAATTCAAAAAAAATTTACATTATCACGCATGTCACATGTTCATATAAAATACATATATCTTTTTCTTAAAAAGAGTGCATCAAAATAAAAAAATTTATACGAAAATTAATTATTTCTATAAATATGTTTTTAATATATATAAAGAGCAACAATACATATATATATTGATAAAATATATTAAAAGAATTGATAAATGATTTGTAATTTTTCTTTAACTTTAATATATATAGATAGATATAAATGTCAATCTTTTAAAAATTTAAATAGATAATTAATTTATTTTATAATTTTAATATAATATAAATTTTTATCTTGTAAAAAGTTGGAAAAAATACTCTTATTTACATTTTTACTTAAAATCAATTATTTTCCTAAATCAATTATCTATTTGAATTTATATTTTGAGCAAAAAAAAAAAAGTCTACTGGTATATTTGTTGGAATTTGAGGGCTTGATAAATTTAGGTAAATATCGGCGACAGGCGACAGTAGAAAGTAGAAAGTCCATCGTAACGATGGACGCTGCATCATCATCCAGCTCAGCATATCGAAATCATTCATGGGCCCACCAGACTTCTTGTACGCTCACGCTGGTCACCTAAGTCCTGCTCCTACCTAACATTGACGTAGTAGCCTATACTTGTCACGTGATGCTGATTCCATGTGCATGACTTCCTTGGATGATGATGGTGTGCCATTTTCACCAAAAACGCAACTCTTCCTATTTTCTACTTGGCAATGGGCGTAAGTACGGGCTGATGTTAGGGTCGTGATGATAATTTAAAATTTGTCAGCATGACGGACGGTGGATAATGATTACACCTTCAAGCCTTGAGGAGAATTGTGGGCCTATATTAAATAAGTGAATAACTGAATATAGATAAAAAATGACAGTGGATGGGTTGAGGATCCTTTGGTTTCGAGATACTAGACTTTTATATATATATATATATATATATATTTATATATATTTATATATATGATGTGAGACACCTAGAGTTGTAAATGAACTGAACACAAACGAACGAAATAATGTCTTTGTTTGTTCGTTTATTTTTAAGTGTCATTCGTGTTCATTTCATGTTTGTTAAGAAATTTGATTTTAACATTCGTTTGTTTAATAGGATTGTTCGTTAAATGTTCATGAATAAGCTCATTCGTACTAAACGAACGTGTTCGCGAACATGCAAATGAACGTATTCGTTCTTGTTCACGAATAAGTGCTCTTGAGAACAAATTAAAATATTAAATATTAAAAGTCTTATATAAAAATTAAATACAACATAATCACCCAACAAAAAATTTTAAATACAATGCAACTTTAGTCCAAAAATTAATATCTTAAAAAAGTTCGAAAGTTAATAGTAAGAGTTGGTGTTGCTATCATTCCTCCAAATAATTTGATAAAATAAGATGAGCAGTGTTAGACTTAATATTCATAGTTATGATAGAAGAGTAAATAAGTATAATTATTGAGATAAATATCTGCCCAAAACAGTGGAAATTGGAACCCCACACAACAAGATGTAAAGAAAAACACCAACACTACATATATCTATTTTCGATGCGACAAAAAGGAGTATTGGTGATCTTACCAAAGCATTTCAACTAAAAAAACAAATTTTAAAATCAAATTCAGCAATACAACCCCAGAAATTGAAAAAAAAAAGTATTTAGAAAATCAAAATAGCTAAGTTCACAGCTTTTCAAAACATAGCACAACTTACTTAATGCTTCCAAGTAATTAAATTTCAAACCAAAAGCCTTTTAAAGTTCAAAGAAGAGGAATTTCTTTAACTTCTGCTTTATCCTACATAAAAAATTAACATTAAAATATTATAATATTTGAAATATAGAACAAATAAAATAAAACATTAAAGTTGCTTATTTTTGTTTTCCTTTTGAGACCATAGAAGTTTTGATACCAGTCACTAACACAAACGAGCATTTGCACTGTATCAGTTCCCAAAGCTAAACAATATGTATCAATAACTCTACCACCAGCACTGAAAGTTGATTCTGAAGCTACTGTAGTAATCGAAATTGACAAGATCTCGCAATCCATTTTTGACAGAATTCAGAACTTAAGGTTTTTTGCCTTCCACCAATCTAAGGCATCAAATTCTCCAGAATTTTCGTTGCAAATAAACACCTCTTCTTCCAAATACAAATCTAGTTCGAACTTAACACTATGAACTGTATCCACACTCTGAACATAATTCTCATAATAGCTTTTCCTTTTTTAACTCCACTAGCAACTGAAACAATGGTGGTATTATCACTCTGTTGCATATCATTAACATTAACCATAGATTTACCAACATTAGCTTCAGTATAGGCATTTACATATTTCTTATAAAGCTCATATAAGCTATCATGCACAATGCTAATCTGCTTAGGAGCTTCCTCTGCGAAATAAATGACACGAAGAGCGAAGTCAATCAATGTCATTTTATTCCTAGGATCAAGCACAGTAGCAATAAAGATCAACAGATTGCATTCACCCCAATATTTATCAAATTTCTTTTGCATTTTCAAAGCCATTAATCTCATATAAGGTTCTTCACTCAAAGAAGTCTCATCCAATAATTCTTTTATGCTTCAAAGCTCAGGTAGAAATAAATTTGATGTTGGATATTCAGAACCTAATAATTATAAAAGAAATAAATATTTAAACTTAATGTAATAAATATATAACATAAATGATAAAATTAATTAGAAAACTTGGAATATTAAATGCTTATTACCTGAGATGATGTTGGTAACTTCATTAAAAATTGCTAAGAATGAACAAACTTCTTCAACTTTCACCCAATCTTCATCAGTTGGCAAGGTTTTGTAACTTGAATCTCTTTCTTGATACCATGGAAAAACTTGCTTGAACTCCAATGCATATGACAACATAGCATATGTTGCATTCCACCATGTGCAGCAATCTAGAATCAACTTCTTGTTAGGCAACTGAAGCTGTTTAATAATATCGGTGAACATTGACAAACGTAGAGTTGATGCTGTGATGTGCTTCACACTTTTCCTTACATTTTCAACTATGTCTTCAATCTCAGAAAGACCATCATGTACCAAAATATTCAAAATGTGTGCATAACATCAAACATGAAAAAATTTTCCATCCAATGGAAGCTTTCTGTGAAAAGAAAGGCTATCTTTCAACATCCTCACAACTAAATCATTGTAAGAAGCATTATCAACACTAATTGTGCACACTTTTCCTTCAATACCCCATTCTTTTAAGCATTTGTACAGTGCATCATAAATGACAAGTCCACCATGAGGAGGAGGCACATCAACAAAGTTCAACACCCTTTTCTGCAACTTCCAATCTAAGTCCACAAAATGAGTAATCAACACCATCTATTGAATCTTCTGACCAAACTTCCACATATCAGTTGTAATGCTAATTCTATCAACTATTTTTAGCAATGCAATCAACCTTTTTTTCTCTACCTCAAAACTTGTCCAACAATCAGCTTTAGAAGTTGTCCTAGAGATCTTTGATAGTGAGGACTTGCAGTCTTCATCAGCAAAGTGAAGAGCTCATACTCAGTAAATGCAAACGGCAACTCATGAACCATAATCATATGAGAAACAATCTCCCTTATCTTTGCTTGATCATACTTCCAAGTTTGAACACAACTCACATTATCTGATCTAGGTGTTTGCGATTGCACAAAAATATTGGTTTGCCCATGTTCAGTAAATTGACGTTTCACATAACTATTTAAATGCCTCTTGTATTGTGTAGTAGTTCCATCTTTATGCTTGGAAAGTTTGAACTTGCAATGATTACACTGCACCTTTTCAGTCTTATCAGCAAGTTTCACTAAGTTAAATTTCTGCCAAACAGATGATGTCTTCTTCCTTGCTTTCTTCGCATAATTGCTAACTTCAATTTCGTCCTCTTCAATAGGATTAGGAGCATCTCTTTCAACATTGACAACTTCTTTTCCCTCAGTAGCAGCTATAGGAACGGATGATGAACTGACACTAGAATAAGAATAACGCAAACTCCAATCTGGCACTTGCGAAGTTAGAGATGAACTACTATGATTTTGTTCCAAGGAAAAAGACATACCTAACAATTCAAAGTTAAATCATTATCAAATATAAAATGAAAAAATTTTCAAAACAATCAATTAGTAATTAGTAAGTAACAAGTATACCACAAAATAAGAGTTGCAAAATACGATGGTGTCTGCCCCGAACTTTTTCTGGCCTCCTCGGAGATCATTTTTTTGGAGAGACTGCTAAAAAAATTTGGAAGATCATAGGAATGAGAAGTGATAAGATACACAGAGATTGCTAAAGTTAACTATCAAGGAAAAGGAACGAAAAATACATAACCTCTAAACATATCATTGACTGTAAAGCTTAATTGGATAGTGGACACTTAGAAGGAGAAAAATAGATTGGTGTTTAACTTCGAGTTTATGAATGTTGAGACCAATTCAAAAGCTTGAAAAAGAATGACTTCTTTGCTTGAAATTTTGAATATTAGCTTCAACCTATCAACAAATGTCATTGTTAAGAAACAAGTGAGAAAGCAAACGAGGTATGTCATCTTTATGCATACTTTAATAAGTTTGATGCCATATTGCCAATGTATAAGATGCAGATTATATGGTTTGAGCCTCCTATAAGGGGTATATGGAGAAAAGTTGACTTAATTCAGCATAACTAAATATAATATTTATGCTTTCTAGATTAAGTGAACAATTACTAGATGATTAGAAACTCACTTTGTACGAGCTGAAAATTAGGTACTGCCAAATTCTAGATTTAAGACCTTTTCACATACAACATATGTTAACTTATGCAGATGCACTGACTGGGAAAGGATTGTGAGGTCACAGAGTGCCTCTTCTAGTTAATTATATTGATACAAACAAAAATTTAGTGAATTGGATAATAATTTTTAGGACTATGGCTGATAAAAGAGTACATACATATATTAGCAGTCCATAAAAGGGAGAAGGAAACTTGAATATGCATGGTTGAGCATTATGGGTAGGAAACCATGGATGAAAGAGAGAACTAATCATAAGTTTCTTGTTTAAGCCTTCCTTCGCTTCTCACTTCAATTGAGGTTGTTTTCTTGTGAATTTCACCATGATCTTCTTTATGTTCTTTTTACCTTTTGCATCTTATGATGGTTATGCTTTTCATTATCATATGATGGGACAACTTATTTAGATAATTGATTAACTTTTGCAGGATCAAGATGTACATATTCAAAATAGTAGGTAGGCCTTCTAGACTTAGGTGTTCTTTCTATCAACCATGTACCGACACTTGATACTTTTTCATATTTCTATCAACCATGTACCAGCACTTGATACTTTTTTATATTTCTATATTTCTTTTCTATCAACCATGTATCGGCACTTGATACATGTGTTGACACCTAATTTTGTCCTACTTTTTTTATTATTGTTACTTTTATGTTATTTATTCTTATTATTGTTTTTATATATATTATTTATTTCTCATTTTTATCTTTATTTTTATTTTTATTTTTATTTTTATTTTTATTTTTTTGTTTTTTATTATTTTTTTATTATTTGTCTAATGTCCAATCTCCTGCCAGCCATCCCATCACCACTGGCCACCAGTTCCTGTCACCATCTCTGCCAGCCCCTCCTCTCCAAGCTGTCCCGTCTGTCACCAGCCTCACCACCCAAGCTTCAAGTCCCCCTACAAGAACCCTCTCACTCTTCAGCTCACAGGGGAGCCTGACCCGAACCGGAGCCCCTAATTTCATCCTCACAACCCGAGACTTCTGGTAGCCAAGCCAGCCACCACCGGAGCCCCTAATTTCATCCTCACCACCAGAGAAGCCTCGGACCACACACAGGACCCGAAACCCCCTTTCCCTCAAAAACACAAGGCCACCCGAAACCATCCCCGTTCAACCACAGCAACCACCGAGCTCCTTTGCTACCCCCTGCCATCGCCCACATTTCACTCACCCGAGACCCACTCAACCAGAAACCCCCAACATCATCCTTACCATCGAGCCGTACCCGAGACCACCACCACCATCACTGAAGCCCTAAAAACACCTAGCCCTAAAACCGGTCCCAAACCAAGCCCATCACTCACCATACCTTCAACAAAAAAACAAACAACAACAAAACCAGCAACCACAGCCACAACCAAAAACCATCAATCACAAAAAAAAGAGGGAAACAAAAATAAAAAAAAAGGTGGAGGAGGTTTCAGTTTTGGTCAGATTTGTGGGGTTAGGAAGGGTTTTTTGGTAAAACAGAGGCTAGATTTGGGTAGAGGAGGTAAAAAGGCTTAGGAAAGGGGAGACCTTTTTGGTTTTCGTCGCCGGCGAACGGCGGTCGGTGGCGGCAGACGGCGGTCCGGCAGCATCGAAAATCGCCTGGCCGGGGCAGCTTTGAGAGCTCTGAGAGTTTTTTTTGTATGAAAGGAGAAAAATGAAAGAGTAAAAAAAAAGAAGGTTTTTATAGCTAAAAAAAAATTTTGGCTGACCCGCGCGTGACCCGGATCCGACCCGGGATCCGCGCGCCGCTCCAGCATTGTCGACCTGACCCGTTTCTGATCCGCGACCCGTTACAGCCCACCAGGCTCGGCCTGTTCGCAGCCCACCGGACTTGGACCTCCATTCTTGGGCTCTCACATTCGGGCTGCATTTCCTTATTGGGTTAGAACCCAATTGATTTGGGTATATTTTTCTTAGCCCTTTATTTGTTTTATTACTATTAGTATTATTATTAGTATTATTATTATTATTGGGTTTTATTATTATTATTACTATTAGGTTTTGTTATTATTATTATTATTGTGCTTTTATTATTATTATTATTATTATTATTATTATTATTATTATTATTATTATTATTATTATTATTATTATTATTATTGCATGTTGTAAAATAAACGTTTTTTTTTGAAAAATTTTCTTTTATTAGCATTTTCATCAATTATTATTATTGATTAGAAAACGTATTTAAAAATAATGAAATTTAAATTTGAGTAAAAAATGGAATTCTTCCGATGATGGGATGTCATGAAACTCACAAGTAGTGATTTCTTGATTGATCCCTAGGTGAAAAGAGTCGTACTAAATGTTACCAGAGTATTGGGATATTTAGTATGATTTTTCAATAATTTAAATTTTTATTAAAAATGAAAATAAATAATTTATATATAAAAAAACAACAAAGAAAAATAAATAATGAAATTTAAAAAAACAATAGTCCGATGATGGGATGTCATGAAACTCACAAGTAGTGATTTCTTGACTGATCCTTAGGTGAGAAGAGTCTACTAAATGTTACTAGAGTATTGGGATATTTAGTATGATTTTTCAATAATTTAAATTTTTGTTAAAGATTAAATCAATAAGTTTTTTTAATTAATAATAAAAATTAAATTTAATTAAATGAAATTCGTCCGATGATGAGATGTCATGAAACTCACAAGTAGTGATTTCTTGACTGATCCTTAGGTGAGAAGAGTCTACTAAATGTTGCAAGAGTATTGGGATATTTAGTATGATTTTTCAATAATTTAAATTTTTGTTAAAGATTAAATCAATAAGTTTTTTAATTAATAATAAAAATTAAATTTAATTAAATGAAATTCGTCTGATGATGGGATGTCATGAAACTCACAAGTAGTGATTTCTTGACTGATCCCTAGGTGAGAAGAGTCGTGCTAAATGTTACCAGAGTATTGGGATACTTAGTATGATTTTGCAATAATTTAAATTTTTATTAAAAATAAAATAAATAAGTTTTAAAAGAAAATAGAAAAAAAGAAATTAATAATAAAGTCCGATGATGGGATGTCATAAAACTCACAAGTAGTGATTTCTTGACTGATCCCTAGGTGAGAGAAGTTCACTAAGTATTACCAGAGTATTGGGATACTTAGTGCAATTTTTCAATAATAAAATTTTTTATTTAAAATAAATAAAAAATATTCATATAAAAAATAATAATTAACAAAATTTCATTTGCATCATTTATTATCTGTTTGCATCATATGCATTCATAATAATTTTTGAAACTAGTGTGAATCTTCCGATGATGAGATTTTATAGAACTCACAAGTAGTGATTCTTAAGAAATCTCTAGGTGAGGAAATTATCTGAAATGCTACCAGAGTATTGGGGTAGTTCGAAATAATTTTCAATACAAAAGACTTTCACTTATTTCAAATAAAAAAAATAAAATTTAAATGTTTCAAAATTAATACAAATAAAAAATGATTTTGAATAAAAAGAATAAAATTAATTGCAATAAAATAGGAATTATTTTTAAATATTAATTTAAGATCATTTTATTAAAATTAAAGGATAACACATGATTATTATGGTACCGTTTTTTAACGGGCGTCGTAGGGGTGTTAATCCTTCCTCACGCGTAACCGTACTCCCGAACCCGATTTTTGTTTTCGCAGACCAAAGAAATTGTCTTTTTAATAAAACTTAATTAATTTCGAGATTTTGTTAAAAAGATAAATATTTTTAGGTGACCAATCACACCTAGACAAAAAAAAGATTGGTGGCGACTCCCTTTGTTTTTAAATGTTTTCAAAATCGTCGAGCGCGAAGCCGTTACGACAACATGTATAGGATCAACATATCAAAAACGAGAATCAAGCTAAAACTAGAGCTAAGAAACGAGAATCAAGCATGGAAGCACTCAGGCTTTCAACTCAAAAAAGGTAAGACGCACATGGGTTTGGGACCAAAGGGTTAAGATTCTTGGAGAGTGATTACCTTAAGGATGGAGACTGGAGAGAAGCTACTCCTGCTGCTGATTGTCGATCGGGATTGAGAGATGTCGCTTGCCGTTACAGAGAGAAAGCTAGGGATTGGTATTTGGTAATTCAAAATAGAAAGGAATGATTTTAGGGTTAAAACTACATTTGAGCCGATAGTCTTCTTTCATTAGAGGCAAAAAAAATCATCTCACCT
The DNA here is from genome assembly GCA_032173925.1 of Heritiera fomes. Classification (NCBI taxonomy): domain Eukaryota; kingdom Viridiplantae; phylum Streptophyta; class Magnoliopsida; order Malvales; family Malvaceae; genus Heritiera; species Heritiera fomes. The sequence continues at coordinate 10,962,928 of JAPDPM010000015.1, read as the reverse complement.
ATGTACGTAAGTAAAACAGTGAGTTTTGTAGATTTTTAATTATTTTATGAATTTTCTGAATATTGAATTTTTTTATGAAAAAAAAGTTTAAATTATATATATAAATATTTTTTTTATATTATGAGTTTATTTTTTAATAAATTGTTTTCATATTTTTCTAATTAGAGTTTATTAATTTTTATAAATATTATGGATATAAATGTTATAAATATTATTTGTGAATTTTGAATTATTTTATGAAAAAAATTTAAATTATGAATATAAATATTATTTTATTAATTTATTTAATTAGTTTTCATATTATGAAATTTTTATTAATTTTTTCATTGCATTTAATTTCTAAAATCTTATTATCATAAACATAATTAACTAATTTAATTTCATAATTAATTTTATTATGTTTTTTAATTTTTTTAAGAGAGTTCTAACTCTCAAGCATAATTAATAAATATGTAATAACACAACCTCATATACAGGATTCATCTGTCATTTCACAAAGATCATTTGATTTAAAGCTATATACTATTCAACTTTTATCTTAATATAAAATGTTTTCAATTTCAATCTATAAACATATATTAGAATATAATGTATTTCTAATTTCAAACATATAATTTCTTATGATATATTCATGTAATATAGATTAACTTGATCTATGATTATAACAACCTCTTGGCTTAGTGGCTAAGGATGAGTTGTAGCATATTGTAAGTCTTGGGTTCAAACCCAAGCACTCCCATCTCCAGTTATTTAATATTTCCTTTGTAACCAAAAAATAATATTAGACTATTAAATAGATATTGGCTCTAAATCCTTTTTTTTAAGTCAAATAAAGTTTTTTTTTTCAATTTATTATAAAGAGTTAAGCAACCACATTATTATTTTAAGCATAATTAACTAATTTAATTTATAATCATTATATTATTATATTTTGTTTTTTTTAAGCTAACAAAATTATATTGTTTAAAAGATTTATATATGATGCACTAACAATGTATAGTCTCTATACACTGTCAATGCATCAGAAGTCGATACTTCATTAATAAGCCCGTATGAGCAAATTGAAAAAATTTGAGCAAATTGAAAAAAATTTATTTCTATTTATGTTTAAGGGCTTTATATTTTTTTTAATTTGTTTATTGACGAGCTGTTGACTTCTGGTACATTAAATGTATAGAGACTATACACTGTCAGTGCATCATATACAAACTCTTATATAAATATGTTTAAAAATAGGTACTAATTATTTAGATTAAAGTCCTCAAGATAAGATATATATTATATAACTTATATAATATAAGTAATTTTAATATACATTATATAACTTTTATAATATATATTATATATTATGTAACTTATATAATTTATATAACATAAGTAATTTAATTTTATATGTTATACAACTTATATAATATAGGATATATTATATAACTTATATAATATAAGTAATTTTAGTATTTTAATAAATAATTTTAGTATTTTAATAAATAATATAAGTAATTTTATATGTTATACAACAAATAATATTTTAAACGAACAAACAATAAACGAACAAATAACAAACAAACAACAAATGACACTTTAAACGAACGAACAATAAACGAATGAATAACAAACAAACAACAAATAATATTTTAAATGAACGAATATTAAACAAATATAAATGAGCTTATTTGCGAATAGTAATAGACGAACCACACTTCTGTTCATATTTAGTTCGTTTAATAAACGAACGCTAAAATGTTGTTCGTTTCGTGATCGTTCATTAAACTTAATAAACGAACATAAACGAATAAAAACCGAACGGATTCATGAACGGTTCATCAAACGTTTTGTTTATTTACAATCCTAGAGACACCTTAAAAGAGTGTTAAGTATTACCATCACATAATCATGCTGGCTCGTTTCGCCAGGGAATCTTTGTTTGTTTTTTTGTTTTTAATTTAAATAATAATAAATAATGATTTTTACTTAAAATTTTTTATTTTTAACTTTTAATATTTATATATATTAATATGAATATAATAATATTTTTATAGTTAAAAGTTATATTTATTTTTTAAAAATTAAATTTTCAATAAAATTTGATTTTTTTAAATGAAATGTTTTCAAAATATTTATTTTGTTAAAAAAAGATTTTTTATTTCAAACATATAACTACAATTTTTTACTTTTTTTTATTTTTTATGATTTAAATTTAAAATAAATTTATAATTTTAAGTTAAATATATTTATTTTAGAAAAAATAAAAAAAATTCAAATTACATTTTAAAAAGTACTTTGATTTTCATAAAAATCTTATTCTTTTATTTTTTTTCCTTTTCTTTTCTTTTATTGCCGACAATAGAAAAAAAATCTAAAAATAAAAAAGAATAGAAAAATAAAAAAGTAAAAATAAGAAAAAAATACTAGTTAAATTTAAAAGTTCAAATTTTGTAAATTAAAAAAAATATAATTCATAATAATTTTTATATTCAAGTAAAAAAATGGTTTTAAGCATTGATTATTTAAAAAAAGTGAAAAACATTAATTTTTAAAAAATATTATTTTATCTAAACTATATTTTTTCTTTATTAAAAAATAAAAAAAAGAGAGAAAGAAATAAATAAAGAAAAAAGAGGTAAAAAAAGAAAGAAAAAATTGTGAAAAATAAAAAATTAAAATAACCAATTAATCAATAACTGTTGCCATTTTATTAAAAGTTTAAGTTAAGTTAATTTAAACTTTAAGAGTAAAACATAAATATCTATCACGTAATCACATGGGATTTAAAATATTCATTAACTTTTGGAGAAAATTAAAACACTGCGTATTAAAAGGGTGATTAATCTTCTTTACAATCCAATTTTTCCTTTTATGTTTGCACTAAACTTAAGATAACATAATAATCATTCTATCGTATTCTTCATTTTTTGCACCTAACATGGTCTTAATATATTTGTATGCTTTCCTCTTTAGAATTGCAATGATAATGGTTCTATGGCATGCATGCATGCACAGACAGAGATGCAAAATCATAAGCATGACAATATAAGACCCATAACACGAGAAAAAAATCTTTCCTAGCGGCAAAGCTAGAAGTATAAAAACCATAAATTTTATAAATTGCGGCTAAGTACTTAATATAGTTATATATCACGCATAATTTTCAAGTTCAGGATTTCGAATTATTCAAAATTTTCGTCATCATAATTATTAGGCACAAAGTGATTGTATGAGTTGTTTTTATTTATCTTATTGTTAAAATATAAAAAACAGTAGTCTACAACTTAATTAGATTTTGTGTCAATTTATTTATAAATAATGATTAAAATTAAATTATGGTCGTCATTTTAATTAATCGAACATAAATAAAATAAATCATTGTATTTTGATCATTGAAATTAAATTCAAGGTGGTGTAATTATATCTAACACAAGAACATTATTGGTGGGATTTTCAAGCCCTTCCAGATATATGTTCAGTAGAGTTACAAGCAATCAATTTGCTATGTTACTAACCTGGCAAGAGCCAAGAAGGGTTTAGAAAGATAATTTGTGAGTTGAATGCAATGGCAGTTATTGATTTGATATGCGTTGCAGTTATCGATTGCAGTATTGGTGATATTATGTGAACACATTGGCTAAGGGTCAGTTTGGAACATCGATCAGCACCAGTCGCACTTTTTAGCTAAAGACAAAAGATAGAGAAGAAAAATTACACTTTCTCCCCCTAATTTCAAAATTTTTAATTATTTTATTTTAAAATAAAAATAATTAATTATCATTTTATTCTTTTCGATCTTATTAGAATCAATTTCACTGTCCGTCTAAATTAACCCTAAAATAAATTGTACAATGGGTTTGGGTTATGAGCAATTTCAAACTCTTTTAAATTGTGTGAGATTATTATTTTTTAATTGAAGAAAAGAAATCTTTTCTTGTAGCTTCAATATGACTTTAGTGTATTTATGCATTTTCTTTTGTATTTAAAAAATTAAAAGATCAACGTTGTATGAACAAAAGATTGTATTATTTGCACCATACTTAAAGGGCAAGGCTTTATTGGATCGTAATAGTACTGAGTTGGATTGTTGCATGATGCTTTTGTAGATGGTTATTTTTGGTAGTAACTAATTAATGATGTGTGCGAAAAGTCTAAGTATTCTTCTTTGATTGCATAAGGCAAAAGGGGGCATGAACATGATCATGAATAATTGTGGGGACGTTTACGTAGGAATGTACTATGAATTAAAGCACTCTTTCATTATTGCTTAGGTTGGTAGAATTTGACTTCTCTGTCTTTACTATTTGCCGTCTTTTATAACTAAACCGATCCTTCTGCTTTCAAAAGACAATTTGTTCAGTTTTGAGATAAAATGCCTTTCATTTCAACGGGCTGAGTAATAATTCCGTGTGTCAACAATAATGGGTGATTTAGGTTTAAGCTTTTGGAAAACATGGGAGGATTTTGATTAATCATAATCTTTTATGATTGAAAACTTTCATTTTAATAATTGAATTTTGCAAATGAGTTGATATTAGTTAATATATTATATTTGTAGTAGGATTTTTCATTAAATGCCGTTGTAATAAATGATATGTTAATAATTAATATATTGATTTTCAATGTATTTATAATAATTATTTAATATAATAATTTAGTCTTTTATTAAGTTTTTTTTAAATGTATAAGAAAAATGTATTGAGTAATTTTTGCCCTACTAAGATACACGAATTAAACAGATATGTATATTTGTGAATGATAGATCTATAAGTGGGTAATGATTTAATTTATGATAAATTTTTTTAATAAACATTAATATCAAAGTTCATTGTCAATAACTTTCACAAAATAGAGGAATACCAGGAGCTGCGATCGCCCAAATTTAAGAGTGAATAGAATGTAAGTACATCATACAGATTATACATGCTTCTACACTATATGAAACATGTTAAATAAATAAAACCAAAAGCGACAAGATCTAACCTCTAGCCATTGCACTCTGTAACTTAGCTGTTGAAGCGATTTTCGAATCTGACGACAGGATTCTACACCTTCTTCGAGTCTTCCAAGCACTCAAAAACCTCACTAAATGGCGTGTTTTTCTGAGATTAACATACTTGGGGACCGGAAGGAGCCCTTTTTTATTACTAACGAGAGCATACTAATTATGGCAATAAAATCACGTTTAAACCATCACAAAATCGTGTTTTAATAGCCAAATATTGAGTTGAGATTCAGTGTGAAATTATGGACCATATCCGGATATGGTCAACCAAATATTTATTTCCATAATAAGGAGATATACTAACATTCTCCCACTTGGTCCATATATTTCACTTATAGAATAAACAAATCACATGAATCATGACGACAGTTCCTTAAGTGGTGAGTATTATCTTCCATGTATTACTATGTAAAATGTTTCTAAATCAACCAATTTTTACTTAATTAGTAAACCTTATGTTTATTCTCGGTCCAAACAATAAGGATATTTCTCAAATAAAACTTTAGTGTATACAAATCAAATGAGAAACATTATAGTATTTGTGACGTCCCCGTCACTTCATCTTATCACTTATCTTTTTCCTTCTTTATTTAGATTTAGTTTATCCAGTGTCATTCTTCCCTCAATCTTAAGCTAATCATTTAATAGCTTATGAAATTTTATTCAATTTCCATAAACATAAAATGATATATATAAATATCATTCCATTTCCACAGGATCTCATACATCATCTTAACTTACATCCCCGACATCTTATATACATAAATTCTACTTGTACTGTACTGTAGCTGAATTTCAATTTAACTTTACATAGGAATATATAAGTATACCTTCTATACTAACTGGGAAGCGTATCGAGAAGGTACACTTCGATTCTTCAAGCACAAGCTCCTCTAGTCGGAGCGTGGTTCACTTCAGGTAGTCTGTAGGAAAATAGTCGTAAAAGAGTGAGTTTACGCTCAGTAAGAAAAGTATGTAAAAGAGCGTACTATGCCTCTATATGCATTTTTCCTACTTGGCTCTATAATGTCATGTAAAGCATTATAAAGCATGCATCATAAACTTCTTTCATGCATTGTTTGTAACCATGCATATTCATTTAAAATGACATGGCAAGCATACTTTCTTTAAAACATCATACTTCATATCATACTTAAAAACATACATCATATACTTCTTCATACATACATCTTGTACTTTGTAATAGATGGAGACTATGTACAATGTTTAAGCGATTGAGTCGTCATATGAACCGTTCATTCCCATTCATATGACTCATATGACTCTAATCATGCATTAGTACATTGGTATACCATGTAGAGGTCAGGGATTCTCTCCTGCCTTAATAATACCATAGTGAGCACTAGTCAGGTGTCACTTATGGTCTTGAGGACCGGACTAGGGTTCCTCACTTAACATACATATTACTGAGGACTTGATCAGAGTCTCTCAGCCATCAGAAATGCATAATCATTACGCAGTCCATAGCCTCAAAACATTTATAATATTCTTTTCAGAAAACACCTTTGTGTTTAAATTGAATAAGCTTTGAAACATCTTTTCATACATGGCAGTCGACTGGTCTTATAGGGCAGTCAACTGCTGCTTCATAACTTTATTTCTCGAAATTATTTTCTTTTCGAAAAATACATAAGGGCAGTCGACTGGTCCATATAGCAGTCGACTGGTTTTCAAACAGAATGCTTCTTAAGAAATAGCAGTCGACTGGTCCATATAGCAGTCGACTGTTTTTGAAACAGAATGCAATTTGGTAAATAGCAGTCGACTGGCCCATATAGCAGTCGACTGGTTTGAAACAGAATGCTTCTGGGAAAATAGCAGTCGACTGGTTTGCCTCGGTTTTCGAAAAACGACGTTTTGTTTGTCTCTAGGCAGTCGACTTCCCTCTATGGCAGTCGGCTGCCCCTAGCTTAATTGGTACTAGGATACAAGTCCGAAAATGCATCTTTTCCTGTACAAAATCAACTAATACTTCTCTCCAAAACATGTAAAAACATCATAAATCATGCGGACATAGCCACCTTACGTCCGTTACATAAATTCCTTACCTTAATTCCTTCGGAAACGCGAAATCACTTGGCGCGTTAACCCTAGCTTTTCACTTCTTCAACCTGAAATCATCATACCATTTCAAACCTCAAATTAAACAACATACACATGTCCTACTAGCTCAGTACAACTCCTTATCATGAACCAAATTGTAAAAATCATCTTCTTCTCTTACCTTCACTAGAGACCAAAATTTCGATTGTTGAGATCTCCTCCAATACTTGGATTCACTTTATCAAACTTTGGATATCACCTAGTCTAACGACAAGGATTATTTTTCGTTAAATGAACTTAGTGAATTGGTGAGGGAGTAAGGTGGTTTAGCAAGGAGCTTGGAATGGAAAACTTGAAAGATTGGATATGGCACGAGAGGGAGAGCTGGGAAGAAGGTGGCTGACGTTGGTGATAGCTGATGAAGATGGTGAGTCATGCAAGATGCATTTAATGCATGCTAATCTCATTAATCATTTCAGCCCTTTCTTTCCTCTTTAACTCATCCATTTGACCATTTAATTCCTCTTTTTCTTCTTCCATTCATGCATAAGCCACATGTAGTTAATTAACCAATAAAATCTGTTTTGTTCTTTTATTTTCCTGATATTAACATATTGTATTTGACTCATTGACATTCAACTTCATTATTTCTTCTATATTCCATACATCAATCATATATTATTCATACATCAACTTCACATCAATTTCATATTCATTTAATCATATTAGCTTAGAACACTTTACATACATGGAGGAATACATGGAAATTGAGGATCTCACAGTATTAATAAGAGTTTCAATTACAATCAAAATGTGGGACCAAGTCCCATTATCTCTACATGATCCTTAAATTTAAACGGTGGCATGCCCTTAGTCAAAGGATCAGCTAACATCAATTCAGTGCTAACGTGTTCAATGACCACTCTTTTATCTCTAACACGTTCTCTATGTCGTACAAATGGGATTGCTTCTGTGTTGAACCGCCTTGGTGGATATGAAGATGACCTTGAATGTTCTTGAGTGCCTTGAATCACCTTAAATTTTGATCTCCTTGGTAATCACGAACAAATGCAGAAATGGCTTCTAGGCGTGCTGCTATAATGCCACTTTCCTTAGGATTATTTCGCCCCCACCAATTATGGCATGCAACAGGGGTTTATCGAATATCCCTATGATACAAAGAAGCCCTTGTTTAAAATCACTTTGCACTAGTGAAATTAACCACTAAATACCCTTGACAAGTACAAAAGTATCTTGTCTTAGTCACTATCTTCTGCAGCAAATAATGCCTAAGAAACTTATCTTTAGTTTGAGAGTGAGAGGGAAGAAAGAATATCAGAATTATTCTGGTATATTTTGATATATCTCAAGTATGAACTTGACATCTCTATTTATAGAGATTAATTCCAAGTGATGCAACCTTTAATCAAGTGATATGATTTTTCAATTGTGTTGTTTGATTCATCAAACACAATTGTTCAACAAGGTCCCAACCTTTGGAGACAAATGGTAATGTTGCTTAACCATTTAGAAGTTGAATAACATCTTTTGGATGAGCTTGTAACTCTTTAATCAAGAAACTAGCCGTTGTATACACTTTTTATACTGGGTAGTCGGATGCCCGAAAATGACAGTCAAATGCCCTAGTGTATTTTTAAAACAGTAAGCAAGTCCAGGTATGGCAGTCGACTGCTCTCTCATGGCAGTCGACTGCTCTAACATAAATTTTACACAGAAGCTTAATCGTATTATGGGCAGTTGACTGCCCTATAAAGGCAATTGACTGCCCCTCCAAGGAAGTCGACTTCCTTCCCAAGGCATCCGACTTCCTTAGTGTAAATTTTTTACAGAATGTTTTCTGCACATGGGCAGTTGACTGCCCTTCCAAGCTTCAATTTATCGATTTTACTTCGATTTTCTTAACCCGGAACCTTACCAAGGCATTAGTTTCTTAATTCCATTGATTAAACTTTATATTTAATCAATAATTCATCCACTTTTTGAAAATATTCTAACAATCCCCCACCATTTTCAAAATAAAGTAAATCCGATACTTAAGGAATCCTTATGCATAAATGAAGGTATCAATCCTGATTTAAAACCTCCACCTTAGTGAAAAAGTGCTGTTGAGTTAATCAGAACGGCATGGTAGAACTAGTTCTTTGAACCAGCGGTTCTATATGATTAGTCATACATTAATTCACACATAAGACTTCAAAACTTGTCAAGAGTCATTTAGCAAAAGCTCGACACGTTTACTAGCCATGTGTCTTGTATCTATTCGTGAGTGCTTGAGAGCCAAGCCCTTAGCTCCTAGAAGCGGCACCACTTCCACTCATATAGGTGAACTCCATCAAGAATGCAACCGTATAAGCATTCCAACACTATATTTACGTGTTATGGGTCCATTAAGAGTAAAAACTCAACCTCCTTCTTTATCATACAGTTTCAAGCACTTTATCACTTGGGAATAATTATTTAAAATAAGTACTTGCAGCCACATTCATATGATGTATTTGGACTCGTTAAAACTCAAGACTTAATGTCCAATTAAGCGTTGAGTTGAGGTTCCATCATGTGTGACTAAGTTAATGGGCTTGAGTCCCATCCCCTTGCAAGTCTTAGGCACAACTTCTCTTGTAAGTCCTTTTGTCAATGGATCCGCCAAGTTTTCACTAGACTTGACAAAATTTATGGTGATCACCCCATCTAGAATAAGTTGTCTAACATAACTATGTCTTAGACCAATATGTCTAGACTTCCCATTGTAAACTTGGCTATAAGCCTTTGATAATGTTGCTTCACTATCACATCGAATTGAAATAGGCGACATTGGCTTTGGCCATAAAGGAACCTCATAAAGTAGATTTCTCAACCATTCAGCTTCCTTACTTGCCGAAGCTAATGCCATAAATTCTGAAGCCATAGTAGAATCTGTTATGCATGTTTGTTTCTTAGATCCCCAAGAAACTGCACCCCCACCAAACATGAATATCCATCCACTTGTGGATGAAAAATCGTCCATGTTGGTGATCTAACTTGCATCTGTATATCCTTCTAAGACCGAAGGTTCACCACTATAAACAATGCCATAATCAATGGTTTTCTTCAAGTATTTTAATACTCTAGAAATGGCATTCCAATGCAAGTTACTAAGGTTGCTAATATATCTACTAAGCTTGCTAATTGCAAAAGCTATATCCGGTCTTGTGCATGTCATAGCATACATCAAACAACCTATAACTCTTGCATATTCAAGTTATGCAACTGGCATTTCCTTATTTGAAGTTAATTTCAAATTAGGATCATAAGGTGTTGCAACCGTTGCACTATCAAAATGATTAAATCTTTTGAGAATCTTCTCAACATAATGTGATTGAGATAAGATCAATTTATTATCCATTCTATGAATCCTTATACCCAAAATCACATCTGCAACACCCATATCTTTCATGGCAAAGTTATTTGACAAAAAATTCTTGGTGTTTTCCACTTGTTCTAAGTCCGTGCCAAAAATTAACATGTCATCAACATACAAACAAATGATCACACCTTTACCATATTCAAACTTACTATAAACACATTTATCAGATTCATTAATAATAAATCCGTTTGTTAGAACAACTTCATCAAATTTTTGATGCCATTGCTTAGGGGCTTGCTTAAGTCCATACAAAGACTTAATAAGTTTACACACTTTCTTTTCTTGTCCTGGAATCACAAACCCTTCAGGTTGTTCCATATACACCTCTTCATCCAATTCACCATTTAAGAATGCAGTTTTTACATCCATTTGGTGAATTTCCAATTTATATATATAGAGGCCAATGCCATAAGCATTCTAATTGTAGCAATTCTTGCTACCGGTGCATATGTATCAAAATAATCGATTCCATGCTTTTGTGTAAATCCTTTAGCAACAAGTCTAGCCTTAAATTTGTCTATAGTACCATCCAGTTTCATTTTCTTTTTGAAAATCCACTTGCAACCTATTGGTTTGCAACCTGGAGGCAAATCTACTAAAATCCATGTATTATTTCCCATAATTGAATCCATCTCATCACTTATAGCTTCCTTCCAAAAAGCTATATCTTGAGACTTCATAGCCTCTTCAAATGTCCTAGGATCGGATTCCATATTGAAGCAATATTCAATATGATTATCTATTTTTTCTCTTGTTCCTTCAATAAGAAACATGTGAAAATCTGACCCATAAGTTTTAGCTTTTCTAGCTCTTTTACTTACTCTAGGTACAAGGTTTTCTTCTTCTTGAAATTTGGAAGAATCATGTTCAAAATCTTTTGAACTATTTTGAGCAACGTCTTTTGCATGAGGAACTGAATTAAATCTTCCTTCATCAAATAAGGCATCTTTCGATTCAATAACTGTATTAATTGAAATCGAATCATTTGGTTTAATGACCAAAAACCTATAAGCCTTACTATTTTGTGCATAACTAATAAATATGCACTCAACTCCTCTTTCACCTAATTTCTTTCTTTTAGGTTCAGGAACTTTAACTATTGCTCTACAACCCCATACCTTAAGATAACTTAAGTTGGGTTTCCTTTTCTTCCATAATTCATATGGGGTTACTTTGTTCCTTTTGCTTGGAACTCTATTTTGAATGTGACATGCAGTCAACATTGCCTCACCCCAAAAACCTTGTCCTAATTCGGAATAGGACATCATGACATTCACCATTTCAGTTAGTGATCTATTTTTTCTTTCAGCCACACCATTAGATTGAGGACTGTATGGTGGGGTTAGTTCATGTACAATTCCAACAGATTCAAAATATAATGGATCAAAGTATTCTCCTCCCCTATCAGTTCTCAAGGTTTTAATTCTAGTATCACAATGCAATTCTACTTCATTCTTATATGTTTTGAACTTTTCTAATGCTTCATTCTTAGAATGCATCAAATAAACATAGCAAAACCTAGAGAAATCATCAATAAAAGTAACATAGTATTTCTTTCCTCCTATAGATGGGGTTCCATGCAAATCACCTACATCACTATGTACTAATTCAAACAATTTAGAACTTCTTTCCACCTTAGGAAATGATTTCCTTGTTATCTTTGTAAGCATGCAAGTTTTACATTTTCTATCACTTGTTTTTATGAAAGGAATCAAATTCAATTTAGACATGTTAATCATTCTAACATAATGTATATGACCTAATCGACTATGCCATAAATCAAAAGAATCAACCATGTAAATAGAATCATTCATCTTATTATTGATGGAAGATATATTAAGTTTAAACATGCATTCATTGGCATAACCCTTCCCAACAAAGATTCCACCCTTGGATAATATAAATTTATCCCCTTCAAACACTAACTTGAAACCAAATTTGTTGAGCAAACTTACAGACACAAGATTTTTCCTAACTTCTGGAACATAATAAACATTAGTTAAAGTTAATATCTTTCCAGAAGTAAAATTTAAATCTATTGTCCCTTTGCCTTTGATTTCAGTTGTTGAAGAATTCCCCATGTACAGCACATTGCCTTCCTTTTCCTCTTGGAAAGTTTTGAACAGAGCTTTGTTTGTGCACACATGTTTTGTAGCACCAGAATCAATCCACCATGTTTCCTTGTCTTCAAGGACATTGATCTCAGAAATTATAGCAACAAAGTTGTCCTTGGTTGCCATGGATGCACCTTTCTTCTTTTTGAAGATGTAGCAGTCCTTCTTAAAGTGCCCTTGTTTTCCACAATGGAAACATGCACCCTTTTTCTTTTTGAATTTCTGACCTTTGATGGAATGCTCCTTTTTCTTTGTGGATTTCTTGCTGGGTTGAACATCCTCCACCACATGGACCTTGGAGATGTTAGTCTTCTTTTCTTTTTCATTTTCCTTGCGATATTGTTCCTCTATCCGAAGATAGCTTGCAAGGTACTCAAGAGTTATATCTTCCTTTTTATGTTTCAAGGTCCTCTTGATATCTTTCCAAGTTGATGGGAGTTTATCAATGATAGAAGATACAATAATTGATTCATCCATAGACATATTATATTGCTTGAATTTATTTAGGATGATTTCAATCTCAGCAAATTGTTCCATGACAGAATTGGATTCATTCATTTTGAAAGAATTCCAACTTGTCACTAGAAACTTTTTGCTAGTTGCATCTTCTGCCATGTACCTTGCATCTAACTTATCCCACAATTCTTTTGCTGTAGTAACTGTGATATATGTATCAAATAGGGAATCAGACATACCGTTTAAAATGCAACCCCTACAGGTGTAGTCATCGTTTTCCCATTTCTGTCTTTGATGAACTTCCTCACTTGATTCATTTTCTTTCTCTTTTGGCTTTGGAGTAGTGAGGACATATGCAATGTTGAGTGTGGTGAGGAGAATCCACATCTTTTGTTGCCATCTTAGAAAATTCCCTCCATCAAATCTTTCCAATTTCTGAAAGTTGGTAGCCATCTCTCTCAAGGAATCCATCTTCATTACAGCCAAGTTAATCCTAAGATTGTCGTACAAATGGGATTGCTTCTGTGTTGAACCTCCTTGGTGGATATGAAGATGACCTTGAGTGTTCTTGAGTGCTTTGAATCACCTTGAATTTTGATCTCCTTGGTAATCACGAACAAATGCAGAAATGGCTTCTAGGCGTGCTACTATAATGCTACTTTCCTTAGGATTATTTCGCCCCCACCAATTATGGCATGCAACAGGGGTTTATCGAATATCCCTAGGATACAAAGAAGCCCTTGTTTAAAATCACTTTGCACTAGTGAAATTAACCACTAAATACCCTTGACAAGTACAAAAGTATCTTGTCTTAGTCACTATCTTCTGCAGCAAATAATGCCTAAGAAACTTATCTTTAGTTTGAGAGTGAGAGGGAAGAAAGAATATCAGAATTATTCTGGTATATTTTGATATATCTCAAGTATGAACTTGACATCTCTATTTATAGAGATTAATTCCAAGTGATGCAACCTTTAATCAAGTGATATGATTTTTCAATTGTGTTGTTTGATACATCAAACACAATTGTTCGATTCATCAAACACAATTGTTCAACAAGGTCCCAACCTTTGGAGACAAATGGTAATGTTGCTTAACCATTCAGAAGTTGAATAACATCTTTTGGATGAGCTTGTAACTCTTTAATCAAGAAACTAGCGGTCATATACACTTTTTATACTGGGCAGTCGGATGCCCGAAAATGGCAGTCGAATGCCCTAGTGTATTTTTAAAACACTAAGCAAGTCCAGGTATGGCAGTCGACTGCTCTCTCATGGCAGTCGACTGCTCTAACATAAATTTTACACAGAAGCTTAATCTTATTATGGGCAGTTGACTGCCTTATATGGGTAGTTGACTGCCCTATAAAGGCAGTTGACTGCCCCCCCAAGGAAGTCGACTTCCTTCCCAAGGCATCCGACTTCCTTAGTGTAAATTTTTTACAGAATGTTTTCTGCACATGGGCAGTTGACTGCCTTATATAGGCAATTGACTGCCCTTCCAAGCTTCAATTTATCGATTTTACTTCGATTTTCGTAACCCGGAACCTTACCAAGGCATTAGTTTCTTAATTCCATTGATTAAACTTTATATTTAATCAATAATTCATCCACATTTTGAAAATATTCTAACACTCTAATGGCTAAGTACTTAATGTCGATATGCTTACTTCGACTTCCACTCTTATTGTTCTTAGCCATGAATACCGCAACTGAATTGTCACAATATATCCTCAATGGCTTAGATATGGAGTCAACAACTCTAAGCCCACCAATGAAACTCTTAAGCCATACACCATGTGAGGTAGCCTCAAAACAAGAAACGAACTTGGCCTCCATAGTGGAAGTGGCAGTCAGTGTCTGCTTAGCACTCTTCCATGAAACAGCTCCACCGGCAAGCATGAAGATATAACCGGATGTTGATTTCCGGGTATCAACACAGCCAGCAAAGTCTGAGTTTGAGTAGCCAATCACATCCAACTCATCAGTCCGTCTATACATAAGCATGTAATCATTAGTGCCTTGAAGATATCTAAGCACCTTTTTCGCAGCTCTCCAGTGGTCCATCCCCGGGTCACTTTGATATCTACCCAACATTCCCACAGCAACAGCAATATCAGGCCTGGTACAGACCTGTGCATACATAATGCTTCCAACAGTTGAGGCATATGGAATGTTCTTCATCTGTTCCCGCTCAAGATCATTTTTCAGGCACTAATTCAAATTGAACTTGTCACCCTTCACAATGGGAGTTGGGCTTGGTGAACAATCTTTCATTCTGAATCTTTCCAAGACTTTATTGATATAGGCTTCTTGTGACAGACCTAATATACCTCTATGTCTGTCTCTATGGATCTTAATGCCAATGACATAAGATGCATTGCCCATATCCTTCATATCAAAGTTCTCAGAAAGAAATTGTTTCACCTCACGTAGCATCCCCTTATCATTGGTTGCAAGCAGAATATCATCCACATATAGCACAAGGAAACAAATCTTGCTCCCACTGACCTTCTGGTATATACACTGATCCATGATGTTCTCAACGAAACCAAATGATGAGATGACTTCATGGAATTTTAAATACCATTGGCGGGAAGCTTGTTTCAACCCATATATAGACTTTTTGAGCTTACAGACCAAATGCTCACCATTACTAGAGGAAAAACCTTCAGGTTGTTTCATGTAAACCTCTTCCTCTAGATCACCATTGAGAAATGACGTTTTCACATCCATTTGTTGCAACTCTAAGTCAAAATGTGCAACAAGCGCCATTATGATGCGGAGAGAATCTTTCTTAGATACAGGAGAGAAGGTCTCCTTGTAATTGATTCCCTCCTTCTGAGTGAATCCTTTGGCTACGAGTCTTGCCTTATAACGCTCAATGTTGCCTAATGAGTTAGTCTTGGTCTTAAAGACCCATTTACAGCCTATAGCCCTGGCCCCATTAGGCAACTTGACAAGATCCCATACTCCATTAGATGCCATCGAATCCATCTCATCCTTCATAGCATCAAACCAAAGTTTTGATTCTTTGCTATTCATGGCTTGTGAAAACGTCTCTGGATCATTAACGGGCCCAATATTGAAATCATACTCTTGTAGATACACAATGTAATCACTAGGAATAGTTGATTTCCTTTCCCTAGTAGACCTTCTTAATATTGGTTCAACATTCTCCGAAAGATCATGTTGTTCAACTGGTTGCTCATTCAATTCTGGTGTATCCAGAGGAGCCTTGTCTACTGGTAAGTTATCAACTATTTGTGGATCTTCAGCGATTGGTTGTTCAATGTCCAGCTGCACTGAAGGGACATTGTTCATGATAACCAATCCTTGACTCGAGTTAGAAGGTTGATCTCTCACAGAAACTAGTTCTTGAGATTGATCGCTCCCACTAACTAAGTCATTTTCAAGAAACTTGGCGTTCCTTGATTCCACAATTCTAGTGCTATGAGATGGACAATAGAATCTGAAGCCTTTGGACCGTTCGGCATATCCAATGAAATACCCACTTATGGTCTTAGGATCCAGTTTCTTTTCCTTTGGGTTGTAAACTCTTATCTCAGAAGGGTATCCCCAAACGCGCATATGTCGCAAACTCGGTTTCCAACCTTTGAATAATTCAAAAGGCGTCTTTGGAACCGCCTTGGTTGGAGCCCGGTTCAATATATACGCTGCCGTTTTAAGAGCTTCAATCCACAAAGACTTAGGCAACTTCGAGTTGCTAAGCATACTACGCACCACTTCCATCAAGGTTCGGTTCCTTCTATCTGCAACACCATTCTGATCCGATGAACCAGGCATGGTATATTGGGCAACAATCCCATTTTCTTGAAGGAACTTCGCAAATGGTCCAGGTGCTTGTCCATCTTCAGTGTATCTATCGTAATACTCCCCACCTCTATCAGTTCTTACTATCTTTATGGGTTTTCCACATTATTTCTCTATTTTAGCCTTAAAGATTTTAAAGGCGTCTAATGCTTCGTTCTTGTTATGAAGCATATAGAGATACATAAACCTCGAGTAATCATCAATAAAGGTAATAAAGTATTTCTGACCATATGCATCAATGTCTGGACAACATATGTCAGAATGTATGATCTCTAATATGGTTGAACTCCTATTGGCACCTTTCTTGGACTTGTTGGTTTGCTTACCCTTAATGCAATCCACACAAGTGTCGAAATCAGTAAAATCGAAAGTACTAAGTATTCCGTCATTTACCAATCTCTTAATTCTATTTATGGAGATATGACCTAATCTCCGGTGCCATAACGTAGAGGAGTCCTCATTCATAACACATCTTTTAGTGCCAGTTTGAACATGCAAGGCGTTATGAGCAGTGTCATTTTGCAAATCAATAGAGAAAAGACCATCACATAAGGTACCATTCCCAACAATATCAGACTTAAAATATATCAATACTGATTTATTTGAAAATTGAAAGGAATATCCATAAGGTACCAGCCTAGAAACAGAGATTAAATTTCTCGAGAAACTAGGAATATAAAGGGTCTTTTCTAATTGCAAAATAAAACCACTCCTGAGAACTAAAGTGCACGTTCCAACGCTTTCAACATGAGAGCGCATCTTGTTTCCTGAATAGATGCTCTCCTCATTTCCCACTGGCTTCCTTAGGTTTGTCATACCCTGTAAGGAAGTCGAAATGTGAATTGTAGATCCAGAATCAATCCACCATGTGTTATGATTAAACTCAACCATATTTGATTCAAAACAAACATATGAGAGTGGATTACCTTTCTTAACGAGCCACTGCTGAAGCTTGGCACAGTCCTTCTTCATGTGTCCTTTCTTTTTACAGAAGAAACACTTGGACTCTTTCTTAATGTCAGCTTGGGTAGGAATTTTCCCTTTTCCCTTGTTCTTGACTCGATCTTTGGTCTTTCCTTGGCTTGCGAAAAATGCACTTTCACCCGATTCCATAAGCAGCCTTCCCTCCTCTTGAACACACATGGTCATCAATTCATTGATGGTCCACTTATCCTTATGTGTGTTATAGGATATCTTGAATGGTTCGTATTGCTTTGGTAGAGTGTTCAATATGTAGTGCACAAGAAAAGACTCAGACATCTCCACCTCTAGCTTCTTGAGTTGGGCCGCTGTATCTCTCATGGTCATTATGTGCTCGCGCACTCCTTTGACATTGGTGAGCCTCATCGATGAGAACTTCATTATTAGGGTGCTGGCCAACGCTTTGTTTGAAGTGACAAACTGATCATCTATGGCCTTTAGTAAGGTCTTAACGTCGGTATGCTGTTCGACTGAACCACGTATCCCAGCAGATATCTTTGTCTTAATATACATGACACTAAGGCGATTGGATCGCTCCCAGCGTTCATGTAAAGCTACTTGAGCAGGAGTGCTGGTCTCAGTTAATACGGGCTCGTCTTTCCTTATAGCATAGTCTATATCCATGCAATCTAATTGGAGGAGAACTCTCTCCTTCCAAACCTTGTAGTTCTCTCCATCCAGCTCGGGAACTTCTAGGTTAATACTAGCCTGAGGAAACACTGCATATAGAAAATAAACATGCTTATGTATCTAGAATTTTTGAGGCAAACTTAATTATGTTTACCAATGTAAACATATTTTATTAATGAATCTCAGACATAAAACTTGCCTGTGGGCTAAAGTTCTAATTCGAATAGATTCATATCATAATGATAAAACTATCAAATTATATCATTTCCTAATTCCTGTGGGTAAATTAAGAAACTAATTTGATATTTTATCCTAATTAGTTATAAAATTATAATAAAAATTTCTGTGGGATAAAATTTACCATAACCTTATAACTAATTACAATTTATGTCTAATATCATTATGTGATTTTACAAAAAAAAAATAATTTTACTTAATTAAGGTTGTTGTGGCTAAGCCCTAATTAAATAAATTATAAATCACTTAGACATATTGGTAAAATTCTAAGCTTATTCATATTTTAAAAAATTGCAATTATCATAAGGCAACTTTAATTCCAAATAATATGAATAACTTAGCTACATGTGTTTTTAGTATAAAAATAACAAAAGTATACATATTCAAAATGAGCACATATGCACATTCAAATCAAATTTTCATAATTTAATCATAATTTTATGATAATTTTCACAAAATTATTCAATTTACAATTACAGCATTTATAAAATTTTCAAATTTATGAAAAATCCTCATAAAATCCAAATAATGAGAAGTTTTCATAATTATATTAATTTTGTGAAAATAATCTAATTATTCATAAAATTATGAAAATTACAGAACTGAAAATTTGATAAAACTATCAAAAATATAATTATTTGGCCTAAATTAAATAATATAAATTATTTAAAATTAAATAAATCCTTAAGGCCTAAAATAAACCAAATGGCCCTTTTATTTAATCCACATGACCCAAATAACCTAGCCCAAAATAAAAGGAAAACCCTTAAATTATATGGCCCAAAACTAACCAAATAAGGACCCAAACAGTGGCCTAAAACCCGAGGCCCAAAAGGATTTCTTTTCCTTTTTTTTTTGCAGCTGCATTAATACAGCAGGGCGCGGGCGCGTGCATCACACGCGCCCGCATTACTCCATCGAGCGCGTGGATCTCACGCGCCAGCATAACATTGACACCATCGGGCGCGTGGATCTCACGCGCCTAATTCCCACTTTCTCTTCTTCGCCCGAACGGGCATTTTTTGCAGGGATTTGGGTCCTTTGATCCAACCCGACCTATACTCATTCAAACAGTCCCGTTTTTCATGTATTTTTCATCCCTAGAGCTCTCCAACAATAGATCTAAAATATTTGAGCCAAAATTACATGAAAACAGAATGGGTTTCAAGGAATCCGAGACTTAAAGTTTTAAAATATGGGTTTTTATGGCTTCTTTCTACAGATCTCTAGCAAGACAGAGGTTGAACTATGGCTCTGATGCCAAATGTAAGTACATCATACAGATTATACATGCTTCTACACAATATGAAACATGTTAAATAAATAAAAGCGGAAGCGACAAAATCTAACATCCAGCCATTGCACTCTGTAACTTAGCTGTTGAAGCGATTTCTGAATCTGACGACAGGATTCTACACCTTCTTCGAGTCTTCCAAGCACTCAAAAACCTCACTAGATGGTGTGTTTTTCTGAGATTAACGTACTTGGGGACCGGAAAGAGCCCTCTTTTATTACTAACGAGAGCATGCTAATTATGGCAATAAAATCACGTTTTAACCATCACAAAATCGTGTTTTAATAGCCAAATATTGAGTTGAGATTCAGTATGAAATTATGGATCATATCCGGATTTGGTCAACCAAATATTTATTTCCATAATAAGGAGATATACTAACATAGAAGTGATTCTGAATGGGGGGAGTATAGGTGGATTGTGTTTATGGGTACATACAAATCAAATTGTTATAACAGTATTGGAATGGGAGCGATTTTGTGGCATGAGTGGAACCAACCAGTCGTTCTTTCAGACAGATTTGAAGGGCAATCAATGGAGGTGGCAAAGGTTCTGTTTACTAGGAAGGTGGTCATGCATCTTTATAACTTAAAGGCCCAATCGGTCAACTTCAGAAGTGATAGACGAGGATGGAAGAGAATTCTATCAAGCTTAGCAAAGTTACATTGGAAACTTAAACCGACCTTGAATGACATCAAAGCATTAATCAGGGGAGGTTTGGAGTTTCACTTCTTTGAGGATTGGCATCCCCTTGTGAAGGAAGTCAATCAAGTAGCTAAAGAGCAGCTCAGAGCAAGATATCCTTTGTCTGGCATTAATTCTATGTTGATAGTCAATTATCTGTTGTTTTCTTTGCTAGGTTTTCTTTCTAACGTACTTGTACTCTTTGGTTTTTTATTAATAATATTTCTTGCATTAGTACCAAAAAAAAACTTTCACAAAATATATAGGTTTTACATTCATTATTATAATGTACATATACATTGCATTTCCATTTCTTTTAGTGCGAGAGGAAAACTAGGAGGAAAAGCGTATTGTTTAGAGTTGAGAAAGATTATCCAAGGCTAAAAACTCTTGTAATCCATTTGAATTTCGTCCAAATACATTTGATAAAAAGAATATGAAAGAACTAAAGTGCTGTTGAAAAATTAAGTGCTGAAAATTAAGCACTGAATTTAAGTATTGAATTTGAATTATGAAAACTATTTGATATTTTATTGAAAATTAAGCGCTGAATATAAATATATTATTTGATAATAATAATTCAAATATATGTTGAATTTTGAAATTTTGTTATTTTACATTTTTATCCTTATATTTCAAAAAATATATGAATATGAGAAAAAAAATATAACTATTAAATGCAAAAAAATCATAAATTAAAAAAATATAATATTTATATAATAAAATATTTTTTTTTTGAAATCAAAAACCCGAATCACATTTAGATTAAAAACATTACAAATAAAAGTCTCAAATTATTCGTGGGATCATTACTTTTTCAAGTAATGATTTGCCAAAATGAAATAGAACAAAAAACTTTGGATATTAATGACAATTGAAACACCAAAATAACAAAAAGTTGAAAAAAAGACAATATGCACAATTATATAGCCTCCAAGGCCTGCAATATATCAGCTTTTAGATCTTTAAAGTCTTTAACTCCGAAACTGAATCGAATCAAGTTATCATCTAATAGTAAAAGAATGGTGGTAGTGAAACGTTAAGTCTAGACATAAACCTAATGGGATAATAGTATAACTTGAGTTTGGTTGAAGTATGTCGGTAATCTGATGAATGAATGGATAATGAGAGCTGTTGACTGCCATAAATTTAAAAAAAAATCGTTCATTGGGTAGTTGGTTGATACAAAATATTAGTCGACTGCTCTCATTTTTTCTACATTCTAAAGTAAAAACAGTGAAGGGCAGTCGCTTTAAAATAGCAATGGACCACTTTTATCATATTGTCTATTCTAACGTAAAAAACCATAAAATTTAATGTGTCAGATAATTTGCTTTTATACTTTGAATAGATAAAAATGTAATTTTGATTGTTTTACGAATGGATACAAATGTAATGTAAATATATTGTTGCTTTTTTTAATGGATAAAAATGTAATTTATATTATATTTCATTGAAGTAAGGTTTACTTGTTGACTTGCTAAATCTATATTTAATTAAATTTTAAAATTTTATTATTAAATCAATTTCTCATGTGATATTCAATATCTCATAACCTTTTAAAGTTGATATTTTGTGACTTTACCTAGAATTCGCCCAAGCTCTAGGGGCACAAGGTACAAATTTTTTGTCCTTTATTCTTTTTTGTTTCAATTTGTATAATTATTTTTAGAATTAGGTTGTCAAATATAAATTTTTTTAATGGTTTTTGATATCTTTTGGGCTTTTTTTGTTGATTAAAATTGAGTTTTAGCTATATTTTTGTGTGAACTAGTAGTCTGATCAAATTTATGAAATTTTTTTTCCTTTAATTTTGAGGTTTTTGAATTGATGAAAGTTGATTTTTTTTTTCTTTTGAGTTTTAGAGCAATTAAAGCTTAACTTTTTTTGGTGTAAGCACAATTATTATAATCTTAGATCAATTTTGTTCGTATCGAAAGTAGTAAACAATAAAACCCTATCAACAATAAAGATTCTAGCACTCGAATATCATATATGTTTGCTGATTATTTATTTCATCAAATTTGAATAGCATCAAGTTCTTTATTTTTGTAAAAGTTAAGACATGAGAAAGATTGGCTCATAAATAAAATTGAAGTTTTGTATAAATTTATGCACTAGTAATTATTCTTTGTTTTAAGATTCTGTATTATTTTATTAATCTTAAAATTTTTTAAATCAAAAAGATTATCCATATAAAATTTCAAATGAAGTTCCTAAAAATTGTATAAAAATACATAATAAAAGATCATAACTAAAAAAGAACCCAGCCAAAGCAACTGGCACTTCTTACTAGATCTGTTACTTTGGGTTCATATTCTGTGTTTGATATCATATTAAATCAGACTCGATAAAAAGTTATAACGTTAAATTTGTAACATGTTTCATATAATTTTTCTATGCTAGATTTTTATCGAATTTTATTACGTGTAATTTTTTTCATCGTATCATATGTTAGATTACGGTATCTAATTCCAACCAATGGCACGATGAAATCACACAACGATGGTACGTAGAAAACTGAAATCACACAACAATGGGCGGCATTTCCAAGTAAAAACCCGCGAACTTTGGCCCAAAAAAAAAACAGTAAAAACCCGTGAGTAGAAGCCTAGAAGGCAGACAAGGGGAGGGAGGGAGACGTGTAACGCGTTCAGCGACAAGGCGTGGCCTGCTGCTCTCTGCTATTTCTTTCTTTTTATAATTATATATATTTTTAAGATAATTATTACATACATTAACATTGGAGTTTTTTATTCCACAAATAACATTAAGATCATGACATTTGTCTTATAAAAATATTAAAATAAATAAAATAGAACATGTGTTACGATCTTAACGCTGCTTGTGGAGTAAAAAAACTCTACTGTCAGTGTATGTAATAATTATCCATATTTTTATTCGTATTAAGATATAAAATTATTTTCTTCGAATAAAAAGTAATAAATAATAAAATTCTCAGTTGATAACGTAGATTAAGTTTATGAAAAAAATTTTTTAGTTCGATTTTTATTAAACACATTTTTAAGGGGTAGGAAATATTAAATGTAACTAAATCTCGAATAAGATTAATCTCAAACTGTTAAAATAAATAAAAATATCTGTAATTTACACAAAAAAAATAATTCTTTCAACAGCTATAACTCAACCATTCCAAATATATCAAGTATCTAAAACAAAAGATAATTATTACATACACTGACAGTAGAGTTTTTTTATTCCACAAGCAGCGTTAAGATTATGACATGTGTCTTATAAAAATATTAAAATAAATAAAACATGACATATGTTACGATCTTAACGCTGCTTGTGGAATAAAAAAACTCCACTATCAGTGTATGTAATAATTATCCCTAAAACAAATATTCACTTCCATTTATTTCAATATGCTTCTGCTATTCCTAACACTCAAATTGACCCCACCCTTCTCATCCCATCACACTCACGCACCCACCCATCATCCATTCCTTTTTCTTTCTCAGGTCATCGTCTTTTTACTATTCTCAATTAAATCCAGATGCTTATTATAAATTTAACTTTTTAAGTATTACATAGAATGTAATTATTTTATACACTATCAATGAAATTTTTTAATTTCATAAATAAAATTAAGATAATAACATGTGTTTTTTAAAATATTAAAAAAATAAAAAAATAAAACATATATCTTCAACTTAATCATGTTGGTAGAATAAAAAAACCTTATTGATGATGTATAGAATAATTATCTTTACATATAATATATTAAATAATATTACACCTATTAGGATTAAATGAGTATGTATTTTAAAATATTAACATTCTCATTAATAATATATATTTTTAATTTTCACATTAATTGTTAATTAAAACTTTTATTTTTAAAATATTTTAGAAAATAGAATTTTGTTAATTTATAAGACTTTCATTTAAATGTAGGTTTAATTTATCTCATTTATTAGTTAGCATATTTTTATGAGTTTGTATATGATGCACTGACAATGTATAGTTTATATACATTGTCAATGCATCAGAGGTTGACACTTCATCAATTTGCAAAACAAAAAATATGTCAAGCCATTAAATGCAACTAAACTTGCTCATAGGCCGGGCCGGAAAACGGGCCTAAAAATTTTGTCCAAGCCCGGTAATTGCATCAAATATTTTTGTCCAAACCCTCTCAAATATCGAACGGGCCTTCGGGCTTGGGCGGGTAGCCCGGCCCTTGAGCAGGTCTAAATGCAACTATAAATTACTTTTTTTAATTTGCTCATAAGAACTTATTGATGAGGTGTCAACTTTTTATGCATTGATAATGTATAAAAACTATACACTGTCAATATATGATATATAAATCCTATTTTTATATCTAATATTATAAAATCTTCAGTGATATTCATCATAAAATAAAATCTTGAATGATTTACCATGCCATCATGTGATGTTATGCAATGTCATGTGATGATGATTCACGACCTCCCAATTTCGATTCCAATTTCTTTAAATAGCGCATTTATTTATTAGTACTAAAGAAAGTCGTTATTTATTTTTACTAAAAAGTTATAAAAAATATGTAACAAAAAAAAAGTTGTAAAAAAAAAATGTTGGTGCGAGTGAGGTAAGGAAGTTTTATTAAATAAATAAATAAACAGAGGGGAGAGAGACGAAATCGAGACGCATGCAAAAACCTCATGATGGTGTCCTCTCTGACCCACGCCAGGCCCCTCCCTTCCTTCTCTCTCATGCCTTTGCTTTGCTGCATTACTGGTAATATCTCCTATATTTCCATTGTGCTAAATAAGATTAGGGTATTTTTAACTTCGAGTAAAGTTTAAATAGTAAATTTATTATTTATCATGATAAGATTTTAGTAATGATTTTTGAATATTTATTTTTTGAATTTGATTATAAATATTAATATTTTAAAAAGAATTTATTTATATTAGTATAAAATTAATTAAGTTTACATATTATTATATTTTAACTCACTCATTAAAATTTTATTATATTTAAGTAAATTATACAATATACATCACAAATTTTAAGTTAAACCGATATTTAACTATTTGATGATAATAATACAAGTTTAATTATTAATATATATTGAAAATAATTTCTTGATTAGATTGATTCGAAGTTGTACGTGAATAACATATATGAGTAAATTATTAATTTTAAATATAATTTAATAAAAATGTGTAAAACAATTAATTTATTCTCATTTAACTTGATCCCACTTCTATTTTTTTAAATATTATATTTTTTTATTATAAAATATTATTAATATAGTATTTAGTTAATTAATCAAACATTCTAATTATGATATTGATCTTAATTTATTTTTAAAAATTAATTTAGTTGATAAATTTTCTTTTTTAATTAATAATATATATTAAAATTGATTTAAATTCAATTTTAATAATAAATTTTAATTTAATAAATAAATTTTCAAATAATTAATGAATATTTTAATTTTATAAAAGTTTGAATAACAAAAATAAAAAATATTTAAAGGTCAAATTGAATTCAAATACTATGAAATATAGCCTGTCTATGTATAAATATTTCAAAATAATAGACACGTTATCGTTCCATATTTAATTTTTTTTAAAGCTTTTATCACTACACATTTTGTATGTTTTCCATGAGTTATTTCACGCTTTTGCTGCTCCGTGATTTTGAATAACTTTCACTTTCTATAATTACTAATACAATTTTTTTTATCCTTGATTTTTCTATCATTTGTTTCAGTTTATTTAACTCGTTTACAACAATCATTTTCCCACAGGCATCAGCATCACTTAACATCTCTTTTAATTTTTCTTATAAAAACACAAATTTATTTTATAAAAATTGTAATATATTTTTTATAAAAATTTATCTTAAAGCTCATTTGACAATGTGATTGAATTTACATTTAAATTATAAATATTCAAACACTTCCAATCTCAATTGTTTTAATTTTTGTTTTTTATTGCAATAATAATTATAATTATAATGCTAAATTAGATTTTAATTAAGAAGAAAGTTTGAATAATATTTCTTAAAATTCTATAACATTTAGTTTTTTGATTTTTTTAAAATTATTATTCATTTTCTCAAAAATAAACAAAATTTTAATCATCCTAAATTAGAAAAATTGAAAATTATCCTTCATTTCATTTTTGTAAATTTTAAATATTTACACCCAAAAGGGGATTGCAAAATTGTATCTCAAGCATCTCTCCCGCCAATAAAGTTATAATTAGAAAGAAATCATTCTGCTGCAAGCAATCGAAAGGGCAAACATGGCCATTTGCTCCAAAACCAATGGATAGAATAATAATTGACAAAAAAAAAAAATTATCTTTCCTCCATTGCTCTGCACAGTGAAGTGGACTCTCTCTCTCTCTCTCTCTTTCACAGTGAAGAAGCCGAAAGGGACGAAGCAATGGAAATCCTAAATACCAAAAACAAAATTCTATTAAGTTGAAAAAAAAAACCAAAACCAAATTCAAAGTCTCTGCCCATTCTTTTCCATTTTCTTCCGTCTTCATACCATCACCACCACCAACAATATATCCTTCACTGTTGTTTTAGTTTTATTTTTAATCTTTTTCTCTTGTTTTCTAAGCCCATTTCTTTTTTTTTGTTCTTTTTTTGCTTGTTAAAAAAAAAAACCTCTCATGGTGAAAAGTGAGGCTCTGGTTTTTGTTGATTGAATCCCCACAAAGGAAGAAACGATGTTTCAGAGGTTAGGGACGATTTGGGTCTTTCCCGAAATGGAGATCGGCGAAAGGGTATGTGTAAAAATGATACTTTAGCGTTAAACTGGGGAGATCTCTGTTTTTCCACAGCGAGAGAGAAGAAGGTCTTTTGAGTCCAGAGAAAAGTCAAGCGTGGGGACGTTTCTTTTGCTTGTTTGGCCCGTTTAATTTTTAGAAGGCGTCTTGGTGATTCAGAATCGGAAGGCTGGCTGAGTGGAATCAGTAATTCGGAAAGCTTTTCTTTTCTTTTCTTTTTTTCCAGAAGAAAAAATGGTTGGGTGAATCAGATCGGTTATTTAGGATAGGAAGCTCTGATTTCGAAAGATATTACGAGATTTTTCTTGGTGTTTGGGGCTGTCCTCAATGAGTTCCAAAAAGAGCAAGGTCCAAGGATAACTCAATCCCCAATCAGCATATCGTTGTCCCTTGTTAGGTTTTATCTTTCTCTCTCCTTCCTTTCTTTATCCTTAGCATTTCACAATCAAGCATTACACAATTCGAAAGTTGTAAGATTTCAGGCGCTTATGACCAAAACCTAGTAGAAAGCAAAAGAAGAAAAATCCTTTTGTGTCATCATTTTCCAGCTATGAATTAACTCAGGGAAGAGAAAAAAAAAGAAAATCCTCCTTTCTCCTTAGTTCTTTTAGGTGAGTTTATAAGAATTGTAAACTTTGGTTGTTAGATTTAGTACTTTTGTTCAGTTTCTTGTGGTTGAAGAAAAGGAGGTTGCAGAGGCTGTGTGGTTTAGGGAAGTGAGGTTCTTTGGGGTTTTCGGGTAATTGCGAAATTTTGAGGTTGAAGCTTGAAAGATGGCAATGTCCTGCAAGGATGGTAAAACTGGGAGCCTGGATAATGGGAAATATGTAAGGTATACACCTGAGCAGGTTGAGACCCTTGAAAGGCTTTATCATGAATGCCCCAAGCCTAGTTCAATTCGTCGTCAGCAGATGATTAGGGAATGCCCTATTCTCTCCAACATCGAGCCTAAACAAATTAAAGTTTGGTTCCAAAATAGAAGGTTTGCTTTTGGTCTTGTTCTGTGTCTGTGTTTAGTTCAGTTAATTTGCTGCGATTAATTTGAGTTCAGTTTTATTGAGATTATGATACTGGAAATGAAAATGTGGGATTTTTAGTGTTTACTGTTCAGGTGAAATGCCATTTTAAGTTTAATTATGATAATGCATGCTGCTATCTATGTTTTTGATTTGTCAGGTGTAGAGAGAAGCAGAGGAAAGAGGCATCGCGCCTTCAAGCTGTGAATAGGAAGCTGACGGCAATGAACAAGCTTTTGATGGAAGAGAATGATAGGTTGCAGAAGCAGGTCTCACAGCTGGTGTATGAAAACGGTTACTTTCGCCAGCATACTCGGAATGTGAGAGTTTATGATTTTGGCTTCTGGCTTCTGGGTTTTAACTGATTGCTAATTCAACTTAAAGCAATTTCCTTCCCACAAATAAGCATTTAATTGGAGCTGAAATTTCCCCCTTTTTTTAGTTTTATTTTCATTATTATAAGACTTTGATGGAAATTGAAAGATCGGTTGTTTTCCCTCAGGGAACACTTGCAACCAAGGATCCAAGTTGTGAATCCGTGGTGACGAGCGGTCAACACCACGTGACACCTCAGCATCCGCCGAGAGATGCTAGTCCTGCAGGGTCAGTGGGGTTATGGTTGATGGGTCGTTTTCTTTCATCGTGCTTTGTGACCACTTTGTTATGTGTGTATTTGTGGGCTATAAATTGATGCTTGTATTTTTTTTCCAGGCTTTTGTCCATTGCAGAAGAGACTTTAGCAGAGTTTCTTTCGAAGGCCACTGGAACTGCTGTAGAGTGGGTCCAAATGCCTGGAATGAAGGTATCTCCTGACCTTCTCTTTCTTATATTTGATCTTAAATTAACTACCTTTTTATCATTATAATAATAGCGTAAAATTTCAATAAAACTTCTTGTTTTGAAGGTAAAAAATTACAAAGCTTCTTGACAGTGTTACTTTCTCCAGAGCTAGACTCGTAACTACCCTAATATATATATATATATATATATATATATATATATATATATATTTAAAGGGTTTGGTGGGACTAGGTTGGATTGTAATTTTTTGGGGTCAATTATGTCATAGGGTATTAAGGATAAACTTAAATTGTTTCATTAAGCAGCAACTTTTGACATTTAGTCCATTCTACTTATCTCTTTTTGACTTCAACAGCCTGGTCCGGATTCCATAGGAATCGTTGCTATTTCTCATGGTTGCCCTGGAGTGGCAGCACGTGCCTGCGGCCTTGTGGGTCTTGAACCTACAAGGGTAAGTCTACTTGTCTTAGTAGCCTCGAGCCTGCCACATTTTCCGCTTCATTCAGAGTTTGAACTTTGAAATTCAATAACCATGTTGCTTCCAGGTTGCAGAACTTCTCAAAGATAGGCCTTCGTGGTGTCGCAATTGCCGAGCTGTGGATGTTTTGAATGTGCTGCCTACTGCCAATGGTGGAACCATTGAGCTGCTGTACATGCAGGTTGGTGCTCATTACCAAGTTGTGGTTGTCAGAAATTTTTGGTGCATTCTTTTTTAGTGATCTCTTCAAATTTGTTTATTATATAGCTCTATGCGCCTACGACATTGGCGCCCGCTCGTGACTTCTGGTTGTTGCGTTATACTTCTGCCCTAGAAGATGGAAGCCTAGTGGTACATGGTTTTATAAGCATTCTGTTTTTGGTTAAGTATGGTAGCAAATAAGATTTAGCTATTTTATGTTGGGTATTAGACATTCAATGACGCTCCTTTTTCTTAATAATTTTTGCAAATGCCTAGGTCTGTGAGCGGTCGCTTAAAAATACTCAAAATGGCCCTAGCATGCCAGTAGTGCAGCATTTTGTGAGAGCAGAAATGTTGGCAAGTGGGTGCCTTATACGACCTTGTGAGGGGGGTGGTTCAATCATACACATAGTTGATCATATGGACTTGGAGGTATGCCTGTATTCTGTATCTAAAGTGTCTTCAAATATGTTAATGGCATGTGCTCAATTTGGAATGTTTATTATCATCCAGCCATGGAGTGTGCCAGAAGTGTTACGCCCGCTTTATGAATCATCAGCAGTGCTTGCTCAAAAGACAACACTGGCAGTAAGATTATTTTTGCGATTGAATGTTACATAACTTTTTCTTTTGGCTCCTGTCACAAACGTCTGAAACTGTTTAGAGAAAGGCTTGTCTAATTATTGCTGCTTTGGAAAAAGGAGGATCTTATTTTCTGATATTCTTTTAGGCTCTACGCCAACTGAGGCAGATAGCTTTAGAGGTTTCTCAGTCTAATGTGACTGGCTGGGGCCGACGACCAGCAGCCTTACGAGCACTTAGCCAGAGGTTAAGCAGGTTTGTTTCCAAGTTCTTGTCATAACATAATTCTGTCTTCTAAATTGATATGCTATTTATAATTCGATAGATGATTCATCACAGGGGTTTTAATGAGGCTGTCAATGGTTTCACTGATGAGGGGTGGTCAGTGATGGGAAATGATGGCATGGATGATGTTACTATCCTTGTGAACTCATCTCCTGACAAACTAATGGGCCTCAACCTTTCTTTTTCTAATGGATTTCAATCTGTCAGCAATGGAGTCTTATGTGCTAAAGCATCGATGCTTTTACAGGTGAGGACGCTGCACATGTTTTAGTCTTGATGGTTCAGGGGAAACTATTTCTGAAAGTATTTAATATTGTTTCCAAATTGTTGATAAAGAATGCTGTTCTTATGTTTTTGTTGCTGCTATAATGCCCTTGTGCTTTGGAGGCTTTTGCTAGCCCTACGGGGTTGAATTTCTTAAGCACGATATTATCTGAATATTCTCTAACATCTGCATAATTGCAAATCATTTCACTATATCAGCAGTCTTTATGTGATCAATGAACTTTACTTTTTTCTCCTTGGTTTCTACTGTTTCTCTTGTAGAACGTACCTCCTGCAATCCTTCTTCGTTTTCTGCGGGAGCACAGATCAGAATGGGCAGACAGCAGCATTGATGCCTACTCAGCTGCAGCTGTTAAAGTTGGTCCCTGTAGCTTGCCAGGGTCTCGAGTAGGAGGTTTTGGCAATCAAGTTATACTTCCGCTGGCACATACCATTGAGCATGAAGAGGTAGTAAAATTAAATTCAACTGCACTTAAAGATATGTTGTGTTAACTGTGCATTGGTCGTATGGCCTTTGGCCTTTTCCTTATATGTATTAATTAACATATGACCAACATTTTTTATATTACTTTTAGTTCTTAGAGGTTATTAAGTTGGAGGGAATCGTACATTCTCCTGAAGACGCAATAATGCCAAGAGACATTTTTCTCTTACAAGTAAGTGTTCAATTTTTACTTGTTATCAACTTCATGGTTGTATCTTGCTATAACTTATGTTGAGTGATTTTAGCTTCGGCTCTCTTTGTTCCCTGAGTTATTTGCACCATTGTTTAACACACTGCTTGAATCGTGATAAGTTTCATTTTCCACTATGTAGTTTCATTGTACATCTTTTTTTTTTAATTTTATTTTTAAACAAGAGGAAAAGGAACTCACAAAGAGCACACACCATAAGTGAAGTTCAAATGTTAACAAGTGTAGTTCAATGTTATTTGTTAATGGTTTCGGTTTAGGGAATGGGGCTTTTCCTTGGATATGTGATCTTTTGGTTTGTAATAACAGCACGTTTCAATGGTAGTATCTTCGAGCAAAGAGATACATCCATTTTAATTAAGCCTTCTGGTCATTCATATTTCTTGTAGAACATGACTGGTAGTTGCATGTGTATTTGCAACTGATGCTACAATAGGGTGGCTACATTCTGTACTTCATTTAATGGAGAAGTTTTAACAATTTTAGAGGGTGTGAGGCGATGGGGGAGGGTAGGTGGGAGGATTTTTAACATTTGGAATAAAACTTGTTGGATGTGGGGTTTGTTCTTGTTGATGACTATTTTGGATAGATCAGGATATGGGATTTATTCTTCTTACTATTTTGGATAGATCAACTTTGAAGCAGATGAATGATTGAATTGAGGAGGGTGTCAGAGTTTGTCCACCAAAATAAAGAGAATATATGCAAAGAATAGAGAGTTTAGAGAGCACAGAGACAATTTTGTGTGCCTTAGCGTGCTTTATATAGCCACACACCATTTAGCCTTACTAGTTTTATTTTGAGTTTAACTAGGATTGACTCTTGTTAGGATTCTAATTAATGAATAGTAAAGATCCATTTAATATGGAATAATCTTTGGCTAGGATTCTATTTGCATAAGCTGTCTTGTGGTTGGGCTGTTAAGTCTTTAATGTGTGTTGAGCCTTGATTAGGCCATATGAGCCTTACTGTGGGCCAAAGGCCTTAGCTTGATATTGGGCATAAGACCTAAGCTAAATATGATATAACAATTCCTCTCTAGTTAAAGAGAAGATTATAAAGTGATCTTCGGAATAACTCATCACAGTAAATGCCTCTAAAAGATACTTCTCAGCCAAAAAGTACCATAACTGATTAAAAGACGCAATAATTTAGGGGCTTATAGGGAGTTACCACATGGCAAAAAGGTTCAATTTTTTGAAATCATTTTGAAAAATGATGGCCAACATTTACTTCTTTTTATCTTTTCATTTCATTTTGGAACTTTGGCTTACGAAAATGACTTTGTTTTTCCTCAAAAATTCTTCTGCGCATTAGCTGTTCTTGTGTGAAGATTTTTCAATCTTTTTGGTTCTGTAAGTGATTTTCTTCCTCGTTTTCTTTCTGTCATTTGTTAGTTTGTATGGGAAAGAAAACAATAGCGACAGGAAATGCGCTTAGGAGGTTTAGGGGTAAAGTCATGGCAGGTTGAGAAGAATCTAATTCTTCTTAAAATATAAACTCTGGATCTGAATCTGAAGGGGTAGAAAAGCAATACATGCTGCTGGTAACCTTGTGGATGGGTGGTACGCTGATAAATTTCAAAGTGTGATTACCGAGCAGATCATGAAGAATGCTTTGAAAAAGGTGTGTTTCAATTTTAGGGATTCTGGGTTTGTGATTAGTATCCTAGCCTGTGATCATCCAGTAAATCAAGTTGATGGTTGATTGTGGCATAATATAGCCATATATTTAGGTACAACTTTCATTTTCCTTTGCATCCTTTCTGTCATGATGTGTTGGAGAAATACAATTTGGCTCTTTCACAGTTTACAGCGAATTTGTGGTCCCGTATAATAGGGTATCTTGTAGAATGTAGAATGAAGGATTGGGTTCCTTCTCTGCATAAATTGAAGAGGAACAGAGGTTGGTACCTTGGTGGTAAGGTTTTATAAAGCACACCAACGTATGCAAAATTGATTCTAGGCTCTTGAAACTCTCTATTCTTTACATGATTTCTCTTTATTTTGGACATTTGCTTTTTTTTTGACAGGCCTTGATTCAGCCATTCATCTCATAATAGTCATTGACATTTCTCTTACAGTAATCTGGAGTGCTACTAGCCTTTCAAAGCTTTTCTTCTTCATAATAATGTCTTCTTGCATAATTACTGTGGTAGTGTTTTATAGTTATGCAGCGGAATGGATGAAAATGCTGTGGGCGCCTGTGCTGAGTTTATATTTGCTCCCATAGATGCTTCCTTTGCTGATGATGCACCTCTTTTGCCTTCTGGTTTTCGCATCATTCCTCTCGACCCTGGGAAGGTTGGCATCTACCTATTATGTTAAGCAGGGTCTTTTGTCAGTTTTTTCTGCATCTTTCATGAAGTTTCTTATTAAGCACTGGAAAGTGATGCAGGAAGCCTCTAGTCCAAATCGCACTCTTGACCTGGCTTCTGCTCTTGAGATTGGGCCAGCTGGAAATAAAGCATCTAATGACTACTCGGCTAATTCTGGCTGCATGAGATCTGTGATGACCATAGCATTTGAGTTTGCCTTTGAGAGCCACATGCAAGAACATGTAGCATCCATGGCCCGGCAATATGTCCGCAACATTATATCTTCGGTTCAGAGGGTGGCATTAGCACTTTCCCCTTCGCATTTAAGTTCACATGCTGGTCTCCGAACCCCTCTGGGTACTCCTGAAGCACAGACACTTGCTCGTTGGATCTGCCAGAGTTATAGGTACATCAGTCTCCCTTCCTTTTGATGATGGATTTTATTTATTGTTTTATTATTTTGATATGAAGTTGGGGAAAGGATTCAACCTTTGTTTTTTTGGATAAGGTGTTGCTACCAGCAGGCTATTGCCTCAACCATGAAAGGAGAGCATTTTGATATTAAGGCTGTTGCCTTAACATGATCTCTTATGCACTGTCACGTGACAGATACTTGCTGTCACTTGGCCTGGGGTTTATTTTTCCAGATTTGGGTTTTTGGTTGATTTATCACTCTACCACCATTTTTTTTCTAGGAATGTCTTGTTTTACAACAAAGGCAATAAAATGTTGCTAGTTGAGCCATACAGATTCCAAGAAGTCAATCCTAACCAGAAGCATCAGTTGTCTATGCTTTTACCCTTTGAAATGATAGGCTTGAAAATCTGACTTGTTTAATTTGGTGTCTACTCTTGCATTGATTTATGCTGTACCATGAATGAACTGTTGCATAAGCTGGATGTTTGTGTTAGGAACAACTGCTGCTATAATTTGAACCATGGATGATTTGTCTCTAATTTTGCAGGCTCTACATGGGTGTTGAGCTGCTCAAATCTAGCAATGAAGGAAGTGAATCCCTCCTCAAGACCTTGTGGCATCACTCGGATGCTATCATGTGTTGCTCTCTTAAAGTATGTGTGAAATACCTCCCTTTCCCCTCCTCTTTCCAACCTCTCATTTGTCTTGTAGTTTATGGTAAAAGGCGCTTGGATTAGTGCTAGCAATCCAAGATACACCATAACTATTTTCTTCTTGATATAATTAAGCAATCTATGAAAATGAAATTAAAAGTTCTGTAGCCTTTTTTCCCATTACGATTTTCTACTGAACCATTAAAATTTTCTTTGCATAAGCACTCCATCTCAAAATTGTGTTGGACTAAATTCATTTTGCCATCTGCTTTTTTCTTTTTGGCAATTATACTTTCATTATTTTATAAATGCTAATACTAGCCTTTATGTAAATCTGTTTAATCTAAAATTAGTTCTTGCAGGCATTGCCTGTTTTTACCTTTGCAAATCAGGCTGGGCTTGACATGCTGGAGACAACCCTAGTTGCTTTGCAGGACATAACTTTGGAGAAGATATTCGATGATCATGGACGAAAGACTCTCTGCACTGAGTTCCCACTGATAATGCAACAGGTAAGCCTAGCAATTTATCCTGATTTCTAACTAATCATGGCTTTGAATACAAAAATCAACCAATGGATTTCAAATGTATTAAAATATTACTTTAAGCTCCAAGATTTTACCACAATTTATGCTGTGTTGATTAGTTTTTGTCCTGGTAGGGTTTTGCTTGTCTACAAGGTGGGATCTGTTTGTCAAGCATGGGAAGACCAGTTTCCTATGAGAAAGCAGTAGCTTGGAAGGTGTTGAATGAAGAAGAGAACGCTCATTGCATCTGCTTTTTTTTCATCAACTGGTCTTTTGTCTGAACTTATGCACCAGAAATTAAGGACAGACAACTCCTGAATATCCGTTTATGTTTTCTTGGCTTGTTTATCTGTAGTTTGTAATCACGTTGTAATACTCATCAAACCTGTTTTTCCTCCGTACTTTAGACTGCTTAATGTTACTAGAATCTTATGCTCGAATCAGTTGATTAATGATGCTTATAAAACTGTATTGAGGATTTGAGAGTGAGCTCTGTTAGGTCTAATCTGGTTGGTGTGGCCTCGAACATGGTCCAGACAAGTCGGTAAGATATAATTTTCCTACATATATAAGCAGCCACCAAGAGTCTAACCACGTTAAGTATGTTTCGGTTCTGCTTCGATGGTCGTGTCTCAATTATTTCTTGTTGGGGGGTTGAGTGTAGAACTGGTAATTTATAATATAGAGATATGACGCGAGAATAATATAAATAAAAGATGTAAGGGTGATATGATTTAAATATTGTTAAAAATTATATATAAATATAATATAATATAATATTAAAAAAAATTTATATTTGATATGTCATGAATTTTGATATAAAATTTTCTTGTTTTATTTGTTTTATAAATGGGTCACGAATACATATTACGTACAAAATTGCTAGTTTTAGATAAAACAGTAAAAATTACTAGCTGATCATTCTTCAGAGCTATTAAGAGCATGATTGTGAAGCAACGCGTCGATCATACATCATATACAAGACACTTGGGTAGAAAAGACCACTGAAAGTATTTACCATGAAACTTGAATGAATTGAATGAAAATCATTGACTTGGTTAACTCTTCACCTTTCTTATGTTAGCGTTCATATCGATAAAATTGAATGATGTGACATAATATCCGTTTTTAAAACTAAATTAGCTGAGAATTACTTTATCACATAAACATAATTTAAAAGAAACTACAACGATAAAAAAAAACATAATTTAAAAGCTAAATAAATGAAATTGAAAAATTAAATAATAAATCAAGAGCTTAATCTACTCAAATAAAAGAATAATAGCTTAAAATACACTTTTTTGTCTAGTTTGAAAGCTTATTTTATCACTATAATATCTTCTGATACATGGATTTATTAGTACATGAAAATGAGTTACAAATTGCTTGCTAGCACTAGTAATAAAAGAACTTTAGGCTACACCAGTAAAATGAAGGCGCCAGTTCTCCCACAAAATTATTTAACAACCAAACCTAGCTCTTGTCCCATAACAATTACTAGTATAAAACTAGCAGAATACATAGAAAGAAGGAAAAGGGATGCCAAAGCAGCTTTTTTTTGGTTCAGATAAGGAACACACCACTAACACCAAAATGCGTTGGTTTGAGTTAGCGGCTTTTGAACCAACCTAAAAAACCCTAGCTAGCTAGCTAAAAGGTGGTTAACTGTTTGGTTCTAAGAAACATAGGTATCCCAGAAGACGAAAAAAGCAGGAAGAAATTTCTGCCCAGTTTAAAAAAAGAAATTTCTAAAGCAAGAGAGATCAAGTTAGCAAATTATACAAATTATCAATTACCAAGGGTAGAAAATAATACTCCTTGAGTACTTGATTCCATGTATAAGAGAGAGTTCGGACCAAATCCAAAAAACTTTCAAAGCGTACTCAATGGTACATGAAAAAATAAAATACTAAAGCTTCAGGCAGGAATGAATTATGAAGCCATATAATCCCAAAAGAGAGGGGAGGGAGATGAAAAGAAAGAAGCCTTTGGGGCTATTATTCTGATCGTCTTGATCAGTTTGCTACAGTGAGATCATTGATCTCCCTTGTGATTGCTGGAATGCAACTGGAACTCCGAGCAATCCCACCTTTCTTTTGACCTCCTCCATCCC
The DNA here is from genome assembly GCA_032173925.1 of Heritiera fomes. NCBI lineage: Eukaryota > Viridiplantae > Streptophyta > Magnoliopsida > Malvales > Malvaceae > Heritiera > Heritiera fomes. The sequence continues at coordinate 10,925,093 of JAPDPM010000015.1, read as the reverse complement.
TAGAGCTAAAGGATTTGGCCCTGAGACTTTTCCCTTCCAATCTTGAACTCTTCCTCAAAATCTCCCTCATGGCTTCAGCTGTCAACAAAGCTGGATAAGCCCTCCCGAACTTGTTAAACCAAGCACATGTATTCATATGTGAACTCAAAGCTTCCTCCATCTTGCCCCCATTTTTCTCCATCTCTTCTTTCACTGCCTCGGCACATAATCCACATATCCATTTCCCCGAGTACTTGTTGCGGACACGCTCGATGTACTCTGGGGTGCACTCTTCGCTCATGCCACAACACTCACACTTTGCATCTTCGACTTCGGATATGGGTGGGAGCTGTTTCTCACCCACTGCTGCTGCAGCTGCTGTTTGTTTATAATTATCAAGCACTTCCTTGCTGAGTTGGAAAGAGATATCCGATATGGTTCGGTGGAGGCTGTCGTTTGAGAGCCTCGGTGGCTTGGGGAAGTTGTTGCTCCTGGTGTAAGTGCTAGTGATAGCCTCTCCATGCGGTGCCATGTTAGGAGACAAAAACCTAAAGCAGGAAACAGAGATGATCAGCTAAAAGACTTGAGAATTGATATGGTTATTGGGATGATTGGAAATGAGGAAACTTGGAGTTGAGCTTGGAAGATTCTTTATCTCAATGGTGGTAGACAGAGAGTGCATGAAACCATCATATTTATAGCAGGTGGGATCCTTCTTTTGAATCTACCGAGTGAAGTTGTGTGTGGATCCTGTGGACTCGCATGTCGATTATCAGCAGCTGTAAGCTCGCAAGTACAGCCTTAAAAGCATGCTAGATTTTTCAAGAAATGCCAACTTGGTTTTGGCTTTTTGGGCTTTAAAGCTAACTGTTCATCCAAATCCAGAGAGGAGAGCATCACTGTCATTTCATGGAAAAGTTTTGAGGATTTTTTTCATGTTCACGCCTTCACCACTAAACTACCGGTTGGGCAGTTGGCTCGACTTCATCATCAAGTGATGCAATTTATATGAAATTTTTATATCCTTAATTTAGTTTGTTGAAGATAGAAAGAAAGAAAAAGCCCCAACTGATCAATCAGATATCCGAGGAGAATTAATTAATGCTGGCTAGTCATTTTTTACAAAGCTGAAGGTTTTTTTTTTTGTGGATAAAGGGGACTTACATGTCTATTCCAAAATTTTATTGATGGAACATAAAATCTTACTACATGTCATCAACCTACATCTATATAGATGATGAAAACATTTTACCTATCAAATAAATATGTTCAACAGGGGGGGGGGGGGGGGGATGAAAACTAATGAACACTAGAGGGTGGAACCTTGTAAATATATCACAATTTTTTTTTTGAAAATATATCACATTATTGAGTTTGACTTAATGATTTATTTTTGAAAAAAATTAAAAGGACATACGTTGGGACAGTAATATTAAGTGGCGTAGCCACATGGAGTTGAGTGGGGTAAATTGATCCCCCTCAACTTTTGAAAAATTCATAAATTAGTGTATACATATGTATATTTTTTTTTGGTGTAAATTATAAGTATCCTCATCTGTTTTAACAGTTTGACACTAATCCTGCCTCTATCACTGTTAAGGCTCCTCACCTCTCTCAAAGAATGTGTTTAGTATATACATATGTATATTTAGCTTAAAAAATATGATTTTTTTTTCATATTAATCACACTAAAATTTGTTAAAATTAATTAAGAAAAGGGTCAGAAAAATAAATTTCATTTTAACTTATACATTTATTTTAATTTAAAAATTTAACAATTTCTATGATTAGAAGTACAAAATTAACTTATGAGATTTAAAATTTCTTTAGCAATTAGCATATACTTCTATTTTTTTTATTTTTTGCTAACATATTTTTAGTTTTATTTTAATTTTGATTTGTTATTTGTTTTTTATTGAAATTTTGTCTTCACTTTGTTATGATCACACTTTCCAACAATTTTTTTTTCTTCTTAATCACCTCTATAATACATAATATATATAAGTTTGATCCAATTTATAGATGATTGATTTGTTGCTCTTGATGCAATAATTCTTTTATACATGATTAGTTATTCAATAGTACAAATATAATCTCAATACAAAAGAAAAAAATATTATATTATCTACCTATTTGCATTATTTTATAACAATTTCATTGGCATAAGAGAAAAATGAAAAAAAAATTATATAGCATCGCTAAAGTAACTATTTAGCAAAATTATGAATAAATTGAAAGAAAATTTAGTTTTTGAAAATTATTTTATATTATGAGATTTTTTTACTATATTTAATTTTGTCAGTGTTGTATTATGTAATAAAATATTATATAAAAATAATATTATAATATGGTAAACACAAGCTTGATCCGTTTTTTTATCGAACATTGATTTTCAAGCACAAGCCTATTTAACAGGCTTAATATTTTTGTCCAAGCTTGTATAAAATTTGATAAGGGAGGGCTAGGAGAGAGGGGGCTTCCGGCATGGACGAATAATCCAACCATTGAACAGATTTATATTGACCCCACTAGCACATATTCCTGGATACGCCACTGGTAATATTTATTTAAAAGTGAAAATGCATTTTTAATATACGGAAAAGAAAATTAGAACTTTCAAAATTAGAACGAAGAAAATAGAAATAACCATTTGACCCTTTTTGTAGACTTGAGAGAAAATCATCTCCTTCATTCTTTTCTCTTTTTACTTCAGCAATTCTCATTTTTTGGATTTTACATCCAACATCTCCTTATTTACTCTTCATTTCCTATTTTTTTTATTTTTCCAAATACTATGTGTATCAAAGCAGGAAGAAACAAGTCAAAACCCAAAAAAAAAAAGACAAACAAGTTATCTTGGATGAATGAGTTAAAAATTCTAGACATTCGAATACCTCGTAAAAGAAATCAATTACCAATAGGAACAAAGCTAAGTACATGTACGATTCTTGATTTTCGTATGTGCATCCAAGATTAAATCAAATAACGCAAGATATTTGAATACGTTAAGGTATGCATTCGAATACCTATTTGGAAAAACTTTTGGTAATAGATGTGAGAAAAATAAAAGTACTCGAATATCCAATAAGAGGCAATCGAATAACACTCTATAGAGAGCTATAAATTGATATGTAAATTTTATATTATCTATATGTACATCTTGTATGAACATTTGTATGTTTCTTCCAATTCAATCATTAAGGGAATTCGAATACCTTTATCTCAAAATTCGAATACATGAATAGGACAAATCCTTTTATAGAGAATAGAGAATAATATGTAGAATTCGAACGCCTTAAGAAATTGAATGCCATTTTCTAAAAGCTATAAAATTATATGTACATTTTATGAGTCTCATATGCACGCTTTTTATCAAAGATATGTATCTTCAAATTTAAAAACTTTTCCAGGTTATTTGAATAACTTAAGATTGATATTCGAATGCTAGAATTGACAGCTCTATTAACATACTGGAAAAGTTGAAAATATATTTGGAATTCAAATAATAGTACGAAGGAATTCAAATGTCATTATTTACAAAGCTATAGAAAGATATGTATATGTTGTGATTCGCATTTATATATTTTATATTAAGATATGTATGTTTCTTCCAAAATCAGAAAGTAATCCGAGTTAAATGAATACCTTAAGACAGGTATTCGAATACTTTAAATTGACGAAACTCTATTATATTGAGAAGTCGAATATTAGTATAGTGAATTTCGAATATCATTTTTACAAAGATATAAAAAGCTATGTACAAGTTATGATTCACATTTGTACATCCTATATTAGGATATGTATGACTTTTTGAAATCAGAAACTAATGTGCTGTATTCGAATACCTTAAGAAGGAATTCAAATATAGTCTAAAATGCTTATAGGAAATTACTACTCTAGTCTAAATAAATTCTTTCTGAATGCCATCATTTAGAATCCCATTCACAACCCTCCATATTTCCTGCTTCGTCACATCTTTGTTTTTCTAAATTCTCTCTTTTACTTTTTCATTTAAATTAGAATACATAGGTTCAGTTTCTTCCTCACACTACAAGAAAATGAAACATTAGCAATGGAATTTTAGCGATTGAATTTTTTGTCGTTGAAAAACATAATCAGTGATAAATTGAGTTTTAATTCTTATATTAGACTTTGCGACAAAATCGATTTCATTGCAAATTAACTCGCACATATACTATTCACTTGTCGCGCAATTTAGTGACGAAATCAGCTACGAAAATTTCGTCATTGATTCCAATTTTTATGAATTTTTTGGTGAAAATTAATTATGTGGAAAGAGGAATCAATGACAACAACTTAATTTCCATCATTGATTCCAATTTTCATGAATTTTTTTTTTTGTAAAAACTGATTGTGTAAAAAGGAATCAAAAGCAGAATTTTTGTTGCTAATTCTGTAGCTAAAATTTTAGCAAAGGAATTAGCGACGAACTTTCTGTCATTGATTCCAATTTTGATGAATTTTTTTTTAAAAAATTAACTAAGTGTAAAGAGGAATCCACAATGAAATTTTCATTGCTGATTCTGTAGCTAAAATTTTAGCGACAATATCAGCAACAAAAATTTCATTGCCAATTCCAATTTTCATAATTTTTTTTTTGTAAAATACTAATTACGTGTAAAGAGTTTCCGTCATTGATTCCCATTTTCATGATTTTTTTTTTGCAAAAACTTAATTATGTGTAAAGAGAAATTAGAAAAGGAATTTCAATTGTTGATTCTGTAGCTAAACTTTTAGCGATAGAATCGATTCCAATGTTCATGATTTTTAAAAAAAAATTAATTAAGAGTAATGAGAAATTAATGATAGAAATTTTGTCGCTAATTCCACTTTTCATAAATTTTTCTTGACTTAGTAATGGTGGGAAAACCACAAAAAATTTGATGATGTAATACTTACATTTGATGATGTAATATTTACCCAATGGTGTAATATTTACGCGATGTTCATATTATATAGTCGTGAAAACCTCCAAGAATACATCAATTCTATCAAGTTGAAGCCATGCAAGTACTAATACTATAGCAATGTGAAGTTTGGTTACTTGATGCTAGTGTTGTTATTGTGTTGATAATTCATATTGTGTGCTGCGTAGCAATGGATGCTAATGTGAGAAACAACTCAATTTGTTCAACTGAAAAACGTGCTAGAGAAGAAGAGGAAAAAAATAAAATTATTGTGGGTATTGTTACTATTGTTATGTTTGCAATTTTAGCAAAGTATAAAAGATATTAATCACTTATTAAAGAATCATTGCATGATTGGAGATTTGAAAAGCGATCCTATCTTAATAGAATGTACAATGGAAGGGAATTTGACTGTATTTAGCAATTAGGAGTTAGTAAACAATGATTGAAATATATTTGCGAGATATTATCTAAGCAAGGTGGATTGGTTAGAACAAAGCACATCCCTATAAGTGAAGCTGCAACTGTGTTTTTGCATATTCTTGCTCATGGTTTAAAGTACAAAGTTATCCAATTTGATTTTTATCAATCAAAAGAAACAATTAGCTGATAGTTTAACAACGTGTTAAGAGTGGCTAAAGAATATTTAAAGCTACACAATTGTATTATTAAAGGATCAGACACTACCAAACGTAAATGGTTTGAGGTATACATTATTTTAAATCAATTTAATTGAAATTTCAAATTATGAAAGTTATAAAATTATTGTATATATGATAAAATTGTCTCAGAGCACTTGATGGAACTCATATCCCAATAATTGTGAATGCTAAAGATAAGCCTAGATATCGAAATAGGAAATGTGATATCTTATCAAATGTATTATGTATTTGTGCTCAGAATTAAAATTAACATATGTACTACCAGCATAGGAAGGATCAATAGGTCACTCTTGAGTTTTGCGAGATGCCTTATGTAGTTCTCATCTCCATATTCCAAATGGTAATTAATTTTTTTTCCATAAATGATATAAAATTATTATCAAATTATTTGAAACTTAATAATTCAATTTTTTTCTTATGGTGGAGATGAAAACTTTTTAGTGGATGCGGGATATACCAATGGTCCAAGATTCTTAGCACCTTATCGAGGGACTATATATCATTTAAATGAATAGCTTGGAAATAACCCTGAAAACTATAAAGGGTTATTCAACCTTCGTAATTCAAGTGCAAAAAATATAGTGGATAGATCATTTGGATTATCAAATAAACGATGGGCTATATTGAGAGGTTTGTCTTTCTTTGATATAAAAACTCAAATAAAGATAATTAATGCAATTTATTATTCATCATTTTATAAGAATTGAATAAGATAATGATCCAATCTCAAAGGCCGTTAATTTGGAGTTTCTAGATTTAGTTCATCAAGAAATAAATCAAGCCAAATAACATTGAAGAAGATGAAATTGCATTTGTTCAAGTAACCCATGAGTGGACTGCATTTAGAGGGAACTTGGCTATGAATATGTTTGTTGATTATTGAGCATAAAGGCCTGGAAATACTCTGTGTATTTTCTCATATTATTATTTTTATGTGTTTCTTCAAGTAGAGTATTGTTGAAACTTATTTGATGAAATTGCTTATTTTATGAATGAATATATTTATCTTTTTCTTCTAATGCATTTTGTTTTAACATTTGAACTAATTTATTTTATTCATGCAAATACTATTGAGTTGAACGGATGCAAATAAAGTGACAGATAAGCAAAGTCATGCAAAAAGAAAAGCTAAGGGAAAAGTAAAAACTAACAATGAGATTGATGTTGCATGAGGTTATGTTTCTTGTACCCTAGAAATGGATTGTATGTTGGCTGATGTACTAAAGGACCAACGCTATCTAGGTAGTAAAAATGATGGTGGTTGGAAATCAATAGCATATAATATTGTTGCTTTTGCATTATCCACCTAATTTAATGTTCCTATTCTTAGAGACAATGTCAAACATTGCATCAAGTTATGGAAAAAGTGGTATAGAATTGTAAGTGACATACTCAGTCAAAGTAGATTTAATTGAGATGAAACAAAATGCATGATTACTATTGATTATGAAAGTGCTTGGAATGAGCATGCTAAGGTATGTCAAACAATTGCTCATGCATAATAAATTTGTTTTATCTGTTATTATTACTATTACCTTTCGTTTTGTAGTCACATAAAGATGCAAGTTGTTTTTTATTCAAAGTGATCCCAAATTGGGATGATATCTAGGATTTGTGTGCAACAAATCAAGCACTAGACATGATATTGAAACTGCTGTAGATGATAATAACATTATGAGTTTGGAACAAAAAATGGAAAAAGTAGTGAAGAAAGGGAAATTGATTGCTTAAGAGATTTCTAAGGTTTATGGGAATTAAACATGGAAAGTCAAAGTGGTGCTTCTCCTCCAACTCGTGCTCAAAAGAAAAAGGGATAATCTTTATCCATGGATGAATTAACGAGTGTTGTGAGTAAGATAGCGAAATCTTTCACAAAATATATACTTTCTTCTAAGAAAAAAAATAGATATGAAAGAATTCTTAAATGAGTTGAACATGTTATCAAATATTGATCGTCATCAAAGTCTCAAAACTTCGAAGTAGTTAATAGAAAATAAGACTCAATTTTCTGTGTGAAAATGCTACTTCTGGATGAGCAAAAAAAAAAAAAAATATATTTTGATGTTTATGCCTTAGCCTAGCTTATTGTTACGTAACTTTTTTTTACATGAGATTACTTTATTAGATTGCTTTTGTGTTGAAGGAACTTTTTAGTTTGATGGTGGATTTCTTTTTTCTAAATATTTGAATTTCTTAATTTGACGGTGAATTTTTTTTAGAAGTTCTAAGAATGTAGTTATCATAGCTAGTAAACATACAATATTGGCATTCAATGCAAGAAATCATCTAATCAAGCAAAAGCACATCTGATAATTCATTCAACATGTAGCATGATTATAAGTGAGCTATTTAATAAGGCTTTGATGAAAATCATACTTATGATCCCTTATTCTGTTAATATATTATTCTATAACAGGTTTGCGATAAAAAAGAATTCGACTACCTCAAAACCATATTCAAATTCTAATAGTTTCTATTCTCAAGCGAAAATAGGTATTTGGATATGGTTCGAATCCTAAAATCATTATTGTTGAGGGGGTTTTACCGTTTATTACTCTTGATCTGAATAGGATTAGTCTTATACCTTAAAACGGATGAAAATATCTATGATTACATCAACAAAGTTTTTGAATTTCTAGATATAGATAATCCAATTATTAAGATAATTTCCTAAATTGGAAGAAATATACTGCACTTGTTTTTTTCTACTCTTTTAACTTTCAAAAATGAAATTGAAATAATTTGTCTGGAAAGCATGCAAGCTAGAGTTTGGAATTCACGAGAGGGCATAAACTAACCATATGCATCTTGGCCAACCACGAACCAGCTTTTCTTTTTTGGCGACAACAACATTAAATACGAAAGGACGTTTTAGCTCTTATGAACCAATCTCCAAAGCGACAAAAACCGGAGAGCTAATTTCACGAGAGCAGTAAGCTCGAAAGGAGCAAGAACAGATCAGTAGAGAGCTAGCCAGCCACACGTGAGACGACGGAGACAGTGAGTCTGCAAAAGGAAATTAGCTTTTGGATTTGTGGGTTTCAATTGGCCAAAGTTAGGATAATAGCGATGGGTGGATTTGGTTTTGGATTTGGGATACCTAGATTTTGAGGGTACGTCGACAACTTGCATGGTTGTACATGGCTACCCAACATGTGAATAGAACAGTTACAGTGCCGTGATACAATAAATAAATACATTAATATCTTTAAAAAAGACTGATCATGGCTTTCTCTTTCACCTTTTAGCGCAGAAGTGTGGGCAGTTGCGCAGCCTTCCTTTGGCATTGTGATCGGCCACCGTCCTTTCGTTGTTTTTGTGAAAGTTACAATTAGGCAGAAGACCAGTTTTCTCAGGCATTGTTTGTCTCTCCCTAATTGGCATAATACCGTTTCAAATATTTGTTTGTCTCTAATCATGCATGCTATGCTTTTATGCATATATAAATGTAAATTTTGTGTAGACTTAACAATTTGGCTACGTCAAATGTACCTCTATGCGTCTAACGTACAAACTAAGATGTTTTGAATTAAATAGAAAGAAAAGAATTAATCATAGTAAGGTTATAGTGATTTTATTTGGTAATTTTACTTGAACATTAAAGACTTAATTATTTTTATTTTCCTTTAAATTAAATATAATTATCACATAGTTTTAATAAAACTGAGAAAAGTCGTCACACTAAATACTTGCGAAAAGCCCCCAAGTGCCAGTGCAAAAAGGAGCTGGGCTTTAATCACAGGGCCTCAGGAAATCCCTTCGTTTTTAAAGGAGCGAGCGATATATGAGCCAAGGCCAATTAAAAACGAAAACCTGCAATCCATAAATAACATTGGCCTACCTTCTCTACAGCTAATACGCATGCGTAGCAGATTCATTCTCGAATGGGATCAAAGAACCCAGGTTTAATTCAAATTTAATTTTCAATAATTTAATTAATCAGATTTAATTTCCTTATTTATTTAACGGTTCGCTTGGGGAATTTGCTTCTGGGATGTTTATTGAAATTCCATTCTTTAGTAGAATATAATAAATTTTGGATGATGGAATACAATTCTTAAATAAAAAGAACTATGAAAAGTTCCGCACGTTGCAGCGAAAGTATTGCATGGCCAACAATCTTTTAATCTAATGGTTAAGATTGAGTTGTGGTATTTTATAAGTTTTAAGTTCGAATCCAAGCATCCTTATTCTCAATTATTTAATATTTTTCTTGTAACAAAAAAAAAAACAAAAGTATATGCATGGGATGGATTTTACATTAATATGAAGATCGTCAGAAAGTAAGGTAACATATAATTAAACTAACAAGTAATTCTTGATAATTCTACAGAGTAAACTATGTTAGCTTTAAATTGCCATACATATTTTGAAATGACAAAAACTTAAGTGAGCTTTAATGTTTTAATTCATATTGTAAATTTGCCTTATCACACATGATTTTCTCAATACATTTTAAGTGATCATACCCAAACATTAAGACCATGATTTAATGATACATCCTTATTGGTCTTAATTCTTTATAAATGTTTTGAATATTTTAGAAAATCACTTAATGAATTTTTGGACAATGTTTTTATCAAAGAAAGTCATGAAAAACTCCCACAAAAGTGCCAATATGTTTTGGGTGGAATTAGGATCAAAGACCACATCATTTCTAACCCAAAAGTGCAGGAAAAATCCATTCTGGAGGAATGGGATCGATCCCCTAAGGAAAGGGATCGATCCCTTTTTGGCAGTGTGCTCCGGAAGGCCAAAATGAAGCATGGGATCGATCCCCTAAGGAAAGGGATCGATCCCTTTATGTCAGAAAGTCCCCAACGGCTATTTTCTGTGAGATACAACGGCTAGTTTCGGTTTTGGCTCCAACCAACGTCCACAAACCATCCAAGGGACTATAAATAGAGGCTTAGAAGCTAAAGGAAGGAAGAGGAACAACTAAGCAACATCTTTCATCATCTTATTCATCTTCCTCAAGCCTCAACAACAAATCAAGAGCTACAAAGTCTTTATCTTCTATCATTCATCTATTTCTTGTATTGCTTAGCACACACTTTGTATAGGCTTTTACTTGTGCTTAATCTCTGTAATCACTTGCCTATCTAGAGGCCTTCTTTGATTACATCTCTTGTAAACCAAAATCATTCCTTGTAAAGGGGAGGTTTCTCTTTAGCCTAAGAAAAAGAGGGAGGTTACTCTTTAGCCTAAGAAAAAGAGGGAGGTTTCTCTTGAGCCTAGAAAAAGAGAGAGGTTTCTCTTTAGCCTAAGAAAAAGAGGGAGGTTACTCTTTAGCCTAAGAAAAAGAGGGAGGTTTCTCTTGAGCCTAGAAAAAGAGAGAGGTTTCTCTTTAGCCTAGAAAAAGAGGGAGTGTAACAAATTCAAGATAGTGGATTTGGAGAAAATCCTTGGGAGCGTCTCAAGGTAGAGGACGTAGGCAAGGTTGCCGAACCTCTATAAATCGTTTGCGTACATTTCTCTTTCCCTACTCTCTTTAATTACTTGCAATTATATTTGTGCTTATTGTATTGAATTTGGATTGCATGATTGAATAGCCTAGAGAACTTAGAAAATATCAATATAGGCTAGAGATTTTAGAGAAACCGAAAAACGAGCTTAAGGGTAGTTAAAAACCGATTCACCTCCCCTCTCGGTATAGCCTATAAGAGCCAACAATTGGTATCAGAGCTTGGGCTCGAGATTGAATTAGATTAACATCTATCGAGCAAAACGATCTTAAATGGCTCACTTGAATGTAGGCACACCCCTAGGAGAAGAGGGACAATCGTTAGTTAGACCTCCACTCTTCAATGGAGAGAATTACTCTTATTGGAAAATAAGAATGATGTTATTTGTACAATCTAATGATTATGAAGTGTGGAGAATTATAGTGAATGGTCCTAAAATTCCTATGAAGAAAGTAGATGGAAAGGATGTCCCTAAGAGTGAGGATGAGTGGGACACAAATGACATGAGAGTGGCACAATTGAATGCCAAGGCCATGCACACTCTCTTTTGTGCATTAGGTCCCAATGAGTATAATAGAGTGTCCCTATGTGAAAATGCTAAGCAAATATGGGACAAACTAGCCATCACACATGAAGGGACCAATCAAGTTAGAGAGACTAAGGTAGGAATGCTCACACATGATTATGAGCTATTTAGGATGAAAGAAAATGAGTCCATTAGCGAAATGTTTACTAGGTTTAATGATATAATTAATGGACTTAAGGCTCTAGGCAAGGCTTATTCTAATGTTGAAATGGTAAAGAAAATTTTGAATAGCTTGCCTAAATCATGGGAGGCAAAGGTAACCGCAATAGAAGAGTCTAAAGATCCAAATACCTTGTCTCTAGATGAACTTATGGGCTCCCTACTTACATATGAGATGAAATTGAAAAGAAATGAAGAGCCTTCAAAGAAAGTAGGGGTAGCACTTAAGTCTTCCACTCATGAAGTCCTTGAAGATGATAGTGATGAGAGTGGAAATGAGGAAGAAAAGGAAATGGCAATGTTTGCCAAAAGATTCAATAGATTTATGAGAATGAAAGAGAGAGAGCAAAATAGAAAGCATCATAGGGGAGAGTCAAGTAGAAGAGAAAAGGACCACTTAGTGTGTTATGAATGCAATGAACCGGGTCACACTAAGCTAGATTGCCCCATACTTAGGAAGGAAAAGGATAGGAAACCTAAGAAGAAAGCATTTGTGGCTGCATGGAGTGATAGTGATAGCTCCGATGAGGAAAATGTAGATGAAGAGGTAGCCTACTCATGCTTTATGGCTATTAGTGATGATGAAGCTAGTAGTAGTTCTAGTGAAAATAATGATTATACCTTTAGTGAACTACAAAATGCCTTTGATGATTTAGCAAATGAATTTCAATGCATGAATTCTAAATATAAGAAAATCATTGCTAAATTAAAAATAGAAAATGAAGCCTTGACTAATGCTAAGATAGAATTTGAAAAGAAACTAGAAGAGGCCAACTTAGAAATAAATGAGTTAAATAAAAAGAACACAAATTTGCATAACTCATTTTCTAGGTTTTATATGGGTCAACAAAAGCTAGATCACATGTTAGAGACCCAAAGAGCTTTCTTTGACAAAGATGGGTTAGGATATAATGCAATACAAAAAGAGACTCATCTAAAGAACTTCCTAGTGAGCAAAAATTCTATGCATGATACATCTCTCACATGCTCACTATGTAATAGGATAGGCCACTCCTCACAAGCATGCACATATAGAAAAACTACATTTAGAGGGAGAGTTGTTAGGAAAATATGGGTGCCAAAGCATGCAATAAATAATGATGATTTGTGCTTAAAATGGATCCCAAAAGGATCAAAAATTGTTTGCACTAACTCTCATGGACCCAAGAAAATTTGGGTACCAAAACATGCTTAAATTGTTTGTTGTAGGAGTGTTAGAGCATGAGAATACAAAGAAGCAATGGAGATCAAATGCTCTACACACCCCCCATGGAGATTGCTTATGCCAATGAGAAAGAGGAAGAGCTTGGAAATCCATCTTTGACAAATCACAACAATTCCTCAAAGGATGGCTCAAGGTGGATCCAACACATCAAGGCAAAGCATTCTCTAGCAAAGGAGTTTTGTAAGTTTAATTCTTTACTCCTTAAAACTTTATTTGATTATTTGTGCTTTGATGAGAAAATGTGTTAATGATTCTTGATGCATTGTGAGTTGAATGATAGAACAAAAGGCATGATGAATGATTGTTGAATGTTTGATGAATAGTACTTGATACATTGAATGAAAAGCATGATTTGTGATTTTGAAATGATTTTTGGTTTTCTGCATCTTGAGCAAGTTTGATATGTCTAGATAATATATTTAGTTGCTCAAAAGATGTCAAATATGTCATATATGCAAAATGCCTTGTCATGAGCCTTAATGAAGAATTTGTTTGTTGGAAATCATGGCATGTTGTTCACAAAATGTATGATTTGATGTTATATGTGCTTAAAATCTATGTGAACAAGTTTGTTTTGGCATATTTGTGATTTCTAATGATTTGGTTTGGCCAAAATATGCATAACTCTCAAAATGACCTCCTTTGAGGCCAAAAATGCTTTTATTGGTGAAAATCCTTCCAAAATTGCAAAATCTTTTGTAAAATGGTTTTTCATTCAGATTTTTCATTCATACAAGTCCAAAATCATGTTTTACAAATGTCTAAACCTTTACTTGGACTTAAATTACTCAAAAATGAAGTTTTGGCACCTCAAAGGTTGGATTTTCTGTCAAAAACTGCAGACACAGGATGAGGGATCGATCCCTTAGCAAGAAGGATCGATCCCCTTGAGCAGAATGCAGGAAATTTGCATTCTGGAATTTAGGGATCGATCCCCCTCCCAAAGGGATCGATCCCCCCAGGCCAAAATGGCTATTCTGCACTTTTTTAACCGAATTTGAGAAGGATTTTTCACTTTCTTGATATCTTCTTTCTTCTCAAGTTAAAATTCATTGTTTTAACTTCTTTTTGATGATCTTTAATGTATGAAAATTCATTTTTCATTGATATCATGCCTCAACTTCATCAATTAATATCATTTCCAACAAATGGTATCACTTTCAACAATCTATATCATTTTTCTTGAACTCACAAGTGCAAAATCAGTTTTCTCATTGAAAATGGTCATGAATTGCATAAATCTTGAAATAATCTTGAAATATACTTTAAATGAATACTTAAACATAATTTTGAGATCTATTTCAATGATTTATGGATATATTTGAGAATTTGATGAACTTGTGCATAATGAGTGTTTTTCATATCTTTTGTTCATCTTAGTCAAGCATGCTTATAGGATTATGTCTCTTGGCTTGACTTATCAATTCCACACTAGGTTTCATGATAATTTTACATCTAGTGGATTGATTTCAAATATAAATTCAACAATTGGTAATGGTCATTGGCCTATAATTTGTGATGGTAAATGGATCCTCAATGTTCAAATGCATGAAACTTTATCATCTTTGTACTTAAAGAACTAAGGTCTTAATGACCACACCAACATTCAAAGATAAATGCAAACTTGAACAAATTTAATATCCATGCATTTATTATTTGAATATTTCCTTGCTCATAATTAGTTAAGGACTTGAATTAGAAAATGAGCATAGGATTTGTGTGCTTGAAACCATGGAAGAAAATATGTTTGCTTGAATTCCTTGATGTTTTGAATCTTCCATATGGTATCAATTTGTGAATATGAATATGGATTAATCTTTTATGATTGTGTACTAATGTTTAATTGATCCATATGCATATTTGATGATCTGTGTTGTGTTCTTGCATATTTAGAATGAGTATTTTCTTGACATGAACACACTACACATAGATATTGGATTCATGCAAAATGCCTAAGTTAACCATTAGTAACAATTGGTATTTAGATTGAAATAACAATTAGTATCATTGGAAACCATATTTTCAATAATTGGTAAGCCAAAACTAAATTACCAATTGGTTTGAGCTTTAAATTGACAATTCTTCTCATGCTCTTTAAGATTGAAATGACTAATAGAGAAGAATTCTCTTAGGATATTTTTGTATGAAACTCTTGTGTGCTAGAATTTGAAGTTAATTGCTATATGATTTAATTCTAGACACAATATTTCTTGAATATGATTTATGAGCACATGCATATGATATGTTATATAATTTTAGCTCATAATCATGATGTATTACCATGCACCTTAGTCGGACCTTAGAGAACAATTGATATACTTAGGTGCTTGCTTAACTTCTTACCAATTGGAACCTTCTTGCAAAATTACTTATCAACAATTGGTATCCAAATTATTTATAAACAATTGGTATTGGATCATAAGTCATATTCATTGCATGAATATTTCATACTCTTTGAGAATATTGACTTATTTATTTGTGCTATAAGTCCCATGTACTAACATGTTTCTTGTTGGATGGAGCATTTTTATTTATTCTCACATAGCCATGATTTTAGGGGGAGCATATTTTTTATTATTTTTCCTTCTTTTTGCTATGACAAAAAGGGGGAGAGATAGAAAAAGGGAGAGATAGAAAAAGGGAGAGATAGATATAGAGAGAGATATTAAGGGGGAGAAATAGTTTAAAAATTCATTTTCAAAACCCATGCTTATATTAAGGGGGAGCTTTATAAAATCCTGCTTTATTTGAGGGGGAGTATTTTATCAAAGAATTTTCAAAGCAAATTTACATTAAGTTTTGTCATATCAAAAAGGGGGAGATTGTTAGCTTTAAATTGCCATACATATTTTGAAATGACAAAAACTTAAGTGAGCTTTAATGTTTTAATTCATATTGTAAATTTACCTTATCACACATGATTTTCTCAATACATTTTAAGTGATCATACCCAAACATTAAGACCATGATTTAATGATACATCCTTATTGGTCTTAATTCTTTATAAATGTTTTGAATATTTTAGAAAATCACTTAATGAATTTTTGGACAATGTTTTTATCAAAGAAAGTCATGAAAAACTCCCACAAAAGTGCCAATATGTTTTGGGTGGAATTAGGATCAAAGACCACATCATTTCTAACCCAAAAGTGCAGGAAAAACCCATTCTGGAGGAATGGGATCGATCCCCTAAGGAAAGGGATCGATCCCTTTTTGGCAGTGTGCTCCGGAAGGCCAAAATGAAGCATGGGATCGATCCCCTAAGGAAAGGGATCGATCCCTTTATGTCAGAAAGTCCCCAACGGCTATTTTCTGTGAGATACAACGGCTAGTTTCGGTTTTGGCTCCAACCAACGTCCACAAACCATCCAAGGGACTATAAATAGAGGCTTAGAAGCTAAAGGAAGGAAGAGGAACAACCAAGCAACATCTTTCATCATCTTATTCATCTTCCTCAAGCCTCAACAACAAATCAAGAGCTACAAAGTCTTTATCTTCTATCATTCATCTATTTCTTGTATTGCTTAGCACACACTTTGTATAGGCTTTTACTTGTGCTTAATCTCTGTAATCACTTGCCTATCTAGAGGCCTTCTTTGATTACATCTCTTGTAAACCAAAATCATTCCTTGTAAAGGGGAGGTTTCTCTTTAGCCTAAGAAAAAGAGGGAGGTTACTCTTTAGCCTAAGAAAAAGAGGGAGGTTTCTCTTGAGCCTAGAAAAAGAGAGAGGTTTCTCTTTAGCCTAAGAAAAAGAGGGAGGTTACTCTTTAGCCTAAGAAAAAGAGGGAGGTTTCTCTTGAGCCTAGAAAAAGAGAGAGGTTTCTCTTTAGCCTAGAAAAAGAGGGAGTGTAACAAATTCAAGATAGTGGATTTGGAGAAAATCCTTGGGAGCGTCTCAAGGTAGAGGACGTAGGCAAGGTTGCCGAACCTCTATAAATCGTTTGCGTACATTTCTCTTTCCCTACTCTCTTTAATTACTTGCAATTATATTTGTGCTTATTGTATTGAATTTGGATTGCATGATTGAATAGCCTAGAGAACTTAGAAAATATCAATATAGGCTAGAGATTTTAGAGAAACCGAAAAACGAGCTTAAGGGTAGTTAAAAACCGATTCACCCCCCCTCTCGGTATAGCCTATAAGAGCCAACAAACTATTCCAAATTCAAAAAGATAAATGGTGGACAACGTTGCAAATTTTGTAGATCATTTCTTTCCATTATCATATTGCCATAAATATTAAGGCACTTTAAGAACGTTCGATTGTCATCTGAGCTGCAGAATATTACGAGAGGGAAACAAAATTTAGTTTGTTAAATGTTTTTGAAATTGTGGTTTTGGCGCCAATATTTTGTTGTATAAATTGACAGCTCTGTTCACATTTTTTGTGTGAGAATATAAAAAAAAAACAAAAGTTTCTTTTTCTTACTCTTGCTTTAGCAAGTTTCTTCAAACACAAATTCTAACATGGTATCAGACGAATAATCTTTGCGTGTTTCTTCCATTTTTTTGTTGCCATGGCGCGCGGTAATGCTTCCAATCATGCTGCGCCCGCTGTCACCAATCGTTATGTCGTCCAATCTGCTCCTTCTATCGACGATTCTGGTAGCCCGTTCTTCTTGCACAATGGTGATCATCCTGGTTTACTTTTAGTCTCTCATCCTCTCGTTGGATCCAATTATAACACTTGGAAACGAGCTGTGACAATGGCATTAACAGCTAAGAATAAGCTCTGTTTCGTTGATGGTAGCATGCTCAAACCAGAGGCTGATGATCTTCTTCATGGAGCTTGGATTCGTTGTAACAGTATGGTGATCTCTTGGATTCTTAATTCTACTTCTCGAGAAATAGCTGATAGCTTGTTATACTATTCCACTGCTTATGAAATTTGGCGTGATTTGCAAGATCGTTTTCAACAGAGTAATGCTCCCCGGATTTTTTCAAATTAAATCCAATCTCATTGCATTACATCAAGGATCTTTGGACATTAGTTCCTATTATACTCGTCTCAAAACTCTTTGGGATGAGCTTCGAGACTATCAACCAGTGCCTGCTTGTCAATGTGGTGGTATGCAATCGTGGACTGACTATCAGCAACAGGAGTGTGTTATGCAGTTTTTGATGGGATTGAATGATTCCTTTGCTCAGATCCGAGCACACATTCTCATGCTGGATCCTCTTCCCTCAATCACTAAAGTTTTCTCTCGTGGTGCAAGAGGAACGTCAACGAGGCATTTATTCTAATTCTCTGCCTTTTTCAGATTCACCTTCTCAATCTCCTGTTGCCGCTGTTTCTCAAGGATCTCAGAAATTCAGATCCAAACGTGATCGGCCTTTGTGTACTCATTGTAATGTCCTTGGCCACACAGTTGAGAAGTGCTATAAGCTTATCGGTTATCCACCAGGTTACCACACTAAGAGCAAACCTATTGGATCCAAGGCACATGCTCATCAAATTAGTTCTGTTGTGAATGATGATGCAGAACAATCTGTTCCAGGGCTTAGTCATACTCAGTACAAGCAGTTACTTGCTTTTTTGAACTCGCAACTCAACGTTCCTTCTTCTCCTATTCCAGAGCAGCAGCAGCTTGAACCTATTATTTCCTGTTTTACTGGTAAATTTTCCTCTTCCTTAGTTCCCTTAGAATGTCCTTCCAATATTTCTTGGATTATTGACACTGGAGCTACTCACCACATCTGTTGCTTCTTGCCTTTTTTTCAATCCTATTCTCCTGTTTCTAATTCTCATGTTACCTTGCCAAATGGATACTCCATTCGCATTTCATATACTGGTTCATTTAAGCTTTCTGAGACACTTGTTCTTCATAATGTGTTATATGTGCCTGCTTTTCAGTTCAATTTAATTTCCATTAGTGCTTTAACTCATACACATAATTACTCGGTCACATTTTCTTCTGCTTCTTGTGTCATTCAGGACCCTATGCAGGGCAAGAGGATTGGGATGGGTAGGAGGATTGGAAACCTTTACATCTTGAGTTCCAGTTTGTGTTCTTCTTCTTCTTTGAATTTGAATGTATCCCCTACTTGTAATAGTGTTTCCCTACTACAGAAAGAGCTTTGGCATTTTCGATTAGGTCACCGTTCTTTTGTAAGGCTGCAAACGTTAACAGATGACTTAGCTATTTCCTCTTTTTCCCCAGATTCTTTTCATTGTGCTGTGTGTCCCTTGGCCAAACAAAAACGTTTGCCATTTGTTTCTGCAAATTCCATGTCAAAGGAACCTTTTCAATTAGTGCATCTTGATGTATGGGGTCCTTTTACACCAGTGTCAGTTGAGGGATACAAATACTTCCTTACAATAGTTGATGACTGTACACGTTATACCTGGATTTATTTTCTCAAGGCTAAATCAGATGTGTTGACATTCTTTCCCAATTATTGTGCACTTATTAAAAATGAGTTTGGCATCTCAATCAAATCTGTTCGATCAGATAATGCACCTGAGTTAGCTTTTACTGAATTTTTTAAGATCCAAGGTATCATTCCTTACCATTCTTGTGTTGATACCCCTCAACAAAACTCAGTGGTTGAACGTAAACACCAGCACATCTTGAATGTAGCTAGAGCCCTTCTTTTTCAGTCCCATGTCCCTTTACCATACTGGAGTGATTGCATATTGACTGCTGTCTATCTTATTAATCTCATTCCTACTCCTGTTTTACACAATCACACCCCTTTTGAACTCTTATGGCATAAAAAACCTTCATATCTGCATCTTAAAGTTTTTGGCTGCTTATGTTATGCCTCTACACTTACCCGAAATCGATCTAAATTTGCCCCTCGTGCAGCTCCAGCAATCTTTCTTGGCTATCCACCTGGTATCAAAGGTTACAAGCTTTTAGATCTTTCCACTCATACTGTCTATATCTCTAGGGATGTTATTTTTCATGAAACTATTTTTCCTTTCAAAACTCATTCCTCTGACAACATGGACTCTAGCTTGGATATTTTTTCTGATAAGGTTCTGCCCATTCCTCCATCCCATACTGATTGCTCTGCAGATTCTTCTCCTACTCCATCTTCTTCACCACCTGCTGTTTCTCGATCAACTAGAGCACACAAACCTCCTTCTTATCTCACTGATTATCTTTGCAACTCCTCATCTTCACACCCTACTTCTAGTAAATATCCCTTGTCTGCTTTCCTTGGATATAACAAGTTGTCTCTCTCTCACAAAGCATTTGTTCATGCTGTTGCTTCATACATTGAACCAACTTCTTATGCCCAAGCTGCTGCTATTCCCGAATGGAGAGATGCAATGACTGTTGAATTGCAAGCTCTAGAAGACAATGCTACTTGGACTGTTGTGCCTCTGCCTCTTGGGAAACATCCAGTTGGGTGTCGTTGGGTGTATAAAGTTAAGCTTCGTGCTGATGGGAGCCTAGAAAGATATAAGGCTCGTTTGGTAGCAAAGGGATATACACAACAAGAAGGGGTAGATTATTTGGATACTTTTTCTCCTGTAGCTAAGCTTACTACTGTGAAAGTCCTTCTTGCTCTTGCATCTATCTTTGGCTGGCATCTTACACAATTGGATGTTAACAATGCTTTTTTGCATGGTGAGTTAGTAGAGGATGTCTACATGACCATGCCACCAGGGTATCATCGAAAAGGGGAGGATTGGCCACCTAATGCTGTTTGCAAGCTACATAAATCCTTGTATGGATTAAAACAGGCATCTCGCCAGTGGTTCTATAAATTTTCTTCTGCCCTCATTGATATTGGTTTTCAACAGTCTCTTGCTGATACTTCTCTGTTTACCAAGACTACTGGTGACTCTTTTCTAGCTTTACTTGTCTATGTTGATGACATAATCATAGCCAGTAATAATTCAGCTGAAGTGCAAGGTCTCACTTGTCATTTGAATAATCTATTCAAGCTAAAGGATTTGGGATCTTTGAAGTATTTTTTGGGCCTAGAAGTAGCCAGATCGAGTAAAGGCATCTTTCTTTCTCAGAGACATTATGCTTTACAAATTCTTTCTGATATTGGCTATATTGGGTGCAAACCACAGAGGAGTCCTATGGATGCTGGTACACGCTTGTCTCGAGAACAAGGTGATCTTCTTGATGATCCTACACAGTTTAGAAAATTGATTGGGAGGTTGTTATATCTGATAATTACAAGACCAGATATATCCTATGCTGTTAACCATTTGAGTCAGTTTCTTGACAAGCCAAAGAGGCCACATTTACAAGCTGCTTATCGTATTCTTCAGTATATTAAAGGTACAGTAGGGCAGGGTCTCCTGTTTAAGTCATCCTCTCAACCTGAACTAAAAGCCTTTGCAGACTCTGATTGGGCAGCATGTCCAGACAGTAGGCGGTCCATTAGTGGGTTTTGCATTTTTATTGGTGAGTCCTTGGTGTCTTGGAAGTAAAAAAAGCAACAAACTGTTTCAAGATCTTCTGCTGAAGCAGAGTACAGATCCATGGCTAATGCTACTTCTGAGATTGTATGGTTGTTGAATCTGTTTAAGGATTTACAGATCAAGCATCCCAAACCAGCAGTACTTTTTTGTGATAATCAGGCTGCCTTACATATTACTGCTAACCCAGTTTTTCATGAAAGGACTAAGCACATAGAAGTAGATTGCCACTTAGTCAGAGAGAAGGTTCAAGCTGGTATATTGAAGACGTTATATGTATCTTCACAGCATCAACTAGCAGATATTTTCACAAAACCACTGCTTCCTAGACAGTTTCATCATTTACTCAGCAAGATGGGAGTATATAACATACATACTCCATCTTGAAGGGGGAGTATTACAAGAGGGAAACAAAATTTAGTTTGTTAAATGTTTTTGAAATTGTGGTTTTGGCGCCAATATTTTGTTGTATAAATTGGCAGCTCTGTTCACATTTTTTGTGTGAGAATATAAAAAAAAAACAAAAGTTTCTTTTTCTTACTCTTGCTTTAGCAAGTTTCTTCAAACACAAATTCTAACACAGAAGATGGAAAACTTTTGGAACGTGTAGAAATTTCCTGAAGATATAGGTTCTAAATAATAAGTTTTCAACGTATTAGAGAGGGAAGAAGTGTTACAGAGCCAGCTCATATTTCCTGCTATTCCTCTTCATTTTCAAATAATGAAAGACCGTCTGAGCTATGATTATATTATCATGAATCTGCCTCCAGCTACGAAAACACTTGATTCTCAATCACAATCTCCCCCATAACACCTTTCATTTTAATTATATAATATATAATTACCAACTCCTTTGGTGTTACTTTTGTATGAAAAGTTGCATAGGTTAATAGGCCTAAAGCGTGAAATCTCTATACGTAAGTCCCTTCACCTTAGGTATTATTGTCTTATTATTTATTGAGTTTATGTTGATGTACTATCAATGTATAAATCTCATATATTATTATTGTTATTAAATCATATCATGATATTTCATTAAGTAGTTGAATTAAAAATTTTTAGGAAATTTTCATTTTAAAATTTATGAATCAGTAAAGTGAAATGTTTTAATTTGATTATAATGCAAGAGATTTATACATCGCGAGTTCATCAAATATAAACCATTACAAATTATAGACAAAAAAACTCGTTAGTGATGAAAATGGAGGAGACATAATTATATCGATCAAATTGACAAGGTTATTCTTTATGATATTTACAGATTTAATTTCAAAAAATCTTTAAACAAAACGAAAATGCATCCAAAAATTGCCAGCTACAATGTGGTTTCTCATATTAGAAATAAGAAAAAGGGAAAGTTTTAAAGTGAGCTGTAAAGGTTGTACAAAATACTAAAAATTGAAAGAACAACAACCTTACAATATTCGTACGCTCCTGATAACACGAAAGAAACAAGGGAAATGGTGCAATTCTCCCACGTTTTTTGTCGATCCTGAAATTGACAAGAATGTACAAAACAGATCAAATAATGGAACTCTCAACGAGCAGACTTTGCTTTGTTAAAAGCCGAAGCCCAAAGCTTTGCCTTTGTTTACAGGCTAAGGAAACTCCAGCAGGCGTTGAATGCATGCCATGGGGATGACTGAAAATCCAAGACTGTGTTGGATTTTTATAATCCTACTTTTTCATAAATTTTTCGATTAGGTTAAAGTTATAATTTTACATTTGCCAATCAGGGTACCAAAAATATCTTTGAGCCGTCTACCTTTCTTCAACATTGGCTTTTTGAATTGCGCACGCCAATGAGGTTTTGAAACTGCCCTTTGCAGCTTTGACTCATTCATCTTTTTCGAAATATTATTATTTCTTTTGGTAGAATAGATATTTCTGATTTGAGTGAAGGAAAAATGCGGTTAATGAGTACGCCTTAAAGGTGAGATTGAGAATATAAGCATTAAAAATAATATTCAAAATAAAATTTAATAAACTTTTAACTCTTAATTGTTGTTGGCCAAGTATACAGTACCGAATCTGGTAAAACGTGAAGTTTATGTAAGCCCCTTACAGAACATTGATAGTAGCCAAATAAACTAGCATTGATTATAGATGCACGATTGCTTTTTAAATTATAATTGTTGTTGCACAAAAATAACAATAAAATATGTTGACGTCGATGTTCGTATTAAGTCTCCACGTGTCTCCAAGAAGCTTCTGTAAAACAACAAAAGTCAGAGGGACGCAGGGGTCGTTCCCTGCGTAGACACTCCGATGCTTAAGTCAGTAGAAAATTCTTCAATCTTGGGAAGCGTAAAAGCCAGTAGTAAAAAATTAGGATCTAAAATCATACTTGTGGGCCTATTTATAGGCCAGCATTCTAGGTTAATTGCTTAAGAATAATGACATTATCTTGTTAAGAGTTTGTGTCCCAATATGACACAAGTTCCTTAAAAATCGGGAGCTTCCGGAGCCTGTCGCCAGCGAGAGACTCATACCACGTGGCACATTGTGGCGACAGGGGTCTGTCGCTAGTGGGAGCCGAAACCGTGCACCACGTGTCGCCATATGACTGTAGGCGACAGGCCAGGAATCTGTCGCCGGGCGGTAGATGTATGCGTGCTACGTGTCGCGTCATGATTGCAGGCGATAGACTCTGGGTCTGTCGCCAGTCGACAGGTACGATCGCGCTCTTCTACCCCTGCTGCCGATGGCCACGTGGAACGGTGACTCTGTCGCTAGAAACAGGTGTAATGCGTTAAGTAGGGGTGTAAAACGGGCCGAAGCCCGCGGGTCGATCCACCAAACCCGCGGGCTTTTAAAGGGCCGGGTTTGTTTTTTTAGGCCCGTTTAAAAACGGGCTGGCCCGCGCGGGTTGACAATCCGCGCGGGCCGGTTCATAAGCCCGCGGGTCGGCCCGCGGGCTGGCCCCATTTTATTTTATTTTTTTTATATATTTTGTTTTTTAATTATATTATTAATGTATTTTTATTTCTTACAAAATAATACATACATGACATGATTTTATTATATTCTAGCAAAAAAAAAGAAGTTGGAAAAATTTAATGTTTAATAGAAATTTATGTTTTTTCAACATTATAATTATTTATTTTAAAAATATTATAAATGAATTGTAATTGTATTTAGATTGTATTTATATATGAATTTTAATGATTTTTTAAAATTTATTTTTATTTAAAAATATGTGGCCCGCGGGCCGGCCCGGTCCGCATTAAAAACGGACCGGGCATATCTAAAGTGGCCCGTTTAAAAACGGGCCTAAACGGGCCCGTTTCCGTACGACCCGTCCCGTACCCGGCCCGCCCCGCCCGTTTTACACCCCTAGCGTTAAGCATCTATCGCCGAAGGCCACGTGGACCAGTGAGATCTTGCCACGTGATAATTTCTGGACGCCATTGGGCCTAGCCCAACACAGGTAGACTTTGTCATATCAATAATATCCTTAATTAATTAAGAATTGGCAAAACTATTCTTAGAATTTTTTATCGTTTTAGATGTGTCGACTTTTCTTAATTACTTGTCTTCATTAATTTTGTTATATTCAACTCTTTTCTTTTTTATACATTACACTCAAATTGATTATATAATTTTTTAATGGTGAAAAAGTCAAAAAAGTCTTCAAAAAAATAATTTTAGCAATTGAGTTTTTAACTTTTTTTATAATTAATTAAACCCTTACATTTCAATTTTCACTCAATTGAGCTATTTTGTAAACAAAAACTGTTAGATCTGTTATATTTTTTTATCATGTATATTGTATGGATTTAACAATTTTCGTCTACAAAAAATTCAATTAGGTAAAAATTAAACTATAAAAACTTAATTGATTGTGAAACAATTAAGGACTTAATTGTTAAAATCATTTATTTTCGAGAACTTTTTTGACCATTTGATCTTTTTTAATCTAGTGGTTAAGAGAAATTGTGATGGAAAAGTTTGGATTCATGCCAAAACAATTTCCACCTCAAATTAAAAAAGAAAGAAAGAAAGAAAGAAAACTTAAAAGTTGTCCTTGAGTTGAACTGGTTTCAACTTTCACGTTTCAACCCTGATTGCCCCCAGAATTAAATTGTGGTCTAGCGGCTAGCTGGCACTTTCATCATCTCAAGCTCAAATGAAGTTGATCCACCTAATCGCCACCAGCCAAAAATGATTGAAGCAAGGCTAATGGAGTAATCTAAGTAAAGGAATATACTTAAACCAATATAAAATAGCCTAAAACATCCATGCATCCTTAGGTTATTATAGTCCCAATTGTGAAGTACAATAAATTCATCGTTAATAATTTTTCTCTGTCTTCTTCCCCATCTCTCCCCTTTATATACACCTTCTCCCACTCTTTCCCTGTGTCCCTAAACAATCATTCCACTTTCTCTCTCTCTCTCAAAAGTCACCCAAAAAACTACTAAAAGATAAGGCAAAAATGGAACAAAATCTACCAGTGATGGCTAAAAGAGTTTGGAGCATACTGAGGGCAGTTCTCTTCATGATGAGAAAAGGTATTTTATCAAAGAGAAAGTTGATGGTTGATCTCAACATGATGCTCAAACGTGGGACAATCGCCAGCGCCAAAGCCTTCGGCAACCTCATGTTCCACCACCACAGCAACCGCCACGTCTCATCATCCTTCATGGCGGCGGCGGCATCAGCCCGCGAGTACGAGTTCAGCTGCAGCAACACCCCAAACTACATCTTCCCTTTCAAGTACGCCACCAAGAAGAAAAGCGGCATTAACAACTACTATCACCATTTCTTCGCCTGCACCCACGCGCCTCCTACTCACGACGACGACACGGCGACCATGAACGCCGTTAAAGTTGTCTTGGAGATGCTTAACAACAACGACGGCAGCAACATGGTGGTAGAAGCTGCTGCTGCTTCCCCTATGTTACCTGGGTTCGGACAAACTCCATTGGCGAGGCAACTCAGGATAACGGATTCCCCTTTTCCATTAAAGGATGTCGACGAAGACAATGGCTACGTAGACATGGCTGCCGAGGATTTCATAAACAGATTTTACAAGGATTTGAAGCAGCAAAATAAGAGAATGGCTGAGTTCTAAGGGAATTCTTTGCTTTGTTCATGATTTTCCGTGTTTGGAGTTTATATATGCTTAATTACTTTTTGGGTTTTAATTTTGGTGTTGATATAACAAATAAAAGAAAATTCTAAGCAAAAGTCATGAAATGAGGAAAATTTTAGTTTTTCTCTATGTTAAAAACTGTTTATGTTTATCATGAAAACTATTGTAATATTCAGAGAGAGATCCTGTACACTAAAGGGAATTTGAAGCTTAATTTATTAAACTAGCCTTTGAATTTTGAAGTGCTCCTTCAGTATTAATTATTTGTTCTTTTTCTTTTCTTTTAAGTTTTGTTTCACGGTTAAGAGTAGATGATGTACAAACCTTTTGGACCCAAATCAAAATCCTTTAAGATTACTATCCAATCATAAAATATAGACACAATACGATTGAAGGGTCCAAATGAAATCCAATATCAAGCCTAAGTTACAAACATGTTAGGCATGATTGATGCGGTCGTTAATTATTAATTTGGGGAATTTCTTTTTTTTCTTTTTCTTTTATAAATTCCCTTTTTTTTCTTTGTTTGGGTTTCAGTTTTTAACCTAAATTTAGGGGTTGAGGCAGATGTATTGCTGACAGGCAAGATCTAATTTACAACTGCCATTAAATTGGTGTGACATTTCCTTGTATATTGTTTTTGTTTTTCAGGAAAGGAAACAAAAGAAAATGATGAATGGCTGGGAGCTCCATGAAACCTTGATTAAATATGAAAAATGCAAGGCTTTTTTACAGCTTGATTGATCACTACCAATTCCATTTTAATGTTGTGATGATGTGATTCCACTAAGTTAAAGCAAAACTAAGAGCTGGACCCCTTAAAAATCAACTTTTTCCCTCACTTTTGCTTTGTAGTTTTCTTCTTTTCAGTATTTTATTTTCAAAGCTAAGTGAGAAAACTATACCCTGGTGTTTTAGCCTAGTTCACTTTGGAAATTGAATTCATAGTCTCGCCAATTATTGAATTACAGTGGGTAGTGGTTGGCAATAAAGTTTGTTCATAAAGCATACTGCATACACCAAATATAATGTAAAAAAAAATCAAGAAAAGAAAAGGGAAGATTAAAGTTTCAAAAATGATGTTGATCAACTAAAGCATAATCCAGCCACCTCGTGTATCAAATCAACTTAATTTTTAATGGATTTTCTGCTAATTAATCTTTCCACCATCTTAAAGAAAAGGTTTTATTGGCTAAGAAGGAGACGAAATCATATATTCATTATTAATTGCAAAAAGTTTAAAAAGTAAAATAAATATATAAATTATAGGTTTATTATCTCATACATTATCGGTGAAATTTTTTAATTTTGCAAACGAAATTAAGATAATGACCAATAATCCTTTAAAAATATTAAAAAAATAAATAAAAAATAAATTGATATATGTGTCATTATTTTAACCACGCTTATAGAGTTAAAAAACTCTACTAACAGCGTATATAATAATAATAATCCTAAATTATAAATGTTGATGATGCATGCGTGCTATATACATATATGTAAACATATATAATTAAATAAATATACATGCATGTATAGCTATATGTTTATATATTATTTTTAATTATAGAATTGGTCTAATTATTAGTATTTATAAATCTTTTAAAATTTTCCTTATATATACATATTAGAATTTTAATTCGAGAGTAACTTATATTAGAATTATCCTTAAAAGTGAATTCTTAGGTACCACTAAAATAATTTTATCTCATATTATTTGAAAGACATGTAATTAGTATCATAAACTTCTTCTTATCAAATCAATTATCACTGATTCGATTAATCCATATTAATTATATATTATGATTAAGATGAATAAATGGCTTATAAAAATATATAGTGAAAATTAAATATTAACATTAAAAAAATATAAATATGTAAGACAATCAAGCAATCTCAAAAAAAATTAATTCTATTTTTAATTTAAGCGATTGAAACTAACTACTAAAGCTGCTTTTCAATTAAAATTAAATTTTCAGAAAAAAAAAAGTAAAAAAAAAACTCTCAAAGAAGAAAAGATAAAAAAATTTGATAAAAAATCCAAAAAAGTGATAAATAGATTTTTTTATTAAATTTAAAATAAATATAATTTATTTAACATTTGACAATGCATTATACTAATCACTTGTCATGATTACGTATTAGTTTTTAATTGATTCCTAAAATTTCACTTTTTAAGATGATTTTAATATAATTTAAACTCTTTTAAATAACTCAAAAGTTGATTAGCAAGATGTGCAACTTGAGCACTATAAGAATTAACTAATTCAGCCCAATTGTAACTTATAGTAATCCTCTTGAGCTTGGTTTAATAATAAAGAAGTCTGAGTTTATAATTGTAAAATTAATTAACCAAGTTCACCAGGTTAATTTTAGCTGTAGTTTGAAGGATTATTTTAAGGTAGGGAAAGGCAAAACCACGGGGCAAGTAGTTTTCACTTTTGGCATTAGAATGTGCTACTAAGCTGGCACAAAATAAATTAAGTTTGACTACCTTCACTTGACTTTTTGCACGTCCATTTAAGATTTTGTTTGAAAACGTTTTGGCTTTTATTATTTTTTTATAAAAATTTAATTAAAAAATAATGAAAAAACTGAAGACAAATATCAAAAAGTAAAAAACAAAACCATTTATTGAAAGGAAAACCAAAATGGGTATTTTTCTGTATTTTTTACAACAATAGAAGACTTTAGACTACTAGAAGATGCAAATAATCGAATTTTAAACTCACAAAACTTTTTTACTTTAGAAACGAGAACATCACCATTTAAGCAAATACTAAAAATTTTAATCTTGTTAACTTGCCAATATCATTTCCAATATCCATTCATAACAGACCGCCTAAACTTGGAAAAAAATACAAGTAATTTAAATTTAAGTTGAAATTAGTACCGCTGGCATAATCTATAATATATATTAATGTTGTTGGAGCTGTTAACTAAAAAAAAAATAGATACATGCTTAAATTAAGGTTTAATAGTCAAATATACCTTCAATTTTGTGCATAATATGAATATAAGCCTTAAAATTTTAATTTTATAGTAAAATTCATAAATTTTTACTTTTACTATAAATAAGCTCTCAACCTTATAAAATAATACAATTATGTAAAATAAATAAGAGGTTAAAGTCTTATAAGCCTTCAATTTTTTTATTTTGCTGCAAAAATTCATACATGATTACTTAATTGCATTATTTTTATTTTTTGCAAAAAATTGAAGGTATATTTGGTTATTAAGTTTTAACTTAATAATCCAAAAGTTATTTTTAGTTGTACATACTAACTGGTTGACCTATATGGAATAAGTTTGACAGATGAAATTCTTTTGGCTCTCATGCCACGAAAACTGGCATATATTGGGTAATATATCTGAAGGGGATTGACGCATTTCATTCTGAAGAAAAATAGGTAAAAGAAAAATCTTTGTACCCGTAGCTAATCCTATTTGTGTGCATTGTTTGGAAATATTTCACTCAAATAATTAAATCGTGGATTTCAACTCTATTAATAATTATCATATATGTTAAGGTGCATGATCAATTAGTCTAAAAGTTAAAATAATTCTAAGTTAATCATATTAGAAAATAATCTATTATATTTAAATTTTTACTAATCCTTCACTCAAAAGAAAAACAATTTCAAATTATCAGAAAAGAAACTACCAAAATTTCTATAGCATCAGTGAAAGAAAAAGCGACTTATAAAACAAATTAAAGGATTATTATGTAATAGTATATAATAATTTTATCAGGTGTAGTAGTGGAAGAAACCTAAGCCGTTTTATCAAAAAGTCGTTCCTCGAAAATAATGAAACGACAATGTGTCAAATCTAAAATTGAAATTAAATTCATGAGCAGTTGCACTTTGTTATTTCTTGTGGGTATGATCTTTGATGTTGGTAAGCCATGGTGGGCGCGAGATCTAATTCTAGAGCTTTTTTTTGTCTTAATTTTATTTTGCATTGAATTATTGCCGGTTAAAGTTGT
This sequence comes from Heritiera fomes, assembly GCA_032173925.1. Taxonomy (NCBI): domain Eukaryota; kingdom Viridiplantae; phylum Streptophyta; class Magnoliopsida; order Malvales; family Malvaceae; genus Heritiera; species Heritiera fomes. The sequence goes on along the minus strand of JAPDPM010000015.1, from coordinate 10,894,613 downwards.
GTCATTTTACGTCTATTAAATTTTAATTATTTGCGATTTTATATTTAAATTAAAAATTTCCATTTATTATTATTGGGTTTTAAATTTTTAGAGGATGAATTCTGTTGCAATTGTAGAGATTGTTTTTTTTGTGATTTAAAGATAATAAATTCAAGACTCAAGTTACAAAAATAGTTTTTTCATTAAAATAAAGGGAAAATTGTATACATATGCTCTCTCCAAACCTCCCAATATGAGCTGTATACATATGCTCTCTCCAAACCTCCCAATATGAGCATTGAATTTTTTTTTGTTATTACCATTTGATTTTAATTTAAATATTTAATATGATATTAAAATTCATGTTTCATTTTAAAATTTTCACTTGTTATTCAACTTTATTACAAAATAATTTTTTTATCTTCGTCTACACGTAATGAATGTTTGTTAAAATGATATTGCTCAAAGTTAATTAAAATTTTATTTTATTATGATTTTATATTCGATTTAAATGTCTTCCTCTATTATTGATTAGATCTTAGCCTTATCTAAGAAAAATTGAAATTAACTAATGACTGATCACTACTTTCGAACTCTTATTAGAAGCCAAAAGTTTTAGGTAAGTGTTAGGTGAAATGAGTGAAACTATGGCGATTTGTGGGACACATGTCGCTTTTCGAACTTAACAAGCTTTGTCTTTCTTCTTTTCTTTTTTATTTTTTTTTATTTTTTTATGACATGTAATGTAATATATGCTTGCTTCACGTGTAGTATTTAATTAAACTTTCATCCTAATTATTTCTTGTTTTATATGTCTTATTTCTCCAAAACAACTTCGTATTTGCATTATGAGGGGAGTAAGGTTTCCATATATAGTTTTGATTTGGAGATATATAGAAGAGTTTGAACTCAACCAATGTACCAAAAAGTAAATCATTTTTCTCGTTTGTTACATACATTTTGATTTTTGTCATCTAGACTTAACTATAATCTTTTGTTATATTAAAAAGTAGAGTGTGTGTATTTATTTATATTTTTTTGAGTAGGATTGAGTATATATATTAATCAATTAAATAGAAATTAGTACCAATCTTATATATGTAAACTACTTTATATATCTTACGCGAATCACTTGATTTTTTTTAAAAGAAGAGTCTTAAATATATTAAATTTAATTACATAATTCTCTCTATTTCTAAAGAAAAGTAGCTTCTTAAGGGAAAAAATTGTGGTCTTATAAAAGGTTATATATATATATATAATTATTTAATATACTGTCACTAAAATTTTTAGATTTCATAAGTATAATTAAGATGATCACATATCCTTTAATTTAAGGAATATTAAAAAAATAATAATAAATAAAGTGGAGCATGTGTTATCATACTAAACTTGCTTATAGAGTTTAAAAATTTCATGATAGTGTATTGGATAATTATTGTATATTAAATTTTTTTTAAAAAAATCCATGGTTCATATATAAAAGTTGAGTGCAAGCTAAAACAAAACATAGTTTATACTATAATTCAAATCCATTATCATTGAGAAAATATCATTTCTCCTTGAATGTAAATGCAATATGTTGGAATTAAAACATCCACCAAAGCCATTAGCACAATAACAAGAGTGAAAACTAATCTTGGGTGGGTAAGCCACAACCAACCATAACACCACCATTTTAGCCACTGCCATAGGGAGTAGATGCCGCCGGAGTCACGCCGGAAGTCCGCCGATGTTGGTTGAGTCTGCCATGGTGGCCTGTGCAAGGAAGAAAATGAAGATGATGATGGTGAGCAGAAGGGAGAACGAGAGAGAGGAGGGCATTGCTCTTGTTCACTCTGAAGACAAAAATGCCACACGATTAATGGGCCATCTTGTAGCATATATATATATACCAAGAGTAGGGACCTCCTATATCATAAATCATGTATTATCTCCATCCCATTAAGGATAAATATAAATATATTACGTATATATATGGTCACACTATACATAAAATATACTACCAATTTAATTATATGAAATTAATTATACTTAATTAGTCCACATTAATAAGATAATTCAACATTCTCCCACTTGGACAATTAAGTTAATAAACAAAATATCATATAATGTCAATATGTATTCATAAGACCTTCTGGATACATTGTACCGAAAGGGTACAAATGTGTAGGCTTACAAATACTTTAACAACAATAAGCTTTTACAAGCTTTAGAATGCATCGTACCGACAGAGTACAAATGCGTAAACTCATAAAGACTGCAACAAAATAGTAGTATAAAGTGTGAAATGGAAATGATATGAAAACAAAATCAATATCCATTTCCATTAGGTCCATGTATCTAAACCGAATGATGCATTGCTTCAACAGAACGACATGAGATCAATACAGAATGTCTCATATAACAGAATGTCATATTTACCAGAATGCGTGCAAACAGAATATGCATATATGACAAATAGGAATCCATTCATACAGTTGCAACTGATTTCATTACAGAGCTCCCACAAACTTAATACAGCAAAGGCTCTACACGCCTCATACAAGTATTGTTGCCAAGCACTTTAGCAGCCAAACTTTCAGTTAGCCAAAATAAGCTCTTTAATCCATGTGCTCTACAATCCAATCAAGCAATGGATTCCATTATTTTCTCTCTAACAAATTGAATGATGATATCTAAATATTTGGAGTGTGAGGAACTCCTAGCATTTTGAGAGAGAAAGTACTTGCTGCAGCATTACCACAGTACATCTCCAAGACTTCGAAATGGCAACCACAGAAAACCAGTCCTGAGACGAAATTTTGCAACCTAAATGGCCCATCATGTAACTTTACAACATGCTACATATTTAGCCTCCACAATCAAGGATGCTGTAAATGTTTGCTTTACACTTTCCAAAATACAGCTTCTTTATGTCCACAAATATATATAACCAAAATAATTTTCAATATTTGGATAGCTTGCAAAATTAACATCAGAATATCTGACCAAACTCAGAATGTTAGATTTGTCAATATCTAAATACTCTCTTTATAGCTTCCAGTTCTCTACTACAGCATCGCTCAAGTATCTCCGAAATATATCTATAATATACACAATGTCCAAATGTGTATAAACTTGAGCATACAGTAATTACCCACAATAAGGCATACACAACACTCGATATCAGCTCTTTCATTTTTACTTTGAGGACTTTGAGATTTTCACAATATGTCACTTTTCACTAAATGACATCTTAATAGGAGAACAACATATAATAAACCTACTTAACACTCATTGTAGGTTCTATGAGACCAATAATGTATGCCTATTGATATGTCATGAAGAATCTCAATCTTTAAAACGAAATAGAGCCTCACTAAGATTCTTCATCCTGAAATGACGTGACGACATGCAATGTTTCATACATTAGGTCAGTGCTACAAGCTGCTATTTGATATCATCAATTACAGCACAATAAGCACAAAACTACTCCCACTGACCTCGCAATGGATCCAGTTATCAAACGATAATGTTCTCCTCAAAGTGACAATCTCATTAAACTTTATGTATATTACAATCTGGATGCCTATTAATGTTCATAAATGAATTCCTTGAGTTCGTAAACTGTATGTTCCACCTTAGGAATTACAAACTTTTAGGTTGCTTTATTTAGACATTTTACTGTCCAAGATGTAACTCCTAATCAAAATGAGCTACTAATTGTCATCATGATTCTAAAAGAATCTTAGGTAGAAACAAGAAAGAAGGTTTTCGCAAAACAAATTCCTTCTTATTATTTAAAGCCTTGGCTAAATTTGGCTTTAAATCATCTACCTAATCTTTTGAGTCTTCTTTTGGTCTACAATGATGTGACAACTGAAATAGATCCCATGCATCCTTATGCAACATAGATGCTTACTCATTCTACGTGACTAATATCTAACTCTAAGAGTTCGAATCAATATAGTCTCCCGACAAATATCAGAAACAGAAGACATTTCATATTCATATTCTTCTGTAAGGTCAAGTGTAGGTTCAAAATATGGTATTGGGATCAACTGTTGATTCCTTTGGTTGTAGCTTTTCATTATCAAAGATAACGTATATATGGGACTGACACAACGAAATGTACTTCAATAATGACTTTGTGGAGTTCACAACTCCCACTCTTTAAGTCATCCTCTAAATGGATTGCATCATCAGACTCAATAATTCTAGTGTCACATTATCAGAAAACAAAATCTAAAATTTTTCTAGCCGATATAAAAGCCAACAAAATTGCCGCTGATAGTTTTTCTAGTCAAGTTTTCTTGACTATGGGTTATAGCTCTTTTGCCTTGCCTTGTAACCCTAAACATACGAAGTAGCATAAAATCGGCTTAATGTCTGACTATAACTTGGGATGCATTTAGGAACCGGTCTTGCTTGGAGATCAACTTTGAATGTGAATTGCAGTTTCAATTTCACTCCACTCGAATTTTAAAGATTTGGAGTGATCGACATAAATTGTACTAGATCAGAATGTACGATTAACTGCAACTATAATCTCATTTTATTTCAATATTTCAAGCACCGTACACTAGGCGTCAATATATAATCCTACAATGCACTTAACTCAAAAACTAGTATAGGATTTCACCTGGCTTCATTATACCAAGCATAAAATTCATCACTACTGTCTGATCATTGTCTTAGGCAGCGCAGCGGAATTAATCAGAATACTTAAGGCCTCCATAAGATCAGATCTTTCACTCTATATGACCTAAATCAAAATGGTCTTTAGTGAAGGTGATGAAACACTTATATCCACTAAATACAGTATGTGGAAATGATAAAAAAATGTCGGTATGTATCAGTTCCTGATCATTTCAATATCTGCTAATCATGTTCTTAATATTAGTAGAAGATTTCCCTTAATACAATCTTACATGTGCCTCAAAATGTCCCTAACTCTTACGCCACTATATGATAGATTTCCTATTTATTTTATTATAATTTGAATCAATAGTCACATCATTCACAATTGAAGAAAATTTGCCTAATATTGGAGGTACAAGTCCATTGTGTATCCATCACACAAAATGCCAGAATCAATATATATGTTGTTACTTAGCAAAATACTTTTCTGTTATTGGAATGAAAAGTATAGATTGACAGTAGTTCCAAAACTGTCTTCAAAATGTAACAACAATCTGGCTATGTTTTCAGTATGGATTCTAACTCTATAATCCCAATTCACAACAATTTTCTCATATTCTATCTTTGGCTGCTTATGGCTTTATCAATAATAGCACCGGTATTCAAACACCAATAGTTAGAGGGCATATCTCCTAGATTGGATTCAAAATAAAAGCTAACAAAATGCCTTTTGCACGTCCCAATCTAGAGGACTCTTGTAATCTACCTTCTTGTGCCCAAGTTTATGACAGAATGGCACACATTGATATTTAGAGGTGTTGGTAGAACCAGAATGGGAAATAGACTTGGCAAATTTCTTCTTCTAAGATGACCTTTTATTGAGACTTTTTAATAATATTTCCTTTTGGCAGTAATATTATTATATGTCATCATTATGGCTGAATGAGATCTGTTAACCTAAAAGATCTCCCACTCTTGAATGACAATATCAATTTTGATATTAAAATGCCATACTTCCTTCTGTCCATTAAGGTATGCTAAATGAGATCTGCGAACTTAAAAGATCTCCCACTCTCTACCCTAGAAGGAAGTCGTACTGAATCTGCCATATATGGAATCAAAATCCTATAGCAACCTTTGTCGATCTTATGCGAACTATTTTCTAATGGCATCCATAAATACTTCTTGGTTATTCCTAATTAGAACACTTTCTCTGATGTGCTCATTAATGGCATGCCCTTATAATCAAAGAATTCTTACTTGAGTGTTCCTAAATTCCAAATATTTTGTCCTTAAAGAGCTCACATTTTGGGTATAGAAGATAGATCGACTCTCAAGACTACTTCCTAGTTTAATGTCCCTAACCGTAGAAAATAATTCATACTATCTATCTAATTTGATCCTGCTAGAAATTCGATATGTGATAGTTGCACAATATGGAGGCTAGTGGAATGACTCGATAAATTCCACAATACACTACCGAGGATAAAACAAAACTAGTTGAATACAACTTGAATGATCACCCACTGACAGGGTAGGAAGACTGTGTCATATCTCAACCAGAATCCTCTCAATCCCAAGCATCTCTAAAAGCAACTAACAATCCGACAAGGAGAGATTAGCCACTTCTAGGGATCTCAATAAATCATGCAACTGCAACTATCACTATGCATTGCCTTATTATTATATCCTTAAAATTATCAGAATAAATCGTCAGAAAATCTTCATGACTATTCTTGCGACAGGCAAGTACTAGTCACTCCAATTAATGATTTATAATTTTAAGAATATTCACAAAATTTGTTGACTAGAATTAACTACACCTAAAATATGCAATTCCTGAAGCATATGTAGTAATTTCAGGCCCAACAGTAATTAATTAAAAATAATTTCACATAAATGTGAATATTCAAATAATAAGGCAATATTAATTTTAGAGAGTTTATTTATTTAAATAAATTATTAATGAATGGGTAAACTATAATCCAAAATGGCTCAACAAAATACCCAAATAATTTATTTAAACTTATTTAATTAGGCCAAATATTAGTAATTTATGGGCATGAGTATATATTTTAAAAATGAAGTGAATTATGAATTAAATGAGTAATTAAATTTCTAGAAATTACTCCAAAATTAATTCCTCCAAAATTCACTTATATCACATTAATTTTGGGTTTAACAACTAATTATGGCTATTAAATATCCAAAATTTTCCAAAAAAATCAATTTACCGTATGACTCATAATTAATTAATCAAAATGGCCAATTAAATCATAATCCAAAATGACCTTTTAATTAATTATGCAAAAACATAGCCACTAATTAATTCAAATTTAATAGTCAAATAAAAATTAATTTATCAACATGGCCTCTAAATTTATTAAGCAAAATGGCCTCAAAATTAATTAATTTTAATTACCCAAAATTAATTTAATACTAAACGGCTCATTAAAATAACTAAATAAAATAATGCCCATAATATTACATAAAATAATTTTGGCCTAAGTTAATTGAATATTAAGGCCTACTTAATTAAATTGCAAGTCTTAATTAAATTAAATAAGATGGCCCACAAAAAAAATCCCAAAATTGGCCCAAAATAAAACCCAAAAAAAAAGCCCAAAATACCAAAACAAGACCCAAAATGTGTGGCCAAAAACTGGCCCAATGAAATAAATGGCCAGCCAAAAAATTGGCAAAAAAAAAAAGGGCCCAATAAAATGCCAAAAATGAGGCTGAAAAAATCGGCCTAACAAAAAAGCAAATTTTTTTTTAATTACAATTTTGCAGAAAGCGGGCGCGTGTGAAACACGCGCACTCACCCTTCTCATTTGGCGCTCAAAAGGAGCTGTGGAGCGTGTGCAACCTTCTTCCTCACCCGAAACAGGTGAAAATGCAGAAAATTGGGTCACTCGACCCGACCCGGCCAATTCTCCCTCTACACAGCCCCATTTCATTTCGTTTTCATGACATTTTCAACAAAAAATCATCCTCAACCAATATATTGCTTTATTTTAGCTCACAAAAATGCATAAATATTTTGGGTATCAATTAAATCCGAAAATACCCAAAATAAAAAAAATGCATTGATTCTCATTTTTCTTCGAAAATGGCCAATGGCTTTGAGGTGGACATGCTCTGATGCCAATTGTTGGAATTAAAACATCCACCAAAGCCATTAGCACAATAACAAGAGAGAAAACTAACCTTGGGTAGGTAAGCCACAACCCACCATAACACCACCATTTTAGCCACTACCATAGGGAGTAGATGCCGGAAGTTCACCGGTGTTGGTTGAGTCTGCCATGGTGGCATGTGCAAGGAAGAAAATGAAGATGATGATGGTGAGCAGAAGGGAGAACGAGAGAGAGGAGGGTACTGCTCTTGTTCACTCTGAAGACAAAAATGCCACACGATTAATGGGCCATCGTGTAGCATATATGTATATATATATATATATATATATATATATATATATATATATATATATATATATGCCAAGAGCATGGACCTCCTATATCATAAATCATGTATTATCTCCGTCCCATTAAGGATAAATACATGTATAATATAAATATATTACGTATATATGGTCACACTATACATAAAATATACTACCAATTTAATTATATGAAATTAATTATACTTAATTAGTCCACATTAATGAGATAATTCAACACAATATACTTACCGAAGGCCAAAAGAATTTAGGCGATTACTCTTAGGGGCCGTTTGGTTCGGGGAATTTAAGATTACCGGGAATATTAAATTACCGGAATATTATTTTACTTGACGGATTACTGGGAATATTAGATTTCTGTGTTTGGTTAAAGGAAAGTAAGAGGGTAAAATTATTTATTTTACTATAATACTCTCCATATTATTAGTTGATGTAAGGTGAATAACACTTTAAATAAATTATATTTAAATTAATTACTTATTTATTTATTTATTTAATATGCTTATTTATTTATTTATTTATTTTGCCCTTTTTTTATAAGGTTTTTGTTATGTAAATTATTTTGATATAAAACTATTACTATATTAAATTGATTTTGATTAATCAAAAATCATAGGGTCCATCTTATTATTGGTCCATTTGATTTTAAATTTATTTTTCTCTTCATCAAAATAAAAAAAACATGGTTGTAATATTAGATAGGTTTAAGGGTAAAATGGAAACAAAATATAATTATTGGAGGGTAAAATTGGCAAAAAAGTTAAATTCTCCCCGGAAAAAAAATACCTCAGGGAGAGGAGGTAATTTTTTTTCTCAATTTTGGCATTATTTGGCACTGTTTGGGCAGTATTGGTAAAAAAAAATTACCTCCTGAAATCCGATTCCCCTAACCAAATGCAGGAATCATTTGACGGAAAAAAAATTACTGAAACCAAACAGCACCTTAATTAATTATAAGATTTGATGATTCAAGCGAAGCTTAATTATTTGAGGATTGATGTAGATATTTAACATTGGGTCCATTAATTTGTCAAATGTTGAATCAAACTCAGCAAAAATAAGTGTGAATGGCTGCCTGATTTCAACTAGCGAGGGATATTTATGTCATCAATTAACAATTTAATTACAATTCAATTAGTGCACCTCTTCAGAAAATTCTACAGTAAAGTCAATTTTATTGTAAAGTCGACTTATTTATATTTATTTTTATGTTAAAAATATTGTAAACACATGATAATAAATTTGAAATTAATATCAATAGGTATAATTATATGATAATAAGGATAAACATATGAAAAAAAACGTAAATTTAGTATAAAAAAACATAACATATGATAAGAAGAATAAACACATTAAAATAAATAGAAACACATAAAAATAAATGGAAATTTAGTATTAGTGGACATAAAATAAATTAACATAATCATAAATAAGCATAAACACATAAAATTAAGTGAAAATATGTGTAAAATAAGCATAAAATAAATTGACGTTACTATAACATTCCCCGATCTTCTTCCTTTAATTTATATATTTATGTTTACTTGTTACTTAAATATCTCATTGGGAATTTTTGTCACGTACGCTTGCATTAGTCAAAGTCATCGTAGTTAAGTATCCCAAGAAAAGCAAAGCCTGTTGCAAAGGTTTAAGTTACTACATATATATATATATATATATATATATATATATATATATATATATATATATATATATATTACAAATTAAACTTTAGTTCTTTTGATGTCATTTTTTGTGGTTCAGTGACCAGTTGTTCGTTCTCTACCCGTGGTCTAATTATTTTATACGTTATTCAGCCATTAGTATTAACCTCATTTAAGCCAGGGTTATTGTTCATCTTTGTGTATCCTAATGAAATAAAAATCAAATTTACAATGATAAAAAGATAAAACTTAATTTATTTTGTGAGCTTGATACGATAAATTGAAACATGAAACTTAATTTAATTTAAAGATCTTAAATTCAAATATTATAATGAAATATATTTATAAGAAAAAATAAATACATCTTTAATTCATACTTAGTTATTAATGCTTAATAAAACTTTTTTTTTTACAGTCACATACCTAAACAAGAAAATCCAATCCTACGTCGACAAAATAGATATCGAACCCTAGGAATCATCATGTGCTAAGCTAGTTAATCAAATAGAACATCGTCATATATATATATATATATATATAAAGGTTATTGTGGGGAGGGTAACATCTCTACCTTTTTAATTAACAATTGTTGTTAGAAATTAAAAGAAAGATGTACTAACTACGGGTTAATATAAGAGAACAAAAGTGCAAGGACATAAAAGAAAAAAGAAAAAACTCGATAATTTAATCTTTTTCATTCTTTTTTTTTTCATAAAAAGGTACAAAGGAAATACCAAATTAAAACTTTAAACTTAATTCCTCTCAAGAAAAAGTAATAACCTTTAAATTAACTTTTGATTTTTTCTTTTCAATTCAACAAATTGATATTATTAACCATGCTTATGTGCTATTAATGTTTTTATGATTTTATGATTAGAACTTTTTAATTATTGCTTTAGGTTACGATTAATCCGGAGTTGAATTACGGTTGGATTCAAATGGGAGAGTTCTTCTAATGTTGTTTTTTCTATTCATAAGGCTCGAATTCGAAATTTTGCTTAAAGGGTATCGAGTTCCTTCCATTCGGCCCAATAGACATTAATTAAAAGTAGTGTTACTATCTATAACAATATACAATCATTAATTAAAAAAAAAACGGACGGACATGATTGGCTTTGGGAGAGTTTAATGGAACTAAAGTCTTGCCCTTGTAGGGCATAAATGACTTGATTAAGTCAATCGACATGACTGGCTTTGGGAGAGCTTAATAGAACTAAAGTCTAAAACCAAGGTGTCTTTGTTGGAATTAATTAAACTCACCAGAGTCATTAACACAATAACATAAGAGAGAAAACTAACCTTAGGTGGTTAAGCAAAATACTCACCATTTCACCGCCATTAACGCCACTGCCAGAGGGAGGAGGATGCCGCCGGAGATTCATCCATGCCTAGCTGCATCCATTCTGATCTTCCATGGTGGTCTGCAAAGGAAGAAAGGAGTTGATGGTGAGGGATAGGAGAATCGGGAGAGAAGGAGAAAGGGAGAAGCTACTGCTGTGCATCACCGACAATCATAAGTGATTAATGGGCTATCACATATATATTAGTGCCAGCAGTAGGGACCTCCCATATTTTTAGATCATGTATTATATCCCTCCCATTAAGGATGAATACATGTATAATATAAATATATTACATATATATGGTCACACTACACACAAAATATACTACCTAAATAATTTATATGACACTAATTATACTTAATTAGTCCACATTATTGGGATAATTTAACATTCTCCCACTTGGACAATTAAGTTAATTAACAAAATATCATATAATATCAATATGTATTCATAAAACCTTCTGGATACATTGTATCGAAAGGATACAAATGTGTAGGTTTACAAATACTTTAACAACAATAAGCCTTTACAAGCTTCAAAATGCATCATACCGACAGGGTACAAATACGTAAACTTATAAAGACTTCAACAAAATAATAGTATAAAAGTGTGAAATGGAAATGATATGAAAGCAAAATCAATATCCATTTCCATTAGGTCCATGCATCTAAACCGAATGATGCATAGCTTCAATGGAAGCATATGAGACTAATACAAAATGTCTCATCCAACAGAATGCCATATTCACCAAAATGCGCGTAAAACAAGATGTGCATATATGGCAGGTAGGAATCCATTTACATAACTGCAGTTAATTTTATTACAAATCTCCCACTAACTTAATACAGCAAATGGCTCTATATGCCTCATACAAGTGCTATGTCGTCAAAGCACTTCAACAGCCAAACTCTTAGTTAGCCAGAGTGAGTCCTTTAAACCATGTGCTCTACAATCCAATCAAGCAATGGATTCCGTTATTTTCTCTCTATCAAACTGAATGATGATACCTGAATATTTGGAGTGTGAGGAACTCCTAACATTTTGAGAGAAAAATATTTGTTGCAGCATTACCACAGTACATCTCCAAGACTTCGAAATGGCAACCACAGAAAACCAGTCCTAAGACGAAATTCTGCAACCTAAATGGCCTATCATGTAACTTTACAACATGCTACATATTTAGCCTCCACAATCAAGGATGCTGTAAGTGTTTGCTTTACACTTTCCAAAATACAGCTCCTTTATGTCCACAAATATATATAACCAAAATAATTTTCAATATCTGGATAGCTTGCAAAATTAACATCAGAATGTCTGACCAAACTCAGAATGTCAGATTTGTCAATATCTAAATACTCTCTTTATAGCTTCCAGTTCTCTACTACAGGATCACTCAAGTATCTTCGAAATATATCTATAATATACACAATGTCCCAATGTGTATAAACTTGAGCATACATCGATTACCCACAATAAGGCATACACTGCATTCGATATGAGCTCTTTCATTTTTACTTTGAGGACTTTGAGATTTTCAGTATGTCACTTTTCATGGAAGGGCCCGTCAAATAGGAGAACAATATACAATAAACCTACTTAACACCTATAATGTAGGTTTCCTTGAGACCAATAATGTATGCCTATAGATATGTCCGAAGAATCTCAATTCCTAGAATGAAATAAAGCCTCACTTAGATTCTTTATCCTAAAGTGACATGACGACATGAAATGTCTTATACAATAGGTCAATGTTATAGGCTGCTATTTGATATCATCAATTTGGAGCACAATAAGCACATAACTCCCACTGACCTCGCAATGGATCCAATTATCAAACAATAATGTTCTCCTCAAAGTGACAATCTCATCAAACTGACAATCTCATCAAACTTTATGTATATTACAATCTGGATGCCTTTTAATGTTCATAAATGAACTACTTGAGTTCACATATTTTATGTTCTACTTATGAACCACAAAATTTTAGGTTGCTTCATTTAAACATATTACTGTCCAAGATGTAGCTTTTAATCGAAACGAGCTACCAATTGCCATCATGATTCTAAAAGAATCATATGTAGAAACAGAAAAGAAGGTTTTCATAAAATTAATTCCTTCTCTTTATTTAAAGCCTTGACCAATTTGGCTTTAAATCATCTACCTAATCTTTAGAGTCTCTTTTGGTTTGTGGCTTTTCAACATCAAATGATAACACGCATATGGAACTGGCACAACAAAAATGTACTTCAACAATGACTGTGGAGTTCGCAACTCCCACTCTTTAAGTCATCCTCTAAATAGATTGCATTGTCAGAATTAATGATTCTAGTATCACATAACGAGAAACAGAAATCTAGAATCTTTCTAGCCGATACAACATTCAACCGAATTGCCGCTGATAGTTTTCTCGTCAAGTTTTCTTGACTATGGGTTATAGGCATTTGCCTTTCTTTACAACCCTAAACACAGAAAGCGGCACAAATTCGGCTTAATGTCTAACTACAACTTGGGATACATTTAGGAACTGGTCTTGCTTGGAGATCAACCTTGCATGTGAATTGCAGTTTCTATAATTTCACTCCATCTAAATTCCAGATATTTGAAGTGATTCAACAGAAATCGTACCACATCAAAATTTGCGAATGATTATTACTGCAATCTCATCCTTGTCGGTATTCCAAGCATGCATACTAGGCGTCAATACATAATCCTACAGTGCACTTAACTCAAAAACTAGTATAGGATTTCGCCTGGTTTCATTATACCGAGCATAGAATTCATCACTATTGTCTGATCATTGCCTTAAGAAACGTAGCGAAATTAATCAGAATGCCTAAGGCCTCTACAAGATCAGATCTTTCACTTTATATGACCTAAATCAAAATGGTCTTTAGTGAAGGTGATGAAACACTTATATCCACTGAATACAGTATGTGGAAATGATCTATAAATGTCGGTATATATTTCAACTCCTAATCATCTCAATATCTGCTAATTATGTTCTTAATACTAACAGTAAGATTTCCCTTAATGCAATCCTACATGTGCCTAAAAATGTCCATAACTCTTACGCCACTACTTGATATATTTCTTATCTATTCTACCATAATTAGAATCGATAGTCACATCATTCGCAATTAAAGAAAATTTGCTCAACATTGAGGTATAAGTCTACTGTATATGATCCATTACGCAAAATGCCAGAATCAATATATATGTTGTTACTAAGCAAAATACTTTTCTGCTATCAAAATGAAAAGTATAAACTGATAGTAGTTCCAAAACTGTCTTCAAAATGTAACAACAATCTAGCTATGTTGTCAATATGGATTCTAACTCTATAACCCCAATTCACAACAATTTTTCCTTATTCTAATCTCCGATTGTTTATGGCTTTATCAATAATAGCACCGATATCCAAACACCAATAGTTAGAGGGCATATCTCCTAGATTAGATTCAAAATAAAAGCTAACAAAATGCCTTTTGCACATCTCAATCTAGAAGACTCTTGCAATCTACCTCTTGTGCCTAGGATTATTACAGAAGTGGCACACATTGATATTTAGAGGTGTTGGTGAAACTAGAATGGGAAATAGACTTGGCAAATTTCTTCTTCTAAAAATGACCTTTCATTAAGACCTCTTAATAATATTTTCCTTTCGGCAGTAATATTGGCATGTATCATCATTATGGCTGAATGAGATCTGTTAACCCGAAAGACCTCCCACTCTTGAATGACAATATCAATTTTGATATTAAAATGCCATACTTCCTTCTGCATTAAATGAGATCTGTAAAACTGGAAGATCTCCAATTCTCCATCCCCGAAGCAAGTAGTACTGAATCTGCCAAAATCATATAGCAACATTTATCCATCTTATGCGAACTATTTTTTAATGGCATCCATAAATACTTCTTGGTCATTCCTAATCGGAACACTTCCTCTGATGTACTCTTTTACGGTATACCTTATATAATCAGAGAATTTCCACTTGAGTGTTCCCTAAATTCCAAATATTTTATCCTCAAGAAGCTCATACTATCGGATAAGATTAATCGAGTCTAGGTACTATTCCCTATTTTATTATGTCCCTAATCGTATGGATCAATTCATACCATTTATCTAATTTGATCCTGCTAGAAATTTTATATGTGATAATTGCACAATATGGAGGCTAGTGGAATAAATCAAACAATATCAAAATTTATTCCACAATACACTACAGAGGATAAAACAAAACTAATTGAATATAACCTGAATGATCGCCCATCGACAAGGTAGGAAGACTGTGTCATATCCCAACCAGAATCCTCTCAATCCCAAGCATCTCTAAAAGCAACTAACAATCCGACAGGGAGAGACTAGCCACTTCTAGAAACCTCAGTAAATTTATGCAACTGCAACTATCACTATGCATTGCCTTATTATTATATACTTAAAATTATCAGAATAAATCATCAAAAAATCTTCATGACTATTCCTATGACAGGCAAGTACTGGTCAATCCAATTAATGATTTATAATTTTAAGAATATTCACAAAATTTGTTGACCAGAATTAACTACACCCAAAAATATGCAATTCCTAAAGCATATGTAGTAATTTTAGGCCCAACATTAATTAATTAAATTAATTTCACATAAATGTGAATATTCAAATAATAAGGCAATGTTATCTTAAGAGAGTTTATTTGTTTAAATAAATTATTAATGATTGGGTAAACCATAATCCAAAATAACTCAACAAAATACCCAAATAATTTATTTAAATTTATTTAATTAGGCCAAATATTAGTAATTTATGGGCATGAGTATATATTTTAAAATTTAAGTGAATTATGAATTAAAAGAGTAATTAAATTTCTAAAAAACACTCTAAAATTAATTCCTCCAAAATTCACTTATATCACATTAATTTTGGGCTTAACAACTAATTATGGCTATTAAATAAAATTTGGCTTATGGCCAAAATTGTCCAAAATTAATTAACCAAATGGCCCATAATTAATTAAATAACCAATGCCCAAAATATTACAAAATTTATTTTGGCCTAAAACATATAGCTTAATTAAATAAAATGGCCCAATATAACATAAAACGAAATGGCCTGCATGTGGGCGATAACCTTCTCGCCCATCATTCTCTCTCGTCTATTGGGCGATCATAGCCCTTCGCGTATGGGCGACCAGATTGGGCGATTAGTTCATTCCTTCGTTTTGGCAATCATATACGTCGCCATTATCATATTTGAGCGATCAAAACTTTTTTTTTCGTCTTATTTGGGCGATCACATCGCTCTCCCATCTCACTCTTGGGCGATTATTGCCTTTAGCTTATTTGGCAATCACATCCTCGCCCCTTTGGGCGATTATAGTACTCGCCCATCACCTTTTGGCGACCTCCTTAATTGGGCGATTACAGTACTCGCCCATCCAGTGGTCATAGCCTTCCGCTTATTTGGCGATCACATCCTCGCCCCTTTGGGCGATTATAGTACTCGCCCATCAGCTTTTGGCGACCTCCTTAATTAGGCGATTACATTACTACTTAATCTGTTTGGCGAACACATCCTTCGCCATTCGGGAGTTCATCCTATTCGCCCATCACTAAATTCGCCTACGGGCAATCACCTATATTCTCCTATTTGGGTGATCATCAAACTCGCCCATCGTCATCTTCATAAACTCGGGCTATCATCATGTTCGCCTGTTTTATTGTTTATTCTACTGCTTCACAGAAATGGGTTTACAAACCCGATTTAATAAAAAATGGCCATTTTTGGCTTCGTTTTAACACCAAAATTGAGGGTTTTTCATCCTAAATCCCTCCACAACAAGAATCTAACCAAAAACTAACCTAAATCAGCTCAACATGGCCAAAATCAAATTGGGTTTCAGAAAACCCAAAAATCCCGAAACTTCAACATAAGCTTCATGGCTCCTCTCATTCAACCAAGAAAGGTTAATGACTCTTTGGGTGAGTGGCTCTTATGCCAATTGTTGGAATTAATTGAACTCACAAGAGTCATTAACACAATAACATTAGAGAGAAAACTAACCTTAGGTGGGTTAAGCAAAATACCCACCATTTCACCGCCATTAACGCCACTGCCAGAGGGAGGAGGATGCCGCCGGAGATTCATCCATGCCTAGCTGCATCCATTCTGATCTTCCATGGTGGTCTGCAAAGGAAGAAAGGAGTTGATGGTGAGGGATAGGAGAATCGGGAGAGAAGGAGAAAGGGAGAAGCTACTGCTGTGCATCACCGACAATCATAAGTGATTAATGGGGTATCACATATATATTAGTGCCAGCAGTAGGGACCTCCCATATTTTTAGATCATGTATTATATCCCTCCCATTAAGGATGAATACATGTATAATATAAATATATTACATATATATGGTCACACTACACACAAAATATACTACCTAAATAATTTATATGATACTAATTATGCTTAATTAGTCCACATTATTGGGATAATTCAACAATCTTATCATGCTGGATAGATTGCTTCCAATGAAAACCATGAGCTTGGAAGTATCCAAGAAGCAGCCGCCAAAGGTAGCAAAAGGTGAGGCTTTGCAAAAAGTTCAATTTCTTTCATGCCAAACTTTCTCTCCCAAAGTCCAGTCCATTTCCATTTCTCCCCATTACCAAAAGCAGAATTCTTATAATGATAATTATACTTCAAAGCATGCTGATCTCCCATGTATAGCATTCATGCATATCACGCACACACGCGTGTATATATATACACACACATGCCATATGCCGAAATTTGACAAACTCATGATAATCATCATCTAGCTGAATAATTGTTTTGTTTTTGATGCATGAAAATTTCTAATATATATATATATATATATGATAACAAGGTATATTATATCCATTATGTTAACGATTTAAAATGTAATGTGAAACACGCGCTTAGGATATATATATATATATGATTATTTTAAAGAACAATTGCAAAATTAAATGTCGACTAATGAAATGCGACACAATATGCGTGGATGGATCTATATGCATGTATAAATTGTAATTGACGCCTTATATATGAAATTCATATTTTTACATTTTGTAATAGGAATTAGGTTTTAAAATAATAAAAGTGTATATAACGGTGCAAGACGTACAAATTTGTTAGATTTTAGCTCTGCAAAAGAAAAATTTTAAACATACCTACTTTTTTACTTTTTTATCTCATTTTTTTTGTGTTACTGTTTATTTATACAAAAAATGAGTATGAAAAGTAAAAAAAGAAAAAGAAGGTAAATTTAGAATTTTTCTTTGAAAAAGCTAAGTCCCGAAAATGACCCAAAAAGAAAAGTGGTGGAAAGCTGCCTATGCTCAATTATTGAACTACACACTTCTTCACTATCCACTAATAAAGTAATAATCTCTCTCACCCTCCTCTCTTTCTTTAAGGCCATGGAGTCTTTTGAATATTCCAGGAAATCAGTCTTTGAAAGCTAAACCAATTATTCTAAATCCATTCAGTTTTTGACATTGGGAATAAAAAATGAAAGAAATTAACCAAGGACATGTACCATCAATTGTTGTACCATTTTACACGTTTTATATTTATATATATACGCACACATTTTCGATATATAAATTCTAATTCGAGCTTTGTAGAAAAAATAGCGTTGAGTGAATTTTTTTTATCGATATTCAATTGTAATTTGATTTCAGATTAATTAAGACCCAAATGATTTTCAGATTCTAATAGGTTTTGACTAAAAGAATATAAACTGTGATTTAATAATTATGTTATAATATTTTATTAATTATTAAAAAATTTAAAGAATTTATTCAGTGATGTAAGATCATACTGACTTTCTAAGTGAAGATGATCAATAATAAGAGGTCCTGAATTCGAATTTTCACTAAGTCAAATTTTTTTGGGCCAACGACAAGTGTGGATAAGTTTCATACCCAATGTGATATGAGAACACCTCGTGATTTACGCAAAAAATAACATTTTATTAATTAATAAATTTAAAAAGTATTTAATTTTAATAATTTTTATTTCAAAATTTATGAATTAATAAATCAGCAAATTATGATTTACAGATAGCGTATAAAATTTATATAATGATAATATATATTACAAAAAAATTAAAAAATTTCCTAAGAAGATAATTACTAATTTATTTTTAAAATCAACCATGACCAAGTCAACAAAAGCTTCGAAAAGATTCATTATATCTTCAAATTATTTAAAAAGGTTTGCTTAGTGCTGGGGTTTAATTAGTTGCCAAAGTTGAAATCAGATGAATTAATTCCTATATATCTGCCAAATTATTCGGAAGCACGACATAGAATGACTAGAAAAGATGTTGTGCCTGCCTTTCCCGTTTGTCTCAACATTATCTATTTTTTGTTTGTTAAAGTATTGGGGTATGCTTTAAAGTTCATACATGCTTTTTTGCCACTTTAAAATGCCTTTGTTCACTGTTTATAATACAAAAAGCTTAAATATGAGGATCCAAAATCTAGTGCCCATCCACTTTGAATTAAAATAAGGACATATTTCTCTTCTGAAAACCTGAGAATGTTGGAAACAGAGGCGGCAATCCAAAACCCAGCGGCAGTTTGTAATGCCTAAATGAATAAATAAAGAATAAAAGGGGCTGCAATTTGCCTTAGCTGGGTAACCCTCTTTTCAGATCCAAGAAGAAATTAAATATTGTTTAGAATCAATGAATCCAAGTATGTCTAAGAATACTAGAATCCTTAATGGTTAAGTTGACAAAAAAAATTTAAACTTGAACCTTTTTTTTTTAATTTGGAATTGAGTCTAGATTATGGAAATTTTTAATTAGATAAAATAATTTTTCTTATTGAGTTAGTTTATATGATTATGAGACTTTATCTCAATTACAATGAATTGGAGAGCTTTTTAAATTTTAGGTTCAAGTTCTATATCATATATGTTTGAGAATTAGCAGTATTTGATTATAATTGTAGTTTTTTTTAATTGTAATTATAATCGTAACTTTTATTTGTATTATATAAATGTTCTTAAAAATCTATAAGTAATTGATGCAAGCTTATAATACATTAATATGCTTTCTTTGTTGTTGTTTTTTATTTTTATTTTTATTTTTTTTTTGACAAATCCATTGTAGTAGAAAATTTTAATAACGAAACATATATGTATTCTTAGGTATACATTAACAAAAAAAAGAAAAAATTATAATTTTATTTGTACAAGGAAGAAATCGGCTTTAATCATAAAAGTTGAAGTTTCCCAATTGACTATAATTAAAAATTAATTATTTAAACCTTTTTCAGTGAAAAATATAAATATAAATATATAGTTCTATGTTTAAAAAATATTTTAAAAAATTAGGGCAAATTCTTAATGGGCTTGTCCAATTGGCCTAACCTCCACACTCAGGAGAGAATTGCAATAAGAAACTCAAAATTGAAAAGGACAATTCACCAAAAAAAAAAAAAAGAAAAGGACAAAAATTAGCATGATCTTACAATTATGATGTGCTGCCCTCTTAAAAAAAGATTTGTGCTCCACTCCCAAGCGCTGAGTAATAGAGCAAGCTGCACCACAAAGATGTAAAATTATCATGAAAAATAGTATAGTTATTTCAGAAATTATAAAATATTTCTTTCTCTAGAGAAGGAAGAATAGCTAGGGATTCTCTAAAACTTTAATTATTTGTCCTCCCTCTAAAATTTTTAACTTCAATTTCTTATCCATTATATTTTTCATTTCAATGTATATAAAACTTTAATTATAATTGCTTTAGACTCATTTGTCAGCACTTCTGTTTGTGTTCTGTTTTTGGATCCTGTTCTCACAGGCGCTTTCTGATGTTATCATGCTTCCATCTAATAAAATTAATTCTTTTGATGAGAAAAAAAAAATACATACATTATAATTTAAGGAAAGACTTTGATAAAATTGACAAGGGATTTTTGGATTGCCACCCATTTCCCCATTTGTCATTTCTCATTTGGGATCAAATAATTAATCTCATGATTGTATCATAGCAATATTACAATGGAGGATATTCTAATCTTACCTATATGGGTGTGTTATCCAATAAGACAAAAATATATCTTGCTTCCCCACTTGAAAGATTTTTTTTACTTTTACTTTCAATTACATAATCAAATACGTATAACATCTTGGAGTTACAATTAGAATCTAATTTGACATGACAACTGCAATTATAGAAAATTACAATGTAAAAAAGAAGACACTAATTTTTTTGGTGTAAATCACATGTATCCTCATCCGTTTAACAGTCTGAAATTAATCCTGCTTGAAGCTTAGTCACACTTAAGACTCTTCACCTCTCCTCAAAAATGTATTTAGTAGGGATCGAATCCGAGAGCTTTTCCTACTAACTCAGTTTACGTTGCCAACTGAGCCACAACCCATGGGTAAAAGAGAACACTAATTGAGAATAAGAGTTGTTTCCTTCAAATATTAATGGTTTTGACATTTACTTTAGTGATCAAATTTTGTTTCAATTTAACAATTAAAATTTAGCCCTAGCAGTTGTTACATTTTTTTAAAAAAGATTAGGTTTAAGGTCCGAAGCCTTTTTTTCTCTTGTACCTCCTTGTGGAAAAAAAGAATAGCTTCAATTTTTGCAGTACTAATTTCTTGGTTAGGAATTTGTATATGTTAAGCATTTGATCTAAAAAAAAAAACAATAAGTGAAGAAATTCAGTTTGAATAAAAAATTACAAAAAAACTTAAAATTTAACAGATGTAAAATTATACTATTTTGATAGACTCTTATTACATGTTTTTATATAATTATTATGTGACAAATTCAAAAACGACATAAAAACAAGAATCACACAACGAGATGTAAATTTTGATATACCGTGTTAAGTATCCAACTTAAATCAATCAAATATAAAAATATTTAAGAGATATGACATAACATTATTTTAACAATATATATGCTACAAATAAAAGTTTAATTCTCTCAAAATATGTACACACATACAGAAAATTGATTAAGTAACACATCTTTAGAAAAACATCTCAATGGTAAAAATATGAGATTTTAATGTAAAAAATTATTAATTTCCAATTTATTAATAGGTGATTTGGATTTTACCAAACCTAAAATTACTCTTTAACCTTTTGTTTTTTTTATTATGTTATTATAAACTTTCATTCTCAATGGTCATTTTTTTTTCATTCTCACTTAAATTAATTATACTGTACATTTAAATTAGTTCTAAAATGAAATGAGAGATGAAGAATAATTATCTTTGTTGTAGATCCCAAAATCATGCGTACCCAATTAAAATAATTATAATTATAGACATGTACTTATCAAGAAATTAGGCTTAATAGTCAAATAAGCCCTCAATCTTTAGTTCAAAATAGAATTCAACCCTCAACATTTTATCGCGTGACATTCAGTCCATAAACTTTTATTTCGATGGAAATAAACCCTCAACCTTTTTAAAATTATGCAATTAAGTCCAGATATGTTAAATGACACTAACTGCCGTTAGTATATCTGACGTAGATAGCTTGGTTGGCTGCCACTTGGCATGCCACGTGTGCAATACTAACGGCGATTAATGTCATTTAACAGATTTAGATTTAATTGTATAATTTTAAAAGGTTGAGGGTTTATTTCCACTGAAATAAAAGTTTATGGACTAAATTTCACGCAATAAAACATTGAGGGTTGAATTTTATTTTGAGCTAAAGGTTGAGGACTTATTTGACTATTAAGCTAAAAAATTATTATGATTTTAACGAGTGCCATCTTAACTTTAATAGATACATGATAGAAGTCAGGCATAGTTAAAATACAACATGAACTATTGAATGACGGGACATATAAGCAAGCAGGTGAAGCATGCGAGAAATGTAATTGGCTTTTTGCTTTGTTAAATGAAATTGCAATTGTACATCTAATTAAATGAAAACTTTATGTAACGCGGAGGGATGTGGACATGCACCGATGAAAATCATGCGCAAAAAGCTAGGCTATCTGTTCAGTTAACCAACAGTTAGGCACATGCAAAACACATACAAATCGTGAGCAAAATATAATCAAACTTTTTCTCATTTTGTTTTCCTTAATTGCTCATGTAATTTCTAAATTTTCTTGACCACAATCGAATGCCCATGTTCAGAAATCTTCCAAATTTTTTTCACTTTTAAAGAGTTTCTTTTTAAATTATTTAAATAACATATGAACATTTAACTCAATGATTGGTGTATTAATAATACATGAATTTGTCAATGAGGTTTTGACTTAGTGACAAAGAGGAGGCTTTGGGACTTTAAGATCTCAAGTTCGAGTCTCACCGAATATGAGTTTAAGTTAGTTTATTTATTATTTATTTAGTTTGTTATCATTTGTATTTACAAATTTATCAAGTTATCAGTTCATAGAATGTAATATGTTGATTGTAATTGTAACTTTGAATGAAAATATACTACTCAAAAAAATAATACATGAATTTTATATTTAAAAATATGATAATTAATGATTTTGTTTTTTAACATCTCCCAAATAAATTAATTAGCGACTTGAGAGTTGGAAGAGGCATATCAAATTGGAAGGCAGGACCATTTTGAAGCCCAAATATAGTTTTGCAGCCTCGAGTGAACCCAACTTTGTTACGTGGTTTTAGGCCTTTTGAGACTCATAAAAAAGCCTGAAACGCCACCGTATGCTCGAGCCTACGAACCTAAATAGGAATAAAACTACTGAAACGCCCACCGTGGGGCTCGAACCCACGACCACAAGGTTAAGAGCCTTGCGCTCTACCGACTGAGCTAGACGGGCCGTTGTTCCCTAAATCTAGGTAACTCGTAGTAAACACGAACTGCACTTGACAGGGACTCAACTCAGTCAAATTTTCCGTTAGAGGTGTAAGTAAGTGAAACATTTCAATATCAGGTTTAAATTTGCCTTAATTCGAAAATAAGAGACTCAAAACTTAGTTCAAACTTGATAAAGCTTGGTTTTTGAAGCTCGAGAGAATAGTCGAGCTGACTTGATAGGTTTAAACTCAACTCGATAAATTTGATTTGTCAATTTTTAATTATATATTATAAGGGTAAAATGCTAAATTAATAATAAAATATTAAAAATATATATTAATTATAATTATCAAAGTACATGCAACAACATTGCTCAAATTAAATTGTACTAAAAAAAGTCTAAAATAATTAAAAAAATGCATTAGTATAGCATTCAATATTTTTTTAATGGACACATCTTCAGTAATCTTTTTTGAGCCTACAAACTCCCACATCATATTTTTATAAAATATCTAATTAACTAAACTATATAAAAAAATTGTTAAAAAATTATAATTATCAAAACAAACCTGAATTTTCAATGGTGAGCCCTAATTCAAAATAATTTTTCGTCGAGCCTCATTTGCAAATCTTAACTAATCTAATGAACTTAGTGCATGTTTGGCACGTATGATTATTTAAAGGATAGGATGATTATCATCCTATCCCATGTTTGTTATTCATTTAAGCAAAAAGATAGGATTAGTGAGAGGATATGTCATCCTATACCAAGAGGATAACTTAATCCTTTAGAAAAGTGGAGGATTATTTTTAATCCATAGGATAGGATATGTTTCAAAATTTTTTTATTAATGAATTTCCTATTTTATCCTTAAATTTTGTCCAATAAAAAAATATCATCCTATCCTAATTTTAATCTTGCACATAGCAAACATGGTAAAGGATAAAAAATATCCTATCTTATACTTAATCCTTGTACACATTAAACATAAGATAAGATGTTATCATATAATCTTATCCTATCTATAATATATTTTATCTTATCTTATCTTATTCTTATCCCATGTACCAAACATGCACTTAATATATAGTTTTTTCAATCCACCCATAACAAATATTACTAATATCCAAATGAAGCAAATTTGTAATGGGATTTCTTAGTGGCTCTTTTTTAGTTAAGTCATTCATTCCCTTGTGAGGGCTTGGTGGCTCTTTGCTCATATGCTAGTTATGTAGATTTAAAAATGCAAAGTATGCAGCAAATATAGCATTTTCAGTGATAACTTAGGCTTCTTTTTAATTAATATTGTTAATATTTATAAGAAAAAAAAGGTTAAATTACATTTTCATTGACGAAAAAAGCAAAATTACATTTAAATTTGAAAAGAAATGAATAGAAAATTCAATTATTATCAATAGCAGAAAACACGAATTTTGTTATGAATAGTCATAAATATGGATGTCCATTCATCCCCTTAATTAAGTTTGTAACTACCCCTTAATTAAGTTTATAACTACCCCTTAATTAAGTTTGTAACTATTCATCTTCCATCTTTATTCATGTATTTGTGAAACCTATAAATAGAGGCTCACCATCCATGTATTGAACACACTTGAAGAATAAGAAAATCTCTCTTCTTGCTCTCTCTCTCTTTGTGTTCTTTCTATAATTTTATAATATGTTATCAGCACGAAACTCTAAAAACCCATGAGAGATTTGGAGAATAGGCCTTAACCTTGGATCTTCATCAATCACAATTATCTATTTCTTCTTTTACGGTAATGAAACTATTTTTATCTAGCTCCTCCGTAATTATCTATGCTTGTGCGTGTTTTATTTGCTTACTCAAATCTGAGATTTAATTAAAAAAAATTATGATTCTTTGGAATGTTAATAACTTATGGATTTAATTTGAACTGTGCATGTCCAAAGTGCATAACCAAAAGTTTCTAAGTGTTTAGCCTAGTTTTACAAAAAAATTAGTAATTTTATATGATTGTGTTATGCTTCTTAGACCTGAATGCACATACAATTTTTTTTTGTAATTTTCTAGAATAATTGAATTGAGTTTTTGTACCTCTAATTGCATGAATTGGCTAAGAACTAATTGAAATTGATCGAGATAATTTTATTTTGGAATTTAGGGTCTGGAATAATTAGTTGTTGAATTTTTGTTAATTATTTTCTCCTAACTTATTAAATATACTCGTGATAGTTCATAATGTCAAACCTTGCAAAACTCGAATTTGTGGCTCTTGACATTACGAGAAAGAATTATTTATCATGGGTGTTAGATGCTGAAATTCATCTAGATGCAAATGGTCTCGATGATACCATCAAAGAAGGTAACAAAGCATCTAGTCAAGATAAGGCTAAAGCGATATATTTCTTCGTCATTTCCTCCACGAGGGACTTAAAACTGAATATCTGACTGTTAAAGACCCACTTATTCTTTGGACTAGTCTAAAGGAAAGATATGACCGCCAGAATACTGTGATACTCCCTCAAGCTCGTTATGATTGGATGCATATGAGATTACAAGATTTTAAACCTGTAAGTGAATATAACTCAGCTATGTTTAGAATCAGTTCTCAATTAAAGTTATATGGAAAAAAGATCACTGATGAGTATATGTTACCTTTCATGCATCGAATATGCTCCTGCAGCAGCAATATCATGAAAAAGGTTTTAAGAAGTACTCTGAATTGATTTCATGCCTCCTTGTGGCTGAGCAAAATAATGAGCTATTGATGAAAAATCATGAAGCCATCCAACTGGATCTGTTCCATTCCTTACATTGAATGCAACAACATATAATGGAAAAAACAGAGGTCATGCTAGTAGTTATGGTCGTGGTTGTGGACGTGGACGTAATAATCATCGAGGTGGTCATTTCAAAAACACATATACCTACAAGAAGTGGGAACATAAGGATGAAAAACGCAAAGATAAAAGTGGGAAAGATAAAAAGACCATGGAGAACTTGTGCTATGGTTGTGGAGGCAAAGGCAATTGGTCACGTACCTGTCGTACGCCAAAACATCTTGTCGAGCTCTATCAACAATCACTAAAAGATAAAGGGAAGAAGATAGAGACTAATTTTGCTAGTGATGATGGAAAAGATGAGACAAATTTTGTTTGTAGAGATGACGATTTTGATTATGGGTATGTTGATGCCACTCATTTAGATGTTGCTGATTTTTTTCTCACACCCTAAAGGAAAATTGACCATTTGATTGATAATGAGAGTGTCCAAAAATAAAGTTCTTAGATATTACTTAGATGTTATTGGACTTTATTTTAAGCATGCTTCTTATTAATAGGATTCTAATTATTAAGTATTTGTCATGTTTAGATGTTTCATTATATTTTGGTTATTTATGGGATATTTTATTATTATGGTTATATATTTCTTATCTTTAATAAAGAACATAGATACTCTCCTGGTTCGATTTGCGATAAGTGGTGGAGATATATGTCTTGCAGACAGTGCCACTACACACATTATATTAAAGAATAAGAAATATTTTTCTTATTTGATAATGCAAGAGGCCAATGTTAGTACTATATTGGGTAGTGCAAAATTGATAAAAGGCTCCGGAAAAGCTAACATATTCTTGCCTGGAGGAACAAAATTTGAAATTCATGAAGCATTATACTCTTCCAAGTCTCAAAGAAATTTATTGAGTTTTAAGGATATCCGCCGAAATGGATATCATATTAAGACAACAAGTGAAGGAGACATTGAGTACCTTCACATTACGAGTATAACCTTGGGTAATAAAATTGTATTAGAAAAATTACTGGTCTTTTCCTCCAGTTTGTACTACACAAGAATTAAAACAATTGAAACAAATGTGGTTATTAACCAAAAGCTTACAGATCACAATAACTTTGTTGTTTGGCATGACCGGTTAGGCCATCCCGGATCGATAATGATGCGAAGAATAGTTGAGAATTCATGTGGACATCCATTGAAGAGCTAACAGATTCTTCAATCGAAAGATTTCCCATGTGCTGCTTGTTCTCAAGGCAAGTTAAATTGTTCGACCATCACTAGCTAAGATAGGGATTGAATCACTTACTTTTCTGAAACGAATACAAGGTGATATATATGGACCAATACATCCACCATGTGGACCTTTTAGATATTTTATGGTTTTAATTGATGCATCAACTAGGTGGTCACATGTATCTTTATTATCAACTCGCAACCTGGCGTTTGCGATGTTACTTGCTCAATTAATTAGATTATGAGCACATTTTCCAGATTATCCCATCAAGACAATTCGTCTTAACAATGCTGGTGAATTTACTTCCCAAACTTTCAATGATTATTGTATGTCTATTGGGATAAGTGTTGAACATCCTGTAGCACATGTTCAAACACAAAATGGCCTTGCAGAATCATTTATTAAGTGTCTTCAATTGATTGTAAGACCATTACTAATGGAATCAAAACTCCCAATTTCTACTTGGAGTCATGCTATTTTACATGCGGCAGCACTAATTCGCATCAGGCCAACAAGTTATCATAAGTCCTCCCTTTTACAATTGGTTTTTGGTCAGGAACCAAATATTTCTCATCTAAGAATTTTCGGATGTGCTGTATATGTTCCAATTCCTCCACCACAACGTACTAAGATAGGTCCTCAAAGGAGGTTGGGAATATATGTTGGATATGAATCCCCATCTATAATTAAATATTTAGAACCATCAACGGGGGATTTATTTACAGCTAGATTTGCTGATTCTCATTTTGATGAATCAATCTTCCCAACCTTAGGGGAGAAAATAGGTAGCTGGAAAAATAGATAAGTTGAAATAAATTATCATTGTCTCATCTTGATCCTCTTACAAAACAATGTGAACTAGAAGTTCAAAAGATAATTCATTTACAAAGTTTAGCAAATTAATTGCCAAACGCATTTACTGACCTAAAGAGAGTGACAAAGTCACATATACCAGCTATTAATGCTTCAATTAAAATTGATGTCCCAGAAGGACAACCTTTTGTTGCCAATGAATCTAAAGCATGCCTGAAGCGTGGTAGACCAGTCGGTTCCAAAGATAAGAATCCTCAAAAAAGAAAAGGAGCAAAGATTCAAGATGACCAGGTTGAGGAAATTGTAACTCTAGAAGAGTTTACAGAAGAGCCCTTAGACATGACTAACATTACAGTTCCAAAAGAAAGTCAAGTACCTGAAATTACTGAAAATGAAGAGATCTCGATAAATTATGTCATGTCAAGAAAAATATGGAATCGAAATAAAATCGACGTCGATGATGTTTTTGTATACAATGTAGCGCTAGATGTTATGGATGATGACGAGGATCTTGAACCAAGGTCTATTGAGGAATGTAAGCATAGATATGATTGGCCAAAATGGAAAGACGCAATTGAGGTAGAATTGAAATCTCTTGAAAAGAGAAATGTTTTGGACCAGTAGTCCGTACACCTGATGGTGTAAAACCAGTGGGGTACAAATGGGTCTTTGTGCGAAAATGAAATGAAAAAAGTGAAATTGTGAGACATAAAGCACGTCTAGTTGCACAAGGTTTTTCGCAAAGACCTGGTATTGATTATGAAGAGACATACTCCCCTGTGGTGGATGTGACTACTTTTTGATTTCTAATTAGTATGGCAATAAAAGAGGGACTTGACTTACTTCTAATGAATGTTGTTACAGCCTAGTTGTATGGCCCACTTGATAATGACATTTATATGAAACTCCCAGAAGGATTTAAACTGCCAGAAGAATGTTATTCTAGTTCTCGAGAACATTACTCAATCAAATTAAACAGATCTCTATATGGATTAAAACAATCTGGTCACATGTGGTATAACCGCCTTAGTGAATATTTGTTAAAGGAGGGATATAAGAATGATCCTGTTTGCCCATGCATTTTTATAAAGAGATCTAGATTTGAGTTTGTTATTGTTGCGGTATATGTTGATGATCTGAATATCATTGGAACTCCTGAAAAGATTTTAAAGGCAATAGAGTACTTGAAGAGAGAATTTGAGATGAAAGATCTTAAAAAGACAAAATTTTGTCTTAGGTTACAGATAGAACATTTAAAGGATAGGATTCTTGTGTATCAAACAACTTATATAGAAAAGGTGCTAAAACGATTTTATATGGACAAAGCACATCCGTTGAGCACCCCAATGGTTGTGAGGTCACTTAATGTAAATAAAGACCCGTTTCGACCTCGGGAAAATGATGAGGGTATTCTTGGTCCTGAAGTACCATACTTGAGTGCAATTGGAGCACTAATATATCTCGCTAGTCATACACGACTTGATATATCATTCTCTGTTAACTTATAGCGAGATATAGCTCTTGTCCAACCCAAAGGCATTGGAATAGGATTAAACATGTACTTCGTTACCTACAAGGTACAAAGGATATGGGTTTGTATTTTCCTAACCTACCCAAAACAAATTTGATTGGTTTTGCAGATGTAGGGTACCTATCTGATCCTCATAATGCTTGATCACAAACTGGATATGTATTCACATGTGGTGGCACCGCCATTTCATGGCGTTCCATGAAACGAACTATAGTAGCCACATCTTCTAATCATGCTGAAATTTTGGCAATACATGAGGCTAGTCGTGAATGTGTATGGTTAAGGTCTGTAATTCAGTACATACGAGGAGCTTTTGGTTTATCTTTAAGAAAAGAGGCACCAACGGTCTTATATGAGGATAATGTAGCATGAATCGCCCAACTGAAGGAAGGATTTATCTTAGGTGATAGAACAAAACACATTTCACCGAAGTTCTTTTTCACTCATGACCTTAAGAAGAATGGTGATATAAATGTTCAACAAATCCGGTCAAGTGAAAATTTGGCAAATATATTAACAAAGGCGCTTCCTACCACTACATTTGAGAAGTTAGTCCACAATGTTGGATTGCGTTGACTCAGAGATCTCAAGTGATATAATCATGAGGGGGAGTAAATACACGTTGTACTCATTTTTCCTTAACCATGGTTTTGTCCCATTGAGTTTTCTTGGTAAGGTTTTTAATGAGGCAGCATCTCATGTGTATTTTGAAGAATAATGTACTCTTTTTCCTTCACTAGGTTTTTGTCCCACAGGGTTTTTCCTAGTAAGGTTTTAATAAGGCATATTCTTTATTAATGGACATCCAAATGGGAGTGTTATGAATAGTCATAAATATGGATGTCCATTCATCCCCTTAATTAAGTTTGTAACTACCCCTTAATTAAGTTTATAACTTTCCCTTAATTAAGTTTGTAACTATTCATCTTCCATCTTTATTCATGTATTTGTGAAACCTATAAATAGAGGTTCACTATCCATGTATTGAACACACTTGAAGAATAAGAAAATCTCTCTTTTTGCTCTTTCTCTTTGTGTTCTTTCTATAATTTTATAATAAATTTACTTTTATAGATGGAACCGTAATAGATGAATAAGAACACGTGTGACACTTGAATCGTTTTGCTTAATTTTGATAAAGAAAGACAAATAGCTCAACAAAAATTACTTGGTAACCACTTGCCTCGTGGATGATAGACTTCATTTTTCTTGGAGAAACATTACTTGCTATTTTATGCATTTTTATCTTTTTATATGCTCAATCTAATTATCATTTTTGTATATTTCACACTTAAAATCTTAATGCATACTTAAAAAAAATAACAAAGTAGAATTGATGGTATATTGTAAGGTTCTTCTCCACAAAGTAGAATTGATGATATATTGTAAGGTTCTTCTCCACCTCTAATTATTGAAAAGAGAATTGATGGCAGTTCCGTCGAGCCCAATCTTCTTTTGGACCTCATCTAGTGCATATGGACTATAATTTACTGTGATTAGAGTTGGGACTTCATATAACTGAAATAAGTACCTTTTTTGTACATTAGAATAAGGAAAAATTACAATGCTCTAGTTGAGCCTAAACCTATGATATCAAATTGTAGTAAAGACCCCAAACCTACAGGAGGGTTGTCAAACTGCTATAGTTCAAATGGGTTGTCATAAGCTTTGTTTCCTATAAAATCCGCACAAGAATTTGCCTCTCTGAAGATGTGTTTAATTGAGCAAGACCACTCCTCTTTAATAGTGATTGGCAAGCAAACAATATCGAGGATAGAGGATCAGTAGAACAAAAGCCCTGATTAATCTTTTAGACTATAATAAGGGAATCAAATTCCAACATCACATATTTATAACCTCGGTTCCATGCTAGGAGTAATCCTAGATAAATTACAAAAAGTTTTACATTGAGAATAGAACCTTAACACAGTTGTGGAGTGAAGCCAAATAACCATTTGGCTAAGTAATCTCGACATAGCCCTCTGGCAACAATTACACCTGGATTCGATCGAGTAGAGGCGTCAACATTTACTTTAACAAAACCTAGAGGAGGAGGAACCAAGCAAATTGTATACAATTCTCTTCCTAGCTTACCGAATGAAGCCCCTCTAAATTGCGTGTTTAAGAAGACAAACTGAAGCATAATCTGTCTACTATTTACCAGCCAACTAAAAGAGTTATCAAAGGTATACTGATTCCGCCATTTCCACACAAACCAACAACCACAAGCAAATAAAATTGGCCATTGAATGTTATTAATACTTTTCTATTTACTGAGATTGAATTCTAGCCAATCCAAGAAAATCAAGTTATTAAAATGAGCCAACTCAAATCCAACAAGAAAACTAGACCATAATTCTTGAGAATAAGAGTATTCTCTCAACGTGTGCATTAAATCTTCCAAAGCCGCTCTACAATGAGAACATACTGTAGAAGAGATAATGCCTCTTTTAGCACATGCTTCCTTAGTTAACAGTCTCTGCTTGGCTACCAACCACAAAAAATGTTTAATGCGAGGAGGTATTTCCATCTCCCATATTTTTTTCCATGGAAATGATTGTGATGACTCTTCTAAAGTCAGAGTATAGGTAGATTTAACTAAGAAATTACCGTTGGAAGAAAACATGATCGAGTTGGAGTTGATTTTGTCCTCTACATGATTGAGAATAGGCATGAGTTGGAGTTGGTTCCGCAGTGCAATTGAAGAAAACGTTACTGTCTCCAGTCCCAATCTCCATTGGTCACATAATCATTAATTGTAGCCGAAGAGAAAGCCTACAGACATATTTCCACCAAAGGTTTGCTGCTTAACCATTTATCAAACCAAAAGAAAGATGTCGCTCCATTCCCAATTAACCGAGAACATCCTTTAGCCACCAATTCCCTACATGAAACAATACTACGCATGGTAAGCGAAGTACTTGGTCGATGATTATACTGTAAGGAGTTACCTTTTCAGTATTTTGAGCTCAAGATTCTAGCCCAAAGACTCACATCTCCAAGCTCTAATTTCTAGCATAGCTTGGACAATAAAGCAATGTTCATGTCCTTAGATTTGTGAAATCCCAAACCTCCATGCTCTTTGGAGTACACACTTCCTGCCATCAAACAAGAGGAATTTTCTTCTTCTTAAGAGTAGAACCCCATAAGAAGTCTTTATTCAATCATTGATCTCCTTGGTTAGAGAGACTGGTAGTCTTGCCATATGCATAGAGTAAATTGCTATTGTATTCGTCATAAACTGTATAAATACTTGTTAATTTGTTTATAGGTTGGATTATTCGTTTAATTTATTGATTTGATTTGATTTGATTTGGATTATGTTTTGAAAACTTTGAAATTCAAATCTAATTTCAGATAAAATCTTTAAGAGATTGATTAAATTGGAACCTAGTCAAGTTGGAAGAGAATTAATTCGGCTCATAAACAATTTATCATACAAAATTTTCTTTCCAAATTAGATTGGGCCAAACTAAAGAAGACGGCAAAAACCTTTAAAAACGATGTATTTATTATGGATTATTATTCATTATTTATTGCTAAACAAATTCATATTTAAAAATTGAGGGCAACTCACATTCTTTGGACTTCCAAATAGAATTCTCGTGTTAAGGAAATATTTAAATCATCACTTTACTTTTATAACAATAAAAAAATATAAAATGACATCCATTCTAGACCTATTGGCTATTGCCGTAAGTAGAAGATCAAAACCTTCTTTTCATCATTTTGATTTTCCAAGCTCACATTCAAATATTCTCAATCTAACGATCCAAATACAACCACTCACACCACGACTATCATAAACCCGCTACCATAGCACCATCACCAAGCTCATAAAAAATAGTAATAATCAATAATTTATTAAAAAAAACAAAAGAAGAAACGTTGCAATGACAACACCGTGATGGTGGCTAGGTATTGTCACAAGCTGAGTAACTAAACCTAGTCATGGGCTAGGTCGAATCGGATTCGGGCTAGGTTCATGATATATAATAATGATATATGTATTTGTCTAAGCCTGGCTCGGCCTAAAAATTCGGCTTGACTTTTAGTCTAGGTTTGTTTTCATTTTAATAATATAAGCCCAAGCCCGGCTGGGCCCGGCTTGAATAATATTTTTATTTATTTTTTATATTTTAATTTTTTATTTATTTGTTTTTATTCTTTTATTCCCTTTAAAATTTAATTTATTTTGTCAAAATTTGTATGTCAATTTTCATATTAAATATTTTATAATCATGTTTATTAATTAATAGTGTTTTATAGACATATAAATATACTAAACTTAGTAAATATATTTAAAAAAATCTTAATTAATATTAATATTCCAGTCGAGCCGGGCTTAGGCTTTCTCCAGCCCGACTCAATTTTTAAACTAGCCTAAAAATTTTGCCTAAGCCCGATAATTGTATCTGATATTTTTATCCAAACCCGATCAAATATCGAACTGGCCTTCAGATTTAGGGAAATAGCCCGACCCTTGAGTAGGTCTACAAGTAACTTTTAAAATTAAAACTCCAAAGCCAACTCTTTTTTGAGAAAGGATTGTATGAAACGGTTACTTCATGTTAGCATTTATCATTTCCATTCAAATCATGTCTCATAATCACATTATTGAAAAAATTTTGTCATAACGATTTCATCCGGAAACTTGACCACTTGACGATTTTGAAAGCATTAAAAACAGGGAGTCGCCACCAATCTTTTTTCTTTACTAAGTGTGATTGGTCACCTAAAAATATTTATCTTTTTAACAAAATCTCAAAATTAATTAAGTTTTATTAAAAAGACAATTTTTGATATGCGAAAACAAAATCAGGTTCGGGAGTACGGTTACGCATAAGGAAGGATTAGTACCCCCAAGACGCCCGTTTAAAAAATGGTACCATCTTAATCACGTGTTAATTCTTTTTGTTTTAATAAAATGGTCTTAATTTAGTATTTAAAATTAATTCTTATTTTATCATAATCCATTTTTGTTTTTTTTCCAAAATCATTTTTATTTCTATATTTTAAAAAGACTAAATTTTATTTTTTTTTTTAAAAAGTAAATGGGAACCTTTTTGTATTGAAAAATTAAATCAAATACTCCAATACTTTTGGTAGTATTTGAAATAAAATTCTCACCTAGAGATTTCTTAAGAATTGCTACTTGCGATTTTCATAGAATCTACTCGTCGGAAGATTCACACTATTTTTGTAATTAAACGTAAATGCACATGGTGCAACAAATAATTACATGATGCATATGAGATTTTTATTATCTTTCCTTAAGAAAATCAATATTTCATTTTTATTTTTTATGATAATTTTTTATAAAACTTTATTTATTTTAAATGAAAATCAACATTATTGAAGAATCATACTTAATATTCCAATACTCTGATAATATTTAGTACACTTCTCTCACCTAGAGATCAGTTAGGAATCACTACTCACTACTTGTAACTTTCATAACGTTCCATCATCAGAAATGCATTTAATTAAATTTAAACTTTATTATTAATTTACTTTTTTCTTTTAAAAAAAACTTATTTATTTTTAACAAAAATTTAAATTATTGAAAAATCGCATTAAATACCCCAATATACTGGTAATATTTAATGGATTCCTCTCACCTAGGGATTAGTTAGGAAATCACTACTTGTGAATTTCATAACATCCCATCATCGAGAAAATATTTAATTAAATTTAAAATTTATTATTAATTTCTTTAAAATGATTAAAAAAAGTTATTTATTTTCATTTTCAAATAAGATTTAAATTATTGAAAAATCACACTAAATACGCCAATATGTTGGTAATATTTAGTGGATTCTTCTCACCTAGGGATCAATTAGGAATCACTACTTGTAATTTCCATAACATACCATCATCGGACTAATTTACTTAATTATTTTTAAAATTTAAATGGGTGCATATGATGTAGCAAATAATGCATGATGGGAATGAATTAAAATTCTAAAAAACTTAATTTTTAACAAAAATATAATATTGAAAAATCAGACTAAATATCCCAATACTCTGGTCACATTCGGTAAATTCTTCTCACCTAAAGATTTTCAAGGAATCGCTACTTGCGATTTCCATGATATCTTATCACCAGGGATTCATATTTAGTTTAATCAAAGACGAGGCAAGTATGACACAATTATTTACTCATCATTATTTTTAAATACATTTTCTAATCAATAATAATAATTAATGAAAATGCAAGTAAAAGAAAATTTTTCAAAATTTTTATTTTACAACATGCATTTAAAATAATAATAATAATAATAATAATTAAAAAAACAAATAAAAGGCTGAAAAAAATTAATAACCCAAATTGAAGCCCAAGTTACTATAGATGAGTTTGCTGTTGGGCTTGGCAGTTAGAAACCCAAAACAACAAAAAAAGGCCTCCAAAGTCCAACCGCTCGGTCAGTCACGGATCGGGTCGTGCAAGTGTCAGGTCAGGTTGACTTGAGGCGCACGAATCCTGCCTCTCTACCTCAAGTCGGATCCGAGTCTCCGCGCAGGTCTTCTCCTTTCTTTTCTTTTTTTTTAAATACAATAAAAGCCCTCCCCCCCTTTTTTTAACACTTCATTTTAACAT
Source organism: Heritiera fomes (assembly GCA_032173925.1). NCBI lineage: Eukaryota > Viridiplantae > Streptophyta > Magnoliopsida > Malvales > Malvaceae > Heritiera > Heritiera fomes. The sequence continues at coordinate 10,857,793 of JAPDPM010000015.1, read as the reverse complement.
TTTTTTCAAAAAAAAATTTCAGAGCCTTGAAAGGCTCTCTACCCAGCGATTTTCGATCGTCGCAGGTCGCCATCATCGATTGGCCAAAATAAAAAAGCTCACCACTTTCCTCTTCTACTCGTCTTCCTCTTTCCGTTTCTGGCCTCGGATTCCTCAAAAAGTGGCCTTAAACCTTAAAAAGTGGCCTTAAACCTTAAAAAGTGGCCTTAAATTTGTAGATCTGCAAAAGAAGCCGTCGGTTCAAAACCGTAAAACACCATCTTTCGCCATTCCTCTTGCTTTTTCCTTCCACTTCGTCCTTCTCCTTCCCCTTTCCCCCTTCCTCACCAGACTTCGCAGCCCAAAGACTCCTAAAAACCCCAAACTGAAACCTCTTTTTTCCTTTTTTTCAAAGATTTTTTTTATTTTTGCTGCTGCTAATTTGATTGTGGTTTTTTGTTCCGAAGTGTTTGGCTGTTGTGTGTGTGCGTGTTTGTTTTGGCTAAATGGGGGTTGGTCGTTGCTTGTGTGGTGGTGGTTCATGGCTGTTTGGGTTTTAGGGTAGAGGTGTACGTGTTGGTGATGAGATGGTTGCCTGATGATAATGGCTGTGGTGGATGGTTGAAGGTGGTGAGCGGAGGGGGTGAGGGTTTGGGCTTGCGTGATTTTAGGTTTGGCGTGTGAAGGTCGAAGGAGGCAGTAGGGGTTGAGCTGGTGCGTGAGATGGGAGATGGTGGTTTAGTGAGGCCAAAGGGTTGAAGTGTGGTGATTTGGGTAGTGGTCTATGGTGGTTTTCGGTGTCTCGATGATGGTGGAGCTGGGACTTGGGTTGGCTGCTGATTGGTGCTTTAAATGGGGGCTGATTTAGGGTTGGTGGTTGAATAGGCTGTTCGAATGGTAGGCAGAAGTGGCGGTGATTTGTGGCTAAAATGGGTTGTGATTTGAGCTGGCTTTTGGGGGTCTGAGGGTTGGGAAAGGTGGTCGAATGTTTTGTGTTGTCGAGCAAGAAGAAAAGAACCAAAATGGCCGACCCTTCACCTATAAGGCAGTGTGCATTTTAACCAAATTGGAAAGCCTTGCTTAGTCCGATTCTTGGCTTTGTCCTTCAGATTTTTATAATAAAATTCATTCATTTAGGTGTTTGATCATTGGAATGGGGTTTGATTGACTAGTTTTCATGGGAATGGGTGAGTGGCAGAGTAATGCGCCGCTGATGGAACGGACTCTCAAAGGGCCATTTTTTATTTTCTTTTCTCTTTTTTTACCCTTTTTTAAAGAAAGTATAACTAATTAAGTTTATTAAAAAACTAAATTAGAAAATAAAATTAAAAATAAAAATAAATAAATGAAATTGGGGCCTTCAAGCCTATGGAACCTAAATTGGGCTTTTAAACTTGTAAGTCCAACAAAGCCCATATAACCCAAAATTTACTTGAATATATTGAGAATTTGAATTAAGAAAATATACCTAAACTTAATTAAGTCAATTCCGATGCATGAGATTCGATCTTTAAATTTTCGAATTTATAAAACTCGGACAAAATTAGGTGTCTACAGCTGCCTCTCTTTGCACATTGCTGAGAATCAGGAATGGGGCAAAGACAATAGACAATAATTTTGTCTGGCCCATGATCTACTTCTTTTGTTTTTTTTTTAATTCTTCTTGAAAAGGTGCTCCTGCTACAATAGAGGCATTGAAACTTTAAATTCTTTTCTTGAAAAGTGCTCCTCCTACAATAGAGACATTGAAACTTTAAATTCCTTCCTAAAAAGTGCTCCTCCTACAATAGAGGTATTGAAATTTTAAATTCTTTTCTTGAAAAGTGCTCCTCCTATAATAGAGGCATTGAAACTTTAAATTCTTTCTTGAAAAGTGCTACTCTTACAACAGAGGCATTGAAACTTTAAATTCTGACCTGAAATGTACTCCTCTTACAACAGAGGCAATGAAACTTTAAATTTCTTTCTGAAATGTGCTCCTCTTACAACAGAGGCAATGAAACTTTAAATTCTTTCCTAAAATGTGCTCCTCTTACAACAGAGGTATTGAAACTTTGAATTCCTTCCTTAAATGTGCTTCTCTTACAACAGAGGCAGTAAAACTTTAAATTCCTTCATGAAATGTGCTCCTCTTACAACAGAGGTTTTGAAACTTTAAATTCCTTTCTTAAATGTGCTCCTCTTACAACAGAGGCAATGAAACTTTAAATTCCTTCCTGAAATGTGCTCCTCTTACAACAGAGGCATTGAAACTTTAAAGGGATATGATTGTGCCTGAAGGATATTGAAATAATTCCCTACCTTGAAAATCACGCATCCACTTAATTAGGTTCAAAAATTTGGTGCCAGTTAAATTGGGCTTAAAAGAAACAATCTCTTAAGGTGCCAATTTCACTGGGCTTAAGACCTCACAATAGTGCCAGCTACATTGGGCTTAAAAATCTCATTTCCTAAGGTGCCGGCTTTGTTGGGCTTAAAGTCTCATCTTGGGTGCCAATTTCGCTAGGCTTAAGATCTCGTAATATTGCAAGCTACATTGGGCTTAAAAATCTCATTTCCTAAAGTGCCAGCTATGTTGGGCTTAAAGTCTCATCTTAGGTGCCAACTTTACTGGGCTTAAAATCTCATCTAATTATGTGCCGTTTTCACTGGGCTTAATACCACACAATGGTACCAACTACATCGGGCTTAAACATCAACTAGGTACCGGCTACGTTGGGCTTAAATTCTCATCTTGGGTGCCAATTTCGCTGGGCTTAAATCTCATCTAATTATATTTCGATTTCATCGGGCTTAATACCACACAACAGTGCCAACTACATCGGGCTTAAACATTATCTAGGTGCCAGCTATATTAGGCTTAAATTTCATCTAGAGTGCCAAACACGTTAGGCTTAAATTCTCATCTTGGGTGCCAATTTCGCTAGGCTTAAATCTCATCTAATTATATGCCGATTTTGCTAGGCTTAATAGGACACAACGGTGCCAACTACATCGGGCTTAAATTTCATCTAAGTGCTAGTTACATTGGGCTTAAATTTCATTTAGAGTGCCAACTTTACTGGGCTTAAAAATCTCATCTCGTAATGTGCCAATATTGTTGGGCTTAATACCACACAACGGTGCCAACTACATCGGGCGTAAACATCATCTAGGTTCCAGTTACATTAGGCTTAAATTTCATCTAGAGTGCCAACTACGTTGAGCTTAAATTCTATCTAGAGTGCCAACTACGTTTGGCTTAAATTCTCATCTTGGGTGCCAATTTCGCTGGGCTTAAATCTCATCTAATTATATACCGATTTCCCTGGGCTTAATATCACAGAACGGTGCCAACTACATCGGGCTTAAATTTCATCTAAGTGCCAGTTACGTTGGGTTAAATTTCATCTAGAGTGCCACCTTTACTGGGCTTAAAAATCTCATCTCGTAATGTGCCGATTTTGTTAGGCTTAATACCACACAACGGTGCCAACTACATCGGGCTTAAACATCATCTAGGTGCTAGCTACATTAGGCTTAAATTTCATCTAGAGTGTCAACTACGTTGGGCTTGAATTCCATCTAGAGTGCTAACTTCACTGGGCTTAGAATTTTATCCAATATCAAAATTGCAACTATTTTTCGAAGATTCTTGATTCTGCAATTTCCTTTAACAATTCTTTACTATCTCATCTCAAGTTTTTTTTTTAAATTCTCAAAATTTTGAAACTTTCCATTTTATCTTTCATATTCTCAAAATTCCATCTCATTTTCTCTTTTTCGTTTGACCTTTGTTCTTCTTGCTTTTTCTTTCCTTTGTTCTCTAAAAAAAGGTCTCTTTTTTTGCTTTTCAAGCTACATCTTCATATTCTTGTCATTTTCAAAAAGAAACTTGTTTACTATTTCTTTCCTCCTCTATTTCACACAAACTTTTCGTTTCCTTTTTCAAATTTATTTTCTCATTCACAAAACTCCTATCTTCCATTTCTCTTTTTTTTAATCAACATTGACAAATGCAATGATTGATGATGTAAATGCAATTTTATTTCAGTGAATGATCAACTATTGTGATGCCAATGCAAACAACTTTTGTCTAAATGCAAAATCACATGTCTCATGAAAATGCCAATTTGCACTATAAAGATACAAACACAATAATCCAAGAATTTTCTATTTGATCCCTTTGTCAGCAAAATTCTTTGTTCCATGAAGTCCTATTCTTCTTCAGGAGTTGCCTTAATCATCACATTCTTTTTTACTATTATTTTGAAACACTATCAAAATTTTCCTTAATGAGAATTGCCCCAAGAAGGCACAAGAAGTTCGTTGCCCCACCATAATTGTCAAATTTCTCTCTCATTTTTCACTTGAAATACTAAAAAAAATAAAACAAAATTGCCCCAAAGAAATCACAAGGAGCTTATTATTTCCTGTAAAACACCCTTTCCATTTTCCATTTGAAGGATATAAATGATTTCATTATCCAAAAATGTTTATCCAATCAAAACCTTTTAATTTCACAAATTACTTCATAGTTTGGTTAAAGGAAGTTGAACCTAAGACCCACAATTATACAATATATTTAACATTCAACTCTCTTAAAAATTGGTGATCACTATCTGGATGCATATGGGGAAAATGGTAATTTATTCTCATTAAATCGATTGAGTGGGTTCACACATCAAGGTTTTGGTTTGGCAAGAATAGTTGCCATTTGATGAGAAAAGGGATGGGTGTCCCTTCATCTAGGCTCACAAAAGAAGTTTAAATTATTTTAAAAACACTAGATTCCTTGAAATGATCTCTTTTTTTTTTTTGTGAAAAGATTCATTTTAAAGTGCAATCAAAATTGACACTCTTTTAATTTTCAAATGAGGTATTTTGATTTTTGTCAAGACAGCTATGATGTGCTTAAATTTTTGGCATGTTATTTTGGGAAGAGACAAAAGCTTCAATCTTTATACCAATCTTTTTAATGGCTTTCAAAAGAGCATTCTTGGATATCTTGATGGTTTGGGATGCTTATTGGTTGCTTCAAAATGACTTTCTTAATGTCATTTTTGTTGTGGCATTAACAACACCATGAATGACCCAAAGAGTTCTCACTTTTGCTCTAGACTGCTCCTTTTGGGGTTTTCACCTTAGAGCCTTATTCTTTCATTTTGCTTTTTTTTTGTGATTGTTTCATCATGCACTTAAGAATTCAAAATTCATTCGAAATGAGTATAAGGGTTCTCAAAGGATAATATTGGCAAAAAATGAGATAAGTGCCTCATAGATTTTATGACTATTTAAGGAATAATCTCTTTAGTTCAAGTATCCAAGCTCGATCGAAATGGACTTTCTAAGGTATGTAATGTAGGCCAAGGTTCGGGGTTTCAAAAGAATGGATAAAAAGGCCCAAAAATGTGTTTAAGGGTGATCAAATCAAGGATCATTTAATATGATGTGAAGACTTATTCAATTCATTTGTCCTTTTATTTCTTATTTTGCCACTCCTTCATTTCATCTTCTCTCTTTTTTTCTTTTTCTTTCTTGCAATTTCTTTTTTTCTTCATTTTTTTTGCATTTTTTTCACTTTAAATGGAGCGCCATCAAAATTTTGTAAAGCTAATTCATCTCGCATTTTTCCCTCAACATGATAAACCTTTTTGACCTAGAATTGGGGCCAATCATTCATAATCTTGGAAAAGGTCTTTTTCTATATATGCCCCCAATGTAGAGGGTGATCCTTAGTTAAGGTCTATTTAGAAAGAAATTATAAGGCTTAAAGAGGGTAGCAAATGGATAAATTTTACATTTCTGAAAAGGATGATGAAAGATGGTCATTTGTCATTTCAAACATGGTCACTTAAATTGTTGAAAATTTCCCTGAGTCAAAAGGGTTAAACATTTTGTCTTTCTTTTTTTAGTTTTTATGGATCGAATTTCTTGGATATTTTCACACTTTGGTATCTTCTTCTTCTTCTTCTCTCTCTCTCTTTTGTTGTTTGGAATCATTCGAATATCCTAAGTGCATGATGTCACAATCAATTTTTCTTTTTTCTTTTCTTGTTTTATTTTTTTCTCTTTTTTTTAACCTTTTTTTTGCAACTCATGTAGCAACAAAAACATTACTACATGACGCTCCATTTGACTTCTCTAATCTAGTAAATGCCCATAAGCCAATGAAAACTATTGGAATTGGCTTATTTAGCTTCAGGTTGCTCATGGTATTTCCACCGAGAGAGGAAAAAAATGTATTGCATTATTTGGGCAATTTAAGGGTGTGGTACTTCGTCCTCCTCAATTTTGGTTTGTGTCACAAGAATGAATCGGAGATTAAGAAACGGGCCAAGGAATTTCATGGTCTGTGGTTTTTCAAATAGGTTCAGGTAATTCTGACAAGTATGAATTTCGAGCATAGTTTTGACACATATCAAATTACTAAGATTCAAATTTAAAAGAGTGTCATGCTTGATTATTCAAGGAATCCAAAAATGAATTTTATCAAATTTATCGTTTCATTGTTCCTTGCCTAGATAAAGGTCATTACACTTTAATGGCATATTGTGATCAGGTGAAAATGGATCATGAAGTTTGAACTTATCCCCCTCAAATGCATGAAGGCCTTATAAGAGGTTTAAGGCATGGAAATAATTGGAGAAGGTACAAATTTTTCTGATAATGATCACCAATTTTTCAAAACTCTTTTCAAAGTTTCTTTATTTTGTCATTTCGTTCAACTTCTTTGATCATTTGGTTTAGTCATGTGAGGCTTTATTTGAATCATTATTTTTATTTTTATTTTTTAAAAATGTGATTTCTTTATAAAAAGAATCAATCAATGCCATTTATATATATCAGATACAATTTTTCCCCATAATAAAAATGTACATAACAAACAAAACCAAAAAAATGTACATGAAAAATCAATCATCCTAATCATATTGTAAAAGAGGAAAACAATGTATATGTGTTCCTTATAGACTTCTATTATATTTTCAAAAAATTCTATTTATAACAATTAATGGCATAATGCAGTAAAAAAAAAATACAAAAGTTCTTGTTGAAAATTCCCTCCTGTTTGACAACTTCATATATCAGCTTGGAAAATCAAGACTAAAACATGTAAAAATAACAAGTTAAAAAATCAAAGAATCATTTTATGCCCCACAAATATTGTCAATTTTTCTTATAAAAATCAAAAAGAATTTTTTCACCCTGAAATGGAATGTAAAATGCATTAGATATGATACAATGGGATGGATTACAAAATATGCTTGCATGAAATGCAATGTATGCTCAATGCGAATAAGGGAAAGCTTGACTTTTTTTTTTAAAATAACTACCTAACTTGCTTGATGATAAAATGCATATGGTATGTTTACAAATGCATGGATGAAATGGATGATAAGAAGCAAGAATGACATGAGACATTAAGATGTTTGGAAAAAGACAAGATGTTTGGAAAAAGAAGTGGGTTTTATATGTGCAATGCTTAGGTAATATTTCTATCATAAATGTATATGCCAAAAGAAAAGAAAAAAACTGAAACTCCTAAAACTTTTGTTTTTCCACCAAAAGTTTTTTTTTTCTAATTTTTCTTTTACCTGGCCATTTTCACATTTCGTGTTCGATTTTTATTATACCAAAAAAAATTTATTTCTTTTTCATTCTTTTTACATATCAAAGTATTCTTGAAATTATACACCAAACAAATTCAAGGAAAACTTTTGTTGACTTTTTGTTTACCTTTATTCAAAAAAAAAATTTCTTGCAATGAGAAGATTAAAAACAATTTTTTGTTTTTATTTTCAAACCATTTTTTAAATTATTTTTCACAAGCATGTTTGCATTTTTATTAAACTTCTTGCACAACCAAAAAATTTTTGCATTTTTATTAAACTTCTTGCACAACCAAAAAAATTTTATATGTCAAACTATTCTTTGAAAATTCTATACAAGAAAATAAATTATTCATCTTTTTTTTTAACCTTCAATATTTGTTTTGACTTTAATAAGAAAGAAAAAACTCTTTTTCATTCATTCTCTCATTTTATTCTTACTCTTTTTCAAAGAAAGATTAATTCATTTCCTACTCAATCCCTTTTACTTTTTTTTTTCTATGCCTTTATCTTAAGAAATTTTTCCAAGAATATTAAAGAATAAAGAAATTTTTAATTTAAAAAAAAACTTACATTGAATTTTTTTTCTTATTATTTTTAGTGAAAGAGACAAAAATCATATTTTTCTCAACCATTTTTTTAAGAAATTATTTCATTTTTATATTATAAAAGGAAAAGTTTATACGTATTTTATCATTTCATATTTTTCTTTTAAAGAAAAAAGTGAAAGAAATTAAAACTTTTTTTTGCTTTTGTAGATATAAAAACATCTTGTAACCAAATATACATAAACCTCTTTTTCTTCCTCTTGCTTTGGAGAACGTATTTTTATTAGTTCCTATTTTTATGAGCCTATTTTCAAAAAAAATTCCCCCTTAAAAAAAGAACGAATAATTATTTGATTTTTTAAAGAAAAGTTACATATTTGTTCTATTGTTTTTATCACACATCTTTATTTTTTCAAAAAGAAAAAAAAAGAGTGAATTTCTTTTTTGGCAAGATCTTTTCCAAAAAAGATATATATATATATATATATATCATTTTTATTTTACAAAAAAAATCAAATACTTAAATTTTGTACAATTCAAACTAAAATCGATTATACCTTTATTATTGACATGAGAAAATGGGTCAAATGGTGTTCCCTCATGTGTCCTAATTTTGGGATAATCTCTACATAATTTGGGCATGACTCTAGCTAAGATTGGCTTCTTAGGTTTTTCTATATGCTAGGCTTGGATTTATAAGGATCTAAAGGTTCTCAAACTATTATTTACTGACATCCACTCTAGATTAGTAAAGATCTAATTTCACTTATCATTGCGGAGGTTATTACCTCACGAGAGCATAGGTACTTTACTCCCTCCTAAGGAGAATGGAACCCGAGTATAGAGTTCATTTCATGAAAATGCAAATGCAAGTGTGTGCATGAGGGAACACATTAAACATTCGTCACACTATAACCCTTATCCTACATGCCCCAACAATTTATTAAGAATAATATATACAAAATAAAGAATGTCGTAAAATAAACATAATAATTAAAACACAAATACAATAAATTATTTAAAATTAAAGAAATTAAATTTAAGTATTAGTTAAGACCATTAAATTAAAACTTAGGATAACACATGATTAATAAATGGCTTGACCCACAAAAAGTTTCCCAGTGGAGTCGCCAAGCTGTCGTAACGATTTCGTCCGTAAACTCGACCGCTCGACAATTTTGAAAACATAAAAAATAAGGGAGTCAGGCCAATCTTTTTTTTTACTAGGTGTGATTAGTCACTTAAAAATATTTATCTTTTTAACAAAATCTCAAAATTAACTAAGTTTTATTAAAAAGACAATTTTTGGTCTACAAAAACAAAATCAAGTTTGAGAGTACGGTTACGCGTGAGGAAGGATTAGTACCCCTACGACACCCGTTCAAAAAATGGTACCATTTTAATCACGTGTTATCCTTTTTGTTTTAATAAAATGGTCTTAATTTAATATTTAAAATTAATTCTTATTTTATCATAATCCATTTTTGTTTTTTTCCAAAATAATTTTTATTTCTATATTTTAAAAAGACTAAATTTTATTTTTTTTCTTTAAAAAGTAAATGGGAACCTTTTTGTATTGAAAAAATTAAATCAAATACTCCAATACTTTTGGTAATATTTGAAATAAAATTCTCATCTAGAGATTTCTTAAGAATCGTTACTTGCTATTTTCATAGAATCTCCTCGTCGAAAGATTCACATTATTTTTGTAATTAAACGTAAATGCACGTGATGCAACAAATAATCACATGATGCATATGAGATTTTTATTGTCTTTCCTTAAGAAGATCAATATTTCATTTATATTTTTTATGATAATTTTTTATAAAACTTTATTTATTTTAAATGAAAATCAACATTATTGAAGAATCGTACTTAATATTCTAATACTCTTGTAATATTTAGTACACTCCTTTCACCTAGGGATCAGTTGGAAATCACTACTTGTGACTTCATAATGTCCTATCATCATAAATGCATTTAATTAAATTTAAACCTTATTATTAATTTACTTTTTTCTTTTTTAAAAAAACTTATTTATTTTTAACAAAAATTTAAATTATTGAAAAATCGCATTAAATACCCCAATACATTGGTAATATTTAATGGATTCCTCTCACTTAGGGATCAGTTAAGAAATCACTACTTGTGAATTTCATAACATCCTATCATCGGGAAAATATTTAATTAAATTTAAAATTTATTATTAATTTATTTCACATGATTAAAAAAAGTTATTTATTTTCATTTTCAAATAAGATTTAAATTATTGAAAAATCACACTAAATACTCCAATACGCTGGTAATATTTAGTGGATTTTTCTCACCTAGGGATCAGTTAAGAATCACTACTTGTGATTTCCGTAACATCCAATCATCGGACTAATTTACTTAATTATTTTTAAAATTTAAATGGGTGCATATGATGTAGCAAATAATGCATGATGGGAATGAATTAAAATTCTGAAAAACTTAATTTTTAACAAAAATATAATATTGAAAAATCACACTAAATATTTCACTACTCTGGTAACATTCGGTAAATTCTTCTCACCTAAAGATTTTCAAGGAATCGCTACTTGCGATTTCCATGATATCTTATTGTCAGGGATTCACATTTAGTTTAATCAAAGACGAGGTAAGTATGACACAATTATTTACTCATCATTATTTTTAAATACATTTTCTAATCAATAATAAAAATTAATGAAAATGCAAGTAAAAGAAAATTTTTCAAAAATTTTATTTTACAACATGCATTTAAAATAATAATAATAATAATAATAATAATAATTAAAAAAAAGGCTGAAAAAAAAATTATACCTAAATTGAAGCCCAAGTTGCTATAGATGAGTTTGCTGTTGGGCTTGGCAGTTAGAAACCCAAAACAACAAAAAAAAAAATAGGCCTCCAAAGTCCAGCCGCCCGGTCAGTCACAGATCGGGTCGACTTAAGGCGTGCGGATCCTGCCTGTCTGCCACGGGTCGGGCGTGCGGATTCCAGGTCGGATCCAAGTCTCCACTAGGGTCTTCTCCCTTTTCTTTTTTTTTTTTAAAATACTATAAAAAGCCCCTCCCCCCTTTTTGAAACATTTTTTTTAAAAAAAAATTTCAGAGCCTTGAAAGGCTCTCTGCCCAGCGATTTTCGATCACCGCTTGGACCGCCGGCCGCCATCACCAGTTGGTCAAAATCAAAAAGCTCACCACTTTCCTCTTCTACTCGTCTTCCTTTTTCTATTTCTGGCCTCGGATTCCTCAAAAAGTGGCCCTAAATTAGTAAATCTGCAAAAGAAGCCGCCAGTTCAAAATCGCAAAACACCATCTTCCGCCGCTCCTCTTGCTTTTTCCTTCAACTTCGTCCTTCTCCTTCCCTTTTCCCCCTTCCTTACCAGACTTTGTAGCCCTAAGACTCCTAAAGCCCCTAAACCGAAACCTCTCTTTTTCTTTTTTTTTCAAAGATTTTTTTTATTTTTGCTGCCACTAATTTGATTGTGGTTTTTTGTTCTGAAGTGTTTGCCTGCTGTGTGTGTGTGTGTGTGTGTGTGTGTGTGTGTGTGTGTGTGTGTGTGCGTGTTTGTTTTGGCTAAATAGGGGTTGGTCGTTGCTTGTGTGGTGGTGGTTCATGGCTGTTTGGGTTTTAGGGTAGAGGTGTACGTGTTGGTGATGAGATGGTTGCTTGATGATAATGGCAGTGGTGGATGGCTGAAGGTGGTGAGTGGAAGGGGTGAGGGTTTGGGCTTGTGTGATTTTGGGTTTGGTGTGTGAAGGTCGAAGGAGGCAGTGGCGGTTGAGATGGTGCGTGAGATGGGAGATGGTGGTTTAGTGAGGCCGAAGGGTGGTGATTTGGGTGGTTGTCTACAGTGGTTTTCGATGTCTCGGTGATGGTGGAGATGAGACTTGGGTTGGCTGCTGATTGGTGCTTTGAATGGGGGTTGATTTAGGGTTGGTGGCTGAAGAGGCTATTCGAATGGTAGGCAATGGTGGCAATGATTTGTGGCTAAAATGGGCTGTGATTTGAGCTGGCTTTTAGGGGTCTGAGGGTTGGGAAAGGTGGTCGAATGGTCTGTGTTGTCAAGCAAGAAGAAAAGAGCCAAAATGGCCAACCCTTTTCCTGTAAGGCAATGTGCATTTTAACCGAATTGGAAAGCCTTGCTTAGTCCAATTCTTGGCTTTTGTCCTTTAGATTTTTACAATAAAATTTAGTCATTTAGGTGTTTGATCATTGGAATGGGTTTGATTGACTGGTTTTCATGGGAATGGGTGAGTGGCAGAGTAATAGGCAGCTGATGGAAGGGACTTTCAAAGATCCATTTCTTATTTTCTTTTCTTTTTTTACCCTTTTTTAAAGAAATTATAACTAATTAAGTTTATTAAAAAACTAAATTAGAAAATAAAATAAAATTTAAAAATAAATAAATGAAATTTGGGCCTTCAAGCCCATGGAATCTAAATTGGGCTTTTAAACTTGTAAGCCCAACAAAGTCCATATAACCCAAAATTTACTTGAATATATTGAGAATTTGAATTAAGAAAATGTACCTAAACTTAATTAAGTCAATTCCAATGCATGGGATTCGATCTTTAAATTTTTGAATTTATCAAACCCGGACAAAATTAGGTATCTACAAAGTTAATCATTTATTATCAGAGTCATTAACGATAGGGATGTAAATGATACACTAGGGCTCGCAAGCTACTCGGGCTCGACTCGAGCAAAATTTGAACTCGGCTTAATTTTTGTCAAGCTGAGCTCATGCTCGAGCTACTCGAGCTATCAAGCGAACCGAGTTCGAGTAGCAAGATACCCGGCTTGAGTAACTTTCGAGCTTAATTGAGCACTTAATATTTTAATATATATTTTTAATTTTATTTATATTATTATTTGTTTATATTATTAAAAAATTATAAAATTCTATATTTTGAAAACCTAAAGCTCAGGCTCCTTTTCAGTTTTCATTTTTTAGACCCCTCCTCCATTTCTCCTCCAAAATAGTTGCAAGATCCCTCGTCTATTTCTGACCAAAGACCACTTCTGGCGATGGTGTGACCTAGAACACACCTCCTCTAGCTCTCCAACGGTGTCACTCAGACCACATCTCACACACATGGCATGACTTAAAGTCCCAAACACAGACTAGGCCAGATCTGCCTCTATCTCCGGTGTGACTCTTCAGCTTGACCCAAACCACCTATCTCTAGCTCTCGGTGGTGTCATTCAAGAGTCTCAGATCATATCACATCTCACGAGCACAACGCGACCCAGAGTCCCAGACCACCAGACAAAATCTGACTTCAATCTCTGGCGTAACTCTCCGACGTGACTTTCCGATGACCCCCTTTCGAAAGTCTCACTCCTCACGCTAGTAAAAGCCTATTCCTTTACCTCCGTTCTTTGTTCTGTATTTAGCTCTGTAGTCTGTTCCCAAATTTAGGTGTCAATTGTTACTTAGTAGTCTCGTAAGAAAATATCTGTTTATAATCTTCTTAGTGCTGGAAATAGGTATACAAGCAGGTCAGCTAGTTACTCACTTCTTTGGTATGCTCTGGTCAGGTGTACAAGAAAAGCAAGGGGTAAAAAGCTCTCGTACAGTCACTGGCTTCTCTCCTCTGTTTTGAGAAGTGAAACGAAGTACTTCCCAACAGCCAACAGAAGCATGAATCTAACAGTCTACAGAGTATCCCTGGGCTGATGGCTTTTTTTCCTTCTCCTAATACTTATGGGGTGTATGTCTTGTCAGAGCCTTCTCATCATGTTAGCTATCGAAATCGGGAAAGCACCGCTCTAGTCTATTAGTTCTTCTATTCTGGCCAAAGTAAACTAGTATAATTCTCCTACGGTCTGCCAAACATGCTTTTGCTTAGTTTTTATAATTTTTGACCTCAACACTCTATGGATTAAAGATAGGTAATCCATTTTTATTTCTTCTGCTTTGCGTTTACTATTTGGAGTTCTAACTTCTAAGCATATAAGTTTTGGACAGATCCAGATCATGTTTGAATAAAGTGCTTATTCAAATCTAATGCGCATTATTATTATTATTCAAATCCAAATCATATTTAAATATACTCAATTATTATATATTGAGTATATTTGTTCATTTGGCAAGTTATAATTTTAGGCACTAATTGCAAATTATTCCTAGTTAATTAACTAGGAGTGCAAAATTAATTCACCACTTTATAATTGTTAAATAAAACTTGATTAATTTGTTATTAGTTTATGGTAATCTATGTGATTGGCCAGCTTTACTTTGATTTTGTGGAATAAATTTGCTACATATATTTTTTGAACATAAATCAGTATTGAAACTTAAACTGCCAGTTTATTTAGGTAAGTAAATAATTATTTATTATTTTTGTTAATTTAGCAAGTCCTAGTATAATATTTTCTAAGCATTTTCTTCCCAAAAACAAAGATTAAAAACAAAATGCTTTAGAGAAGGCATGTATTATGTTGCATGCGCTTAGAATTGGATGAGTTCTATCCTCTACTTATGTGCTTGTAATGTTGCTTTGCTTTAAAGCATGTTCTTAGATCTCTAAATGTTGATTTTTTTTTGTGATAGAAAACTAGATATGTCAAGTACACCAAATGTCTCCTTTACACCATTTCAACCTACATCGGATTCAGTTGCAAGTTGAATTGTGTTAGATAACGATGTGGACAAAAATGTAGATGCTAACCCAAATTTAACGCCAACAAATGCTAGTATTGATAAAGAAGGTGGCAATGTTGATCCTCCAAAGGGTGAGGAAGAAGAAGGGGAAGGTAATCAGAAAAAGAGGCAAAAGACATCTGCTGTTTGGTTGGAGTTCAAGGAAGTTAGTCTTCCTGATGGTTCTAAAAAAGGTGAATGTGTCCATTACAAGAGGAGGTTAGCCATAAGTTCGAGTAAAAGTACAACTCAGTTTAATAGGCACTTGAAAACTTGTTTGAAGAGAAAAATCTATCAAAGTCAACAACAAAGGATTAATTTCCAGCTAGTTGACACAAGTGTTGACATACAAATGCCACCGGCTCTCACAGATGGCAAGTTTGATATGGAAAAAATGAGAAAGGCAGTTGCGTGCTGGATACTTATGCATGAGCATCCTTTCTTGATTGTGGAAGAAAAAGGTTTAACATGATGCAAAAATGTGGGATGCCTAAATGGGAGAGGATATCGCACAATACTATTAAGAAGGATTGTGTGCAAGTTTATGAAGCAGAAAAGAAGAAATTAAAGACATTGTTGAAAACCATCAACAAGATGAGTTTGACAATAGATTTGTGGAAGTCAAGCAATTAGAAGATTGAATGCACGGTTCTTACAGCACACTTTATAGATGCTAATTGGAGATTGCAAAAGCGTGTTATCAGCTTTGTTCACTTACCTCCTCCTCGTCGTGGTGTTGAGATTTTTTAGTGAATTTTTTAAGTGTTTGAAAGAATGGGGGATTGAAAGCAAGACGTTCACGCTTTTTGTGGATAATACTTCAAACAATGATGTGGCAATTAGAATTCTTAAAGACACCTTTTTGAGAAATAGGAGATTGATTTGTGAAGGAAAACTTTTCTTGTTCAGTGTTGTGCACACATCTTAAATCTTGTGGTTCAAGATGGTTTTTCTGAGATCAAGCATGTGATTGAAGATGTTCATGAAAGTGTCAGTTTTGTTGATCAGAAGAGGCAAGACTTAACTTATTTTCTGAGATAGCACAACAGTTATAGTTGCCTAATAGGAAACTGATTCTTGAATGTAAGAGACGTTGGAATTCAACATTTGAGATGTTGTCAACTGCAATCAAATTCAAAGAAGTGTTTCCAAGATTCAAAGAACGAGAACCCCTCTACCAATGTTGTCCAAGTCAAGAAGATTGGGAAAAGGTGGAGAAAGTTTGTGAGATTTTAGAAGTTTTTAATTCAGCCACTTAAATCATCTTTGGGAGCAATTATCCAACTTCAAACTTATTTTTGAATGAAGTTTACTGTGTGAAAGTGTTGTTGGATAAAAAGGCACAAGATGAAGATGAGTTTGTTCAAGCAATGGTTCGTAAGATGAGAGTAAATTTGATAAGTATTGGGAAGAATGCAATTTGTTAATGGCTATAGTAGCTATCCTGGATCCAAGGTGCAAAATGAGGGTGATTGAGTTTTGTTTTCCTCGTATGCACCCTGAAAGAGAAGTAAGGGAAAATATTGCTCAAGTTTGAGATGCTCTATATGAGATTTATGAGGAACATGTTCGCGAGTATCAATCTGTTAATGAGCAAAGTGCTGAAACTCAAGTGCTTGATAGTGGTAGTGGTGGGAGTGTAGAAACTTCTTCTTCAAGTTGGTCTGAAATTGCAAATTATGTGATGTCGGTTGAGACTATTCAACCACAACAATCTGATCTAGATATCTACTTAGCCGAGGATTGCTTTATTTATAAAGGAGATTCCAATACATTTGATGCTTTGGACTTTTGGAAAGCAAGTGCTTTAAAGTACCGCATTCTATCCAAGATGACTCGTGATATACTCGTTATTCCTATCACTACAGTGGCTTCAAAGGCTAGCTTTAGTGTGGGAAGTAGAGTTATTGATACTTATCGGGCCTCATTCGCTCTTGACACAGTGCAAGCATTATTTTGTGGAGGAGATTGGTGTCGGAATCTTCATAGAGTGGAGAAGATGAGCAAAGTAAGTTTATTCATTTTCTTTATTTTTGTTATTTCATGATTGTCTTACTTTAATTTGACTTTTAACTTTAGTTTTCTTTTACTTTGTCTATATAGAAAGAGAAGAAACCAATTGAAATTGCGCTTAAATTCCGGTAAACAAATTGAGATGGAGTACTCTTTGTCGTAACGATTTTCGTCCGGGAACTCGATCGCTAGACGATTATGAAAAAACACAAAATGGAGTCGCCACCAATCTTTTTTTACTAGGTGTGATTGGCCACCTAAAATCTTTTATTTTAACAAAATCTTAAAATTAATTAAGTTTTATAAAAAAAACAATTCTTGGTCTGCGAAAACATAGTTTGGGTTCGAGAGTTCGGTTACGTGTAGGGAAGGATTAGCACCCCCACAGCGCCCGTTAAAAAACGGTACCACTTAATCATGTATTATCTTTTGATCTTAATAAAATGGTCTTAATTAATCATTTAAAAAGAATTCCATTTATGTAAATCATTTATTTATTTATTATTTGAAATATTAAAGTTTATTTTTATTTATGCTAAATTTTATTCTTTTTTATTTGAAATAAATGAGAATCTTTTGTATTGAAAATTATTCCGAAGTACCCCAATACTTTTGGTAGCATTTCGGATAATTTCCTCACCTAGAGATTTCTTAAGAATCGCTACTTGCGATTTCTATATAATCCCATCCTCGGGAGATTCACACTTATTTTGAAATTTCATGGATGCAAATTATGCAATCAAAATACAGATGATGCACATGAGAAATCCATTATTCATTTATACTTATATTATTATTATTTTGTAATTTATTTACATTTATAAAATCTCGATTTTATTGAAAAATCATACTAAATATTCCAATACGCTGGTAACATTTAGCATATTTCTCTCACCTAGAGATCAGTTAGGAATCACTACTTGTGAATTCCGTAACATCTCATCATCGGAAAAATTTCATTTTTATTTTCCTTTATTTATTTTACTTATTATTTTCTACCCGTACATTAAAAATACCTAAATAAATGAATGACAAAAAAGGGGAATACACCCTCCTCGGGCGGGCGAACTCCTTGAATTGGCGAGCTCTTGGTTGTTCTTTCTCTTTGGGCGGCTCCTCGGGCGGGCGAACTCCTTGAACTGACGAGTTCTTGGATGTTCTTTCTCTTTGGGCGGGCGAGCTTGTGGATGAGCGAGCAAACTCGCGGATTCTTCTCTCTTTCTTTGGCGGGGCGAGTACCCCTATTGGAAGGCGGGCGAGCTAATAAGTCTTCCCTCTTCTTCGGTCGGGCGAGCTCACAGCTTCTTTCTTTTGGCGGGGCAAGCGAGCGAACCCACAGATCTTAGTCGCATCTATTGGGAGCAGCACTCGGATCCCCACTCCCTTTTCCACAGGCGGGCGAGCTTGCGCGGATTTCGGTTGGGTCAAGTTCACACGCGGGTCGCCTCCTTACTCTTCGTTTCTCCTTAGCTTGGCAAGATGACCTACTTTCAATCTCTTTGTCTTTCTTCTCCACACAGATTGCACTCTTCTTGGCTTTGCGGAAGTGGCGTTAGTGATAAACCGGCAAGGAGGTAGCGAGGGCTGGAGCAGGAACGGCGATACAGATGGTGTCGAACAAGGATCTTGGAGATGATGACTCGAGCAGTAGAAGCCAACCTAGCGGCAGAGGATCTGGACAAGAAGATGATACACTAAAGCAAAGGACTCTTCTTCACAAGGACGTGGTAGCAGGAGTCGTGATTTGGAGGAGATGCAACAAGGGACCGGCACGCAGTAAATTGTAGAGGTAGAGAGCAGTAGCGGACGGCAGTGGAGAGGTAGCAAAGTCGGTCTCGGAAAGCAGTGAGCGAAAGAGCTTGAGCAAGGAGCGATGCAAGTGTTTTACACGATAACAGCAATGATGATAGCAAGGCTCGATGCAATAGACAGCAATGGATGGGTGCAGGAGGTGACGGTGCTGGTTGAGCAGGGGAGATGACAGGCGAACCAAGCAAAGGATGGTGACAAACGATGCAGCAGCTTTTGGTCACCAAGAGCAATAGAAATTTTTTTAGGGTTTTTTTTTATTCCCCTCTAAACCTAGCCGGCTATCTCCTTTTAAAACCCAAAAATCCCTCTCTTATTTAAGAAAGAAAAATTTGATTTTAATGCATTGATCCCAAAATCATGAGATCTTTATTTTATCATTTATTTTTGTTTGACCCTTTTTAATTTGTTTCCTTTTCAATTTTTTTTACTTTAGGCAATGAATTTTCATATTTAATTTCACCTTAATTATCTCCTTCATTATTATTATTCTTTTATTTTTTTTATTTTTTTATTTTTATTTTTATTTTTATTTTTAATTTTTATTTTTTTTTTTGAAACTGCTCGGACAAAATTAGGTGTCTACACTCTTTATCAAGGTATTTGATTTTTTATTGTACTTTGTCAATTTAATCATTGTGATATATTATTCATTAGGCTATTATATGACTGTATGTGCTTGCCATGTGATGAATATATAAGGCTGTTGCGTGATGTTTGCTATTGTATATGAATTATGTAGTTGCTATATAAGTGCATATGCTTGTTGCGCATAAGAGTATATGATTGAAAATTTTCTTAACTAGAGATGATATTAATTTTGAGTTGGTTCAACTCAAGTGAGAAGTAGTATCATAATGATATTGATAAAGAAGGAACTTCTTACCTTTATATTGCCAAACAATTTGCTTCTTTTAATAGTTGATTTTGTTTCCTGTTGCAGGTGTTGTAGGTGTTGCTGTTAAATGTTTTGCTTCTATGATGTTACTATATTTGTTTATATTTATAATTCCAAAATAATGTAAAACTTTGTAATTTTTATTTTTGTTGTGTGTGATTTGTGTGGTCTTTACTTACTTTCATTTATGTAATGTTTTGATTACTGTTGTTGTTGATTTATTGTTTTCTTTTAATTTTATGTTTTATTAGATTTAATTAATAATATTATTACGTATATAAAGATAAATTCAAGCTCGAGCTCGAGCTCAAGCACGAGACTTGAGCTTGAAGAGTCGAGCCTAATCAAGCGAGCTCGAGCTCAAAATTCAAGGCTCGATCGAGCTCTAGTTGAGTACCGAGCATTGAGTTTACGAGTTGAGCTCGAGCTCAAGCATCTCACTATATTAGCTCGGCTCGATTACATCCTTAATTAATGTGTCTTTTGAAATAAATATTTATCATTTAATTATCACACGTAATATATAATAAATAATTTACTTTTTTTAATAATGCAATTACGTGACATGATTTGAATTAAAGTTATATATTGATGTAAAATAACTGTTTTATATAATCTTGATTCCTCTTTTTCAAGTAATTTCAGTCATTTCACTTGTCTTTCCATTTATAATTCTAAGGAAAAAAATAAAGACCCCAAATCCAACCGTGAATTCCATCTTCATCGACGGCCTCCATTCTCCCACGTAATAATTTATACACGTTGAAAAATAAAAATAGAACTGGAAACTCCTATTTCATTTCTTTCCTTATGTACACAAAACATAACAGATCTCCCAACTTTCACAATCATCGAATCTCCCATTTTTCTTTTTTCTTTCTTCGATTCGTCGATTTTCTCTTCATTCGGTGCTTTTTCTCTGAATTTTTTAATTTTATTTAATACGTAACAATATTGAAATAAAAAATAATAAAAATAATAAAATCTCGAGTGCCTTCTTTTTTCATTTCGGAAAAAATCGGTGTAATTTGGGGATCATTGAGTGATTGTTTGGAGAACAGAAGAAAAAAACAGAAAAGAAAAGAAAAGAAAAGACAGGGGGACAGAGATAGAAAAATAAATTCAGTCTTTTTTGTGGGTGATGAGAATCGAAGGAGAAGAATGAACGATGCCGGTACTGCGTAGTGAAGCACGCAGGGGCCGGACAGCAGCAGCTAAGCAACAGCAGCAGGAACAACAGCCGAATCCGATCGAGGCGTTGGAAGCGATTGCGACGCGGACTAGGCGGCGTAAGAGGACGGCAGAAGAGGCGGCGGCGGCAGCAGGTCTAGTGACAAACAATAACTACGGCGGCGACGAGAATAAGAACAAGAAACAGCGGGCGCAGGGGGTCAATGAGAAGTTAGCTGTCGCGGCGGCTGGGGCAGCGGCAGTTAAAGAGGAGGAGGAGGAGAATAATAATAGGGTTTTAGAGGAAGGGGAGAGGGCGGAGAAAGAGGAAGTCGGAGAGAAGCCAATGGACGAGTTTGATAGTGGAGGAGGGCGAAGCAAGGATAAGGGCAATGCTGGTGAGGATGAAGGCAGCGCTGCACCGCTTCCTGAAAAGGTTTGAGATTTCCTTCAAAATATTTTGCTTTCTGGTTTTCTATTGCGAATTAGCTTATATTATATTTTTTGAAAGCTGTTAGGTTAATTGATTTATTTTTTTGCGGAATTAGTTTGATTTTAGGATTGTTTTAAAAACCTCGATGAACTTGACTTCGTTTTGGTTGTAGTCTAGGTTTACATGGAAGGATTCCGGGTTATTTTTTGTCAAGGTTTTTGTTGTTTGGCATCAGAAGATGCATATTTGCTGCTTAAAAGGCGAATTACTTTAAACTATCAGGTAGCTATGCGAACTGTCTCGCTGGATATAATTTATGTGAACTGTCTTGATCCATAATCTTATGTGCTCCTTTATGGTATAAACATGAAGGACTTATACGGACTAATTAATATGGACAATTATGAAATTTTAGTGTTTAAACTTCGAAGTGTATAATTTTGTGTACTAGTAAAAAAAGATAATGTTCACACACACACACACACATATCTGGAAAGTAGTGGACTTGTATATTTGTGTAAGATTGGTGCAGTAAGGAGAGACAAACCTTTTATTCAAGATAATGCATGTTTTTTTATTTTTGAGAACAATGGTTTGTTTCCCATGCTACTGTTTTGCCCGAGAACAAGGATTTTTTTTCAAGAGTAGAACAAGGATTTAATTATTAGAAAGATATGGGGATACCTTGATGTGAAATAAAAGGGAATGTGTTTAGAAGCTGGACAGAATAGTCTTTTATTAAATTAAGGGTGGGATATTTCAGTTTTTTCCCTTTGGTTTGGTGTTACTCAGATAGGAGTTAGAAGATGTATGGAAATAATTATAGCGGTATTTCGTGGATTCTCGTGAAAGCTTCTTATTAGGTTAATAGTTTTATCAATTGAGTTCTACATGTGGATGCATGTGCATATGCTAGGTAATGTGTAGCTATAATTTAGGACTTGGAACTTATCATAGCAATGTGGTTACTATCTTATTTTAATCACCTATCTACAATAAAAGCTGTTGTCTTCCTAATATTGAGACAATTCATGCTTTTCTACCCTGGCATCTTCTGTAAGGCTTGGGCCTTGGAGTGCCATGTATCTCTCCTTTTTATGCCTTTTTTACTCTCTTAACCTGGCATAGCCTGAGTTTACACAGAATACAAAAGAGTTATTTTGGTTGATTATTTTGATTTATGGCCGTTGTTATCGTAATCATGTCAATGGAAGGTTATGTCTGGCTTTCCAACTGGGATATGTAGCATGGATGCATCTCTGGTTTTTCAATGCTTTTATGTTTTATGCTGTCATCATTAACACCATATCACGTTTTATTTCAGTTATGATACTTCTGATTTTTGTTAAGTCCTTAAAGAAAATTTTATAATATTTTCCTGCCCCCTCTACATGACGTTTGGCTACATGTATTGTTGCTTTCATTGTCCTGTATTTAGGATCATGTTCTCAGTAAGATTAACAAAAGCAAAGTTTAGTTTGTTGGATAGTTTCTACTGTGCCTTATTTGGTCTTTCCTCCTGCTTTTGTGGGGTGTGTGTGTGTATTCTCAGGTGCGCATTTGGATCTACAATTTATGGTGACAACATTTTGTTTAGGACCTTTTGTTTCATCATGTCTTCTGAAAGTTCCTTCTTTATTTACCTTGCTGCAGGTTCAGGTTGGGGGTTCCCCAGTGTATAGAATTGAAAGGAAGCTGGGCAAGGGTGGCTTTGGACAGGTCTGTGTAGGTTGGCGTGTTTCGGCTGTAAATACAAATGATAGAAATGGCTCTGGGGCTGTAGAGGTATGGTCTGTTTAATTTTATTTCTAATAGACATGGCGTTTGATCGTCTTTAACGAGAATCAAGAGTTTTGGTTCTTACACTCTAAATGATCTCTTTGTTTTAGGTTGCCTTGAAATTTGAGCATAGAAGTAGCAAAGGATGTAAACATGGACCACCATACGAGTGGCAAGTTTACAAGTGAGTCTGGTGGCGCTTCTTAATTTGTTATAATTTTTTTTTTTTGATTTCTAATTATATGACTCTTCCCAGATCCTACAATGTGGGAGTTTTGTACACTGTTATGCCCTTCCCCACATCACACCACCACCCCCCCCCCCCCCCCCCCCCCCCCGCGTTTAATTGTATTTGCAAATTTTACTTAATCCTTGTCATTGGTACAGCACTCTTGGTGGCAGTCATGGTATACCCCGAGTACACTATAAGGGCCGTCAAGGTGACTATTATGTCATGGTATGTGTTGTTTATTCTATTGTGTCATTCTTCTTGTTCCTATTCTTCTAATCTGGCCTGCTTTTGGTGTTTATGTTTTGATTGGCTCTCTGATTTAAACCCTTTATTTATGCAGGTTATGGATATGCTGGGCCCAAGTCTGTGGGATGTTTGGAATAATAACTCTCATGTGTGAGTGCTACTAAACTTAACATATATTCTTATATCTTTATGAGCTAGTGTTGATATTTTTTTTTGCATTTCAGTTGCTTAATTAGAATATGCTCTTAAACTACAGAATGTCCGTTGAAATGGTTGCTTGCATTGCTATTGAAGCAATATCGATATTGGAGAAGATGCACTCTAGAGGGTAAGCATTTCCATCCTTGAAACCCCCTAGCCTTTAATTGGCAGCCCAAAAAGCATTGCTACCCCACCCTCTCCAGGATATTTTTCGAAATTCTTAATCTACATCTGACCCCCAATTCCTATCTGAGTAACTCACATGAGGAGGACATTATGCTCCTAAGTCCTCTCGAACCTGCAACCTCCAGGAGTCTGTCCATTCTCCCTGGGATTGTTAAGTAGCTTAAAATGAAAATCTTTCCGAGTCTCTAATATCTAATCTGTTTTATAACAGCTAAGAATATTAATTCTTAACTTGATCATATATTGTTTCTTTCAGTTTCTTAATAGTTTTTCTGGTGCTTTGGACAGCTATGTGCATGGAGATGTAAAGCCTGAGAATTTTCTTCTAGGTCCTAAGGGAACTCCTGATGAAAAAAGATTGTTTCTTGTTGATCTTGGATTAGGTATTTGTAAGTCATATCATTTATATTGCCAAGTAATTCCGGACCTCATAAATCCTAAATTGTTTTGGCAATCAGCAACTAAGTGGCAAGATAGTTCAACGGGCTTGCATGTTGAATATGACCAGAGGCCAGATGTTTTTAGGTACAAGCATTGCTTATATCATGATTATTGTAAGATATTAAATTATTAATGTAAATCGCTTTGTTGTCTTATGTAAATGGGGTACTTTTGTTTGTCAGGGGAACAGTCCGTTATGCCAGTGTGCATGCTCACCTGGGGAGAACTTGTAGTAGGAGAGATGATCTAGAATCTCTAGCATATACACTTATTTTCCTTCTTCGAGGTCGATTGCCTTGGCAAGGATACCAGGTTGGTCCTTCAACAATATCAACTTTCTTAACTCAAATATTCTAGTTTGTATTTGATCATGCATATAATCTTTTAAGATTTTCTTTTCTTTTAATTGTTTTTAACATGATTTCAGGGAGAGAATAAAGGGTTCCTTGTTTGCAAGAAGAAGATGTCAACACCTCCAGAGGTCTTGTGTTCCTTCTGTCCGTTGCCTTTCAAAAATTTTGCTGAATACGTGGTCAACTTGAAGTTCGATGAAGAACCTAATTATGCAAAATACATTTCTCTCTTGGATGAGATTGTTGGTCCAAAACTAGATACCCGTCCAATTAACACAGAAGGCGCACTTGAGGTACATTATTCTTTTTTAATGTAAAGATTTATTTGTGTACTGGGCGTTGTTTCAGCTTTTAAAGTAATTAACAAATGTTAATTTTTAAAAATAAAATTTGACAGACCATTTTCTTGCCAGCAAATGTGACAGCTTTTGCCTTTTTTTTCCTGAAGCTTATTTATCAAGTGGGTCAAAAAAGAGGCCGGTTGTCTATGGATGAGGAGGAAGAGGAACAACCAAAGAAGAAGGTTCATCTGGGGATGCCAGCCATGCAATGGATTAGTGTTTACAATGCTCGTAGACCTATGAAGCAAAGGTAATTATGCCTCACGGTATTTGTTGTTCTCTAGTTCAGTCTTTAGACTGCTTTATTAATATAATTGATCCTATCAGTCTTGTCAATCTATAAGAAATTAATTAGTGATCTAGTTGCCTCAGCATAAAGAATATTGAGGGAGTATAATTGGTCATTTTGTTTCAGGTATCACTATAACGTAGCAGACGAAAGGATTGCACAGCACATTGAAAGAGGAAATGAGGATGGCTTATTTATTAGCAGTGTAGCTTACTGTCAAAATTTATGGGCCCTTATAATGGATGCTGGCACTGGATTCTCTGCACAAGTCTACCAACTCTCACCCTATTTCCTTTTAAAGGTACAAGTTTTTATGTACTCCGTTGACATGGAGCAATTCTCTAGTTTTAATGTGTTCTATTTACTTTCTGTTATCTGTCATTTGTGTTCCAGTAGTTGAAAGATGCTTCTCAATTTAGATTCTAGCAGAGTGATTGATTTGATGTTTTGCCGTGTCTAAAGGAATGGATAATGGAGCAGTGGGAGAAGAACTATTATATCACTGCAATAGCAGGTGCTACAGATGGAAGCTCCTTAGTAGTAATGTCAAAGGGTTAGTGTGCAAGGTTCCAATATCTGATTTTCTTCTTGGTTAAATCTGTTTGGTCTGTGTTTGCTTACCTTTGATTTGCTGTGTTCAGGTACTTCATATTTGCAACAGTCATACAAAGTGAGTGATTCCTTTCCTTATAAGTGGATTAACAAAAAATGGAGAGAGGGTTTCTATGTCACCTCAATGGCCACTTCTGGTGGCAGATGGGCAGTTGTAATGTCTCGTGGTGCTGGATTTTCTGACCAGGTGTTCATAAATTTTAATGGCATTATATCCCAGTACATTCTGTAAAAGAAACATGTATAACTAAGTGATTCTGCATTTTAATTCCAGGTTGTTGAACTTGACTTCCTTTATCCAAGCGAAGGCATCCATCGTCGGTGGGATTGTGGGTATCGAATAACGGCTGTTGCAGCAACTTGCGATCAGGCTGCTTTTATTCTTAGTGTGCCAAGGAGGCCAGCAGATGAAACGCAGGAAACTCTTAGAACTTCAGCATTTCCTACCACGCATGTCAAGGTGGATTATATAAACCTCACTAGCTTTTGGCTTCTATTTTATTTTATTTTCAATGTCTCTAAACTCTTTAAGGTCTCACAGGAGAAGTGGGCTAAGAATCTTTACATAGCTTCCCTTTGTTACGGACGAACAGTTTCATGAGCTACCCATTCTTTTTCTGTTTTTTTTGTCTGGCTGGTGACATCCGTGAAGATGTGGGCCTGTCAAAACTATGTTCTAGCTGCTATCCATACGGTAAAAACTGAAACCCTCGGCCATCTGAATTTGCACTCAATCTGTAGACTTAGAGAAATTTTGATCAGTGCAGGCTTTAATTAATTGTAACTAAGATACAGAATCTTGTAGTTGAAGTTTATGTAGGGAATTTTCTTCTGCTGATGTCACTAGAAAGCCCAAAATGATGGGTCTGTTAACTATGTATAGTCTTGATTAAAGGGTAGTTTGTGCAAATGGCAAGACTCTCGTAGAGTCATATTTACTTGGTTTTGTTGGTCTTCTTTTGACCTGAATCACATCATGCGTTGCCAATGTTCCTTTGTTCAGACCACACGTTTTTTATTTGAGTGATTGGTCCAGTAAGCTTAAACGAAGTGTTGCATAAATGGACCATTCATTCTGCCTTCCATGGACATACATTTGAAACTTGTGGAGATGGAACTGGAGCATCTTTACAAGAAAATTACTTGAAAATCTTTAATTGTAAGAATGGTGGCCCCAGCTTTGCATCGGGCATTTAAAGAAATAATAATAATAATAATAATAATAATAATAATAGTAGTAGTAGGAATAAAAAAGGTAATTATTGTGAAGAATATGTTTTTTAACTTTTATAAACAATAATGAAAAATTATATTAAATAAGAAAGAATAAAATGATAAGTAAAAATTTTTAGTTGTAATAAATTATTGTTAGCAATAATTTCTATTATTTCTTATTTATGTTCATATAAATTAGAAAGAAACTATTTATAGTGTTTAATAAAAGAAATTTTTTAAGAATGTAAGATACAATTTTTGTAATAATGTTTGAATTTGGATTTTTTCCAAATATAAAAGGATTATAAAAAATAAAAATAAATATAAACATTTTATTGATTTGAAAGTCGAAACCATGTCAATTTTGAGACAGTGATGAATGATGATAATGGAATCAATTATTTTTAAATTAATTATAAAAAAAATATAAATGTAAATATTTTAATTATTTTAAACAAAGACAATTTGAATTGATCAAAATGTTACGTATTTGATAAACCATAGTATAAAAAGTATATGATTTAAGTTTTAAATAAAATGATTATCAGCATTTCTTATGATTTATATGATGCTGTATTATTTACCGACTGAATACATTAAAAATAGGATTATTATCCAAAATTTAAATTCCCCACACGGAGGTTAAACTAGTAAAACACTATTTAGAAAACATTAAAAAAATTAAAAAATAAATAAAATGAATATACATAACCATCTTAACTATTGTTGTGAAATCTAAATTCTCTACCAAAAATGTGAAAATGTATTGAATAATAATCCATAAAAAATAACCATTTATAATTTTGTATAATTAATTAAATCTAATTGAATATTTTCCTTTTAATTTTTGTCGTATTGTCAATTGATATTCCTTTAGTTTCAAATTAAATATTTATATGTACTGCAAAAATATAAAAAAATTTAAAAAGCATACCTCACTTTATTTTGTTTTTTTTTTAATATTCTTTGCGAAACATCACCATCTTAAACTTGTTTATGAAATCTAAAAATTTTACTAATACTGTATTGAATAATAATCCAAAAATTAATCTGAAACCTAATTTTTTTTTAGTAATACATTTTTATTAAAAGTTAACATCATAATTAACATATTACATTATTCCTTGAACTGATAATTATGAAAATCACAATATTCAAATAAACTAGACTAAACTCAAACTCACACATAATGAAATTTGAATATGAGACTTCAAAGCTTTGAAACTTCTTTGCCACTACACTAAAACCTCAGCAAAACCTAAAAGTTCTAGGCATTAAAGATAACGAAAATAATTTTGAGACAATACCAAAAGAATGTAAAGATTTATAAGTGACAACAATAAAACAACATTATCATCATCATCATTAGAGCCTTTATCCCAATATTGGGAACAATAGAAGAACATAATTAGATTAATTTAAATATCCAATAAATTCTCCTAAATTTTTAAAAAATAGAATAGGTATCAAGGAATGAGTTACATGGTCAATTCATTTTGTTTTTAAATGGTGTTTCTTTTCCAAACCATAAAGGCAAATCTATCCAGTTATGCTATTTAAAAATGTTAATGTCAGTTTGAGAAGAATCACAATTTATGCACAAAGAAAAAAAATTAGATTATGGCCCATCATGAACCGGTAAATAGATACCTCTTGTTTGCGAAAACTGTTAACGAAGATTTGCTAAAGAGTTCCTTAAAATCAATTCTCATTAATTACTCTTTTTAATTCAAGGTGAACAGAAGTAGAAACTGCTACGTCGGCCTGCGACATATCCTCTCCAGCCCAACATTTTCCTGGTTTAAGCATGAGACATAAATACACGCCTATGTTATTAGCCTGTTTAAACATCAACTAGCAGCATATATATATATATATATACATGCTCGCGCACACCCATGCAAGATGCATGGACACAAGCATCTAAAACACACATATAGGAAAAGAGGGTAATCAATATTGTGTTTACATACCTTGGAGTAGTCATGGTCATAGCACACTGTGAAAACACATGTGCAGCCTCTAGTGTCATGGCGTTGCCTTTGAATATCCACAACATGGGCGTCACAGTAGAGTTTATAATGCTCTCTATCCTATAAATCAATGGAGGCCAGAAGGTAAGCCAACATTAAAGTTAAGTGAATGTTCAACCTAAGCTATGACAGTACGATACACTCTTTGATTACTTTTTAATGCTGGGTATTATAATAGAAGTTCAGAAATATAACTCCAAAACCAAAAACACCATAGCTTTAATGCTGTGTGGTTCAAATGCCATCATTATCAAATCTCATGATATTGAATCTTATATCTAATTAGATGGTGACACACAGCTTTGGAATATTTCAAATAGACCATAGAAAAGGAAAATACCAGGTAGCACAGAACAAGGTCTCCAGACTCAACCATACCACATTCTGAAGGCTCTAAAGGAATAGATCGTTCACGAACTCCATCTTCCACATTCACCCACTCATCCTCTGCTTTAGCAAACCCAGAGTATCGTACACGCACTTCCTACCACAGATGACAAGTCATATATTTTATCAAGTCACTTGCACTTTCCTGCTTATAGTTTACCATAAACAGTATTAAATAAACTAACTAGAGAACAGCATTAAAATAAACACAGGAAGCCTACTACTTTATATTATAAACTTTTAAAAGAAATTCATAAGTAGCTTTTATTAGAATCATTGCGGTGAAGCAAAAGAAGTACAAAATCTATAAAAGAATCTTACAAGTTCACCAGTACTAAGGGATCTATAGGCAAGGAATGATTCAACATCGTACCTGAAAGTCATAGAAATGTTAGCTATACACACCAGTTCAAGTCAGGAAGATACACAGTTTAAGACAAGGTCATCTATTTTGATATTGATTTTTCTTTCCTCCAGTATCTTTTTCAATAAAAACAAGACCCTAAAACAATTTCAGGTTACGTACTAATTACATTAAACTACAGATTTAATTGAAGTATAAGGCCTTCAATTCCAACCAAAAATTTAGAAGACCAAGGTCAATTAACCATTGCGAAAATAATTGGATCTTACATCAAACTGTGTCTAGTTCATCAAGCTACTGTGGTCACTTTTTTCTTTATGGTTTCTGGCTTTCTTAGTTTATTTTCTTTTCATCTAGCAGATTAATCTTACCATCCTAGTCCGTGATTCTACTCGACTTATAATTGATGCTTTGCTAGGTTATTATCCTATTTTGCAAATCATCTTACTATTCTTGATTAAATTTGCTAGCCAAAATCAAATCTAAACATGGATTTTTGAATCAATTATTTACTTAAATATATAACCAAGAGGTAGGCCTATAAATGGCTTCTTTGAAGGTTACATGACAAAAATTTCAATGACTTTTGCATGCCTACAATAACAGAAACTTTCTCACCATGCATAATCTTTTGATGATCTGGCTTCAAATGACAACTCCTTAAGATCTTCAACCGTACCTGCATTAAAATTTGGTGTCAAAAAAAAAAATTCCTTACAGTTTCAATTTCAAACAGAAAATATAAGGTCAAACTACAATTTCA
The DNA here is from genome assembly GCA_032173925.1 of Heritiera fomes. Taxonomy (NCBI): domain Eukaryota; kingdom Viridiplantae; phylum Streptophyta; class Magnoliopsida; order Malvales; family Malvaceae; genus Heritiera; species Heritiera fomes. The sequence continues at coordinate 10,827,257 of JAPDPM010000015.1, read as the reverse complement.
GAAGTTCAATAAAATACTTCCACTAAAAATGAAGGCTAACAATGATTGTAATATTGTAACCATTGGCCGCAATAGTACATGTAGTATATGTTAGCTTGGCCTTTAAAGTGAAACAATTTGCATGTTTGCTTACACTCCATTAGTTGGTGCTTTTGCTACTTTCTGTTTTCTTCAAGAAGCAAAAAAAATAAGAGTGTTTGGACAGTAAGCAAATAAAATTTTTGAAAGATTATTCAGAAAATATGTAATCTTTTGGATCATAAAATGCATGATTCTACTTATATATAGACCAAATATGTCATAATTGGTGTTACACTAGAATTTTTTGTTCAATTTAAATCAAATAAGACATTGTTTTTTAACTTTTATTTTCGCTTTAAGAAAAATATTGAATGTGTAACAAGCTAGTGGCAAAAACAGCAATTAACAGAGCATTAGTAAAACAAATCTACTGAATATGTCAGGTTGTCAGAGAACTATGGCTGTTTAAGACCTATAGTAACTTAGTAAGCTTGTAGGCATTCCTGATAAGAAAAATTGCTGCTTCTAAACTGCAGTAGACACAAGCATATTAACACGACATCTGCACTCCCAAAGCAAAGCAAAGCAAAGGTAGAATGTTGTGCCCATAAATTAGCATGTTGACCGAATTTACACCAAATTAGGTTGCAGTCAATTGATAAGAGTCTCAAACATTCACTTCATTGCTTTATGTTATGCTAGTTCTATTTTTTTTTTTTTTTAATATGCCATAAGTTAACGTTAACCCCATAATAAGTTCTATGATGCCATGCTGTATAAATAATTTTTGGTTCCTTCTTCACCTCCAATGATTACAATATTCTAGAACATACAAAAACTTCCAATGTTAAGAAAGTGATATCTTAGGTTAATGTAGCAAGTAATACTAAACAAAGCTTGGTCATATCGTATGAATTAAATAACAAATTCCCTGATAACCATCGGGTATTTAGCAATAAATTAACCTCGAAATGTAAACTATAATGCCAGTAAGTAAACCTTTGCGTCTTGGCAAGAACTTGGACGTTTTGCTTGAATTTGCAGCAGAAAGATCGACAAATAGCTTTAAAGCCATTGGTGATGATGCTTGTTTAGCTTGTGTCTCCATTTGTTTTTCTTGGAACCAAATTTGGACCTAAAAGGTACAAAGACAAAATAATTATGAATGACAATATTAACTTATTATGAAATCCTTTGGAGGTATATTTTTCAATAAACAATTAAAACAAACCTGTTTCCATGTTACAGAAGATTTTCCCATACGATTTGAAGAACAGCTGGAAGGACAAAGCAACCCAAAGTATGGAAATTGAAATTTACAATTTTGTATTAAAAACGGAAGGAAGAATCTTTAGATAAAAGCATTTAATTTGCATATCTTATTGTAACGGTTTTTCATGTCTTCACCTGAAGTTGCTAGCAAGCTTCTGGCAGAATTCTTTATTAAGCGTTTCTTCCCCTATCTCCTTGTAAATGTTTTCCATTTCCAAAACCTTTCCGTCAAAAAGTGCGGCAAAAGTCATTAGAACTTAACAGTAATGCGAAACAACAACGAAAATTGGCTAAAACTGAAGAACTTTTGCAGATTAAAGAGGGAAAATCAAGACCTATATATATAAAAGGGAAATGCCGACAGAGCAAGCTGATTTCATTTATGCGTTTATTAACCGAAAACATTAAACTACAGCTTAAAAGAGAGGGAATTCATGTGGTTAAGAACTTAAAAAGGAGTGAATATGAAGACCCATAAGAGAGAAATGAGAAAGGAAGAGAAGTGTGTTACCTCAGCTAGTGTGAACTCAAAGAGCGAATCCCATGAATCTTTGTCATCCATGTCTGACTAAAATCTGAAAACCTTTGCTCACACAGAGACACAGAATCTTCAACAGTGACTTAGGCTTTGCAAGGCTAAGTAGAAGTGTCAGATTGAGCTTTTATAGGCATCTCTTTCAGCGTGTCTCAAACTGGCCAGCCCGTAAATTTGTTTTCCTCGTTTTCAGAAAAAGAACATCTTGGGCCTTCCCCTAGCCTTAACGGGCCACCTTTCACAATTCAATGAGTCGGATCCATTAGTTCTATTTAAAAAAAAAACTTAAATATAAATATTCATATGTCACATTAGAGTATACAATATAAATGAAATTTTTATATTTATACCATTATAATGGTATAAATGCAACAATAAAAACTCTGACTGATTGGTTCAAGAAAAAATATTTATACCATTATTAATAATGAATATAATTATCTATATTTTTTTTTGTGAACCGTTGTTATCAAAAGAAAATTTGTAATTAACTTTCATTTATGGTATAGATTATTGATTACAATTTGATCGTTTATCATAATATGTTTTTGTAAGTGTTTTTATTTTGTTAGTTTTTTCTTTTATTAGAAGAGATTTGTTTTAATTTTTTAATCTTAATTTTGGACTTCAATGTTTTGTTGCCAACTTTGTTCCATGCCTAACATCTTTCATTGAGTTAAAAGTAAAACAAGAATTAAAATCTGAGGCAAAGTGAAGTGTATAAGATTTAATTATGAGGTGAAGTATCAAGATGTGTAACTCTTCATTGCTTGATGGGTGAATCTTAACAACATTAGAATTTGTTGTAAACATAGACTAAAAGACGGTATACAAGAGTCAAAAGTATTGCAGCTATGGCCTGTTGGCTGAGCGAAATCGTCTTTTGCTTTTCTGGGTCAACCGTCCTGCTGGCCATGCTTGGAGGAGAAGGAGAGTAAAGGAATGCCATTGAAATGTAGTCTTCTTTCTCTCCTTTGTAGATGGGCCTCCCAATGACATGCTTGAATTGCCCTCCACTTAATGCCTGTGACAGCAGCAACACAAATGTAATGACTCTGGAGTGTGGACTAAAATTCATGTCTTACAATTACAGGAGATGAGAGATGTGATAAACTTGTCATCATTTTCTCCATGAATTTTATTGCAATATTCCCCTCTAGAATGATGAAACAGACCCACATAGCTGTCATTGCAATTGAAGAAAAGAAGTAATGATAGATTTTCTTTCATAAAAAAAGATTGATTAGGATGCTTAAATATATATAAATCAAGGTTATATTGTGTTTTTACAGTTGTAAAAGAAGGCGTGGCTTTTATTAGTTACTATGTCTTACTTTCAGGCTGCCTAAGTGTTGAAAATATAATATGAAGAAAGAGTACAAAACAGGCAAAAAATAGTGTAGTTGCTAATGTGTTATCATCTAGCATATTGTTGTCTCATAAAGCAGACACTTATTAATGTTTCTAATGTTTTTGCCATCAACGGCTATTACCATAATTACCCTACCACAAAAATTACATATTCTGAAACTTGAAGTTTAATTCAAATAATTCATATAATCATTCTTAAAAAGTAGCATCCAACAGATCTAGAGTTCAAATCCTAACACTTGCAACTCTTTTCTCTATTCCTAAACTTTTTTTGGTAGAAATCATGATGTGTTCTCATACCACATTAGGTATGAGACTAATCTCTAGTTGCACTATGTGGTTGGCACGGTTCTAAAGAAATTTGTTCTTGTAAGGATTCAAATACAAAACTTTTTTGTTATGAATCGTCGTCACTTAAGAACTCAGTGAAATCTTACACCATTGAGCAAGCCTTTGGGTTTCTATTCCTAAACTTTGGCCTCGTTTGTAAGAAGAAAAAAACACAGTACCTCCCTTGAGAAAGTATGAGACCATGTATTTGACTTGAGTTAGGCACCAGCATTAAGATGGTTAAAAGGAAGAGAGAGAACAATAACCTGGACTGATCACAAACACTTCAAAATTAAACTAGCCAGTCCACAAATTCTGCAGTCAACTGGCAAGAATTGCAGCAAATACAATGGAGTCTAAACAAAAGCTCAAAACAATCTCAGACAATAAGAAAATGTTAATCCCTTACCTGAGTTTGATCGCCAACTGTTACGACCAAGGCATCTTTATCAGGGCAGAAAGACACCCAACCTTTCTTTGAATACACATGAAACTCAGAAGATCCATCGCAGATATGCAAACACAAGGCATGTGAGTAATCAATCCCTCTTATCAGCATTCTGATCACATCATATCTCAGGGAGCTACTCCATTTGTCAGCCGAAACGTTCCGGCTATGCTTGTAGAGATAACATGCAGAGCCAATCATTTCTTGCCAATGCATCGTATCATTTTCGTGGCCTGGTGTTTGTGGGCAACTTTCCCTGATGACTAGCAGAATTTTCTCAGCCACTTTCTCCATGTCAGACAGAAGAGTTTCCATTTTCTCACTGCAAGGAATTAGAGAATTTTGTTGTTAGTTAAAACGGACAAATCGCAATAAGAAAAGGCTAAAAGACAAGTGAATATACCTGAAATTTGAATAGCCATCAGGCCAAATTCCCTCCATTCCCAACTTCAAGCCTTCACCTCTACACCACACGAACTCTTCACTCAGTTCACCTTCCTCTTCCTCGTGAACTTCCTCAAACCCGTATAACTTCTCCGGTGACCTTGTCACTGCTTTCCGTTTCTCCGGTGGGAGTTGGAAAATTCCGGTGGCGGCTCCCAGGGCTGATCGGATAGATTCCCCTGGAATTCCATAATTAACTAACTGAAAGCATCCGATTCTCCCAATAGAATCCAGAATCTCGGAAAGAGAATCACTTTCCATAGCATTCAACAGCTGGAAATCAATCTTTGGTGGGTTCTCAATGAACTTTTGCCTGGGGAAGACCTTGTCAGGCAAAATTAAATCCGGGACACGGAGAGAATGCTCAAGGAATTCAGAGAGAACATCATCATTGGTGACGCAGGACCTGCGACCACTGGCAATAGGAGACGGTGGCGGAGCACGGAAATCAAAGGGCTTTTCAGGCATGGATTCAGGCGACACTGCCATTGAAATTGTAACAACAATAAAAAGACAAGGTGACAAAGGCTGAAACCTGAACTGAATTTTCTTGAATTCTTTGACAGACAGCTTAGTTGTTAGTGTTTATCATCGGAATTCTTTTTCTTTATGGTACGTGATTAAAGAAAAAGTGAATTGAAACACAATGATAGCTTACCATGGGGCATCATAGACAGTTGGAGAATCATCACAAACATTACCAACTTTTTCTTTGCTCGGCTTTATTTTTTTTTCCCTAATTATCTCCCCTTTACACCTTTCACTTTTTCGAAATTATCAACTTTGATAGCTAGCAAGCAATTGCCTGGATGATAAATAACAAGAGTTGGCTTTGCACACTTGTGAATCAAACACCTGATTGCTTGCTTGTTCTTTAACCATTGAATTAGAATATGTAAATACATATTATTTAATAATTAATAATTTTTTAAATTATATATATATTTTGCTATAGCATAAGTTGACATTTTAACCTATTTGTAATATGGCAAATGTATGTGATGTTTTTTTCAAAAGAAAAGAAATGGAGGTACAAATAATGATTTCTGGATGTCAATATCCAAACTATATATGCAGTATGCTTACTAATTTTCTAATAATAAAGTTTCATTTAGGTTCATAATTATGCCCACTAAAATCTCTAATTAATTAGAATTAGTTCTAATAGCTTTTACTATTTATTTTTATGGGATTTGGGTGGAAAATGATTATGTGGGCCTGAACGAGCCCTCGGCCTGTATCCAACTTTTAGGCCAGGCCAGGTTGTCCTCAATTTTAGAGTTTTAAGTTTTGTTTGGGCTGTGGGCCATGCACGGTACTATGATTATTCTTTATTAATTGTTGATCTTGAGCCTTTAGTTTGGACCCCACGATTGTATTTTAATTGGGCTGAAGGCAACAACCTTAAACAAAGCACCATCATACATCTTAAGGGGCAGAGTTTCAGCCCGATGTTTAGGACAAAAGAAAAAGAAAATGCAACAGATAGGCTTAAATTTGCAAAAAAAAAAAAAAAGAATTAGTGATAATTATCTTTTTCCGTTTAGTAAAACAAAATATTTTCATTGAGAGAAAATCTAACCTCTAATTACTTTCGTATAATGAAAGTTAGATACAAATAAAGTCTTTATCAATACCTGTTCAATGATAAATTGTAGTTTCAAACATATAATGAAAGTTAAATAAAAATAGTCAATTAGACATTAAATATTGATTCAAATAATTATATTTTCAATTTTAAGACTATCTAAGTTTAAGTCTCGAAATTCAGCACCTGCATTACGTTTTCCTCCAAAATCACAGACATCCAGTCTACCAAAGTAAAAAGCTAACTGCAAGTAAAATCTGCATGCGCACCTGTTCAAAGATGTAATTATAATTTAAAATTTTGATTAGGGTTGAAGGAAACATCGAGACAGTATACAACAATATTTGAGTAGAGTGATGCGTTGATCAGAGATCTGTAAATCGAATTTCTTTGGATGAATTGGGCTTCTTGACAGCTCTGCTTGTATGTAATTGTAAATGCAGAGAACAGCCTGAACAAAAAATGCCTGACATAGGCATCGAGCAACAGCAGACCAGACAGTTCTAAAATGACCACTCTGACAGACCAAACATGGGCTGTGAGACTGGATTATCCATTTATGCTGGTCATCGCTATAGAGATGTCGGCCACCGAGAGGTGAATAGGTGATGGGTCGGGCCCAATTGTCCAAGACCAACTAATCAGTGTTACCAATCTTTATATATATATATATATATATATATATATATATATATATATATTAAAGTTTAAGAAAAACGAAAGTTATTTCATTTTAAAAGTCAGAAAATACCATCAATGTATTATTGAATTTATAGATTTATTAAACATTCACCTACAAATTTTTTAGAATTTATAAATCGTCTACCAACGAAGATTCACTAGAATTCCAACCGGAGTGCATGCGAAGTAAGAGCTACCAGTTCCGGTATGTATTATTTTAACAATTGTTTTCACATATTCCCGTGTTAAAATTAGGAATAATAGTCAAATAAGCCTTCGACCTTAAGTCCAAAATGGAATTAAGCCCTTAATGTTTTATTTCGTGAAAATCAGTCTATAAATTTTTATTTTAGTGGAAATAAACCTTCAACCTTCTAAAATTATGCAATTAAGTCCAAATCTGTTAAATGACACTAACTGCCGTTAGTGAAAGCTGACGTGGATAGCTTACTTGGCTGCCACGTGGCATGCCACGTGTGCAATACTAACGGGAGTTAGTGTCATTTAACAGATTTGGACTTAATTGCATAATTTTAGAAGGTTGAGGGTTTATTTTCATTGAAATAAAAATTTATGAACTGATTTTCACGAAATAAAACATTGAGGGCTTAATTCCATTTTGAGCTCAAAATCGAGGGCTTATTTAGCTATTTTACCTTAAAATTATTCTATAAAAATATACTTGTACTAAGATCGAAGCTTCTGCAGTTGGTTGGATCTTTAATATACAGAAATGGAAGATATTAATGAAATTTCTTATTCATTTTAACATGAAATTAATGTGATAGAGACATAAAGCTACCAGTTTGACAGTTACATCACGTTTTTAATGTTTGAGTAAAAAAGTTACAAAATCGCTCGTTACAATCAGAGACGACTGTACATGATATTTTGACTGTATGAATGAAAAACTAACTGGATTCTTTACCTTAGGAAGTCAATTGCATGGAAACTCATCTGACAATATGAATACACATGAAATGGTCAAGAAAAGCAATTCTCTATGCAATTTGTGAAACGTGCATACGGTATGATTAGGATTGGAGGCTTCAATGGGATCTTTTTCTCCTAGCCTGAACAATTACAAAACAAATAGCATTCCCTCAAATTTTGCACCAATGAGAGTTTTTTTTTTTCTTTAAGGGAAAGAAAAGCCGGCCTTGTGAAATATGAATTACGACGTAATAATAACATGCCACTTTGTATTCAATTTTTTTTATTTTTTAAAAAGAAAATATTAAATTGTGTATCAAAAGAGTAATATAAGAGAAAATGCATTTCCAAATTTATCTTAGATGTCGTGGGCTTAAACGAAGTGTTGCATAAATGGACCATTCATTCTGCCTTCCATGGACATACATTTGAAACTTGTGGAGATGGAACTGGAGCATCTTTACAAGAAAATTACTTGAAAATCTTTAATTGTAAGAATGGTGGCCCCAGCTTTGCATCGGGCATTTAAAGAAATAATAATAATAATAATAATAATAGTAGTAGTAGGAATAAAAAAGGTAATTATTGTGAAGAATATGTTTTTTAACTTTTATAAACAATAATGAAAAATTATATTAAATAAGAAAGAATAAAATGATAAGTAAAAATTTTTAGTTGTAATAAATTATTGTTAGCAATAATTTCTATTATTTCTTATTTATGTTCATATAAATTAGAAAGAAATTATTTATAGTGTTTAATAAAAGAAATTTTTAAAAAATGTAAGATACAATTTTTGTAATAATGTTTGAATTTGGATTTTTTCCAAATATAAAAGGATTATAAAAAATAAAAATAAATATAAACATTTTATTGATTTGAAAGTCGAAACCATGTCAATTTTGAGACAGTGATGAATGATGATAATGGAATCAATTATTTTTAAATTAATTATAAAAAAAATATAAATGTAAATATTTTAATTATTTTAAACAAAGACAATTTGAATTGATCAAAATGTTACGTATTTGATAAACCATAGTATAAAAAGTATATGATTTAAGTTTTAAATAAAATGATTATCAGCATTTCTTATGATTTATATGATGCTGTATTATTTACCGAATGAATACATTAAAAATAGGATTATTATCCAAAATTTAAATTCCCCACACGGAGGTTAAACTAGTAAAACACTATCTAGAAAACATTAAAAAAATTAAAAAATAAATAAAATGAATATACATAACCATCTTAACTATTGTTGTGAAATCTAAATTCTCTACCAAAAATGTGAAAATGTATTGAATAATAATCCATAAAAAATAACCACTTATAATTTTGTATAATTAATTAAATCTAATTGAATATTTTCCTTTTTAATTTTTGTCGTATTGTCAATTGATATTCCTTTAGTTTCAAATTAAATATTTATATGTAATGCAAAAATATAAAAAAATTTAAAAAGCATACCTCACTTTATTTTGTTTATTTTTTAATATTCTTTGTGAAACATCACCATCTTAAACTTGTTTATGAAATCTAAAAATTTTACTAATATTGTATTGAATAATAATCCAAAAATTAATCTGAAACCTAATTTTTTTTAGTATTACATTTTTATTAAAAGTTAACATCATAATTAACATATTACATTATTCCTTGAACTGATAATTATAAAAATCACAATATTCAAATAAACTAGACTAAACTCAAGCTCACACATAATGAAATTTGAATATGAGACTTCAAAGCTTTGAAACTTTTTTTTTTGTCGAAATCCCCCGGTATCCACCTTCGGTGCCTATTCCGGAGTCGGGAGAAGCAGAGCGTGGTTAGGCTTGTCCCCCTCCCAACACTGGCACTCCATACACAAGTCAGGATTCGAACCCTGGCCTTGCTTAAGGGACGAGGGCCGCTTGCCACTCACGCCAACCAATTGTTGGTAAAGCTTTGAAACTTCTTTGCCACTACACTAAAACCTCAGCAAAACCTAAAAGTTCTAGGCATTAAAGATAATGAAAATAATTTTGAGACAAAACCAAAAGAATGTAAAGATTTATAAGTGACAACAATAATTAATTCAAAAAGTTGACTTATTGATGCAAGATTTTATTGAGTTTTTAAGTAAAGACAATCCATAACAGGCGGCATCGTGTTCGAAATTTTACCAAGTCCAATTTTCTAAAATCAGTGCTAGTTACGTAGCTTAAATAGAAATTAATTTTATACTCAATATAATATGAAAACATCTCATGATTAAAAAAAAAAACTTGGATATTCATATGACAATATGAATATGTATGAAGTGGTCAAAAACGATACTCTGTATGCAATTTATGAAACCAGACGTGCATACAGTACGCATAAGATTGACCACTTCAATGGGATCTTTTCTCCTAGCCGAGGAACAATTACCAAACAGATAGCATTCCGTCAAAGTCGGTGCTAATGAATTTTTTTTTCTTATTTGATGGAAAAAAAAAACTATGCGAACCACACACAATATGAATTACGAAGTAATAATAGCATGACACTTCAAATTTAATACTATTTTTTCTAAAACAAAATATTACACCGTATCGGAAGAGTATTACGAGAGAAAGGACATTTCTAATTTTATCTTAGCTGCCTTGGGTTCATGATCTCAGCATCACAAACATTTTTTTAGAACATTTCCAATTTTATCTTGGCTGTTGTGGGCTCATCTCAGCGTCACAAACATTTTTTTTACGCCAGAAGCTATTAACAATGTTTATATTATATTACGAGTACAAAAAGACTTTTTTTTTTAAACCCTTTGAGTTAAGATTGTAAATTTTGTACCGAAGAATGTTTTATTTTTTTACAATTAAATATATCGGTATAGATTATTTCGGTATATTATTTCAAATTTTTTGAATAAATTTAATAATATTTATAAATTTTTCATTCATATAATATATTTTTAATAATAAACAAAATAAATATATAAAATATTTAACATTAATAATGATAAGTATAAAATTAATAAAATTATTTGTACAGAAAATAATAATTATTGTTAAAATTGTTATATTTGTTAATGCTTTTACTTAATTCATTATTTGTGTATTTATTAGTTTTAATTCAATATTAAAATATATTATAAAACAAAAAAATTAAATTTTCTTTTAATTTTTACATATGTATGAAATCTACTAAATGAATCACGAAATAGAAGTGTATTTAAGTCTCAATGAGATTTTGGTTTAATGGTAAAGAAGAGATTCTGATATATTCAAATCTCAAATTTGAATTTCACCAAGTTTGAGCTTGAATTAATCTAGTTATTTACTAATTTGTTTAATTTGTTATAATTATTTACTAATTTACCTAGTTTGAGTAATGTGATTTTCATAGTTACCTATTCATAGAATATAATATGCTGATTATAATTGTAACTTCTAATAGTGGATCTTAACAATTGATATAATATAAACAATATATTTTTTATTAAAACAGAAAAATAAATATATTTTTTTAAAAAATGAAGTTGAAACTTTGAAATTTGAAGTTATGATTTCTTTTTTAACTTTTTATAAAGCGGTTCCAATCTAATTTTTGATTGAAAAAAATTTTAAGGCAACATGTTATAAAGATCTAGAGTAAGATGAAAAATTATATGAATAGAAGAAATTTTAGTAATTTAAAAAAGAAAAAAAAAAGAGCTTCTTTTATTTCTTCTAGGGTTCGAACTCTTTTCTACAAAAAAAAAAACATGTTTGTTAACAAAAAAAAAACATGTTTAGTACAATAAATTTATAGTTTTTCAAGAAATCAAAAAAGTTAAGTTGACTTTTGCTAAATTTACATAATTGTGATTTAAACATTATAACAAATTACTTGACTTTAAGAATTTGAAATAGTGGTCGGTTAGTATAATAAATAGATAAATAATAATATGATTTTAATTATTATCAAAAAAATATGATTTTAATTAATGCTCTAAAATTGCAATTAATAACATTAAATTATAAACAAAAACATAATAAATAAAGTAAACAATTTGAATTTGAAAACTTTGGGGGGCCGAAAAACCTTACAAAGTCCTGAGACTATCTGCTTTATATACAGGGGGAGGGCCAAGGCCCCCTCAAAGAGTAATGACGGTCCGTCATTAGTAACTTTTAAAGAAAATATGTAACTAAAAAAAAGTGTATTTAAGTAATCTTCAGAACAAATAAAAAGAATTATACTTAGACAAGAACAGATTAAATCTTAATTTAATAGACATCTTTAAAAAATTTATTTAATATTTGGTTTATTATGTCTATTAAAATATATTTAGCTTCTTTATTGTTTAAATATTATTCAATATAAAAAATTATTTTTATATTAATATTTTAAATAGATTTAAAATTTAAATTTAAATAATATTTTATTAATTAAAAAATATTTTGTAGGAACAATAGTCAAATATACCATTAACCTTTTACATAATATTGAATATAGATCTTAAAGGTTTATTGCATATGTATTAATATATAAATTTTTATTTTACTGTAAATAAACTTCAAATATTTCAAAATCATACAATTAAATTTCAATATTAATTTTTGAACTTTATCAATACATAAATTTTTATTTTACAATAAACAAACTTCAACTCTTTCAAAATAATCAATTAAATTTCAATATTAATCTTTCAATTTTTTACATAAAATAAATATAAATCCTCACATCAAATTTGAGTTAAATAATCATATTTAAAATCAAATCCTTAGTTTAAAGACTGCTCGACCCATAAAAAAATCTATATAAAAAAATAATATTTATATGATATTTATACATGAAAAAAAATTTCCTGCTTTAAATCGATGATCACGTGGAGTAAATAGAAAGATGTTTTAATTTTAACTTCCCCCTCTCAACCAACTATTCGGTCAATCCAACTCATAAAAAGCATTCAAAGCAAGTAAAAGAAACAAAAACTAAGAAATATTGTTTGTCTTAAATGTTGAATTGAAAAGAGCAGACAATTGTTACTGTGCTGATTCCTTTTATTGATTCAAGAGTCAATAGATCTCGGCTACCACATGCTAAAGTCTTCGATTTTATCTACATTTTGACAATGTTTCCATTGTAAAAGCTGTAATTTCTCTTCAATTTGATCTTCAAATTAAATGGGATGTGATGGGATGAGGTTTCCATGTGGGGTCCATAGTCTTTGACCCTCCCCACTTGGTCATACTTGGCTAATATTTCAGGAAACCGTAGCCAGATTTTTGAGTCGTGCATGTAAGGCTAGCAGCCTTCCTGTCAGCTTCTCTTTATTGATAGTTCTTTGACATATTAATTTGTTTGATAAAATTAAAATAAAAAATTATTAAAAATATATGCTTTAATAAAAAAATTTAAACCAAAAGTAAAAAATAGTTTTTTTTTTTCACTTATTTTTTGTCTTTTGTAAAAGATTTCACGGTTGTTTTTGTCGTGAAATTCAAATCCATTAGATCGAGTAATTTGTGTTTATAATTCATTTTCGTATCATGTAAAATTATGTTCGTATTGTGTAAAATATGAAAATTTTATATTAAAATTCGTGTCGATAAAAAAAATTCAAAATGTTATTTTTAGCTTTTACCATATTAATATATTAATTTAACCTTATGTCATATATTCGTATTGTGTTTATGTAGTATAATCTTATTGTGTCTAAGATTATCTTCAATAATATTAAAAAACATGTTAATAATGAAAATTGGCACTAAGAAATAACTAGCTAGGAATAATAATTAGTCTTCCTAGTTTGATACAATGAGCAGCAATGCTTGCAACTAAGTTAAATACCCATTCAAAGTTAGATAATAACTTTATCCTTTAATATGAAAGAATAGAATTCCTTTTTCCTTCCGACTCGATTGATTGATGAAAAAGTTACTATTAAGAATACAAATCTAATTTTGCTTTTGCCATGAGCGGTAGTTCCATGAACTAATGACTAAACTTTCAAACTGCCTTGAAAAATGCCGAAGATAATTAATGGACAAGAGAGGCTCAATCGAGAATGATTGGGAGAAGGATTGATAATAATCTTCATTCTGAATCAAAAAAAAAAAGATAATAATCTTCATTAATTTCCGTCGTTGTCTTCTTCCTTCTCAGCAGTTCCGCAAGTCATCCACAGCCACAAAGGCATTGTTTATATTTTCTAAAGCAGCAGCAGTCCGTATATTTATCACCACAACTATCCTTCTGCTGGAATTTATTAGAATCGTCGTATTCCAATGTTAATGAGAAAGAGAAAATTAGGCATGTATTGCGTTCAACTTCTGGTTCACGCTATTGATAATGACAGCTGGCTTGGTTAATTAAGAATGGACACCAAATTAAGATAATTACAGCCTCTTTTTTTCCAATTGATAATCTTTGAGTTAGATACCTTAATTTATATGAAATCTAATTTACTTTGAGGATTTGGATGAAGTAATTTGAAACATTTTAAGTTTGTCCCACCTTCCATAGGGGCAGATCTAGGATTTACGATCCGTGAAAAAAAATATTTTAATTTAAGTTATTAAATTTTTTTATTGAAAAATAAAATAATATAAAAAATTCAAACAAAAATTAACAGATATAATAGATTTATTCCATAAAATATATAATTTATTTCTAAAAAGAATTTGTATAACTAAAATTAACTAAATTGTTCTTGACAAATTTAACCCACACACTATTATACAATTAATAGATAATTTTTCAATTCACATGTACATATATACAGACTCACACGTATATGTATATATATACTAATTTAATAAAATTTTATTCATAGAATTCTTAAAAATAGAAATAATATATTAAAGAATAAAAAAATAATATGTCCAATATTATCATTTAATTTTAGTAAACAAATATATTTTGTTTTTCATTATAGAGTGAAGAATAAAAAAATATCTATTTTCATATTTACAATTAAAACAAAAAAAGGAGATGAATTTGTGTTAACTAAGGGAGTTATTTATTTATTTATTAAATTCGCATTTTATATGTTATTTATACAATCTCTAAAGTACTTTATTTGTTTTTCTACAAATTTAATATATACATATATATCTATACATCTATAACTATATATATTTTTGTCTCCAAACCCTCGACATGTCAAGCTTTGGCTTTTTTTTTTTTTTCAGTTTTTCCCCTTTTTGGTTTTTCAACCTTTTTTATTTGTTTTTTTGTCATAAATTTAAAGAACAAAAAAAAGTTATTTATATGTGAATTTTATTTTTAATAGAGAAAAAATAAACAACATAAAAAATTGATCTTTAAATTTTATATATTTATTTTCATAAAAAAATTATTCGTTCAAATAATAAATTTTTATATATTTATTTTAATATTTATCAATAATGATAATAAATTTTAAAAATATAAAATCAATCTACAAAAATATTATTTAACTAACATATAACAATTAACAAATACTCAATAATTAAATAATTCTTCAAATGCATATACAGTACATTTTTTTTAACGATAGATTACATTTACAAATGCATTTATAGTATATATTTTGTAGATCATTAATTTCTATATATTTAATGTTAATTAATAAAATAAAAATATTTTAATATTAAATATATATGTTAAAACATTTTAAAAATTAATTAAGTTAATAATTTTTAATATTATTTAAATTATATAAAAATCACCTTTTTTTTACTCCACGTCCAGCTTCACATTGGTTCTGTCATTCACTCATTTTCTTTCACCTTTCTAACCCATACCATTCACTGTTTTATCTCCCATACGAGCCATGTGTCGTGTCTTAATTGATTTAGCATTTTATTTTTGTTTTTTTAAATATTTTTTTAATTATGCCCTCTAATTTATTTTTAGGTTTTCATTTTTTAGTTAAGTTCTTTAATTTTATTTTATTTTTGAATTTTTTTGTTATGCCTTTTAAACTATTTTTAAATCTTCAATTTTTTTCTCCAGCAATAATATGATTCGGCGCATAAATTAAAAAAATTCAAAATAAAAATATGATAGAGGGTTTAACAAATGATGCATTCTAAATATAAAAAATTAATAAAAAATAAAATAAAAAAAATTCATTTATCTTTGAGTTGATTTTTAATCAAGGAAAAAAAATCAAACAACACAAAAGCTAATTGATTTAGATATTTTTAATTAAAAAAGTTTAGATCTAATATCTCTAAATCTATTTTTTACAATTATATCTCTACTAGCAGATGTAAACTTACTAAATACGAAAAATATACTAACTATATAAAATCAATCTCAAATCACAATAATAGATTCTTCTCTCGCCTCATAATAAATTTTTTAAAACATTTTTTATATTTATTAATAATGATAATAATTTTAAAAATATAAAAACAATATTCAAATATATTATTTAACCAACACATGGCAAATATTTAAAAATAAATAATACTTCAAATACATATAAATTATGTATTTTCCAAATTTTGCTTTCAAATAAAAATTATTATATGAAAGGGTTTTTTTTTCTCTAACTTTTCTAGGAAAAATATTTTTACTTTACATATTGTACATTAGAGTAAATATAAATAATTCAATTAGTTATTCTTAAAATAAAAATGTTTACAGATGGATTTAAAACCTTACACATAATTAATAATATGAACAAAATATTCTTACCTAATCTATAACTATATATATTTTTGTCTCCTACACCACCATTGCTTGCCACGTGTCATTTTATTTGTCTTTTTTCTTTAGTTTAGCTTTTCTTTTTTTTTGTTCTTCAATTTTTTTATTTGTTTTTTTAGTCATTCTTTTAATCTATTTTTTAGTTCTCCAGTTGTTTTAGTTAAATCCTTTAATTAGGTTTTATTTTAAATTTTTTCCTGATTATGTTTTTTAATTTATTTTAAACCTTTTTTTATTAAACCTTTTATTTGTTTTTATTTAATTTTTTCCAATTATACTCTCCAATTTATATTTAACTCTTCAACTTTTTTTAGTTAAACTCTCTAATTTGTTTAGTCAATAAAAAAGATAAACAGTTTAATTTTATTTAACTTTTTTTACAAATTTATTCACTTTATATATATATTTTGATTTTTAAAGTTAATAAAAAAAATCATTATTTGAAAAATCTCTAATGGTGAAAATTATTTTAGAATTTATAGTAACAAATTGAAAATATTTTTTAAGTTGAAGACTTATAAAATCAACTTTACTAAAATATAAGGAAATCCTTACATTTTATTTCAATAAAAAATAATTTTTATTATCTTAAAAAAATAATTAATTATTATGAAAATTAAGAAGCTTTTTAGATTTTTAGATAAATGAACATTAATAAAAAATAAGAATATAGATATTTTGTAAAATAAATATTAATAATATAAAATACAATTAATACACAACTTTTTTTAATCACTTCGCAAAAAATGTAAACATAAAAATTAATTTTTAATTTTTTAATCAATCAATCAAAAATTATAAGCATAAAAATTAATTTTTAATTTTTTTACCACAACGTAGTGAATAACTTCCTAGTATATAATTATTTTTGTCTCCTGTCAACATTTGGTCGACACGTGTTTTATTTTTTGTTTTTCAGTTTGTCTGTTTTTTTGTTCTTCTTCTGTCCATACTTCTGACACATGTTTTTTTTTTTTTTTCAGTTTTTCAGTTTTTGATTCTTCAACCTTTCTTTTATTTATTTTTTTTGTCATACTTTTATTTATAATTTTTTTTAAAAAAAGACCCTTGCGTCGCAGGTAGGGGTGTAATTGAGCCGAGCCGAGTCGATACACCGTGATACTCGAGCTCGAGCTCGACTCAAAAATTGAAGCTCGAAGCTCGACTCAAGCTCGGTCGAGTTCTAATTTTCAAGCTCGAGCTCGACTCGAGATTATACTCGAACTAAGCTCGAGCTCGATTAAGCTCGAATCATAAAAAAAAATAATAATAAATTTGATACTAAATATTAAGTTCAAATATTCAAATAAAATATTTTTAAACAAAAAAATTAACAATTCCAAACAAATCCAAATACAACAACACTGTACATCACTGTCCGCAGAAAATTTTAAAAGTGATGAAGATTAAGATGAAGCCAATCCCTTTCTCAAATCTACGAATAGAAAAAAGACCCACATCCATTTATGCATTTTCACATTATTACAGAAAGATGATAGCCCCATAACATGTATCCTTTTCATCTTCAAATTAACCTGAAAACAAAAAGGTCTCAAGAAGTTAAAAACATGTATACAAGGAAATAAAGAAAAAAAGAACCAAGAAAAAAACGGTAACAAATTTTTAATTAATTACAAGACAAATAATAAAACAACTTAAGAATCAAAGGAATGAAAGGGAAAAAAAAAAGATATTCCCTAAGCTGTACCAGAAAATTAAAAAAATTTAAAAAAACTAAAGAAGTTAAAATATAAAAGAAGAACAAACGCAAAAGAAGGTTGAAATCTAAAAGAATCAAAACAAGAACAGACTCATAAAGGTTGGGGATCTAAAACCTACATGAATCCATGTCAGAAACAAAAATAAGTGAGATTAGAAGACAGAGCTACAGAGGGAAAGGGCTACCACCTGGTGGGAGATCGAGACTCGAGAGAGAAGAATGGAGGTGCATTGGGTGAAAGTTAAAACAAGATGGGGAGAAAGAGAGAGGGGAAAGGGATGAAAGAAAGAACGATGGTGAGAAAAAGTGACTAAACGCCGCTGGTGAGAGGAAATAGAGTAGAAAGAAAAAAGTTTAAGTTTTTAGGGTTTTTAGGTTAGGTATATAATTTAAGGGTAAAATTGTAAATTTATAATTAAATGCTCGATTAAGCTCGCGAGCCACTCGAGTAAGGTATTATAGTGCTCGAACTTGGCTCGCTTGATAACTCGAGCTACTCGAGCTCGAGCTCGGCTCGACAAAAATCGAGTCGAATTCGAGTTTTTCTCGAGTCGAGCCTGAGTAGCTTGCGAGCAACAGTGTCTCGTTTACACCCCTAGTCGCAGGGATATTATTTTAGAATATATATATATATATATATATATTAATTATTTGATATGTTGGATGAGTGGGGTCCAGCTCCAACTCACTTGCTTCATCAAAAGTCACGTGATTGGCTTCTTGTATTTGAATGGCCACGATAAGCCATTAGATAGATCAATGGCTAGGCTTTGATTGACAGCCTACAGGCAAGGGTTTCTCCTATTTTCTAAAACAATAGCCACTTACGAAAAAAGTTTGAGTAAGAAGTTTTTGAAAACTAGTGAGTGGCGGCAGCAAAGAGGGAGTAGATTTGGTTCACGAAAAAATAAAATATTTTGAAAATTTGATTATCATTAAAATACTGTATATTTAAAAATCTGTAAAATATTAAATTTTTGTATTTGATTGATAAAATAAAATTTTTGTGTTTGGTTGGGGAAATATAAAATTACCTAATAATTTATTTTACTATATTGCCTTTATATATTAGTAGTTGTGTTAAGTAAATAAATCATGATAAAAATAAATTACTTACTTATTTATTTAACATATTAAATTATTTAGTATTAAATATGTAATTTATTTATTTTAACATGTAAATAATATTTAAAAAGTTATGCTTAAATAATTTTTTATCATTTATTTTAAGTCAAATTTAAATATCATTTATGTAAATTGTTTGTTTATTTAACCTGTAAATTATATATTAATTTATTTAACATTTAAATTATTTATATATTTATCTAACATGTAAATTGTTTGTTTATTTAACATGTAAATTATATATCAATTTATTTAACATTTAAATTATTTATTTATTTAACATATAAATTGCTTATTTATATTCTTTAACATGTAAATTATTTATTTATTTAACATGTAAATAATATTTAAATAATATTTAATGGTTGGGTTGGAAATATTACTTAACAATGTAAGAGGATGTAAGATTGTGAAATAGTAAAACTTTTTTGTTTTTTTAATTTTTAGTGACTAAAAAGGATAATGTAGTCCAGAAACATAATTGAGGACAAAATTGGAAAAAGTATATTTTTCCCCAGGAATTCTAAAATACCTGAGGAGATGGAGGTAATATGATTCCCCCTATTTTCCCCCTTTTGGTACTATTGGGAATATTAAATTACTGATGTGGGGGAAAAATTTTGCAACCAAACGAGGTAATCATATTACAGAAAAAAAATACTAATCGGAATCAAAAATTCCTTGAACCAAACGCTCCCTTAAGGTTGTGATTGTTTTTTTGTTTCATCAGAAGAGCAAGAGGAGAGATAAGTTGTATAATAATTGGAGTATTTTTTGGGTAGAGCCTCTTGGAAGTGTTAAACATTATTGTTTTAAATCAATTGTTGAAACCTTGAGCTTTGGGTAAAAAGCTTAGGATATTAAAATTTTGTAAATGCTTATTTCTCATAGTAGATTGTTATCTAGTTTGTCTCGTGGTTTTTCTCTCTATATTGAAAAGTTTTTCACGTTAAATTTTGGTATCACATATACTTTGTGTTTTATTATCTATGTATTATTTGTTGATTTATCTTGTGGTTTGGTAGCTTGATTGTGTTAACGAGTATTATTGGCTAGAGATATTGCAATTGTTGTGAGTATTGTTATTGTGACATCGCTTCCATGTGTGTGTGTTTGTCGTTTGAGGCCCAATAAGATAAATAATATAAAAGTTCTTTTTGTATGAAACTCAATTTAAGGATGACAAATATCATCGAAAGATTTTTGAGTAGGGCAAAGTTTGAAATTTCTAATCAAAGAATTTCTTAAGCAGTGTATCTAATGCTTTAACATGATAAACAACACATCATAGACCAAAATGCGAAAATGGATACTAACCTCTAGCTAATGATATTGATAACTTAGAGTTGCGATAAGATCTACGTTCTTTATATGTGAATATCTTAATCTTAAGCAATTTCGCCAATGGTGTTGTTCTTTTAGAATGCTTAGATTAGAGACCCTTACCCAATATTAACTTTATATATGTCTTTCCATCAAAGATGTAACTGGTGATAATGGATGGTTATCACTAGACATGGGTTAGTGGTTTATGAAGTTATGGCAAATATTGCCAAATTGTAGATGCTTCTCACATCCAAATTATGGATGTTTCACACGTCAATCCGCTGTTTGATGTTATACATTCTCCCACTTGGTCTATGTATTTTATCACAATTGCTATTTTACCCATAATCCATGAATCCTTATGCTTAAATTAAGGAAACAAAATACATGAACCATGGTGATAAGTCCTCCAAGAATGAGTATTATCTTTCATGTATTACAATGCATTCCATCTCTTTAATGTTAGCTTATATGTGATAAAATAACTTAATAAATAAACCTTATGTTTATTCTAGGTCCAAAATTATTGTTAGTCCCAATAATGAATATATGCACCAAAAATGTGAAAACAAAACAAATGAATAAGAGTTTCATTACAAATAATAGTTGTCCATATAACAAAATTCACATGATGGAAGCAAATCCTATTCGCACTACATGATATCCTTAAAACCTTTTTATGGCATGCCCTTTGTTAAAGGATCTACAATTGATCAATTTAGTGTTAACATATTCATTGATCATTTTGTTCTCTTTAAAACGTTCCCTTATGACTAAATATCTAGTGTCGATATATTTACTTCAACTACAATTTTTGTTGTTTTTAACCAAGAAAACGGTAGCTAAATTATCACAGTGCATTCTCAACGGCTTTAAAATAGAATCCATACTTTTAACCTCAAATATGAAACTCTTTAACCAACCACTATGTGAGGTAACCTCAAAATAAGAAACCAACTTATCCTCCATGGTAAAAGTGGCAGTTAAAAACTACTTTGCACTCTTCCAAAACATGGCTCTGCCAACAAACATGAAAACATATCCAGATGATGATTTTCGTGAATCAACACATCTAACAAAGTTCAAATTCAAGTAATAGGCAACCTCCAAGTTGTCAGTTTGTCGATACATAAATATGTAATATTTAGTCATTTGAAAGTACCTTATTACTTTTTTTGCAACTCTTTAGTGGTCTATACTTGGACTAATCTGATATCTTCTCAACATTCCAACAACAAACCAACAACAAATGCAATGTGAGGTCTTGTGTAAACCTGAGCATACATTAGGCTTCTAACAACATAAGCATATAAAATGTCTTGCATTTATTCCCTTTCAAGTTCATTTTTCAAGCACTAGTTCAAATTGAACCTGTCACCCTTTATAATTGGTGCTACTCTTGGTGAACAATCTTTTATCCGAAATACCTTAAGAACATTATTGATATAGGTCTCGTGAACATTGAGATCTACCCTTATGGATCTTAATGCTAATGACATAAGACACCTCACCCATATTTTTCATATCAAATTTCTTATAGAAGAATTGCTTTACCTCATGCATCATCCCTTTATTATTGATTGCAGGTAAAATATAATCTACATATAGGACAAGGAAACAAATTTTGCTCCTACTAACTTTTTAATATATGCATTGATTCATAATGTTCTCTAAAAAATCGAATAAAGAAATGACATCATGGAATTTCAAATACCATTATCAGACAGCTTGTTTCAATCCATATACAGATTTCCTTATTGCATACCAAATGCTCACCATCATTAGGAGAAACATTCTGATTGTTGCATATAAACCTCCTCTTTTGGTTGTTTCAGATATTATACATAATAATGTTGAACACACCAACAAAATGTTAGAATAGAGAATAAAAGTCTCAATTGTTTCTAAATTTTCAATTTGCGTCACATAATCTTGTGCAGTCGTTTAAATACACTTGCATATTTATAATCTTAAGATTAATTTTATTTAAAAAATTAGTAATTTCTAAATATTTAAATAATGTACATTATAACTTACTTTTATGTCATTTCAATTTATTTGACACTCGTCGTGCATATAGATTGATTTTTATCATTCTATATATATATATATATATATATATATATATATATATATATATATATATATACACACACACACACACACACACACACACAAAAGTTTACAAATTTTTGTAATATATACAATATAAAATGCTACACGGAACTTATATTTTAAAAATATTTGATAAAATTCAGAGTGTTTTATGTATAAGAAAAAATAATGATTATCTAGTTCTCTAATAATATTTTTATGTATAAATAAACAATTCTTATGAAGTAAAAAAATAATTTCTTAAGATTCAAGAAAATAAAAATTTACTTACAAAAAATTATATTAATGCAATTTGATAATGACACAACTAAAAATACAAAATCAGTCCCAAATTCATACAATAGATTAAAATTTAACAATAGATAAGTATATTAAAATATACTTATACAGTTTTGATGTTTCCATGAAGAAGAATATACTTCATGAATTGCAAAACATCATGATAAAATTTCTTCAAATGTTTCTGTTTCGGTTGATTCTAACTTTCTAATAATAAATATAAACAATTAATCGTAAGTAATTAAAAATTTATAAAGAAAAGTTATTTTTTGAATAGTGCAATTTTATTTAAGGTTACAATCATAATTAGCATAGTATATTCAATAGACGGGAAATTTGATGAATTGATAAATACAAAGAACAATAACAAACTACAAATAACAATAATAAATTAAATATCAAATTCACACTTTGTGAGACTCGAACTCGAGACTTTAAAAATCTCAAGAGTTTCTCTTTACCATTGAATCAAGGCCACATCAGCTATAAAAGAAAAATAATTAAAGGCACGCAATTACCATAATAGGGAAAAAACTATCAGTCATATATGGTACTGACATACGCAAAATTGATACCACTATAGGACTAAAAAAGTCTGTAAGAGAAAATTAAAAATTTTAATATGGATTAAATTTGTAAATTTAATTAAAAAGCACTAATCATGTAATAATTTTTAAAGTACGATCAAATTGGAACATCGTGTAGTCACATCAAAACTTCAATTGTTTTTTTTTTGTGAGAAAATCTTCAATTGTTTTGCTTGTGTCTGCAGTTTGCACCACTCGAACGATAAATAATCTTATTATAATAATAAAACATATGAAGTTTATATATTATAAAATTAAAATATTTTTAAACAAAATAAAAAATAAACTCACCATCCATTCCTATTTTCAGTCCGCATTTTAAGGCTATTGGTTTATTTAAAATCGCAATTCCAACTATTGCATTCCTGTTATAAGAAGAAATCACAATTACAAAAAAATATATGATTCCATCCTTAACCCCATTCCATCTGTTTTATGGAATTTAATAAGTTAATATTGAAAAACTTGGTAAATCATAAAATATAAATGTAAGTATTTATGAATCAGGCTCAACTTGTTAATTACATAATTATAATATTTTACTATTGAGATATTTTAAAATATTTTTATATTCATAATTGAAATCAAAACAAATAAAAAAATATTATACATGAATTTAGACAAATATCTCGACTTTTATACGCCTAAAATTTGATAAATATATATCTTTAGATTTTGAGTGCCAATTTGTTGACACATGATCCATGAGAATTAATTAGTCATATGGGTGCACCCATAAATAAATAAATTTATTACAAAAGGATACATCTATTAGAAAAAAAAGGATAATTGATTTTTTTAAATTTTAATTCATACGGATAAGAAATTAGGAAAAGATAATTGAATTTTTTTTTAAAACATAACATAGTAACCTTTTTACTTAAAATAAGTAAAATAAAATTTTAATACAATACATTAAAAGAAGAAATTTAAATAATAAATAATATTTTTTAAAACCATAAAATATTATCCTTTTTACTTAAAGTAAATAAAAGTAAAAAATTTAATATAATACATTAAAAAATAACTAGAAAAAGATAATTGATATATATTTTTTAGAATTTTAGTCTACATGAGTAAAAAAATTAGAAAAAGAAATATTGATTTTTTTAATTCTAATCTATTGAAAAAAAATAATTGATTTTTTTTAAATTTAATCTATATTGGTAAAAACATTTAAAAAATATAATTGATTTTTTTTAAAAACTTTAGGATACTATCATTTTTACTTAAATAAGGAAAAAATAAAATTTAAAATAATACATAAAAAAGAAATTTAAAAGGACAGTACACAGGGCAACATAGAACATTATCCTTTCAGCCAAAAGTTTCGGTTTTTATATATTTATATAAGATGTTTAGTCGTGTCATGTATGGGTTTGATCCAATTTTATGGTGAATTTGTCCAATCATGATATGTTGATTCATTGTATGATTGGTTTATCTATTTGATGTAACTCAATAATTTCTTATGTGTGATACTAGATCTTCTTGTACTAATAACTTCATAAAAAAACCTATATATTTGCAGTGACAATTGGTGAAATAAAAATTAGTTTGAGTATGAAAAAACTAATGCACAGATAACACTAATGTTTTCTTTGTCACATATCGAATTATGTCTGAAACAATACTTATTCTTTGTATTTCACTTATTTTTCATTGAGTTGTCTGCAATGTCCTCGCTTATACTTAAAGTAATTCATTTTCTTTTAACAATAATCCAAATAAATATTTATGAAATATACAACCACTTCAAATTTATTTCAATATTTTAAGTTCAGTTTAATCCCAGATATTGCTTTACATAAAAATAGTACAGTACATACATAACCTAAATACGTAAAAGAAAGTCATATACCTTAACGGATAGCAAAAACCACCTGAAGGATACCCAAAAATAGAAAATCCTCTCGAGCGAGGCAGAGAATTACTGCAGATAATCTGGAAAAAGAATAGGGGGTATAAGCAATCTGGAAAAAGAATAGGGGGTAAGCTTATACCCAGTAAAAAATATATATAAAAAAGCCGATACCATGCATAATCATATGCAAATATCTTGAAAACATGCTCTTTCACAGAAATCAATAAGAATTAAATTCTTTTAGTTTTTTTTTTAGATTTTTTTTAGAATTCTATAAGAATTAGACAAAATAAATAAGGAAGCTAGAAAGAAAAAAAGTGGATTCAACCTCATCGAAACTTTGGTTCAAGCTCTAATTAAATTACTAGTAGAGTGAAAAGAGAAATGTGGCTGGAACAACAGTATCCTACAAGATACTTATAGAAAACACCGTATTGTAATTCTAAATAGAGTTTGAAATCATTGTGTTACTTATTCTTATTAGTTCCTTTAGCTCGATAGTGAAAAAGATACTATAGTGGCTTAGATAATCAGGTTAAGTATAAAAAGATGCTTTAAAGCACCTCACTTATCCCAACATCTAATTCCAACTATAAGGAGTTCATTAAAGCTTATTTAATCACAGACTTCAGTAGTTACTCAGAAATAACTTTCATTATGCAATTCACAAATCATGCAGATACCCAGTTCCAAAATACTTCGTAAATAATATCAAAATTAATTTCAGTAATTTGTACAAAGATCAGAAAAAAGACATATTTAATTGAAAAGATTAGAAAAAAGACATTTAATTGGCAATCTGAAATCAGAAATCAATAAGGTTTGGGAGTGCTTAGATTAGCCAGGGATTTGCTACCCTAGTAAAAAAAGTACAATGGAGACAAGGCATTACCCAATAGACTCATGCAATAACAGTAATAACTACATATGACCATAGTCAAAAAGGTCCACAGAGTACACGAGTTAGGTGACAATTGTGGCGTTGAAGA
Organism: Heritiera fomes; assembly: GCA_032173925.1. Classification (NCBI taxonomy): domain Eukaryota; kingdom Viridiplantae; phylum Streptophyta; class Magnoliopsida; order Malvales; family Malvaceae; genus Heritiera; species Heritiera fomes. The sequence goes on along the minus strand of JAPDPM010000015.1, from coordinate 10,800,968 downwards.
TGTGACCAAGGTCTATCAGCAATAGCAATCAGTCATACAATAATAGAAGCATGTGCCTGTAGGCAACTATGGGGCCAACAGTCTCAAAACAGTTCATAAATCAATTCAGAAGTATTTACAAAAATCAATTCAGTAATCATTTCTTCAGTTAGTTCATAAAGCATTAAAAATAAAAAACTATTATACTTGAAGAATAAAAATTCATCAAATATTCTCAGTCTGATAACCAGTGTTCAAAATATTTTTTTTGCATATAATAATGACATGGAAAAAAATGAATAAATCGTAAAACGTGTAAAAATTATTAAAATTTCCAACGAAAACTGAGTTACAAAATTGGTGTATAATAAACACCCTTGGAAGTTATTAATCCAAATCCCATTTTCACTTTCTTTTTTATTTCCAAATAATGCCAATAATGGTTTTAAAGGTTAAATGTTCATTTTAGAAAATTCCAGCAGCATAATGGCTTTACCTATCCTAACCGCCTACATGAAAACGTAGTATATAAACCACAAGTCCAATTTTCACAATTCAACCAAACAATGAAATCCAATTTCATAAAATTAATTTTAGTTATTCCACATGTATCATAGTATCCATACATCTCTTACATATATCTCTTACTACTTAGGATCCTACAGTGTTGTCCGATAGCACCATTATCATTTTTTGACTTCTGAGCTGCAATTCACCACACAAATGCAGTCAATTCACCACACTTTAATTATAAAGAATATTTAACTCATTGAGACCTATTACATTGCCTATTGTAGCCTTAAATCCGGTCTACTTCGTATTGGTGCCAACACTGCAACTACCGTAAAAACAACTCCGTTTTTCGTTTTGATTTCACCTATAGTCTTGTAAATTTATACATTATTCTAAGACCCAAAACATATTAAATTGAGAACTCTTTCAACCTCCCCTTCTCTTGGTTAAATTCCCTTCTCTCTCTTACACATCTCATTTCTTCAATTTAAGCTTAAATTCATGTTTTACACTTGTTTTACCCTAATTCTACATCAAATTCAAATCAAATAACATCATGTTCATACACAAACATGCTTGGCCAAAACTCTAAGGGAGTGAATTTCATGATTTTGATTCAATCCAAGCTTAAATTCATACCTAAACACCTTAAACACAGTGTAGACTCATTAAATCATTAAAACATAAACTTTCTCTATCCAAGATACCTTGGCCGAAACTTGTGGGAGTACCTACACCTTGATTTTGGTCATTTTGGCACTTGATTTTGGTGTCAAGTTGTAGAGGGAAGTGAGGGGAACAAGTTTGGTGAAAACAATTTTCAGTTTCGATGTCTTTTACTATGGTTTTTAGTGACTTTCTCTCTCTTGGTTAAGCTTGGCTATGGAGGATGAAGAAGAAAGTGTGGTTGCCAAATTAAAGAAGAAGAAGGCTGGAAAATTCTATAAAAATTGTTTTTCTTTTATGGTTCAAATTACCAAAATACCCTTATACTTGAGAAAATCTTCAAATTTTTCCATTCGCCATTGACTTCGTTTTAAACAATCAGTCTAACCTTCAAAATACTTCATTTAATCATAAAACACATCTATTTAACATGTTCTAATCATTGGCTGAGCTTTTGTTAAGGCTTGACTGATCAAACAACGAAACTACCAAAATAGCCTTAACTGTTGAATTACACGGTTTTTGGCAATTTTATGTAATTCAATCTACTAGTTTGAATGGTATGAGACTTCTTCACACTAAGACTAATCTAGGACTATCAGTTGATCAAAAGTCAAATTGCTTTGATCGCTATTCACAAAAATTCCAACAGCTTATGGACTTAACTATCATTTTTAAAATTGTTGCATGCTTTTCAAAACATGCATAAACAAGTGAGTTTGAAGTGTAGATTCTTACCACCACTATATTAAGCTCAAAGTAATAAGTCCTACAAGTTTCACCTCTATCGGAACACTAGAAGTTTCGTGGGGCCCACCATCCAGTTCCTATTTATACCTACAAAACAAGTAGCATTTGAACACTTATAAGACATCTGATCTTATAAACTTCACTAATAAATTATAAATTCCAACAGCTTATTACACACTTTTCAAAACATGCATAAACGAGTGAGTTTGAAGTGCAGATTCTTACCACCACTATATTTAGCTCAAAGTAATGAGTCCAACAAGTTTCACCTCTATCGGAACATTAGAAGTTTCGTGGGGCCTACCATCTAGTTCTTATTTGTACCTACAAAACAAGTAGCATTTGAACACCTATAAGACATCTGATCTTACTAACTTTACTAATAATGTGTACATATGGCAAAAATATGAATCTCACATTCTTACCTAAATTAACCCTTATGTTATCTCTATTTTTCATTAGTTAGTTATATGTTGGATCCTAATTATTTTATTATATTATTTATTAATTTTAAAATTTCAATTGTAGTGAATTCATTTCAAATTTTAATTTTTGTGAAATCAATTTAAATTTATCCTAATTGCTACAAGTTTAATAAAAAAATTTCAAAATTCACTGAGATCAGATGATCGCAATTTTAATTATCAAATTATACAGATAGTCCCTCTGTTAAATTTTGGAATTTAGTCCCTGTAGTATTATTTAAAGAAATTTAATCCTCTTACTAATTTAATTTGATAATTTCAGTCTTGCCGTCACTACAAGAAAATTGATTTTCAGCGACGGAAATTTAGCTACGAAATTTTTCCGTCGCTGAAAAGTGGTATTAGCGACGGATTAGCGACGGAATTTATAATGAAATTAGCGACGGATTAGCGACGGAAATTCGTCGGTAATTAGCGACGGAATTAATATTCCGTCGCTAATTCCGTCGCTAATTATGGCGGGAGGTGCTGTTCAATCGCGCCAAATATTACCGACGGAATTAGCGACAGAAATTTCTGTCGCTAAACCCAAAACTATGTAAGGAAATTAGCGACGGAATTTTTCCGTCGCTAATTCCGTCGCTAAACGGAATTAGCGACGGAAAAATTCCGTCGCTAATTTCCTTGCATAATCACGTGAAACAAAATGCAAGGAAATTAGCGACGGAATTTTTCCGTCGCTAATTCCGTCGCTAATGCCCTTTAGCGACGGAATTAGCGACGGAAAAATTCTGTCGCAAATTTCCTTATTTTCTCAAACAAAATGAAGAGAAATTAGCGACGGAATTTTTCCGTCGCTAATTCCGTCGCTAAAGGGCATTAGCGACGGAATTAGCGACGGAAAAATTCCGTCGCTAATTTCTCCTCATATTTTTCACGGTGGAAGTGGAAAAATATGAAGAGAAATTAGCGACGGAATTTTTCCGTCGCTAATTCCGTCGCTAATGCCCTTTAGCGACGGAATTAGCGACGGAAAAATTCCGTCGCTAAGTTCCTTACATTTTGGAGAAATTAGCGACGGAATTTTTCCGTCGCTAATTCCGTCGCTAATGCCCTTTAGCGACGGAATTAGCGACGGAAAAATTCCGTCGCTAAGTTCCTTACATTTTGGAGAAATTAGAGACGGAATTTTTCCGTCGCTAATTCCGTCGCTAAAGGGCATTAGCGACGGAATTAGCGACGGAAAAATTCCGTCGCTAATTTCTCTTCATATTTTTCAGAAATTAGCGACGGAATTTTTCCGTCGCTAATTCCGTCGCTAATGCCCTTTAGCGACAGAATTAGCGACGGAAAAATTCCGTCGCTAATTTCCTTACATTTTCTCAAACAATATGAGGAGAAATTAGCGACGGAATTTTTCCGTCGCTAATTCCGTCGCTAAATGGCATTAGCGACGGAATTAGCGACGGAAAAATTCCGTCGCTGATGCCTTAAATCAAAAAAATAAATAAATAAATAAATTTCTTTCATGAAGCATCAGTGACGGATTTTTTCCGTCGCTAATTCCGTCGCTAAAAAGCAACAGCGACAGAATTAGCTACGGAAAAAATCCGTCGCTGATGCCTTAAATCGAAAAAAATATAAATAAATGAATTTGTTCATTAAGCATCAGCGACGGATTTTTCCGTCGCTAATTCCGTCGCTAAAAAGCAACAGCGACGGAATTAGCTACGGAAAAAATCCGTCGCTGATGCCTTAAATTCGAAAAAAAATAAAAAATTGTTTTTGAATTTTTCCCGCCTAAGCTTTAGCGGGAAATATTTTGACATAGCATTAGCGACGGAATTTCCGTCGCTAATCCGTCGGTAATTCCGTCGGTAATTCCTCTGTATGCGCGCCAAAGACTCTATATATTCTCATATTCTCTGTTTTCTCTCCTCTTCACTCCTCTCTATCTTCTTTTTTGTCCATCTTCTCGTTTTTTTCTTTGTTTTTCTTCTTTATCCCTCTTTCCTTTTACTTTTTTCCTTTTTTTTGTAAATTTACTCTATTTTTCTTTTATATTTATGTTGTCAATTTTTTTATATGATAAACTTTAATACTTATATTTTTGTTTTTTGTTTTTTACTTACAGATGATGCTGATGATACGATGAGGTGCTAGTGGTAGTGGTGATACTGATGTTGAAGATAATGTATTTTTGTTTTTTTTAGTTAATTTATTTTAAGATAATGTTTATGGATTTAAGTATAAATATTAGGTTTATTTTAAATGTTTCTCTTTCACTCTCTCTCTCTCTCTCTCTCTCTCTCTCTCATATATATATATATATAATATAAATAATTAATTTCAGAACATTTTTTTTGACAAAATTCATAGAAATTAGCAACAAAATCTGTTAAATAAGTGAAAAAACTCATCAAATTAGCGACGGAATTCATAACATTAGCGACGGAATTTCCGTCACTGATGCTCTTTAGTGACAGAATATTTATTGAATTAACAAAAATAACAAACTATCAGCGACGGAATTAGCGACCGAAATTCCGTCACTGATGCCTTTTAGCGACGGATTTTTTTATAAAATAAAATAATAATAAAACTATCAGCGACGGAAATTTCCGTCGCTGATGCCTTTTAGCGACGAATTTTTTTTATAAAATAAAATAATAATAAAACTATCAGCGACGGAAATTTCCGTCGCTGATGCCTTTTAGCGACGGATTTTCATGTAAATTAAAAAACGAAATTATGTTTTTAGCGACGGAATTTTCCGTCACTAATGACATAAAATCCGTCGCTGATGTAAAAAAATTCCGTCGCTAATTAGCGACGGAATTACCGACGGAAATGAAGTTTTAGCGACGGAGTGAGCATCAGCGACATCGATTTTTCCAACAGAAAAATTTCCGTCGGTAATCCGTAGGTAATCCGTCGCTGAAGACCATCAGCGACGGAATTTAACTATCAGCGACGGAATTTTCCGTCGCTAATTCCGTCGCTGAAAGTTCATTTTTTTGTAGTGCGTTTGTTAATTTTGTTAGCCTTCGTTAAATGTGTACACGTGGCCATTGACCTTACCCACATAGCATTGACCATGTTGACATGTCATTGACCGTGCTAACATGGACTTCACCATGCTGACATGGCTTTTTGGTTAAGAAAATGTCGTTTGTTGATTTCGTTAGCCTCCGTTAAATGTGTACACGTGGCCATTGACCTTATTCACGTAGCGTTGACCATGTTGACATGTCGTTGACTGTACTGACATTTACTTCACCATGCTAACGTGGTTTTTTGGTTAAGAAAATGTCAAACTCTATAGATGTCACATCCCATGACCACATTTTTTCACGTTATTCTACACAACTTATCCGGTTGGGCTGTCTGTGATACTTTACTTTTCATATTTATTTAACTATTAAATATAAAATTAGTAATATCAATTTCATCCCCTTATCTTAATTCTTAAGAAAGTAGTACTGAAAGTAAGTCTAAATACAGAAAATAAATGATCATACCTCATATTATAAATCAAGTTGTCGCAATGTCTCCAAATACGCAGCTCGGAATCCTTAGATGCCAGATCTCACAGTCATCGAAAATCTGAAATGTTAAAATTGGGGAGTGAGCAAACCACGGCTCAGTAAGAGAGTTATATGCAACACTTGATATTCAGCTACCTATATGCTGAAAATAATTTTTCACTTTCTTTAAATCTTCCTAGCTCGCTCTAGGCTTACATGTAGGAAGGATACTACAGTCGACTAGGGATCCCGATGGAGTAAGGCAGGTATTTTAGAATACCTGTCTTGTCCCAGAACCTAGAAGCAATTGTAGAGAGTAATCGTTTTCCTTTAATATTCAAATCCCAGTAAAACATTAAATATTCACGTGATAAAACACTTAAGTAAATAAATAAGGAATTCATGTTCCTTTCACAAATACTCATTTCCACACTTGTAAAACACCGTATAATATTTAGTTTAACACGTAATATATCAAAAGCTCAGTAGCTATAGATAATTTAGTACCAGTAAAAGTTCAGTGAAAAGTACAATCATCAGTACAGTATCATGGAGACTAGGCAACACCCTAAATATATCATGCTATAATATCATCCAAAATAGGGGAAACACATTAGATCTATGGTCATAGTCTATGGGGTCCTCAGTGTGCATTGATCAGGTGTCCATTGGGATGTTGATAATAGGATCAGTATCTATCAGCACTAACACGTGACACGTGAGCGTGATATGGGGCCTAACAGTCTCAAAATAATAAACACGTGATATAAACCCCATTTATGAAATCAATTTGTGATAACCGTAAATTTTTCATTTATTGGAAATAAATATTGGAGAAAATAAATATTGGAAATAAATAAATAAATATAATTATGAGAGAGGAATATTAGTGAATATTCCGTGAATCGAGGAAGTGATGAAAATTGGAAATATCGGAGTGAAGAAAATTAAATTGGAAATAAGAATAGATGTGAATTTAAGAAATAATGAAAGGAGGAAATTTAATTTGGATAAATGAAAATCCAAAATAAATAAGAAAATGAGAAATGAAAGAAATATATTTATATAATTATAAATTATATAAATATATTTTTATATAAATACATATGTATTGAAATATTATATAGTATATATTAATATACGGAAGTATATATAGATATATATACTATTGCATAAATTTAAATAGTACATATGTATTAAACATAATATTATATGTATATATAAGTATATACATATTTGAGAAATGTAAATAGTATTTTACATTAAAGTTATATATATATATATATATAAATGTATTTAATTTAAAAGATATACAAATGTATGTATTATGTGTAAATATATATATATATATATATTATAAATATAATATATATCCATATAATATTATATAGTAAAATACTATATAATATAATACAAATATTATATTTATATACTTGATGTTATAAATATAATATAACTAATAATAAATTAAATGAATTAAATAAAAAAAAGAAACAGAAAATGAAAGGAAGAAATCGGGAAGACTCCCGATTCTTCCTCCCCAGTGTTGACCGGCCACTGTCGTCGGAGAAAGAAAGAGAGACGAGGGAGGTAGTCGCCGGTGAGGGAAGAGGAGAGGGAGGCTTGACTGGCGACGGAAGGAGAAAACGGTGGAAGAAAGGAAAGAAACAAAGGCGAAACCGGCGGAGAAAGTCGAAGAGAAAGGAGGAAGAAAACGGCGGTGCCGGCCGGTCCAGGCACCGCCACCGCCGCCGCCACCTGAACCTCGACGGAGGTGAAGGGAAGAAGGAGGAAGCCACCGGTGAGGCCGACGATGGCCGAGGGAGGAGGAACGAGGAGGAGAAGAAACCGAACCTTCCGTCACCAGATCTGCCGTCGTGCTGTCGATTCGGGATGAACGGAGGCCACCAGCAACTTCGTCGTCACACCGGCCAGCTGTGGAGCCGTTGAACCGCCGGAGAACCGGCCACCGAAGAAGAACCGGCGGTGAGGAGACGTGACCGGTTCGGCTGGGAAGAAAGGAAAAAGAAAAAGAAAAAGAAAAAGAAAAGAAAAAGGAAAAAGAAAAAGAAAAGAAAAGAAAGAAGAAAAAGAAAGAAGAAAGAAAAAGAAGAAAGAGGAAAAGAAAAGGAATTCCGAGAATTTGAAAAATTTCAGAGAATTCGAAAATCCGAAAAATCCCGGGCACTCGGTAAGGATTTCGAAAATTAATTCCGAATAATTAATTTGAATAAATTATGAAAAAATTCTAATTTTTAGAATTTTAATTTCCAGAAAATTTCCTCGATAACCGAGCCGATTGAATCGGGCGAGGTGAACACGGGCGTGACCTTCGAGAGGCAGTCGCCGACCCGAGACAGGTAAGGGAGACATGTGTAGCCTGTAAGGATATTGGCACACATGCTTTAAATTATGCATTTAATTTTTATAAATGCTATTGATAATGATTGGTTGGAAAAATTGTGGTGATTTATCGGTTGAGATTTAAACTGTATTTTCCGTGCAAGAGGCTAGCCAATTGGCAGCCGTTATACTGCCGAAAATTATTGAAAAAATTATCGAAAATCATAATAAATGATTTTTTATCATGAGAAATGATTTCTAACACGAAAATCGAGAAATTGAATAGTTTTTATAAAACATGAATATATTGATAATTAATTTTAAAATATTCATGTTTTTGAAAAGGGTGAAAAAGGAAATCACCTAAATTTATTCCGATAGGTGTATTTCATGTGAAACGAGGTGTAAAATGAAAAGGACCAAAGTGAATATTTTACTAATCTTTCTTCAAATATTCACTTGATTTTATAAATAACCTTTATGGGTTCAATGGTGGGAACAAGTGTTTATAGAAAATTCCATAAAGGTAATTAAAGGTGAAAAACAGTGTTTGAGACTAAAAGGTCTCCGTATGTGTTTACATAGAAAACACGGGACGGGAGTGGTGATTTGGAAAATAAATATTTTAATTTTCCATAAATCATAAAAATAATTGATTTGAATCCAGATAACTTTGAAAATCATGTTTTTCATAGAAAGCACAGAAAAGCGTGCGTATATGTTTTACGGTGAAAAAGGACAGTTATGACCTTTTATGTTTTACAGTGATTATTTTATAAACTATTTTCACCTTATGAAAAATATGATTTATGATGTTCTATAATGTTTAGAATATTTTCGGGAATGATGACCCCGTATGAATATTTTATAAATGTTATTCATAAGATGAAAATAATTTTCCTTATGAATATTTGTGGATTGATTAAACTTATATTTAGTGAAAGTGATTTCATAAATGGGGTCTATATCACGTGTTTATTGTTTTGAGACTGTTAGGCCCCATATCATGCTCACGTGTCACGTGTTAGTGCTGATAGATATTGATCCTATTATCAACGTCCCAGTGGACACCTGATCAGTGCACACTGAGGACCCCATAGACTATGGCCATAAATCTCATGTGTTTCCCCTATTAGGGATGATATTATTATAGCATGATATATTTAAGGTGTTGCCTAGTCTCCATGATACTGTACTGATGATTGTACTTTTCACTGAACTTTTGCTGGTACTAAATTATCTACAGCTACTGAGCTTTTTATATATCACGTGTTAAACTAAATATTTTACGGTGTTTTACAAGTGTGGAAATGAGTATTTGTGAAAGGAACATGAATTCCTTATTTATTTACTTAAGTGTTTTATCACGTGAATATTTAATGTTTTATTGGGATTTGAATATCAAAAGAAAACGATTACTCTCTACAGTTGCTTCTAGGTTCCGGGACAAGCCAGGTATTCTAAAATACCTGCCTTACTCCATCCGGATCCCTAGCCGACTGTAGTATCCTTCCTACATGTGAGCCTAGAGCCTCTAAGAAGATTTAAAGAAAGTGAAAAAATTATTTTCAGCATATAGATAGCTGAATATCAAGTGTTGCATTTAACTCTCTTACTGAGCCGTGGTTTGCTCACCCCTTAATATTAACATTTCAGATTTTCGAGGACTAAGAGATCTGACTTCTGAGGATTTCGAGCTGCGCATTTGGAGACACTGCGACAACTTAATTTATAATATGGGGTATGATCATTTATTTTCTGTATTTAGACTTACTTTCAATACTACTTTCTTGAGAATAAAAAATAGAGGATGTAATTGATAATATACATTTTATATTTAATAGTTAAATGAATATGAAAAGTGAAGTATCACAGACAACCTAACCGGATAAGTTGTGTATTTTATGTGAAAAATGTGGTCATGGGATGTGACAGATTTAATAGTATCAGAGCATGGTTGGTCTGATGTCTGTGAATACTTTTGGAAGGAAAAGTGTTAAATATCTCCGGTAGTACTGTGTAGTCTAAATACATAGAGAAAATAAATGATTGTAAACTGAGTATAATGATTTAAAGGAAGTGAGAAAGTATACATTGAGAATGTTAAAGAAATAATAGGCTCAGAAATTACCAGACTGTTGGTGATCTTATAATCTAAATGAAGGCCTGTTCGATAAGGAACCGAAAGGACTCGGTGAGGGCCCCACCAGTACTTTCTGTCTGGATCGAACTGAGACCTGAAAATGATGATATGAAGGAGGGAAATGAAATATCATCATTAAATAGACATTAAGATCACCGATTGAAGGTAATTTGAAGAGAGAGAAAATTTTTGACAAAAATTGACCAAAATACCCCTGCCTTCAAAATTTTACGGGGAGTTAAAATAAACCAACAGAGGTTGAAATTGATTGATCTGGTAGAGAAATTGATGATATAAAGCTGCATTACAAGCAAAATAATCTAATTATGGATTCTAGTGGACTTCTTTGTCGAAATCGAATAAGATCTCAAATTGTTGATATTAGTACGAGAAGAGGTACTATCAGCACATAGATACTAAGATCCTTGATTTAAAGGTATACTGAGGAGAAAAAAATAAATGTCGAAATGACGAAAATGCCCTTATGTTGGGCGATGTTCGGAATAGTGATAAAACCGAGCTGAATTGGAATCCATTGATAGTAATGGAGTTGTAAATGGCATAAAGGCCATGATATGAATATAATGATCCCTATTACTGATTCCACGTACACGTAGATTATGGACGCGAATGGTGAGTGACCTAGTGAATGGACTGGGCCTCACGATAGATCCTTGAGGGGGCCAGTGTGCTCGCCAAAAGAGGATGATATAGAAATGTACAGGCGGACGGTGGACGGGCCGGGGCCTTACACGATGCGATCCAATGAGTGTGTAGTGGAATGTCATAAGATGATTGGCCCGGTTATTGATTATAAGGGCCTGAATTAAGAGTGTATTGAATTGGATGTTTATTACGGGATCGTTGGATATTATGAAAAATGAGATGACTATAGAAAATGACTAAAAAAGTGAATAGTACAAATAATGAAATCAAGATAGAGAATATTTCAAAATGATTTGAATATTAACTTTCTCTACCTTGAGGATACATAGTGGAAAATGATAGGACATGAGGATGAAATGTCCAAGATGATAAGAGATGTGTGATTAAAGAAAGTATCGGAGATGATTCCCGATAAAATTTTCAGAGTTTTATAGATTGGAGAAATCGAGCTAACACTGACTTGAGGGATTATATGAAATCTAATTCTAAGCTTATATCGGAGAACATAGAAGAATCCGAAAGCTTAAGAAATCTACTCTGAAAAATGTGAGAATAACGAAATTCACTTGTATAGGTGTGTTTGATGGAAATACAGATAGTGTGATTTGAGATTAATGAAGTATCTGTATAAGTGCAAATGAGAGAAGCACAGATGACCGTGATATATAGATGGATTAAAATGGTATATTAAATTCTGATTATTTAATAAAGTTCTTGTGAAGAACAAGTGATCATCTATATGCAAAGGATGCTTTATTGATCTAATTAAAATACATGAGGAGTTATAAGACTAGCCTCGGTATAAAGCGTCCTTAGATAAAAGATTGGAGATTGATGTTTATAAGATGATGATTAGAACTCGGAGTGAATTTTACGAGTTTCTATTAAGGTAACAAGGTTAATGAGTTGCCTTGTGAAGTATATAAGTCTAAAGAATGAGGCGTCCATACATGAGTAAATTGATGAAATACTGATAGAGTCTAAAGTATAAATGGAACATGAGCAGCATTGTGGTATGACCCTTAAACTCTTAAAGACTATGGAATTGTGTTAAGATTGGCGAATAAGAGACTTGGCTAGACAGTATCCCTTTTTGAGATATATGATCTCGAGATGACAGAATGATAGTGAATCTATCTATGATAGTGAGATAATGATTAAGATACGGAATTACTGAGTCTAGCTAGATATTAATGCCAATATATAAAAGAGTTATGGGATTAGCTGCTCTACTAATGGATATAATGAAAGAAACTAAAGTCGGTAAATGGATAAGTGGGAAGAGAATATGGTATGCAAAATGTTAAGAGATTATACTGTACAATACCATACCACTTGAGAAAACCGACTGAAATGATGAGAGTGAAAATACAAAAATGAAATAAGAAAGTATGTAGAATGATGAGAAGGGAACACCAATATGAAATAGTTCCCGAAATTAAGACTGAAAGTAATTTCATGTTGGTTATCACATGACTGTGGCTAAATGTAAAAACAAGCCAGATTTGATAAGTGAGAATAATAGTACTCAAAGGAGTAAGATAATTGATATGTTTACTGCCAATATATAAATGAAAAATGTTTATACATATAACCACCGTAACATGATAGAAATGGTGGAAGTGTATAGTTGATGTGGTGATTAAATATATAAATTGAGGATTCAATCGTGGAATCTAAATTATGTAAAGAGATTTAAAGACCATATTATATGAAGAGAATATGATTGTCTCATGATTTATGATTGTAAGAGATGATCCACAGTAAAGTCGGCAAGTGAGATGCAGCCTTGGTGGAATAAATGTGAAAATGAATATTGTGGACAATAAAGAGTCCAAAAGAGAAATGATGATATGGAAGTGATTAAAGATTGAAGATCTGAATAGAATCACCTTCCATTATCAGACTCTTAGATTCTCTAGTGCCATAGTTGAAGTATGAGCGTGAAATGGTGTGAAAGTATGTATATAGTTCCAGTAAGCATTACATGTGATGGGAGTCTCTGAGATGTCATATGCTTAATGAAAATAGCAAAAGGCTTCGAGATCCCAAGTTTACTGATAGCACCGCTCCATACTAATGTATACATATATGAGCGTGAGATGTAAACGCTCCATGATGTTGGGAAAGCGTGTGCATGAGATGTATAAGTTACTGGGACAATCGCATATAACTGACTGACATGTGTAATTGATAGTTTTAAACTATATCGACTTGGCACTAAGTGAGAAAAATGGATGATGAACAACATATATCAGCTGTGATATGAAAAATACTATACATGGACTCTTATATGAAAAGAGTGGAAATATATAACTCTCGATTTGAGAAATGAACATATATGATGAAAGACAGCATGTAGTGGTCTAAAGTAATATTGAGGTTGAAAGTGTACTAGCAGTATTATTTGGAGGATGACCTAGAGGTCAGAAACCGTAAGAATACGGAAACTACCACCTTTGGACTTAAGTTAAATTCGGAGGACCGAATTTCTTAAGGTGGGGAGAATGTGATAACCGTAAATTTTTCATTTATTGGAAATAAATATTGGAGAAAATAAATATTTGAAATAAATAAATAAATATAATTATGAGAGAGGCATATTAGTGAATATTCCGTGAATCGAGGAAGTGATGAAAATTGGAAATATCCGAGTGAAGAAAATTAAATTGGAAATAAGAATAGATGTGAATTAAGAAATAATGAAAGGAGGAAATTTAATTTGGATAAATGAAAATCCAAATTAAATAAGAAAATGAGAAATGAAAGAAATATATTTATATAATTATAAATTATATAAATATATTTTTATATAAATACATATGTATTGAAATATTATATAGTATATATTAATATACGGAAGTATATATACATATATATACTATTGTATAAATTTAAATAGTACATATGTATTAAACATAATATTGTATGTATATATAAGTATATACATATTTGAGAAATGTAAATAGTATTTTACATTAAAGTTTATATATATATATATATATATATAAATGTATTTAATTTAAAAGATATACAAATGTATGTATTATGTGTAAATATATATTATAAATATAATACATATCAATATAATATTATATAGTAAAATACTATATAATATAATACTAATATTATATTTATATACTTGATGTTATAAATATAATATAACTGATAATAAATTAAATGAATTAAATAAAAAAAAAGAAACAGAAAATGAAAGGAAGAAATCGGGAAGACTCCTGATTCTTCCTCCCCAGTGGTGACCGGCCACTGTTGCCGGAGAAAGAAAGACGAGGGAGGTAGTCGCCGGCGAGGGAAGAGGAGAGGGAGGCTTGACCGGCGACGGAAGGAAAAAACGATGGAAGAAAGGAAAGAAATAGAGGCGAAACCGGTGGAGAAAGCCGAAGATAAAGGAGGAAGAAAATGGCGGTGCCGGTCGGTCCAGGCACCGCCACCGCCACCGCCACCTCCACCCGAACCTCGACGGAGGTGAAGGGAAGAAGGAGGAAGCCACCGGTGAGGCCGACGATGGCCGAGGGAGGAGGAACGAGTAGGAGAAGAAACCGAACCTTCCGTCACCAGATCTGCCGCCGTGCTGTCGATTCGGGATGAACGGAGGCCACCAGCAACTTCGCCGTCACACCGGCCAGCTGCTGAGCCGTTGAACCGCCGGAGAACCGGCCACCGAAGAAGAACCGGCGGTGAGGAGAGGTGACCGGTCCGGCTGGGAAGAAAGGAAAAAGAAAAAGAAAAAGAAAAGAAAAAGGAGAAAGAAAAAGAAAAGAAAAGAAAAAAGAAAAAGAAAGAAGAAAGAAAAAGAAGAAAGAGGAAAAGAAAAAGAATTCCGGGAATTTGAAAAATTTCGGAGAATTCGAAAATCCAAAAAATCCCGGGCACTCGGTAAGGCTTTCGAAAATTAATTCCGAATAATTAATTTGAATAAATTATGAAAAAATTCTAATTTTTAGAATTTTAATTTCTAGAAAATTTCCTCGATAACCGAGCCGATGGAATCAGGCGAAGTGAACACGGGCGTGACCTTCGAGAGGCAGTCGCCTACCCGAGACAGGTAAGGGAGACATGTGCAGCCTGTAAGGATATTGGCACACATGTTTTAAATTATGCATTTAATTTTTATAAATGCTATTGATAATGATTGGTTGAAAAAATTGTGGTGATTTATCGGTTGAGATTTAAACTGTATTTTCTGTGCAGGAGGCTAGCCAATCGGCAGCCGTTATACTGCCGAAAATTATTGAAAAAATTATCGAAAATCATAATAAATGATTTTTTATCATGAGAAACGATTTCTAACACGAAAATCGAAAAATCGAATAGTTTTTATAAAATATGAATATATTGATAATTAATTTTAAAATATTCATGTTTTTGAAAAGGGTGAAAAAGGAAATCACCTAAATTTATTTCGATAGGTGATATTTCACGTGAAACGAGGTGTAAAATGAAAAGGACCAAAGTGAATATTTTACTAATCTTTCTTCAAATATTCACTTGATTTTATAAATAACCTTTATGGGTTCAATGGTGGGAACAAGTGTTTATAGAAAATTCCATAAAAGTAATTAAAAGTGAAAAACAGTGTTTTGAGACTAAAAGGTCTCCGCATGTGTTTACATAGAAAAAACGGGACGGGAGTGGTGATTTGGAAAATAAATACTTTAATTTTCCATAAATCATGAAAATAATTGATTTGAATCCCGATAACTTTGAAAATCACGTTTTTCATAGAAAGGACAAAAAAGCATGCGTATATGTTTTACGGTAAAAAAGGACAGTTATGACCTTTTATGTTTTACAGTGATTATTTTATAAACTGTTTTCACCGTATGAAAAATATGATTTATGATGTTCTATAATGTTTAGAATATTTTCGGGAATGATGACCCCAGTATGAATATTTTATAAATGTTATTCATAAGATGAAAATATTTTCCTTATGAATATTTGTGGATTGATTAAACTTATATTTAGTGAAAGTGATTTCATAAATGGGGTTTATATCACGTGTTTATTGTTTTGAGACTGTTAGGCCCCATATCATGCTCACGTGTCATGTGTTAGTGCTGATAGATATTGATCCTATTATCAACGTCCCAGTGGACACCTGATCAGTGCACACTGAGGACCCCATAGACTATGGTCATAGATCTCATGTGTTTCCCCTATTAGGGATGATATTATTATAGTATGATATATTTAAGGTGTTGCCTAGTCTCCATGATACTGTACTGATGATTGTACTTTTCACTGAACTTTTGCTGGTACTAAATTATCTACAGCTACTGAGCTTTTGATATATCACGTGTTAAACTAAATATTTTACGGTGTTTTACAAGTGTGGAAAAGAGTATTTGTGAAAGGAACATGAATTTCTTATTTATTTACTTAAGTGTTTTATCACGTGAATATTTAATGTTTTATTGGGATTTGAATATCAAAAGAAAACGATTACTCTCTACAGTTGCTTCTAGGTTCCGGGACAAGCCAGGTATTCTAAAATACCTGCCTTACTCCATCCGGATCCCTAGTCGACTGTAGTATCCTTCCTACATGTGAGCCTAGAGCCTCTAAGAAGATTTAAAGAAAGTGAAAAAATTATTTTCAGCATATAGATAGCTGAATATCAAGTGTTGTATATAACTCTCTTACTGAGCCGTGGTTTGCTCACCCCTTAATATTAACATTTCAGATTTTTGAGGACTAAGAGATCTGACTTCTGAGGATTTCGAGCTGCGCATTTGGAGACACTGCGACAGCTTAATTTATAATATGAGGTATGATCATTTATTTTCTGTATTTAGACTTACTTTCAGTACTACTTTCTTAAGAATCAAAAATAGGGGATGTAATTGATAATATACATTTTATATTTAATAGTCAAATGAATATGAAAAGTGAAGTATCACAGAAAGCCCAACCGAATAAGTTGTGTATTTTACGTGAAAAATGTGATCACGGGATGTGACACAATTTCACTGAATATAAGTTCAATCAATCCACAAATATTCATAAGGAAAATATTTTCATCTTATGAATAACAATTTATAAAATATTCATACTGGGGTCATCATTCCCGAAAATGTTCTAAACATTATAGAACAGTATAAATCACATTTTCCATACAGTGAAAATAGTTTATAAAATAATCACTGTAAAATATAAAAGGTCATAACTGTTGTTTTTCACCGTAAAACATATACGCACGCTTTTCCGTTTTTTCTATCAAAAACATGATTTTCAAAGTTATCGGGATTTAAATCAATTATTTTTATGATTTATGGAAAATTAAAATATTTATTTTCCAAATCAACACTCTTGTCCCGTGTTTTATTTGTAAACACATGCGGAGACCTTTTAGTCTCAAAACACTGTTTTTCACCTTTAATTACCTTTATGGAATTTTCTATAAACACTTATTTTCACAATTGAACCCATAAAGGTTATTTATAAAATCAAGTGAATATTTGGAGAAATATTATTAAAATATTCTTTGGTCCTTTTCATTTTTCACCTCGTTTCACGTGAAATATCACCTATCGGGATAAATTTAGGTGATTTCCTTTTTCACCATTTTCAAAAACATGAATATTTTAAAATTAATTATCAGTATATTCATGTTTTATGAAAACTAATCGATTTCTCGATTTTTTGTGGTTGGGAATCGTTTCTCGTAATGAAAAATCATTTATTATGATTTTCGGTAATTTTTTCCAATAATTTTCGACAGTATAACGGGTGCTGATTGGCTAGCCTCTTGCACGGAAAATACAGTTTAAATCTCAACCGGTAAATCACCATAATTTTCCAACCAATCATTATCAATAGCATTTATAAAATTAAATGCATAATTTAAAACATGTGTGCCAAATATCCTTACAGGCTGCACATGTCTCCCTTACCTGTCTCGGGTCGACGACTGCCTCTCGAAGGTCGCGCTTGTGTTTACCTCGCCCAATTCCATAGGCTCGGTTATCGAGGGAATTTTTTGAAAATTAAAATTCTAAAAATTTAGAATTTTTTTCATAATTATTTAAATAAATAAATTATTTAAATAATTTAACACTTTCCGGGATTTCTTATCGATTCCCGTAATTCTCGAAATTTCCTATAATTTTCGAATTCTCGAAAATTTTCCTTTTCTCTCTCTTTCTTCTTTTCCTCTTTTCTTTCTGTTTCTTTTTCTTTTCCTTTTCTTTTTCTTTTTTCCTTTCTCTTTCTCTTTTCTTTTTCTTTTTCCTTTTTCTTTTTCCTTTCCCAGCCGAACCGGTCACCTCCCCTCACCGCCGATTCTTCTCCTGCGATTCAGTGGCCCCTTAGCTGGGCGGCGTCAAGACGAACCTACCGGTGGCCTCAGCTCGGCCTGGATCGGCGGCACGACGACGGTTTTGCCTCGGTTTCTTCTCCTCCTCGTTCGGCCTTCCTCCTCCGTCGTTGGCCTCACCGGTGGCCTCCTTTTCTTTCCTCTCACCTCTGTCGAGGTTCGAGTGGTGGTGGCGGTGCCTTGACCGGCCGGCACTACTGATTTCTCTTTTCCTTTCTCCTTTCGACTCCGCCGTGTTTTCCTTCTGTTTCTTTCCTTTCTTCCGCCGTCGGCAACTCCCTTCCTTTCCTCTTCGGCAGGCAACGGAGTCTCTTCCTTTTTCCCTCACTGGCGGTGGCAGCTTCGCCATCGTCGGCCCTTTGGTTAGGAAGGGTCGAGATCCTCCCGATTCCTTCCTTTCCCTTTTTGTTTTATTCCTATTTTTAGTATATTATATACTATACTATATAGTATATTTATATAATATATATACATACATAATATAATAATATATATTATATATTTATATTATATATATAATACACATAATATTATTATTAGTATATATATATAATATAGTATTATATACATATTTTATATATTTAAAATTTATATTTTGTGCATTAAAATTATACATCTAATATAGATATATATATATATATTTATATACTTAAAATAAATAATCTTTACATATATATTTATATATATATGTTATAATGTAATATATATTGTATTTACATTATATATTTTTCAAACTTTAATATAACTTAATATTTGCCTTTCTCAATTATGTATATACTTATATATACATACAATGTTATATTTAATACATATGTATTATTTAAATTTATACCATAGTATATATATGCACACCAATGTATATTTAATATATACTATATATACCATACGGTATTTAAATACATATGTATTTGTATCAAAATACATTTATATAATATGTAATTATATAAATACATTTCTCATTTCCTTTTTTAATTTGAATTTTCATTTATCCAAATTAAATTTCTTTCTTCATTATTTTCCGTAATTCCAACCTTATTTTTCAGATTTCGATTTCCTTCACTCAAATTTTCCGATCCGTCTCTTCTTCCATTCTCGAAATGTTTACTAATCTTTCGATCTCACAATTTTATTTATTTCCTTAAATCTCCAATATTATTAATTTCCAATCATTGAAAAATTTACGGTTATCACAATAGATAATCCCTATGCTATGTTAAAATTTGAAATTTAGTCCATGTAGTATGTTAAAATTTGTAGTATGTTAAAATTTGAAATTTAGTTCATATAAATATTTATATAAACAACTTTCTACTATTAACTCAACAATCCATTGGATAATTGGATACTTCGTCACTTAGTTCAACAAATTTTTATTTTACTCTATTAGAGTTTTCTGTCATTATATAATAATTTTTTTAATAGCATTTTATATTTTTCAAAATTTGTCTTAAATTTACTTTTTTTGTTTGGACATATATTAAATAGCAACATAATTCGGTTATATTTAATCATATACACTAGTTAACTTAATGTTCAATTAGAATGTTAAGCAGTTGAAATTAAAAGAGTATCAATTAATCTGCTTAACTTTAAAAATAAATTTTTAGAAATTTTAGAAAATCGTGATATATAAAAAATAATTTCATAATTTAATTTAAAGATCGAACACGATGGTTTGGTTTTTTTGAATTATTTATTCAATTTTTTTTTGGTTTTGAATTTGGGTTGCTCTCAATTTAAAACTCGATCAGTTTTAAACTTTTTTTGGGATTCAAATATTTTTGAATTTGAATATTTTTGAATTTGATTTTTCAAGTTCGAAATGAGTCTTACTCAAAATTTTGACTTTTAAAAGTAAATTTGGGTTCGTTTGGGTTTGATCATGAATCGATTTGAACTCGAAAAAATCAAATTCAAAAAAATTTGAATCCGAAAAAAGTTCAAAATTGGTAGGACTTGAACTCGAGATCAATCCTATTCGAAATTAAAAAAATGAATATATAATCCAAAAATCTATAATTATATAATTTTAGTTAAAAATAAATAACAAACTTAATCATTTATTAATAATCATTATACAATTATATATGAGATCTACACTTCCTAGTACTATTAATTTATTATTCATGAAGCTAGGAATATCAGATATCTCACTCCTATTTAAATGTTATTTACTTGGTAGGTATGAAGGTGAACCCGATAGTGGGCCCCACTGGATTTTGGGTGTTCGGATGAAGGAGAAATTTGGCAGACTACATATTTAGAGCCAAATACTGTGATGATAAGAATTTGCACGTCAAACTCAATTGTTTATGTATGTTTCAAAAAGCGTATAATAGTTTAAAAAATGACAATTAAGTCCATAGATAGTTAGAATTTTTGTGAATAACGGTAAAACTGAGTTGACTTTTGACCAATTGATAGTTGTAGGTAAATTCGTATGTGATGAAGTTTTAGGCCGTGTGTACTGATGGAATAAATTAAGTGTAAAAGTAGAAAATTACGTGATTCAACGGTTAGAGGTATTTTGATAATTTCACCCAAATGATCAGTCAAACCCCAATAAAAGCTCAACCAATGATTAGAATATGTTAAATAGAGATATTTTTTGATTGAATGAAATATTTTGAAGGTTAAATTGATTGTTTAAATCGAAGTCAAATTGTAAAGGGCAAAATTGGAAGTTTCCTTAAGGGCATTTTAGTCATTTTAACCATAAGATATTATTTTTAAAGAATTTTTAGCCCATCTTCTCCATTATTTTCAACAGCCATTATCTTTCTCCATTCTTCCATAACCAAGTTTAGTTTAAGAGAGAGACAACACTTAAAACCCTAGTAAAAAGACATCGAACTTGAAAATTATCTTCATCGAACTTATTCCCCTCACTTCCCTCTACAATTTAACGCCAAAAGCAAGTGCTAAAGTGGCCATATTCAAGGTGTAAGAGTGTGAGATTCCCATTTTCCATTACTGTTATGTTTATGAAGTAATGACAAACGAAGGTTTAATGACAGTTCGAATGCTACGTGTTTTGTGGGCATGATAAAGAGCTGGTTGGTGGGCCCCACTAGATTTCGAGCGTTTTGATGGTGTTGAAACTTGACAGATATGATATTTGGAGTTCAACATTAATATGGTAAGAATTCATATCTTAAAATTTCTTTATTTGACCATGTTTTGAAAAATGTGAAACAATTTAAGAAATGATAATTAAATCCATAGGCCGTCGAAATTTTTGTGAATTAGGGTCAAAATGAGATGACTTTTGACCAACTATCAATGGTGAAATATTTTCCATGTAATGAGGTTTTAGGCCATGTAGACTAATAGAATAAATAAGTTGTAAAAGTATAAATTTATGCGATTCAACGGTTAGGGGTATTTTAGTAATTTCACCCAAATGATCAGTCAAACCTTAACAAAAGCTTAACCAATGATTAGAGCATGTTAAATAGAGGTGTTTCATGATGGAATAAAATATTTTGAAGATTTAACTGATCGTTTTCAACGAAGTCAAATCGCTAAGGGTAAAATGGTCAACTTTTAATGTTTTAAGGGCATTTTGCTAATTTTCACATTAAAATATTATTTTAAAAGAATTTTCCAGCCATTTCTTCTCCAAATTTCGGCAGCCATCATCCTACCTCTCATTTCCACCATTTTCATAAGCTTGAAGAGAGAAAGCTTTAAAAACCCTATGCAAAAAACCACTAAATAGAAAACAGTCTTCACAAACCTTGTGTAATTTTCAATGGTCTATCTCTTGACACCAAAATCAAGTGCTAAAGTGGCCAAAATCAAGGTGTAGTCTCCTCCATCAAATTCGACCAAGGTGAGAGAATGAGAAAGCTTGTGAAATTTCATGGTTTTATGTCTTTAAGCTATATGTTTAAGATGCTTAGCTATGAATTTAAGCTTGAATTGAATTAAATCCACGAAATCCATACTCCTAAGGTTTCGGCCAAGCTTGGGAAGGCATGGATGTGATGTTGTCTCATGTAAAAATGATGTAGGAACGATGTAGAATAATCATGAAACATGAATTTAAACTTGAATTGTTGAAATGAGACATATAGGTGAGAGAATGCATTCGGCCAAGGTGAAGGGGACTATGAAATCATGCTTAATTCAATGTGTTTTGAGTCTTAGAATACTATACGAATTAATACTAAATTGTAGACACAGTCAGAATCGAAAACGGAAGTGATTTGATTGTAGTTGTTGTGTTAGCACCGATATTAAGTAGATCGGTTTTACAGCTACTATAGGCCATGTAGTAGGTCTAGTAGTGTTGAATTATCTTTGTAACTAAAGTATGGTGGTTTGATTGCATCTGTGTTGTATTTTTTAGCTTAAGAGGTAGAAATTAATACTAGTGCTAAGTAGCATTTTTGCGTAATCCGCAAGGTAAGGGATGTATATAATGGCGTGGGATACTGTGTTACATTTGAAATGTTGGATTTGATGTTGAAATGAATTTGGTTTGAGGTTTTGGAAAAGAAATTGTGAAACTGGATTTGGATATAAATTGCGTTTTCGTGCAGGAAAGCTAGGGTAACAAGTACCGTTATGCTACCTAAAATTTTCTAATAAATCTTAGAATTATGTTTTGATATGATTTTGATGATTAGGAAATGAAATTAGATTTGAATTTGGGGAAGATTAATAAGAAATACCTTAAGTACACTCTGATTTTGTAACTCAGCTTTCAAAGGCCATTAAATCAATTTTCGCTCATTTCATGATTTTTGTATGTTTTTGCTTCTCTGTTATGTATTAATAAAATATTTTAGACTTTGGATTCTGAACTAAGAATATTTGGTGAATTTTTATAATTTAATAGCATTAAGTTTGCTTTAAATTTCTTTATGGATTAACTGAAGATTTGAGCTATGTTTTGATTTCTTAGAATGAATCTGATTTGAATTATGGATTATTTTGAGACTGTTGTCCTCACAACTACCTACAAGTACATGCACATCTGTTTCGTTTTGTTCTGATGCTGTTTGACACTGATCACGTTACCAACACCCACAGTTGTCACCTGATCAGTGCACTCTATGGACTTTTGACTATGGCCATTAGTCTCTATTATATTGCATGAGGCTATAGGGTGATGTTTAGTCTCCATGATATTTTATTACTGGGGTGGTAAATCCCTGGCTAATCCAAGCACTCCCAAATGATTGTTGTTTTTCTGATTTATTGAAATGTATAATAAGTTTTGTTCCGATTTCTTTATCATTTTCTGAACATGTTTGTTAAGTTATAATTTTGAAATTCTAAACTACTCTGAAATGACTTTTCTGATGATTGTCCGAATGATTTACACATAGTTGCTAATAATTATCTGATATGATTATTTAATTCCTTGAAACTCCCTATAGTTGGACTTGGATACTAGGACAAGTGAGGCATTTTAAAGTATCCTTCTGTACTCAGCCTGGCTATCTAACCAACTATAGTGTCTCTCAGATGTTTGTGCTTTAGACCTTAAGATTTCTGTTTATTGCATAAAGTGCATGTTTTTATGAAACATGCATATAGTTATGCATAGTATCAGCTTTTATATATGTTTCTTACTGGGCATAAACTCCCCCCTCTTTCTCCCTTCCAGATTATTTGCAGTGATTATATGATCTATTACGGAGCATTTTGTACGGTATCCCTCAGGCAACTTTCGTTGTCTTTAAAGGTAAACTATTTTGTTTTGTATATTCAGACTTGGTATATGTACAGTACTATGTGTATGAAATTAAACCTTGGGATGTAAATTTAATGTAGAACAGTTAAAGATTTTGTTTATGTAATTAATATGTATGAATCTATACAATGCAATTTCTGGGTTACTCAGTGAAAAAAATACTTAAATATTGTTAAGTGTGTGTGACATTGCAGACAGCCTAACCAAATAGGTGAAAGTATAAGAAAATGATGTAAATATCTAAAATTCAAGATGTGACAAAGAGCTTCCATCAAATTCGGCAAAGGTAAGAGAAAGAGAAAGCTTGTGATTTTTCATGTTTTCATGATTGTACACTATGTGTTTAAGGTGTTTAAGTATATATTTGAGCTTGAATTGGATTAAAACCAAGCAATTCTCTATCCTAGGGTTTCAACCAAGCATAGGTGTGCATGAATATGATGTTGTTTGATGTGAATTTGATGTAGAATTAATGTAGAACAAATATAGAACATGATTTTAGGCTTAAATTGAAGAAAAGAGATGTGTAGGAGAGAGAATGAGATTGGGCCAAGTGAAAGGGAGGTAGGTAAATAGCTCAATTCAATGTGTTTTAGGTTTTAGAATAATGTATAAATTCATACGAGACTACCGGCGCAGTCAAAACTGAAAACCGCGGTGTTTTGATCGAGTTGCAATGTTAGCACCAGTTTAAAGTATACCAAAGTTAGGGTTGCAATAGGCAATGTACTAGGTCTCAATGAGTTAAATATTCTTTGTAACTGAAGTGTGGTGAATTGACTGAATTTGTGTGGTGAATTGCAGCTCAAAAATCAGAAAACGATACTGGTGCTAGCAAGCTACACAGTGAGAATCTGATAGGTAAGGCATATATGTAGAAAGCATAGGGATACTATGTTGCATTCGGGATGTTGAAAATGAATTTTTGTAAGGTTGAACTTGATTATTTGGTTGAAAAAGTGAAACTGGAATCATGGTTATAAACTTTGTTTTTGTGCATAGAAGTTAGGATAAAAAGTATCGTTATGCTGTCAAAATCTTCTTAAACAAGCCTAAACCTCCAAATTCGTTACTTGTTGTAGTTTGATGATTAAAAAGAATGTGAAAACATGTTTTGGGGTTGTTGACACCTAATTTTGTCCTATTTTCTTTGTTATTATTAGTACATATATATGTATTTATTTTTATTTCTCTTATTTATATTATTTTTATTATTATCTGTTATTATTATTATTATTATATTGTTACTATTATTATTATTATTATTTTTATTACTTTTATTATTATTATTATTATTATTATTATTATTATTATTATTATTATTATTATTACTATTATTGTTTTTATTATTTTTATTTTTATTTTTATTTGTTTTTTGTCTAGTCCATCAATCACCACCAGCTCCTACCACCGGTAGGTCTGCCACAGCCAGCTACTCTGCCAACCGTCCCATCTCCACCAGCCCGAGACCCCAAGCTTTTCCCTCCAAAAACCCCATCTGCAACCCAAAAAGGAGAAAAAAAAAGAGACCCAAGCTTCAAGCTTGATCCCCGGCCTTCACTCACCAAAGCAACTACCACCATCAGAAACCGGAACTCACCGAGCATCATTCTTTTCGAACCAAAAAACCCATTCACCCTCAATCCTCACCGAACCATCACCCGAGACCACTAACCACCATCACCGAACCAACCCCTGTACCGCCCCTACCCAAAGCAACTACCACCACCACCATCGCAACCATCAGTCCCTCAACCTCACAGCAACCTAAACACACCCAAAACAAAACCTAACCCTAACCAGAAAACCTAGATCCGAGAGCAAAAAAAAATCAGATCTCGGAACCGAGACCCCCAAAGCTTAGATCTAAGATCTAAGCACCCCTAATACCTGCAAAACACAAAACCAGCAACCACAAACCACAATCAAACCATCCACACCAAAAAAAAAAACAACAAAAAAGGAAGGAGACCGAGGGTTCGACCTCAGATCTGTTGGGTTGGAGACGTTTTCGAAGAAATCCGAGGTTAGAAACGGAAAGAGGAGGAAGAGAGCTTTCGGAAAGTCGGAGGCTTTTCGGGATTTGGCCACCGGAGTCGGCGGTCGACGGCGACCGGCGGTGGCGTAGGCGGCGGC
The DNA here is from genome assembly GCA_032173925.1 of Heritiera fomes. Lineage (NCBI taxonomy): Eukaryota > Viridiplantae > Streptophyta > Magnoliopsida > Malvales > Malvaceae > Heritiera > Heritiera fomes. The sequence goes on along the minus strand of JAPDPM010000015.1, from coordinate 10,774,774 downwards.
CGGAAATCGCCCCGGCCGAGAGCTTTGGGAAGCTCTGAAGTTTTTTTTTTTGGTAAAAAAGGGTGAAAATGAATTAGAAAAAAAAGGATAGCTTTTTTAAAAAATTTTTGGCGACCCGCGTGCTCGACCCTGATCCGACCCGGAATCCACGCACCCGACCCGCAGAGCAGGATCCGGGCGTTGCCCCGCGTGTCGACCCGACCCGGTCGCGTCCGACCCGCGCTCCGGCCCATTTCCACGTCAGCCTGCTACACTCCTTGGCCCAGCAGCCAGCCCAAGTTGATTTGGGTATATTTCCTATCATATTATTTATTTGTTATCTTTCTAACATATTTCCACAATAAAAATAAAAAAAAACATTTTTTTATATATGCAAAATTTTCTAGAATTTATAATAATTTTAAGTTCAATTAATTTAATAGCATAGAATTAGTTTTAATAATAAACATATGGTTTTAAAAGATATATGATTAAATATATAAAATATATAAATAAATATAGAATATATAATTTTAAAATAAAATAAAATTCTTTTTGGACAATTTACTATGAAAAAAATGTGTCTCAGGAATCATTAAATTTTAATTTCAAAATGAGTAAATATTTTCCCGATGATAGGATGTTATGAAACTCACAAGTAGTGATTTCTTAACTGATCCCTAGGTGAGAAGAGTCGTACTAAATGTTACCAGAGTATTGAGATATTTAGTATGATTTTTCAATAATTTATTTTTTATTAAAAAATAAAAATTAATAAGTTTTAAAAGAAAATAGAAAAAAGAAATTAATAATAAAGTTCGATGATGGGATGTCATGAAACTCACAAGTAGTGATTTCTTGACTAATCCCTAGGTGAGAAGAGTCGTGCTAAATGTTACCAGAGTATTGAGATATTTAGTATGATTTTTCAATAATTTAATTTTTTTTATTAAAAATAAAAATAAATAATTTTTTAAAAAAGAAAATAGAAAGAGGAAATTATAATAAAAATTTAATTTAATTAAATATTTGTCCGATGATGGGATGTCATGAAACTCACAAGTAGTGATTTCTTGACTGATCCCTAGGTGAGAAAAGTCGTACTAAATGTTACCAGAGTATTGAGATATTTAATATGATTTTTCAATAATTTGTTTTTATTAAAAATAAAAATAAATAAGTTTTTAAAAAAAAGAAAATTGAAAAAAAGAAATTAATAATAAAAATTAAATTTAATTAAATATTTTTTCGAGGATGGGATGTCATGAGACTCACAAGTAGTGATTTCTTGACTGATCCCTAGGTGAGAAGAGTTCACTAAGTGTTACCAGAGTATTGGGATACTTAATGCAATTTTTCAATAATAAGAATTTTTATTTAAAATAAATAAGGAAATATTTATATAAAAAAATCAAAAAATTCATTTGCATCATTTATTAACTATTTGCATCATATGCATTCATAATAATTTTTGAAACGAGTGTGAATCTTCCGATGATGAGATTCTATAGAACTCACAAGTAGTGATTCTTAAGAAATCTCTAGGTGAGGAAAATTATTCCAAATGTTGCTAGAGTATTGGGATATTTGATTTAATTTTTCAATACAAAAAGGTTCACATTCACTTTTGAAAAATAAAATTTAACTTTTTAAAATAAAACAAAATAAATTTACAAATAAAAAATGATTTTGAATAAAAAGAATGGAATAAAAAGGAATTAATTTTAAATATTAATTCAAGATCATTTTATTAAAACTAAAGGATAACACATGATTACTATGGTACCGTTTTTTAACGGGCGTCGTGGGGGTGCTAATCCTTCCCCATGTGTAACCGTACCTCCGAACCCAAGTTTTGTTTTCGCAGACCAAATTTGTCTTTTTAATAAAACTTAATTCATTTTGAGATTTTGTTAAAAAGATAAAAATTTTTAGGTGGCCAATCACACCTAGACAAAAAAGATTGGTGGCGACTCCTTTTTGTTTCTAAACGTTTTTTTTTCAAAATCGTTGAGCGCGAAGCCGTTACGACAGCTTGGCGACTCTACTGGGGACGCTTTTTGAGGGTCAAGCCATTTATTAATCATGTGTTATCCTAAGTTTTAATTTATAGGTCTTAATTAATATTTAAATTTAATTTCTTTAATTTTGAAATAATTAGTTGCATTTGTGTTTTAATTACGTTGATTATTTTATAGCATTCTTTATTTGTATATATTATTCTTAATAAATTGTTGGGGTAGAATAAGGGTTATGGTTTGATAAATGTTCTCTCATACACACACTTGCACTTGCATCTGCATAACATGAGCTCTATACCCGGGTTCCGTCCTCCTTAGGAGGGAGTAAAGTACCTTTGCTCTCGTGAGGTAATCACCTCCGCAATGGCAATCGAAATACTCCCACTCAAATTAAATCTTACTAGTCCAGTGTGGACGACGGTGAGGTATAATTTGAGAACCTTTAGATTTTGAAAACCCAACCCAGCATGTAAAAGGCCTTAAGAAGCCGATCCTAGCTAGAGCCATGTCCAATTTTTGTAGAAATTATCCTGAAATTAGGACACATGGGGGAACATTTTTACTACATTTTTCATATCATAACTCTAATAATTTTTCAAATTCATAATCTCACAAAATCAAGAAATATTTGTTTTCAAATAAAATTTTACAATTTTTCGACTTTAGAGAATAAAACAAAGACTTATTCGGTTTCTCTCTTTTGTCAAAAATAACATGAAAACATTCATTCATTGTTTAATAATATTTGAAAAATAACAATAATGTTTTTTATCTCTTTTAAACTAATGCATAGACATTAAAAAAAAAGAGGAATTTTGATGAGAAAATAAAAGGTAAGTGCATTGTCACATTCTTTTAAAAATAGATTAAATAAAAAGGGAAATTAAAGATAATAAATTGTGGTGTGAAAATAAGATTTTTTTTAAATAAAAAAGGAGAAAAAGAAAAGTTTATTCTTTACAAAAAAAGAGAAATCATCAAAATTTAAAATAAAGAAAAAAGAGAGAGTTTATTCATTGAATTTAAATAAGAGAAAATTTTGATTCTTTAGCATGTCATATCTCATTACATTCATGCATTCACATCACATAATAAGGAAAGTATTTGTTTTTTTGGATTAAAGGAGGTCAAAGATATGGAAGATCAATTAGAAAGCTAGACTATTTTGGAGAATAATCGAAAAGAGTTTGGACAGGATATACGGGTGGTGAAAGGAAAGCAAGCTAAGAAAATGCAGATGCTTGAGAGTTTTGGAGAGATTAAATTGGTTCATTCTCAAGGATCGCTGTTGTTTCCAGAAAGACTACATCTTGAATCATCAGCAAGTGGAGACCAATCGACTTTTCATATAAGGAGAAAGGACTGATTGATGCAAAGTCCTCGATATAAGGGAGGTGGCTACAAAACTTTTTATAGGTTTGCATTCACTTTATTCATATGTGCATAACATGATTTTGACAGAAAATAATAAGGCTAACAATAACTGTTTCCTTAAAGAAAAAAGAAAAAATATAATGAAAAAAAAAGAGAAAGAAAAATAGTGGATCAAAACAAAGGAATGGTCAAATGACAATTTTCAGTTTATAATTTTCCTTTTTGCTTTTTTCTTAGTTTACAGCTTGTGGCATTCTGAAATAATAACAAGATTGAATTTTCTTTTTATTTATTTCACAATTTCCATACAATAAAAGCTTCATGTTAGCATGATAAGCATGACATCTAATTCGAGGTTATGACAGATTAGGTGCCAAGTGGCTAGAACATTGGAAAATTTTGGAAATAGTCTTGGACCATGGAAGAGACAGAAATGAGTCGAATGGAAAGGATGGAAAAAGCACAGCAAGAGATAAGAGAACAATTATCACAAATGGCAGGTTTGTTGAAGAAGTTGAACAATGGGGAAATGGGACAATTAGCCACTCAAGAGGGGCATCGGTTACGAAACGCTGAAGATTCTTTTTGTCCACTCAACATTGGCTCACGAGAAACCCAATCATCTCCAGAGCCACAAGCAATGCCCACCGAGGGTTATGTGTGCCCTGATATGCCGTCTGCAGTCGACCCTAGTCAGTTTCAAGGGCATGCAATTACCACCATGAACCCCTTCGAACCAATTCAGGTTGCCAATTTCGATAGTCACAAAGAGCGAGGGATGCCATAAGTGGAAGGAGGCTCAAGTTCCCGACAAAATATAGAGCTTATAGAAGAAAGACTTCGAATTGTTGAAGGGATGGATTTCCATGGATCTTTAGATGCAACCGAATTATCTCTAGTGTCTGGTGTGGTCATTCCTTCAAAGTTTAAAGCTCCAGAATTTGAGAAATATGATGGGACCACTTGTCCAAAGACCCATATCACTATGTACTGTAGAAAGATGGCAGCGCATGTGCATGATGACAAGCTGTTGATCCATGTTTTCCAAAACAGCCTTAAAGGATCTGCTGCTAGGTGGTATACACAACTGGGCAGGGGCGATATTCATTCATGGGAAGATTTGGCAAGGGCATTTGTCGCCCAATATAAGCATATTGTGGATTCAGCCCCAGATCGTTTATCTTTACAAACTATGGAGAAGAAAGCTACTGAAGGCTCTAAAGAATATGCCCAGAGATGGAAGAATGTTGCCACCCAGGTCCAGCCTCCCCTCACAGAAAAAGAGACTGTGACTATGTTTCTTAGTACACTCCAGGCACCATATTATAATAGAATGATTGGGAATGTTACGAAGAATTTTGCTGATATGGTGGCCTTCGGAGAGATTATTGAGAATGCAATTAAGAGGGGCAAGATCAAGATAGGTGACATGGTTGATAACAGACTTGAAAGGATGGATGAAGAAGTGCAAGCTGCGACATTTGAGGAACAATTTCCCAAAAATTCCATTCCACATAATCCTTATTTGTCTCACCTATCATATGGTCCAACCTTGAATAATGCCTCTTATGATTCTTATCCTTTCTTACCAATCCCGCAACCAGGATTTCCAACAAACTCTTGTTCTCCAACGATTTTTCATGCACCTATCTTCATGCCTAGGCCAGTAGCTCAACCTCTTCAACAATCAACAAACAACAGAAAAAGATCGAGAAGCAATCAAGGAAAAATCTCAATTCCAATCTCCGATCTTTTGCCCTTTTTGATAAAAAACCAATATTTGGCCCCTATACCTTTGAGAACAGCACCAAACCCGCTGGCCAAGAGCTATGATCCGAACGGCAGATGTGACTATCACATGGGGGCAATTGGGCATGCAACAGAAAAATACAGACAGTTGAAGGAAAGGATTGAAGAGCTCATCCATGGTGGAATCTTAACTCAAGAAATTATGGAACAGTGGAAGTTCACTTTGGTGTAAAATCATGGCATTTTGGCATATCAATCTGGAGGAAAACGGAGATTTTGAGATTTTGAAATCTGTATTTTGTCGGAAAAATGTTTGTCGTTCTCGTTGGCCTAGGTGACAATTGTATGAGCACAACTTTTTGCATAATTTATTTTCCAGTGGCATATGACAAGAATGTTTCTTTTCTTCACAATAATGATAAATGATTATAAGAAAATCGGTGATTACGGTCAAAGATGAACGTCTTAAATCATTTTTGGATCATGTCTCCATAAAATCTAAGGCAGTCGAGAGCTAAAAAGCTAAATTGGGGCATAAAATTTTGAAAGTTATATTTTGTTTTCACTTTGACCATGATAGGGCTTTACTGTTAATGATTTTCAAGAAATAACCGATTTGCAAAACTTTTTGAAATTTTTTGGAAATCAATGACAATCTCGAAGATTTTGGATAATGGCGGTCAAATATGTGGCAAGATCATTTTGAAACACCTTTCCACCTAGATTCTTGTACAAATCTCAAATTCTTCAATCCTGTATTCCCTAGATGCCTTTTGCCCATGTTTGGGGCAAGATAAAAAAAAGAAGAGAGAGAGAAAGAAAAAAAAGAGAACCAAAGTCGAGGATTTTCCCATCAATGTCCATCTGCGTAATACCTCGAGCTGTGCATCACTTGTTTCCTTAAATGACGATGTGGTCTGTGAGGTCAAGCTCTGTCATATTAAAGTGTTGTATTACAAAAAAAAACAACAAAAAAAAGAGAAGAGAAAAAAAGAAGAAAGAAAAATGAAATTGATCGTGACATAATGCAAACATGATATTCAGAGGATTTCAAATGCCAAGGGAAAAACTTATCCTAAGAATTGTTTTTCAATAGAAGTATCTTAATTTGAGATGACAAATGGCCGTCTTTCATATTCCATTCACAAATATAAATATTATCCTGTTGCTACCCTTTTTGAGCCTGATAATTTCTTTCATAATAAACCTCCTCCAAGGATCACCCTCCACACTGGGGGGCATGTGCAGAAAATATCTCTTCAAGGAAAATGAATGATTCAACTTTTGTTTTTGATCAAATAAGATTAACTATTGTTGTGGGACAATTTGGGGCAAATCGTTTTTGAAATCTTAGACATGAATCAATGAAGAAAGAAAAAAAAAGAAGAAAAAGAAAGAGAAAAGAGGAGGGATACATGTGAAAGTACACAAAGAAAGATGCTTCAAAGGATGGATAGGATGTTGAAAAAGAAAAAAAGAGTTAAAAAAAAGAAAAAAAAGGAAGAAAAAGAAAGAAAGAAAAGGAGAAGAAGAAGGAGAAGAGATACATGGAAAATTGGAAAAAGAAAGGTGCTTCGAAGAGTGAAAATGATGGACAACCATAAGAGAAGAAATGATCCTTGGATTGATCACCTTCAAACACATTTTGGGCCTATTTATCCATTCTTTCAGAACCCTGAACCATGGCTTACATTACGTACTTAAAAGTCCATTTTGATCAAATATGGATGCTTGTATCGAAGAGCTCTTCTTTGGAAGATTCTCGCCATTATTTGGTCTAAATGAAATTTGAGTTCTTGAATGCATGGTGGAACAATCAATAAAAAAAAAGAAAACAAAAGAAAGAATGAAGCTCTAGGGTGAAAACCCGAAAAGGGCAGTCTAGAGTGAACAATGAACTTTTCATGCAACCAAGTCAAGCAGTGACATGAACTGAAAATGTGGAAAAAGAATTAACAAGCCTTGAGAGACCCTCGAAATATCCAAAGATTTTGATGTCATTTGATCGCTGACATTTTTTGAAAAAGTTTGAATCTTTCTTCTTGTAAATACTCTCCCTGAACAGGAAAGACCTCAGTCATTTGTATCTTATCCTAGCATTTGTGGAACGCCATTATTCGAGAATTTAAGAGATTGTCAAACCAAGTTGTAAATATTTTGTTTCTCTTCTCATTCAGAATTTTGTTTAAAACAAACAAAAAAAGATGGAGAAAAAGTGGTGATATTTTAAGAAAGCTATTTTAAGCTAAGTAAGGAATCATTGTTTTTTTGTATAAATGGCAAAGTATGCCCCAAACAAAGAGCATCATGGCCACCAAACTTTCAATTGTCTAGTTGAAAAGATCCGAATAGGGTTTATGTCATTCATCTTGAAAAGTAATCACTAATCTTTCGAAAGGATCAGGTATCACTTGTGAAATTTAGATTCATTTCTCCTGGAAAATAGTTATGAGGAAAATTTAGTGCTATTAGTCAAAAGGCTGTGATGAGAATGCAAGAACTCTGCAAAAATGGAAAATAGGAAGGAGCTTTCATGGTCATGTTGGGGGCAAAGAAGATAAAAAAAAAGAAGGCAAATGATGTACCTCTTTGGCAAGATAGGAAAAAGATCTAAAGTTAGAGAATGTACAGGATTGAGTGTCATGCATACATGCATATATACACAATATCATACAGCATCAACATTGAAAGTTTTTGTGCAAAAATTTGAGATTAAAACATGTTTCTCAAGCTGAAGACTCAACATCATTTAATCTAGATTTTAAAGGTTATGCAACCTTTTCCAAGATAAAAAAAAAAGGAAAAAAAAAAGAGAGAAGGAGAAGAGAAAAGAGAAAAAGAAAAAAAAAAGAGAAAGAAAAGAAAAGAGAAAAAGAGAGAAGAGAGAAAGAAAGAGAAAAAAAAGGAAAGAAAAGAGAGAAGAAAGAAGGAGAGAGAGAAAAGAGAAGAAGAGAGAGAAGAGAAAAAGAGAGAGAGAAAAAAGAGAAAGAGAAAAAGAGGGGCAAGTTTGCTCATGATAAAGAAAATTACAAATCCAGTTTTACCAGTGCCATGTTTAATCAAGATTAAAGATTAATTTTCAGAAGATAAGCAAATTTCAAGTCCTCCGGGCACAAATTCAAAAATCAAGTCCTCCAGGCACAAAGTTTAACTCTTCAAGTATAATTCTAAGTCTTCCGGGCAAAATTTCAAATCCAGTTGCAAGTCCTCCGGGCAAAATTTCAAATCCAATTGTAAGTCATCCGGGCACAAATCATAAGACCTCCAGGCACCAAATCTCAAGTCCTCCGGGCAAAAGCATTTAAGTCCTCCGGGCACAAATCTCAAGTCCTTCGGGCACAAATTCTAAGTCCTCCGGGCAAAATTTTTAAAGTTTCAATGCCTCTGCTGTAAGAGGAGCACTTTCCAGAAAAACAAATCACAAGTCCTCCGGGCAAAATTATATTTAAAGTTTCAATGCCTCTACTGCAAGAGGAGCACTTTTCAGAAAAAAAAAATCATAAGTCCTCCGGGCACAAATCTCAAGTCCTCCGGGCAAAATTTTTAAAGTTTCAATGCCTCTGCTGCAAGAGGAGCACTTTCTAGAAAAAGCATTTAAGTCCTCCGGGCACAAATCATAAGTCCTCCGAGCACCAATTCTAAGTCCTTAGGGCACAAATCTCAAGTCCTCAGGGCACAAATTCTAAGTCCTCCGGGCAAAATTTTTAAAGTTTCAATGCCTCTGCTGTAAGAGGAGCACTTTCCAGAAAAAGCATTTAAGTCCTCCGGGCATAATTCTAAGACCTCAGGGCACAAATTCTAAGTCCTCCGGGCACAAATTCTAAGTCCTCCGGGCATAATTCTAAGTCCACCGGGCAACATTCTAAATCCTCCGGGCAAAATTTTTAAATTTAAAGTTCCATCGCCTCTGCTGCAAGAGGAGCACATTTTCAGAAAAAGAATTTAAAGTTTCATCGCCTCTGCTGCAAGAGGAGCACATTTCTAAGAAAAACTTTAAAGTTTCATCGCCTCTGCTGCAAGAGGAGCACATTTCTAAGAAAAACTTTAAAGTTTCATTGCCTCTGTTGCAAGAGGAGCTTTCTCGAAAAAAATAAAAAATAAAAATAATTTTAAAGTTTCATCGCCTCTGTTGCAAGAGGAACGCATTTCAAAAAAAAAAGAAAAGAAGAAAAGAAATTTAAAGTTTCATCGCCTCTTCTGTAAGAGGAGCTTTCTCGAAAAAAAAACAACAAACAAACAACAAAACAAAAAGAAATTTAAAGTTTCATCGCCTCTGTTGCAAGAGGAGCTTTCTCAAAAAAAAAAGAGGAAAGAAAGAAAAAAAAAGAAGAATAGATTAGGTCATAAGCCGAACAAAATTAGTGTCTATTGTCTTTGCTCAATTCCTGATCCTCAGCAATGAGCAAAGAGGGGCAGCTGTTGACACCTAATTTTGTCCTATTTTCTTTGTTATTATTATTACATATATATGTATTTATTTTTATTTTTCTTATTTATATTATTTTTATTATTATCTGTTATTATTATTATTATTATATTATTACTATTTTTATTATTTTTATTTTTATTACTTTTATTATTATTATTATTATTATTATTATTATTATTATTATTATTATTATTATTATTATTGTTTTTATTATTTTTATTTTTATTTTTATTTTTATTTGTTTTTTGTCTAGTCCATCAATCACCACCAGCTCCTGCCACCGGTAGGTCTGCCACAGCCAGCTACTCTGCCAGCCGTCCCATCTCCACCAGCCCGAGACCCCAAGCTTTTCCCTCCAAAAACCCCATCTGCAACCCAAAAAGGAGAAAAAAAAAGAGACCCAAGCTTCAAGCTTGATCCCCGGCCTTCACTCACCAAAGCAACTACCACCATCAGAAACCGGAACTCACCGAGCATCATTCTTTTCGAACCAAAAAACCCATTCACCCTCAATCCTCACCGAACCATCACCCGAGACCACTAACCACCATCACCGAACCAACCCATGTACCGCCCCTACCCAAAGCAACTACCACCACCACCATCGCAACCATCAGTCCCTCAACCTCATAGCAACCTAAACACACCCAAAACAAACCTAACCCTAACCAGAAAACCTAGATCCGAGAGCCAAAAAAAATCAGATCTCGGAACCGAGACCCCCAAAGCTTAGATCTAAGATCTAAGCACCCCTAATACCTGCAAAACACAAAACCAGCAACCACAAACCACAATCAAACCATCCACACCAAAAAAAAAAAACAACAAAAAGGGAAGGAGACCGAGGGTTCGACCTCAGATCTGTTGGGTTGGAGACGTTTTCGAAGAAATCCGAGGTTAGAAACGGAAAGAGGAGGAAGAGAGCTTTCGGAAAGTCGGAGGCTTTTCGGGATTTGGCCACCGGAGCCTGCAGTCGACGGCGACCGGCGGTGGCGTAGGCGGCGGCCGGAAATCGCCCCGGCCGAGAGCTTTGGGGAGCTCTGAAGTTTTTTTTTTTGGTAAAAAAGGGTGAAAATGAATTAGAAAAAAAAGGATAGCTTTTATAAAAAATTTTTGGCGACCCGCGTGCTCGACCCGGATCCGACCCGGAATCCGCGCACCCGACCCGCAGAGCAGGATCCGCGCGTCGCCCCGCGTGTCGACCCGACCCGGTCGCGTCCGACCCGCGCTCCGGCCCATTTCCACGTCAGCCTGCTACACTCCTTGGCCCAGCAGCCAGCCCAAGTTGATTTGGGTATATTTCCTATCATATTATTTATTTGTTATCTTTCTAACATATTTCCACAATAAAAATAAAAAGAAACATTTTTTTATATATGCAAAATTTTCTAGAATTTATAATAATTTTAAGATCAATTAATTTAATAGCATAGAATTAGTTTTAATAATAAACATATGGTTTTAAAAGATATATGATTAAATATATAAAATATATAAATAAATATAGAATATATAATTTTAAAATAAAATAAAATTCTTTTTGGACAATTTACTATGAAAAAAATGTGTCTCAGGAATCATTAAATTTTAATTTCAAAATGAGTAAATATTTTCCCGATGATGGGATGTTATGAAACTCACAAGTAGTGATTTCTTAACTGATCCCTAGGTGAGAAGAGTCGTACTAAATGTTACCAGAGTATTGGGATATTTAGTATGATTTTTCAATAATTTATTTTTTATTAAAAAATAAAAATTAATAAGTTTTAAAAGAAAATAGAAAAAAGAAATTAATAATAAAGTTCGATGATGGGATGTCATGAAACTCACAAGTAGTGATTTCTTGACTAATCCCTAGGTGAGAAGAGTCGTGCTAAATGTTACTAGAGTATTGGGATATTTAGTATGATTTTTCAATAATTTAATTTTTTTATTAAAAATAAAAATAAATAATTTTTTAAAAAAGAAAATAGAAAGAGGAAATTATAATAAAAATTTAATTTAATTAAATATTTGTCCGATGATGGGATGTCATGAAACTCACAAGTAGTGATTTCTTGACTGATCCCTAGGTGAGAAAAGTCGTACTAAATGTTACTAGAGTATTGAGATATTTAATATGATTTTTCAATAATTTGTTTTTATTAAAAATAAAAATAAATAAGTTTTTTAAAAAAAAGAAAATTGAAAAAAAGAAATTAATAATAAAAATTAAATTTAATTAAATATTTTTTCGAGGATGGGATGTCATGAGACTCACAAGTAGTGATTTCTTGACTGATCCCTAGGTGAGAAGAGTTCACTAAGTGTTACCAGAGTATTGGGATACTTAGTGCAATTTTTCAATAATAAGAATTTTTATTTAAAAGAAATAAGGAAATATTTATATAAAAAAATCAAAAAATTCATTTGCATCATTTATTAACTATTTGCATCATATGCATTCATAATAATTTTTGAAATGAGTGTGAATCTTCCGATGATGAGATTCTATAGAACTCACAAGTAGTGATTCTTAAGAAATCTCTAGGTGAGGAAAATTATTCCAAATGTTGCCAGAGTATTGGGATATTTGATCTAATTTTTCAATACAAAAAGGTTCACATTCACTTTTGAAAAATAAAATTTAACTTTTTAAAATAAAACAAAATAAATTTACAAATAAAAAATGATTTTGAATAAAAAGAATGGAATAAAAAGGAATTAATTTTAAATATTAATTCAAGATCATTTTATTAAAACTAAAGGATAACACATGATTACTATGGTACCGTTTTTTAACGAGCGTCGTGGGGGTGCTAATCCTTCCCCATGCGTAACCGTACCCCCGAACCCAAGTTTTGTTTTCGCAGACCAAATTTGTCTTTTTAATAAAACTTAATTCATTTTGAGATTTTGTTAAAAAGATAAAAATTTTTAGGTGGCCAATCACACCTAGACAAAAAAGATTGGTGGCGACTCCTTTTTGTTTCTAAACGTTTTTTTTTCAAAATCGTCGAGCGCGAAGCCGTTACGACAGGGGTTAAAGCTTCTAAATACTATACTTGCATATCAAATTTGTAACTCAGTTTTCAAAGGGATTTTCACTAATTTTTACGCGTTACGTGACAGATTCATGTTTCCATGTTACTGTTGTATGCAAATAAAATATTTTGAATATTGGATATTGGACTGAGAATATTTAGTGAATTTTTATACTTCATGATTTTATGCTTTTAATACTTTATGGACTGACTGAAGATATAATTCATTAAACTAATCTTTGTAAACAATTCTAAAATGATTTATGAATTGTTTTGAAACTATTGGCCCCATAGCTACATGTGGGTACATGCCCTTTGTGTGTGTGAAACCGCCCAGTAAGAATTAGATACCAGGACAAGTAAGGTGTTTTAAAGCATCCTTTTGTACTCAACCTGGTTATTTAACCCTTTATAGTATCTGTTGACACCTAATTTTGTCCCATTTTCTTTGTTATTATTATTACATATATATATGTGTTTTTATTTTTATTATTCGTTTTATTATTATTATTATTATCATTTATGATTATTATTATTAGTTTTATATTATTATTATTATTAGTTTTTATCTTTTTATTTTTATTTTCTTTGTTTCTGTCCAATCAGTCCATCACCCTGTCCCCGCCAGTCCCCTACTTCCCATCCCATCGCCGGCTACCACCACCAGCTACTCCTGCCACGCCCATCCCATCTACACCAGACGATATCGAGACTCCCTCTAGAAAATCCCCTTAATCCTCAGCTCACCGGGGACCTCCAACACCATCCCCAAACACTACCAGAGGCCACCTCTTCTAGCTCGACATCGACAACCAGCATCATCCTCACTGCACCAGACCCATCTTCACTACCCAAACCCCGAACAGAAAACCCGTAACCCGCACTAAACCACCGTGACCCTCACCACCCCCATCACCAGTCGAAAACCCCGACACCCTTAGCCTCACCTTAGCCTTCACTCACTAACCTAAACCATCACCAAGCCACCACCCGAGACCAAACCACCATCACAGAACCCCAAAAAAAAAAAACACTATTACCCCTAAAATCGATCCTGAAAATCCCAAACCCTAGATCTGAAAATCGACTCCCGGATACCTGCAAAACACAGAACCAGCAACAACGAGCCACAACCAAACCATCAACCAAAAAAAAAAAAGAAAAAAAACAACAAAGAGGGGAAGGGTTTCGGTTTGTCAGATCCGGCGGCTTAGGGGAACTTTCCGGAAAAAGGAAGGTCGTATTTGGTTCGACGGGAGTAAGAGCTTTCGAAAAATCGAAAGCTTTTCGCATTTGGCCGCCGACGAACGGCGGCCGGCGGTGGCTAGCGGCGACCGGAGGCGGCCCCAGCGGCGGCCGGGAATCGCCCCGGCAGAGAGCCTCTAAGGCTCTGGGTGTTTTTTGTTGAGAAAATAGGAAAAATGAAAGAAAAAAAAAAGAGCAAGGCTTTTATAGCCTAAAAAAAAAAGGGCACTGAGGACCCGCGCGTGTACCCGGGATCCGACCCGGGACCCGCCCGCCCGACCCGCACCAGAGGAAGAAGATCCGCTCGCCGATCCAGCATCCGACCCGGCTCGTTTGGCGACCAGATCCGCGACTGACCCAACAAATTGGGCCCACTCCAAGTTACTTTTGGGCTGTTTTTGGCAGATTTCTCCTTGGGCCCAAGCCCAAATCCATTTTGGTAATTTTTCTTATTTTATTTATTTGGTATTTATTTGTTTTGTTAAAAAAAATATATATATAATAAATACATATATATATATATAAAATAAAATTAATTAAAATTTTTTATTATTATGTGTGCTCTTAATATATTTTCATGATAAACAAAAATAAAAATAATAGAAATAAATGTTTTTATCTAAATAAAGAAAAATAAATAATAAAATTAAATTTTAATTGAATGATTTTTCCGATGATGGGATGTCATGAGACTCACAAGTAGTGATTTCTTGACTGATCCCTAGGTGAGAAGAGTTGTACTAAATATTACCAGAGTATTGGGATATTTAGTATGATTTTTCAATAATTTATTTTTTATTAAAAATAAAAATAAATAATTTTTTTAAAGGAAAATAAAAAAGAAATCAATAATAAAATTTAAATTTAAATGAAATTCTTCCGAAGATGGGATGTCATGAGACTCACAAGTAGTGATTTCTTGACTGATCCCTAGGTGAGAGGAATTAGCTAAATGTTACCAGAGGATTGGGATATTTAGTTAAATTTCTCAATATTAAGAATTTCATTAATAAAAATCAAAATAAAAAATTCTTTTCATAATTCCATATGCATCATAAAACATATGTTAGCATCATATGCATAAATAAAAAAAATAATAAATGGAATTCTTCCGAAGATGGGATGTCATGAGACTCACAAGTAGTGATTTCTTGACTGATCCCTAGGTGAGAAGAGTTGTACTAAATATTACCAGAGTATTGGGATATTTAGTATGATTTTTCAATAATTTATTTTTTATTAAAAATAAAAATAAATAAGTTTTTTAAAGGAAAATAAAAAAGAAATCAATAATAAAATTTAAATTTAAATGAAATTCTTCCGAAGATGGGATGTCATGAGACTCACAAGTAGTGATTTCTTGACTGATCCCTAGGTGAGAGGAATTAGCTAAATGTTACCAGAGGATTGGGATATTTAGTTAAATTTCTCAATATTAAGAATTTCATTTATAAAAATCAAAATAAAAAATTCTTTTCATAATTCCATATGCATCATAAAACATATGTTAGCATCATATGCATAAATAAAAAAAATAATAAATGGAATTCTTCCGAAGATGGGATGTCATGAGACTCACAAGTAGTGATTTCTTGACTGATCCCTAGGTGAAAGGAATTAGCTAAATGTTACCAGAGGATTGGGATATTTAGCCAAATTTCTTAATATCAAGAGTTTCATCAACGAAATCAAAATAAATAAAATTTCCTTTAAGTATCATATGCTTCACGCATCTTTATCCATACTACATGTATACGATTAATTATAAAATAGCGTGAGCACCACCGAGGATGGGATGTCATGAGACTCACAAGTAGTGATTTCTTGACTGATCCCTAGGTGAGAGGGATTATTTCAAATGTTACCAGAGGATTGGGATATTTGATCTAATTTTTCAATAAACGGTGTTCATGTTGATTTTCATAATGGATCCCATTATAACAACAATTTTTCAAGCAAATACGCTAATTTTTCATATAATCAAAAGCCAAGACTATCTTCTTAAAATCCAAGGATAACACATGATTATTATGGTACCGTTTTTAACGGGCGTCGTGGGGGTGCTAATCCTTCCCCACACATAACCGTACCCCCGAACCCAAATTTTGTTTTCGCAGACCAGAAATTTGTCTTTTTGATAAAACTTAATAAATTTTGAGATTTTGTTAAAAAGATAAATATTTTTAGGTGGCCAATCACACCTAGTCAAAAAAGATTGGTGGCGACTCCATTTGTTTTTTAAAATAATTTTCATAATCGTCGAGCGCGAAGCCGTTACGATAGCTTGGCGACTCCACTGGGGACGCTTTTTGAGGGTCAAGCCATTCATTAATCATGTGTTATCCAAAGTTTTAATTTAATAGTCTTGAATGATATTTAAACTTAATTCACTTGGATTTTGAAAATAATGTTGTTTGCATTTTGCTTTCTTATGTTATTTATTTTATGTTTTATACTTGTACATACTTGTTGTTAATAAATTGTTGAGGCATTTAGGATAGAGAAAATAATTTAATTTGAGTCTGACGTGTTCCCTCATACACACACTTGCACTTGCATTTGCATAACATGAGCTCTATACCCGGGTTCAGTCCTTCTTAGGAGGGAGTAGAGTACCTTTGCTCTCGTGAGGTAATCACCTCCGCAATGGCAATCGAAATACTCCCACTCAAATTAAATCTTACTAGTCCAGTTGGATGACAGTAGGGTATAATTTGGGAACCTTTTGACCTTTTAGAGACCTAAACCAGCATGTAAAAGGCCCTAAGAAGCCGATCCTAGCTAGAGACATGTCTGATTTTTGTAGAGATTATCCCGAAATTAGGACACGAGGGAAGTTTTACTACCTTTTTTCATATCATAACTCTATTGATTTTTCAAATTCATGCTCTCATAAAATCAAAAGATATTTGTCTTCAAATAAAATTTCACAATTTTACAATTTTGAAGAATGAAACAAAGATTTATTCGATTTTTCTTCTTTGTCTAAAAAAAAAAAAACATGAAAAGAATTCATTCATTGAACTTAAGTAAGAGAAAATTTTGATTCTTTTATTCTTAAATTTTAGCATAGCATACCTCATTACATTAATGCATTCACATCATATAATAAGGAGGGCATTTGTCTTTTTAGGTTAAAGGAGGCCAAAAAAAAACATGGGAGATCAATTAGAAGCTAGACTTACTGCTTTGGAGAATAATCAAGAGGAGTTTGGACATGATATACGAGAGATAAAAGGAAAGCTAGCTAAGATAATGAAGATGCTTGAAAGCTTTGGAAAGAATAAAGTGGTCCATCCTCAAGGGTCATCGTCACTTCCAAGACAACTACATGTTGAATCATCAGCAAGTGGAGACCAATCGACTTTGCATGAAATGGCTTGCCAGGGACACTCCGATGCTCTCAACTGTCCAGACGATGATCCCGTGGTAGAAAAGGCTATGAAAAGGGTAGAAAAAGTAATGGATGAACTTAAGGGCCTTACAACTAAAGCAGAACCTTATGGCCTCAAACAATCCATACCAAGTAGGCCATTACAAAACCCTAACCTTCATCCTAATTCTTTTCAACCACCTATCCAAGCACTCCAAACAGGACCTCTTACTTTTGTTCGACCTCCACGAGTTGGTCCACGGCCAAACTTTTATCCTCGACCTACTTTTCGACCACATGTTCAAGCTTTTGGAACAGGATCTCCTAGTCTCGCCCAACCTCTACATACCTGTTCGTCTGTGAACCCATATGCTCATGCCAATTCTATTCGACCGCCTTTTCAGCAAATCCCTAACACCCTAGCTTTTGCGCCACCAGCTGCTCAAGTTAAAACTCAAGCTATTGGCCAAAAACAATCCAAGAAAATGAAGCGCACGCAGCTTGACCCTTTACTCATAACATATGGCAAACTTTTTTCCTATCTACTTGAAAGGCACCTTATTGCCCCTGTGTTCTTAAAACCCTTGGAGCCTCTGTACCCAATATGGTACAACGCAAATGCAAAATGTGAGTATCACGCAGGAAATATTGGGCATTCCATCGAAGATTGTAAGGCTTTCATGTATAAGGTGAAGGGATTGATTGACACAAAAGTGCTCGATATAGGGGAAGTGGTCAGCCAGGAATTTGCAATGCTTGATTAGAGTTTAGAGGATGAAAAAGCAGCTGTTGTTGTGAAATTTCTTTTTGAAAGACTTTGAATGTAAGGGGCATTAGAATAGTAGAGAGTCTAGTAAGGAACTTTTTGAATCTTGTAACAATTCCTTTATGAACACAATTCCTTTATGAATATGAATGTTACAAGGTTTTATTTAAGTTTGCATCCACTTCATTCATATGTGCATAATATGATTTTGATCAAACCAAATAAATGGTCAAACAATAATTTTCAGTTGGTATACAATTTGTGACACTATGAAATAATAAGAAGGTTGAAATTTTTCAGATTCACAATTCAATACAGTAAAAGCTTCATATATGCATGGCAAGCATGACATTTAATTCAGGGTTATGTTGGGTTAGGTTAGGTGTCAAGTAGCTTGATCATTGAAAAGCTCCAGAGATAGTTTTGGGACATGGAAGAGACAGAAATTAGTCGAATGGAAAGGATGGAAAAAGCTCAACAAGAGATGAGAGAGCAATTGTCACAGATGGCAGGTTTGTGGGAAAAGCTGAACAATGGAAAAATGGGAGAATTAGCTACTCAAGAGGGACACTGGTTACGAAATGCTGAAAATTCTTTTTGTCCAATTAACAACGGCTCACGAGAAACCCAATCATCTCAAGAGCCACAACTAATGCCCACCGAGGGTTATGTGTACCCTAATATGCCGTCTGTAGTCAACCCTAGTCATTTTCAAGTGCACGCAACTCCCACCATGAACCCCCTCAAACCAGTCAGCGTTGCCAATCTGCATAGTCACAAAGAGCAAGGGATGCCACAAGTGGAAGGAGGCTCAAGTTCCCGACAAAAGATAGAGCTTATAGAAGAAAGACTTCGAATTGTTGAAGGAATGGATTTCCATGGATCTTTAGATGCTGCCGGATTATGCTTAGTACCTGGTGTGGTCATTCCTTTAAAGTTTAAACCTCCAGAATTCGAGAAATATGATGGGACCACTTGTCCAAAGGCCCATATCACTATGTACTGTAGAAAGATGGCAGTACATGTGCATGATGACAAGCTGTTGATCCATGTTTTCCAAGACAGCCTTAAAGGATCTGCTACTAGGTGGTATACACAACTGGGCAGGGGTGATATTCACTCATGGGAAGATTTGGCAAGAGCATTCGTCGCCCAATATAAGCATATTGTGGATTCGGCCCCAGATCGTTTATTTTTACAAACCATGGAGAAGAAAGCTACTGAAGGCTTTAGAGAATATGCCCAGAGATGGAAGAATGTTGCCACTCAAGTCCAGCCTCCCCTCACAGAAAAAGAGATTGCAACTCTGTTTCTTAGTACCCTTCAGGCACCGTATTATGATAGGATGATTGGGAATGTTACTAAGAATTTTGTCGACATGGTAGCCTCTGGAGAGATGATCGAGAATGCAATTAAGAGGGGCAAGATCAAGATAGACGACATGGCTGATAATAGACTTGAAAGAACGGAAGAAGAAGTGCAAGCTGCGACATTTGAGGGACAAATTCCCATAAATTCCATTCCATATAATCCCTATTTGTCTCACCCATCATACCGTCCAACTTTGAGCAGTGTCCCCTATGTTCCTTATCTTTATTCACCAATCCCGCAACCAGAATTCCAAGCAAACCCTTACCTTTCAACGGTTGCTCGTGCGCCTATCTTCATGCCTAAGCCAGTAGCTCAACCTCCCCAACCATCAATAAACAACAGAAAAAGATCGAGAAGCAACCAAGGAAAAATTCCGATTCCAATCTCCGATCTTTTGCCCTTTTTGATAAAAAACCAATACTTGGCCCCTATACCTTTGAGAACAGCACCGAACCCATTGGCCAAGAGCTATGACCCGAACAGCAAATGTGACTATCACATGGGGGCAATTGGGCATGCAACAGAAAAATGCAGACAGTTGAAGGAAAGGATTGAATAGCTCATCAATGGTGAAATCTTGACTCAAGAACTCATGGAACAGTGGAAGTCCACTTTGGTGTAGAGTTATGGCATTTTGGGCAGACCAATCTGGAGGGAAAGAAAAAGAGATTGAGAGATTTTGAAGACTGTACGTTGTTGGAAAATGCTTGTCATTTCTATTGGCCTAGGTGACAATTGTATGAGCACAACTTTTTGCATGAATTATTTTTCCAGTGGCATATGACAAGAATGTTTCTTTTCTTCACAATGATGATATATGGTTCCAAGAAAATTGGTGATTACTGTCAAAGATGAATGTATTGAATCATTCTTGGATCACATCTCAATAAAATCTAAGTCAGTCGAGAGCCAAAAAGCTAAATTGGGGCATAAATTTTTGAAAGTTCGACTTTGTTTTCACTTTGACCATGATAGGGCTTTACTGTTAATGATTTTCAAGAAATAATCGATTTACAAAACTTTTTGAGAATTTTTTTGGAAATCAATGACAATCTCTAAATGTTCTTGATATTGGTAATTTTACACTTGACAAGATCATTTTGAAATACTTTTCCACCTAAATTCTTGTACAAATCCCAAACTCTTCAATCTTGTACTCCCAAGATGCCTTTCGACCATGATCTGGAGCAAAAAAAAAAAAAGAAGGTTGAGGTTTTTTTTTTTTCACTGTTACACATCGTCTTTTTCCTCAAATGACGATGTGGTGTGTGAGGTCAAGCTCTGTCATATTAAAGTGTTGCATTACAAGAAAAAAGAAAGAAAAAAAAAGAAAAAAGAAGAAAAGAAAGGAAAAAAGGAGAAGAGAAAAATGAAATTGACTGTGACATCATGCAAACATGATATTCAGAGGATTTCGAATGCCAAAAGAAAAACTTGTCCTAAGAATTGCTTTTCAATGGAAGCATCTTAATTTGAGATGACGAATGGCCGTCTTTCATATTCCATTCTCAAATATAAACGTTATCCTATTGCTGCCCCTTTTGAGCCTTATAATTTCTTTCATAATAAACCTCCTCCAAGGATCACCCTCCACACTGGGGGGCATGTGCAGAAAGTATCTTTTCGAAGAAAATAAATGATTAAGCTTTTGTTTTTGATCAAATAAGATTTACTATGTGGGATAATTTGGGGGCAAATTAGATTTGAAAATTTGGACATGAATCAATGAAAAATGAAAAATGAAAAAATCATGAAAAAAGAAAGAGAAAGAAAAAAAAACAAAACAAAAAAAAAAGAAAGAGGAAGAGATACATGGAAAAGTATAAAGAGAAAGATGCTTCGAAGAAGGAAATTGATAGACATCCATATCAGAAGAAATGATCCTTGGATTGATCACCTTCAAACACATTTTGGGCCTGTTTATCTATTCTTTCAGAACCCTGAACCATGGCCTACATTACGTACTTAAAAGTCCGTTTTGATCAAGTAAGGATGTTTGTATCGAAGAGCTCTTCTTTGGAAGATTCTCCCAATTTTTTGGCTTGAATGAAATTTGAATTCTTGAACGCATGGTAGAACAATCAATCATTTCAAAAAAAAAGAAAAAAAAAGAAAAGAAAACAAAAGAAAGAATGAGGCTCTAGGGTGAAAACCCGAAAAGGGCAGTCTAGAGCGAACAATGAACTTTTCATGCAACCAAGTCAAGCAGTGACATGAATTGAAAATGTGGAAAAAGAATTAACAAGCCTTGAGAAATCCTCGAGATATCCAAAGATTTTGATGTCACTTGATTAACCGACATTTTTTGAAAAAGTTTGAACCTTTCTTCTTGTACATACCCTTCCTAAAATAGAAAAGCCTTCAGTCATTCATGCCCGATCTTGGCATTTGTAGGACGTCATTATTTGAGAATTTAAGAGATTGTCAAACCAAATTGAAAATATTTTGTTTCTTTTCTCATTCAAAATTTTGTTCAAAAAAGAAGGGAAGAAAAACGATGGTATTTTAAGAAAACCATTTTGAGCCAAGAAAGAAACCATTGTTTTTGGATAAGTGGCAAAGTATTCCCCAAACAAAACACCTGGTGCATCAAACTTTTAATTGTCCAGTTGAAGAGATTCGAGTAGGATTTATTTCACTCATCTTGAAAAGTAATCACTAATATTTTGAAAGAATGAAATATCGCTTGTGAAATTTAGATTCAATTCCCTCCTGGAAAATAGTTATGAGAAAATGTTCAGTGCTTTTCGTCAAAAGGCTATGATGAGCACAAGAAATCTGCAAAAATAAGAAACAGAAAGGAGCTTTCATGATCATGTTGGGGGCAAAGGAGACAAAAAAGGCAAATGATGTGCCTCTTGGGCAAGATAGGGAAGAGTTTTGAAGTCATAGAATGTACAGGATTGAGTGTCATGCATACATGCATACATACACAATATCATACAGCATCAACATTGAAAGTTTTTGTGTAAAATTTTGAGATTAAAACATGTTTCTCAAGCTGAAGACTTAACATCATTTAATCTAGATTTCAAAGGTTATGCAACCTTTTCCAAGATTAAAAAAAAAAAAGAGAAGGAGAAGAGAAAAGAGAAGAGAAAAAAAAGAAGAGAAAAGAAAAGAGAAAGAAAGAAGAGAGAAGAAAAAGAGAAGAAAAGAAAGAAAAGAGAAGAAAGAAGGAGAGAGAGAAAAGAGAAAAAAAAAGAGAAAAAGAAAAAAGAGAAGGGCAAGTTTGCTCATGATAAAGAAAATTTCAAATCTAGTTTTACCAGTGCAATGTTTAATCAAGATTAAAGTTTGATTTTCAGAAGATAAGCAAATTTCAAGTCCTCCGGGCACCAATTCTAAGTCCTCCGGGCAAAATTTGAAAGTGTCAATGCCTCTGCTGCAAGAGGAGCACTTTTCAGAAAAGGAATTTAAGTCCTCCGGGCACAAATCATAAGTCCTCCGGGCAAAAATTTTAAAGTTTCATTGCCTCTGCTGCAAGAGGAGCACTTTTCAGAAAAGGAATTTAAGTCCTCCGGGCACAAACCTCAAGTCCTCCGGGCACAAATCTCAAGCAAAATCTCAAGTCCTCCGGGCAAAATTTTAAAGTTTCATCGCCTCTGCTGCAAGAGGAGCACTTTTCAGAAAAGGAATTTAAGTCCTCCGGGCACCAATTCTAAGTCCTCCGGGCAAAATTTGAAAGTGTCAATGCCTCTGCTGCAAGAGGAGCACTTTTCAGAAAAGGAATTTAAGTCCTCCGGGCACCAATTCTAAGTCCTCCGGGCAAAATTTGAAAGTGTCAATGCCTCTGCTGCAAGAGGAGCACTTTTCAGAAAAGGAATTTAAGTCCTCCGGGCACAAATCATAAGTCCTCCGGGCAAAAATTTTAAAGTTTCATTGCCTCTGCTGCAAGAGGAGCACTTTTCAGAAAAGGAATTTAAGTCCTCCGGGCAAAATTTGAAAGTGTCAATGCCTCTGCTGCAAGAGGAGCACTTTTCAGAAAAGGAATTTAAGTCCTCCGGGCACAAATCATAAGTCCTCCGGGCAAAAATTTTAAAGTTTCATTGCCTCTGCTGCAAGAGGAGCACTTTTCAGAAAAGGAATTTAAGTCCTCCGGGCACAAACCTCAAGTCCTCCGGGCACAAATCTCAAGCAAAATCTCAAGTCCTCCGGGCAAAATTTTAAAGTTTCATCGCCTCTGTTGCAAGAGGAGCACTTTTCAGAAAAGGAATTTAAGTCCTCCGGGCACAAATCATAAGTCCTCCGGGCACCAATTCTAAGTCCTCCGGGCAAAATTTGAAAGTGTCAATGCCTCTGCTGCAAGAGGAGCACTTTTCAGAAAAGGAATTTAAGTCCTCCGGGCACCAATTCTAAGTCCTCTGGGCAAAATTTGAAAGTGTCAATGCCTCTGCTGCAAGAGGAGCACTTTTCAGAAAAGGAATTTAAGTCCTCCGGGCACAAATCATAAGTCCTCCGGGCAAAAATTTTAAAGTTTCATTGCCTCTGCTGCAAGAGGAGCACTTTTCAGAAAAGGAATTTAAGTCCTCTGGGCACAAATCATAAGTCCTCCGGACACCAATTCTAAGTCCTCCGGGCATAAATCATAAGTCCTCCAGGCACCAATTCTAAGTCCTCCGGGCAAAAATTTTAAAGTTTCATCGCCTCTGCTGCAAGAGGAGCACATTTTCAGAAAAAAAATTTTAAAGTTTCATTGCCTCTGCTGCAAGAGGAGCTTTCTCAAAAAAAAAAAAAGAAAAAAAAAACAAAATAAACAAAATAAAAAGAAATTTAAAGTTTCATCGCCTCTGTTGCAAGAGGAACGCATTTCAAAAAAAAAAAAGAGAAAAACTTTAAAGTTTCACTGCCTCTGCTGCAAGAAGAGTGCACACGAAAAAAGAAAGAAAGAAAAAAAAAGGGAAGAAAAAGATTCATAAGCCGGACAAAATTATTGTCAATTGTCTTTGCTCTATTCCTGATCCTCAGCAATAAGCAAAGAGGGGCAGCTGTTGACACCTAATTTTGTCCCATTTTCTTTGTTATTATTATTACATATATATATATATATATATGTGTTTTTATTTTTATTATTCGTTTTATTATTATTATTATTATCATTTATGATTATTATTATTAGTTTTATATTATTATTATTATTAGTTTTTAGTTTTTATCTTTTTATTTTTATTTTCTTTGTTTCTGTCCAATCAGTCCATCACCCTGTCCCCGCCAGTCCCCTACTTCCCATCCCATCGCCGGCTACCACCACCAGCTACTCCTGCCACGCCCATCCCATCTACACCAGACGATATCGAGACTCCCTCTAGAAAATCCCCTTAATCCTCAGCTCACCGGGGACCTCCAACACCATCCCCAAACACTACCAGAGGCCACCTCTTCTAGCTCAACATCAACAACCAGCATCATCCTCACTGCACCAGACCCATCTTCACTACCCAAACCCCGAACAGAAAACCCGTAACCCGCACTAAACCACCGTGACCCTCACCACCCCCATCACCAGTCGAAAACCCCGACACCCTTAGCCTCACCTTAGCCTTCACTCACTAACCTAAACCATCACCAAGCCACCACCCGAGACCAAACCACCATCACAGAACCCCAAAAAAAAAAACACTACTACCCCTAAAATCGATCCTGAAAATCCCAAACCCTAGATCTGAAAATCGACTCCCGGATACCTGCAAAACACAGAACCAGCAACAACGAGCCACAACCAAACCATCAACCAAAAAAGAAAAAAAACAACAAGGAAGGGTTTCGGTTTGTCAGATCCGGCGGCTTAGGGGAACTTTCCGGAAAAA
Source organism: Heritiera fomes (assembly GCA_032173925.1). NCBI lineage: Eukaryota > Viridiplantae > Streptophyta > Magnoliopsida > Malvales > Malvaceae > Heritiera > Heritiera fomes. The sequence goes on along the minus strand of JAPDPM010000015.1, from coordinate 10,749,637 downwards.
GGAAGGCCGTATTTGGTTCGACGGGAGCAAGAGCTTTCGAAAAATCGAAAGCTTTTCGCATTTGGCCGCCGACGAACGGCGGCCGGCGGTGGCTAGCGGCGACCGGAGGCGACCCCAGCGGCGGCCGGGAATCGCCCCGGCAGAGAGCCTCTAAGGCTCTGGGTGTTTTTTGTTGAGAAAATAGGAAAAATGAAAGAAAAAAAAAAGAGCAAGGCTTTTATAGCCTAAAAAAAAAAGGGCACTGAGGACCCGCGCGTGTACCCGGGATCCGACCCGGGACCCGCCCGCCCGACCCGCACCAGAGGAAGAAGATCCGCTCGCCGATCCAACATCCGACCCGGCTCGTTTGGCGACCAGATCCGCGGCTGACCCAACAAATTGGGCCCACTCCAAGTTACTTTTGGGCTGTTTTTGGCAGATTTCTCCTTGGGCCCAAGCCCAAATCCATTTTGGTAATTTTTCTTATTTTATTTATTTGGTATTTATTTGTTTTGTTAAAAAATATATATATATAATAAATACATATATATATATATATATAAAATAAAATTAATTAAAATTTTTTATTATTATGTGTGCTCTTAATATATTTTCATGATAAACAAAAATAAAAATAATAGAAATAAATGTTTTTATCTAAATAAAGAAAAATAAATAATAAAATTAAATTTTAATTGAATGATTTTTCCGATGATGGGATGTCATGAGACTCACAAGTAGTGATTTCTTGACTGATCCCTAGGTGAGAAGAGTTGTACTAAATATTACCAGAGTATTGGGATATTTAGTATGATTTTTCAATAATTTATTTTTTATTAAAAATAAAAATAAATAATTTTTTTAAAGGAAAATAAAAAAGAAATCAATAATAAAATTTAAATTTAAATGAAATTCTTCCGAAGATGGGATGTCATGAGACTCACAAGTAGTGATTTCTTGACTGATCCCTAGGTGAGAGGAATTAGCTAAATGTTACCAGAGGATTGGGATATTTAGTTAAATTTCTCAATATTAAGAATTTCATTTATAAAAATCAAAATAAAAAAATTCTTTTCATAATTCCATATGCATCATAAAACATATGTTAGCATCATATGCATAAATAAAAAAAATAATAAATGGAATTCTTCCGAAGATGGGATGTCATGAGACTCACAAGTAGTGATTTCTTGACTGATCCCTAGGTGAGAGGAATTAGCTAAATGTTACCAGAGGATTGGGATATTTAGCCAAATTTCTTAATATCAAGAGTTTCATCAACGAAATCAAAATAAATAAAATTTCCTTTAAGTATCATATGCATCACGCATCTTTATCCATACTACATGTATACGATTAATTATAAAATAGCGTGAGCACCACCGAGGATGGGATGTCATGAGACTCACAAGTAGTGATTTCTTGACTGATCCCTAGGTGAGAGGGATTATTTCAAATGTTACCAGAGGATTGGGATATTTGATCTAATTTTTCAATAAACGGTGTTCATGTTGATTTTCATAATGGATCCCATTATAACAACAATTTTTCAAGCAAATACGCTAATTTTTCATATAATCAAAAGCCAAGACTATCTTCTTAAAATCCAAGGATAACACATGATTATTATGGTACCGTTTTTAACGGGCGTCGTGGGGGTGCTAATCCTTCCCCACACGTAACCGTACCCCCGAACCCAAATTTTGTTTTCGCAGACCAGAAATTTGTCTTTTTGATAAAACTTAATAAATTTTGAGATTTTGTTAAAAAGATAAATATTTTTAGGTGGCCAATCACACCTAGTAAAAAAAGATTGGTGGCGACTCCATTTGTTTTTTAAAATAATTTTCATAATCGTCGAGCGCGAAGCCGTTACGACAGTATCTTTTCCGATATCGTGTCCAAATGATTGAGGTTTTCTGTGTGAAAGAGCATGTTTTAGGATACTTGCATATAGTTATGCGTAGTATCAGCTCTTGTATCTATATTTCTTACTGGGAGTGAGCTCACCCCCTTATTTTCCCTGTTGATCATCTGCATTAATTTACTTTATTTGCTCGAGAGAATCTCTCTTTTGGTATCCTTAAGGCGGCTACTTACTTCCCGTTGAGGTATACAAGTCTATCTTTATATGTTCAAACTGTTTATATACAATACTATTTGGTTTGTAAATACTTATTTGGGATGCAAACTGAATGTAAGTATTGAATATGAATTTGAATTAGTGTAGATGTTCATATAAGTTTTAAATCGAAACTGTGAATCCTAGGTTACGTACAGATAAATGACTATGCCTAATCATTAAAATGTGTGTGCGGACATTGCTGATAGCCCAACAAATGAAATTGAATGTGAGTGAATATAAGAGAATAGTATGAATATTTGGAAATCAGTCCGTGACATCATATCAATAATATATTATTATTATTATTATTAGAATAATATTAGATCTTTAAATTAAATATGAAATTAATTTTTTATATATCAGAATTTTCTAAAATTTCTAAATATCGATTATTAAGGATAAGCCAATTAATTGATATTCTTTTAATTTGTACTACTTAACATTCTAATTGAAAATCGAGTCTAGTGTTTATGATTAGATATAATCTAATTATGTTGCTATTTAATTTATGCCCAAAAAAAACAAAATATAGGATAATTCTTGAAAATATAAAATGCTATTAAAAATTGTTATATTATGACTAAAAAATATAATAAAATAAAATATAAATTTGTTGGACTAAGTGGCTAAGTGTCCACTGATCCAATAGATTATTGATTTAAGAGTAGAAAGTTATTTATTTAAATGTTTATAGGGACTAAATTTCAAAATTTAACATAGTACAAGGATTTAATTTTAAAATTTAACATAAGACAAGAACTATCCATACCTTAAATCACTTTCTTAGTCGAACCAAAATGCCACGTCAACATGGTCAACGACGCGTCCACATGGTCAACAGTCACGTGTACACCTTTAACCGAGGTTACTGGAATCAACAAACGACGGGATTCAAATTATCAAATTAAATTAGTAAGAAGACTAAATTTTTTTAAATAATACTATGGGGGTTAAATTTCAAATTTTAATAGAGTACAGAGACTATCCGCATAATTTGACCCAATTTTAATAGGTGGTTACGCTACTGCCATATCCACATCCATGTATTATTTGATGAGTTTTTTATGATAACCTAAAAGCTTTTAGCATCTACCAATAAGTAGTTGGAAGAAATGGAAGTGGACTTTTTTCCCAAACATTTAGACATGGTTTGAATTTTGAAATTACCTCCGTTGCGAGGGTTTTACCATTTACCACTTCCAACTCGAAAAAAAAATTAATCTCATACCATAAAACGAATAAAGATACTTGTGGTTAAAAAAAAAGCTTTCAGCATCTCATCCGACCTCGATTTGTCCCTCCAGCACCTCCCACAAAAGTCTTCTCAAAATTGGGAAACCTTTCCAGCCTCAGGGGTTTTAATCAGTTTCTTCCAAATTGTGGTATCTCGAACTGTTTAATTATACCATGAAAGGGTTTTAATCAGTTTCTTCCAAATTGTGGTATCTCGAACTGTTTAATTATACCATGAAATTTTCAGATTCAGGTCAATTCATGCGGTAGGTTTCTTTATATTCCACACCACAACCTTTTGTGTTTAAAGTCGACTTCAATTATGAGTTTATTGCAAATCTTGTGGGCGTCAATCCTGAAATTGGTATATCATAATGTGAATATGATATAGAAATTAAAACATATGATCATCAGGATGACGCCATGAAACGAATGCCTGATGGAAGAAAAATCATCCTTTCTAACAGGTAAAGTCAAGGAAAGCACATTTGGAGTTCCGAATTTATATAGGTTTTATTTTATTCTCTAGTTTTTAAATTATTTCATGATAACTCCAAATATTTTTTTTCTTACATAATCCAAACATTTTAAAAGTCTCTTCTCTTATCAATTTTTGAATTAAAATAAAAGAGAATTACAAATTAAAGAAATGAATTTAAAATTATTACTTTTTGGTACCATACTAAAATTTATTTATTAAAAAGAAGAAATTAAAAATTTTAAGAATGAAACAGAAGTATTTGATTTTAAAATTTTAACTTAAATTTAAGGGTGAAAGTAACACTTTAGTTTTCTTATGAATAATAAAAAAAGTTTATTTACCCTATATTTATAAATTTTGACAAAAAAAGTAAATCCTATTAAAATAAAAATAGAATTTTAAAAAAATAAAACCATAATCAACGTAAATTATTATTAGTGTAATTTGAAACTCTGAATTTATGTTAACACAATTAACTTATTTACTACTAAAATTACTACTATAATTTTTGAAGAAATACTTTATTAGAAGTATATTTATTGATGTACGAAAATATTTATTAGAAAGGAAATAAATTTTTAAAAATTATTAAAAAAAATAAATATCATTTATTTTTTTGATTTTAAGTTGAATTTTTAATATCAGAAACAAAAATATACATTCATTTCCTTCTAAGAAATTTTAAAGATGTTATTTTTATAATAAATACATTTTCGTATATGATAGTGAGTAATATTTTTTATTTCTCTTACTTTTATGCAAAACTTGATGTGCAAATCATATAAAAAAATGTTTGAAATTATTATGGAACAATAAGGATAAAATCGAAACTCATATAAAAAATTTTGGACTGCAAATGCACGTTAGCTTTCTTTACACTTAGAAACTAATCAAAACATATATAGCTAGCTAGTAAATTTAGCTATGGAAGAAACTTGGTGCAACATCTGAGCATTTGATTAAGTGATTGATGATTTTTGTTTTTCAAAATTAAATTCCTTTTTCTACAATTCCATAAAGCAAGAATTGAACTTCATGAATTATGGGAATGACAGGGGCAAGATTAATTATGGCTACCTGCATATTTCACCGTCCACACCATAGTTACATGTTCATATTATAAATAGAGCTTTCACCTACCAAACAATGCATTTTCCAAATTCCAACTATTCAAACAAAGATATTCAGAATTTGGTTTCACAGCTACCAAACCAATTAAGATCCCTTTCCTACGAGTAATTTTGACTTCTTAATTCTTTTTTTTCTTTTTTCAAACAAAGAAAAGAGTTTCAAATCATTTTACCTATACGGTAGGCAATGCATTTATTGCAAAACGAATGTATTTGACTTGGCCAATAATCTCTTGACCGAGTGATTAAAAATAAATTATAGTATTTTATAAAGTTTGAGTTCGAATCTAAATAACTTCATTTCTATCTTCCGTTATTTAATATTTTTCTTTTAACCAAAAAAAGAATATATATATATATGACTTAATTAATTAATTAAGGTTGAGAGACGGATTGGAAACCAATTATTTTGACCTATATATTCCAATTCCATTGATTTATGATAGTCTTGGTGTGTGTGTGTGTGTATATATATATATATATATATAATATATATATATATATATATATATAAAATTAATTCTCTTATCAAAAGTCAACCTCTGATTCTTTTCAGTTCTAAAATGATCCCTTTAATAGTATCCGTTCCATAGATTTATCTGTAAAATTGATTAATTCCCTTATCATTGAATAGATAAATACTTGTGTAATTAAAGACAGCAAGTTCTTTTTCTTTTAGATCACAGGTACCTTCATCCGTTTTAACGATCTGAAACTAATCATGTTCGAGGTTTAGTCACAGTTAAGGCTCTTCACCCCTCCCCAAAGATGTATTTAATGGGAATTGAACCCGAGAGCTCTTCCCACAAACTCAATCTACGTTGCCAACTGAATCACAACCCTTGGATAAAGACAACAAGTTCGATTCTAGGTAAAATGATCCCTTTAAGTACTTTCGTGAAAGCAGTTATTGAGATGGAAAGTAATATTATTTATACATAAACTTGAACATGGAAATTTTCTTCCACTTAATTATCAAGGTAAAGCTTCATTTTCCACTTAATTATAACAGATTTACAATATTGTCTTGAAAAATGAAATCAATATTTTTACCAATGAAGCCTTGGCTTAATGGTAAGAGGAGGTTCTAAAACTTTGAGATCTCAAATTTGAGTCTCATCAAGTATGAGCTTGAGTTAGTTTAGTTATTTACTAGTTTAGTTTATTATTGTTATTTACTAGTTTAGCTAGTTTGAGTAATATGATTTTCATAGTTACTTATTCATGAAATGTAATATGCTTATTATAATTATAACTTTTAATGAAAATGTACCAGTAAAAAAAATGAAATTAAGATTCTTATTATATTTTGATATTTTGAGAAGTCTAAAACTGGTGATTTTGATATACGATTACTAACCTAAAGGATTGGCTCAGTGGTTATGATCCATAGTGAAAAGTTCCATGTGCAAATTTTCAATAGGTCAAATTTTTTTAGTCTAGCACGAGAGATTTTTTTATTTTATAAAAGTAATTTATTGGGCCAAGTGAGATATTGATAAGAAATTCTTTAAAAAAAAAGATATTGATAAGAAATATAGAACGGACAGATGATTTTTTTTTCTTCGCGAACTAACTGTCAATTTTCATCCAATATAGAATTAAGGGACAAAATAACTTTGACTAAATGAATGATTTGTCTTAACCAATATTTCATCCTTCAATTTTAGGAAAAAAATTTCTTAAGCAGTATTTTTTCTATAATATCGATTAAGCAGCAAATTTTAAGAAGGTAAAGGTAATGTCCACCGAACAGCAAAATTCTTTGGAAATTATATGCTAAGTTTTTTATCAATATGGTTAATCATATTGACCAAGTTTCTAAAAGTAATATATCATGATTTAGTCGGTTTGATTAAGCACATAGCCTTCTTTTCGAGAATAAAGTCAATCTCTGTTCATATTATTGCCTCACATATATACAGTCAAAAGAAGAGATTTGTGGATTATTTTTTCTTTATGCCAAGCATTAAGAACATCGTACAATATTTTTAACTCTCAAAATTACACAATGGCCACTAGCCAAGTACTTAATAATACAAGTAACCAAGTAGAATGGAGGTTGATAAAAACTATAAAAATCATGCTTTTAGATGTTATAGTTAGGCCAACAATCAAGTTAATTCCATAGTTATTCAACCCTAATCCCATGAGAGAAATAAAAGTTAGATTGAAGTCCTATTCAAAAACTTTTCCATTAAACAATTAACACTGTCCAAATAACTGTAAAATAATCAGATAATCTGATTTATATATCTGAACACAGAATAAATTCATCTGAATTTGTAACTGAATCTAAACTACTTGGATTTCATAAATTTTTTTTAATTTAATTTCACACATCAATTGCAATATCATCAATATTGCAGAACAATAATATTTAAGTGCTTATATCTGCTAGCAGCTTTTCTAGCAACATGTATTTTGTTTATGGTTTAAAGAATGATCTTCAGTTTATACTCATCCGAATTTGTAACTGAATCTAAACTACTTGGATTTCATAAATTTTTTTAATTTAATTTCACACACCAATTGCAATATCATCAATATTGCAGAACAATAATATTTAAGTGCTTATATCTGCTAGCAGCTTTTCCAGCAACATGTATTTTGTTTATGGTTTAAAGAATGATCTTCAGTTTATACTGATCAATTTTTTTGAGTATCCAACAGTTTCTATTACTATTGACTTCTAAAGATATAGTCGATTGGAAATTAGAATTGTTGCTTGTAATGCACACACCCTCACATTCTTTAGCAGCCATCGAAATTAAAATTTGCTTACGTTAGTTTAGACATATACAACATACACTTGTTGATGCTCCAGTTAGATAAGTAGAGATTATGAATGATAAAAAGAGGGTTAAGGCTAAGAAAATATCGAAAAAGACTTGAAAGGAAGTCATTCGAAAAAATATGATAACACGAGAGTTGAAAGAACATATTGGCTTGGATAGAAATGAGCGGAGGAGAAGAGAGTATATTGCCTTGGGCAGAAATAAGTGAATGAGGAGAATTCAAGTTGACAACTCAGTGTAAGTTCATATATTACTTGATGTAGTCTATCCTAATATATCGAGACAAAGGTTTTGAGGATGATGATGATGATTAATGCTATGATAAGGAACTAAGGAAAGTAGAATTTAATTAAGTAATACCTACAAAGGGTTAGTTTAGGTGGTAAAGAAATGAATTCTTTTTCTTTGTTAGCCTGGATTCAATTTATGTGAAAGACACTCCAAAAATAAAATTCTATGTATGGTGCATAGGATGAGGATAGGATAGGATTATATAAAATTATGAATAGGATAAAGTTAGAATATATTATCCTATCTTATGTTTGGAGTGTGCAAAGATTAAAAATAAAATAGGATGATTTTTTATGTCTTTCACCATATTTGCTATGTGTAAAATTAAAAGTAGTATAAAATGATTTTTTTAGTACTCTTTTTTAAAGTAACATAATTTAAATTTATAATTTTTTTGTTATAAATATAAATAAAAAATTAAAATTTTAAATATTATTTATAATATTATAATTAACAGTCCAATTTATTAGTTGATTTTTTTATTAAAAATTACTTGTAAAATATTTATATTACATTTTGAAAATATTTATTTTGTTAAAAAATGAATTTTTATACAAAAAAACTTTATCTGTATTTTTCACTTTTTTATTTCTTTTTGTTTTTATTTCTTTTATAGGATTTAATTTTAAAATAATTTTTTTGATTGTAAATTAAATATATTTATTTTTAGAAAATTGAGTTTTTCAAGAAAATAAGTTTATTTTTTAATTACACTAATATTTTCAAAAGACAATTCTTAAATATTTTTCTTTATTTTTATGGTTTTTGTTCTTTCTTTTTTTGTCAATTGGAAGGAAATATATTAAAAACAAAAAAATACGATTTATAAATTAAAAAATATATAATTTCTAATAATTTTATGGTTAATAGTTATTTTTATTTCTTTTTTTGATAGGAAAAAAGAAAAAAATTAAGAAAGAAAAAATAAAAATTTAAACATAAGAAAAAACTAGTTAAAAATATATTTTATAATAATTTTATGTTTGAGAATTTATTTTCTAAAAAATGATTTAAAAAGTTTAATTATTTTCCAAAAAATAATTCTTTAAAAAAATGTGTTCAAGAAAATATAGCTTTATCAAAATTATAGTTTTTCTTGAATAAAAACAAGCAAATAAAAAAAGAAAGAAAAATAAGGAAAATTTTGGATTAATTTATTAATTAAAAAAGATCCTTATTATTTTATTAAATTTTTAAGTTAATTTTTAAATATAAATTTTAATGATGAAACATATAAAATATGAGTATTTATTTCTAATCCCATGAGATTAGTAATAATTCTTACCTTTTGGAGAGTATTGAGTCATTTTATATTAAGAGAATGACTAATTCTCTTTGCAATCTAATTCTTCTATTAATGCATGTACTAAATATAAAATAGAATAATTATCATCTTATCATTTCTATCATCTTATGCACTAAACATCACCTAAATGCATTATGAAACCATGAGAGAGTGCAGTTTTAAAATCGTCCTAAAAATAAATAATTTGGTTTAAACAAAACCTAAAGATGCCCTGATTGTATTAAAAAAAACGGTTCAATAATGACATGATGAAATCTCCTAACCACACCAGGTCCTTAATTAATTACAAGAGAAACACAGATGGCGTGACAGGAGAAAAAGCACCCTAGAACCTTTAATTTGAGCACAGAAATACATGTACATGGCTTTCTAGCAATGAACGAATCAAAAGTAAAAGGCCTTCAACATTAAAGGATTAAAAAACGAATAAAATACTTGCAAGTAATGGCTTGCCATTGCCATGTTTCCACTTAAACATTATCAAGATTGCAGATAAACCTTTTTTCTTGCACAAAGCCGGAAGGTTTACCTAAACAAAACAACTCTTTTGCCTCATTTCAACGATCATTGCATCAAGTTGCATGTCCACTTCAAACAACCGCACTCTTAATTTGCCTATACAAAAATATATTCTTCCTCGGATAGTGTTTGGTAACCAGTGAAAGTTGTGAAAGGCTATATTTATTTTGTTTAATTCACAATTGTTAGCTTGGTAGCTCTGGTGTTGTTTGTATTTTATCTCTTAATGAAGGTCGTGGCAGAGCAGAACAATGAATTTTTTTTATATATAAAATCTAGCATCTAATTTTAATTCTAAATCTAATAAAATATTTTATTTTTTGATTTTGTTATACGGATATCTTGAGAGAAAACTTGTCTTACATGTCAATTGAGTAGGTCCGAGTTTGTTTCAAACATCATTTTCAGAAGATCCAATATTGTTGGTGAGAAAATGCCATGGCTTGCTAAATTCATAGAACCTTTGAAAGTTTGTAAAGCTGAGTCCTAATCTTTCTCCTACCACGACCCAATGTCAATGGACAAGCAAACCCTTGGAAAAACAATTAAAATGGAATCGGAAACCATCCTAATTAGTCCTTTATTAGTAACATAAAAAAAATTTTAGAACTTTGAGATCTCAACTTGGAATTTCATCAAATATGAGATTGAGTTTAGTTTGTTATGTTATTTTATTTGTTTAATTTATTATTGTTATTTGTATATACCCGTTTATCATGTTATTTGTTCATGGATGGTAATATATTTATTATAATTGTAACTTTGAATGAAAATGTACTACTACAAAAAAAAGTTTTGGAAACATAATCCAAGGATTATTTCCTTATTCCTCTCAGGTTTTGGATACGTAGCTAGATTTTGCCAATATAATTGGCTTAGTACTTGTATATTTGAAGACTTTTCTGTATAAAATCATATTTTTTAACCAAAATTATTTAGGAATTTTTTTCAATTGATGCTTTGTACCCGTGAAATACACAACTTCTTGGTATAAAACCTCCATTAATAAAGATATATAACTACCTGGGTTCAACCGCCATGGTTGTCTTCGTAACAGTGGACACAGCCACATGTTTCCAAAGAATCAAAAAGAAAAGATACCAAGTCAAGTATTCCACGTATAACTCTATTTTTGGTTTGGGATAATTGGCCCTTCTCTATCACATGCAAATTTGGGATTGTGCCTTTTGCTTTCATCTTCTTCATTCTGAGGTCACACTGACAGGTGAGATTAACAGTACAGTTGTTGCTGTTGTTTACAATAGTTTTTGCAATATATTTTTTGAGTAGCAATCAAACTGTAAGTTCTGTAATATTGCATTCGGAAACGACATAAAGTTGTGATGACTAATAATAGATGCCTACTGAAAAGATGAATTTTCTCATTCATTCCAATAATATCTAACGCCGCATAAAACTTTGAACAACCACCCCACTTAAAACTCCTTGATATAGTTACAATAAAGAAGATGTTGTTGCCAAAAACAACAATAAATATTTGCTGATGTCGGATCCTCGATCTTCGTGTTAGTTTGTCTCCAACGAATCTGCGAAATAGGAAAAGTCAGAGGGGCGCAGGGGTTTTCCCTTGCGCGCGCACTCCGATCCTTAAGTCAGACAGGGTTTCTGTAGGCAAATAGAGCTTAGGGTTTAAGAATGATACCTGTGACCTATTTATAGGAGTTATTTTGCGCGTAATTACCTTTAAGCCCCACAGCTTAAATAATAACCCAGTGGATCATTTCTGGGCCTTTTGAGTCCTTTTTTCTCTTGGGCTTAGATTATCATTTGGCTCAATGGTCTTCAACTTGATTTATAGAAAAGCCCAGTAATAATTGATCTAGTACACATCAATTGCTCCCCACTCTTTTACAAGGTTTACCTTGTGAAAGAGTATATAAAGAATGAGCTTTTCAAATTCTTGTGCTACCCTCTTCCTGGGATTATCACAAGAGTCTTTTCATCTTCACTTGAGGGCTCAATTATTATTTGTAGCAGAAATGACTTCGTGTCATCATTTTTTTTTGTCAAAGTGTCTTTTTAGAACACTACCGGGATACGTTTTTCTTCTCTGAGCTAAATGCTTCTCCAATGGAATATACCACCCTTCTTTTTAAATTCAAGGTCTTAGCTAACCGAAACCAAGAGTTATAAGGAGAAATTACAAGATTGCGGAGCTACCAAAGTCTTTTGGTTTCATCAGATGCGGTTTGTGCTTGGCGTGCTCCGGATTGGTTGAAGCTTGATCCTGATGCAACATTTTCTGAGAATAGGCATTTATAAAGATCTATCTGATCTTACCAGCCCTTAAGAGCCTTTTGGTTGACCCGAGATGGTCGGGGTTCTCACAGGCTTGGACGAAGACGATTTAGATAATTATAGCACCTCAGGGCGTAGATGCTTGGGTGCCTGTTAGTATCGATGCTCCTTTTAAGGCATAAGTCAATCTAGAGTGCTCCCCAGTTTTTTGTGAAAGAGCTTAGTCTTTTACAAACTGATCAGCCCATTTTTAAACTCATCTACCGAAGCAACTATACATTTACCTTGTATTAGTCTCACGTAATAATCAGGCTTTCCTCGTGCACTTTTTTGCTTCAAGTTCTTTTACATACGGGGCTTATGTCGCTCAATTACTGCTTCAAGCTCAAGCACGTCATGCATGACTTACATCGCACACTTTTTTGCTTCAAGTAAATGCGTAGCCTACATCGCACATTTTTCGCTTCAGGCTTTTGGTTTGCCCATCTCGCACGCTTTTGTGCTTAGGGACTTTTCATTTGCCCATCTTGCATACTTTTCACTTAGGGATTTTCGAATTTGCCCGTCTCACACCATTTTGTGCTTAGGGACTTTATAGAATTGATAAGGATATAACATCGCTTTTATATCCGGAATGCCAATAGAAAACGTTTGCATGCACTTTGTCCATAAATTGTAGTACATATCCAATGATAAAATTGTAACGTACCTCGTACCATACCTCACAGCCTGCATACTTTGTGCTCCCCAAGTTTTTCTTTGCAACTTTTTGTGTCCAAAGAAGAACTTTTACTGGAGTATTGGTCCTGTCTTGCGCACTATCCGCTTAAGGACTTGTTAGAATATAATATCGTTTATATCCGAGATGCCAACATAATGCGTTAAATGTAATATGATAAAATTGTAACGTACCTCGTTTAGAGATATTTTTGCCCGTCTCGCACCCTTTTGTGCTTAGGGACTTTTTGTTTTGCTCGTCTTGTATCTTCTCGCTTAGGGTCTTATTTTTGCCCGTCTCGCGTATTTTTCGCTTATGGACTTATTTGTGCCCGTCTCGCGTCTTTTTCTCGCTTAGGGTCTTATTTTGCCCGCTTGTGGTCTTATTTTGCCTTTCTAGCGTCTTCGTCATGCTTAGGGTCTTATTTTGCTCGCTTAGGGTCTTATTTTGCCCTTCTAGCGTCTTCGTCATGCTTAGGGTCTTATTTTGCCCGCTTGGGGTCTTATTTTGCCCTTCTAGCGTCTTCGTCATACTTAGGGTCTTATTTGTGCCCGTCTCGCGCATTTTTCGCTTAGGGACTTTTGATTTTCCCGTCTCGCGCATTTTTCGCTTAGGGACTTTTTGTTTGCCCATCTCGCGCACTTTTCGCTTAGGGACTTTTTGTTTGCCCATCTCGCGCACTTTTCGCTTAGAGACTTTTGATTTGCCCGTCTCGCTCATTTTTCGCTTAGGGACTTTTTGTTTGCCCATCTCGCGCACTTTTCGCTTAGGGACTTTTTGTTTGCCCGTCTCGCGCACTTTTCGCTTAGGGACTTTTGATTTGCCCGTCTCGCGCATTTTTCGCTTAGGGACTTTTGAATTTTCTTGCTTAGGGTCTTATTTGTGCCCGTCTCGCGCATTTTTCGCTTAGGGACTTTTGATTTGCCCGTCTCGCGCATTTTTCGCTTAGGGACTTTTTGTTTGCCCATCTCACGCATTTTTCGCTTATGGACTTATTTGTGCCCGTCTCGCGTCTTCTTCACGCTTAAGGTCTTATTTGTGCCCATCTCGCGCATTTTTCCCTTAGGGACTTATTTGTGCCCGTCTCACGTCTTCTTCACGCTTAAGGTCTTATTTGTGCCCGTCTCGCGCATTTTTCGCTTAGGGACTTATTTGTGCTCGTCTCGCGTCTTCTTCACGCTTAAGGTCTTATTTGTGCCCATCTCGCGCATTTTTCGCTTAGGGATTTATTTGTGCCCGTCTCGCGTCTTCTTCACGCTTAAGGTCTTATTTGTGCCCATCTCGCGCATTTTTCGCTTAGGGACTTATTTGTGCCCGTCTCGCGTCTTCTTCTATTCCTGCAACATGTCTAACAAACATGGAGGATTATCATAGTACAGATAAAAATAACTGGTCTTTTGTTTCATAATGTAGTATTTTCAATTAAGTGGAATAATTGCAGCAAATGTTAAAACAATAATAGCAAATGTTTACCACCAGTACCATTCCAAGTCTTTGTCTTTGAAAAATCTGTAAGGTACGAGTGCTGTGATGTTTTGCTGTCAACCATGGATTGTGCACCGAGTCGTGCCTCGGTACCATCAATCTATCTTCACGAGCTTACCACAAGTTGTTTTCGATTGAACCAAGCTTTTCCTGGCTTGCTGCCTTTCACGACAATGGCTAGTGCCTATCTCGGACACCTGCCTAATTCAATCACAATTGTTAGAGTGGACAAGAAAATTGAAAACATCGTTTGAGAGTACCTCAGATCTGGTTACCACCCTTATGTCCCTGCTTGAGTGTGTTTGCAATTTCCGTTGTGCCAAGCACTCACTTGTATTGATACTCCAGAATGCTATGTATAGGGGCTTACAAAAGAGACACATCCTTGATCTCGACACCTTGATCCGGCACATCCTTGTCTTGCTTAAAGGACTTATGAAGCCGACACACTTTTTTATATAGATAAGCCCTCTTTCACATATGTGGTTATCAATAGTCTAAGTGTGTGGCTCTTAAGCCACTTCTAGATTGCTAGAGCAGTTCTTGGGTCGAAGGAAGCTTTTGGACACTCGGTCGGACTAGGTCTAGAAGATTCTAGATTGTTCCGCTCAAATCCCGCACTTGGGCATGCGCAGACATCACCTGCATTGTGCTAACGGGGGAATTTTATGTATGGGTGCTGTGTTTACCTAATTTTCTTTGCTGTCATTTTATCAAAGTAGGGAGCTTATCGCATGCGAGAGCCCATATCTCATCCAAGGCCTGTCGCTCGTGGGAGCTCCCCTGTCACCCAAGGTCTGTCGCATGTGGGAGACCATGTCTCGCTAAAGGCTTGTCACGCACGGGAGCTCTTGTCTAGCTCACGGCCTGTCACTCTCCTTGGCTTTGAAGTTCAATTTCACAACGAAGAAGATAAGGTTGCCCATGTTCTAGTCGTGTCGCATGCCTATAGTGGTGCAAACTGCTCTGTCGCGTGACCTTGAGCTAGCTTGGGACAGAGTGCCTGTTGCATGCTTGTAGTCGCGCAAATTTGCAGTGTAGCAAGCACCTTTCGAGCGACAGATTGTTCTGTCACATAACGTCTTGCATGCAACTGAATATTCAAAAGAGTGGCATCTTTGTGAGATCTTCAATAGTGGTCCCTCTTTCTCGCCATTTTGGGCTGTAGCACGTGTGAGCCACCTCTCGCGGAAAGAGTCTGCCACGTGGAACCTTGTCGCCAAAATTTGTCATGTGCGTGCCTATGCTCGTGAATTGAGGATACTACTGTCGCCCATTCCTTGTACTCTGTCGCTAGAGATCACTACCTGTCGCCAAATATGTGACTGAGGCTACGCCTCAGCTTTTTCTTTCTCTTCTTTTGTCTTTCCATTTTTTGTATCTTTCCATAATTTATCGTCTCAATTATGAGCCATCCTGTTCTGGACGGAGCATATATATTGAAGAAATCAATAATCGAAACATAAAGCAATTTAACCACACTGATCAAAGCCAAAATAAATGGCGTATGACTCATCATTACTGCAGATACTCTGGGTTGAATGTAAGTGCCTTGCGATATGTCAGCTCCTTCAGTTGCTCCTCCGTTAATGCATGATGAGTTCCAACTCAGAATGATTGCAAGATGATAGTATCTTTCTTTCAATCTCCTTCACATCCAGTTGTGTCTCTCGCTTATGTAACTTTGGGATCCTCATTGTCCACGGATACAAACTCTCCTTGGCTTTCACCTTCAGAGGAATTTGCTTTCGGATTCCAGCAACTCAAGAACTCAATCCTTTTCTTGCTTGCCATTTGGTTCGACAAAATTCCTTATTGTTTTTCCTTGCTTTCCGCCACGTTCATCAGCTTCACAGACCAGACCTTCACCTGCAACACCAACTTGAAGCCGAAGACAACGAAGTTTCAAACAACCATGTTGGTGGAGGAACTATAGAGCAAGGTCTGGCGGTTTTCACTAAGCTGGCTAAGGATTTTATGCAATGGTTCAGCAAAACCCATGCTAAATGGGGAATCTGCTTCATCAAAGACCATCGCCAGCATCTTGCTATCTCTCGCCTACGATCTCGGGCGACAGGCATGCTGTCGCCAGCAGCTTTGCTATCTCTTGCCTACGGTCTCGGGCGACAGGCATGCTGTCGCCAGCAGCTTTGCTACCTCTCGCCATTGTCTCGGGCGTCAAGCATGCTGTCGCCAGCAGCTTTGCTATCTCTCGCCTACGGTCTCGGGCAACAGGCATGCTATCGCCAGCAGCTTTGCTACCTCTCGCCATTGTCTCGGGCTACAGGCATGCTGTCGCCAACAGCTTTGCTACCTCTCGCCATTGTCTCGGGCGACAGGCATGCTGTCGCCAGCAGCTTTGCTATCTCTCGCCTACGGTCTCGGGCGACAGGCATGCTGTCGCCAGCAGCTTTGCTACCTCTCGCCATTGTCTCGGGCGACAGGCAAGCTGTCGCCAGCAGCTTTGCTATCTCTCGCCTACGGTCTCGAGCGACAGGCATGCTGTCGCCAGCAGCTTTGCTACCTCTCGCCATTGTCTCGGGCGACAGACATGCTGTCGCCAGCAGCTTTGCTATCTCTCGCCTATGGTCTCGGGGGACAGGCATGCTGTCGCCAGCAGCTTTGCTACCTCTTGCCATTGTCTCGGGCAACAGGCATGCTGTCGCCAGCAGCTTTGCTATCTCTCGCTTACGGTCTCTGGCGACAGGCATGCTGTCGCCAGCAGCTTTTGTGCGACAGGCTAGCTTCCACTTTTGTCTCGCCCAGCTAGTAGGAGGAGGTCTCTCGCCGAAGGTCTGTCGTTGGCAATGTAGCACATACCCTTTTTTTTTTCGGGGGCTCCGCCCCCAAACCCCCACAAGGGGCGCCGCCCCTGGGAACCCCGCAGTCAGGGTCATAATTCTTTTCAAATGTGCCTCATTAATAAAACTAAAAGTTGAAATCGCCTCCCGCCCATGCAAATCTCTCGCCATGCTGTCGCCCAATTTTGTGGCGTAATTTGTGCACTCTGCCGCAACCTACGTACCTTCTCTTCCGCATATCGTCTTTCACCAATTTTTATGGCTTTTCTGTTTGTTTCCCACAGTCGGCGCCAATTGTTGTTGCCAAAAACAACAATAAATATTTGCTGATGTCGGATCCTCGATCTTCGCGTTAGTTTGTCTCCAACGAATCTGCGAAATAAGAAAAGTCAGAGGGGCGCAGGGGTTTTCCCCTGCGCGCGCACTCCGATCCTTAAGTCAGACAGGGTTTCTATAGGCAAATAGAGCTTAGGGTTTAAGAATGATACCTGTGACCTATTTATAGGAGTTATTTTGCGCGTAATTACCTTTAAGCCCCACAGCTTAAATAATAACCCAGTGGATCATTTCTGGGCCTTTTGAGTCCTTTTTTCTCTTGGGCTTAGATTATCATTTGGCTCAATGGTCTTCAACTTGATTTATAGAAAAGCTCAGTAATAATTGATCTAGTCCACATCAGAAGAAAACAAAGATGAACACCACAGAATTACTTTTCAAAAAAAAAAACCCATTTGTTTTTACTATCCCATAGGTGGATTAAACGTTTCCAAACGACGAAATCCATTTATAGATGTCTTCCACTCAAAAACAAGTTTTTGGACGATCCTTAATTATTTCCAATGGCCTTCAAAGGTGTTCCAATTTATTTATTTATTTTTATAAAGAAAATAGAGGGTTCTGCCTCAATGCAGTTTGCAAGTTCACACTTTACCAAAGATAAAGAGAGAAATGAGAAGAATAAGCATTTTCCGACTTTACCAACCGTCTGCTTGCAAGATAGATAGATAAGGACCCAATTTGCATAGAAAGACATTGTAGCCCACCAACCTTTTCTCTTCTACCTCCTTTCTTTTTAATCCTCTCAAGAATTTGGCAAAATTCAATTTTCTTTAATATTCGTTTTTTTACCCTTGGATTTTAATACACCTATGCTTCCTTTAATGTTGTCATTATAACAGTATGCATGTACTTTTTTCTTAAATTGCAAACTAACAGGTGTCACGAATTCTTTATCTTGTTCTCTTACATTAGACTCGATTATCTTAGACAAAATACAAAATTAACATTAAAAAAACACGAAGGTAATACAAATTAAATTTGGGTAAAAATTATTTATAAATTTAATAAAAGTTAAAAGTAATTTTTTTATATTTGATGTATTAACATGAATTTTGATACAAAATTTTTATATTTTACATGACACGAACATCATTTTACAAGACATGACAGACACAAATCATTAGATTTGTCCCACATAAAAGGTTAAGGCTATTGTCTTTGTTTTAATCTAAACCATACAAACCAATAAATAACTATAATAAGAAAAACAGAATCTAAGTAAGATCTAACTGATATTCAATTCTTTATAAGAAAATTAAATTAAATTAAAAATTGAAACAACTGTTAGTTGAAAACAGAGGACCCTGTTTAGGCCCTGGGTAATGAAAACAGACACACTTGACCATGTTGCATGGAGGTGCAAGTGACGTGAAATAACTATTACATCACAGACTATCAGATTTGAACACTATTCGTTTAATCAAAAGAAAAAGAAAAAATAATTGAAAATATATATTTCCTCAACAAACCCCCACCCCACAGCAGCTGATCTTTCCCTTCTTTCCCCCCACCTCTCACTCGCATGTATAAATATTCTCATTCACTCCTAAATGGACTTGCACCAGCTCCACTTCTCAACCTTATATCGAGACAAGGTGAGAAAGGGAGAGAGAAAACCTTTTTAAGCGCTGCGAATTAAGTCTCAATAAACTCCACCAACCCAGAGCTCTGTCTCTAGATATTTTTCAATCTCTTTTCTCAGGAAGAAAGTAAATTGGGTTTTGATTTTCCATAGTGAGTACTTTTTCCTGTTATTCCTTTAGGTTCCTTTTCTGTATTATTAGCTTGTTTTGTACAAAACAGAACAAGTTCTTAGTTTTTCAGTAACTTTTTATAGCCTTTCATGAATGTCTAGCACTGGGATTTTTACGTTCAGATGTTGTTTTGCTAACAAAGCATTGAAAACCTCATTTCCACAAACTTAAAACGCCTTTTTTTTTGGCTTTACATAAGCCAAAAGAATTATACTAACATCCAAGCTCTTTTGTTTTTCTTTCTTTCCTTTATTAATTTGACACCATTTCCTTACAATAAATTCTGACTTTCTTTTCTTGTTTTATGATCTTGGCAATGTTCCACTTCCTCTGAAAATAGAAAAAATCCAGGACAAAACTATGGATGGTATGGAAAGAGCGAGAAATCCCAGCAAACGAATCGGCCATGGCAGCATAAGCGGGAGCTTTAGCTGGAGTATGGAAGATGTATTTTCAGGTTCTAGGCACTCCAGAAGAAATAGCCGTTTGGATGAAGATGAAGAAGCTCTTAAATGGGCTGCTATCGAGAAGCTACCGACATATGATCGGCTGAGAACAAGCATCATGCAGTCCTTTGTGGATCATGAACTTGTCGGAAACAAGGTGGAACATAGAGCAGTTGATGTTACAAAGCTTGACATGAATGACAGACAAAAATTCATCGACATGCTCTTCAAGGTTGCCGAGGAAGATAATGAGAGGTTCTTGAAGAAGTTTAGAAACAGGATTGATAAGTAAGTTTTGATTATTTTTTTACTTTTTACATTTGTCAAAGCTCTTGGTGATTATTATGTTAGGTTTCCTTTCGTTTTCTGATTAGGCCTTACGGAACTATACTTTTAATTCTACTAGCATAACTCACCATCTTTCAATAATCTTAATTTCTATTGATTGTTGGGAATTGCCAAATGGACCTTAAAATATTGAAAAATGCAGCCTCGATGTGTTGCATTGGTTGTTCGTTCTGTTTAACTATCCAAATTTTATATTTTACCTAACACTTCATACTTGACTCTGTCTTTTTATCTCTAAACCACAGTAGAAGGCTTTTTTTTTGTCTTAATTATGTTATCTTTTCCCCTATTTTCCAGTTCAAGAAAGCTCATTTGCTAAAAAAAAAAAAACACTTGCTCGAGTTTTGCTTTGATAATTACAGCATGTTATTATACATTGATATCGGGTTTTTTGAACTAGTCTACTTGTATTGTTATCACATACTTCTCTTTCTGAAACTTGCTTGAGTCTGTCATTTTCTCATTGCAACAACAAACAATTAAATCAGAGGAAGAAGTTTTGAACATTCAGTTTGTGGTGGGAAGGAATAATTAAAACTTCTCTCTTTCTATTTTGTTTTCTTCCTAGAATAATTATAATCAAATACAAAGTTAATTTATGCTATCTCAGCGTCATCTAACTTGCTTGTTTCATCTCAACCATATCAAAAGGTTGTTTAACATAATTAACATATAATCCATAAAAAAATATATACTGTAACTCAATTAATTGAGTTGAATGACGAATTTTTAGAAATAATTCACAACTTTCAAATGACAGGGTTGGAATTCGACTTCCGACTGTAGAAGTTAGGTTTGAGCACTTGACAATAGAAGCCGACTGCTACATTGGCACCAGAGCTCTTCCTACTCTTCCAAACGTTGCCAGAAACATTGCAGAATCGGCTCTTGGCATGGTGGGAATCACACTTGCCAAGAGAACAAATCTCACCATTCTTAAAGATGCCTCAGGGATTATTAAACCATCAAGGTAATTTAAGCAGCTCAAATTTCTTCATTGTAACATAGATATAACAATGATTTAGTGAAATTTTTTTTTTCTTTTAGGATGACACTCTTACTAGGCCCACCTTCTTCTGGGAAAACAACCCTTCTCCTGGCACTGGCGGGCAAGTTGGACCCAAGCTTAAGGGTTAGTTTTATCCCATTAACTCTGTTCATTTTGATGACGTAAATCTTCTAGTCAATCAAAGGAAGTCCAGCAAATTTGGAAAGGAAAACGTAGCTGACTTTTCTGTTAATGAAACAGGTTAAAGGAGAAGTAACATACAATGGATATAGACTTGATGAATTTGTTCCTAGAAAGACATCTGCATATATCAGCCAAAATGATGTTCATGTTGGGGAAATGACTGTCAAAGAAACCTTAGATTTCTCAGCAAGATGTCAGGGTGTTGGGACTCGATATGGTAAAATTATACTACATTTGATCATAATTAAGTACCAATTTCTGTGTATTGAAATATGATTTACTGAAATTGGAGATGTTTTGTTTTCATAGATCTCTTAAGTGAGCTTGCTAGAAGGGAAAAGGATGCAGGAATTTTCCCAGAAGCTGATGTAGACCTTTTCATGAAGGTAAACAACATCATAAATTCAACAATCTTACTGACAAATAATGCCATATATTCACATTTATTAAACTTTTTCTGATTTTCTAATGTTTTAGTACTTCCATTTCATATCATTTACATACCCTTGAATTTGAACTTTCAGGCAACTTCAATGGAAGGAGTTGAAAGCAGCCTTATCACTGATTACACTCTCAAAGTAAGTTCAAAGCCAATCTGAGCTCTTCTTCCTTCAGAAAGAAAATGTTTTCTTTTTCTTTTCTTTTTCCTATTTTTTTATATTGTCATATTGATACTTCGCTATCTTACCAAATCTTAGTTATACATTTCCAGTCTTTATGACTTTATAACAAATAAGGTTCAACCAAATCAACCATTGTCGTCTCCCATCTCATATTTTATAATTTCTTTTGTCAAAAATTTCTCCTCACCCACCCTTTTCTGACTCCTGTCACCAATGATATCTAGTCGGTGGATAATAAGGGCCCTAGCCTTGGGCCCCTTTCTTCTTCCGGTTTCTTCAGCCTTTTTCATTAAAAATGAATTTGCCTAAATACCCACTTTGAAAATATATAAAAGTTTGCACTAAACATTCTAGTTGAAAAGTACAGTTACCAACCATGTCAATAATCATGGGGAAATCACCTTCTCTAACGTCAGATTCTTGCTTTCTGTTGAAATTGTTCAGCTTTTGGGGCTTGATATATGCAAGGATATCATTGTTGGAGATGAGATGCAACGTGGAATTTCTGGAGGTCAAAAGAAAAGAGTAACAACAGGTTGATTAGTTTTAGTCCCCAACCTTGTCATTTAGTAGAATTAATTTGTTTTTCTTTATAATCCAAAAATTTCCGCTGATTATCTCACCTAATTATAAGAATTAAATCATTTGCCTCAACCATACGTGCCTAAAAGGCATGTGGGAAACGTTAAAAAAAATGAAAAGCCACTTGCTTGAATTGGAAACTTTAAATACATGTAATCATTGACCAACTTTCTAAAGTTGATCTCCCACCAACTCTTCCTTGGCTATGAAAATATGCTTTATTTTCCACAATCTTAATAATGAAAAATTTATTAATCTAATGATTAAGCTACAAAATAGGAAAGTGATTATGAAATTTAACTATTAAATTATCAAATTTTTCATCATCATCTCTTTCCATTTTTCTTATCAAGCAAAACCTTAATAGTAAGTACATTTTTAGGCTTTTAGCATAACTTTGTCTTCAATTTCCCATTCAGAATTCCAAGGTTTTTGAAATATGAAAGATTGCAGAAGATAGAGCACTAGGGATTTATTTATGGTAGTAATAATAACGTATTAATTTGATTAATTATAGGGGAGATGATTGTTGGACCCACGAAGACACTTTTCATGGATGAAATATCAACGGGTCTTGATAGTTCCACGACATACCAGATAGTAAAATGCTTGCAGCAGATTGTGCACCTAACAGAGGCAACCATCTTGATGTCCCTACTCCAGCCTGCCCCTGAGACTTTCGATCTCTTCGATGATATCATCTTGTTATCAGAGGGCCAGATCGTCTACCAGGGTCCACGAGAGCATATTGTTGAGTTCTTTGAGAGTTGTGGCTTCAAATGCCCTGAAAGGAAAGGAACCGCTGACTTCTTGCAGGAGGTAAAATCAAAACATAGGCCTGCAGGCTGCAGCCCAACCTTCACACATCCAAATCTTAGCTTAAGCCTGATTGAATGTGGATAACAGCTTAAAAATGGTCTTGAGTAATAGTAAAATAATGTAAATAAATTGGAGAAATATAAGCTGACAAGCTGGTGAAACTGTGACAGGTTACTTCAAGGAAGGACCAAGAACAATACTGGGCAGATAGAAAGAAGCCATACAGATACATTACAGTACGTGAATTTGCAAACAGGTTCAAGAGCTTCCATATCGGAATGCGGCTAGACAATGAGCTGTCTGTGCCTTTCGACAAGTCAAGAGGCCATAGAGCAGCATTGGCCTTCCATAAATACTCTGTCTCCAAAATGGAACTTCTTAAGGCCTGTTGGGACAAAGAATGGCTGTTGATCAAGAGGAATTCATTTATTTACGTGTTCAAGACTGTCCAAATTATCATTGTGGCAATCATCGGGTCCACGGTGTTTTTCAGGACTAAATTGCACACTAGGAATGAGCAAGATGGGGCAATCTATGTTGGTGCTCTTCTGTTTGCAATGATCATAAACATGTTTAATGGTTTCTCTGAGCTCTCCCTCATGATCACTAGGCTTCCAGTGTTCTACAAGCAGAGAGACCTTTTATTCCACCCTGTCTGGGCTTACACTCTGCCCACTTTCCTGCTCCGGGTTCCAATTTCAATTTTGGAATCAACTGTTTGGATGGTTATAACATATTACACAATGGGATTAGCACCTGAGGCCAGCAGGTAAATTGAATCACAGCAGTGCATTTACCTATCATTATACTGATCAAAATTTTTTCTTACTTGAGCAACAAGTTAAATAGCAGCTGACTTGCCAATTCCTAAAACCTATTACCAGGTTTTTCAAGAACTTTCTGCTGGTGTTTTTAATACAACAAATGGCAGCTGGCCTCTTTCGGCTTATTGCTGGAATATGCAGAACAATGATCATAGCTAACACTGGTGGAGCTCTAACTCTTCTGCTTGTGTTCTTGCTGGGAGGATTCATCATCCCTAAAGGTAAGCATAAAACCGTAAAATACTAGACATTGGACCTCTCAGAAATAGTGAAAACAGAAAAGAAGACTTGGTGTATTTGTAAATTTCTTTGCTTATGATAAGGAAGCTACAATAAAGGTTACTAATAGAGTTGCTGTATTTGTGACAGGTCAAATTCCAAATTGGTGGGAGTGGGGTTACTGGGTTTCTCCTATGACTTACGGCTACAATGCATTTACTGTGAACGAGTTATATGCTCCAAGGTGGATGAACAAACTGGTATGCCATTCAGCTTTCTTGTTCTGTTACAAGGCAAAGATATCAATTGGTTGGAGATTATTATGAAAAGACATGCATTTTCATTTGAATTTAAAAGAAAGCAAGTTATAAGCAAAAACTTTGTCCACAATGCAGGCTTCAGACAATGTCACGAAACTGGGGGTACAAGTGCTCAGAAACTTCGATGTTCCCAATGATAAAAACTGGTATTGGATTGGTGCAGGTGCTCTTTTAGGGTTTGCGATTCTCTTCAACATTCTCTTCACCTTTGCGCTCATGTACCTAAACCGTAAGTTTTAACATTCTGTTGGGCTAATGTGTTTTTCTTGCCTATCAAGATCTTCCTTTAGGTAGCTAATCTTCCGCATTTTCTTGGTTGGCATAATAGCCACTGGAAAGCCACAGGCCGTAATTTCTGAGGAAACAGCAGAAGAGCTGGAGGCTAACCATGAGGGTTCTTCGGAACCGAGGCTAAGGAGACCAAGATCAAGCAAAGATTCACTCTCACGATCTCTATCTTCTTCAGATGCAAACAATTCAAGTAAGAAACATTACAAAATAGACTGTTTCAATCCTGTTTAATTTCTCTCTTAACTGAGTTATCGATATTAATTATTATGTTTTTCATATGAAACGAAATCTTTTAGAAGAGATGGCAATCCGGAGAATGAGCAATCGGACCAACCCCAATGGAACGAGCAGGAATGATTCTTCTGTTGGCGCAGCCAATGGTATTGCTCCCAAGAGAGGAATGGTTCTTCCCTTCACTCCTCTAGCAATGTCCTTTGACACTGTCAATTACTATGTCGATATGCCACCCGTACGATTCCTTTTCCACTCTCTGCAACTCTCATTTCTTCGTCAATATGCTTATCGCCAAAAAGAAGAGCAAAATAAATACATAAACCTTATCATTGTTAAACAGGAAATGAAGGCACAAGGAGTTTCAGAGGACAAGTTACAACTGCTTCGAGGAGTAACAGGTGCATTTAGGCCTGGAGTGCTGACTGCACTTATGGGAGTCAGTGGAGCAGGAAAGACAACATTGATGGATGTTTTAGCCGGAAGGAAGACTGGTGGATATATCGAGGGTGATATCAGAATTTCTGGATTCCCTAAGAAACAAGAAACCTTTGCAAGAATTTCTGGATACTGTGAACAAACTGATATTCACTCACCCCAAGTAACAGTGAGAGAATCCTTAATTTTCTCAGCTTTCCTTCGGCTTCCAAAAGAAGTCAGCAATGAGGAAAAGATGGTAAGAACTCTGATTTGTATAACTGTCATGGCATTAGTTAGCTGTATAGGGTCTAAACACTATTTGCTGTTTTCTTCTAGATTTTTGTGGATGAAGTTATGGAACTGGTAGAATTAGACAATCTCAAAGATGCCATAGTAGGGCTGCCAGGAGTCACAGGGTTGTCAACAGAGCAAAGAAAGAGATTGACAATTGCAGTAGAGCTTGTTGCTAATCCTTCAATCATTTTCATGGATGAACCAACATCTGGCCTTGACGCCAGAGCAGCAGCCATTGTCATGAGGACTGTCAGAAACACGGTGGACACTGGAAGAACAGTTGTCTGTACTATTCATCAACCTAGTATTGATATCTTTGAAGCCTTTGATGAGTTGCTACTGATGAAGAGAGGAGGTCAGGTGATTTACTCGGGACCATTAGGCCGGAATTCTCACAAGATCATAGAATATTTTGAGGTATGTTACTATCGAAAGATTTCGCAAATCAAATACACTGATTTAAACATGAAAGGAAGAAAGCATTATCTGATTTCTTTCTTATTCACCATTGCAGTCAATTCCTGGAATCCCCAAAATTAAGGACAAGTACAATCCAGCTACATGGATGCTAGAAGTGAGCTCTGTAGCCGCTGAAGTTAGGCTTGGAATTGACTTTGCTGAACACTACAAGTCATCATCCTTGCATCAGTAAGTCAAGACATAGGCAACAATGATACTAATTGTTTACCATTTTATTTTTTGGCTTGAGCTAATACATATATCCATGAACAGACGAAACAAGGCCTTAGTAAAGGAGTTAAGCAAACCACCCCCAGGAGCTAAAGACCTCTATTTTACCGCTCAATACTCACAATCCACATGGGGCCAATTCAAATCTTGCCTTTGGAAGCAATGGTGGACTTATTGGAGAAGTCCTGATTATAACCTTGTCAGATACTTCTTCACTTTAATCTGTGCCCTCATGGTTGGCACTATTTTCTGGCAGGTCGGCACCAAAAGGTCAGTCCCTGTTTCCCCTCTTACAAGCTCAAATTCTTAGCCTTTCATGTCTGGCAACATAATCCAGTGCTAGACAAACGCTACAGATTGTTTACAAGTTTTTTCTTTGTTACATGGTCCAGGGAGTCCGCAACTGATCTTACAATGATAATTGGGGCAATGTATGCTGCTGTCTTGTTTGTTGGAATTAATAACTGCTCAACAGTACAACCAGTAGTAGCCATTGAAAGAACAGTGTTCTATCGCGAAAGAGCAGCTGGGATGTACTCTGCATTACCTTATGCCCTTGCACAGGTGAGTAAAAGTGTCTTATCGCATGCAATCATTTCATGTCTTCTCACATGCTATCCTTTATATGAAAATTTAGATAAATTAGTCTCTTTAATCTCCTGGTTCAAATGACTTACCCACATAAATTGCTATGTAATCGAACTTCAATCATATGGCTTGCAGGTGTTTTGTGAAATTCCTTACATATTTGGCCAAACAATATACTATACACTTATTGTGTATGCTATGGTGGGCTTTCAATGGACAGCAGCAAAGTTCTTCTGGTTCTTCTTTGTCAACTTCTTCTCCTTCCTTTACTTCACATACTATGGAATGATGACTGTTTCGATCACGCCAAACCATCAAGTAGCAGCTATATTTGCAGCAGCTTTCTATGCACTCTTTAATCTTTTCTCCGGCTTCTTTATTCCAAGACCGGTAAACTTCTTTCACAAGCAACTGTTTTTAACCATTTTTTAATCATCTATGACCAAAGCTAATACAAATTCATTACTTCATGAAACTTCAGAGAATTCCCAAATGGTGGGTCTGGTATTACTGGATTTGCCCGGTGGCATGGACAGTTTATGGACTGATCGTGTCGCAATATGGAGATATGGAACGGACCATTAGTGCACCTGGCATCGCCCCTGACCGTTCTATTAAATGGTATATAAAAAAGCAATACGGCTATGATCCAGACTTCATGGGCCCAGTTGCTGCAGTTTTGGTTGGCTTTGCAGCATTCTTTGCCTTCATGTTTGCCTACTGCATAAGGACACTCAACTTCCAGACCAGATAAAAAGGGCTTTACTCAGGAAATTCTTCCTTAAGCTACCATGTTTTACTTTTACAAAAAGAAAAAGTCAGTGCCCTGCCCTTGTAAATAGACAGTAGGAAGCCATCCAAGAAATTCAAATATGGTGTCGGTTTCATTAGGCCGGTCTTGATCTTTCTAGGAATTTCAGATACTGTTCTGAATTTAAAACAACGTATGCATAAACATAATAGTATGGATGATAACGATGAGTTTAGTTTGCAAAATGTCTCAAGAGTTGTACCTAGAAGTGTAAAGCTTTGTTGGATAATGATATGGTATTACAATCTTAAAGGAACAAATTATTTTATGTTGCTTTGTTCAAGTTCATTCGTGCAGCATCACAGCTATTTCATTTCATTTCATTTCTTCTACTTCGGAAAAAAAAAAGACCAAAATAAGAAAAAAATGATTTGGAAAAGTGTTTGAGAGAAAATGGTTCCATTTAAATTGTATTCTAACAGCAAAGATAGGCTGGCCAGGTCAGTGCATTACATTTCGATGGATACCAATACGAACTGGTTTAAGAAATCGGGGCAGATCAAAATTGGTTCAGCCCGTAGGAGAGATAACATGGGCAAGCAAAGCCTTGGCCCCCAGCACAGGGATTTTATTTTGGATAAAGGTTGGAATGAAAGTGGAAGAATGAAGGAGCATAGAATGAAGAAGCTCCATGAATTCCATACTAATGGATCGTTAAGGGTTTTTTTTTTTTGGTTATCTGCATTTACTTCTATTTTTACAAATAAAATTAAAAAATCAATGGAATAAAAGGGTAGTTATTTTTCTATGTTGAATACATATTTTTTGTGATTTAATTTATCTTTTTTATAGTACTTATATAAGCTGTTCTTTTGAAAATTATTATATTAATTATTTATTAAAATAATTTTATTCTAAGATATATATAATTAATTTCAAAATTTTTTACCCCTTTCTTATGTTAAGATACCCGATACTTTATATTAAAAAATAAAATTTTAATTTATAAATATGTATCTCAATTTAATAAATATATTATCCAGTACAAATTAAAGTAGGCGTGGCTTTATACCATTTCAATGTTTGGGCTTGCAAGTGATAGACCTTATAAATGTAAGGTACCTTGTCTCACCAAACCGGACAAATTTCATTTCTTTCTCCTAGCTGGTTGGGACTTGGGAGTGGTACATGTTAAATTAAGCATCTCAGATTAGGCACTATTGATTTGGGCAAGATCTAAAAATAAAATTTAGGTCAAGTATGAAGAATTTTATTAAAAATGAATAAATAAAATTTATATTTATAAACTAAAAAAATCTTATTATTGAAGAACAAATGTATAAATTTAAAATTTTTAAATAAAATTTAATAAATTTTAAAAATAAATATTTCGTTGAAAACTATAATAAAGTTTTCACTGATCAATAAACAATGCTCAAATTTTGTATATAGATATTATTTTTAATTAACGTTCGCTACATATTATGTGCTTAACTTATTATTGAATTCTATCCATCTATAGATTTAAATTTTTAAAATTACCTCTATTTTACTATTTTTAATAGAGAAGCTCATGAATCTAACTTAAGAAACTTTTCTAAGTTTTTTCTAAGAATTCATGTCCCTAGATGTGGTAAATGGGCGGATCGGATCGGGTTTGGGTTGAATTATTTTGGTTTGAATCATTTTGGGTTAAGAAAAAATCAGATTATTTGGAATTCAGATAAGGTCGGGTTTGAGTCAAGGAAAAATCGATCTATTTCAAGTTCGGATCAATTTGGGTTCGGATAAAGTTGGCTTTAGATGAATTTAGGTTCGAATTAATTCAAGTTCAAATTAAGTCGGATTTGGGTCTTTGACTTTTTTAGTCAATTCGGGTTGGTCGAATTCGGATTCACGTCGAGCAAACAGGTTTCTTAGGTTAAGCGTTGGTCATCTTGATGTAATTTGTCTGATATAAAAATCAACTGAAACCATATTTCTAATAATTACAAAACTCATAAAAATAAAATTTTCTTCTTACATGACCTATAATAAAATTGAGATTGAAATAATCAAAATATTTAATAATTTGTATGATAGTTTTCTTTATAATATATTTACCAATATTCATAAATTAATTACATTTTTTCATTTTATTTTTATTATCTATAATAATTAATACTTTATGAATTAAAATGATTTAATAATCACTACTAAATATCATAATACAATACTATACATCTTTTTAATTTCTCTTGATTTTTTATAGATAATTGGAGACATTAAGTGTAAGTGATATAACTTTTGTATTCTATTATAGATTAGCGTTAAATAATTATACATTATGTTCAAATGAATATAATATAAAAGTGAATATTTAAGTTTAACTAGATTAAAAAAATATATAACACTCATATTATTGAAAAAAATTATATTTTTACTATATTAAAATACTTTAATAATTAATTTTAACATTTAAATATTTATTAATAATATTAAATTTAAGTTTGAATCTTTTCGAGTTTGGGTTAATTTGGATTCGGGTCAATTTGGGTTCGAATCATCGGGTTCGGGTTAATCTAAATTCAAATGAATTTGGGTTCGGATCAATTCGAGTTCGAATTAGATCGGGTTTGGATCAATTTGAATTCGGATAAATTTGGTTTCAAATCAGGTTGAATTTAAAGTTATTGACTTTTTTAATCAAATCGGATCGGTCGGATCTAATTTCGAATTAATTGAGTTGATTTTTTTGGATCGAATCAATTTTTGCCACCTCTACATGTCCCAATTGACTCTTCTAAAGACTTGCTCAAGTCTTGTTACTATTTAAAATATAATTAAATGATTAAAAATAATTTTATATTGATTTTTTAAATATATTTTAAGTATTAAAATATTTTTATTAACAAAATATTGCTTTATAACAAGTCGGGTTCGACTCGAACACAACAAATTATATTCAATATTGATCATCAGACCATGCACCGATTTTAATTTGTTGGGAGGACTAAATTATTGGTTTTCGCTTTCCATTTTCGTGTTGTTTGCTTGGGTTGAAAATGCATTCAATTCCTCCTGTTTTCTGCGATTTGGTTGGTTTAGCGACACAATTACATGGAAGCTCGTTTCAGCGCTAGACTGAATCTCAATTCTTTAAGATGAGACCGGAATGGTTTTTCTGAGCTGTAAGGAAATAGTAACACATTTTAGTTTCCACATGTGTCCTTCCATTATTTGGCAAATTACAGAAAACTCATGAAGACATCACAGCTCTTTTCTTTCTTCACTTCCTTACTCTTCTTCAACAAGAGCAAATCTTGAACCCAAACCTCAATAAATCCTTCACCGAAAACCCAAACTTGATCAACCCAATGCAAATCGTCAAATTCAAGAAGAAAAATAAAAGGATAGGTAGGAGAAGAGGAAAATGGGAGTGTGGGTTTTGCTATTCATGAAAGTGGGTGGCTGCAAAGACAGTAGCGGTACATTCTGGAAAACAATGATGGATGAAACGAAGAAAAAAGGGGAAGAAATGGTTGCTATCTTTTTGGGTTTAGATAATTAATATTTAATTAGTATTAATAAATGATTAGCAGAGCAAGGCATTCGAATGCCTTACAAGGGAATTCGAATGCCCACGGCTTTTCAACAATTTTGGGGATTTAAATGCCCAAATTCTCAACAACAAAATGAATAAATTTGTTTATTAAATTTTGGCTTAATTTTATTTTTTATTAATTAAATATAGAAAAATCATGTTTTTATTAATTAATTATTAATTAATATTGACAATTAGAAAAAATTAATAATTAAATATTTTTAAAGGATAATTAAGTAATAATAATTATTAATTATTAATTAAAATTTTAATTAATAATTAATTAATACTGAACAATTAATAAAAATAATTTATAATAAAGAATTTAATAGTTATTTAAAATTAATTTTTATTTAATTATAATTAATATTAAAATATTTTATAATTATTTAATAAAAAGATAAAACGGTCTTTTAAATTTATTCAACCATATTCTTTACCCTCAACCAAACATATTAATATTAATTTCTATTATATTTCATTCCAATAAACCAAACATCATAATAAATATTCTACTTTATTCTCCTTTTTTCTATTCTCACAGAATAATTTTTCTATTCCCTTTCTATTCCATTCCACGAAACAAAGGCCACGTTAATTCTCCCATTCTCATTTTTGTACCTTTCGTCTATGACAACTGCCATTGGTGCTACATCATCCTTGCCTTCCATGTCATTTGAAATTGCCAGTTCATCCAATCTCCCATCCTCTTTTATGTGAAGGGTTAAGGTTCCTCTCGTTTTCACTCATTCGTGCACAGTTTTTGGCATAATTCTGTTTCCATAATCTCCCAGAATACCTCTTTGATTTCCAGAAGCATGGTGTACCGAAGGCATAATTGGATAACCGAAGGTCTCCATTGTACACCTGGAACTGCATGAGCTGTTTATCAAAAGCCGACCTTGCCTGTAGCAAACCTAAACAAGCTGCGTCCAGGATGTTCACTTCTGGATCCTTTGACAGTCTCCATACTACCTTCAACGTCCCTATCATGGCTTCTTTTTTAAAGGACCGTTTTGTAAGCAATTTTGCTAGAAGCCATTTCTTCCCATCATTCGACTCCGTGTCCTCTGGAAAACCCCTACCTCCACTGCATCCTTCTCGTCTTTTGTCAGTTTTAGAAAACACCATACATCTTCCAGACACTCCGCCATCGTACTCGTACTAAAATTCCCAAAGATCACTGCATGAGATATCCTAAGGCCTTAAAACCTTGTACTCGGACAAGACTAACCTTTCCCACAGATCTCTAGTTCAGAGGAGACTTTCTTAGGTGTGATAATTTTTTTACCTACTTGCAAAATTAAAATTTTCACTATTACTCTAATTATTATAACTTTGGTTGAGAAATAAATCTAGTTTCCTTCTTAAGTGAGAAATTTGGTCGAGAAAACTTTTACACCTTTACCTCAAGTTTTTTTTTATTTTTTAAAGCAATACATTACTTGAGAATTTATATCATATTCAAATTTCAAATACTATATTCAAAGAATTTGTAAATCATTTACTTAATTAAATTAATAAATAATTAAACTTAATTATTAAATTCAAATTCCAAACTTAAATTTGAAATCTTAAAATTTCATAACCTCACTTAACGCAAAATAGTTTTTTTTTAATAGCTGTAAAAGGGTTATTAGTGAAACTTGGATATTTGTAACCCAGCAAATAATCGGGAAGTAGAGGTGATTATTGGGCCGGGTTGGCTCGACCCGGTTCGCAACCGGATCGGGTCAGTTCGGCCCAAAATCCGAACCGGTACTGTACCGGTTCGGAACCGGCCCGGCCCGGTATGTTAACGGGCTGGGCCGATTTTAAAATATAAAAATCGGGCCCGGTAAGGGCCCGGACCGGTTTGAACCGGTCCAGTTAAAAAAAATTAAAATTTTTTTATTGCAGTTGCACTGTTGCACTGCAGTCATACATGATACATTATGATGCCGTTGCCCAACTTTATTTTTTTTAATTAAATAAAAAAAATGAAAACCTACGCAGTGGCAGCCTAGGCTGCACTGCAGTTGCATTGCAGTGCAACTGCAGTGCGTCTGTGCGTGCAGAGCACAGGCTGCCTCTGCTCTGTTTAACTTTGATGTGCCCATCAAGCTTTTTTTAATTTTTTTATTTTTTTATTCTAATTTTTTCCTATAAATACCTCTATAATCTTCTATTTTCATTTACATGTCTTCTATATTCATCTACTCTTATTCTCTTCACTCACATACTCTCTCAATATTCACTCAACCTCTCTCAAATTCACTTAAATTCCCTTATTCCAAATTTATAATATCATCATTTCCTTTCTAAATTTCATTTTTCTTTTTATTTTATAATTTTACAAATTTTACTTTTAATTTTCAAATTCTAATATATTATATATATTCCTTATTCCAATTTATTATAATATCATCATTTTCTTTATAAATTTCATTTTTCTTTTTATTTTATAATTTTGCAAATTTTACTTTTAATTTTCAAGTTTCAATTTTCAAATTCCAATATATTATATATATCATACATCTATTTTTTTAATTTTTAACATATATTTATTTTCAAAAAAAATATAAAAATGTCAAATTTCTTTCGTCGTTCATGCTCTGTTTCTCGACCTTTTGGTTCTACTGAAATTCCTAATTTGGGTGACGAATCATTTAATGAAATCGAACCCGATATTCATCCGGAAGAGGAGCTTCCTTTGGCACCATCGTTTGGTCGTGGTCGTGGTCGTGGTCGTAGAGGAAGTCATGCTCAAACACAATCATCAGCTGCCACCACTGCTGCTACATCATCAAGACCGAAGTTTAGTCGAAAAAAAAACAAGCAAGGTATGGAAGTATTTCGACATTGTAGCAAAAGAAGGTGAGACGAATAAATATTGTGCCATCTATAAATTGTGCAAAGGCATTTACTCTTATAACTCCGGTGGAGGTGGTGGC
Source organism: Heritiera fomes (assembly GCA_032173925.1). Classification (NCBI taxonomy): domain Eukaryota; kingdom Viridiplantae; phylum Streptophyta; class Magnoliopsida; order Malvales; family Malvaceae; genus Heritiera; species Heritiera fomes. Next base: position 10,715,265 of record JAPDPM010000015.1, on the reverse strand, counting down.
GGTACAGGTACGTATAAAAGGCATTTAATTACTGTACATAAAATTAATCCTGATGCCGAAGAAAATGAAATTTTAGAAGGTAAACAATCTCAAATTAATACGCATGATGGTGGAAAAAATTTTAATTTTGATAATGTTCAAGCTAGACGTGGTTTAGTTAGATTTGTAGTTAGGACTGAACAATCATTCACAATTTGTGAAAAAACAGGATATTTAGAATTTGTTTGTAAATATTTACAACCCGCATATAAATCTGTTTCTAGACATACATTAAAAAGAGATTGCATGGATATGTTTAAAGAATATAGACAAGCTTTAATTGATAAACTTAGTAATATTTCATCTAGGGTTAGTTTAACTAGTGATATATGGACTAGTACTAATGGTATAAGTTATCTTGTTATAACTTGTCATTGGATAGATGAAGATTGGTCTATGCAAAAACGAATTTTATCTTTAGATGTAATAGAAGAAGCACATAATTCATATATTATTCATAAATATATTCCTAAAGTTTGTAAATTATATGGACTAGAAAATAATAAAGTTTTTGCTATTACTTTTGATAATGCTTCAAGTAATACTGCAGCTATTCCTCATTTAATTAAAAGTTTAAACCCTGTTATGCAAGGCATATTTTTTCATGCAAGATGTGCATGTCATATTATAAATTTATGTGTTCAAAGTGGTTTTAGTCCTAGTGGTACTGGTACTGGCATAGGTCCAATTGATAAAATTAAAATTTTAGCAAAATGGATTCACACACCAAGTAATAAACGTGAATGGAAGCAAATTTGTATAGCAAATAATATATCTGTTAAAGCATTTCCACTTCCCGTGGAAACAAGATGGAATTCACTTCATCGTTTGCTTTCTTCTATTTTACCTTATAAAGAACTTGTTACTCCTTTTTATAACAATTATACAAGTAGCACACATTTAGTACTTTTTGAAGAAGATTGGACTTTTATTGAATATTGTGTTGATTTATTATCTACTTTTAAAGATGCAACCGAAAGATTTTCAACTCAATTTTATCCAACTACACCGTATTTTGTTCCTATTATCTACACAATGTTTGACAAATTTGTAAAATTTAGGAATCATGAAACTTTAAGTTCTTTTGTATATGATATGGAGGAAAAATTTAAAAAATATTTGGAAATAATTCCTCCTATTTATTGTATTGCAACTTTATTAGATCCTAGTCAAGGTGAGGTAAATGTAGAAATTTTTTTTGATTGTTATAAAGAATTTCTTGGTCTTGATTCTATTGAGGATCAAAAGTCCTCAATTAACAATCTTTTTCGAGAATTGTTTAATGTTTATGAAACAGAAAGGGAGCAATTCAACTTTAATCGAGAAGAAGAAGATTCATACGAAGAAACCGAAAGTAGCAAAAAAGGAAAAGGAATTTTAAACGCAATTAAGGAAGCAGCAAAGAAGAGAATGAAGCTAAAAGGAAAAGCGAGCGGATCGGGATCGAGATCAACAACTCGACGAAGTTCTAGCTTCAATGAGCTAGGATTTTTCTTAAGTCAAGATTTTTCTGTAGATGATAACTTTGATCTTCTCCAATGGTGGAAAGAAAACCAAAAACAATTTCCAGTTTTAGCTTCCATGGCCCGAGATGTTTTTGCGGTGCAAGTTTCTTCTGTTGCTTCGGAATCCGCATTCTCGACGTGTGGAAGAATTATTGGAGACCATCGAACCACTCTTAATCCGGATTCATTGTGCATGTTAACATGCCTTAAAGATTGGTTTGATGCGGAATCGCGCAATGTTGAACTTGGAATGGCCAATGAATTTGCTGATAATAATTCAGAAGAGGAAGAAGAAATTTCCAAGGCAATCCGTATAAATTATGAAGAGTAGAGAATAATTTTTTTTTTTGTAAATTGTATGTAAAATTGTAAATAAGTTTAGTCATAGTGAATATTTTTATGGACTACGGTCTCGTGGTTTTTACCCTTCTAACTTTTGAAGGGGTTTTCCACGTAAAAAATCTTTGGTCTCCTACTCTCTCCTTTTTCTCCTTTGTTGTTGTTGTTGTTGTTATTATTATTATTATTATTATTATTACATACCAAATTAATTAATGTTATACTTATATTTGTTTAAAATAAATAAATATTTAAAATACAAAATGAATTAATATTTTAAAAACATATTAAATAAATGAATAAATAAATAAATATTAAGTAAATGATATTTCAAATATAATAAATTATTTTAAATGCAAAATGAATATAATAAATGAATATAAATAAAGATATGCAAAATGAATATAAAATAATATTCATAATATCATTATTTGTATTTTAAATCAAATATCATTTTATCATAATATTATATTCATAATATAACTTTAATTTATTATAACAATAATTTTATTAGATAATTTTATAATAGTTTATTTTTACATTATTGTTACATTAATTAAATAAATTATAATATAACTTTATAATAAATTATTTTTAAATTAAACTATTAACATTATTTATTATAAAAATAAATTTACTACATTAAATTATTAAAATATATTAAAATAAATTAATATAAATTTTTTAAAAATAAAAATTTAAAAAGAAAAAAAATGGATCGAATCGGTTTAAACAAGTTCGGTCCGATTTTGAGGCGAACCGGTCCAACGAACCGGACCGATTTGCCTCTTATAGATAATAGAACCGGTCCGAATCGGACCGATTTTATACCGATTCGAACCGGTTTCATTTAGGTTAGGGCCGAAATCGATGAAAATCGACTCGAAACCGGCTCGGTCCGGCCCGTAACCATCTCTATCGGGAAGACAAAGGGTTCTCTTATGTCCTTCTGACTGTACATTAATACAGATGGCAATAAATTGAGAGAGTCCATACCATAGGACCCTAGCGTCAGTTAGGCAAGACCAAGGTAGGGTTCAGTGAAGGCTAAGCGCCAAACCCTAAACTCTTGAGTTTTTCAATGATATCATTAATGACTTCTCATTTTTCCATAAACTTAAATTGATAGACAGTGAAAAAATGCTAATGAAATATTGATTTAATGGTAAAAAAAAAAGTTTTATAACTTTTAAAATTTTAAATTCGAATCTAATTAAATATAAATTTAAATTAGTTTAGTATTTATTGATTCGTTTAATTTGTTATAATTATTTATTAGTTTATTTAATTTAAATAATGTAATTTTTATAATTATTTGTTCATAAAATATAATATATTATTAAAAAAAGTGAAGAAACAATATTTGAAAATTGAATTTTAGCAACTCAATTTATATCAACTGAAAATATGGTTGCCAAATCTAATTACACTTACAATAATTTATCATAATCATTGTTTAATTAAATTTTTTTAATATTTTATTTTTATCATGAAGAATTTTTATTATATTCAACACACAAAATAAATTATTGCAATATTTTGATATATTTGTAATAACTTTTCATATTCATTACTTAATTAAAACTTTCAGATATTTTAGACAACGATGACTTTTATTGTAATAATTCTTACCTAATAACAAGCAAAACTATTGCAAAATTTTATTATATTTACAACGAATTTTCATATTACTGTTTAATTGATTTTTTAATATTTTATACTACAATAATTTTTATCATTACAAATTCTTATTGTGTTCATAATGATAAAGAAAAAAAGGTTGTTGGAAAGTATTGTTATATTTGAAACAAATTTTCAGTGTTGTTTGCTTAATTAATTTTTTGTTATTTTAAAAAGAATAATTATTATTTTATTATAATAATTTACACATGTCAAACATATAAACAATTCATATAGGATGTTTTACTTTGAGTTAATTACTTTAACTTTTATATATATATAAAAGATAATGATGATAATAAATTTATTTCACTAACTAATTCGTATAACATTAATTAATGTTTACAATTATAATTACAGAGAAAGCAAGAACTTCAAGGAGTAGAATAAGCCATAATAACCCGAGCAACAGCAGCAGCAGAACCAGCTTGAGTGGACAACTAGGAGAATGGGAGATATTTTTGCAGGAGGAAGCGGACAATCACGAAACAGTAGTCAGGCCGCGGAGGATGAAGAAGCTCTCAGATGGGCTGCTTTAGAGAAGTTGCCAGCAGTCAACCAATGATCGGTTAAGAACAAGTATTAAGTATCATCAAGTCTATTGTGGGGAGTGATCATCAGGGTGGCCACGGCACGGACAAGTTTGCTCCCAGAGAAGTTGACGTGAGAAAGCTTGACAGTGATGATCGGCAGAACTACATTAATGGACTGTTTTAAGGTTGCTGTGGAAGACAACGAGAAGTTCTTGAAGAGGATTAGGCATAGGGTTGATAAGTAAGTTTCTCGTAATATTTTCTTTTTTTATTAAATTTCTCGTAAGGTTTTCTATTTTTATTCCTTTTAAAAAAAAATTATGACCCTAAACAATTGATATAATCCAAAACTCTCACTTTCCAAATACTTGAACTCTTGAATGAGGTGCTAGCATCATACCAAATATATGTATGACATTTAATTATTTTCAATATTTTATTTCCGACTCTTCGATTAAGTTATTTGCTTTTCTATTTGCAATAAATAAATAATTTTTTTTTCAATTTTTTGGATAAATATTTTATCTATTTTATTATCTAATGTTTAATTTAATCTTAAAACCAAATCATAAAAATGACAAAAATCATGAATGGGGTGTAATGAAAGTAGTCATGTTCCTTGTGCTCAATAACTAATTGAATTCAACTCATTCCCTGCCGAGCTAAACTCAAATTCAAGTTAAAGTTATTCAAGTCATGAATTTAATCAAATAACATTGAGTTATTGAAATATTCAACTCAAAAGATTTGTAAATCTTATAAAAAATTTTAATTTTTTATATTATATAGTAATATAAGGATTATTATTCAACATACTATCAATAAATTTTTATAATTCACAAACGGAATTAAATTAATGATACATACCTTTTAAGAAATATTAAAAAATAAATAAAATAAAATATGTATTATCATCTTAATCTCATTTGTAAAATTTAAAAACTCTACTGATAATGTATTATATAATTATTCATAAAATAATATCTATTTACTTATTTTAAATTTTTATCTCAAACTCTTGAACGTTTCAAATTTTTATGTCAATTAATGATAATTGAGTTTAAACGAATCTGATTTCAATATTTTTTTAATCAAATTTGAGCTTCAAATATTTTTAATTGAATTGATTCCATTACACATAATGAGGAAGGTTTGACAATTAGAGATGCTAAATTACAATATTATTCAAACCTCATTATGTCTTGGGGTGTCTGAGTATATAAAAAAAAAAAACCAACGTTGTTTCCCTTTTAATTAGTTAGGGAGGCAAGAGCATTACTATTCATGGACTTTGTTTACTCTTGTTTGCAGGGTGGGAATTAAACTTCCGACTGTAGAAGTTCGGTTCGAGCATTTAAACGTTGAAGCCAAAACCTATATCGGTAGCAGAGCTCTTCCAACTCTTACAAATGTGGCTCAAAATATTGTAGAACTTGCTTTTGGAATGGTTGGCATTAGATCGACCACGACAAGAAAACTTCATATCCTTAAGGATGTCTCTGGTATTATTAAACCATCCAGGTAATTAATTAAGCGCATTAAGTTCTAAAGCTAAAGTTATTACATATGGATGGTCCAAACATTAAATTCCATTTAAGTCCTGGGGTGAGATACTTTGATATATCACATGAATAACATTAAATTCCACTTTTTTATGCATGCAAATCAAAATAAATAAAATAGACAATATACTTATCAATTTTATCTTATGTTAACTAATCATATCCACAAATATATTTGAAAAATGCAACCTTTAAAGAAATAAATACAAAAAACAAAAAGATAAGAAGCTTGTTTGCAGGTAATTAAATTACAATAGCTACAATGGCTTGAATAGTTCTATATATAAACTTTTATTTTTATGACAAAGGTATTTGTAATTTGAGTTTTTGCTTATTTATCATTGACATGATGACTTTGATTGTTCCATTATCACAGGATGACCCTTTTATTAGGCCCACAAGCGTCAGGGAAAACAACCCTTTTGCTTGCATTGGCTGGAAAATTGGACCCAAGGTTGAAGGTCATGAACAATCACCATGCCTAAAATCCTATAAAATTTTTCCATGCTAACCGGGCAACTGAATAACTTGCATTAATTAATTAATTAAACCAAACTAAAGGGTTATTTTTGCATGAAACAGGTTAGTGGGGAAGTAACCTACAATGGGTGCAAACTCAATGAATTTGTGCCCCACAAGACCTCTGCATATATTAGCCAAAATGATGTTCATGTTGCAGAAATGACTGTAAAAGAAACTTTAGATTTCTCAGCAAGGTGCCAAGGGGTCGGAAGTCGATATGGTATTATAACTAAGATGATATTGCTTTAATTACTAATTAAGCATTTATGCTTACACACATGTATTTGATGATTTTAGCAGATATTGAGATAGTTAACCTGTTAATAGTTGTTATTTATATTGTTGAAATATTTGGAGGGAAATCCATCAAATTTATTATTCATTAGCTGAGCCTTATATACAAAAAACTAGCAGCTAATTACAACACGTGGTTATATTCTTAACAGACACTATACAACTCAGCAAAAACTAACTTCCAACATGGCAAAGACTGAGTCCCAGTTGGACCAATCAGCTGTAACAGCCACCCTTAAGCTGGATCATAGAGGTTCTGCAGATTAAACTTGGGAAGAAAAAAATTGAAAACGAGCAGTAGAATGAGCTTTGGTGAAGATATCTACAAGTTGGGATGAAGAAGATACATGCAGTAACCAAATGATCCCAGCTTGCAATTTTTGCCGAATAAGGTGACAATCAATCTCTATGTGCTTCGTTCGTTCGGGGAAGACTAGATTCTCAGCTATAGCGATAGCAAATTTGCTATCACAAAATAACAAGGCAGCACTGGAATGAGAAACACTAAGATCATGAAGCAGATACAATAACCATTGAATTTTGCAAGAAACAGAAGCAAGAGCTCGGTATTCAGCTTCGAAAGAAGAACGGGAAATAGTGCTCTGTTTCTTGGATTTCCAGGAGATTAATGCATCACTAAGAAAAACACAAAAACCAGTGAGTGATTTTCGAGTATCAACACAGGATGCCCAATCAGAATCACAGAAAGTTTTTAATTGAAGGGAAGAAGAGGAAGGATAAAACAAGCCTTGCCCAGGTGTCCCTTTGATGTACACAAAACACGATGTGCTGCCTGAAGATGAATTGTAGTGGGCTTGTCCACATATTGAGAAAGCTATTGAACAGGATAAGCCAAATCAGGACGTGTAGTAGTAAGATAAAGCAATCTGCCAACAAGTTTGCGATTAGAAGTAGGATCATCCAACAAATCCCCTGAATTATGAGAAAGTTCCAAGGAAGGAAGCATGGGTGTGGGAACAGGTTTGCTGCCAAGGAAGCCTGCATCTTGCAAAATATCTAATGCATACTTGCGCTGGGACAAATTGATTCCATGCTTAGACCGAGCAACCTCAAGGCCAAGGAAATACTTAAGATGGTCGAGATCTTTAATTCCAAAAGCTGAGTCTAGATAGGATTTCATATCCTGAATAAGTGCTTCATTGTCACTTGCAAGAATAACATCATCAACGTAAATAAGCAGTGCAATGAAGGAAGAGTATGTAGCTTTGACAAACAGAGAATGATTTGAAAGGGCTTGAAAGAATCCTTTGGCTAGTAAAGCAGTGGTGAGCTTATGGAACCACTGTCTACTAGCTTGTTTGAGACTGTATAAGGATTTCAACAATTTACACACTTGTCCTGGTTTAGCAGCAGTATAACCTAAAGGCACATCCATGTAGACTTCTTCAAACAAATCACCATGAAGAAAAGCATTGTTGATATCAAGTTGACGAAGCATCCAATTCTTAGCTGCAGCAACTGCCAATAAGGTCCGAATGGTGGTCATCTTTGCAACATGGGAGAAAGTATCAGTATAATCTAACCCATTTTATTGCGTAAAACCTTTAACCACCAGCTTGGCTTTATACCGTTCAATTTCACCATTGGACCTATACTTCACCTTATAAACCCACTTACATCCAACGGTTTGCTTGTTGGGAGGAAGCTCAGTCAAGACCCAAATATCATTCAATTGCAATGCCTCCAATTCTGCTTGCATGGCTTGTTGCCAACATTCTTGTGTTGCTGCCTGAGCATAGGTGGTGGGTTCAACAATAGAAGAGATGTTATAAACAAAGGTTTTATGAAAAGGAGAACATTTATCATATTGTAAGACTGAAGAAAGAGGATATTTACAACCAGTGTTTTGCGAATCAGGATGCATCGATGAAGAGTGATTGCTATGAGCTAAGCAACAGTGGTAGTCTTGAAGATAGGAAGGAGGAAATCTGATGCGAGTGGATCTTCTCAAGTAGTTATGTGATGAAGAAGGAAGAAGTGCTGAGTCAGGGGAGTGATAGTCAATTACTATAGGAACAGAAGAAGAAGAAGAATTGATATTTAAGGGTAGAAGCACGAGGAATGTTGGTGTCAAGATATGGTTCTGAAGTAATCTTAGAAGATGGAAGAATAGGATCAGACAAGTTAAAAGTAGGAACAGATTCAGGACCAAAAGGAAAGATGTACTCATAAAAGATAACGTCTCTGGAAGTAAAAAACTTGATGTTTTTGAAGATTGTACAGCTTATACCCTTTGAGCCCAGAAACAAAACCAATGAAGACACATTTAACAGCTCAAGGTTGAAATTTGGTTCTGGGGTGAGATAATGTGGATGCAAAACATAAGCATCCAAAGACTCTGAAATGAGAAAAGGAAGGTGGTTTAGTAAATAGCATCTCAAATTGTGTTTTGTGGTGTAGGAGAGGAGAAGGAAGTCTGTTGATCAAATGCACAACATGACTAACACAGTCAGACCAAAATTTTTCACCAAGATTAGCTTGAAATTTTAAGGCTCGAGCCACATTAAGACTATGCTGGTGTTTTCGTTCGACTACACTGTTTTGCTGAGGAGTTTGGACACAAGATAATTGATGTAAAATACCTTTAGAAGCATAAAATGAAGGGTATTAAACTCTTGACCTTGGTCCGTCCTAATAATTTTAATGGTGGTGTGAAAATGAGTGTCAACATACAAACAGAAGTCCTCAACTAATTTTCTAGCTTCAGACTTGGATTTCATAAGGTACACCCAAGTATGCCTACTAAAATCATCCACCACAGTTAAAAAATAAAAATGAACATAAAGGGAAGGAGTAGGATTAGGACCCCAAATATCAATATGTACAAGATCAAAACAAGCTTTGGAAACAGAAGTACTAGGTGAAAATGACAATCTTCTTTGTTTAGCAAAGTGACAAATCTTACAAAGTTTTTGTTGCTGTACAACAATTGAAGGATCAATGCTATGCAAAGACTTTATTCTATTGCTAGAGGCATGACCAAGTCGATAGTGCCATAAGTCTATGGTATGTGATGGTTGCAGCAAAGCATTGACAGTAGGTGTGGTTAAAGACTGTGGAAGAAAAGAACTATGAAGATGATAAAGGCCACAACTGTGCTTAGCTATACCAATCGTCTTCCATGTCGTGACATCCTGAATCAAGCAAAATGCAGGTTGAAAAATCAGTAGACAATTCAGAGATTTGGAGAGCTTACTGACTGAAATAAGGTTAAAAGAAAAATTAGGAACATAAAGAACTTCATGTAGGATAATATCGGAAGACAAGTGGACAATTCCAATATAAGTTGCATTAACATGTTGTCCATTTGGAAGTTTGACAATGGAATGCATCACTGAAAAATAAACTTGAAAACAAGACAAAGTACAAACAATATGGTCAGTGGCTTCAATATCTAAAATGAATGACAACAGCTGGGAAGTATGTGATGAGTATTTGATACCTAAAGAAGTATTAGTTTCAATGATAGCATTAACACAAGAATAATAGGAAGAAGCCATGTCATCAGGTGGAATCAAAGCAATCAAACGATTGTATTGAGCCTGAGTGAGAGTCACTGCTGAACTATTATCATTCACCTTAGAAACAGTAGCTGAATCTGTCTTAACTACCTCTGTAGAAACAGAATGACTTGTATGCACGTGATTGGCAGCTCCTACTTTGCCTTTAGGTTTATAACCAGGTGGAAATCCATGTTTCCAATAGCATTTATCAATAGTATGGCCATTATAGCCACAAAAAGAACAAACAAGCTTCTTAGAAGAAAAATGATTCTTTTAACTTACTGCTGCAATTGTACCACGAGATTCAACTGAAACTTTATTAGCAAAGGTTGAATCTAATTGTGGCTGAAGTGAGCTAGAATTCATCTGTCTTTCTTGCTGAATAACAAGAGCAAAGACTTTGTTAATGGAAGGCAAGAGATCCATTAACATGATCTGCGATTTCACAGTAGAGAAACTGTCATTGAGCCCTGTTAAGAAGCGAATCACACAATCATTCTCACAGTACTCCCTGGTTAGATCAAGAGCTCGACATTTACACTTTGAATCACATGTGCACTTGGGAAGAGGACGCAAATTCATCATTTCATCCCAAAGAAATTTTAGATTAGTGTAATAATCAGTTACTGAAAGAGATCATTGATGAAAAGAATAGATCTCTTCTTGTAAGGCTGCTATTCGGAATGCATCTCCATGAGAGAAACGATCCTTGAGATCTTTCCATACATCAACAGCTACATCATACCAGATCACACTCTGTGCTATGGTAGGTGAAATCGAATGTAAGATCCATGAAAGGACCATCATGTTACATCGTTCCCAAAATGCAAACAGAGGATCTATTTTAGCTAGAGGAGGAATAGATCCATCAGCAAAACCGAGCTTATTTTTGGAGAGAAAGGCCATTTTCATGGCACGAAACCAGGAAGCATAATTCGAGCCAGTGAGAATAGAGGAAACCAACACCAACGCTAGATTTTCATTCGGATGAAGGAAAAATGGTGTGGAAGGTGTATCCTCTGGTTGACCAGCAGTTGCTATATTCTCAGGAGGAGCCATGAAACAGGTAAAACAAAGGTGTTTGGCTGGCTAGAAAGGATGAGAAATTTTAGCGGGAAAATTCAATCGCTCTGGTACCATATTGAAATATTTGGAGGGAAATTCATCAAATTTATTATTCATCAACTGAGCCTTATATACAAAAAACTAGCAGCTAATTACAAGTGGTTATATTCTTAACAGACACTATACAACTCAGCAAAAACTAACTTCCAACGTGGCAAAGACTTAGTCCCAGCTGGACCAATCAGCTGTAACAATATAATAGACCTTTCTAAGTGAACTTGCAAGGAGGGAAAAACACGTAGGTTTTTTCCCTGAAGCAAAAGTAGACCTTTTCCTGAAGGTAAATGCGACAAAGCAATAAAAACTGACCTGATTGAGGTGTACTTTTATACAAGGATTCAAGATTTTTTTTAGGTTTAACTTAGTAATCTTAATGACATTAAATACAACTTCTCGTGGACTTATTTTTGATATTTTGCTGATATAAAATGCTTCACATGTTCATGGATAATTATAGAACGAAAGGTCAAATGCATTTGGAGGAGTTATAAAGGAGGATGAGGGTTAACATATAGTCCTTGAAGAACTTCTATTAGAAAAATTGTAAAACATATATTAATTGGAATTTCAATGTATAAATGATTGAAAATAAAAAGGTCAAAGATGAATCTCTTCATCTTGTCAACTAAAAACAAGAAGATAGTTTAACTTTTAGAGTTTATCTGGATAAAAAGTAAGATTCATTTTGATTAGATTGAAAATAACAGTAATGATAAAATTAATTACTGTAACAATAAAATTTTAATATATAAATGATTGAAAATAGAAAGGTCAAAGAACAACGTCTTTTATCTTGCCAAGTAAAAGCAAAAGAATATTTTAAGTTTTAAGGTTCATTTGAATAGATAGTGAAAATAGTTTTGGTGAAATTAAAAATAATAGTAATTGTGAGATTAACTATTATTATTATTATTATTATTATTATTATTATTAAAATAATGGTAGAATATGTATTTCATGCAAACACGACAATAGTTGTGAAGTGTAGTGAGAAGAAAAAATTATCATTAATGATATTAAATTAAAATTTGTATAAAACAAAATTTACAGTAAATTATATGATATTTGTGAAATTAATAAATGATTAAAATTATTTTATATAATATAATGTTTTTTAGTAAATTGAAAATTAATAAAATTATTTTTATATCAAATAATACTTCATTATTAAATATTTAAAAATATTTTCATGTATATTTTAATGTTGTTTAACATTAAAAACTTTTAAATTTTTATTTAATAGATAGTAATATATTATAAATTTATTCAAATATTATAATTAATATACAAATATATAAAGTTATTTAGTATATTAAATGACTAAATAATTTAAAAATATTTAAATCAAAAAATTTAAAAGTAAAATAAATAATTTAAATTTTTAAATAACAAAATAAAAAATATTAAAACTTATATTAAAAAAAAGATAAAACTATAAAAAAAAATCCCATTAAATGGATAGTTTTCTACTAACAATTGGTTAGAAGAAGTGGAAGTGGATTTTTTTCCCAGGCATGTGGATATGGTTTGAACCTTGAAATCGTTATTATTGGGAAGGCTTTACAGTTTACCACTCTCGGCCTAAACAGGATTAATCTCAGACCGTAAAACAGATGGTATTACTCTTGTAATCTAAATACATATGCAGTGTAATTGGAGACTTCGATCATGCTGCATTGAGACTCATTTGAATCCAATTGAGTTCTTAACCATTAGCCTCATTTGTCATTTAACAGTACTTGTTAGCTTTTATTTCACTGTTTTAATTTTTAATTCCAGCTGCTATTGAAGGAGCTGAAAGCAGCCTGGTTACTGACTACGTTCTCAAGGTAAGATTGAATACTAATTTATAGCCAAATACCAATATCAAGTCCATACTTATGCCATTGTTTCAAATTGAATTTTATATTGAATGAAATGATTAGATGTTGGAGCTAGACGTATGCAAGGATACAATTGTTGGAGACCAGAGGATTGGAGGAGTATCAGCTGGACAGAAAAGAAGAGTATCAACAGGTTAAATATATGTTTGATTAACAAATTATTCATAAATCATGTGATTTCAATTGATTGTACTTGTATTTCCCCTGTTATGCGCTAAAATAATGTAGGAGAGATGCTTGTCAAGCCAACCAAAACATTGTTCATGGATGAGATATCAACCGACATAGATAGTTCCATAACCTATCAAATTGTCCAGTGCTTGCAACAGATAGCTCATCTTACAGATGCAACTATCTTTATGTCCTTGCTACAGCCAGCCCCTGAGATTTTTGATCTCTTTGATGGTATAATATTCATATCTAAAGGTCAAATTGTCTATCAAGATCCAGGAGACCATGCTGTTGAATTCTTTCAGAGCTGTGGGTTAAAGTGTCCTGAGCGGAAGGGAACTGCTGATTTCTTACAAGAGGTAAATAAGAAAAAAATCATATTAAGACTACTTCATGTCATAATATTTGACATAATCTTTTACACAAGAAAAAAAATCGCCAAAAAAGTCTTGTCTAGTAACAAATTAAATTAAAAAATGGAGACTCTGAAAGGTCTTAAGTTAAAATCATAGGTGTAATAGCAAACATTATGGTTGCAGGTTACTTCCAAAAATGATCAAGCGCAGTATTGGGCAGATAGAAGCAAAAAGTACCGCTATATTCCAGTTATTGAGTTTGCAAATAGGTTCAAGAAGTTCCATGTTGGGATGTAGCTAGCAAACGAACTCTCATTGCCTTTCGATAAGTCCAAAGGCCACAAAGCGGCCTTAGTCTTCACAAGATATTCAGTATCAAAACTAAAACTTCTTAAGGCCTTGTAAACACCTAATTTTGTTCGGACTATTGAATACTACTCAAAATAAATTGAATTCTTATTCTCAGTTTCAATACGATTCGAACTCATTTGAAAATTTTAATTAAATTTATTAAATCTTTTGATTCGAACTCATTTGAAATTTTTAATTAGATTTATTAAATCTTTTGATATTAAGTCAATGTATAATTATGTCTTTTTGTGTCTAATTCACTAATGAATTAGACATATGAGCTTGAAAACTCAAAGTTCAATTGTAAAGTCCATTTTTTTAGCATTAAAAGCCCATGTTCAAAATTTATTTTAAAGCTCAATTTTTTTTTCTTTTTTTCTTTCTTACAATAATTAATTAAATAAATTAAAGATTAAAAAAATAAATAAAAAATGACAATGGCTGAAACTAGACAGATACCATTTTGTTTCTTCCCTTTTTTCTGCTTACACTTATTGTCCCAAAGTCCCTGTGTTTCTCTTCCAGCATACACAAATTCGAGTATGTGTTAACATTTAACTTTTTGAGTTTACACCAATTTGATAACCCACCATTTTACCCACGTCCCTCTTAGCTACCACCTTCTGAAGATTCTGTTTTTAGCTACCACCTTCTGAAGATTCTGTTTTTACCCCCTGTATCATGTCAATAAGCTGCAAGCATAAGTCTTCACTTTTCCTTCTTCCCAAAATCCAGAACCTGCAATAACATGCCATGGTTCCAAAGCATTGGCAGCAACGAGAGACCTTTTCATCACCACGGTTAAAAGTTAATTCCAAGGATGCTATGGAAATTGGCTTTTTCGGAGTCTTGATCCATCAACCAGAAAGTCTTCTACCAACTATAAAAAGAAACCGCAAATCATTTTTCGGGGGATCCTTTCTCTCCACCTTGGCTCGGCACCTCTACAACCACCAGCACAATCACCATCCTCTATCATCGCTCAAAACCACCTTCATTAGCTAAAAAAAACCCACACAGTTAACTTTAAATCCATGGCCATACCCCAGTCCTATACAACTTCTACCCAAATCCGTACTCACACTCATTTGACAAAATAGCCATAATCAAAATTTTTTCTAAGAACCTGACCCTGAAATCTTTACAAATACACAGACCTTTCATCACCGTTAGCGACCCTCATCTCAACCAACCCCAAGACCGGCAACCACCATTCTCAACCCTCTTCAACACAGAAGCCAACACCTAACACCTAGCTCACAAACCAGACAACCACCCCAAATCACCACTAACCGGAGACCCCAAGGCCTCTCACTCACCATCACGGTGACTCTCCACTCTTAATGGTCTTGTGTCCAAAGACTGAAGCCACTACAAAACTGTGAACCACAAAGCCTCAACCAACAACATAGCCCCTTTGGGCATTCACAAAAAAAAAAAAAAACAAGTCCCAAGAATCCGAAATCCCGAACTTGAAAACCAACAATCAGATCAAAAAGCAAACCATGAAGGAATGACCCAAAAAAAAAAACATACCAAAGAAGAGAGAGTAGAATCGAAAATCGCAGCCTCCGAGCCTAGATCTATGCGGACCAAGACTTTCTCTTGGAGAACCAAAGTCTTAAAATAACAGGAAAGATCGAGGAGCTTGGGAGAAGTGGTGGTGGCGTGGAAAATGAAAAAGGAACATTGAAAGAAGAGATTTTTTTTGGATGTCTAAAAAAGAGGGAAGATCTGGCTTTGTCTTTTTTTTTAAGGCAAAAAGTGCACTGTGTGTGAAGGCTCGAAGACTGAAAGAAAAACGGTTTGAAGGAAAACATATCAAAAGGTTTATATCTCTATTTACATTATTGTGCCTTTATTACTTATTTTATTTGTATTTGTTTTAATATTCATGAGATGTGTTATGACGTGACCTTTGTCTCTTATTTCTCAAAAAGTTGCCTTGAATGCATTTAGATTTTTTATCAGAGCCTGTACTTTTATAATATTGTTTTTTTTTTTAGAAGTCATGGCATTGTACGTTTTAAGTCTCTTCAGAGCGGATGCTCTGTGAGAGGTTTTCTTTAGTCTTGTTCTTTACAAGTGTTGCATTCTCTAAGATTATCTCGATTAGTTTTTAGAGTGCGTTATAGTTTTCTTGTAGTAAATAGTAAGTGGCAAAGGGTCGTTATAGGCTTTTCTTGGGTTGGTAGAGCTACTCGCAAAGGAGGCAAAATGGAGGACGAACTGAATGAGTTATGGGGAAAACTAAAACTAACAGAGGACGAAAAGGATTATGTAATGGTTGGTGATTCAAAGACAGATTTTGATTTGACGCGGACACAAAATTGGATGGTGGGCAAACTGTTAACCACACGGTCTTTCAACAAGGATGCAATGGTGGGAACGCTGAAAGTTATCTGGAAGTTGTCTCAGGAAATGGAAGTTGATATCCTGGATACAAATCTGTTTTTATTCAAGTTTGCAACAGGGAATGACAAAAAAAGAGTTACCGATGGATCGCCATGGTCCTTTGACAAGAACCTCTTGGTTCTCACAGAGTACGATGGTGATTTGCGAACGACAGACTATACCTTTCATAAGGCGCTGTTTTAGATACAAATATATGGATTGCCTTTGAAGATGCTGCAAAAGGAAGTGGCGGAGGTGATCGGAAAACGGTTGGGAACTTTGAAAGGAATGGATTTATCCAACTCGAACGGTACAGGAGGAAGCTGCTTGAGGTTACGGGTGGATATAGACATCTCTAAACCTTTGCGCAGATTCATTGCACTAACAGACAGGAAAGGGAAGCAGGACGTGATGGGGCACCTGAAATATGAAAGGATCCCAAATTTTTGCTATAAGTGTGGATTACTGGGACATGTCGACTTGGAATGTGATCAAAATGACAAGGGGGATGTAGAGGAAGGAGAACAACAATACGGTGAATGGCTTCGTGCTGCACCAAATAGAAGGAGCTATGGGACGATGCAGAGGATTGGCAAAATTTTAAACTTTGAGGAAATTACAGAAGATTCAGGCCCATCCAATAAACAACCAAGACAGAAGGAAACAATGCGAGAGGAAGTCCCCAATGCGGTGGCCGGAGTTCAGAAGAGGGTGGCGACAGACAAGACGATTGGAGATCCAAACAAGGAAACTATATGTCTAAGGGAGAAATCTCCAGAGAATCAGGAGAAATTTAACATAATTGGAGGATTTCAAGGGATCCAGCACAAAAGCACCGACGTCAACGGAAAGGAGGGAACAGGGAGTGAATCATGGGATTTGAGAAATAACAGGTCAACGGATGGCAAAGGGCTACAAAGGGCTAATATAGAAAAGGAAAGAATGGAAGAAAATCACGCAAAGGAAGATGGGTTTTTGCATGAGGAGTTAATGAGAAAGCCACGTCAGAATGGAAACATGCACAAGTCCATACCTCGTAGTAACGTAGCTCCTGACACTGAAGACCACGGGGGCAAAACAGAGGGGAGTCCTAACCTAGCAACTCACGGCAACCAAACATCAGGAAGATCGTCTTGGAAAAGGAGAGCAAGGCATTTTTCGAGTATTGCAGGAGAGCACAAACCAGATATAGGGAAAAGGAAGTTGGAGGCGCAGCAGGTGGAACCAATGGAAGTTGACAAAGCTGAGAAAAAGAGAAGAGAGGACACGGAACTGGACACTATAATCCTATCGGCGGAGACTGTTAATCAGTCCCGCCGACACCAATGAGGTGCTTAAGTTGGAACTGCCGTGGGCTTGGGAACCCACGAGCAGTTCGCGCTCTTCGTGAGCTAGTGAGAAAGGAAGCTCCCCATGTGGTTTTTCTTATAGAAACAAAACTACATGAAAGAAACATAGACAGAATAAAACGCAGCTGTGGGATGCAATCATGTTTTTGTGTAAGTTCAGAAGGTAGAAGTGGGGGACTGGCAATGCTGTGGGGAAATGACGTGAATTTACAGCTTCAAAGTTATTCAAAAATGCACGTGGATATGGTAGTTTTAACAGACCAAGGGAACCCACATTGGCGAATAACGGGGTTCTATGGGCATCCAGAAACAACAAAGAGGAAAGAATCGTGGGCTTTGATGAAGGACTTGGCTACCTCTTCTACTCTACCATGGCTATGTATAGGGGATTTCAACGAGATCTTATGGCAGCATGAGAAGTCGGGAAAGGTAAGAAGGAGAGAAAGTCAGATGCAAGAATTTAGGGACACTTTGGAGATTTGTGGCCTAAAGGATTTGGGATATAAAGGATGCTGGTATACATGGGAAAGGGGGAGGACTGAAGATACCTGTATTCGGGAAAGGTTAGACCGCGGCTTGGGGAACAATGAATGGTGGGATCTCTTCCCAAACTATGAGCTGTGGCACCTAACCGAAGCCTCATCGGACCACCAACCAATCTTAATCCACAGTTCACTGGAGGAGAGGAGAATAAGAAATAAGAATAAGGGGACAGGGTTCAGATTTGAAGAGAACTGGGCAAAGGACACATAATGTGAAGACAAGATAAAGGTGACGTGGACTACTGCTAATGGGAGAAACTTAATGGAAAAGATAGAAGCAACCAAAACTGAATTGAAGCAGTGGGGCACGTGCAATCAATATAACTTTAAAGCTAAAGCCAGAGCACTCACTAGAGAGCTAGAAAAGACCATGCACAACCCACCTAATGATGAGCTGCTACAGAAGCAAAAAGAATTAAAGGAAGAAATCGATAGATGGCTTGAAAAGGAGGAAGTTTATTGGAAACAAAGGTCTCGAGTAAATTGGCTGAAGGAGGGAGACAGGAACATTGCATTTTTTCACTCTCAAGCATCCATGAGAAGGAGGAAAAATTTAATAAGGGGACTAGAGGATGAAAATGGAGTTCTTAGGGTAGAGGAGACTGAAATTAGAGGGATTGCCACTGATTATTTTAAAAAACTATTTCACTCTAACGACAATTCTAATTGTGCAGATATTCTTAGGCTGGTGCAACCTTGTATCTCGAACGAGATGAACCAAAGCCTCACAGCAGAGTTTATACATGAGGAGATCTTCACAGCTTTAAAACAAATGCACCCCACTAAAGCACCTGGACCTGATGGTATGCCAGCCCTCTTTTTTCAAAAAAACTGGTCTATTATTGGTTGTGATGTTGTTGAATTTTGCCTCTCATGTCTAAATGGAGAAAGAAATCTAGATGATATCAATCAAACCAATATAGTCCTGATTCCCAAAACTAAAAATCCAACCAACATAGGACATTTTAGACCCATCAGCCTTTGTAATGTTATATATAAGATCATCTCTAAGGTGCTAGTGAACAGACTTAAAGCCTTTCTTCCAGAGATCATTAGTGAGTCACAGAGTGCTTTTGTCCCAGGGAGACTAATCTCAGATAATATTCTAATTGCTTATGAACTACTACACACAATGAAAACCAAAAGGAAAGGGAAGGGGGGTTTTTATGCCTTAAAGTTAGACATGAGCAAAGCTTATGATAGAGTGGAGTGGAATTTTTTGGAAGCTATGATGCTCAAACTTGGTTTTCATGCTAAATGGATCTCACTTGTGATGAATTGTGTAACCTTTGTCTCTTACTCTATTTCTATTAATGGTGATTACACTGATAACTTTAAGCCAAGTAGAGGGCGTCGTCAAGGAGACCCTCTCTCCCCTTACCTCTATTTGATCTGTACAGAAGGATTGTCGACTCTACTCAAAGATAGGCAAAGACAAGGCCAACTACTTGGTATCCAGGCTAGTCGAAGGGGCCCTAGATTAAATCATCTGTTTTTTGCAGATGATAGTCTTTTATTTGCAAGAGCAAACAGAGATGAATGCCAGCAGATTATAGATGTGATAAAGCTCTACGAGGATTGTTCGGGGCAAATGATTAACTTTAAGAAGTCGTCCCTCTTCTTCAGCAGCAACTTGGATACATCAACAAAAAACTCTATTCAGAGTTTTTTTTGGAGTGAATGTCTCTTCTAGCATTGAAAAGTATCTGGGATTGCCTATACTAGTGGGTAGAAATAGATCAGCTGCCTTTAAGGACATAAACGCCAGAATAAACACAAGGTTGGCAAGCTGGAGTTCAAGAATTTTGTCTCAAGGTGGACGCGAGGTATTCATAAAACCTGTTCTCTAGGCCATCCCAACTTACGTCATGGGCTGTTTCCTGCTTCCAAAATCTGTATGTGATCGTATAAATAACCAGCTGAGTAAACATTGGTGGAAATCACATGGAGGGTCAAGGGGCATTCACTGGTTGCAATGGGATAGATTGTGCAGTTCAAAGCAGAATGGGGGCATGGGCTTTCGAGAGATGAACAGCTTTAATAAGGCGATGCTAGCTAAACAAGGATGGCGGCTTTTGTCTAACCCAAATTCATTAGTACACAGAATTTTGAAGTCTAAGTACTTTCCCAACAGCTCTTTCTTAGACTCCTCACTAGGACTGAATGCTTCTCTTACCTGGAGAAGTATCTGGTCTACAAAAGCAGTCTTATTTCAAGGGCTAAGATGGCGAATAGGAGACGGGACGTCTGTTAAAATATGGGAGGATAAATGGCTCCCTTTTACAGAATCCTTTCGACCAACAACTACAGGAAATGTTGAGGACAAAATGACTTGGGTTTCCGATCTCATAAACAACTCTACTCGCAGCTGGAATTGGGATGCTCTTTTGCTTAATTTCTCGAGAGAAGTAGCTGAGCAGATCATGGCCATTCCACTCAGTAAATCGAACTTGCCAAACAAGTTAGTTTGGCATTATGATAATACAGGACTTTATTCGGTAAGGAGCGGGTATAAAGTTTTGAGAAGACTACAGGGAGAACAAGAGGATTCTGAAGTAGGTAGGGGCCTAAACCGAGCAGCATGGAAGAGAGTATGGGCAGCGGATGTTCCAAACAAGCTGAAAGTTTTCATTTGGAGATCTGCCCATAATATCCTACCTGTAATGAAGAACTTAGCAAGGAGACACATTCCAGTTGACTCAAGATGCAAAAGATGCGGAGATCATGAAGAAACAGTGGACCATGCTTTAAAACAATGTAGGTGGGCGTCAGAAGTCTGGCAAAAAGCGGGATTGAATTGGAACAGTGATCCTGAAAGTGAAGATGTGTGGCTGAGTAGACTACAGCAACTGTTAGCAGAAGGAAGCAACGATAGTAAATTACAACTTTTCTTCATTGTAGCTTGGACTATTTGGAATGATCGGAACAATGAACTTCATGGAGAACCAAGAAGAGACGTATCTAGATCAGCACAATTTGCAAAGGCCTATCAAGAGGAGTATCTTTCTGCAAATAAAAAAACTGATGTTTCCACCAGATTGACAGTTTCATCGTGGCAGCCTCCACCGTCAGAACTCTACAAGGTGAACTTCGATGGAGCAGTGAACCCCGAAGACAAGAAAGCAGGAGCAGGAGTAGTGGTCCGAAACTCAAAAGGTCAAGTTATGGGGGCGTTGTGTGCCCAGATTCCATGGGTTGAGAGCCCATTCATAGCAGAGGCGCATGCAGCCATAAAAGCTCTGGATTTTGCTTCTACAATGGGGTTTAAGGAAATAATTCTTGAGAGTGACTCACTGACAACAATAAAGAAGATAAATTCCTGAACCGAGGATTTGTCCGCACTAGGTCCCTTGATAGCAGAAATCAAGGAAAGGCTACAACTTTTTGTCATATGTAGACCTGAGCATGTAGCTAATATAAACAATAAAGTAGCCCACACGTTAGCGAAAAAAGGGTTGGGGATAGAAGAACTTATCTGGGTTGAGGAGACTCCGGATTTTATTGAGTCTATTGTAGTGGCTGAAGCAAGATTTTCTTATTAATAAAAGTATCATTTTCCCTTGATCAAAAAAATAATATTGTTTTTAGAGGCTTTAGTCATGTGTCAAAGATTGAAAAATAGGATTGACGTGCAGTAAATTTTAAAATAAATTCACAAAGCCAAAAGAAATTCTTAAAGTCTACAACCTATGTTTATGAATTAATCATCTGCCATAGAATTTAAGCTTCTAATTTCTTATTGTCCATATGTATTTTCAAGTTTTATAAAAAAAATTAATAAAATATTAAGTTATTATCAAGAAATGTAAACAAAAATATTTGTCCGATGATGGGATGTTACGGAAGTCACAAGTAGTGATTCCTAACTGATCCCTAGGTGAGAAGAGTTATACTAAATATTGCCAAAAGTATTGGAATATTCAGTATGATTTTTCAATAATTTAATTTTTTTGTTAAAAACAAAAATAAGTTCCTTTTTAAATTTAATAATAAAATTTAAATTTAATTAAATATTTATCCGATGATGGGATGCTACGGAAGTCACAAGTAGTGATTCCTAGCTGATCCCTAGGTGAAAAGAGTTGTACTAAATATTGTCAAAAGTATTAAGGTATTTAGTATGATTTTTCAATAATTTAAATTTTTGAAAATAAAATTGAATTTTTAAAATTAATAATAAAATTTTAAATTTAATTAAACAAATATAAGTCCGATGATGGGATGTTATGAAACCACAAGTAGTGATTTCTTAACTGATCCCTAGGTGAGAAGAGTCGTACTAAATGTTACCAGAGTATTGGGATATTTAGTATGATTTTTCAATAATTTTAATTTTTATTAAAAATAAAACTAAATGAGCTTTTAAAAGAAAATAAAAAAAGGAAATTAATAATAAAAATTAAATTTAATTAAATGAAATTCTTCCGATGATGGGATGTTATGAAACTCACAAGTAGTGATTTCTTAACTGATCCCTAGGTGAGAGGAATTAACTAAATGTTACCAGAGTATTGGGATATTTAGTTAAATTTTTCAATATCAAGAGTTTCATTAATAAAATCAAAATAAATAAAATTTCTTTTAAGTTTCATTTGCATCATATATTATCTGTTTGTATCATGTGTATTCATAATAATTTTCGAAGCAAATGTGAATTTACCGAGGATGAGATTCTATAGAACTCACAAGTAGTGATTCTTGAGAAATCTCTAGGTGAGGAAAATTATTTCAAATGTTACCGGAGTATTGGGATATTTGATTTAATTTTTCAATACAAAAAGGTTCACATTCACTTTTGAAAAATAAAATTTAACTTTTTGAAATAAAACAAAATAAATTTACAAATAAAAAATGACTTCGAATAAAAAGAATAAAATTGATTGCAATGAAATAAAAATTATTTTTAAATATTAATTCAAGACCATTTTATTAAAATTAGAGGATAACACAGGATTATTATGATACCGTTTTTTTAACGGGCGTCGTGGGGGTGCTAATCCTTCCCCACGCGTAATCGTACTCCCGGACCCAACTTTGTTTTCGCAGACCAAAAATTATCTTTTTAATAAATGATAATTATTACATATACTGACAGTGGAGTTTTTTTACTCCACAAGCAGCGTTAAGATCGTAACACATGTCCTGTTTTATTTATTTTAATATTTTTATAAGACACTTGTCATGATCTTAACGCTGCTTGTGGAGTAAAAAAACTCCACTGTCAGTGTATGTAATAATTATCCTTTAATAAAACTTAATTAATTTTGAGATTTTGTTAAAAAGATAAATATTTTAGGTGACCAATCACACGTAGACAAAAAAAATTGGTGGCGACTCCCTTTTTGTTTTTAAATGTTTTTCAAAATCGTCGAGCGTGAAGCCGTCAGGGCTGTTGGCATAAAGAAGTGTTATTGATCAAGAGAAACATATTTTTTTATGTCTTTAAGACAAGTCTTTTATGTCTTTAAGCCAACGACTTGAAGGTTCATAAGGAGAATGAGCTATCTCCTTCTCCAACTGAGTCAAGTCCTCCTCAATCAAACCGGTCATCGGAGATGTCAAGATCGCCAAGTCCCAAAGCCAATGATATTTCCAGTCCACCCCAACGGTTAGATCTGTTAAATGAAAGAATTAGCTCGGGAAGTGAAATAGCAGTTCATGTGTAGAATTTCAAATCTGTGGAGGAGAGAGATGAAATGACAAAAGCTGAAGAGACTTGCAAGGATATCGAGAATACAGTAAATGAAGCTAACAAGGGTAGCACTAATATAATAAAAAAAGAGCATTCTGTAATAAACGAAGACAACCTGGAAGTCACTGGTGATGGAAATGAGGTAAGTGTGCAGAATGTTTTGGTAAGTCCAATATCAATAGATAAACTAGGAGTTGTCGAAAAACCCACGCCTTTGAACCACCATACTGGGTCGTTGTTTGAAGAGGAAGTGCAAGACCCTGTATCCTTGGTAGATCCCGAACCCCATAAGAGTGAAAAGCACCTCCCCATTGCCAAACTAAAATGTCGTAGAATAAGATCCTTGGAGGACATCGAAGAAGCTTTTTTCAAAAAGATTTCTCAAAAAGGTAGGAAAAACGTTAGGAAAGGAAAGAAGAAAAAGAAATTGATTAAGAACAAGGAGCCGGATGAATTGCAGATGAACCAAGAAGATAGATTTGCTAATGAATCTCTTTCAGACAGTGACTTTCAGAATAGAAACAGAGATCTAATGAAGGAAGCAGATCTAATGAAGGAAGCTCAAGAAACGTGGAAAATCGATAAAATGATGGGTTTTAGAGCAAATTGTGATGATGATATTATCATTGAGAGATTGAAAGACTTAGCAGCCCGTGACCTATGAGCTTGTTTCTGAACTGTTTAAATGTTGCAAAAGAAATTGGTGGAATTGTTTGGATGTTGGGTATCGGCTCTTGGAATTGGTTATAGGGTAGTTATAACATTTTTTGATGGATTTGGGTTGTTCTGAAGTTGGATTTGTTAGACTTTATTGTTTGTTACGTTCCCGCTTTATGAAGATGCCTTAAGCCTTTGTGTTATTTGTCGTCTCTGTTTTGGAGCTCCTAAGATATTCCTATTTTCACTGCATAGGAGGTGCTTTCCGTTATGCCCAAGTGTTAATGATAGTTTTTCGAGGCCTATGTTGATTTTGACAGTTAATTTGTTATCAATGTGTTATTCACTGGGAGTTGTTTGCTGCCTATTCTGGTGTGCGTTACTGGATGTGAATGGGATGGTTAGTATGTGTACAGGTTTGGACCTTGATTGTAAGCAGTAGTAGGTGTTTTGTTGGGTGAGAAGTATATTGGACGCGTGTGCCGCTTATGTGCTATTGTGCCACTGAGACTGGAGGCGTGGTTGGTGGTTGTGCGAAACATGCTGCTGATGAGTGCAAGTTGCGGCTATTTTAAGGGATGTCTTAGGTGTGGTTAAAAGGATGGTGTTTGAGGAGTTGAAGTCCGGTACCTGTCTAGTTTTCTGCAAGAGACATTGCCACCTGAGCTGGGTGTCAGTTAGCTGCTGCTTAGTGCTTGGCTTTTTGGTCGATTCAAAAAATTATCATCTTCAACTTGTAGACTGCTTTGTTAGTTCTCTGTGGAGGAGTTATTTTCTTTAGGGTCAGAGTAGTGAAAGTCTGTTACATGGGCATTAGATGTGTTTTCTTTCGGATTTTTTTTGGGATTAAGAATTGGGTTCTATTTTGAGCTGTACCAAATCCTTTTAATATATATAAATCATTTGGCTTAGCAAAAAAAAATATTATTATTATAGCTGTTTTTGCATCAACAGTGTTTCTCAGGACTAGAATGCATCAAAGGAATGAACAAGATGGAATGCTCTACAATGATGCACTTTTGTTTCAACTTATGACCAACATGTTTAACGGTTATCCTGAGATTTCACTTATGATCGCCTGGCTTCCAGGTTTTTTTCAAGCAAAGAGACCTCTTACTGTATCCATCTTGGGCATTCACCATTCCATTTGTCCTGGCAAAATAACCTATAGCCATTTGACTCTTTTGCTTGGATGGCAATGACATCCTACCCCATAGGATTTGCATCAGGGCCTGATAGGTATCAAACCATATCTCTGATTCCATTAATTGGTTATCAAAAATATTAGCCCTTGAAACAAGTTCATCTGTCAATTTTTCTTGTGGTCCTAACCTAGAAAGTTTTCCATGCCCATTTGCAGGTTTTTCAAGAAAATGTTAGTGGTACTTCTATTTCATCAAGCAGTTGCTTCACTGTTTAGGCTCATTGCAGTGGTCTGTAAGACTAATGTTGTTTCCAACACTGGTGGAATAATTGCTTTAATATTTGTGGTGTTGCTCGGAGGTGTCACCCTTCCTAGAAGCAAGCACCAAAAAGAACCTTAATTTCACACTCATTCTTATAAAATTAATCAATTTAAAGAGGACACAAATATATAAGATAGTTGCTTAATCATTCTGTTCGTTAGAACTTTACACCTTGGTTTATGTATAACATCAAAGCTAGGTCGGTTTAATGAATTAACTAAGGCTTAATTTCTTGGTGACAGCTCAAATTCCTAAGTGGTGGAAGTGGGGTTATTGGATTTCACCTTTGACATATAGTTACAGTTCTTTTGCTATTAATGAAATGTATGCTCCAAGGTGGATGAACAGATGGGTATGCTATTCTCAATGATCTCCTCTATATATATATATATATATATATATATATATATATATATATATATATATATATATATATAGATATATATCAAACATTTAACCAAAAAGGCACACAGGTTTTTCCCCAATACAAAAATTAAAGCAAGTAGAAAATTCATGTATATTTCGGTTGCAGTGCGGGCTTCTGACAATGTAACCATATTAGGGGTGGCAATACTTGAAAGCTTAGAAGTATATCATAATAAAAATTGGTATTGGATTGGTGTAGGAGCTCTTGTTGGCTTCTTTATCCTTTTCAATGTCCTCTTCACCCTGGCACTCACTTACCTGAACTGTAAGTATTAGCATTGTATTCCTTCTTTTCATTTTTTCTTCCAGCTCCAAGATTAACTAAACTTTGATATTCTCTGTATTGACTATGATAGCTCCGTTAAGCCCACAAGCATTAATTCCTGAATATTCAGTTGATGAGATGGAAAGTAACATAGAAATGGCAATCCATGGAATCAACAGTCATTCCAATTCCAATGGTATAAATAGAAATGCTAACTCAACCATAAAAGCAACCAAGAAAGGAATGGTTCATCGATTCACTCCTCTAACAATGTCATTGGACAAAGTGAATTATTATGTTGACATGCCTCCAGTAAGATTGGGACATCATTTTACTTTTTCATTTTGTCTTCGTTTCAATGTCATCATACACCTTATTCATGAAAGATAGATTAACCATTCTTTTGTTGTTTTTCTCCTCTCATGTCATTAAACTGTTTAAAAGTGACGTTGACACGGAGCAAGGCTATGAAATCAAATACTTTACGAAATGTCCCAAACCTAGCAAGTTTCTTTCTAACTAGCTTCTTTGATTTTAATAGGAAATGAAGGCGCAAGGAGTTGCAGAGAACAGGCTACAATTACTTCAAGAAGTAACTGGTGCATTTAGGCTAGGAGTTTTGACCGCTATAATGGGAGTCAGTGGAGCTGGAAAGACAACACTGATGGATGTTTTGGCTGGAAGAAAAACTAGTGGATGTATTGAAGGTGATGTCAGAATCTCAGGATTCTCCAAAAGGCATGAAACTTTTGCTAGGGTCTTTGGATATTGTGAACAAAATTATATACATTCACCCCAAATCACGGTCAAAGAATCCTTGATTTATTCAGCTTTCCTTTGACTTCCTAAAGAAATTAACAAAGCAGAAAAAATGGTAAGAATATGAATTGTATAATTACGACTTAATGACTGAAGTATATGACATTAAACTAAGTTCAAAACCAATATTTTTTGTGGGTTTTCTCTTTTAGACTTTTGTTGATCAAGTGATAGAACTAGTAGAGTTGGACAATTTCAAAGATGGTCTAGTAGGGCAACCAGGAATTACTGGGCTGTCAAGGGAACAAAGAAAAATATTGACAATAGCCGTGGAGCTTGTTGCTAATCCCTCAATTATTTTTATGGATGAACCCACATCTGGTCTTGATGCAAGGGCTGTGGCCATCATCATGAGGACTGTGAGAAACACAGTGGATACTGGTAGAACTATCGTCTGCACAATTCATCAGCCTACCATTGACATATTTGAAGGTTTTGATGAATTACTACTGACGAAAAGATGGGGACATGTCATCTACTTTGGCCCATTGGGTCGAAATTCTCAAAATAATTGAATATTTTGAAGTAATTTATCTTGAAAGAATAACTGCATATAAATGGAGAAATCTAAAATCACTCGAAAGTTATTGCAGGCAATTCCTGGAATTCCCAAAATCAAGGAGAAGTATAATCCAGCTACCTGGATGCTAGAAGTGAGCTCAATAGCAGTTGAAGCAAGGCTGGGAATTGAATTTGCTGACCATTATAAGTCATCATCTTTGTATCAGTGAGTTATTATTTAAAGTTCACAAGATAGTCTTTTATGATTTTAGTGATGTTAAGCTATTATATATGTATTTGAGCATGCAAAACCAAACTTTAGTGAAGGAGTTATGTACCCCACCAACTGGAGCTAAAGACCTCTTTTTCACCACTCGATATTCTGAATCTATGCGGGGGCAGTTCAAATGTTGTCTCTGGAAGCAATCCAAAACTTACTGGAGAACTCCTGAATATAACCTTGTTAGATTAGTTTTCACTTTGGTTGCCGCTCTAATCATTGGATCAATTTTCTGAAGACAAGGCACAAAAATGTTTGCCTCTTTCACTTCAAAATTTTTTACTCTTGTTGATTACATTGGTAACAATAATCAGAATGTCCCCTAAATGAGACTCTATCTATTGTCTTTTCACTATTATGTGGTTTAAGAGGGATGCAACTGACCTTACCATGACAACGGGAGCCATGTATATACCAGCCATGTTTCTAGGAGTTAATAATAGCCAAGCAACCCAGCCAGTGGTGGCCATTGAAAGAACCGTATTCCATCGAGAAAAAGCAGTCAGAATGTACTCTGCATTACCTTATGCCCTTGCACAGGTGAGAGGAAGTGATTAGTTATACTTTCTTCTTGTTTAGTACCCATTGCTAGTGTCAGTGCCTTTATGTCATTACTAATATACTTTATCCTAAAGATTAAGTTTAATGTGGAATGCAGGTAAATAGTAGAGAATAGAGATACCATTTGTGTTAACCCAAATCTTCGTATTATATACTTATTGTGTACGCGATGATCATGTTCAAATGGACAGCGAAAAAGTTCTTTTGGTTCTTTTTTGTCAACTTTTGCACCTTCCTTTACTTCACATAATATGGGATGATGACTTCCGCCATCACACCAAATGTCAAAGTGGTAGCCATCCTGGCAGCAGCTTTCTATTCGCTCTTTAATCTCTTTTCTGGCTTCTGTATCCCAAGATCTGTATGTTAACTTGTTTCACCAGCACAATATGTGTTTGAATAATCCCAGCAATGCATGATGACATAAATTTATTTTCTTGAAATTTCAGAGTGTAGGATTATTTAATTCCAGCTTTATTTTCTGTTTTCTATTTTAAATAGATGCTGATAAGTCTAGGATAGTTTTTTGTTTAAATTTTAGGATAATATCCAAGTGATTAATATCAGAATATCCAACTTTATCTTCTGTTTGTATTCCTGATTTTCAGGATATTCTATGTAACCAATATCTCTTTAAATAGAGATACTTCAGTGGAATAAAAAATAAGCTCGAACAAATAGTTCAGCTTTCATAATTACTCATTTCTTTATGGTATTAGAAGTGGACCTGATCATCTGAAAATGCCAAAAGCCAGCATGACATCAGACAGACAGACTTTTGCCGAGGTAACCTCAAGTTCCTCGGGTTCAACTCCTACTGTTACAGCACCTTTTCATGGGCAAACAACTTCTCATCATGGGCTATCTGAGACTTCTTTGCCCATCACTAGATATAAGCTCAATGGTCAAAATTATGTCCAGTGGTCTCAATCCATTATGATGTTCATTTGTGGAAAAGATAAAGATGACTTCCTCACTGGAGCTGCTGCTGCTCCTTCACCAGAAGATCCAAACTTTAAAATCTGGCGTTCAGAGAATAATATGGTGATGTCCTGGCTCATTAATATCATGGAGAATGATATAGGCCAAGACTTTATGTTCTACAAAACAGCCAAAGAAATTTGGAATGCAGCAAAGGTAATGTACTCAGATACAAATAATACTGTTGAATTATTTGAGATCAAAGGGCTTCTCCATGATCTAAGGCAAGGTGAACACTCTGTCACCACTTATTTCAATTCCCTTACACGTTACTAGTAGCAATTGGACACTTTCGAGGAATACAAGTGGCAATGCATGGATGATAGCATCTTATACAAGAAAATTATAAAGAAGGAGAGGATTTTTAAGTTTTTGTTGGGTCTCAACAAAGACTTAGATGAAGTCAGAGGAAGAATTCTAAGTCTAAAGCCATTGCCCTCTATCCGTGAAGTATTTTCTGAGGTACGAAGAGAAGAAAGCATGAAAAAGGTTATGCTGTACCAAATTCCCTCCGAAGGAGTGGACAGATCTGCCCTTGCTATTAGAGGCAACAATTCTCAAAGTCAAACAAAAAGAAGAAAGGGGCATCCTTGGTGTGAACACTGCAAAAAACCAGGCCATGTCAAGGACAAATGTTGGAAGCTTCATGGGAAACCTGCAGATTGGAAACCATTCAAAGGATCTCAAGAAAGTCGCAGCTACAATGTTGAGGATGAACCAGTCACAGCTACAATGTTGAGGACAAAACCTGATGTTGAGAATTCTGTCTTCTCAAAATAACAAATGGATCTCCTCTAGCAATTACTTAAACAAGTACAATCCAACCCCAACATCAGCACATGTTCTATAGCCCAAAGAGATAATTTTTTGAGTGCCTTTAATGCTGAACTGGATAAACAGAAAGAATGGATCGTTGATTCTGAAGCATCAGATCATATGACTGGTAATACCATTTTATTTCATGAGCTTCGTTTGTGCCCAAGTGGTTTATCAGTTAAAATTGCAAATGCATCTTTGTCAAGTGTAAAGGGTGTTGGGACAATAGTGGTTTCTCGAAATCTAGTCTTAAATTATGTTCTTTATATCCCTAACCTTAAGTGTAATTTACTTTCGGTTAATAAACTCACAAAAGACATGAATTGTGTTACTAAATTTTATCCTACTTGGTGTGACTTTCAGGATTTGGACTCGGGGAAGATGATTTGTAGTGCTAAAGAGAGGCCTGGGCTATACCTTTTACAAGCTGACATCTCCAAGTCCCTAATTCAAACAACCTGCAATGCCCTTCCTACACCGTATTTTTCCTGTTCCATTCCCAATAAAAGTAGTACTATTTCTTTATGGCATTATTGCATGGGTCATCCTTCCTTTTAGTATATGAAAAAGATGTTTCCATTTTTTATTAATAAAAATTAGATTCCTTTCCAATGTGAAATTTGCCATTATCTAAACATACTCGTGCTACTTTTTCAACCCAACCATATAAAGCATCCCAGCCATTCAATGTTGTTCATAGTGATATTTGGGGACCTACAAGGGTTAAAAACATTACAGGTTCTAGATGGTTTATTTCTTTTATAGATAATTATACTAGAATTACTTGGGTCTTTTTGATGAAAGATAAATCTGAAACATACACCATATTTGAAAACTTTAATACCATGATCCAAAATCAATTTCAAACCAAAATAAAGGTCCTTCGAACTGACAATGCCAAAGACTATTTCAACCTGACATTAAACAAATATCTCTTAGCCAATGGAATTATCCATCAAAGCTCGTGTGTTGACACCCCACAACAAAACAGGGTAGCTGAAAGAAAGAACCGTCATATTTTAGAGGCTGCCCGATCCTTTCTATTTACCTATAATGTTCTAAAACATTTTTGGGGGGAAGCTGTTCTTACCGCCACATATCTAATTAACCGAATGCCTTCCAGGGTGTTACAATTTCAAACCCCATACCAATCACTTTTGAATGCCTACCTGCAACTCAGATTCCTCACTACCCTCCCACTTAAAATTTTTGGTTGCACCACCTTCGTTCATTTCCACTCCCAAAATCGTAGCAAACTTGATCCTAAGGCTACCAAATGTATATTTCTTGGCTACTCATCAAACCAAAAAGGATATAAATGCTACTTACCAACCAACCATCGCTTTTATAATACCATGGATGGGACCTTCCTTGAACATCAGCCATACTATACAAAAATTGATATTCAGGGGGAGAATAACACAACCAAACAACAAGAATATCAGTTTTTACTTCCATTCACAATAACCTAATCACCCACATACTGTCCTAAACCTGAAACAGCACCTGAAACATTGCCTGAAATCCAAACAAAGCAGCCAACACTTGAAACAGAGCCGAAAATCCAAGCAGAGCAACCAACAGCACCTGAAACAGAGCATGAAATCTAAACAAAGCAGCCAACTGCACCTGAAACCCAGACCAAGCCTTTTGCAACCAAAATTGTTCCTCCTCAAATCCAAGTATACATACGGAGACCAAGGACTTGTGAGAAGGTAGAGTCTGATTCTACTCCTAGTCAACACCATGATTCTGAACCAGGTTCCAAAAACCAAGAACTCACATCAGGTAACACCGAGGTACTCCCTATTGAATCTGAATTTGATGATCTTGATGTTCCTATTGCAAAGAGGAAAGGAGTTAGGACTTGCACTCAACATCCTATAGCTAACTTCCTATCCTATGAAAGGTTATCCTTTAAATTTAGAGCTTTTTCCACTAAAATGTCCAATGTTGAGATTTCACAAACAATAAGAGAAGCTCTTAGGAAATCAGAATGGAAACAAGCAGTCAATGAGGAAATTCAGGCCTTGAGGAAAAATGGTACTCGGGAAATGGTGAAGCTGCCAAAAGAAAAGACCCCAGTAGGATGCAGGTGGATATTCAATGTGAAATATAAAGCTGATGGGAGTATTGAAAGGTATAAGGCCAAGTTAGTTGCCAAAGGTTACACTCAAACCTATGGCATTGATTATCAAGAGACATTTGCTCCAGTTGCTAAATTAAATACTATACAAGTACTGATCTCTATTGTAGTAAACCTGGACTGGGAGTTACAACAACTAGATATGCAGAATGCCTTCCTCAATGGAGACTTAGAGGAAGAGGTATATATGGAGGTTCCACCTAGGTTCAAGAGAGAGCATAATTCAAATTTGGTTTGCAAATTACGAAAATCTCTCTATGGTTTGAAGGGCATGGTTCAAAAGATTCACCAGAGTACTCAAGCATCAAAGCTATCAACAGGGACAAGCCGACCACACCCTTTTCACTAAACATTCCCCTACAGGTGACATTGCTATTCTTATTGTCTATGTTGATGATATTATTTTGACTGGAAATTATATTGAAGAGATGATCAAATTAAAGTCTATGTTGGCAAAAGAATTTGAAATCAAAGATTTGGGGCAACTAAGATATTTCTTGGGAAAGGAAGTGGCAAGATCAGAAAAAAGGCATTGTTGTGTCTCAAAGAAAATATACCCTTGATTTACTTAAAGAAACAGGTATGCTATGGTGTAAACCAGCTGATACACCTATGGATGCAACTTGTAAAGTTGGAAAAAAGGAAGGATGTTCACCTGTTGACAAGAGAAGGTATCAAAGATTAGTGGGAAGACTTATCTACCTGTCTCATACTCGGCCTGATATAAGTTTTTCAGTAAGTGTTGTCAGTCAATTCATGAACAACCCAAATGAAGAACATTTTGAAGCTGCGTACCATATCCTACGGTATCTAAAGATGACTCCAGGTTTGGGTTTATTTTTTAAAAAGGGTGTTAGTAGAAGAATCGAAGTCTTCACAGATGCAGATTGGGCAGGCTCAGTGACTGATAGACGATCAACTTCAGGTTATTGTACTTTCCTATGGGGAAATCTGGTTACTTGGAGAAGTAAAAAGTAATATGTGGTAGCAAGAAGCAGCGCAGAGGCAGAGTTTAGAGCCATGGCTTTAGGTGTGTGTGAAGGTATGTGGTTAAGAAGACTTCTTGCAGAACTAAAGATGCCTTTAAATGAATCTGTTAAACTATTTTGTGACAATCAGGCAGCTATAAGTATTGCTAAGAATCCAGTTCACCATGATCGGACAAAGCATGTGGAGATCAACCGACACTTCATCAAGGAGAAAATCGAACAAGGAATTGCTACTCTTTCATATATCTCTACAAGCCATCAAGTAGCAGATATTTTTACCAAAGCTTTGTTTAGGGGGTTTTTTGAAAAATTTGTTAACAAGTTAGGTATGTTAAACATTTACAACCCAACTTGAGGGGGAGTGTAGGATTATTTAATTCCAGCTTTATTTTCTGTTTTCTATTTTAAATAGATGCTGATAAGTCTAGGATAGTTTTTTGTTTAAATTTTAGGATAATATCCAAGTGATTAGGATCAGAATATCCAACCTTATCTTCTGTTTGTATTCCTGATTTTCAGGATATTCTATGTAACCAATATCTCTTCAAATAAAGATACTTCAGTGGAATAAAAAATAAGCTCAAACAAATCGTTCAGCTTTCATAATTACTCATTTCTTTACAGAGATTACCTGGATGGTGGATGTGGTACTACTAGATTTGCCTAGTAGCATGGACAATCTATGGACTGATTGCCTCGCAGTATGGAGATGATGAAGACACTATTAAAGTACCAGGCATCGAGCCTGACCCTACTGTTAAATGGTACTTGGAACGCCATTTCAGGTATCACTATGATTTCATCGGGGCAGTGGCTGGAGTTTTGGTTGGCTTCCCAGTGTTCTTTGCATTCAGGTTTGCCTTGTGCATCAAGATATTGAACTTCGAAAATGGATGGGGAAAAATGCTATGAATGAATTCTTCATTTCTAGCACGTTTTAACTACAGCTGAAGAGTGATTTTTGTAAACTATACTCAAATACAATGCTCATAACACAACCATATTATCTTGAAATAAAACTCTGAAATAAAACTCTAAAATAATATGAAATTTTCTTTCTTAATCATTGTAAATTCTGCAAAAAATAAATATTCATATCTTTAATCCACTAAATGATAAATCCCCTAAAATTCAATATAAACTAATAAAAAATACAAAACTATTATACTTCCGTAGAATCTCATTTACAGCATCTAAATAATCTTTTCAATTCGATCTTCTAACTTCTCACAGTACTAAACAAATTTAATGCTTAATTATCTGTAAAGAGAAAGTAAAAGGGAGATGAACAAAACACATTTCAATAAATATATATTCCCATATAACTTATCGAATCAAACGTTGTTTTCATGCATATCACACAGATCATTCAAGAACATTCATTAAAGCATAATGTCAAAACATTTTAGAAATCAACCTGGAAATATATTACAGCAAATGCCATCAAAGTTAAAACTGGTGCCAAATGTACGAGAGTGTTGATAATGTTATCCAATGCTAGATGCTATTTCTGAATAAAGGATTTTGGTTTTCTGTCTTGGGTTTAAGGATGAGTTATTTATCAGTTATTATATACATAATGATAATGAGCACAGTTTGTAAGTTTCAAGCTCATAGTTATAGATGTAAAGGTTTTTGGATAATACTGTAACTTTCAAGAAACATTTTGTTTGCTACTCTGTCCAAACCTTCCTTTATCTCTTAATCTTATTCTCGTTTGACTACTTGTCTTCATACCATATGCCTCAGAAAACTTCTTTTACGCTAAAGTTACAGAGAAAAAGATCCGAAAGTTCTGGAAAATTAACTTCTTACACCCTAAAGTCATACAGCTTTCGGACGCCTGTTGGAATTTGGAAGTATTAAAACATCTTGAATTCTTGATGAAAATTGCAAGGCGATCACTTCACTTCGCCCATAGACTTGGATTAGGACTCGGGAATGCATATTTGGAGCATCTAGATTGGGCTCTATTGGCCTAAACTAAAAACCCAAATATCAAAATGCGGTGGGTACTGCAGAGTCCAGACATATCTGATTGTTGCACTTGCACGATACAAAGTTAGAACAACGTGAGAGCGAGAATTGTTGAGTGGGGTGGGGCCTCGATTGCTGCGTCTCGGTGGCATGAATCAGACAGAGCCTCGTGCTTTACAGCACAAGGAGAAAAGAAAAAGAAAGAATGCGGAAGCGAAGGAGGAAGGTGATGTCAGCTGCGGACTGCGGCAATTTCATTCAATGTCGTATCCTGGCGTCTTCTGAACAGCTAACACGTGTCCGATACAACCCTGGCATAAGCTAGCAAGCAGCAACCAAAAAGAAACGGGCCCCATTTGTATTAAGTATTTCATTTTAATCAAAAAGGAAAATGCCCCTGCATGAGAGTACTTTCTTGTAAATCATATACATAATAATATATAAAACAAATATTTTTGTAATATTTTATTAATTTTATTGCATATAACACAATAAATTTTTAATTGCCTAATATTTTTATGAATTTTTTTTATTTTGTTCTATTCATATTTTTTTAAATTAGTTATTTGTCAAAGTTTACTTAAACTTTTGGTTTTTTTTTGTCTAGATCATCTGGTATCTTCATATCTTTGGTTTTCTAACATTTATGTTTTTAACTTTCATTTTTTTGGTTACAATTTTTACTTTTAATTATTTTGTGACTTACGGTCTTCAATTTTTTTAAGGGTGGGACGGTTATATAATTGTATTTCATATCTGTATTGTATTTTTTAGGTTTAATAGTAAAGTATACCATCAATTTTTTATACAATATAAAAATAAATTCTCAACTTTTAATTATATTGTATAAATCCCTGACTTTTCAAAATAGTACAATTAAATTCAAATTTTTACAATAAAATAAAGAGATTAAGGGCTTATATGACCTTAATCTCTTATTTGTTTTACTTAATTAATTTATTTGAAAGGTTAATAGCTTATTTATAGTAAAATAAAAGTTTATAGACTTTTACAATAAAATTAAAAATTGAAGGCTTATATCCATTTATGCAAAATGTTGAGAGTGTATTTGGTAATTAAGCCTATTTTTTATTCCAATTCTTATTTGCCATTTTACTAATCATGAGGGTAATTTTTCTTGTTTTTGTATTTTTACACTTCTATAATTTTTTATTTTTAATCGTGATTTATGATTTTTTATCTTGAGATTTCAAGTGTGTATCTTTAGTCAATTGTTTTTATTGTTTTATTTTTATTTTATTTTATTTTTTATTTTTTGTCATGATCCATAATTTTTTTTATTTCAAGTTTTCCTTTTAATATTTAAATATGTCACGATTGATAAATTGACTCTAAAAGAGATTATTAAAAGATTAAATTTTGCCAACAATCTCTTGCTCTAGTGGTTAAAGATGAGTAATAGTATATTGTAAGTATTAAGTTTGAATCCAAGCACCCTCATCCCCAGTTATTTAATATAAAAAAAAATTTAATTTCGTATTTATCGATTATGAGATGTTTATAATTATAAGATTAAACAACAAGCTAGGGCACAAATTGTGTCAGTTAATTGAAAGTTACGTAAATAAATCTTATTTTTGTTATATTTTTATTTCTATTTTCATTTCTTTAATTCATTTTATCATTTTTTGGTACTTTGTAGGAATTTCGTATTCATACTATTTTTTGTAGTCGTTTTGCATATCGGATAAAGAATAAATTTCATGAATAAGGTCTATATTATATCAAAAACTTTTCTATTGTAAAAAGTAAAGATGATTATCATATAATTGTTGCAAATGATAATATGATTCATTTTCTTGCTAATATTGTCATTAAAGAGATTCTTGATGAAAGAGTAAATATTTCACAATATGTTTTTTGAGTTTATAAATTATGATCGCGTTGATGAGTGTTCAGCAAAGTGTTAATAAGTTCTTTTGATAATTTATTATGGATTTGAATTTTTTTCTTTATCCTTAAAATAACTTTTTATTTCAAATTTTTCATTAGATATAAATGGTGGTGTTGCTGGAAAATGTTTGTTTCATTGTCAAACTATTGGTGATAAATTTGTAAATTGTACGGTGTTACGCCTTCAATATTTATGGTATTTTTTAAATATTTTTATATTGACATTATTGTAAGAAGGATGATTTGTTTAAAATATAACTTCTTCTTCTTATTATTATTATTAAATGTCACTTAATCTCCAAGAATTCTTGTTCACTAAGATTTCTTATCTATTAATTAATGAGTCCCTATAAATATAGAATGACTCTTAACTTTTGAAATAGACAGACAAGTAGAAGGGGTAGATATGTAATCACTATGTAATCTCTATTTGGAGATTGGTTATAGCGGTTTGAAAAAGGGTTAGAGAAAATAGTGGTTTTGACACCGAGCAGAACCTAAGTTTGTTTTACAGCTTGAGCTCAGTGCTTGTTTTAGGATATTTTGAACTCTTTTATAGTGGATTTTTTTTTCCATTGTTCATGAATGTAAGAACTTAAGTTGATCCACATTAAATCTTATTTATTGTGTGTAACTTAATTTCACATTGATATTATTCGTTTATAAAATACATTTTTACTTGAAAAATCCTAACAAATGATATCAATGCACAAGTTGCCAACATCTTCTTGTGTTCTGGATAGAGAAGTGCTCCCCTCAAGGCCCCATATGTGAAGGGGGTATTGTTAAAATTCCTACATTGGTTGTAGAAGGGGCAGGGTATGCATTGATAAGTGTGAGATAAAACTTCACTCTTTAAGCTAGCTTTAGGGACAAGAAGGTCCAATAGCATCTAACACCAATACTACTATCTAACACATATTAATGAAAGATTAGTTCAATTAATAAACCAATCCATATTCAATTTCAAATTATTAATTAATAATTTTAAATTCATATTATACTAATAAATCCATTACCAACTTATTTATATTAAATTTTCTTCTAAAAAAATGCAAGATCATGCTTGTCCTTAGACTTGTTCAAGGTTGGCTACTCGTCCAAGACAAAGGCTTGCCTAATTTTTGAGCGTGTTTGGATAAAAATATTAAGCTCATTAAAAGAATTTGAGTTTGAAAATTGAGACACGATAAAAAAAATATATCAAATTTGAGTTCACAATTTTAAGTCTAAGCTTGACTCGACTCAGCCCAACATGATAATTATTATTTTTTTTACTATTTTTATACTAATGCATTTTTAATTACTTTTGATTTTTTTTTGTGCAATTCAATTTAAACTTGTATTTTTTTAGATTTTAATTTAAATGTTCATATTTCTTGTAGCTTTTTATAATAATTTATTTGAACTTATTATATTATACTTATTAACTAATATGTATTTTTGGCCAAAAAAAACTAATATGTATTTTAATGTTTTTATAATTATTTTATTTTTTTAAAAAAATAATAGCACTTGATAAAATTTGAACTTATTTATTATATATAAAAATAATAACTCTCCATATCGAATCCGACCGTTATTCGATTCTAAATTAATCGAAACCCAAAATAATTTTCGAATTCTGAAAAATTAGACCCAAAAAAAAAGTTTATGCAAAAAAAACCTCAACAAATCAAGCCAGACCAGACATGAACTGATTTTTAATTCTTATCCATGAACCTCTCTAATTGTACCGAAGAGAAATGACATGAAGGGAGATTTTCTTTAAACAGATAAAAAAAAAGGGTATATATATGGGATATGGAATGGAAGGAGTCATGGTGGTAAGCAAGCAAGAGGATACCATCCTCGAATTTTGCTCAAAGTCTGGAAAGAGAGGATTTGCACTTTTAAAGCCGACATAGACAGTTGCGAAAAACGATACCCACCTAAAACCACAGCCCTTTGAGAGGTCACACCAACTGGACCAGCCACTGTAAGTTGTTGAATGCTAAACAGTAGGCCTTCAAGGTTAAAGGCAAAGTGTGTGGTTGCCCTCCAACTTCGCTCAGGAAACGTACGCGTTTCAACGTCCACCAAAGCTTACCATTGAATTTGAATGGATCAAATTCAATGTCTCCAAACCAAGCTAACATTTTAAAATATTATGTATTAATTAATACTTATTTATTTCATACATCATTAATTAATGACTTTTATTTCCTCAATAGATTAATACACGCCGCAAAGTTTAGACTGATTCAAACAACAAAAATGACTCCTTTTCAAGAAACTTTATAAAAATAAAATTCAAACATAAAAGAAAATAAATAATTCAGAAAGCGATATCTAATAAATTTGCAATTTAAATCTTAATAATTATAATAATTGTTTTTTAATTTTCAAATTAGGTTCTTCTTTGTAAACAAACAAAAATCCAAACGTCAAAAGCTTCTCAAGATGCATTGATGAATCGTATGGAATTGGTTTCTAAAACATTAATTAGTTATAAAACAACAAAACATGTTTTATTTAAAAATCCAACGACGTTTTGTCCTCAGATTTTATGGCCTATAGTTTTTTGTTACCTTTGAATAAAAGAATATTGGTCACATACGGCTAACTTGTTTTAATTTAAAGTAAATTTCGGTTTAATTTGCCTTTTTTTTTTTTTTTCAAATGAACCACAGATTTTGCTTGAGAGTACCCTTGGAGAGTTGGATAAGCTTTCAAACAAAATCTTACAGCTATCTACGATTGATTCGCATATCCAATTGGCTCAATTGCTTCGAGGCGTAATCAAAATATACTATATTATATATATATATATATATATATATATATATATATATATATATATTTCCGACACTGAACTTTCGTGTTAGTTTTAGTGGCACACGTGCTAAGTGTTTGGTTTGGTAGAAAATGCGGGTGTCACTGCTTAAAAGTAGGTTCAACAATTTATAGATAAAAAATATCAGGCAGTATAAAAAATATATTAACACTCTTTATCGAGTCTGATTATAAAAAGAATTATGTCATATTAAAAAATTTAGATTTGAATACAAATAATTGCACTTTTATCTTTAATTGTTAAATATTTTTATAATAAAAAATATATAAAAGTAACATGAAATAAAAATTTGACAAAATTATATGTAAATTTAGCAAAATTAAAAAAATATTTGGTATTTGATGTATCAAAATAAATTTAATACAGGAATTTTTATATTTTATTTCACAAAAACAAGATTTGATGCAACCTGAAAACAAAATATGTACACAAATATAAAATCTACATAAACTTGACAATTTGTTAAATTTTTAGGGCAATTTATGGTCTAATTTAACATGGTACCCTAGTTCAAATCTTGTAAAACTTTTTTTCTTATTTCTCAATTTAATTATTTTTGTATATTTTTATTCTGGTGGTGCATGCTGGTGTTTGGATTAAATATTAATAAAAAGTTTTTTTGGCCAAAAAATATTAATAAAAAGTTTAAAAATAATAAATTATATTAACTTTTCATGTTTATGAAAATACCCAGTAATTCACAATTTTACAAAAAAATCCAATTAACAATATCAAATCGAATTTAATTATAAAAATGTTACTTTGTATTTATATTTTCTTCAACAAATTTAAAAAATTAAGGCATATCTTACCAAAATATATTTAAAATAATTAATAAATTAATATAATAAATAAAAATACATAATAATATTTTGGACATTTGAAAATTTTAAAAACTCTACCCTAACGAGTAGAAAAATAATCTTTTAATTAATTAGAAATTTAATTCTAACTGTTTCTATGCACAAAAAAAAAATTAATTAATCACAATTTAAAGATCGTTTTCCTGGTTATGACTTATGAGGCAGAAAATGTGTAAACGATGGAAGAGATTGGGACACTTTCTACCAGGATTATTTAGGTTGCTTATTTATTGCTTAACCTCTACCTAAATTTGTGTGCTAATTTATGGATTTATTAGGTAAATGTAAATTTATATGAAACTTTTTTAAAAAATTATCTCTTTTTTTATCATATTAGCTTATTAATTATTATAAATATATTTTATATATGTTTTAATTCTTTAATTTCATTTAAAAAATTTAAAATTTTATCCGTAGTGTATAATATAATTTTTTTACATAATATAAACGTATTTTTTTATATGCAAACGTACGCATGTATAATTAAATACATGTGTTTAAAATAAAATATTTATCTTTTTTATGATTTTAAGTATAATTAATATATATATATATATATATTTATATGAGCGTGGGATTTAACAGAAAAACAATTCGTGGTGCTTTTGACTTTAAAAAAGGCTAAAACAAGCAAATATCCAAACTACCATTGCATATACCACATGCCACCCACCCTGTACAATATGCACACCCGAGCAAAAAGTTGTTTTTTCCTCACCAAGAAGAGAAATAATGGGGAAGGGAGGAGAGTGAGAAAACACATGGCTAATCAACAAATGATTGAAATAAGTGAAAGTAAGTTTTTTTTTCAAATATTTAGGCATAGTTCAAATGTTAAAATTGTCATTGTTGAAAGGGTCTTTATACCGTTTATCACTCTCGATCCGAATAGAATTAATCTAATATCATAAAATTAATGATGACATCTGTAATTACAAAAAAAAAAGATGGCTCAATGTTTTTGTATCAAGGATTTAAGGTTGAATTTGCTTTTATTTTATTTAATAATACTGAATTTTAATTTTATGATTTTTATGACAATTAATAATACAAAAATAGAAAAGTTTATCTTTTATATTAATATAATATTTTGATTTTATTATTTTATTTAAAAACCATTAAAATTTAAAAATATAATAATAAAAATCAATACAATTAGATAACAATATAATCATGAAATTGGGGTTTAATTTAAATCCAGAACAATATATTTGATTTTAAATAATTAAACTCAAATTCACATACGATGAAATTTGATTTGAAAATCTCATAATTCTAAAATTTCTTTTTTACTATTAAATCATAGCTTCATCGACATGAAATGTATGACTTTAAAAACAAATGAATGAGATTTTAACTATAAAATGGTTTTTAAAATTAACCATATATTCTTAATTATCACTCTCAATTGCTTCCAACATGGAGCAGCAACTTTCTCATTTGTAAATCATCCACTGTCAAATGCTGAAGGAATCTTAAAAGCTAAAATCATGATTAGTCCAGATGAAAGTGTAAGAAAAGTGAGATCTCTAAGTGAATTAATATTTATATAATTGAAAAACTATACTGCACTTGAGATCATATCGTGATCAAATAATTAATCAGAACACCAAAAAATTGGGTTAAACAACTTGCTATTATATAATTATAATTTAGTAAAAATTTATTCAAAAAACAATTTTATGATCTTTTTAATCTTCATTAATAAAATTAGAAAATAATCACGTACTCGTTAAGACATTAAGTTATAA
The DNA here is from genome assembly GCA_032173925.1 of Heritiera fomes. Taxonomy (NCBI): domain Eukaryota; kingdom Viridiplantae; phylum Streptophyta; class Magnoliopsida; order Malvales; family Malvaceae; genus Heritiera; species Heritiera fomes. Next base: position 10,672,156 of record JAPDPM010000015.1, on the reverse strand, counting down.
TAAAAATAATAAATAATAATATGTAAAAAATTTTAAATTCATTTATAAAACTTAAAAATTTTATGGATACCAACAATAGTGTGTCCTACTAATATAATAATAAATTCAATTAATCGAATTTCAATATTTGCTAATTTTGCATATAAAAAAATGTCATTGAGGGAGGGATTAGATTTAAAAATTCATATATATAATTTTGTACATATCATGTAAAATTGTATTTGTATAATATAAACATAAAAATATCGTACCGACATATCAAATATGATTTAATTTTTTTATATTTATATATAATTTTTGCATATTTTATTTGTATATTTTTTATTGTATTATTCCCTGTAATGACTGAAATTAACGTCTCTGTATCTATAAGAAAATTAGCTCGTGGAAATGGAGATCCAAAGGGATGGCAGATATGCAGGATACTGAGATAGCCATCAGCCACATCATCAAGGTGTCTGAAATGTCAAAAAGCGGCCCCCGCTTTTAAGAAACTGAGAGCGACAACCTGTAACCAAATGTGGATATCATATACTCATGCTTGTTGGATCAAGTGAAAAAATCTTAATAATTTTTAAGTAAAATTTTAAGTTCGGGTATTGTAAATGAAAAAAAAAAAACAATGGAAGAGTTCTCCCGAATGAAATCCGAGTTAGCTTAATTTCAAATTAATTGAGATTCAAAATAACTTTCGGATACTGAAAAATATTTACACGAAAAAAAAAGTGGTTGTCAGGTCGCATTTTTCAGACAGTTGGCTTCTTATGTTCTTTCATCGTTTACCAAAGGGAAGAAGGGAGGATCGGAGGAGTTCACAATGTTAGGTTTCCTCAAACTTCCCCCACAGTTGACTTGTCCTTACGCTTACTATAAAAATCTCGACGTAGATTGTTAGACGCATTTTATATGCAATTGTTTGTCCTATAATGAACAATTTTAACCATGCTCCTTGTGATCTGTTTGATTTAAATTTCAATAAAGTTTAATTAACTTAGGTTATGATTTTTTTAATAATTTTAAAACAATTAAAATTAATTAATTATAAATGAACGAATTTAATTTAAATATAAAATCACAAAAAAATTAATATTCAACTAATGTATCATTTTAATCACTCTCATTACATGAAAGTGCAAAAAAAAAAAACCTCTATCATAAGATAAATTTGAAAGATATAAAGATGAAATACGGAATAAATAAATCTTATTTGTTAAAGCAAATTTTATTTAAAGAGTTTGGTAAGTGCCATCCGATTAAAAGATTCATCCCATCCGGGCGGTGGATGTAACATCACTGCAGACAGGCAAGATTCTTCCATAGGTTAAAAAAAAATACAGAAACCTACAGCCTTATAAAAGAACAGGAAAAATCATGAAAAATCCCACCAATGTTGGAATTGACATGCATATTTGCAAGACAAAATTCCAAGGAGACGACGTTCGCAGCCTGTCAGCCATGAAATCAAATGAATCTGCGGATGGAGAGTTTTATTTATGTTTCATCCTTCACAACATGACAAATCCGACTACAAATCTCGAAGAATTCTTAATGAAACGGTTTCAAAGTAGACAAAAGAATGTATTGAATTAAAAGCAAGGGGGCAAACTTAGTATATTCTCAGTTTTGTTCTCTTTAATTTTATCTCAAAATTTGTTTTGAAAGAAGAAATACACATAACAATTATAATTTTATAATTGTTATTAGGACAACAGAGGGTGCACAAAAAAGTTTGGAGAAATGTCAATGAAGTTTTGGTTTAGTAGAAAAAAAGAGGTTTTAAGATTTTGAGATCTCATGTTCAAATCTCACCAAATGTAAATTTGAGTTGATCTAGTTATTTTTTAGTTTATTTAGTTAGTTATAATTATTTACTAGTTTGAATAATGCGATTTTTATAGTTACTTATTTGTGGAATGTAATATGCTGATTGTGATTGTAATTTCTAATAATAATGTACTACTAATAAAAAAGTTTGGAGAAATTATTTTATGATGTCTTAGTGAACTAATTAATATGGTTTTGTAATAACTACATATAATAATTATATAAATTTGATACACATATGTAAGCAAAAAATTTGATACATATTCATAAAAATTTGATAATATACAAACTAATAATTTCATATATTTAACTAGTACTAGTATAAAGATAAATTAAAATTTACGTGGGTTTCATGTTCAAGTATTACTTGCAAACTCTCTTGATTTTCATACTTGGAATTTAATTCAACTAATTAAATGTAAATAGTCTGCATTATTTAAGGTAGATATAGTGTATCTTTATAGTTGATAGTTGATGTATTGTCAATCTAACATAAAATGTCACTTTATTAATTAGTAAAGTTAAAAAATGTAAAGGTTCCATGAATACAAAAAAAAATCCAAAGGTTCTTAAAAATGAATTAAAAAAATTTATTAATATTTATTTTTAAGAATTTACATATTTTTTTAACTCTATTCATTAATGATGTTACATTTTATGATTGACTGATTACACACTATCAACATATCAAATATAAACTTATATATTATTTTATCTTAAGCAACTAATAATTTTCAAAAGAATTTAAGTTGAGTCAGAAATAATTTAAATGAATAATGAAATTGATTCCGATAAAATTAAAAAAAATCATTAAAGATATTTTTTTAATAAAATAATAAAAGCTAAGGCCGGAAGGATAATTCCCTTTCCACCAATTTTTTGTCTTATTCATGAGTCAAAATTTAAGTTTCATTGGTGTTTTTGCATACTTACGAACATGTCTCTCTTGATTATCATTATACATATTAAGTAATAATATTTCCATACTAGGAATTAAATTTAACTAATTAACTGCAAGTAGTCTGCAAATATTTAAGGTAAATATATTTTTTATTTCTTAAGCAAGTAATTTTAAGGCATTCATTAGAAAATTCAACTTATAAACAAGACAGACATTAAAGTAGTTGAGAGTTTAAATGGACCAAACACATTTATTTTCATAGCGTTACTGGTCCTTCTTTCAGGGTCATGAAATGAGCTAATCATCCTACATGGTAAATCCGTAGACAACCAAACCAAACGAGTTTGATGTTTCTCTCCTTCCTGTCACCTACTCATCCTCCCATCTGCCAGGCCAAGTAGGCTGTCATAAAAACCAAACCAAATCTCGTCCTTGGATTTCCATTCACATTCCCATACCCCCAAGTTGCATCCTTGTCGCTATCCTATCACAAATTGAAATCTATCGCATTCGAGTCAAGTGAAATGAAAAAACAACGTTGAGAGAAAAATAATCATTAAAACCCTCGATAAAATTGTTGTTGAAAAGAAAATCATGGACACATAGAATTCTGAAGATTTGGTGTGATCCAGTATCTACAGTATTTTAATGCTAAAATTAATTAATAATTAGTTTTAATTTTTATATTGATTAATATTAATAAATTCAATTAATGTTTGTTAGATTGAATGAAAAAAATTTAATATTTTTTAAAAAAGATTTTGAATTCAAATTTTTTGAATAAAAAAATAACATTAAAAAAATTTCTCTTATTTTAAGTTCGATCATAATTCGATTTCAGATTAATCATAATTCAAAATAATTTTTGAATACCACAGGTCTTACATAAAAATATATTAATGGGTTCAACCGTGGGAGGGGGGGAGATGCCGTGGTGGCACTTATGTAATAAAGGGGTATAATGGTTACCCACATGTCATTTGCAGACAAGAGAATGGCAGGAAAATAGACGGGGAAAAACCGGACACGTTTTTTAGGCTTCCTTCTCTGCTGTTTTCTTGTTCTTTTTTCCATTCCTCTCTCTTCGCTGCTTGTGCTCTCTCTCTCTTTGTCTCTTTTACACATATAAAATTAGCCGGTAGAGAGAGAAGAGAGCAAAGCAGGTCGAGCTTTATATAGTAGCATCTCAACTGAGACTCATTCTTTTCTTTCCTTTCTTTGCTTATTCTGTTGAGAGAGAGAGAGGTTCAAAGGGTGCATAAAAGAAGCTGAAGACTGTTTTTCCACATTTTTCTGTCACCATGATCTCCTTGCATAGAAGCTGTTTTCTGGTAATATAAGATCAACCCTTTTTTATTTTTTACAATTTATTCAATACTCATTTCCTAGAATATAATTCTAAAGCCAAGAAAATTAAATCTGTCTTTTGTTTGTTAGTTTTAATCTATTTCACATTGAAAAATCACATGATTTTACCCCATTTTTTTGTATTTCAAGGTTTTTTTTTTATAGCTCTTTTACTTTCCAAAACACAAAAATCATCAAAATTTAACCTTTTTTCCCCTCTATTGCTTTGCAAATCTTTGTATTAGATTTCGCATCTAAGCCTTTTTTATAGCATTATAGTTCGCAAGAGTTACCACAAAATATAAAATAAAAAGTGTCACTTTTGTTTTCAATTTAATTTTGTTGCTGTCTAATTGAAACAGAACTACACTGGAATTTCTGGGTCGTCAAGCCCTTTGTCTTACAAGCTGAAGAAGCTGCCACCAGCTTCAGTCAAAGTGACAGCTTTAGGCCCCAAAAGGGATAGAAACAGCAGCGTTTTGATCGAGAACAACAATACATTGAAAGAAATAAGAGAAGATGACACTTCTTCTGATGCTGACGTGGAATCCAATCCCACCGTTACCGGCGGAGACCGTGAAGTCTACTATGATGACGCCGCCACCGAGGATCAGATTGTCACCCCTTGGGCTATCTCTGTTGCTAGGTAAGATTCTATTAATTTTCCTTCTATAGTAACTGTTTTGGTGTATTACTTTTTTTGGCTGATTTTTTTTTTTTGTGTTATAAGCTTAATAGTTTTGCACGGTAAGTCACTGATTGTTTGAGATTTTTTTTAGACATGTTTGTGAGATCTAGTGTCATTGTTTTTGTACAAATTTTAAATAAGAAGATGGTCTTTTAAGTTTTGGGTCTTGTTTTATTTTATGGTTTCTCCGGCTCAAGCTTTTCCCTTTTTATTTGTTATTTTTTTTTCGTGTTTAAGTTTATGGTGTTTTGTTTGATGTCGATGTTCTGGACAGTGGACTGTGGACCGTGGAGTCTGTGTTTTGTATTGAATGCTAGATCTTGATGTTCTGGCCAACAATTATTTATTCCAATAATAATACAGATCTGTCCTTTGTTCTTGAATTTTGTAGTTAAGAAATTAGAAGGAAAATATTTTTTTTTAATTTTTGCAATTTAGTGGATATTCAGTTTTAGTATTTGATTCCTTAGTAGCTTTTATATTGTTTTCTTTGCCTGCCACCACCTTTGTCTTTTTGTTAGTTCTTTGAGATGATCGAAGTTCCTCTGATGCTAGAACTATGATGCGTTTAATGCACCAGTCTAATATCAAAATGCAATAAGAATTTGAATTTTTATTCTTTCAAATTCCTAACTCTTCCACATCTGCTGCAGTGGGTATTCTTTGCTGCGAGATCCTCACCATAACAAAGGGCTTGCCTTCACTGAGAAAGAGAGAGATGCTCATTACTTGCGCGGTCTTCTTCCCCCAACTGTGATTTCTCAAGAGCTCCAGGTTATCTACCCTGCTTGTACAGCATTTCACCTTTAGTTGATTTGTTTGTTGATTTTCCAGATTCGTGCAATATTCTAATGAACTTTTTAACCACTATTCACCAGGTGAAGAAAATGATGCGTAGCATCCGCCAGTATCAAGTTCCTTTGCAGAAGTACATGGCCATGATGGATTTGCAGGTATCCTTTCACCCTATTACTTTTGCTTTTGCGTGTAGAGTCATGGACCTTTTGACTGGAGTTATCACTGCATGTGTCTTAATAGTCAAATATGTAGTTGCATCCAATTGCATGACTTTATTACGCTTTAGTTCATCGTGAGTGATATGTTTTAGTTTTAATAGCTTGGTGCTACTTTTTTTTTCTTCCCATTTATGTGAATTGATGTAAATTTGAATATATGATTTTTATTTTTATATTCAATTGCAAAATCTTTGCTTTGTTGCCATTAGCTCCCATTCTTATGCGTTTTAAATATTTATAAAAATTCTTTTGCAATATATTGTGCCGAGGCAAGAATGCTTGGTAATTTAATCAATAATACATGGTGCTTTAACTGTTCTGAATTGATTCCTATCTTACTCTCATTTTCAGGAGACAAATGAAAGGCTGTTCTACAAACTTCTTATTGACAATGTTGAGGAGTTGCTGCCTGTTGTCTACACTCCAACTGTTGGTGAAGCTTGCCAGAAATATGGGAGCATCTTCAGGCGCCCTCAGGGTCTTTTTATCAGTTTGAAAGAAAAGTATGTTTCTCGTTAAAATTGGTTCCTCAGATGTAATTGCCGTGGATTGTATTCATGCAGCTTTCTCTTTTTGTTAACTCTGAATGTACCCTATGTAGGGGGAAGATCCATGAAGTTCTGAGAAATTGGCCTCAGAAGAATATTCAAGTCATTGTTGTAACTGATGGGGAAAGGATTTTGGGTCTAGGTGACCTTGGATGTCAGGTATAAACACTTGTACACATCCGCTGATAACTCTCTCATGTGTGTTGTTGACTTGTTAATGGTAATTTATGTCTTCAGGGAATGGGAATACCTATAGGGAAGCTTTCTTTATATACAGCACTAGGAGGGGTTTGTCCTTCTGCTGTAAGTATCCATACTAATCTGTTATAAGGTAGTTATTACCACCCATTACTTAATTACTAAGAACTGATGGAAGCTCCATTTCATTCATGAATCCAGTAAAGCTTCACACTTATCTATATCTTACTGTTAAATATGTTGGCTTTATTGCATCTCCTGTTATGGCTGATAAATTAGCTTCCATTTGCAGTGCTTGCCTGTAACCATTGATGTGGGTACAAACAATGAGCAATTGTTGAATGATGAGTTTTATATAGGGCTTAGGCAAAGGAGAGCTACTGGGCAGGTACACAATCTTGTAGTGCACTTGCTTGGTTTTAGTTATGGATGCAATCAAAATTGTCATACTAAAGTGGCTTTGCTCTTCTTGACTCTAGGAATATGCCGAACTTATGAACGAATTCATGACTGCAGTCAAGCAGAACTATGGGGAGAAAGTTCTCATTCAGGTAAGTGAACTCAGGAGAAGACATCTATGAAATATTGGCCTGATTATATAACTTTTATGTTTCTTTATATGTTAAGTTTAACCTTTTCTGAATCTTCTTTAAATATCTTTGCAGTTTGAGGATTTTGCAAACCACAATGCATTTGATTTGCTTGCTAAATATGGCACAACTCATCTGGTTTTCAACGATGATATTCAGGTTATTATTTGAGCTTTGTTTTCTTAAATCAGTTGTGCTTAAGCATCTCAATTTTAATTTGGATAAATTACTTTTTTGGCAGGGAACGGCATCTGTGGTACTTGCAGGGCTTGTTGCTGCGCTAAAAGTAGTTGGTGGAACCTTGGCTGATCATAGATTCTTATTCCTTGGTGCTGGCGAGGTGATTTGTTATTACAATTTGTTGAAAGTCCTTGATTCATTCTAAAGAAGGGAACAATCATGAAAATCTTAAATTAATTAAGTTGAAAATAGATGAGTTGTACAATGTTTCCTCTTGCAAGACATGCTTTTTTTGTTGACAATGAGTATAGCTTAAGTGAAATGGATAACATTATCCTCTAAGTTGGATAATAAAGAAAAAGCATTAAGTTATAAGATCAAGAAGTTCTTTCCTATAATTTCACTTCAACTGCACTTATTATTAAATTCCTCTGAGGGTGGAGGCTTTGGAGAGAAATGGATATTAACTATTTCAGTTTTGTTGTAATGGTTCAATCATATTCCCTGAGTCCATGATAAAAAAAGGAACAAAAGCTCTGTTATTTTCTTTTATATTCAAACAGTTGAGGTAGAGTTAGATCTCTTAAATTCTTTTGCTTTCCTACTATTACAACCTTAACTGCTGAAGGGTGAACATATTTCAGTCTCTATAAATTGCTGCCTGTGGGAATTGTAGTTTCTATTTAAGTCAAATTTCACTGGCCTCGCTCTTGCTTTGCTTTAGGATACTCCGTGAACTGCCATTTTATTGCTGTATCTGATTTTTTGTTTGGTGATCTACAGGCTGGCACTGGCATAGCAGAACTCATAGCCCTTGAAATTTCAAAACAGGTTATACTTTTAGCATTAATGATCACATATGTATAATATGTCTATTGTATATGCAAATTATGTCATGAAACCATCAAAAATAAAACTCAATTATAAATGCAGACAAATATGCCACTTGAGGAAGCTCGCAAGAAGATTTCACTTGTGGACTCCAAGGTAGTAAAAATCTGATCTAACTCTCTGGTACAAAGCGGAATGTTCTTCATTTTCCCTCTTGCTTTTTTCCAAGTTAATAAATGTTGCATCCATTTTGTTCTTTTTGCAGGGATTGATTGTTAAATCTCGCATTGACTCTCTTCAACATTTCAAAAAGCCCTGGGCTCACGATCATCAACCTATCCAGAAACTTGTCGATGCTGTTAATGTGCGAAATCTCTCTCATTTGTCTCCATTTTCTTAATCCCCAACCCCCCACCAAAAGAGAAGAAAAAAAGTCATTGTGGAAACAAAAGGTTCTTAGACTCTTCATTCTTTTGTCTTATTTTTGACAGGGAATCAAGCCCACAGTGTTGATTGGAACATCTGGAGTAGGAAGGACATTTACTAAAGAAGTTGTTGGGGCTATGGCTGCCTTGAATGAAGTACCGTATCTCCCTATAAATTTTTTTTTATTTATAAATCAGTGAAATAGTTAAGATAAGCTGATCAATTGTTGATGTGAATGCCTTCAGAAACCTATTATATTCTCTCTTTCTAATCCAACTTCACAATCTGAATGTACTGCTGAAGAAGCTTATACTTGGAGTCAGGTAATTCAGTCATGCAGCTTGTATTCTCATTTGTTAACATTTAATATATTATTATTGGGTTTAGCCTTTCTGAAGCCTTTAGCAAGGACCTTGTCTATTGCTCTGTCTAATGTTGCGTATGGCTGTTAACTAAGTAACTCTAAATGGTTTTTCCCTTTTCTGTTTGCTTGCAGGGTCGAGCCATTTTTGCCAGTGGAAGCCCCTTTGACCCTGTTGAATACAAGGGAAGAGTTTTCGTGCCTGGGCAGGTTGTACCTAAAGCCGACTTACCTCCATGTTTCATTATGCCCTGCATTTAGTGCTGATTCGAGTTATATTTCTGTCCCACAGGCAAATAATGCATACATCTTCCCTGGCTTTGGTCTGGGTTTGATAATGTCTGGTGCAATCCGGGTTCATGATGACATGCTTTTGGCAGCCTGTAAGTTGACATTTGATATTTAGAAGTTTTGATTGATAAGATGTTGGAATCTTAAGATGCTTTTGATAAGTGAGCTATAGAGTTAAACCTAACCTCTTAACTCCATAGTCCATCAACATTTTGTCTTGTTTTCAGTGATTTGAAAGTAGTATGCTAGGTCTTTTGCAAATTCTTAAACCTTTTCTTTATTCGGTACAGCGGAGGCTTTGGCGGCGCAGGTGACACAGGAGAACTTTGACAAGGGACTCATTTACCCACCATTCAAAAATATCAGAAAGATCTCAGCCCATATTGCTGCCAATGTTGCTGCTAAAGCATATGAACTTGGTAAAATTCTTTCTTATTTATAACATGCACATGCAGCTCCACTTTATTTAATCCTAATACAATTATCCCATTGTTTCATAGGTTTGGCTACTCGCTATCCTCAGCCTAAGGATCTTGTGAAGTATGCTGAGAGCTGCATGTACAGCCCTGCCTACAGAAGCTATCGGTGAAGTAGCTGAGAACGGCCTTGGCCCTGCATTCGCCGTCTTAAACGAAAAATTCACTTAAACCATTCCTTGTTGTCTTTATTTTCTTTTATTTCTTTCATTTCTTTCTCAGTTTTTAAGTTTTGTTTCACCCTTTTCCTTCTTTCCTGTTAAGTTACTTGGTGGGCAAGAAGATGCATGGCGGGTGCTGGTAGTTAGGTAAATTAAGTCAATTATAGCATCAAAATTGTTGTTATGGGCTTGAAAAAGTTTAACATGAATAGAAATTTCCAAGTGTCAAAAATGGTGTGCTCTTCGAAGGTCTTTATTTGCTGTGTCCCTGGTCAACTTTCTTGAGTGTTCGAAAGTTCAAACTCTTTCAAGTTTCAACGCAGCTACATGCTGGTCAGCCAACCTTGACGGGGCTGATGTTGGAAGTGTGCCGCACTCTGGGTTTTGGTTGGTTGGTTGTTGGGCCAAAGTTGCTTAGCTACACACAATTGCTTAACAACAACAGTGAAAATAAAAAGATGGGAGAGTTGTAAAAAAATGAGAAAAAGGTGGGTAGCATGTTGCCATCAGCAAGAAGCCGAGTATTTTTAGCAACAACTTGTGGCTGTAACTAGCGTATAGATTCTTGGATGAAGCTTTGGTTCTTCAAAATTTGACTTTTAACCATATTAGACTTAAGGTCAGCCAATGAACTGCTAAATTCCTCATTTACATTTTCACACCACCACCCCACACCCCCCCCCCCCCCCCCCCCCCCCCAAAAAAAACAATTTCTAATGTAAAAAAATAAAAAGAAAAAATCCTAAATCATATTTATTGATTTTTATTGAACTGTCTTGCACGTTACCTACTTTCGGACAAAAAAAAGAAAAGAATTTCTTATGTTGTATGTCAATGTGTATTACGTTGAGAGAAATTTTTTTTTATATCGTGTTTATATTTAATGCACTATCAATGTATAAATTTTGGATTTATATATGATGCACTGTCAGCACTGACATGGTATAGTCTTTATATATTATCAATACACCAGAGGTTGATATCTCATTGATAAGCAAATTTAAAAAAAAAGACCAATCCCTTAAAAAAAATATAAATAATTTTTTCAATCTGCTCAAAGGTTTATTTATGTAATGTCAACTTCTAGTGCATTAACGGTGTATAGAGACTATACATTATCAGTGCATTATATATAAATCCTATATATAAATCCATAAATTTTATATTCTATCATTTGGAACTTCTACAATGACACTTCATTAATTAGTGAATTTAATAATTTAATTTAAGAAGTAGTTGTCTTGAAATTAATGAATTAATAAGGTGGCATGTTACTATTCATTGATAGTATATAAGATTTATATTGTCAATGCATTAAATATAATTATATAGCTAAATGATAAAAAAAGCCATTGAATAATACAAGATTGCACAATTGAGCTCCTATTTTTTTTTTTGCAATTTATTTAGTCATTATATTTTCAATTTCACTTTATTGAACCCTTACATGGACAGAAACCGTTGGTTCTGTTATTTTTTTAGCAGCATATACTGTACAGATTTAATAATTTTCGTACATATTTAATGGTTTCCATCCACGAAAGGACTCAATTTAGTGAAAATTGAGATATAAAGGTTCAAATTCAATTGATTACGAAAAAATATTGAGAGCTCAATTACATAAACCATTTTTTTCGAAGTTCTTTTTGACCCTTTAATCAATTTATATATCTATATATATTTTATTGCGGGAATTAAAAGTCAAACTTTCTATCAATAACCCCCCAGTGGTTTGGCTTGAATGTTTGAGAGCATTTTCCTGATGCTCTCATCTCAACTGGAAAATGTAAGCAGAACTAACATCTGAAAAATTTTCTGAAGATATGAAGTCCGATCTTGATGGTATTTGTTCCATAATCCCAACAAATGATGGTTTGATTCTCAAATTTTTAACACATCAATGGGTAAAGACTACCATAATGAAAACTCTCTTTGTCCAAAGCTATTAATACAAAGCAGACCCAGTTGAAGATTTCAGCTCCTCGTCATATTTCATTTGGCTTGGACCAAAACCAACCCAAACCCTCGAGTTTGATACATTTTGGGCTTCAGCTGTTGTAGATAAATTTATATTCGAGTTTAGCTGCATTGCTTGAACTCATTTGGACCTTCGGCTGCTCTCAGAATCTACAAAGTTCTTAATTGTTTCTGTACATTAAGAATTATTTGATTGTGATTATAATTTTTATTATACATATAGTTCCATAGAAAAAACTTAAATGGATAGGAAAGAATATAAATAAGATATAAAATTTTCTTTAAATTTTACATATTATACACTTATATGATCATCATTTTTAATTTTTTTAAAAAATTAAAATTGAATACTGTGTAATTAGTGAAAAAGTGAAGTGAATGGTAAACAAAAATCAGTCCTTTATGATCTGAGAACAATGATGATAATGATTTTTTTGGGTAAAACTATAATGATAATGATTTATCTCATGGTAATTCAACTATTTTTGTGCATGTTTTTTCCTTGGTGTGATGGAGAAAGCGAAGCCAACGGCAGCCGCTTAGAATAAACCATAAAGTCTTTTTTATTTTTTTAGCCTAATCTCACCTTATCTCCCTCGTCTCTCTTTGCTTATTATGATAGTCTCTGTCTTGCTTTTCCCATTTTCAATTATTGCAGAGGTAATTTTTTTTAAGACAGTTACCCTGATAAACTGGGATTTGTTTTTATTTTAAACATTTTTAAAATTTTTATATGAATTAGAAATAAAGATTCATTTGTATGCGTTGTGAAATTTTTTATTATCTTAATTACGAATAGAATCATAAAACATTTTTGTCACACGATGGGAAGAGTTTTTATTACAGATACAAATGAATAATAAATCATTATATAAATTGAATTTTACCATAATTCAATCAACTCTTGTAAATTTATGTGATTAAAATTGATCTCGATTATTTTACCATGATTCAATCTACTCTTGTAATTCGATTATTTTTAAATTTAGGACAATGATATGTTTATAGAGAAGACCGTCCTCAGGTCTTCGTTGTTTCTTTTGTGGCAGAGAATTTCCTTGCTGCTTTTCTTCTTTTGAATGATTGTTTTGTCGTTGAAAATTACAAATTCAATGGAAATTGCCTTTGATATTGCATCGTTCCAAACATTTTCACACGAGAAAATTAATGATGGTAATGATATCTCATTTCTTAGCTCTTTCTCTCTCTTTTTTTTTTGATCGAAATCTCCCGGTTTCCACCTTCGGTGACTATTCCGGAGTCGGGAGAAGCAGAGCGTGGTTAGGCTTGTCCCACTCCCAACACTAGCACTCCATACATAAGTCAAGATTCGAACCCTGGCCTTGCTTAAGGGACGAGGACCGCTTGCCACCCACGCCAACCAGTTGTTGGTTTTCTCTCTCTTTTTTTTATTACCATATCAAATGCACTATTTTAAATTAAGAATTAAGAGAAGAATTATTAAATTAAATGTTTGAATTTATTTCTTAACTTATTTTAATTTTTTTTTTAACATAGAACTCTTTTTAGAGGCAAATTGTATGAATGTTGTTTTAGATTTTGTTTAGCTTGAGCAGGAAACTGCTCAATTGCATCAAAAAACAATGCTATTGATATAGAATACCATATTTTCAATCGTAATTAATGATTATGTTTGATGTACATAAGAGGCTAAGATGTTCCAAGCTTATTATAATTAAAATGTACAGTTACAACTTGTATTAAATCATAAACTTTCAAGAAATTTGACTATTCTTTTGCAGCATTTTTCGTATTATGTTTTTAATTAAGGAATAGTACGATTTATAACATCAAATATAGTTGATTAAAGCAAAAATAAAATAAAATAAGAAGTTCAAATTAATGTATAGTATGTCCTCAATCCCACATGATTGGAAACTTTGTCATCACATGGCGGCGCGACTAGATAAGTGGTCCAAATTATCTAAGGTGAGGACTAAAAAGTCACATATTCCTTTTCTTCCTTTGAATTTGCTTCTAAATTATGTTGGAAAAAATATCACTCAAACCAAACACCCACAAAAAAAGAAAGCAAAAACAAACACAATAATTTTTAATGTCGTTTGGCCCAACCAATTTGGCCTATAACCACCCAACCAATTTAATAACCAATCAAACAATTATAACTATGCAATTTTTAGAAAAGAAAAATTACAAACTCCTAACAAAGCCTAACCATGCAATTTTTAGAGAGAAAAATTGCAAACTCCTAACAAAGCCCAACTTATGCAATTTTTAGAAAGAAAAATTGCAAACTCTTAACAAAGATCCCAAAGTCCAACTACACCTTTTAATAGCCCAAACCCTAGCTATTCTAGTTGTGCCTACAACTCTTAGGGATACTTTTCAAACCAAACCTGACACATTATTTATAAGGGGAGAGTCCTCATAACTTCTCCTATACTTTCGATGTGGGATTCAAGGCAAATCCCAACAAATTAAACATGCATATAAAGCAAGTATAATCGTTTCTAATCTCTTTTAGATGGTTAAACTTGCACGATTAGAAGTTTTTATTTTATTAGTTTAATGATGTGTTCAGAGTATATCCCAAACTTTATTTGTTTGAATTTTTTTACATGATTTTTTTTGAAAGGGTGCATTTCATTCAAAGTTACAATCATAATCAGATATTACATTCGATGAACAGGTAACTTGATGAATTGGTAACTTGATGAACTGGTAAATACAATAACAATATTTAACAAACTAACTAAACAATAACTAACTAAACAAATCTCACATTTAGTCAGACTTGAACTTGAGGCCTCAAAGTCTCAAGGCCTCTTTCTTGCCATTAAGCTTTTTACATGATTTTAAAAACACGTTTTTTCATATTAATTTGATGCATTTATAATTTTATTCATGCAATGTTTTTACAAGAATCAAATTTTATATATATACCAAATTTAAATCAATAAATTGTAATGAATCAACTAGTGGCTAAAGATGGGTTGTGACATATTGTAAGTCCTAGGTTCGAATCCAAGTACTTCCATCCCTAATTGTTTAATATTCTTCTTGTAACAAAAAAAAACTACTCATTTCTCCTTTAATATGGCAAAAAAAAATGATAGATGCTGATTTTAAGTTCTACCATATTCCATTGTCTTCTACTACTGTAATATATATGGATGTATGTGTGTGTCTGTGTGTATAAATATATGATTAAAATTTTTAGTACTTTTTTACTAATAATATAGTTAATCCTAGATGAAAAAAAAAATTGTTATACAACTATAGTAAAGCATCCTAAACTCCAGCTTATTTAACTCTTTATTTTTTTTTTTTATAATTTTTTCCTCAAATGTTCATTTACCTTATAATTTTAAATACTATTTATTTTAGGTAGTTTCTCTAAATTCAGATTCAAATCACATCAAACCAAGTGAGATTCTAAATTGAATAAATTCATCTTCATGATTAAATTAAGGGTTAATGTGTAATTTAACCTCTGAATTATACTACTTTTTTCACTTTGGTACTTAAAGAAAATTTTTTATCACTGTCACACATGAACTTAATTCCGTCAGCCACTTTACCCCAAAGGTTAACACCGTTTGAAAAAAAGCTGACATGATTGGACTTCCCAACAAGATTTTGACATGTGGCTCACCATGTTAGCTTTATTAATTTTTGTTTAAAAAATATTTAAAAAATTTAAAATTATGTAAAAATATATTAAAAAAACTTATAATTATTTAAAAATATTCAAAAATTATTTAAAAATATTTACAAAATATATAAAAATATGAAAAATATTAAAAATATGACAAAATCTTTTAAAAATATTTAAAAATATATTAAAAAAATTAAGGATTATTATTTAATTTTTTAGATTAAGATAATTTTAGAGATTATTATTAATTAAAGTTATTTTCAGATTAAATTACTAATTAAGATAAATTTGTTTAGATTAAGATAGTTTAGAATAGTTTAATTTCATTATATTAGGTTAAGATAATTTAATTTTATTTATTAAGCTTAAACTGATATGATAATAGTTGGAATTAAAATATTAAAAAAAAGAAAAAGAAAAAAAATGGAAATTAGAGTTCTATTGGGATTGAAACTTAACCCTCAGAATTAATCTCATCATCGAGCAACCTACATGAAGATTATTAGAGATCTAGATAACAACAAAAATGATAAATCCAATTGGACATGGATTGAGCTATGGATCTATATAAAATAAATAATCAGTGCAGAAACAAAGGAGCATTGACCAATTCAGACCGAAGCAAAAAAATCGACACCAATCATCAGAAATCATACAATCTCAGAGCCCAGAAGGCAAAGGTTTATTAGTAACTTCAGACCCACACAGATGAAAAATCCAAAAAAACCAAGAAAATCTCAAACCATCAAAAGCAAACTGACACGAAAACCATACCCAGACACAATTCAAAAACAACCCAAAACTTATATTCAGCTAAATCTCGAACCAAATCAACAATCCAGAATACACACAGAATGTCAAGAACTCATAAAAATTTAAGAGAAGAGGTTCTGTGTTTGTTTTAACTAGTGGAAGTTCAAACATTTTGAGAATACATCTACAAATAAAGGACTTTCGGTGAAAATGAGATTTGGATTCAAGAGTTGGACAACTCTCAAGAAGAGTTGAGCTTTTAATTTTCAGGTGACCGGCGTGGCGAGGGACGGTGAAAGCTTGCCAAATTCTGGAAACGAAGGGTTTCTGGGCTAGTTGAAGAACGTGGAGAAAATGGAGAGAGAGAGAGAGAGGAATGGGTGATAAAATAGATAAATTGATTTCTTAGTTGGGATAAGATTGATTTGTTTTGGTGGATTATATATTTAATTTTTTTTAAATATATATTTTGAATATTTTAAAAATATTTTTTAAAGAAAATAGAATAAAGTTGACATGGCGTGTAGATGACGTGGCATTTGTTGCCATGTGTCAAAATTTTATTAGACAATCAATGCCACGTCAATTTTTTCTTAACAGCGTTAGACTCAGGGACTAAAGTGGTTGACGGAATTGAAGTTCATGTATGACAGTGACAAAAAATTTTCTTTAAGTACCAAAGTGAAAAAAGTGGTATAATTCAGGGGTTAAATTACACATTAACCCTTAAATTAACCTAAAAATCTTTAATACAAACTAAACTCACATTCTTGGTATTTATTTCAAAACTTGTAAGCACAAGGGGGGCATATTGGCATATAGACTACATATACCAATGTCTAAAATATTCTAGAGAGGGACTAAATACACCCCTTATTTTACTTTTTTACACCCAAATCTAAGGGAGTAAGTGAGTATAGTGGGGTGTAGGGAAAACAAGAACATTAATGTTAAGAATGTAATTAGAAATTCTTTAATATTATATTACTTAATCAACTTCTATGATTGTTTATAATTAATTTTGCTTTTTTCCCCGTGATCATATAAATATCTACATTAATCACATTTAATTATTTTATTTTGCAAATCTTCAGTTTTATATATTAAAAACTGTTGATGCCAAAAAAGAGTAGCAAGCTTTTAGACAATCTTTTAGCCTTTTTTTCTTGGATCAACTTGTAAAACAAAAAGACCTTTGAGATTTTTTTCAGTGGGATTTGCTTCGACGCTCAAGTTACTAGGGATGTAAAGAGTATTTTCTGTATGGCAATTGAGAAATTACCAATACTTAAAAGAGTGTACGTACCTTTGGATTATAGTAAGGCTCATTTTTATAGTGACCAGGTCTACTTTTGCATGATCTCACACCCTTATTTTATTGGGCTTAACGTGTGCTAAGTGGACGATTACGAAGATGGTAAGAGGTTTCTACTCATACCTTTTGCCTATTAGTGGGTAGGTTCCTTAGTAGTGGGAATCATGGTTGTTCGTAGGTGGTTATGCCTTTTACATGTTTGGGACCTATGTAATTAGGGTACACATAATATCCCTTGGTGAATTTTGATTATAAAGTGATCGGTTTTGTCATATAAGATTGTTATCGACCTTACATTGCTTGCCTTGGTGTTTAGGGGTTGCAATCACGGGTGATGGGTCAACCAAGATGTTGGCGCCCAAGGCTATGGGCGCAAAAAAACCTTAAAATTGTCTCCTTCAAGGTGAGGAGAAGTCCAAGGTGCTGGCGCTCAAGTCATAAGCGAGCAAGTGCCTAAGAGACTGGCGCTTAAGCCATGAGAGAGTGGAAGCTTAAGATAATGGCACTCAAGCTTCGTGGCAAGTGGAAGACTAAGATATTAGCCCTCAAGCAACATGCATGTGGAAGCCAAAGATAATGATGCTCAAGCCGTTGAGCAAGTGATCGGACTGTTATGCATTTTTATTTTTACTAGGCATGGCAAACTGTCGAATAACATGAAACAAATCAAACTTAATGATGTACCATGGCTTAATGACATATAAAAGGATTAATATCCAATACACCATCAATGCAGTTACTTCACAAGTGGTGTTAGGATAATAACACATCTTTTAAAAATATTAAGAAAATAAAAAAACAAATAAAATAAGACATATGTCATTATCCTAATTTAGCTTATGGAGTGAAAAAACACCATTGACAATATATTAGATAATTATCCATATAAAAATCTATATCAAATGGTGGGCATTCTAAGTCCTAGGAATCGTCTTTGTCACTATTGTTTATGAAGTTCTTCAAATAACCATTCCCTATAAAAAAAAAAAAAAACTCAATTTCATTTCTCAGTTTCTTGTAGTTCTCTCAATTAAAAACTTATAGAGCCTCCCATACCAAGCTCTAAGAGCTTATTTTAGACCATATAGAACATTAGACAACTTAAAAATATGGTTAATTTAAAATAACTTCCGTTAGATTTTAAATGAATCACATTGATAAACGTGAGTTTATCTTACATATAAAATCCCGATAAAAGTACCAAAAAATATACAATCAATTAAAGAAATTCAAATAGAAAAATATAAAAAATAAATTTTATTTACGTATTTTTTCATTAGCCACCTATCCCAATATTGAAATAAAGGCTTTGGTGATGATGATGATTATCTTTTCATTAACCAACACCATTTCTATGCTAATATGTTATTTAGTATTATAATTGTAAACATCCTACAATCGACAAACACAAATTTTGATTTTTCAATCATCTCTTTCAAAAGCCAATTTATCAATTATGACCTACTCCAATTTACTAAAAGCAAAACTTGAAATGAAAAATAATCATGAATCCTGACAAAAAAATAAAAATAATAAAAATACAAACACTATAAAAATAAACCAATTGGTTTAAAAATACACTTGAAATGACAATTTAAAAAACATAGATCATGATAAAAAATAAAAAATTATAAAAATTCAAATAAAACAAAAAATAAACCTCATAATAAGTAAAATGAAAAATAAAATTGAGATAAAAATGTAATACATACATGAAGTACATTTATATAACCCGTCCATCACTAAAAAAATGAAAGCCAAAAGTTATAAAAAAAACCCTCAAAAAATAAAAAACATAAATGTTAGAAAATCAAAGATTTCAATAAATTTTAAAATAATGATTTTAAAAAACATAAATACAAGAAAGCCAAAAGTTACTAATTCAATAAATGTTAGCAACCAAAATTATGTTGTGGTTTATGCAGTAAAATTAATAGACATATATTATGATTTATGTAAAAAAAAAACTTTAGCATTTATTGCAAAATATTTGAGTTTTATATAGTTATATAAATATTATCTTTTAATCAGATTGATATGAATCTCAATAGTCTTTAGTTATACGTGTTACTTTCATTTTTTTATTAAGAAAAAATATTATAAGAAGTTGTTAATTAATATTAATAATGAGAACACTAATCTGCTGATCAAAAAAAAATGAGAACACTAATCTGCATAAAAGAATTTTCATAATCTTTTCTCACGTGGGTTGATCCAAAAAAAAAAATTCCGAAAAGCATCAACTTGTTCTTGGAAATCATTTTTTATACATAATATACTCTTTGCAATCTTTTTACAGACATCAATAATTTGAATTACATAGAAACGAATAAATTTCATCTAAATCTTTGACATTTGAATCTAATTTAACTTTAGTTCATTAATAATAAAAATAGACACTCTATCCCAAATAATTTAACACCATTAACAAAAAATTAATAGGATTGTGATTACAAAATTACCCAACCCTACTCTACTTGACTTGTAACAAAAAGAACAAAGTATAAAATAATTATGTGTTACTTACTTAACACTGAATCCAATAAACACAGAAATAATATTTCTCATAAATCCATAAATTCCATATGACAAGTAAGTATTAATAAGGTGTTATATAGAAAAATGTTTATATAATAAATAATAAACAAATAAAAAAGCAAAAAATAAATTAGGAGTAAAAAAGAAAACAAACCTTTCAAAGCCAATAGCTTTTCAGTATTTCTTTTTTTATTTTTATTTGATTTTGAGTATTTAAAGTATTCCAAATTGTTCAAGGGTAAAATAAGTTAAAATTAAATTTTTAATAGTTTACTTAAATGTTGATTAACGAAATGACTTACTTGTCCTACAAACTAGAAAAATTTAGGATAAAACATCTTTTTTTATACTAGTTTAAACCTCTGTTGTTACCTGTTTACAATAATGATTTTTGATGACGTACGATCTGGATCTGCATCTTAACCTGTCTCCAAAAACCCTGCAAAAAATAAAATGATCAGAGGGGTGCAGGGCTTTAGCTTGTGTGCGTACTCCGATGCATAAGTTAGATAGGATTTTGGTAAGGTTTTTAATAAGCAAATAGATATTAGGGTTTAAAAATGATACCTGTGACTTATTTATAGGAGTAATATGATGCGTAATTATAATTAAGATCTCATAGCTTAAATGATAACCTAGTGGGTCTTTCATGACCCTTCTTAGTCCTCTTTCCTCTTGGGCTTAGACTACCATTAGACCTAATGTTTTTCAGCATGACTTATATCAAGGCCCAATGACCTTTAGTAAGGCCCTCATTAATTGCTTTCCACTCTTTCGCAGGGTATACCATGTGGAAGAGTATATAGGGTTTTTTTTATTTAAATCATGCCTATGCATAGCTTACTTTGTACACTTTTTCCTTTAGGCCTTTTTTTTCTTGTGCGTGACTCACCTCGCGAATTTTTTGCTTTAAGCCCTTTACTTTGTTCGTGGCTTATCTCGTGCATTTTTCATTTCAAGCCCATGTATTACCCATCTCGTGCATTTTTTGCTTAGAGACTTTTATTTCATTCAAGGCTTACCTCGTGCATTTTTCGCTTCAAGCCTATGTGTTGTCATCTTGCGCATTTTTCGTTTAGGGACTTTTATTTTATTCACATCTTACCTCGTGCATTTTTTGTTTCAAGCCCATGTGTTGCCCATCTCGTGCATTGTTCCTTTAGGGACTTTTATTTCATTTAAGGCTTACTTTGCACATTTTTTGCTTCAAGCTCATGTGTTGCCCATCTCGCGCATTTTTCACTTAAGGACTTTTATTTCATTCACGGCTTACCTCGCACATTTTTCGCTTTAAGCCCATGTGTTGCTCATCTTGCACATTTTTTGCTTAGGGACTTTTATTTCATTCATGGCTTACCTCGCGCATTTTTCGCTTCAAGCCCATGTGGTGCCCCTCTCGCGCATTTTTCGCTTAGGGACTTTTTTGTTGCCCGTCCCGCATATTTTTCGCTTAGGGACTTTGTGTCTTCATGCATGACTTACATCGCGCACTTTTCACTTCAAGCTCATGCATAGCCTACTTCACGTACTTTTCGCTTCAGTCTTTTTTCTTCTTGTGTTGTATTTCTCATTCCTGTTACAAAATTTATTTGATTGATTTGTTTATGTTGCTCTCCAAGTACTCTTGTTGGCGAGCAAGGCTTATAATAAAGTGCCTGACTAGCAAGGCTTATATGAACCTACATGTTAGCTAACATATAGGACATAATGGATTATATACTTAGGACCATGTAAATTATAGCCAAGAGAAGCATCAATAAGATAAGACGTTTAAGCTTAGCAAATAATGTAAGCTATAAACACATTATGTCATGACACTAAGCATAAAAAACAATAACCGAAAAGTAATAAATGTAACTATTTTGCTTTTATAAACTATATTTGACAGAGTACAACTTATCATGAGGTAGCAAAATAATTACACCAATAACCAAGTGACGTGTGATAAAATTGGAGGCGGAGTAAAAATAATTTCCATCGAAAAAAATTTTTAAAAAATTGAAAGTCTTGAAAAATAATAAAAGGGCATGTCCAAAGCATTTTTTTATTTTTAATGATTTGCTTTTTTTTTCGAAGCCAATGAGGATGAAAAATTTGGCACAAAATTGGATATTCAAGATAAACAATAAAATTGAAAGATTGCTCTTAATATTAGTTATTGTTAATAATATACGAAAAATCAACTGTGCACCATTCCACTACTTTCTGGCCCACACGCCATAATATCCAAATAGAATATTAGAATTTATTATTTTTTTCTATCAAAGGAAACAATTTAAAATGTGTGGAAATAAAAAAGTCTTAATAGATTTGACGTTGGAAATTTCTATTCCATAGTTTATTCCAACTTTCTTTTTTTTTAATCAATATTATTTAGTAAAAGAGAGAGCCTTGTGTACTTGTGTGTGTGTATATATATATATATATATATATATATATATATATATATATATATATATATATATATATATATATATATATCTCTTTGCCTTTGCTTGTGTTTCAATTATTCTCTGTTTTGTTTTGGGGTGAATGATGAAACAAAGAGGCGTGTCGAGATTGAATTTGAGAGAGATGAGATGAGTTGGGAGTTAATTGGGCGTCGGCTGCAGAGACAGAAGACATGTTTTTTAACCCGTATTCATTTTTTAACGGATATCTTAAAAAAATTATCTACATTTCAATGAGATACATTCAATCACTGATTATATTTCGGGTAGATCTACAAAGCCGGAGGGTCATTTTGAGGCAAGATAATATGTAAACTAAGAAATCTAAGCAACAAAATGTCGTTTGCAAATGCAAAAGAGTTTTATGGTTTTCTTCATATTTTTTAGACTTTTCAACTGTGAAGAAGTTTGAGAAATATTTAAAAGAATCAATTTTGTGCATAGTATTTTAACATATCATCAGAAAAACTCATAAGAAATTGTAGGAAATCGAAAACTAACTCATTTTTAAATTGAAAATTTCAAGATCTGACTAAATCGTGATGAGCACTTGGCTTATTTCGATTCTTACATACAGCGTCAATTGTTGTTACCTGTTTACAATAATGATTTTTGATGACGTACGAATCTGGATCTACATCTTAATCTGTCTCCAAGAACCCTGCAAAAAATAAAATGATCAGAGGGGCCCAATCAGACAGGATTTTGGTAGGGTTTTTAATAAGCAAATAGAGATTATGGTTTAAAAATGATACATATGATTTATTTATAGGAGTAATATGGCGCATAATTACGATTAAGACCCATAGCTTAAATGATAACTTAGTGGATCTTTCATGGCTCTTCTTAATCCTCTTTTCTCTTGGACTTAGACTACCATTAGGCTTAATGTTCTTTAGCATGACTTGTATCAAGGCCTAATGATCTTTAGTAAGACCCTCATCAATCTCAAAAACTTGAAAAAAATTATTAAAAAATAAAAAACTTCGTATTTTTCCTTCTACGAGATGTAGCATTACATGACTTATTCGTCATGCCAAAAGCCCAAAACTTAAACTTCAGCATTACAAGACTCCTTGAAACATACTTTAAAATCAAATTCAAAACCTTAAACTTCTTTAAAATTAATAAAAAGAAAGCCTACCACCACTTAGATGCTCATTGCATTAAAGTATGGCCAATTATGTTTTCACATTAAACAGATTTGCTTTTGGGATAGGCAAAGGTAAAATAAAATGCAACACCACCACATGATGCAATGGCTTTCTTTGTATAATCCATGTTCACGCCCAATAAAATTTCACTTCCTATTTTATTTAAATCATGCTGGTAAAATAATAGTAGCTTTGTAATATTAGTGATGCAATCACAGATTCCTGGAAGTTCATCTTCAAGATAACATTCTTTTTATGCCAAACCTTCCTTTTTCTCCATTGAAAGAATAAAAGGGAAAAGACCCTTTGTTTTTTTCCTTGAGGACAAGGCAAAAAATCAGCAAACCTTGACTTTTTAATTCCCATATTGGCTTTG
Source organism: Heritiera fomes (assembly GCA_032173925.1). Classification (NCBI taxonomy): domain Eukaryota; kingdom Viridiplantae; phylum Streptophyta; class Magnoliopsida; order Malvales; family Malvaceae; genus Heritiera; species Heritiera fomes. The sequence goes on along the minus strand of JAPDPM010000015.1, from coordinate 10,648,115 downwards.
CTTCGTCGCTTCTCTCTCCTTATCTATCTTTTCTCATCATCCAAAGAAAAACGAAACCAGATTATTTGGCCAAGTGTCATACCAAAAGCGCCAATCAAGTAGCTTAACGTGTCCGTACCAAGTTGGCTTTAGTTTTTTGTCCTAAGATAAGGTCCTTTTATGATTGGAAAAATATTTGTCTCTCTTTGTTTAAATACATTGAATATGGTCTAGAATTAAAATGGTTAAGAAATTGGTCGGCGGGTTGGATTTTGTGGTCCTCTTTTTCTTACTTTATTTTTATTAATAATATATATTTATATGAATAATTATTTTATACATCATTAATAAAATTTTTTTACTCCGTAAGTAATATTAATACTATAACACATATTCTATAAAAATATTAAAAAAATAAATAAATAAATAAAATAATATATAATGATTTTAACTCTGTTTGTGGAGTAAAAAAACTCCAACGATGATATATGAAATAATTATTTATATTTATATGGGGATATGCTACTAGGTTTATGCGTTATCAATTAGATTATCAAAAGTCAAACATATCCTAATTATGGTCTAAGGACAAATTATATGGATAAATAATAATTATAACAATTGTTTATTGATATAATATTTTCTTGAATCTTAATCATAACTTGAGTAAGCTAAATCTAACCATTAAAATCAAAGGTAAAAAAAAATCATAAAAATGCATCTAAAACTATATATTCTCTCTTTGTAATGGTATATTTTACAACAAATGCATTTTTTAATTGTCTTTTTTTAGTTTCTCTCACTGTGACAAACGAGGCTTCAATTAGATTTATTGACAGGATATGTAACATATGTTGTTGTCCAAAGTTTTGTAAATAAAATTTTGTGATTTTATATTAATTAATTAACCACGGATGACAGTTTGGATATAGCTTTTATTTATTTATTTATTTTGCTTACGGATATAGCTTTTATTTGATAACGACCACTCATCAATATATTCAACTTTGTAACTCATTACAATTTATAACTTTACAAGCAATATATATATATATATATATATATTTATTTATAATGGGAAGGTAGGAATAGGGTTGTTATGCAACAATTCATTCTTAATTATTAAATCAAGAAGTTGTTGATTACAAGTAAAAGATTTTTTAAGAAAATAAAAATAATTAATTTTTTTTATATATTCAATATAGAGAGAAATCCAAATTTTTATATAATAATTTAAAGATTTATATATGATGCACTGATAGTGTATAGTTTCTATACACTTTCAATACATCAGAAGTTGACACCTCATCAATAGGCTCTTATGAGCAAATTAAAAAAATTTATTTATATTTACTTTTAAGGGTTTGACATATTTTTTAATTTACAAATTGATGAGATGTCAACCTCTAATGTATTGACAGTGTATAAAAATAATAATCTGTCAGTGTATCATATACAAATTCATAATTTAATACTTTAAATGATTGAATGAAGGTTCAAATTAAAATTTTGAATTCGAATAATTAATTTATAGAAAACAATAAAATTTAACATTCTTACTGTATACGTGTACGGTGATCCATAAAATCACTTTATGAGAAATGTGTGCCCCCACTTGAATTTACATGTCATTCTATAATTGGTCCAATGGTCCCACACTAAACTTTTTAAAGTAATCCTGATTTCAAATTACCTTTTTCCCAATCCCACTAAACCAAAGTGCTAAAAAATAAGCAATTTGGTCATTAAAAATAAAATGTTTTTCTAATATAAAATGTTCGAGTAATAAATTTTTAAATTTTGACTAAAATTTTAGTTAAATTTTGTTAATCTGTTCCTTTTCTAGTTTCATAAAAATGAAGACACAAATTAAAAAAAATAGTTTTTACCTATAATATTTTCAACCATAACTATATTTTGATTAAAATATCATCTGATTTTACATTATTCAAATATATATAAATATAAAATAATCAAATTATATATAGAAAAAAAAGTTTTCCTTTTTTGGTTTTCATGAAAATTGATACACAAAAGTTTTAAAAAATAAATTTTACCTAAAATATTTTTAACCATAACTATATTTTGATTATAGAAAAAAAATAATTTGATTATTTTATATTTATAGAAAAATAATAATTTGATAATATTTATAGAAAAAAAAATCAAATTATTACAGTGTAAAATAAATTATCTTATATCATTTTTATGACTTTATATAAAATTAACGGATTATCAAATGTCAAAGTTTTTGATTAATTTTTTAAATATACCTTTTAACTTCATATAAAATTAACCGATTACCCTATCTAATATTTTTAATTAGTTTAATTGATTAACCCATTTCATAATTTTAATTAGTTTTTTTTAATATACTTAAATAGATATGTTCTTGTTACTTTACTAGTAATTAGTAAATTTTAAAAACCTACCTAGTAAATAATTTCTCTAATATATACACATTAATGTGTATATATACATTATATATTTATTATTAAATAAAATATTTAAAACTTTTAAAAACATTTAAATTTTTTAATATTAATTATATTTTAAATAGGTTTTTGGTCTAAAAATTAAAAATAGGCAAAAAGATTTTATCGTTGCAAATAGCAAGTTGTTTTCTGTCTTAAACATAAAAAATTAGTTTTTGTAAAAAAAGAATTATTATTCTATATAAAAATTTTTAGACTCCACAAATGAAGTTTTGTTATATTTTTTTTATCTTTTTCTATATATAAGAAATGATATTAGGTTTATATCTTGTCGATAAAATAATTAAGAGTAAAATTTACCCTAATTAAGGTTTAAATACAAATTATATAGTTAATGATGATAACAACAATGATTTAAATCCAAATTAAGGTTTTAGATATTGGAAGAAATTTATTCTTAAGTCTCAATCAAAATAGAATAACTCAATTAAGCTAAATCTAACCATTAAAATCAAAGATAAAAAGTTATGAAGATACATCTAAAACTATTTTTTTATAATGGTATATTTTTAACAAAAAGGGCCTTCAATTAGATTTATTTGCAAGATATGTTATCGAAATTGTTAAAAATAAAATTAGTGTATATTTTATATTAATTAATCATGACAATGACATAAAAGGGTTTAGATACAACTTTTATTTGATAACCACACTCATCAAAATAATTATTTTTGTATATATTGGAATTAGAGAGAGCAACCCAAATTTTTATATAATAATTTAATATTTTAATTATCAAATAAATAGTTCAAATTAAAATCTTCAATTCAAATAATTACTTAATTTAAAGAAAACTAAATAAAATTTAGATTAATATCTCATCGTCAATGAAGTTTTTTAACTTAACAAGTAAGATTAAGATGATGACATATTTCTTATTTTTTAATTTTTATTTTCTTAATATTTTTAAAAAAAGTGTTTCATCATCTTAACTTCACTTATGAAGTCTAAAAATTTCACTGATAGTATATTGGATAATTATTCATAAAGTTTTATCATTTGTTACTATACACAGATAAAATTATCCATAAAATCATTTCCAATTAAAAAAAATGTGTGCTACCACTTGAATTTACATGCTGTTTTATAATTGGTCTAGAAGTCTCTCACTAGAGTTTTTAAAAAATGTTAAAATATAAAGCAGTTTTATCACATATATATATATATATATATTATGCAATGACAATATATAGTCTATATATCTGTCAATTCATATGAGGTTGATACCTCATCAAAAAGTAAACTAAAAAAAATTTAAGCCCTTAAAAATAAATGCAAATATATATTTTTAATTTGCTTATAAGAGTTTATTGATAAGGTGTCAACCTATGGTACATTGACAATGTATAGATATTAAATATTGTCAGTACATCATATATAAATCCTAAAATTAAAATGTTTTTAGTTAGATTAATGACAAGCTTAAAAATTAAATTAAAAAATTAGTCAGATTTTATATGATATTTTTAACCATAACTATTATTGTGATTAAAATATTATCTGATTATGTATTCTTTTAAATATATATAGAAATGAGAAATGATCAAATTTTATCAATGTAAAAAATTAGTTTATATCACTTTTATAATTTTATATAAAATTAGAAGATTACTACATGTCGTATTTTTAATTAATTTTTTAATATAATTTAAGAGATATGATTCTTGTTAACACCCCTAGTAAAATTTAAAAATTCACTAAGGGAGCGTTTGGTTGGGGGGAATTTAGGATTCTACTAGTAATTTTTTTTACCAATAGTAGATTACTATGTTTGGTTCGCAGAGTAGCATTCCAGCCAGTAATTTTTTTTACCAATAGTGCAAAACAGTGCAAAAATGGGGGGAAAATGATTCCCCTCTCATCTTGAGGTATTTTTTTTTCGGGGGGAGGAATCCAATTTTTTTGCCAATTTTACCCTTCAATAATTATATTTTGTTTCCATTTTACCCATAAACCTATCTAATATTACAATAATGTTTTTTTCTTATTTTGATGAAGAGAAAAATGAATTTAGAATCAAATAGACCAATAATAAGATGGACCCTATGATTTTTGATTAATCAAAATTGTTGGCTCTATAGGCTATACCAAGAGGGGAGGTGAATCGGTTCTTAGCTAATCTTATGCCCGTTTTTCGGTTTCTCTAGATTCTCTAGCCTATTTAAGTGTTTTCTAAGTTCTCTTAGTTAGACAATTATACAATATAAATTCAATGCAATAAACACAAATATAATTGCAAGAAAGTAAAGAGAGAAAGGATAGAGAAATGTACACAAGTGATTTATAGAGGTTCGGCAACCTTGCCTATGTCCTCTACATTGAGACGCTCCCAAGGATTTTCCCAAATTCACTATCCTTGAATTTGTTACACTCCCTCTTTTCAAGGCTCAAGAGAAACCTCTCTCTTTTCTAGGCTCAAGAGTAACCTCCCTCTTTTCTAGGCTAAAGAGTAACCTCCCTCTTTTTCAAGGCTCAAGAGAAACCTCCCCTTTACAAGGAATGAATGTGTTACAACTTGTGTAATCAACGAAAGACCTCTAGATAGGCAAGGGATTACAATGTTTAAGCACAAGGAAAACCTATACAATGATTTGTGCTATGCTATTCTATACAAGGAATATGAGAGTGATAGAAAATGAAACTTTGTAGCTTTTGATTTGTTGTTTGAGGCTTGTAGATTTGAGGAATATGAGATTTGAAGTTGTTGAGTGGTTCCTCTTGCTTTCTTTAGCTTCTAAGCCTCTATTTATAGTCCCTTGGATGTATTCTAGCCGTTGGGTGGAGCCAAGATTGAATCTGACCGTTGTATCTCACAAAACTAGCCGTTATAGGCTATTTTCGGGCAAAGGGATCGATCCCTTTCCATAGGGGATCGATCCCTTTTGTCCAGAATCTTGATTCTGGGCTTCAGGGACCTTGGGAAGACTTTCTGCCAAAAAAGGATCGATCCTGCTACAGTGGGGATCGATCCTTTTCTTCTAGAGGGCATTTTTCCTGCACTTTTGGGTTAGAAATGATATGACTTTTGATCCTAATTAACCCAAAACATTTTGGCTCTTTTGTGGGAGTTTTTCTTGACTTTCTCAAATGAAAACATAGTCCAAAAATTCATCAAGTGATTTTCTAAAATATTCAAAACATTTATAAAGTATTAAGACCAATAAGAGTGTATCCATAAATCATGGTCTTAAGTTTGATATGATCACTTGAAAATGGATTGAGAAAATCATGTGTGATAAGGCAAATTTACAATATGAATTAAAACATTAAAGCTTACTTAAGTTTTTGTCATTTCAAAATATGTATGGCAATTTAAAGCTAACAATCTCCCCCTTTTTGATATGACAAAACTTAATGTAAATTTGCTTTGAAAATTCTTTCATAAAGTACTCCCCCTTAAATAAAGCTCAATTTTATAAAGCTCCCCCTTAATATAAGCATGGGTTTTGAAAATGAATTTCCCTCATTATCTCTCCCCCTTAATATCTCTCCCTATATCTATCTCTCCCTTTATCTATCTCTCCCCCTTTTTGTCATAGCAAAAAGAAGGAAAAATAATAAAAAATATACTCCCCCTAAAATCATGGCTATGTGAGAACAAATAAAAATGCTCCATCAAACAAGAAACATGTTAGTACATGGGACTTATAGCACAAATAAATAAGTCAATATTCTCAAAGAGTATGAAATATTTATGCAATGAATATGACTTATGATCCTATATCAATTGCTTATAAATAATTTTGATACCAATTGTTGATAAGTAATTTTGCAAGAAGGTTCCAATTGGTAAATACTGAAGCAAGTTGTGTATAAATATCTACTAAGGTCTGTGACTTGCTCATTTTAATCCTTTCAAGCACCTAAGTATATCAATTGTTCGCTAAGGTCCAACTAAGGTGCAAAGTAATACATCATGATTATGAGCTAAAATTATATAACATATCATATGCATGTGCTCATAAATCATTCTCAAGAAATATTGTGTCTAGAATTAAATCATATAGCAATTAACTTCAAATTCTAGCACACAAGAGTTTCATGCAAAAATATCCTAAGAGAATTCTTCTCTATTTGTCATTTCAATCTAGGGAGCATGAGAAGAGTTGTCAATTTAAAGCTCATACCAATTGGCAATTTAGTTTTGGCTTACCAATTGTGGAAAATATGGTTGCCAATGATACTAATTGTTATTTCAATCTAAACACCAATTGTTACTAATGGTTGACTTAGGCATTTTGCATGAATTCAATATTTATGTGTAGTGTGTTCATGTCAAGAAAATAATCATTCTAAATATGCAAGAACACAATCACACATCATCAAATATGCATATGGATTAATTAAACATAAGCATACTATCATAAAGTATTAATCCATATTCATATTCACAAAATTATACCATATGGAAGATTCAACAATAAGTTATTCAAGCAAACACATTTTCTTCCATGGTTTCAAGCACAAAAATCCTATGCTCATTTTCCAATTCAAGTCCTTAACTAATTATGAGAAATGAAAGATTCAACATCATCATTTTAATCAATTAATAGTCATATCCCTAGTTGTTATCATCATTTAAAGTTCTAGAGGGTATAGCTATTTTAACTAAAATGGTTTCACCTAAGTGAATCAATATTATCAAGCTAAAATATATTTTATCATTAAAATCCATAAGCTATGAGTGAGATTAAGCACATAATATCATGAAATAACTATTCTTATCTCATAAGCATGATTATTGATTCAACTTAAGTAAACATGCATGTTCATCATCAAAACAATCAAGAGTCTATACATGTGTATCAATTGTTTGTGTTGTCATTAATGCTCAAGTTCCATAATAATTTGGCTATAAAGAATTAATTTCATGGATGATAAATTTTCATGTATTTGAACATTTAGGATTCATTTATCATCACTAATTATAAGCCAAGGAAAATTATGACTTTATACCAATTGTTGAATTTACATTTAAAGTCAATCCTTAAGGTCAAGTTTTAATTAATTATCATATAACCTAGAGTGGAGTAGTTGAGTCAAGCTAAGAAACATAATCCTATAAACATGCTTGACTAAGATGAACAAAAGAGATGAAGAATATTCATTATGCATAAGTTCATTAAATTCTCAAATATATCTTCATAAATTCTTGAAATATTTCTCAAAATTATGTTTAAGCATTCATTGAAAGTATATTTCAAGATTATTTCAAGATTTATGCAATTCATGACCATTTTCAATGAGAAAACTGATTTTGCACTTGTGAGCTCAAGAAAAGTGATATTGATTGTTGAAAGTGATATCGATTATTGAAAGTGATATCAATTGTTGGAAATGATACAAATTGATGGAATTGAAGCATGATATCAATGAAAAATGATTTTTCATAATTTAAAGATCATCAAAGGAAGTTAAAACAATGAATTTTAAGCTTATACAAAAGATAGTGTGAAACTAACAAAAGATCCTCCCAATTTTCAGTTTAAACATGCAAGAGAGCCTTTTCTGGCCTGGGGGGATCGATCCCTTTAGGAGGGGGATCGATCCCTCATAGTTTCCTGCAGATTCTGCAGTAGTTTTGACAGAAAATTCAACTTGTGAGGTACCAAAACTCTGTTTTTGAGTAATTTAAGTCCAAGTAAAGGTTTAAACATTTGTAAAACATGATTTTGGACTTGTATGAATGAAAAACATGAATGAAAAACCATTTAACAATAGATTTTGCAATTTTGGAAGGATTTTCACCAATAAAAGCATGTTTGGCCTCAAAGGGGGTCATTTTGAGAGTTATGCATATTTTGGCCAAACCAATGCATTGAATTACATAAATATGTCAAAACAAACTTGTTCACATAGGTTTTAAGCACAAATATCATTAAATCATCATACTTGTGAACATTATGCCATGATTTCCAACATACATATTCTTCATTAAGGCTCATGACAAGGCATTTTGCATAAATGACATATTTGACAGCTTTTGGGCAACTAAATATATTATCTAAACATATCAAACTTTCTCAAACTACAGAAATTCAATAATCATTTCAAATTCACAAATCATGCTTTTCATCCAATCATCCAATGCATCAAGAACTATCCATCAACCACTCAAAAATCATTTTTCATGCCTTTTGATCAATCATTCAACTCACAAAGATTATCAACCACATTTCTCATAAATGCACAAATAATCAAATAAAAGTTTTAAGGAGTAAAGAATTAAGCTTACAAAACTCATTTGCTTGAGTATGCTTTGCCTTGAATTGTTGAGTCCACCTTGAGCTATCATTTGAAGAATTGTTGTGATTTGTCAAAGATGGATCTTCAAGCTTTTCCTTTTTCTCATTGGCATATGCAAACTCCATGAGGATGTGTTGAGCATTTAAACTCCATTGTTCCATTGTATTCCCATGCTCTAACACTCCTATAACAAACAAATTCAAGCATGTTTTGGTACCCAAAATTTCTTAGGTCCATGAGAGTTAGTGTTCACAATTTTAGATCCCTTAGGGATCCATTTCAAACATAATTCATCATTGTTTATAGCATGCTTTGGCACCCATATTTTCCTAACAACTCTTCCTCTAAATGTAGTTTTTCTATATGTGCATGCTTGTGAAGAGTGGCCTATCCTATTACATAGTGAGCATGTGAGAGATATATCATGCATAGTATTTTTGCTCACTAATAAATTCCTAAGATGAGTTTCTTTTTGTTTTTCATTATAGCCTAACCCATGTTTGTCAAAGAAAGCTCTTTGGGTCTCTAACATGTGATCTAGCTTTTGTTGACCCATATAAAACCTAGAAAATGAGTTATGCAAATTTGTGTTCTTTTTATTTAACTCATTTATTTCTAAGTTGGCCTCTTCTAGTTTCTTTTCAAATTCTATCTTAGCATTTGTCAAGGCTTCATTTTCTATTTTCAATTTAGCAATGATTTTCTTATATTTGGAGTTCATGCATTGAAAATTCATTTGCTAAATCATCAAAGGCATTTTGTAGTTCACTAAAGGTATAATCATTATCTTCACTAGAACTACAGTTAGCCTCATCATCACTAATAGCCATAAAGCATGAGTAGGCTACCTCTTCATTTACATTTTCCTCATCGGAGCTATCACTATCGCTCCAAGCAGCCACAAATGCTTTCTTCCTAGGCTTCCTCTCCTTTTCTTTCCTAAGTAAGGGGCAATCTAGCTTAGTGTGACCTAGTTCATTACACTCATAACACACTAAGTGGTCCTTTTCTCTTCTACTTGTTTCTCCCCTATGGTGTCTCCTATTCTTCTCTCTCTCTTTCATTCTCATGAATTTATTAAATCTTTTGGCAAACATTGCCATTTCCTTATCTTCCTCATCTCCACTCTCATTACTATCATCCTCAAAGTTCTCATGAGTGGATGATTTAAGAGCTACCCCTACTTTCTTTGAAGGCTCTTCATTTCTTTTTATCTTCATTTCATATGTAAGTAAGGAGCCCATAAGTTCGTCTGGAGACAAGGTGTTAGGATCCTTAGATTCTTCTATTGCGATTACCTTTGCCTCCCATGATTGTGGCGAGCTATTCAAGATTTTCTTCACCATTTCTACATTGGAATAGGTCTTGCCTAATGCCTTAAGTCCATTGATTATGTCATTAAATCTAGTGTACATATCACTCATGGACTCATTTTCTTTCATTCTAAAAAGCTCATAATCATGTGTGAGCATTCCTACCTTAGTCTCTCTAACTTGATTGGTCCCTTCATGTGTGATGGCTAGTTTGTCCCATATTTGCTTAGCATTTTCACATAGGGAGACTCTATTGTACTCATTGGGACCTAATGCACAAAAGAGGGTGTGCATAGCCTTGGCATTCAATTGTGCCAATCTCATGTCATTGGTGTCCCACTCATCTTCACTCTTAGGAACATCCTTTCCATCTACTTTCTTTATTGGGATTCTAGGACCATTAACTATTACTCTCCACACTTCATAGTCATTGGATTGCACAAATAACATCATCCTAATTTTTCAATAAGAGTAATTCTCACCATTGAAGAGTGGAGGTCTAACTAATGAGTGTCCTTCTTCTCCTAGGGGTGTGCCTATATTCAAGTGAGTCATTTAAGATCGTTTAGCTCGATAGAAGTTAGTCTAATTCAATCTCGAGCCCCAGCTCTGATACCAATTGTTGGCTCTATAGGCTATACCGAGAGGGGGGTGAATCGGTTCTTAGCTAATCTTATGCCCGTTTTTCGGTTTCTCTAGATTCTCTAGCCTATTTGAGTGTTTTCTAAGTTCTCTTAGTTAGACAATTATACAATATAAATTCAATGTAATAAACACAAATATAATTGCGAGAAAGTAAAGAGAGAAAGGATAGAGAAATGTAAACAAGTGATTTATAGAGGTTCGGCAACCTTGCCTACGTCCTCTACCTTGAGACTCTCCCAAGGATTTTCCCAAATTCACTATCCTTGAATTTGTTACACTCCCTCTTTTCAAGGCTTAAGAGAAACCTCTCTCTTTTCTAGGCTCAAGAGTAACCTCCCTCTTTTCTAGGCTCAAGAGTAACCTCCCTCTTTTTCAAGGCTCAAGAGAAACCTCCCCTTTACAAGGAATGAATGTGTTACAACTTGTGTAATCAACGAAAGACCTCTAGATAGGCAAGGGATTACAATGTTTAAGCACAAGGAAAACCTATACAATGATTTGTGCTATGCTATTCTATACAAGGAATATGAGAGTGATAGAAAATGAAACTTTGTAGCTTTTGATTTGTTGTTTGAGGCTTGTAGATTTGAGGAATATGAGATTTGAAGTTGCTGAGTGGTTCCTCTTGCTTTCTTTAGCTTCTAAGCCTCTATTTATAGTCCATTGGATGTATTCTAGCCGTTGGGTGGAGCCAAGATTGAATCTGACCGTTGTATCTCACAAAACTAGCCGTTATAGGCTATTTTCGGGCAAAGGGATCGATCCCTTTCCATAGGGGATCGATCCCTTTTGTCCAGAATCTTGATTCTGGGCTTCAGGGACCTTGGGAAGACTTTCTGCCAAAAAGGGATCGATCCTGCTACAGTGGGGATCGATCCTTTTCTTCTAGAGGGCATTTTTCCTGCACTTTTGGGTTAGAAATGATATGACCTTTGATCCTAATTAACCCAAAACATTTTGGCTTTTTTGTGGGAGTTTTTCTTGACTTTCTCAAATGAAAACATAGTCCAAAAATTCATCAAGTGATTTTCTAAAATATTCAAAACATTTATAAAGTATTAAGACCAATAAGAGTGTATCCATAAATCATGGTCTTAAGTTTGATATGATCACTTGAAAATGGATTGAGAAAATCATGTGTGATAAGACAAATTTACAATATGAATTAAAACATTAAAGCTTACTTAAGTTTTTGTCATTTCAAAATATGTATGGCAATTTAAAGCTAACAAAAATCAATTTAATATAGTAATAGTTTGTTAAATCAAAATAATTTACATAACAAAAACCTTATAAAAAAGAGACAAAATAAATAAATAAATAAATGAGTATCTTAAATAAATAAATAAATAAGTAATTAATTTCAATATAAATAAATAAATGAGCATCTAAATCTTTTTCTTTTAAATCAAGTTATCAAACCCAACGTTAATTCAAATATGAAGACGGAAAGATTTAAGAAAGCAATCCATTAAAAAGGAGGGTACTTTACAAACAACTGAGAAAGAGATTAATTGTTGCTCATAGTGGGATGATGCTTCCAGAATACTTGAAGCTGAAGATTGGATGAATGTGCATTACTTGACCTCCATTAAATTAACAAGTGAAATTAAAAAAATTAACAAGTATCTTTATATTTTTTAAATTAACAGGTATTATCATGAAATAATTTACTTATTCAATATCCTATAAACAAATGGACTAATTAATTAACTTGTGTTAAAGAAATTAATTAATATTCCCCAAATGAATAAACTTAATAAATAAATAAATATGTTAAAATAACTTCTATCAATGTGTTATTCATTTTAAATCAACTATTTATTTACTTTAATACAAAAGGGTAGTATAGTAAAGTTTACCATTTAGTAATTTTAAATTCTTTGAACTAAACACAGAAATCTTATATTCCCACTAATACAACCAAACACAGGAATCTAATATTCTCAGGAATCCGTCAAGTAAAATAAATTTTCGTCAAATGATTCCCAAAGGTAATCCTAAATTCCGTAAACCAAACGACTCCTAACAGTATATCTAATAATTTCTCTCATATATATACACTAATTTTAAACCTGTGCAATATACGAAAATACATTAATCAATTAATAAATTTATTGATAATATATATTTTTTAAAACTTTATAATATAAATTATTATGTTTATGAAAAAACAACATTTGCATATTTTATATTTTTTTTTTGTAATTTGTATATTACAACATAGTAATATAGCAAAATATTATTTGATATAATTATGTAAAATTTGTAAAAGTTAAATCGAACTCATATTGTAATTTATTGAATGAAAATAGTGTATAAAGAAAATTTAACATGTTTTTTATTTGAAAAATTGAAAATTTTCCTATCTTAAATTTAATCGCGTGTTCAAATTTAACAAGTCTTTGATTGATGAATGTCTTCTAAGTGTTTTGTGCTTCTTGATCAATTCTTGGCAGACAATTTGAGTAATTTGGCACATCCATTTTAATGTTAACAATATGTTTTGATGTAATCTACGTGATGCAAAACGTTTCACATGTTGCTTTTGAGTTAAAACTAAATCTATTTAATCCTATGTGCATAATACATATACAATCCTTATTTAGTTAATATTAAAATACAATTAAATTATTAAATATTAAATAATCAAAATTAAAAAAAAAACAAACTTTTATACATATATAAAATATGTGATCAATGAACAAATTGATAAAAGATAATTAATTTATTGTTTTAATTTTAATATATATATAGATGTTTATTTCTTAAGATATTTTATTAATAGTATATTTATTTAAGTTAAATGTTAATACGTTCAAAAAATAAATTGAAAAAATGATAAATTTAATTAAATGACTCTTGTTAGATGGTTGTTCCTATTTACCAAAAACAAAATGTATTAACACCATGAAAGTCAATAAAAAATAAACAACCAAAACAATTTTTTCTAACTTTGAAAAACGAGCTTCAAAATTACTTTTAAGGGAAATTTCAGTTTTGACTCCTTAAAATCCATAAGTACCAAGCATTGATGAAAAAAAATAAATGATTACATATAATTTATATAATAACAATGAAAAAATTAAATATTTTAATATTTATACATATAGATGTTATTATTTAGACAATTAAAAAAATTTAATTGATAACAGCAGTGATATAGATGTTATATTTTGTAATATTATTGTGAACAAAAAAAGAAATGATTATGTGTTACTTATTACTTAAAAAAATTTTAAAAAATGTTAGCTTTTAGAAAATTAAAAAAAATTCAATTAGTAATCTAATAATATGTAACATGTTGTTATATCATTATTGCATGTTATATTACATTGTCCATATTGATTTTAATATATATAGATATAAATGTTTTGTTTTAAAAAATAAAAATAATTGATAAAAACTATATATATAGGTTTTATATTTTGTAATATTAATGTAAATAGAGATAAATGATATGTGATTTTTACTAATTTTAATATATATATATATATATATATATATATATATATCAATGCCTCTCTTTTAGAAATTGAACTAGATAATGAATTTTAAAAGATAATTAATTTATTTGTATTTTTAATATATATATATATATATATATATATATATATATAGAGAGAGAGAGAGAGAGAGAGAGAGAGAGAGAGAGAGATCTATCTTTTTTAAACTTGAAAAAGGATAATTGTTATTTTTTCATCCATTACACGTATGATTCATCCATTACATGTATGAGACATATATACTATTCACATAAGATGTTTTACTTATATTCAAATGTTTTAGCTTATATACATATACACACACATATAATATTAATGTAGATAGGGATAAATGATATGTGATTTTTACTAATTTTAATCTCTCTCTCTCTCTCTCTCTCTCTCTCTCTCTCTCTCTCTCTCTCTCTCTCTCTCTCTCTCTATATATATATATATATATATATATATATATCAATGCCTCTCTTTTAGAAATTGAAGTAGATAATGAATTTTAAAAGATAATTAATTTATTTTTATTTTTAATATATATATAGAGAGATCTCTATCTTTTTTAAACTTGAAAAAGGATAATTGTTATTTTTTCATCCATTACACGTATGAGACATATAGACTATTCACATAAAATGTTTTACTTATATTCAAATGTTTTAGCTTATATACACATACACACACACATATATATAGGATGATGTTAGGTTGTAAAAAATTAAAAAAATTAATTGGCAATCTAATAATATGTAACATGTTGTATTAATAATGGTTATATTGCCTTGTCCATACTCATTTTAATATATATATATATATATATAGATTTTTTTAAATAATTTATTTTGTATTTTTAATATATGTATATAGGGAGATTTTTTTATCTTTTTTGAAACTTTAAAAGGATAATTGTTATTTTATTATAATAAATTACACGTGTCAAATATATAGATACATCACATATATATGATGTTTTATTTTGAGTCAATTACTTTGGCTTATATATATATATATATATATATATATATATATATATATATCTATATCTATATCTAAGATTAACATATATATATATATTATAAGTTTATTATTAAATAAATTCAAAAATTTTAAAAATATTTAATTTTTTTGAAATTGATAATATTTTAGATAAATTTTTCGTATGTATTAAAAGAGTAAATAGAGAAACAATATATTTTATTGTTATAAATAGCAAGCTGTTCCCTGTCTTAAACATATAAATTCAATTTTAGCTAAAAAAAAGTATTATCTAATACACTAATCCTCAATTATTTAATATTTCTCTTGTAAAAAAAATTATTATTTAATACACTATCAATAAAGTTTTTAAACTCTACAAATAGAGTTAAGATAGTGATATATATCTCTTTAAAAATATTTAAAAAGTAAAAAAATTTAAATTAAATATGTATCACCACTTACGTCAAGTCTAAAAATTTCACTGTGTTAGATAATAAAAAAAAATGCAAACTCAGTTGTGTTTTAAGCAATATTTTTTCATCAATGTTTTCTTTATTTTTTTATCCAAATGCAAAAAAAGACTATTCATTTTAATATTTTATTTAGATCTCGTTGATTAAAGTGTTAATTAATAGCATGTATAACGATTAAGACTTCAGCCAAAAGTTGCCCTTCTTATAATAAATTACATCCAAAGTTTGAATCTTTTTTTTTTATTCCATATCTCCTTATAAAAAAAAGCATTTATAAATTTAAGTCTTATTTAAATTTTTGTGAAGACATTGTCTCTTATTTAAATGAAATATGTGATATAAGTGAAATATTCTTATTAAAAAGTGACATGCACAATTTTTACTTTGTAAGAAGAATAAAAAAAAGAATAAGCATAAAAAATTGTTTATCATATGATTAAAATAAGAAATAAAAAATATTATGAAATATAATAATTAGATTAACAAATTTTTCATAGTTCTTCCTTTCCATCATTTTTACAAAGTAAAACCAAAATCATTTATATAAAATGCATAACAATAAATAAAATCATATTGATTCAATAATTAAAAAAAATTATTCTATACACTGTAGGTGGAGTTTTTTTACTTCACAAGCGAGATTAGAATTATGATACATATCTTATAAAAATATTTAAAAAATAAATAAAATAAGACATATGTCATGATCTTAACTTCGCTTGTGGAGTAAAAAAATTTTATCGAAAGTATATAAAATAATTATCCTTAATAAAAAATGTGACAATTTTGAATTGATGAAATTTAATTTACTAATTTTGAATATTAATTCACATGATTATGTATCCACTGAAGTTTTATGAATTTAAAGATTTGGATAAGCATTTTCTCTTTCTCAAATCAATGTCCTCATTGTACTTTTTTTTTTTTACTTTTACTATTATTTAATTAATTTTTATTTTATTATAAAAATATATTAAAAAATAACAAAAATACGAAACAACAGGTGGACGCGCAAACGCGATGACCCAATAAGAAAAGAGGCAGGACGTAATTTTCCTCTAAAGGGTGAATTCGTCATTTCAATATTCTGTAATAAACGATCTTTCCTGATCTTCCAATCTTCCAAGTTCCAACTCCAATCTATATCTCAAAATTCCGAAGATACCCTTTCATCTACTCTCTCTTATTTTATAATCCTCTCCTTAATCTCCTTCATTTCCATGCAGCCTCTCAATAGAAAAAGCCTTCTTTTCTCTTTCTAATTCTATTTTGTTTTAATTAATATATTTATATATTTCGATTGTATTCACAAGCATATAACCAAAAGTTATATTTGGTTTTGTTTTTGGCTTGGGTGAGTCATGACTCGGCGATGCTCGCATTGCAGCAACAACGGCCACAACTCCCGCACGTGTCCCACGCGCGGTGGTGGCGGAAACGTTGGAGTTGGCGGTGGACTGAGGCTATTCGGCGTTCGTCTGACGGACGGGTCGATAATCAAGAAGAGTGCGAGTATGGGAAATTTGTCGTCGGCGCACTACCATAGCTCTTCATCAGCCGCCGCTTCGCCTAATCCGGACTCTCCTTTGTCGGATCACAACCGTGAACCGAACCAAGTGCCCGAAGGTTATCTCTCTGATGACCCCGCCGCACACGGCTCATCTAACCGTCGAGGAGGGAGAAAGAAAGGTGATTAACTCAAAACGAAGCGTTTTAAGTCTTTTGTTATTTATTTATCCTTTTTTTCATGGATTTTAAGGATTGTTTATTTGGATTTTGGATAAGGTTTTTTTTTTTTCCGCTTAATTATTTACTCATTGTTTTTAACGACAGACAGAGTTTAGAGTAAGTTATGATCATACGTTTTTTTTAATCATTGTGCCTCAGTAAATAAAAGAAATGTTCATTCCTTTTTCAGTTTGTTAATTGTTTTTCTTTTAGATGCCTAATATCTTAAATTCTTTATTTTTAGTAAAATTTTGTTTGGGAAATTTGAGTGCTTTGTGTATTTATTCTTTAAAAAGCTTATTTTTATGGGAAGTTTAGCCTTTTGGGGACCACATGAAGTAGAGATATTACATAATTGGTTGCTTTGTAATAATTGCATCATTCTTTTATTTCACCATGTCTGAACCGTTAATGGAGATTTCAATGTAAAATCATCTCTGTTTTGAGGAATGCGAGTTTTCATCTTTCGTGGATTGTGCTCTCTGGTTTTGAAACTTGTTTGTGTTATTGTAGCCTTCACTCATTTTCAAGGACAGATACCTAACTGTTAAGAATATCGGTTAAGGCTTGGTCCAGCGGTTGTCTGAACCCCTTGCCCGTGCACCTCCCTATGAATTAAAAAAAAAATGGAGAAAAAAGAACAATTTAAGCTGTCTTAAGTGGTTTATTTGCATGCCCATGCTTGTGTGAGGAGCAGCGCATAAACACTGTGGTTCCTGGAACATGTTGTGAAGCTAAAGTGACTGTTTTGCTTTCGAGTTTGTTTCAATTTTTGTATTGTATTCAATCAACCAGCTATTCATAACTCTTGGCAGAATAGTGTTTAAAAATTGAGAAGTTCCGTGTCCCTAATAGGTATGCTTATAGCTCTAATTTTAGCCTAAAACCTCCTATAAGATATGTTTAGTTCTGAATTGTAATGGTTTATTCTTGCTGGTTTCAGTTTCCCTCAATAGTTAGGTTCCTGACAGAATTGTCAACCCTGAAAAATAAAAATAGTTTCTTTTGTTCTGAATTGTAATGGTTTATTCTTGCTGGTTTCAGTTTCCCTCAATAGTTAGGTTCCTGACAGAATTGTCAACCCTGAAAAAAAAAAGTAGTTTCTGGGTGAGAACTTGGATTCCTTTTCAACTTTATTTGGCTGTCTTTTATGTGGGTTTTATTCCTTGCCGTTAAGGTAATTTTAAGCCTTAGATTAACTTTAATTTACACGTTTTCTTGTTAATTTTTGGAGAGGACACTATTTGCTGCTGTATTTGTTGAATAAGTTGATTCTTACCTTGTGGCATGAGTTATTTGATTGATCTATAAATAAGCTTCTTTATAAGTAAACTGGGGGTGTATAGTAGTGGCTTGGAAGATTGAGGCTTCAACAGTATCTTAACTAATTGTTCTAGCAAATTGGCTTATCCCTATGAACTCTGAGCGGCATATTCTGCTCAAATTTCTAGAGCAAATTTTGATCTAGTAAATGCAATATGAATTTTTTTTATAGAAGTTTCCATTGCGTCAATTTCTGCAAATATGTGATTGGAATTGCATTGAGTTCCATGAAAATCTAATTGTCGGTAGTTGGATCCTTTGGAGAAATCTGTTGATTATGTTTCTAGGTAGGAAGAAACAAGTGATATGCTCTGTGTTTTAAGACGGTTCTATCATTTATTTTCTTCCTTCTGTCATGGCTGATGAGGGCATCCAAGTCCACTGGATATACCTCCTGCTGTAGAGGTATTTGGATTACTAGTTTGCATTCTGGTTATCTTTTTGAAGTACTTGTTTTAGTTTTATGCATTATTTGCTTTCAAAGCAAGGAATGAATATCCTAGAAGGCTATAATATTTCTTTGTTGCTGTTTGAACATCACTGGTTCACTGACCCTTGTACCTTGTAACTTTGAGTCAGCCATAATAGAGAGGACAGGATGAGTTATTAGTTTTACTGGTGGGATAGAAATATATGTTTAGTAAATTATTGATTCCTAGCCATGATATTTGGAGATATCCACTGAAAATATGGTTGCTTAACAGGTGTCCCTTGGACTGAAGAGGAACATCGACTGTTTCTAATTGGCCTCCAAAAATTAGGGAAAGGGGATTGGCGGGGGATAGCCCGAAACTTTGTTATTTCAAGGACACCTACTCAGGTAGCGAGTCATGCCCAGAAGTATTTCATCCGTCAGAGTAATGTTACCCGAAGAAAGAGACGTTCAAGCCTTTTCGACATGGTTCCAGATGATATGGTTTGTCTTGCCTCTTAATTTTGTAAAGCCTATTATGCATGTGAGATTTGGCATGCAACACAATTCATCGGCACACAAACACATGATCTATGTAAAGAAAATAAATTCGTAGTTATGCTAAGTGAATGTCTCTGTCCAGTGTCCATTATGGAAGGGATTTAGCGTAGTACCATATTGTGATCATCTACAAAATGTGCATGCAAAAATAAAATGATCTGCACTATAGCAGAGGAGATTAAAAGCATATACAATCTAAATTAGAGGTGACGGTTTTGCTTAATTGGGTTTAGGTTGGGTTATTTGGGCTTCTAGTCGTTGAATTTTGAGACAATTTGGGGTTTGGGTTTTGTGATGATTTAGATTAACCTTTGTTGCATTTTCTTTGCTAAGAAATAACAAATGATTTTGGTTCAAGGTCAGATTTGGATTCAGGTTGTTTTTATTTTTATTTCAATATGGTTCATGTCGTTGAATTGCAATTAATTTTGGGTTGGGTGCATATGCCATTTTGGCTGGGCTAGTTTCTATATTTTCTAAACTAATTAGAGTATTTTTTTTTTATCATTGATTCTGGTTTGATCAACTTTTGACATTCTTTTGCAGGTTACAGATACACCCACAGTGCCTGAAGAACAAGTTTTGCTACCTTCTTCACAGGTAGAAGAAGCAGATAATGCAACTTCAAAACCTTCATTAAATCTCTCTCTCATCTCTGAATTTGAGCATGGAGACGCTGCAGCACAAGAAACAGAAGAAACCATGATGGAATCAAGTGGATTCACATCGATGGTCCATAGTTTCTTCCCCCCTCATGTACCTCTTCTGTACCCGTTTTGGCCACTAAATCCTACCCCTCCTGATGAAGGGAAAGGCATAGAGGCATCTCAACATGTGGTACTGAAGCCAATCCCAGTGCTTCCCAAGGAACCTGTCAATGTGGATGAACTAGTTGGTATTTCTCAGCTTAGAATAGGAGAGACTGAGAATGGCCATAGAGAGCCTCCGTTACTGTCGTTGAAGCTGCTAGGAGAACCATCGCGACAATCAGCATTTCATGCAAATGCACCTGCTGGTGGCGCAAATTTGAGCAAGGGCAAGACTGGTGCAATTCAAGCGGTTTGAACTGCAGGGAAGCAGGGTGGTACTTGTATCTTATTTTGTTAAAATTTTTTGCATTACCATATTTTCTCTAAGGTATGAAATCCCTGGGTCCTTACAACATAGGTTAAGATCAATTTATGCGAAATATTTATTCATTCTAACTATTAACAGCCGGTAGTCCTAATAATCAAATGGGTTTGGCGTAAAATGCCTTGGTCTCATCCCAAGTCATTGTATATAGCTTTGACATTTACGTACTCTTCTTCAAGGTTTAGAACATCGATATTAACAACAGCATAACGGGAAAAATAAGCATTTTGGTATTTGATAATAACAATAGTTCTCTTGGATATAAACGTAAAAATAGATGTTGGAATTGTTCGCCAAAAATTCCGTCAAGTCCATCCGTGAACGAGCGTTGATGGGATCATTCTAGCAATCCAAATATACACTTTGCCATTGAAATGGAGCAAAATTTATCAAAGGAAATGGGTTTTCTAATTAACAATATTAAAACAACCAAAGATTTAGTAGCAAAAGTACTTCCAATTTTGACAAGTCTCTGGCAAGCTTTACATTATTAATTTGCATTGTGCGACTATCAAGTGATCATGATTTGAAACCATGAGTAATTTCAGAGCCTGAAGTTACTCTTTCGTGACTAGGACTGAAAAGAAGATGAATGTTTGATTTTGGCAAGTGATGGCCTATGGGATGTTTTATCCGACGAAGGGGTTGTAAAGTTAGCTCGCAAAGAACAAAGACAGCAATGGAGGCTTGCTGGCGCTAATGATAACCCATTCCCACCAGCTTGGTGTGTTTCTCACCAGGTTCTTAAGCGGGCTCTCGATGCATGTAGTTATGATAACATCATCATCGCTGTTGACCTGAAAATTCCAAGGATAAGAAGCCAGAAAAAGCCTTAAAAGGCACCCTTGTTTTTGCATTTTTTTTATATTGGATAACGTTTTTTATATTTTATTTTTGGATAAAAGGTTGCAAAATCAATTGGCAGCATGAAGGTTTTTTCTTTTTTCAAAATGATCTACTCATATATGATTGCCTTTTTATTATTTTTGTGGTTGACCAGAACTTCTAAACTGATGCTCTTCAGAGTTTGAAAACGACATATCATCGTATTTCTTGCATATAAATAATTAGATTTCCAGTTTCTTCAAGGCAGGTCAGGCTTCCCCTACCAACGGGTGTGATGGTAAACTTGTAAAACAGACAATTGTCATAGCAAGAAAGACGGGCTCACATATAACATATTTGAGGAATATGAGAAAGTTGAAAATGCCAATTGTGGGTCATACGCAGATGCTGCAGCTTTGCTTTTTTCCCCTTTTAGCAAATGGTTGAAGAATGTTTGCCCTTCTTAAGCACTAAGCAGCCTACAATTTGTCCGCACCAACTACTTATTGTCGAACAAGGAGGTCTCCTTTTCCATTTAGCTTTACTCCTCCCACCTGAAAATTCTCATCCACCCACTGAGCAGTGTCCTCCAATGATGAATTGCATCTAACAGCAAATAGCTAGAAAACCAGGTATCTAATCTCCCTTGCTCCCAGACAATGGAGTAGCACAAGATCCTCTGTTTCTGTTACTTTTTTGCACATAAAAATGCAGACCACAAATTCTTTCCTTTTTTGTTTTTTCGAGTTCTCAATAATCAAATTAAGTTTGAATACTTGAGAAAACCTTCCTAGTCTTCTGCCTTTTCGCCTTCACTTGGCACTTTTCTGTGAGTGATCCCGACTTGTACTTTTATTTATAAACACAGTTTAATGAAAGAGAAGTGAAACAAAGCTAGAAAGACAAACTTGGAACCGGACGTGTCTTTCATCAGGTCTTACGCCTTGAATTTAATTAAGCGGAGTTGAATAATAAGCATAGCTTAAATAAGAATAAGATGTAATGTAATTATTCTTTCTTGTTATCCACTATAGGTTTATGCCTTCACATTTTTTGTTGTTCTAGATGGAATAGAAAGTATCATCATCATCATCATCATCATCATCATCATTATTATTAGCAAACTTAAGTCTTAACTTGTAAGCCTCAATCCAATCTCACGTGAAACATTGTGAGAATCTACTATATGAAGTCATATTTGTGAAGCTTTTTTGTGAATTAAAATTATAAGATTTTTAGGTTTAAGCGGATAATACCTCGCAAATTGAATTTAAGTTTTCACTAATAGTATCAGACTAATCACCCATTGAAACATGAGAACTAAGTATTACATGGTAAGAGCCGCTTGTAGAATCCATTTGTTGAGCTTAACAAAGACATTAAGCTTTAACAGAGAGAATTATAATGTCTTGATCTTAAATCGAGATATTATAACAATCTATTATAGTACATGTAAAGATTTGAACTCATATTTATGATATTTCTTTTACTTGACAAATTGTAAAACCAACATATCAAAATGGATAATATCTTGCCCTTGGAGGCGGATCAACACACAGCTCTGGACAACAGATTATCTTTTCACAAGCCTTCTCCTTGAAGTTTTTAACAGTCATCGTTGTCATCTTGGGAAAATTAAATATCTCGACCAAAGCTTTAGTTGACGGTAAAATTGGTAATGTTGATGATGATGAAAGGCAGCCGTGGCAACTGTTTATGCCTTGGTTTAGCTTTAATAGATGGTGGTAATGATGGATTGTATTTCTTTTTCGAACAATCTACCAATTAAAAAAGGTGAAAGAAAGAATGCATAAGTAAGTCGAATATGAATGTTTATATTGATTAAATATATCGTTCTGTTTGTGAAAAATTTACACCTCCACAGTCCAGAAACAGGCAAAGATATGGAATTTGGAAACAACATAAAAACTGAACCTCAAATGCTCAGCGTCACAGCCAAAAATCTCTTGCCTGCACATTTGATGCAGTGGGTGGCATTTGAAATGATTAGCCTACGGCCACAGGAAGCAACCCTGGTGAAGGCAAGGTTTGATCTCAAACCCTCGGACCTTGGTAAATCCATGGGGTAACTTTACTCCAAGCAAGCTGATGATGCCTTCATTTGTCATTTCAGTAGTTGCATCAGGGAAAACCTGAAAGCGAAAAACTCCTACATTTGTTTGGCAGCAGGAAAAAGAAAACTAGTTGTTTTTTGCCATAGCCACTTGGCAACCATGGTTCTTTTCTTTTTGAATGTGAACCATGCTTTACCTATTCTTGCTGATGTGTTATCGTCATGCATGAGTCACTAATTCGGTGGCACTATTCATCATTCGATTCTTCCTTTCTTTTCAGCTTTGCTATAAGGATCACGTCTCATTCAGTTTATTTGGATAAAATTTCGGCTGGACGAGCAATATAAAGCTAGCTAGCCTATCAGTAGGGGGTTTGCCACTTTCAGTAATTTTCTACCAAGCAGTTCAATTGAGAGAGATTCTAAAGATGAAGTGAGCAGAATTGATGCTACAAAGAAGAATATCTATGAAAAGGGTTAGTGAAAAAGCAACCTTAAAATTAACTTCTGTATGATTGCATCAATGCCCACAAGTTACGATTATTCCTTTAAGCACATTCTTGAAGAAGGGAAAAAGGGTTATTTTTTGAGAAGCAAACGGCTAATTCCTTTGCCAATCAATTCCCTTTTCAGGCATCGGCATGCCAACACTTGTCCTTTCTTGTCATTGAATCTACCAGCTCTAAATTTTCAGCAAGAGCCATTTCTTTTAAACTTCCTTGGATTTTTTGTTTAAATAGTTAATTAAAAATTTTAAAAGGAGACAAAAGATTCGAACCTTCAACCTTGCTAAGATATTATTTTGCCCCTTTTTTTTGTTTATTTAGTTTCATGTAAGTGCAAGGGTTAAAAGTTTTTTTTGATGTAGAGCTTATTTGGCATCAATGAACCCCAGTGCTGTAGAATTTTGAGAACAAGGCCAAACAGTAGAAGGGTAAAATTATTTTTCGCCATTGATTTTAATTATTATTATTTTATTAAAAAACATATATTTTTATTTTTTTTTAATTTCACCACCGTCCACCTAAATTAGTTCATAGTGTGAGGAGTGCGGACTATGTCGATATTAAGACAGTAAAGCTTTGTTGGGCTTCCAGCTGACTATGAGAAGAGAAGTACCCTTTTGAACAAGTGCGTACATAGCTCCAGTAAAATAACGTGTTCTCTTATCGTTAAATTGGAAAAGAAGGCACCCTTTTGGAAGCAAAGTGTGGCTTAACATTAGCCTTTGTCTCGGCCACAATTCTGGCAAAATATTATCAGGTTACATATATGTGACAACACGGACTGATATATAAACAGACTTTCTATTAAACCTTGTCACAGAGGAAGAATAATATATCCCATAACGTATTTGGATCAATATAATTTACCAGAAGAATTCCATTCTTTCAGGATTCTCATATAATTAGAATGATCTTTTGCCCATGGATACCATAATACTGGAGTACAGTCAAACTTTTTATTTTTTTCCTTCCTTTTGGTAATAGAATAAGTGAATGTATATCTTCTAAAAAAAGATCTTGGTAAAGGGTCAGTTCAAGCAAGTTATCAGTCATTCCATGATGAAAATATATGTTGACATTACACTGATAGTTACAGGCTTACACCGATCATAGTATTTTAAATTATGGAAAATTATGGTTGTCATAAGATTATATTAGATTTCTAATAGAAATTTAACTGTTCAAGCTATAATCCTAACCTCTTGTGTCGGAAAAAGAAAAAAAGAAAAACTTAACATTTTGAACATAATATATGCCCTGGAACAGCACTCGATTAAAGCTGCAGCTTGGAGCTGCATGCAAAACGGAGAAATCCTCTCCTTATTGTAGCTGCAACATAACCGTCAAAATTCATTATGAGGCTCCGTTTTGTAAGAACAAAGAGAGAAAATGAAAGAAAGTATATGTTTTAATTTAATGGTTGAGTATTGTATATAGTTTATTTTGGTTATTAATATATATTTTTTAATTTCACTATAATGAAGGTATAAATCAGAACATGTAACATGATTGATTACCTAAGAATCACATTATATACTGAAAATAAATTAGAACAAGTAAAAAGAATGATTCATTGAGAATTACATTATAGTAAAACTAAATTAGAACGTGTAACATGTTTCACTTTGAGAATCACATTATAATAAAAGTAAGTCGGAACAAGTAACAATGTTGCTTCACTGAACAACACATTTATGTAACAATAATTTCATGGAACAACAAGCAACATCTTTACTGGGAGCTCTTTTACTATAAGTTCCTTTCATGAGAATTATTTTATAAAAGATATTTCACTTACTATTATTTTACCCAAAAAAAAAAGGTAAAAGTAGTCTCGAAATATGACAAGATTCTTGGATTAACTTCATATTTGGGATGCTCAAGAGCTTGATTTTATATATCAAATATGGAGATAGTTAAAAGATTTTCTCTTAACTTTTCTATGCAATATGCTTAATTTTCTTTCTTCCTTTCGAAATAGATACTAACTCCTCTATTAAATCTTTACTATTTTCAAAAATCAAATTCTCATTAAATTTAAATATTAATACTTTTATAACTGTCAATTCTTTTTATTAATGTTCATTTTATATAACTTTTATTTTTGCAACCTATACGTAGGAGCTCTCATAACTTGTTTTGAGATTTTTGAACAATCTGACATATTACATTTTATGAACGGCTAATTTGATAAATTGATAAATACAAATTATAATAACAAACCAAACAAATAACAAATAAATTAACTTAAACTCACACTCGATGAAACTCGAACTTGGGACCTTAAAATCCCAAGATCTCCTCCTTGTCACTAAACCAAAACCTCATTAACAATTTTCTCTAAAATTCTTTCTACACATCTTTATTAATTTTCAAAATCTTCTTTAATTAATCATTTACCTTTTTTTTTTTTTAACTCAACCTTGCTCATCCATCTTCTATCATCACATGGCACTGTGCTCAATACTTTAAGGATTACTTTGATATTTTTATTAGTCGTTTCCCATACAACTCATTTTACTTATTTGAAACGCTTCTTTTAATTATCAAAGAACTCATCTTAACTCACAAAATAACACATGATTTATATAGCTCAATTATCAAATTAAAACCTTCTCTCGTTCCTTAATCCTTGCTACTAAACCGAATGTTAATGAATTCTATAATAACTTTATACACTATAAACCTTGCTCTTCAATCCTTAATTTGACTGGAAAAAGTAACAATTAACCTGACTAAACTGTAATAGCTGATTGCTGATGCTTTTTTTTTTTCAAGAAGAAAGAATTTTGATACACGAAGCAAACCATTAACAATACTAGCAGCTAGCTTAATTGGGATTTGATCAGTGTCCAAGGTGGGATTCTTATCAACATAGGAGACAGTGATTGGAAAAAAAGAATCAAAACTGATGCCCAAAAATAAACACTAAATCATATTCCGATCCTATCCCACCACAGCTTTTAACTCTTTCAACAAAGGAGCAGATGTGACCAGGCATTTGCAGAAGAAAAAACCATGAAAGAGAGTAGGGGAAGAAGAGGAAGTACTATAAAATATAGTCTCTTTTCACTTGGGAAGGGTGGTAGAGGAATAAAGGCAGAATCTCTCTTCCCAAACACTTCTTCTCTTCTTCTTTTAACGTGTTGCTCTGCTTTGCAGGCACACAGAAAGACACGATAAGGACCATTGCATGCAGACAGTGTATAAAAGTTCTTATTCAATCATTATTGGGATTTTCTCTCTTAATGGATGGTTTATTTTCGTCTTTAAGAAACTAAAAAAGATTCCTTTTCTTTGTTGGTGTGCCCTCGTATTGTTATTCGTCACCCATCAAATCTCACCATTAGACACAAAATTTGCTTTTCGTTTTAAATTAATAATTAAATTTATATGCATATCTCTTGTTCAATGTATAAATAAATTGTAACACAAAAACGATATATTTAAATTGAAATATATAGTTATGGGTTCGAATTTCTCTTCTCCAAATAAAACTATATGTATAAATAATTTGTAACAAAAAAAGCCATATTTATAGTACATTAATGCTATGATATGATCCTATGTAGCTTAAGAAATATGCATTTTATGGACTCACTAGTTGATGGGTATAGCTTCTCTTTGATGGTTCAGTCACCATTAAGCACTTTTTAAGCTGATACTACAGAGTATCCTTATTGCCTATAGCTGTAGGTTGTCCAATTAAATTGAGATATATAGCATATTTAAATACTCTACCCAATCTTTCAAAAGCATACTTAATTCATAATGATTTACACTTTTAAACCTTTTTTCCCACATTCAAAAAAGAAAAACATTTAGAATTCACCAAAAGAAGTGTTTTAAACATTCATGAATGCCAACTCATTGTATTACAACCATTAAGAAACCTTGGTTATCATCATCATATCAGTTTTTTCAACGTTGTAATGTACATATAGAGCTTAACCAACCTTATTTTTTTAATAATGATAATTGGAAGAATTGTTGCATTCCACTAAAAAAAGATTGGAGGCCTTTATACTAAAAGTTATGTACTCAAGAATTCCTAATCAGGGAATGGAAATTGTTAATTCAAGATCTAACATCGATTTCTTGGTATTTATTTTGCTGATAGAATTAGAACTATTTATTCAATTGACAATAAATAGAGGGTTTTAACTTGAGAAATCTAAAATTTAACAGATATGAGATAACACTGCTTTAACGAGCCTTCATCACGCATAGATAGAGATATAAGAGTCTATCACGTAACAAACTTAAAATGAGTAATATGCATGAATCATAAAACAGCTGAACATGGATTTTGACATTATATTAAACATTCAACCTAAAATTAATTGCAAGTAAATGAAAAGATCCAACTTGATTATAATATTAAAAAATTTCAAAATTCAACGGATTAAAGATAACATCACTTGAATGAAAATTCAAATCATCTAGGTTTTTAATTAATATAAAAAAATAAGAAAAATTAAAGTTAAACCATATGAAACCAAAAATAATAGTAATAAAAAATTACTAATTACTATTATTGTTGCACAGAACAACAATAAGTGATTGTTGATGTCAATGTCTCTCTTCCCCCTTCACGTGTCTCCAAAAAGCTTATGTAAAACAAGAAAAGTCAGAGGAACGCAGGGGGTGGTTCCCTACTGTAAGATCTGATTCTACACTACTGTAGACTTTAATTTCATAAAATTGAAAATGGAAATTTAATAAATAACGAATATTGATTTCCACTTGGGTGGAAAAGCTCCTTTATTTAAGATAAGAATGGAGCAATTTCGGTGAAATAACGTATGGACGAGTATATGGAACAGTTTGCCAATGGGCAAGCAATGTAAGAGATAGCCAATGGTGATGGCGAGTTGGGACGATGGCGTGGGCGAATAGGTGAGTTCGCCAGCTAGTTGTGTGAGGTGATCGCCCGAATGGGTGAGGACATGTGATCGCCAAGTAAAGGAAATCAGCTTGTAAATCACTAAATATTGTTGGCAAACTGAAATTGAAATAGAATGGGCGAGCTGAGGTTTCTGGTTGAATAGGCGATCTGGAACTGGAATCAGCACGTGACCATTGCAGCCAAAATTGACTTTGTAAGTTATATGGTTGAAAACAATTAATAGAGAGGATGTTAAAGTCAATAAGGAATTAACCTTATTGGTTGAGAAATAAAACAAAGTCAATAAAAGCAGAAAAAGAAGTGTGGAAGGGAGACTTTCACGCCATCTTGAGTTGCAGCTTTCTTCATGCATTAAATGCATGAAAGACGTGAAATAAATGAAGGAAATGGGATAAGGCCAAGTGATGAGTTCTGATTGGTTTAGCATGGCTATATAAGAAGAAACATTTGAGGAAGATCGGCTTAGCAAACTTCATCTTCTTCCCGAAAGTTATGCAACTGCAAGTTTATGCTCCAATTTCCTCCCATTTCTGCCATGCTTAATTTACTAAACTTCACCTCTAGGTTGGCCAAACAAGTAAACCAGCATGCAAAACCTTTCCTCCATAGTTGATGAGCTAAAGGAATAAGCAAAGTAAGGCCAACATGAGACAGAAAGTGATCTGTGCTAGAAATGCAGTTGATTAAGGTGAGATTTAATGATTTCTTTAGATTGAATGATATATTTTTATGATTTCAAGTATGAGAAGCATGATTCTAGTATTGCTTTTGATTTATTCTTGTTAGATCATAGAAATAGAATAAATTCATCGCTTGAATGTAGATGAAGAATAAAATGAAACTGGGTTGAAATTGTAGTAGAATGATGGGAAAATAATATAGAATGAATAGGGAAAGTAATGGAAATGGTGTAAAAGTGATGAGAATGGGGACTATGGTGATCGCCCATGTTGAAAGTTAGTAATCGCCAATGAGGCGAGTAGGAAATATGAACTCGCCAAGTTGAAAGTACTTGTCCAAATGGGCAAGGTCGCCCAAGGCTAGTTCATGGGCGAGCCCATCCCTGAGTAGAAAGCCGTATGGCGAACTCACATGCATAAGATATTGGGCGAGTAGAATTGTGGGCGAACTCCCACATTTAAGCCAATGATTGGTCTGGCGAGTTGAATGTTGGGTGAGCTAGTAAGAATACTTATAGGCGAGCTAGTTGAATATTAAGTCTCGCCAAAGTGTTGGAAATAGTTGTAAAAGAAATATTAATAGAATTTATAAATTATTTTGTAGTCGGGAATTATGAACTCGGTGAATTTGAGTTGGAAGGCGAGAAGGAAGCAAGGCTTCGTTGAACCAGGTAAGGGAGATGTGTGTGAAGTGAATGCATGTCCTGTGGAGTAAATTTTTATAGAAACTATTTAAGAAATATTTTGGTTTATGACATGCATTAGTTTGACAATTGTTTTGATTCGAGCGAGCTAAAAGCCGACCCCAATATTGTTTTCTGGACGAATTGGTTAAAGGCGGGCGAGCCAAGGTGGGCGAGCCCTTTTGTGCTTGTTTTGGGGCGAGTAACCCCTGTTTTAATAAAAGGCAGGTGATCCAACTTGGGCGAACCCTATTATATTTTCTTCTGTGCAAGTGATCCTGTTTTAATTGAAATTCGGGCGAGCTACCGATGGGCGAACCCTTTTATAATGTTTTGGGGCGGGCGACCCTTTGTTAAGAAAGTTTTTGTTGGAGCGGGTGACCCCTTTGTATACAAAGTTATGGACGAGCCATTAAGGGCGAGCCGGTTGTGTTTGTTGTTTTTAAAAGCAAGGATTGACGGGCGAACACTTGTTCACCCCACTTTCGAGTGACCACGGGTGAGCCATGCTGGGCGAGCTGACCATGGCGAACAGATTTCGATGGTATTTTCTTAACGAGAATGAGCCATTTTAATATCTTCAAAAATAGAAAATATAAACCCTTTTGGGCGAATTGACTAATGGGCGAGCCACTGAGGGCGAGCCAGTTTTGCTATCTGATTTTAAAAGCAAAGTTGGGCGGGCGAACAAAAGTTCTTTGCACTGGGCGAGCTGCCATGGGCGACCCATGCTGGGCAAGTTGACCATGGGCGAGCATGTTTTAAACGTTGACATTTTGAAATGTTTTCAAGGTGTTTTGTAAACAGAAAGCCTAAACCTTTTTAGGAATTAAATCATTTGAGTAAATGATAATGTGGGTGAGATAATCCCTTAAAGGTTTTCATGAGATATAAAAGTGATTTTTGAGACTTTAGGCCCTGAGTTCATGCATTGTTATTCATATAGTTGCGTGACCCACCTGGGGCGATGGCTCGAGTCAATGGACCTACGGGTGCACCTCAGGGTGTCACAGGGCTGATGGACCTGCCAAGTCATCAGCGGTCTCGAGGTCACTTGGCAAGTGGACCCGAGGACCACCTATAGATTATGGCCATAGATCTAGTTGAGATAGCCGTGAGGGGCGATGACCTATAGGTACACCCCAAAAGCGGATGACTTGTGTTCTTGGGGGAACAATGAGAGCATGATTTGTTTGATGCCTAGTCTCAACTTACTGATTTCTGTTTACTAAGGGGATTTGTGAAATCCTATTTACTATTTACTGCGTTTTTAAGTAAACCGATTATTATGTGATTTTGAATGGTGTATTGAGAGGCGGTTTACTATATCCACTGTTTTCCTACTCGGTGTGATTTTAGGAAAAACAAATAAATTGTGGTATATAGTTTTGCTTTAATGAAAGCAGCATACGTTTCCTTTATTGAGCGCGTAGTTCGCTCACCCCTTTTGTTTTAACTCCGCAGATAAAAGATACAAAGTTGAGAGAATTAGCTCCCAGATGGATATAGCTATGTATAAAGCGCTGAGGCACATTATGTTAAACAAGACAGGTACAATCTCTTCTCTTTTACATTTCAGACATAAGTATACAGTACTACTGTAGTGAAATGAGACAATAAAGGGATGTTGGATATAAGGAATAATGAAAAGAATTTTCATAGTCCATATTTAAATAAATGTCTAACATTTATTACTGTCACTGTTGAATGTTAATGGCATTACAGACAGCCCAACCGGTAAAGTCGTATAGAAATATGTGAAAAATGTGGTAATGAGATGTTACAGATTTAATGATATCAGAGCTTGGGTTGGTCTGATGTCTGTTGATGCCTTTAGTACGAAAAGTGTTGACAAAGGTTAACATCCCCTATAGTACTGTATAGTTTGAATGTATAGAGGAGTCAAATGACTGTAAATTGAGTTAAGTGTTGAAATATGGTGAAAGTTGATGAGTTAAGGGTTACAATTAGAGATTGTAATCCGGGAATTTTGTATGAGATAGGCGATCTTATCATCATAATGTTGGGTCTATTCGAAAAGGTGCAATGAGGAACTCGGTGAGGGTCCCACCAGGACTTCTCTGTCCATATCGAACTAAGATCCTGAAATGATGAGATTGAAATGAAAAAGGGATAATATTAGTACATAAGCCTTAAGATCGCATGTGTGGAGATATATCAAAGAGAGAGAATTAAAGTGAAGATATGAGATTATTGAATATTATGAAAAGTGAACTGTGTGAGAAATGATATAAAATTGATGATGTTAATACTGGTTCTAGACACTCCTTATGATTTAGAAGAATAAATGTTAGTAGTGACTTGACATTTAAAGAAGTCAAGTGTTCGTGTTATTGCGAATGAGAAAGAAAACCTTGAGATGGGCGAGCTTGAGCACGGTTGGAAGGACCGGGGCGTCGAGGCATTCGCCAAAGAGGACAGTATGGATGAGTAGCGTTGTCACAGCAATCGTTGTCGATGGGCCCCATAAGGGTTGCCATGGCCGGTTGGGCTGGTCCATTACGATATCCATAGAACTGAAATATTATGAAATACATGTGAAATGACTTGAAAAAAATTGATATATATATATATATGCGTTTGGAGGATATATATATATATATATATATATATATATATATATATATATATAGATGGTGGATCCATTGGATGTAAATAACGAGATCTTCAAGATGAAATGAGTTTGTGAATTAGAATTTATGTAATGAAATTCTAAGTAAACATTTGGAGTAATGTGGATTCGAGAGATTGTTGACTCGATTCACAATATGGAATTTATTTGTAAGCTCTTACCAGTGAATCAGAAGAGCTTGAAAAAAAAAATTTACCCAAGAGATTGATGAGTAGAGACTCAACTGTTTTGGTATAACTTGTGAAAACGAAAATTATAA
Source organism: Heritiera fomes (assembly GCA_032173925.1). Classification (NCBI taxonomy): domain Eukaryota; kingdom Viridiplantae; phylum Streptophyta; class Magnoliopsida; order Malvales; family Malvaceae; genus Heritiera; species Heritiera fomes. The sequence continues at coordinate 10,614,745 of JAPDPM010000015.1, read as the reverse complement.
TTATATTGTTTTGAAAACAATGGGATTTGTACTCTTTACAGTTGCTTCTAGGTTCCGGAACAAGTATGGTATTCTAAAATACCTATCATATTTTATCTGGATCCCTAGTCGACTGTAGTATCCTTCCTATTTGTGCGCCTAGAGCCAACTAGGAAGATTTTAACGAGAATGAATATGTGTAACGATATAAGCAATATTGTTGAATAATGACACAAACTTCTAGGAATGGAAAACATTTCTGTTAAGTCAGTGAACATGAGTTCTAATTGAACTATGTACATTGGAGATGTGAAGTCTCAAATGATTAAGTGGACATTGAAAATTGTCTGAGTAAAAGATCTCACTATTTAAGTGAGATTAAAGTGTGGTTATTGGGGTATAAAATCTATGAGGGTTACCCGTATGGCATAAATGATTTGTTGAGGAAATTATATTCTTAAGTATATTCTCTAACTAATGACATTTTATGTACTAGGAGAATAGAAGAGATAAAATAATAACTTGATATAAGAGAAGTTATCGATGGGAAAATGATTACATGAGACGTAATCGATGGTTAGTATTAAGTTCTGCAAAAGAAGGGCAGTCATAGTTTAACCATGAAATAACCATTATGGGATGGTAGAGAATCTGCAAGAACCATGAGGTTATAGTAGTGAGTATGGATTGAGTAACCAAGTTATTTCACTTCTTCATCATCAAGTTTCGGGATGTGTTGAGTGCTTTAGTCGATAAATATGGGTGAAACAGTGGAAACGTATGTGAAGTTCCAATGAATGAGTATATGTGATAGGGATCCCTGATCTGCCACATGCTTTGAGAGGATAGCAAAAGGCTTTGGGATTCCAAAATTTTTCTGTTAGCACCGCCTCAGATTGATATAGATATCTGAGCGCACTGTGTGGATGCTCTAGGATATATTGAGAGCGGGTGCGTTGTATTTAAGAGACTACTGGGACAATTACATACGATTGATTAAAATTATCTAAATGATAGTCACCAAAATTATTATCGACTAAGCACTGAATAAGATGATAAGTGATAAATAATATGAATGAGTTACTGTGTAAAAGAAGTGAAAATTTGCTAACTCCCAAGGATGATAAAAGATTTCAGAGATTATAAAATGGTTGTGAGAGAAGAAGCATGAGTTCTTCAGAACCTTGAGCAAAATCCGGGATGGGCGACCCACGAGTAAGGCGATAGCTCAACACCGAATAACATGTTAAGAGATGTGGGCGAACTAGGTGGTCGCCGACTTACTTGAAAGAGTAATCCTAGAGCGCGGGAGAGCGCCAAAGGGATGATTATTGATAGCCTGAAGAGACAAGCAGTACTCTTAAAGACAATAAGGAGTATAAAGAGATATTCGTGGTCTCATATTAGAGACGAGAATAAATAAAAGTTGAGAAGGTGATAAGGAAGAAAAATGCCTATATTAGAGGTACTTCCTATATTAAGTGAAAATTGAAAAGAGTATAATACTATCTGGATAGTTATGGATATATTGAGTAAGTCTGCTTATTCCTTGATTACGGAATTTATTGAGCTAATTAATGCCTTGGCCAAGTTATATGTCAGGGAAATAGTGAGATTTTGCAGTATTCCAGTGAGCATTATATTTGATAGGGAGTCCCGCTTCGTATTTCAGTGTTGAGAGAGATTATAGGAAGCTATGGGATCCCGTTTGAGTCTTGCACCGTAGTTTATCCGCTGACTGAGAGACAGTTCGAGCGTATGATATGGACGCTCGAGGATATGGGTAAGCGGGTGCAGTTAATTTTATAGGCTCATGGGATAATCCTTTACCTTGGTAGAGTTTGCTTATGATAATGGCTAAAGGAGAGTATAAGCATAGCACTTGAAAGGGGTTTATTTAGCGGACGATATAATCCATGATAGCATGAGAAAATGGGAGACCGAGAATTATTTTCGACTTGGTCGAACATACTTCTTGAGATATACAAGAGATTATGTATATTAAGGTCTCACCATTGGGATGCATAATGAGAGGGAAATTGAGTTCCCGACGCATCTTATCTTTGGAGATCTTAGATCATGTGAAAGATTAGAGGTGGCAAAAATTGGCCCGAGCCCGAAAACCTGCCCGAATCCGCTCGAGACCGAACCGAGACCAGCCCGAATTGACCAAAAAAGTCAAAGGCCCGTAACCGAAAAAGCCTGTAACCGAAAAAGCCCGTAACCGAAAAAGCCCGGAATCGAAAAAACTCGAAACCGAAAAAGCTCGAAACCGAAAAAGCTCGAACCTGACACAACCCGAACTCGACATAACCCGAGCCCGATACGATCCGAAATCGAGATCGACCCGAACCGAAAACCGAAAAAACCAAATTTATAACCCGAGAAAACCCGAATTATAATTATATAATTGTTATTTAAAAATAAATAAATAATTGATACACTTTTTTAATTAAAAAGTCTAAAATTTTGAAAACAATTATTATTTATTATACAATTTTATCAATTATATATTACCAGCATAATAAATATTGAATCTTTTTAATTAAATTAAATTAATTTAAAACACCATAATATATGATATAATATATGATATCAAATAATCTTTAATATTATCCTTACTGCATTTATAATAATAAATATATTATTAATTTGACATTTGATTTTATTATAAAAATCATTTTAACATTTTATTATTTTTATTTATAATAAAATTTTAATTTTAATACAACAATAAATCAAATATATAAAAATTATATAATTTCAATATTTGTTTGAAACTTTGAATTTGATATTTTGTGCAACACATTAAAAATATTTTTAATAAAATTAAATTTAAACTATATTTTCTTAAAGTTTCAAGTATAGAAAGATATTAAATTTAGATTAAAAAAAACCTAATCTTTAAATTAAAATTCAAAGTTTTTAAAATTAGAAAAAGTTAAGTAATTAAATTAAACAATACAAGTACAATTTTTTTATACTTGGGTATCATTAAAAGAGAAAATTATAGTGGTAATTTTATTTTTAGCCTTAAAACAAAAGATATTAAAAAATCAAGCTAGTGATAATTAATTATTTATTATATTATAATAATCTTATACATGAATAAACTAATTTGGTATCTTATAATAATGATTTGTATATTATATTATAATAATCTTTTAAGAATAAATTATGTAATCTCTTAGTGTGTAAGTATTATTTTGATAGAATTAAGTATTTACTAAAAATAATTCATTTATTATCTATTAAATGTAAAATTAAAGTGTGGATAAAAATAATAATTCTAATAGTAAATTAAAGTGTAATTTAATAATATATTAAAGTTGTATTACTATGTAAGTGATAATTTTAATCAAATTTATTTTTTATACTTTGTTAATATTATTATTAATTATATTTAAATAACTAGCATTATATTAATTAATTTAGTAATATCTATTATTTAACATTTTAATTAGATATTCAATCAATTGGTGTATATCTAATATTATTATGTTAATCTAATATTATTATGTTAATGTGAATATGAAAAAAAATTAGTACTCAATTTGTAATAGTTTTTTTGATAGCAAATACAATACATAATATAGTTAATAAATAACGCCTTATCGTAATGATTTGTATGTTATTATAACTTTAAAAATAATATCTTATCATGTGATATATAATCAACTATACAAGCTCTTAATTATATAAAATAGATTATTAATATGTTTATCTTATCATAATGATTTGTATGTTACATTATAATAATCGCTTACCATGTAATATAGAATAAATTAAACAATCTCTCATAGCATATTATAGTTTTAATTTCAGACATTTTTTATTTCAATTTCTTATCATGCTTTTAGAATATACTCTTGTGTTTAATTTCAAACATTTAATCTCTTATGATGTATTCATGTAATTTAGTTTAACTTGATCAATTAATAATCAGAATATTGGATGATTAAATAGATATTGACCTTCTCAACTACTTTTTTAGTCAAAAAAGTGTTTTTTTTAATTTATTATAATGAGTTACAAATAAAATAATAAACATAATATACTATATATATATATATATATATATTAAGATTTACATTATAATAAAATGTCATATATGTTAAATTATCAATATCTTAAGAATTGTATCTTAACATATTATGAAATTTCTATTAATTTAATTTTAGTACTTTATGTCTAAAATTTTAAAATCTTATTATCTTAAGAATAAATTATTATTATTATTATTATTATTCAGTAAACTATTTTTTTGGCCAACAATGTTTCATTAAATTTTAAATTGCAAGTTGTGTTAAAATAAAAATAAAATTTACAACAAATATAACAAATTCTCAATCTAGCTCACGTGGTTAAAACATATAACAATAAATATAAGTGGTCATGGTTCAAATCTTTGTACAAGCATATAATTTTGATTACTTTCATATAATTGATGAACAAGTTCAGGTACCATATACTACTTGATCAAACGTTAATCGAGTATAGCGTACCATAAGGGTACTATCCGAATCCGATACGGGTAATAAGAACACTATCCGAACTCATAATTATTCGTTTATAGAGTCGGGTAGTGTCCGGTACCTGATTATATATTACCCATTTACATCATTATATCAAATGATTTTTTTTGGTACATTATATCGAATGTTATTATTTATAATATAATGTCAATTGATGTATATAACTTGTTTAATTTAACGTTCTAAATTTTTAATGAGATATTTGATTAATTAATGTGTTTGAGTATGATTATATTTAATAAAAATAATGTTATATTATGATTTATGTATAAACTAAAAACAAAATAAATATAAAATTGAGATAATTAATTGACCAATTATTCATAATATTAATTATTTTTTTAATGTATACTATAATTTTATTCAATATTATAATTGAAGAATTAGTTAACTAGTTATGCGGTTAAATTTAATTTAATAACTAATTATGTTGGCATTTAAAAGACAAAATAAATGTAAAAAAGATTCTTAAAAATTTAAAATTTTATTAAAAATATAATATAATTATTAAAAAAGCTAATTAAACAAAGTAAAAAAAAAAGAAATTTATTGAACTAAGAGTATCTAAATTCCAATGACCCAATATTGACCTAAAAAAAAAAACAATGACTCAATAAGTTATTGTTAAGAGTATAAAGCTATTTATATAAATGTTTAATTGTTTAGTGTGATTTATTTATAATTTGTTAGTTATTTATTTGTATAGCTAATACTTTTGGATTTTCACTTTCTTTTAGTTTTACTATATATATTTGGCTCATTTAAAAAATAAATTTTTATATAATTATTAATATATAATTATATATTTTATAACAAATGTAAATATCATAGGAAATTAAAAAAAATAAAAAATAATTATCAAGTAATAAAAACATTAAAATGTAAAAATTTATATTTATATAAATTTAGTCAAAACAACAAAAGAAATTAAAAATAATGAATAATAATCTTTTATTTATGAGAGTTTCGTGTGAAATGAGATCTGTTTGATTGTCATTTTTCAATTCCCTCCAAACAAGCTTTCCCACGTTACCAAAAAATTTCAAATTCTTTGGGAATATACCTTTTCCCTCCCTTGAGAATCACATGAAAAAACTTCCAAAGCAAACTTTGAAATATCTTTATCTCAATATACTGTCATGCAATGTAGATATGATAATTAAAAAAAAATGAACGTGACATTGGATCAAATTTTGATAAAAATTAGAAAAAAAATTGTGTTTGGTATATCAATATAAATTTTAATACAATAATTTTTATATTTTATATGATACAAATATATTTGATGCAATACGAATACAAAATATATATATATATATATATACGAATTATTAAGTCTAATATAATGTAATGTCTATTATAATCATTTTAATTATAATCGAAATTCAAAGATAATTTTTTTATTATAAGGAAAATATTAAATAACTGAAGATAGGGGTAGAGGTGGTTATTGGGTCGAGGTTGAATCGATCTGGTTCAACAAAATATTTTTTTTTTTTTAAAAAAAGCAGCCTGCCACTGTAGGCAGTAGCCTTTGTAGGCTACTGCCTATGTTGATGGGCAACGGCCTGGCCGTTGCCCATCAACTTTGTAAGGGAGGGAACGTTTCCCTCCCTTTTTTCTTTAAAATTTATTTTTTAAAATTTTTAAAATTGTTTTAAATTTTCATTTTTCCTCTATAAATATCAATTTATTTTATTTTATTTTTTAAAATTTTTTTTCATATTTTGTCTTAAATCTAAACGCTCATCCACTCTTATTCTTTTAATACTCACTTATACTTTCTCAATAATCACTCAAACTCTCTCAAATTCACTTAAATTCTCTTATTTCAAATTTATAATATTATCATTTTATTCTCTAAATTTCATTTTTTTATCATAATAATTTTATTATAATATCATATTCATAATATAATTTTATTTTATTACAACAATAGTTTTATTACATAATTTTATAGTAATTTATTTTTACATTATTGTTACATTAATTAAATAAATTATAATAACTTTATAATAAATTGTTGTTAAATTAAACTATTAACATTATTTATTATAAAAATAAATTTGTTAGATTAAATTATAAAAATATATTAATATATATTATTTTTATTAAAATAAATTAATATAAATTTAAAAAAATAAAAAAATAAAATTAAAAAAGGACTGAACCGGTCCATGAACCGGGCCGGTTCGCAAGTAAAAATAATGCGAACCGGCCCGGCTCGGACCAGTCCACTACCGGTTCGGACCGGTTTAAGTTGTTAGTCAGCCGGAACCGGTGAGAACCGGCCTGGTCCGGCCCACTAACAGCTCTAGATAGGGGTGTTAGATTCAAACTCAAGACTTATAATATGCGACAACTTATCTTTAACCACTAGGCCAAGAGGTTGTTGGCAATTCAAAGATGATTTTTAGTAGTTGGAGTTTGTGGACAAAAAAATTAATTAGTACAGAAATACAGATGCTTCCAAGGCAAAAGTTTACAATAGTAAGAGTGCTTTCATTTCTTGCAAATGCAATGCAAGATTTAAAACTTTTTCAATGTCTTTTACGTCTTCGAGTATTTTTCTTGTAATTCTTTTTACGATAATTAATCAATTATAATTAAAAATTATGTACTGGTCCATCATTTACAAGTGCGAACTTTATGTATTATTTTGATAGATCTCACGTGACTTTAAATTTTGATTAATTAATTATAATGTAATAATTATAGATGATATGTTCTCTTTTATTATTGTAGATAACTATATTCTTCATTAGTCCACTCCCAATGTTTTCAAAATCATCCCAACCAAATTTCTCAATATATATATATATTATACAATTCCCATTTATTAAATTTTAACTTTAATTTAGCATTTTTATTAAATTTTTATTTAACTATATAAAATTAAATTAATTATTACATTCAAAATTATAAAATATTTATAATTTATAAAATTTTAAAATAATTTGACTAAGCCTGCTAAGTCCGCCCGATTAAAACCGGACCGAACCTGAAACTGGACCGAAACCGAGAAAACCCGCAACCGAAAAAATTCGAAACCGAGAAAACCCGCAACCGAGAAAACCCAAGATCGAAAAAACCCGCAACCGAAAAAACCCGAAACCGAGAAAACCCGTAACCGAGAAAACCCGTAACCGAAAAAGCCCGTAATCGAAAAACCCGGACCGAAACCCGCCCAAACCGGCTCGTTTGCCACCTCTATGAAAGATGTGCACTACCTCCCGAGTTGTCAGGAGTGCATAACGTATTTCATGTCTCAATGATGAGAAAGTACTATCCATATCCTTCTCACATGATTTGACATGAGTCCTAGAGATTAGAGAGGACATGAGTTACGTTGAGAAATCGGTACAGATTTTTGGATAGGAAGGATAAAGTATTGTGATAAAATGTAGTGATAAAATGTTGCGATCTAAGATTATTATTATGGCTAAAGTGCTTTGGCAGTAAAATACTAAGGGTAAGGCTACATGGGAATTTGAAAGCCTTATGTAAGGAGTATATAGAGCTTTCACACTGATAGATCCGGTTGAAATTTGGAGGACCAAATTTCTTAAGGTGGGGAGAAAATGTAAGATCCGATTCTACACTACTGTAGACTCTAATTTCATAAAATTGAAAATAGAAATTTAATAAATAACGAATATTGATTTCCACTTCGGTGGAAAAGCTCCTTTATTTAAGATAAGAATGGAGCAATTTCGGTGAAATAACATATGGACGAGTATATGGAAAAGTTTGCCAATGGGCAAGCAATGTAGGAGATCGCCAATGGTGATGGCGAGTTGGGACGATGGCATGGGCGAATAAGTGAGTTCGCCAGCTAGTTGTGTGAGGTGATCGCCCGAATGGGTAAGGACATGTGATCGCCCAATAAAGGAAATCAGCTTGTAAATCACTAAATATTGTTGGCGAATTGAAATTGAAATAGAATGGGCGAGCTGAGGTTTCTGGTTGAATAGGCGAACTGGAACTGGAATCAGCACGTGACCATTGCAGCAAAAATTGACTTTGTAAGTTATACGGTTGAAAACAATTAATAGAGAGGATGTTAAAGTCAATAAGGAATTAACCTATTGGTTGAGAAATAAAACAAAGTCAATAGAAGCAGAAAAAGGAGTGTGGAAGGGAGACTTTCACGCCATCTTGAGTTGCAGCTTTCTTCATGCATTAAATGCGTGAAAGACGTGAAATAAATGAAGGAAATGAGATAAGGCCAAGTGATGAGTTCTGATTGGTTTAGCATGGCTATATAAGAAGAAACATTTGAGGAAGATCGGCTTAGCAAACTTCATCTTCTTCCCGATAGTTATGCAACTGCAAGTTTATGCTCTAATTTCCTCCCATTTTTGCCATGCTTAATTTACTAAACTTCACCTTTAGGTTGGCCAAACAAGTAAACCAGCTTGCAAAACCTTTCCTCCGTAGTTGATGAGCTAAAGAAATAAGCAAAGTAAGGCCAACATGAGACAGAAAGTGATCTGTGCTGGAAGTGCAGTTGATTAAGGTGAGATTTAATGATTTCTTCAGATTGAATGATATATTTCTATGATTTCAAGTATGAGAAGCATGATTCTAGTATTGCTTTTGATTTATTCTTGTTAGTTTATAGAAATAGAATAAATTCATCTCTTGAATGTAGATGAAGAATAAAATGAAACTGGGTTGAAATTGTAGTAGAATGATGGGAAAATAATCGAGAATGAATAGGGAAAGTAATGGAAATGGTGTAAAAGTGATGAGAATGGCGACTATGGTGATTGCCCATGTTGAAAGTTAGTAATCGCCAATGAGGCGAGTAGGAAATATGAACTCGCCAAGTTGAAAGTACTTGTCCAAATGGGCAAGGTCGCCCAAGGCTAGTTCATGGGTGAGCCCATCCCTGAGTAGAAAGCCGTATGGCGAACTCACATGCATAAGATATTGGGCGAGTAGAATTGTGGGCGAACTCCCACATTTAAGCCAATGATTGGTCTGGCGAGTTGAATGTTGGGCGAGCTAGTAAGAATACTTATGGGCGAGCTAGTTGAATATTAAGTCTCGCCAAAGTGTTGGAAATAGTTGTAAAAGAAATATTAATAGAATTTATAAATTATTTTGCAGCGGGAATTATGAACTCAGTGAATTTGAGTTGGAAGGCGAGAAGGAAGCAAGGCTTTGTTGAACCAGGTAAGGGAGATGTGTGTGAAGTGAATGCATGTCCTGTGGAGTAAATTTTTATAGAAACTATTTAAGAAATATTTTGGTTTATGACATGCATTAGTTTTATAATTGTTTGATTTGGGCGAGCTAAAAGCCGACCCCTATATTGTTTTCTGGACGAATTGGTTAAAAGCGGGCGAGCCAAGGCGGGCGAGCCCTTTTGTGCTTGTTTTGGGGCGAGTAACCCCTGTTTTAATAAAAGGCGGGCGATCCAACTTGGGCGAACCCTATTATATTTTCTTCTGAGCAAGTGATCCTGTTTTAATAGAAATTCGGGTGAGCCACCGATGCGCGAACCCTTTTATAATGTTTTGGGGAGGGCGACCATTTGTTAAGAAAGTTTTTGTTGGGGCGGGTGACCCTTTGTTTTCAAAGTTATGGACGAGCCATTAAGGGCGAGCCGGTTGTGTTTGTTGTTTTTAAAAGCAAGGACTGACGGGCGAACACTTGTTCACCCCACTTTCGAGTGACCATGGGTGAGCTATGCTGGGCGAGCTGACCATGACGAACAAATTTCGATGGTATTTTCTTAACGATAATGAGCCATTTTAATATCTTTGAAAATAGAAAATATAAACCCTTTTGGGCGAATTGACTAATGTGCGAGCCACCAAGGGCAAGCCAGTTTTGCTATCTGATTTTAAAAGCAAAGTTGGGCGGGCGAACAAAAGTACTCCGCACTGGGCGAGCTGCCATGGGCGAGCCATGCTGGGCGAATTGACCATGGGCGAGCAGGTTTTAAACGTTGAGATTTTGAAATGTTTTGAAGGTGTTTTGTAAACAGAAAGCCTAAACCTTTTTAGGAATTAAATCATTTGAGTAAATGATAATGTGGGTGAGATAATCCCTTAAAGGATTTCATGAGATATAAAAGTAATTTTTAAGACTTTAGGCCCTGAGTTCATGCATTGTTATTCATATAATTGCGTGACCCAGCTGGGGCGGTGGCTCGGGTCGATGAACCTACGGGTGTACCTCAGGGCGTCACAGGACGATGGACCTGCCAAGTCATCAGCGGTCTTGAGGTTACTTGGCAAGTGGACCCGAGGACCACCTATAGATTATGGCCATAGATCTAGTTGAGATAGCCGTGAGGGGTGATGGCCTACGGGTACACCCCAAAAACGGATGACTTGTGTTTCTGGGGGAACAATGAGAGCATGATTTGTTTGATGCCTAGTCTCAACTTACTGGTTTCTGTTTACTAGGGGGATTTGTGAAATCCTATTTACTGTTTACTGCATTTTTAAGTAAACCGGTTATTATGTGATTTTGAATGGTGTATTGAGAGGCGGTTTACTATATCCACTGTTTTCCTACTCGATGTGATTTTAGGAAAAACAAATAAATTGTGGTATATAGTTTTGCTTTAATGAAAGCAGCATACGTTTCCTTTACTGAGCGCGTAGTTCGCTCACCCCTTTTGTTTTAACTCCACAGATAGAAGATACGGAGTTGAGAGAATTAACTCCCAGATGGATATAGCTACGTATAAAGCGCTGAGGCACATAATGTTAAACGAGATAGGTACAGTCTCTTCTCTTTTACATTTCAGACATAAGTATACAGTACTACTGTAGTGAAATGAGACAATAAGGGGATGTTGGATATAAGGAATAAAGAAAAGAATTTTCATAGTCCATATTTAAATAAATGTCTAACATTTATTACTGTCACTGTTGAATGTTAATGGCATCACAGACAGCCCAACCGGTAAAGTCGTATAGAAATACGTGAAAAATGTGGTAACGGGATGTTACACCGACGTAGGCACTTCGATGCTTAATTTAGCAAAAGATTCTTGAATATTGGGAAACATAAAAACCAAGAGTCTAAAATTAGAGAGTAAAATAATACTTGTGGCCTATTTATAGGCGAGTAATCTGTCAGTATCGTAGAATAATTACTTTGAGGGCAATTTGGTCTTTTTAGAAGAGTATGTTCCCTGTACGGCATTGAAACATCCAATTTGAGGCGACAGAGGTCTGTCACTAGGCGGAGGCCATGAAATGGGTGCCATGCATATAAGGCGGCAGGCTACCATGCGGTGGCCATTAGAGGCCTGTCGCATACAACAAGTCCTTTACCGCACGTGCGAGGGATTTGCTGCACGCGGTAGGAATCTCCTGCTTGAAGGAGGGATCTCTCGCACATGATCCTAGTAGTCAAACGATTCCTCTTGCCTGATGCCACGTGGCCCAATAACTTTCTGCCACGTGGTAGCCCTTATGGTTTTTGGGCCTCGGCCCAGTGTAAATGGGCTCTTGCCATATCAATTGCTCCCCACTCTCTTATTGGATTTCTTCCAATACAGAGAGTATATAAATACTTGAATCTAGGATATTTTGGTCTTTTTCTGATTTTTTATTGCTTTTCGATATTTTTTGCAGGTCAAAAGGTTCAACTCTGTGAGAGGTGTTTCCTAGTGCGCGACCTTTGGTATTCCCTGTCGCAACTATATAAGCAGTAGAGGCTTTAATAGAATCGCGCAAGAAATCCTCTGTATCGGCATTCTGCTACGCTTTCTAACTCTCTCACCGAACATTAGTTTGCCGCATCACTTAGCCTCTCGCGAACCTTATCTCTTGCCTTTCACATAGAGCCTTTCGCTCGTCACCTGTCACCAACAGTAAGTCTCTCGCGTAGTTCTTATCTTCCGCGAATTTAGTAGTTTCTCGTTGGTTTTTAGGTCTCTCACGAATTTGGTAGTCTCCCGCAGGTTTTAGGTCTCTTGCAGGTCTTTAGGTCTCCCGCCTTTGTCACTTGTCCTCTTTATTTTGGTAGTCCTTAGACATGTCTTCTCAACGTGTAGGTAAGAAAATACCGAGGAAGGGCGGTGTTGAGTGCTCCCTATCAAACGCGGACTTAGAAGAAATCAACACCCGCTTCCCCCTCCCTCCTGGTTACCAATATAGACTTCCAGGCAATAGGAATATTCTCCTGACCTAGTTACTAGTGGTGTAGCTGTACAGAAAGCGTCCTTGGTCTTTGGTTTTCGTTTTCCACTTCCCGAGTTTAGTCTAGCTTTCCTTAGGTATAAGGATATAGTCCCATGCCAACTCCATCCTCATGCATGGGCTCGACTAGTAAGATTTTCTATAGTATGCCATAACTTAGGCATTGTTCCTACTGTACCTTTTCTTAGTGCGTTTTTTAGAGTTCGTGGGTTAAAAGGGTTAGTTACATTCTTTCTCCAAAGGTTGAAAGTTGATGGGTTTTCCAATAAAATTTTTACGGACCTTCTTAATAAGTTACATAAATTCGAGAGCGAGTGGGTCGTTGTTAAGATTCTAAGGGATATGAGAATCCGTACTAAATGGAACCGTGATACTAGTGACCACTCAAGGCACTCGAAGAGATTTAGTTTAGACTCCTTAAAGGATCATTTCGGCGAGTCTATTCGGCTTATCTATTCTATCGGGGAGCAAAATTTGTTTTCCTTTTTAACCCTTGAGAACATTACAGCGGCCGGTTGGGTAGTATGCAGAGTTGTCCTTGGAACTCCAACTATTCCGTCGAACCTTCCCTCATCCTCGCATACACCTAGTCCCAGTTCTAGTCGTCCACCCGTAGTTCCTGTAGTTGAACCATCTAACCCTATAGGTCATTTAGTAGATGAATCTTCTTCTGACTCAGGGGATGAAACACTTGGGATCGTGGGCGCTGATGATTTATCTGAGAAGGATCTTAAGTGGAACCAAGGTAACGCCTTCGGGAGTCCCTTCTACGACTTTCCGTCGGATGAAAACTTGGCTAACTTAGACGGTTTTGGTGACATTTTAGGTTTTTAGCGATAATTCTTTTTATCATCATTGCATAGGTGGTTATCGTTTTTTGACTTGGTATGCTAATTTTTCTTCTTGTGTTATGCAGATATGAGCTTCTTAAATGCCATGCGTCGAAGGAAAGCCATCGTTTCCTCCTCTGGGGTTCCACCAGAAGTTCCTCTGTCACGTACACAGCCTTGGGTTGAGGCTCCTGCTTTGGAGAACTTATGCGCTCCTACTCCTCCTCCTCCAACCACTGGTAAGTCTAGTCGCCCTGCACAAGAGGCTGGAAGAAGTAAGCGGAAGAGGCACCTTATCCGTGACTGTAGCTCAGATGACCACAAGAGTATCACAAAAGAGTGAGTCCGCCGTCCAAGGGGGTGACCTTGAGCGTTCCGAAGGCATGCGCATACCTTGCAAGCCTCATAGGAAGAACCGAAAGACGCTTAACATTGAAGATGCTATGGTTGCGAGGCCAATTTTGCCAATGGTAGCGCCTCCTACTCTCAGGCGTTACCAAGTGGACAGAGGGAGGATAGTCGATGGAGACGACTTCCAAACCTACCCCAGCGTTTACGACAATGACAGTATTGAGGATCCTAGGGTACCTTCTCGTCTGGCGTAGAGCACTATCCTCCCACGTGATGAGAAGGAGATCTTCAAGAACCTTTTCGCGGGTGAGGATACCTTCAATTATCTCGTGATGAAGGTAAGAGCTTCAAGCTTCTTTTGGAGTGCATACATTTTACCTTTTTCTGTTCGGGTTTTTGATTACTTTTCTTCGTGTTTTGCCAAGCTACTCAACAAGTGGTGGTTGTCAACGCGTAGCACCGGACTTTAAGAGAGCGAGCTGAAAAGGAGCTGAATAATCTTCGAGAGAAGAGCATGGCACTTCAGAACGAGGTCGTCCAACACCGTCCACTTTCTAACAGGGTGGATGAGTTGAGGAAAGACAACGAGGTGCTGAGACAACAAAATATGGACCTCGATCAAAGCTAAAGGAAGAGCAAGCAAAGGTTGCTTCTCTTCAGGGGTATCGAGAGGCTTATAATAAAGTGACACACAATTTTGAGGCCATGAGGTTGCAACGGGATGAGGCCATCGAAGAAATGCAAAATGTGCTAGATCATCAAAGGGAGGTCTAAGCCGAAGCTGTCCATAAATACTGCTTGTCCCAAGACTGCTTTGAAAAGAAGCAAGTTTATTCAGCGGAATTTGTCAAGTACGGCTTCTATCTTGCTCGTGCTTGGCTAGAGAAGCAAAAGCCTAATAAGACCTTCCCTGAGCTGCTATTTACTGAAGAGGCCGAGTTTTATAACGCTCCTTCTTGGACTAGGTATGAGCTCGACTCGAAAGATCTGGACGATTACTTGGAGAAAGGGGCTGTGGATAACTGAGAAAACCTCAAAGGTCCTTGGCCCCCTTGCAGGCCACGCGGTCAGCCCGAGTTTGTTGAGGCACATGATCAGTCCGAGTTTATTGAGGCACGCGACCAACTTGAGCCTATTGAGGCATTGCAAGGATTAGACAGCGAAGATCTTCAACTCTCTGATTCAATTGCTATCGAACCTGCACCAGACACCACAGTTATTGAGATCGCAGCGCCTTCAAGTGATGTTCCTCCTTCCGATGTTGCTCTTCCTGAAGATCCGGATGCGGGTTCAGCTCTTCAAGATTTTAAAGTTGATTTAGCGCCTTCTTTTTTGGCTGACTCAGTCCTTACCATAAACTGATCATGATGCTTTTCTTTCTTTTTCATTTCATTTTTCATTTCAATTGTAATTCATACAAGCAGTTGTAAATAATTCTTTTCTATGAAAGTTACAATTTCTTTTCGCAATTTTCTATTTTTCTTTGTATGCTTGTGATATAATACAAATTGATCTTCATGCATGTTATGTTATTACAATACGATTTTAATTGAGATATGATCATCTTCATTAGAATTTAAGCAATTTATATCCACAATGCTATACAGTGTGCTAAAATGTTACAACATGAAGATGTTCTATTGACAACATAACATACTTTTCAGCATACCTTTTATCATGTCATACTGTATTTTTTGTCATGTCATACTGTATTGCTCCCCAAGTTTTTCTTTGAGACAGTGTTACTTCCTGCTCAAAGAAGAACTTGTACTTAAGTATTATGCCTATCTCACGCATTCTCCGCTTTAGTGCCTATGTACTCTATTTGCCTGTCTCACGCATTCTTCGCTTAGGGACTTATCTGTTTGCTTGTCTCGCACCTTTTGTGCTTAGGGACTTTTTTTATTTGCCCGTCTTGCGCATTTTTCACTTAGAGACTTTTTCGTTTACCTGTCTCGCACATTTTTCTGCTTAGGGACTTTTTATTTGCCCGTCTCGCACCCTTTTGTGCTTAGGGACTTTTCGTTTGCCTGTCTCGCACCTTTTGTGCTTAGGAACTTTTTGTTTGCCCGTCTCGCATCATTTTGTGCTTAGGGACTTTCGTTTGCTTGTCTCGCACCCTTTTGTGCTTAGGGACTTTTTATTTGCCCGTCTCGCACCTTTTTGTGCTTAGAGACTTTTCGTTTGGCCAGCTTTTACCCATGTCACTATTATTCCTGCAACACGTTTATCAGTTAAATTGTCACTTGCATGAAATGTGAAATATGAATAACTGGCCTCTTATTCATAAGTTTATCAATAACATCACATGATATTTGCCATCTTTGCAAAGTAATGCTTTAAAATAACGACAAGAAAACAAAGCAATAAAAGAAAAAAATACAACTTTTCTTATTGCCAGTACAGCTTTAAATGGTTGATATTCCAAGTCTTCGAGATCTTTTTTCCTGTAAAGTCTCCAAAGTGCACGTGCTGGGTCCAATTACTCTTCTGATTCTGTAAGGTCCTTCCCAGTTGGCTCGGAATTTACCATCTTCTCTGTAAGCATTTGTAATGGCTGACTTTCTTAGCACCAAGTCTCCTTCTTGCAATTCCCTGCTCTTAAATCGAGCGTTGTAGTAAGCGGCTATCAGCTGTTGGTAGGCGGCCAACTTCATTTCGCTTTGTCCCTTAGTTCATCTATTAGATCAAGATTCTGTCTAAGTCCCTAAAAGTTGATTTCTTGAACGTAAGGGATTAATCTAGGCGATCCCGCTCCAATTTCAACCGGGATGAGGGCCTCAGTACCATACACCAAATTAAATAGTGTTTCTCCTGTTGACACCCGCCTTGTTGTTCTGTATGCCCAAAGAACACTAGGGAGCTCATCCACCCAAGCTCCCTTTGCCTTGTCCAATCTAGTCTTTAGCCCATGCAGTATGGTTCGATTGCTAACTTTAACCTGCTCGTTGGCTTGTGGGTAGGATACAGACGATATCCTTAGTTGAATACTCAAGCCTTTACAAAACTCTCGAAATGTATCACAATCAAACTGTTTTCCATGATCGACATTCAACACCCGAGGAACTCCAAATCGGCAGATAATATCTTTCCATACCATTGCCTCCACCTTCTTTTCAGAAATTGTAGCAAACGGTTCTGCCTTTATCCATTTTGTAAAGTAGTCAGTGGCCACTAGTAGGTATTTCCTTTGTCCAGTTCCCAAGGGAAAAGGTCCCAAAATGTTGAGCTCCCATTGCGCAAATGGTGTCGGTTGAAGAGTGCTTTGTAAGGCTGAGACAGGTGCCAATACTATGGGAGCGAATTTCTGAAAATTTTCACATCTTCTCACTTTCTCAATGGCATCTTTATTAAACGTTAGCTAATAAAATCCCACTCGAAGTATTTTTGAGGCTAGTGCACGAGCTCCTAAATGTTCACCACATACTCCTTCGTGAACTTTTGCTAAATTATATCTAGCTTGTTCAAGCCCAAAGCATTTTAACAGGGGCATAGTAAACCCACGTTTATAAAGCTCCCTATTTACCATCGTGAACTTGACACTTTGAAGTTTTAACCTTTAGGCTTCATATTTGTCATCGAGAAGCTTTCCCTCCAAAATGTAATCTTTGATCGGGTTTCTCTAATCACTCTTGATCTCAGCATCGCAAACTTCTTTTTGTTCTTCAGTGCTTGGCTTGGCAAGACACTCCACTTTTACAACTCCACCTTTTATTCCCCTAGAGGAAGCTAGCTTTGAAAGAGCATTTGCGTGATTGTTCTCATACTGGTTTATCTGAGTTAACTAAAAGTTCTTAAATGCTTGTGCCAGTAATTGGACTTTCTACAGATAAGGGACTAGAGCAGGCTCCCGTGCTTCATATTTACCAGAGAACTGATTTACCACCAATTGTGAGTCACTATGAGCCATCAAATTACTGACTTCCAATTTCTCGGCTAGCCAGCTATCAAAGCTTTGTACTCAGCCACATTATTCGAGCTTTGAAAGTCAAAACGCAGGGAATACTCATAAGTTTCCCCTTCGGGCAAAATTAGCACAATTCCGGCTCCACTACCATCCACGCTATGGGCTTCATCCACAAACAATTTCCACCAAACTATCTCTGATTCTCCTTGGGCCTCTTGACCAGTGCATTCTACAATAAAGTCTGCCAATGCCTGCCCTTTTATTGCTTGGCGAGGCTTGAAGTGAATATCGTATTCACTGAGCTCAATTGCCCACTTGATTAGTCGTCTTGAGTGCTCTGGCTTTTGTAACACTTGCCTCAAAGGTTGGTCTGTCAAAACAGTTACAGAGTGGGCCTAAAAATATGGTCGTAATTTTCGGGTTGCCATCACTAATGACAGGACTACTTTCTCAACTTGGGGATATCTTGTCTCCACGTCCAGCGAAACCTTACTTACGTAGTAGATTGGGCAGTCCTTGTCTCCATCTTTGCTCAACAAGACTGCGCTTATCGCCTTCTCGCCAATACCCAGATACATAAATAGCTCATCTCCAAGTTGAGGCTAGACAACAGAGGCATCTCTTTTAGGTAATCTTTTAACTTCTTGAAAACCTCATGACACTCTTCGGTCCATTTAAAATTTTTCCCTGCCCTTATCGCCTTAAAGAACGGCAGACTCCTTTCTGCTGATTTAGATAAGAAGCGATTCAAGGCTACTATTCTCTCGGTTAGCCTTTGAATCTCTCTGGCAATGTTGGGCAGCTTCATGTCCAAGATGGCTTGAACTTTCTCGAGATTAGCTTTAATTCCCCGATTAGTGATCGTGAACCCCAAAAACTTTCCTGACTTTACTCCAAATGAGTATTTGTTGGGGTTCAACTTCATCTTATATTGCCGTAACACCTTGAACACTTCCGACATTTTCTCAGCATGTGATTCTTCCTTACGGCTCTTGATGATCACATCATCTACATATGCCTTCATGGTGTTACCCAACAGGTCATTGAACACCTTGTTTACCATCCGCTGATATATAGCCCCCGCATTCTTCAGACTAAAAGGCATTACTTGATAGCAATATGTTCCATTATCGGTAATAAAAGAAGTCTTCTCCTCATCATCTGGGTGCATCATAATTTGGTGGTACCCCGAAAAAACATCTAGAAAACTAAGTAGTTCATATCTACAAGTCTCGTCTACCAACTTATCAATTCGAGGTAATGGATATGAGTCCTTTGGGCAGGCCTTGTTCAAGTCAGTAAAGTCCACACACATCCTCCATTTGCCATTGGCCTTCTTCACCATCACCACATTAGCCAACCATTCGGGGTAATTAACTTCCCTAATAAACCCTGCCTGTAACAACTTCGAGATCTCTTCGTCTATGACCTGTTGCCTTTTTGGAGCAAAATTTCCCTTCTTTTGCTTGACCGATTTTGCTCTTAGAACTACAGTCAATCGATGACAAGCAACTTTTGGGTCAATTCCCGGCATATCATCAGGAGTCTAAGCAAAAACATCAACGTTCTTTTTTAGGCACTGAATTATCTCTTCCTTTGTCTTGCTTGGTAATTGTCTCCCGATATAAACTACCTTTTCTCTATCATTCTCCACTAATTGGACTGCTTCCATTTCTTCATTCGGCTTCAGTTTAAGCAACTCTTCAATCGTGAGGGTTTCTTTCCTTTGAATCCCCTTGCATGTGGTGGACACGATATTACACGTCCTGGACCTCCTTGGTCTCCCCTCACTTGACCTATACCACGAGGAGTTGGAAACTTCATCAGCAAATAACAAGGGTGCACCATTGCCCTATGTCATTCAATAATAGTCATCTGAATATCATATTATACATAACTGAAGTTGACTTTACCATTATAAATAGCACTTACCAGACGACACTTCTTGGGTTTTCTCCTAACGTGATAGGCAGTTGAATTGCTCCTACTA
This sequence comes from Heritiera fomes, assembly GCA_032173925.1. Taxonomy (NCBI): domain Eukaryota; kingdom Viridiplantae; phylum Streptophyta; class Magnoliopsida; order Malvales; family Malvaceae; genus Heritiera; species Heritiera fomes. The sequence continues at coordinate 10,594,982 of JAPDPM010000015.1, read as the reverse complement.
CTTTTACCTTTTCACTAGAAAAACCATACAAAGGTGTAGGCACTGGCTTGAGTCTATCCTCCGAGATGTTTATCTTCTCAAAACAATTCTAGTAAATTAAGTTCACCGAACTCCCATTATCAACTAGGATCTGACTTACTGGATGCTTCGCCACAATTGCTGAGATCACCATCGGATCATCATGAGGAATCGTAATATCGCCCCTATCGGCTGGTATGAAGGTGATAGGCTCCTCATCTTGCCTCCTTCTATCACCGAATTGACTTGAAAGGCTTGTCGGACATAAGACTTTCTAGACGAGGAGGAAGCACTAGCCAATGGTTCCTTTCCAAATATAACGTTGATTGCTGGACCCGTAGGCTTGTTGTCTTCTTCTTGATCTCTCCTATCCCTCCTTCTATTCTTATTTCTCCTCATTATTCCTATTCTCATCTCTTTTGTCCCTTAGGTAGTTCCTCCTATTACGCGCGGGATAACTGTTTCTTTCACTCCTTCATACGAATTGGTTTATCTTCCCTTTCCGCGCCAGCTTTTCAAGCTGATTCATTAACTCCCTACACTTCTCTGTAGAGTGTCCATGTGCCGAATGGTAGTTACAATATGCATCCAAGTTGAGACCCAGATTCCCCGAGGTCTTCTTCAAAAGCTGTATAAGACCTAATCCTTCAATGGCTGCCAGCATCGAAGCTCGAGATTTGGTGAGTATTTCAGCGAAAAAGCCTTCTCGGGTTTGCTTAATTGGCTAGATGATCCTCCGAAGGTTTCTCTCCCTTGCTTCCTTCCTTCCTTGTGCTCCCCATTGGATACTATTTTCATCACTTCCTCTTGAATGATGTACTTATTTGCTCGAGAGAATGGGTCTGAGATTGTGGTTGGTTGGTCTAATGACAGGGACTCCTGCAACTTCTTAGACCTGGTCTCTTGTAACATGGTTGCCACGGCTACTCCCACTTGCAAATCACGTACCTCCAAAGTGGCATCTTTGAACCGATCTACATAACTCTTCAAGGACTCCTTAACTCCTTGCTTAAGCGTGAGTAAATAAGTTGGCTCCTTTTTCCTTTAGCTATTCACAACAAACGCCTTGAGGAACTCGTTTCGCAACTGATCGAAAAAGACAATGGACCCCTTGGGCAAATTGTTGAACCACTTCATCGCATGCCCAATTAGAGTAAGTGAAAAGGCCCTGCACATTATCTCATCCTCCCATCCATGTAGCAACATCAAGGCCTTATAGTTTTGCATGTGATCATAGGGGTCCGTCTTCCTTGTGTACGGGGTCATCTGCGGCATCTTAAATTTCGGAGGCAACGATTTCTGTATGATGGCTACGCAAAATGGTACTCTACTCCTATGGCTTTCCTCTGCTAACACCAGTTTTTTCTCTTCCAGCACATGTTCTATAATCTTTTTCATATCCACAGGGAGAGCGAGTTGGTTAGACAAATCAGGCTGGTCCAACTATTTCCTTTCCTTTATTTCGAAGTGCACCACCTCGTGTCATCTGTGTGTTCCAAGAAGGGTCAAACTTCGACCTGGCCCTCCATATGTTGTCATCCTCAACACTGGTCTTTTCAGCACCTCCAACACCATGTTCTAGGTCAGTCCTGGCAAGATTCATAGGGCTCTGGCATAGGGCGGAAGACCCTGCCACACACTCAGTACCCTGTCACCCAGCATTAGCCCCCTGTTGCCTAAGCCCTGCCATAGGTTCCAGCTCTACCGCATCCTCAACCTCCCGCTGGAAACCCACGATAGGCCTCCTATTTCCTAGGCCTTTCGCACCTTGTTGAATGTGAGTTTCTCCCGCGGGATGAGTCTCCTGTCTTAGCGAGGGGTATGCCACCTGTTGAGTACCCTGTCGCTTGACCGCTTGCGGCAGTACCCCTTGGCTTGTCTCTCCTACCAGATTCTGTACAGCCTGCGGCAGATTCTATTGTGGGAGGACTCCCTTGAACAAATCCACCATAGCCCTTAACGCCTGAGTTGTTTCCTCGCTCTGCTGCCATAGAGCTTCGAATTCCGCCACAGATATCGCCACTCTCTCTTCTTCCCTGTTTTCCCATGTTCTCTGGCGAATTGGTCGTTCAGGAGAACTCACGGAATTCTCATCACCTCCATCTCTCACATTAGTTGATCTTGTTCTCACCATCTTAAAAGTTGTGATTGACTTTTATTTTGTTTCCCACAGACGACGCCAATTGTTGTTGTACAAAACAACAATAAGTGATTGCTGACATCAATGTCTGTCTTCTCCCTCCACGTGTCTCTAAAAAGCTTCTGTAAAACTAGAAAAGTCAGAGGAACGCAGGGGCTGGTTCCCTACGTAGGCACTCCGATGCTTAAGTCAGCAAAAGATTCTTGAGTATTGGGAAACATAAAAGTCAGGAGTCAAAAATTAGAGAATAAAACAATACATGTGGCCTATTTATAGGCGAGTAATTTGTCAGTATTGCAGAATAATTACTTGGAGGGCAATTTGATCTTTTTGGAAGAGTATGTTCCTTGTACGGCATTGAAACATCCAATTTGAGGCGACAGAGGTCTGTCGCTAGGCGGAGGCCATGAAACAGGTGCCACGTGTATAAGGCGGCAGGCTACCACACGGTGGCCATTAGAGGCCTATCACATACGACAGGTCCTTTGCCGCATGCGCGAGTGATCTGCCGCACGTGGTAGGAATCTCTCGCTCGAAGGAGGGATCTCTCGCACGTGATCCTAGTAGTTGAACATGCCTTTCGCCTGATGCTACGTGGCCCAATAACTTTCCACCACGTGGCAGCCTTTCTGGTTTTTGGGCCTCGACCCAATATAAGTGGGTTCTTGCCATATCAACTATATTATATATATTTGTTTGTGAAATTTTTTGGAGGGGTTGTTAAAAAGTGATATGTATTATTATTATTATTATTATTATTATTATTATTATTATTATTATTAGCTTATTTTTGACGCACTAATGGTACATGACATTTATATATTGTTAGCCAATCACAAAGTATCACACATCATTAATGAGTTAAGTTAAAAAAATTCAAAGCTTTAAAAATAAATATTAATAAAATTTTTAATTTATTTTTAAAGACTTATGCTTTTTAAACTTTATTAATAAATGAAGTAACATTTTGTAATTGATTAATATTAATAAAATTATATATTATCAGTACATCAAATATAAAATTTATTATTATTATTATTATTATTATTATTATCATCGTGGCAAACACGTGAGTAGGTGAAATCGTGTGAGATGCTTCACGTGAGACCTAAGAATTTGTGATCCCTTAGAAATGGTGAAAGACGAAAAAGATGAGGGCTGACTTTTATAATGGAGTATCTAATTAGCTTCTTTAAGTTAAAAGTAAAATCCATGAGAGTACATTGAACAATGGCAATGAGCAGTGTTCCTATCAAATCAATGTTTGGATGTATTTAAGATTCCCTTGTTTCTTTTACGGTAGGAAATGAATTTGTGACCACAATTTGGCATAATTGCATTTTTTTCATTTTATTTTAGTTTTTTTTTGTGGGTGGATGGAAGAGTTGACATTTCTTTTGCATTTGGAAATTAAATTTTTTATGATCAACTCGTTAACTTTAGTAAGTAATCAAAAGATTTTTCTAGACAAAAGATTAGGTCATTAGATATGTCTTAGTAGATAGAATCAAAGCTTTAATCATGACAACATAATCTAGGAGTAAATCTAACTAATGGACAATTTTAAAATTTTATTATATATTATAAACATACATATATATTATTTCATTTGTTGGGTTAAAAATTTTGATGATAGGATATTTGAAAATAATTTTATATTTATATGTGTTTTATATGTATGTATAATTGTTAAATTTCATTTATGATCTTTTAACTTTTTATTCTATTTTTTTATTGTCTAAGTTCTAAATTTTTTTATTTAGATTTTTAATTTTTAAAAATGATTTTTTTATCATTTTATTTTTCATAAATAATTGAGAAAACCGTAAATGTAGCATATCATGGGAATGTCCATGTGATGTGCCATGCGAGTTACTGAGAAGGTCAGAAGTTTTATCTACTTAGTGCTTAGCTTAAATAATTAAGTTATAAAATAAAAAATAATAATGATAATAATAATTTAAAAAGTAGTACTATTATGATTAGTCTGGATGCAATATCATATTTTAAAAACATTACATAATAATTTCGTTCTCTATACTTTTGACATATTTTCTATGTATGCAACTAAACTATTATTTAACATTACTATCTCATTCAATTATACAAACAATCCTTCAAAATATACAATCCTTCAAAATGTTTGTTAAAATGCTCACTCTAATGTAGTATTAACAAACAGTAAAACAATATATACTACTATATATATACTACTGTTAATAACAAATAAACTAATGCATATTTTATTTTTTTAGTCTCAACCATTCTTATGCAAGATATTTAACTTCTCTCATCTTTAAACACTCAATGGTAGAACGTATATCTATAATATAAATCTGAAGTTGAGTATCAAGTGCCAGCCAAAAGTAGTGCATAACATAAGTTAAAATAGATATTGCATCAGTTTTAACAAAATTATTTGACAGAAATATCAAAATTAAATAATTAAAAAAGGTTAGAAATTTAAATGTAATAATTCAAAGATTAATGACTAAACTAAAATCAAAATAAAAAAGCTAAAGACTATAACTAACACTTATCCCATGTGTGTATAACACAATAGAATGAATAAATTAAAGAATAGTAAAAAAAAAGCGGATTTATATAATTAATCCGATATATTGTTCGTTTTACTAGGACCAAAAAAAAAGATGTTGCATGCAAGGAAGCATTCATATATGAATTAGTTTTGCAATGGCTTGGCTAATATAACTTCTCCTCATAACTCTTAATTGTTATCAATTCATCGTATTTAATAAAAGGGATTCAAGGTTTTTTTAATTATTAGAGAATTTCAGAATCTAAGATTGATTAGAAATTTAATCGTATAAAATATGGGTTTATATATGATACACTGACAGTGTATAGTCTCTATACACTGTCAATGCATTAAAGTTTGACATCTTATCAATAAACAAACTAATAATTGTGCCAAATCCTTAAAAATAAATACAAATAAATATTTTTTAATTTGCTCATAAGAATATACTGATAAGGTGTCAACTTCTTATGCATTGACAGTGTATAAAGATTATAAACTGTCAGCGTATTATATATAAATTTATAAAATATATATAGTTTGTCCGTACATAAACTTTTGCTTTTTCAATGAATTTACAACTTTAAAGTACAAAAGAAAATGCATTTATATATAAAAAAACTATTGAATTAAATCAACCAAACTAATCAATTAATAAATCAATACATAATTAAACAAATTTAACATAAAACTAAATCAAACAACACATGATTCATTCAAACTTATGACTTCAAAATTACATGATCTTCTATTTACCATTAGACCAAAAAGGTGGTTGGCGCGTAAACATGATCTTTGCTAGAATCGAACAACTCCTCCCACTTTTGGTTTTGTCACGCTATATCTTTCCGTCTTTCTTTTTTCTACCAATATCTTGTGATTTTGAAACAAGTAATTATTGAATATGGTAGTAAATAGTAATTAGCATCTCAAAAGTAATCGAGATATTTAAATTTGGGACTAATTCGAATGTTCATTCAAAATTTTCTTGAAGTTTTAGTTTTAGTATACGCATTCGCTTTTATCCGAGAGTTTCAATGTTTTTTTTTACCAAAAAAGTAACCAAGAGAAAATTATGAAAACCATAACATATATGATGGAGTTTGAGGAACAATGGATAGATTATTATAGGAAATCTATTATAATAATCATAATAATTGAGCAAGATGTAATTTCAAAACTTTGACTATAATTAGCATGAATGTAGTGATTGAACAATTAATTTAGCCTTTTCAGTATAAATTCTTTGGCTCATTGATGCCCACTAAAAATCTGTTTTTGTTGCCAATTGCGGCCAAAGCAAACATAAAGAGAAGCGAAAATGGCATATGCTATACACTTGTTTTGGTCATTTGGGCATTTGGGGCTTGATTTGGCTGATCTTAAGAAAATCTCTTTCTTACCCAACTCTTCACCTCAGTGAACGCAACAAAATAGTACCCCCAAAGGAAAAAGAATATTTTGGTGCATTCAAATTCAGTTTCTTCATTATACTTCCCATGATTTTTTTCATTTATTTTTATTTTTTCGTTCGTATTTGTAGCAAAATGCAGAACAATTGTGTGAGAAGCTACGAGTGATGAATAGTTTGATTGAACTTAATTAGAGTAAATTGCCTTTTTCATCGCTTTTTTTTTGAGATATTTTATTTTGATCATTCAACTGTTAAATGTTAATTAATAATGACGGATTTTTTTTTTAATTCATGTCATATTTCCATGCCAGCTCCTCTGTCATGTGAAGCTGAAGATACAAAATTTTGTATTTAAAGGTCACTCGATTTCTTTTTTTCAAATTTTGTATTTTCAATGTGGATAAAGTCATGTGGTGGAGTTGTTTGATATGAAAATGCCGCATAACCAAAGTCAATTGATGTTAAAAATCAGGTCCTACAATTTATAAATTGACGTTGATGATGAACAAAGCATGAATTTTTAAAATTAAATGATCTTTTTTTTTCAGAAGTTAAAGTAATTTACTCAATTTAATAGAAAAACATTCTCACTTGTCATGTGAAGTACAATAATTGTATCTTGTAATATGTTAAGCATAAAAGATGGTACATTTTTTTTTTGAAAGGCTAAAAGATGGTACATGTGTTAACAAAACTTAAAGGAAAAAATAAATCCAACATATATTTTAGATAGAAAAATGATGCCAATGAAGGTGAAAAATTATCAACTTATATGAATAAACTTTTAAGTAATTGCTTGCTTAAATTCACATCTCATCAAATGACTAGACATTATTTATAGTATCTAGCCACCTTCAATCATGTGAATTATCAATATATAGAAGCAATATGCATTTTTAAATCATTTATAACATATATATATATCTTTATATATATATATATATATGAATAATTATTTCATACATTACCAATAGAGTTATCATGACACATGTCTTATTTTATTTATTTTTTATTTTTTTAATATTTTTATTAGACATGTATTATGATTTTAACATTATTATGAAGTAAAAAAACTTCACCGATAATATATAAAATAATTATTTTTATATAAATATATCATTTCAAGTTAAAATTCATTGCTCGAGTTCTATACAGTTTCATTCGCTGCTTTAAATATTGTTACGTTAAAGATAATTACATATGCATATTGTCTCTTCACTGTTAGTATTCGTTTTCACAGAATCAGTGAGGATTAATTATAATTAAGTGTCAGTAAGAATAATAGAACATTTGAAGGCTTTTTAATTGATTTTATAAAAAGTACAGACAAATCAGATATTTTTAATTTTAGAACAGAATCAGAATAGCAGGCCTCAATTATGACATGCAAGGATACTAAAATCGCCATTTTCTAGGTTCTTTTTAACCAACTTATTATGTCCCCATTCATCTTTTGTGCATTCTTTAATCAGTCCTTCCACTAATCCTTAGTAGCTTAACCTTTTTAGCTAGCTAGGCTAGCTGGTGAAAGAGGATTTCTCTACTATATAAACCCCTTCTTCGCCCTTTCCATCGCATTGTCACTCATCCTTCAACTTCCTTTTCTCCAATTCTTTCACCCTCTCATAGCTAGCTTGCTTGCTTGCTCTTTGTTACCCTTTCGTTTGCTTCGTCAAGCTTTTTTTCTCAATGGAGAGAAAGCCCATGCGCCGGCAGCTCGCAATCATGAGGCAATCCCTGTTTGATCAGGTTTGTTTTCCTCAACATTCTGGGTTGGCAAATGAAAGAACTTGAGCTTCTCTACATTTGCAAACACATAAACATTATATGCGGTTGCATATATGCACACAGGGTAGGAAAATTAACCTGAAAATGCTGTTACACTATGTTTATGCTCGTGCACGGCAAACCTAGATGTTTGATGTTCTGTCATTTGAGTTAAACCATCTGATTTAACCACAAGTCCAGTAAAGATGATGGGATAGCTAGGCCTGAACTATGTGTCTGCATGCACATGTGAATTACTATATGCTACTCCTTCAAAGTTTTATTATATTCAGTGCCAACTTATTCAAGTGTTTGATCACTGCAGGGATTTCTTGATGAACAATTCATCCAGCTGGAGGAACTCCAAGATGATGCTAACCCGAATTTCGTGGAAGAAGTTGTCACCTTATACTACCGCGATTCGGCCAGATTAATCCTTAACATAGAGCAGGCACTGTAAGCTCAATTTTCTAGTACTTATATAATACATAACTGCAAAGGAATGATAATTATACCTAAATTTTTAATTTTTTTTTTGGGTTGTTGTGCTTTTCAGGGAGAGGAAACCTTTGGATTTTAATAAGTTGGATGGCTATATGCATCAGTTCAAAGGAAGCAGTTCAAGGTAACATGCTACACAATCTTGTATAATAAGACTTACTATAGCCTATAAGTGACATCAAAGTACATTCTATGTTGGCTTTAACACAACCAATTATTTAATTCCATTCTCTCTTATTGGTTGCAGCATTGGAGCCAAAAAAGTGAAAGCTGAGAGCACACTGTTTAGGGAATATTGCAGATCTGAAAATGGAGAAGGGTAAACCATCTGCCCCTTGATTTCTTCCCATCACAATCTGTCTAACATTAACAACAAACCCAGAGCAAGTTTGAGCCTTCTTCAATGCTTCCTGTCTGAGTATCTGTAAAGTATAAATATAAATGTAAATATAAATATAAATGGATTAATTAATTTGCATGATTGCAAGCAGATGCACCAGGGCATTCCAACAACTGAAGAAAGAATATGCAACATTGAGAAAGAAGCTTGAGGCTTACTTTCAGGTGCTTTAATTTTTTCTTTTAACCTTATCAAGACAAAATCCTATATATTCATAACTTTTGTCCCTGCTAATTTTTTTCAATTATGATTGTGTAAATGTTCAGCTGGCAAGACAAGCTGGGCCAATGGAGACCGCATGTCGCCGCAAATAATAAGATTAGAGATAAATGATCCAGTATGCCGAGTGCAATGTGGGAAGAAGATAATAAAATATATAAATATATTAGTTAATGTGGTTGGAGAATTTGTTATCTATCTGTTTAGTATGCCCAAAATTCACCTCAATAGCTATCTTTGTAGACCTCTTACAGTTTGCTAATTGCTCGTAAGCTATGTATTGTAATTAGATTGAGTTTCGTAAATAAAATGCTTTTTAAGTTTATATCTATATATATATATATATATATAAAATGAAAGTTTTTGGTCGAAAAGAATATAAATATAAATATAAATATTCAAATTCAAATTTTATATTTAAAAATTTTTATATTTTAAAAACAAAAACCTAATTATTTGGATTAATATTTAAAATTTCTAAATCTAAGTGTTTTTCTTTTCAATGGTGTTATTGCTTGTTCACAATAATAAATTTTGATGACTTAGGAATTTCAATCTTTGTGCTAGCCTGTCTTCAATAACTCTGCAAAAAACAATGATCAGAGGGGTTTTGGTAGAATTTCCATAGGCAAATAGAGCTTAGCTTTTATAAAAAATACATGTAACCTATTTATAGGAGTTATTTAGCGCGTAATTACGGTTAAAACTAGACCTGGCAATTCGTGTCTATAATTCGTTTTCGTGTCATGTAAAACCGTGTACGTATCGTGTAAAACACGAAAATTTAATGTCAAAATTCGTGTCGACACAAAAAACTCAAAATGTTATTTTTAGCTTTTACCATATTCATATATTAATTTTAACCCCGTGTCATCTCGTGTCATTTATTCGTATTGTGTTCGTGTCGTGTAATCGTGTCGTGTAATCATGTCGTGTCTAAGATTGCCAGGTTTAGTTAAAATCCACAACTTAAATGATAACTTAGTGGATCTTTAATAGCCCTTCTGAGTCCTCTTTTTTCTTGGGCTCAGATTACCTTTAGACCCAATGTTCTTTGGCCTGGCTTATATCCAGGCCTAATTCCTTTTAGTATGGCTCTCATCAATTGCTCCCAACTTTTTTACAGGATATACCTTGTGAAAGAGTATATAAGAGATTTTTTTTTATAATCTTTTCGGATTCTGTCGCGACCTTCTTTTAATTTTCGAAATTATTGCGAGAGATTCTTCATCTTCACCCGTGTGCTCAACTAATGAGCTTCACCATAGCTTGTAGAACTATTTTCATTGGTTAATCATTCTAACATTCTTCATTTCTTCTCATGCAAAAAATAGATTTTGTTAAGCGTACTTTTTACAAGAAGTAAGATATCGAGAACTTCTCTGGCTCCCAAACTGAAATTCCTTGTCATTAGAAAACGAGTTCGCCTCGAAGTGGTAGTTTTAGAACACATTTGAGCTCATACTCTTTTTCATGCTCATTATGATTGATTTAGTTCCTCTCGATCTCTTAGCTAAGTGAGGGGTAAGTTTGTTGCTAATGAATCACCATAATTGGTTCCAGTGAATAGAAGGAACTTAAAAAGAGTTGCACGGGCAAAATCGAGCCAAGTGCAATATATCCAAACTTCTCATTAAAGATAAAAGGCAATTATTCATGGAGTTGTCAATGAGAGACGTGTCTGTGCTCCCCAGATTGCTCCTCTTAACATTCACTGCTTCATAGTAGATGGGAGAGTGATAATGGAACTTGAAAAAATTCAGCACCAATTCCTATAGGGAGACTTTGACTCGAGCAGGAAATTAAGATGGATTGATTGGGATTCGATCTGTAAAAGCAAAAAACAAGGTGGTTTAGGGATAATGAACTTGAAATTTTGTAACCAAGCTCTCTTGCTTAAGTGGCCATCGAGATTTAGAAGAGATCACTTAGGCCTTTGGAGAGATGTTATTTGTGAAAAATACTCCATCTCAGCATCCAAGTTGTGGCCTTCTTCTTGTCATAATGGTGCCATGTCTAGAGTGTGGAGAGATATTCATTCAAACTGGAGTGAAGGTGAGGTTTCTAACAATATTTTTTCAAGCTTTTCTTTCAGTGCAGGTAACAGAGAAAAAATTCTTTTTTTGGAGTGATAGATGGATTCAAAACCTCATTTTGAAGGATGCCTTTGGAAGAATTTATGCCCTTTTAGTCAGTAGAGAGGGCTTCATCAAAGACTATGGCTATTGGAATGGATCAAATTTCGTTTAGAACATCAAACTTAGAAGAAATCTCTTCGGATGGGAAACTCAACAATGGCAGGAGCTTATGGAACTTCTCAATTCAGTTTGTCTTTCTCAATTCATGCTGGATAGAGTGGTCTGGTGTCACACTACAAATGGAGTTTATAGTGCAAACTCTTTTAGAAGATCTCTGGCGAATTCTCAAGATTCTGACTCCTTAATTGAAAGATATATCTAGAAAGGTATAACACCTCCCAAGGTTGAGCTCTTTTGTTGGAGAGCTATAAAAGCTAAACTGCCTACTATTGACATGCTTCACAAGAGAGGTTGTCAGTTGAACAAAGAAAACAAATGTGCGTTTTATCCCCAACCAGAATCAATCAATCATCTGTTTGTTCATTGCCATTTTTCTTGGACTATTTGGTGTCTCTGCTGCGGATGGTGGGGAGTCTCATAGGTCATTCTAGTTTCTTTAAATCAGTTGTTTTGGTCTTGAAGCACCTTTTATTCTAATAGGACTCAAAAACAAATTTGGGACACTCTTTTCTACGTTATTCTTTGGTCGATTTGGCTTGCTCGAAATGAAAAGATCTTCAACAACAAATCAATCTCTCCCCTTCAAGTTTCCAGTATCATTAGACTGAGGCTTAGTTGGTGGCTCAAAGCTTCCCATCCTAATCTCGATATGCTTTGCTTCAAAACATAGGATTGTCAAGACTAATATCTCTTGGTCTCCTCCTCCTTTTGGTTCCTGGAAGTGCAATGTCAATGGATCATCCTTAGGCAAGCCTGGTCAAGCCGATATTGGTAGAGTTTTGCGAGATCATCATGGACATATTCTAATGATGTTTTCAAAGAATATAGGTTTGGCCGAATCTAACTTGGCAGAGTTGATGGCTGTTGTGGAAGCTCTTTCAATCATCGCCAATGCCAATTTAGATTCTATCCCTCAACTTGTGATTGAAAGCGACTCTAAGGTTGTAGTTTCATGGTTGAACAAAGTCCTTGACAGCCCTTAGAAGTACAGTAATCTTTTCAACAAGTTACATAATCTTTATTCGTGTTTGGGTGTTATCTCCTTTGTTCATGTTTTTAGAGAAGCCAGTTTCTTTGTTGACTCCCTTGTTAAACTTGAGTCAACCGCACCTCTAATTTTGTGGCATGGTTGTAACTATTTGATTCATAAATAAATTTCTTTACTTTTAAAAAAAAAATAGTAGATGGGGGAGTGCCGTTCTTGGGCATGACTTTCGAATTTACTCGGGAGCTAATGAGAATGATTCTATAGAAGACCTTAGAGTTGCTTCCTATTTGGGTTGGTCCACTATTCTCCCTCGTGATGAGACCGGATTATTTAGAAGTTTTCTCACACATTTGGATTTTGGATAAGGTTTTTTTTATTATTTATTTATATATTTATTATTATTGTTAGCTTTAAATTGCGATATATATTTTGAAATGACAAAAACTTAAGTAAGCTTTAATGTTTTAATTCATATTGTAAATTTGCCTTATCACACATGATTTTCTCAATCCATTTTCAAGTGATCATATCAAACATTAAGACCATGATTCAATTACATATTCTTATTGGTCTTAATACTTTATAAAATGGTTTGAATATTTTAGAAAATTACTTGATGAATTTTTGGACCATGTTTTCATTAGAGAAAGTCAAGAAAAACTCCCACAAAAATGTCAAAATGTTTTGGGTTGGATTAAGATCAAAGGTCACATCATTTCTAACCAAAACGTGCAGGAAATAGGCTTTCTGGAAGCATGGGATCGATCCCCTAAGGGAAGGGATCGATCCCCTTTTGGCAGTAAGCACCCCAACGCAAGAAAAGGTCCCTCAGCCCAGAATAATCGAATCTGGAATGAAGGGATCGATCTCCTATGGGAAGGGATCGATCCCTTTGCCCGAAAATAGCCTGTAACGGTTAGTTTTTGTGAGACAACGGTCATATTCAAGTTTTGGCTCCACCCAACGGCTAGAATACATCCAAGGGACTATAAATAGAGGCTTAGAAGCTAAAGAAAGCAAGAGGAACTGCTCAAAAATTCTATTCATCATCTTCTTCATTTTCCTCAAGCCTCAACAACAAATCAAGAGCTACAAAGTCTTCATCATCCATCATTCTCATATTCTTTGTATAGAATAGCACAAATCTTGTATAGGCTTTTTCCTTGTGCTTAAACATTGTAATCACTTGCCTATCTAGAGGCCCTTCTTTGATTACACAATTTGTAAACACACTCATTCCATGTAAAAGGGGAGGTTTCTCTTTAGCCTAAGAAAAAAAGGGAGGTTACTCTTTAGCCTAAGAAAAAGAGGGAGGTTTCTCTTAAGCCTAGAAAAAGAGAGAGGTTTCTCTTTAGCCTAGAAAAAGAGGGAGTGTAACAAATTCAAGGATAGTGAATTTGGGAAAATCCTTGGGAGTGTCTCAAGGTAGAGGACGTAGGCAAGGTAGCCGAACCTCTATAAATCGATTGTGTAAATCTCTCTCTCTCTACTCTTTATTTACTTGCGATTATATTATGTTTATTGCATTGAACTTGGATTGCATGCTTGCCTAGCTTAGAGAACTTAGAAAATAATCAAATAGGCTAGAGAATTTAGAAGAATCGCAAAACGAGCTTAAGGGTAGTTAAAAACCGATTCACCCCCCTCTCGGTATAGCCTATAGAGCAAACAATTATTAATGAAAGACAGAGTTTAGAGTAAGTTATGATAAACTATGATTTTTTTTCTTTTGGGATTTTTTTTATCTTTATGCCTGAGTGAATAAAAGAAATGTTCATTCCTTTTTTAGTTTGTTAATTGTTTTTTTTAGGCAATTTATGCATAATATCTTAAATTCTTTATTTTTAGTAAAATTTTGTTTAGGAAAGTTTGAGTTCTTTGTGTATTTCTTTTTTAAAAAGCTTATTTTTATGGGAAGTTTAGCTTTTTGGGGACCACATAAAGTGGGATATTAGATAATTGGTTGCTTTTCAATAATTGCATCACTCTTTTTTTTTCACCATGTCTGATCTGTGAAAGGGGATTACAACGTAAAATCATCTCTGTTTTGAGGAATGCGAGTTTTCATCTTTTGTGGATTGTGCTCTCTAGTTTTGAAACTTGTTTGTGTTATTATACCCTCCACTCATTTTTAAGGACAAATACCTAACGGTTAAGAATATCAACTAAAGCTTGGTCTAGCAGTTGTCTAAACCCCTTTCCTGAGCACCCTCTTATAAAAAAAAGAGAAAAAAGAACAATTTAAGCTGTCTTAAGTGGTTTATTTGCATGCCCGTGCTTGTGTGAGTAGCAGCGCATAAACACTATGGTTCTTGGAACATGTTGTGAAGCTAAAATGACTGTTTTGCATTCAAGTTTGTTTCAATTTTTGCTTGGTATTCAATCAACCAACTATTCATAACTCATGGCAGGATCGTGTTTAAAAATTGAGAAGTTTTGCATCGCTAAGAGGTGTGCTTATAGCTCTAATTTTAGCCTAAAACCTCCTATAAGAAATGTTTAGTTCTGAATTGTAATGGTTTATTCTTGCTGGTTTCAGTTTCCCTCAATAGTTAGGTTCCTGACAGAATTGTCAACCCTGAAGAAAAAAGTAGTTTCTGGGCGAGAACTTGGATTCCTTTTCAACTTTATTTGGTTGTCTTTTATGTGGGTTTTATTCCTTGCCGTTATGGTAATTTTAAGCGTTAGATTAACTTTAATTTATATGTTTTCTTGTTAATTTTTGGAGAGGACACTATTTGCTGCTACATTTGTTGAATAAGTTGATTCTTACCTTGTGGCATGAGTTATTTGATTGATCTATAAATAAGCTTCTTTATAAGTAAACTGAGGGTGTATATTAGTGGCTTGGAAGATTGAGGCTTCAACAGGATCTTAACTAATTGTTTTAGCAAATTTGCTTATCCCTATGAACTATGAGCAGCATATTCTGCTCAAATTTCTAGAGCAAATTTTGATCTAATCAATGCAACATGATTTTTTTATAGAAGTTTTCATTGCGTCAATTTCTGCAAATATATGATTGGAATTGCATTGAGTTCCATGAAAATGTAATTGTTGGTAGTTGGATCCTTTGGAGAAATTTGTTTATTATGTTGCTAGGTACGAAGAAACAATTGATATGCTCTGTGTTCTAAGATGGTTCTATCATTTATTTTCTTTCTTCTGTCATGGCTGATGAGGGCATCCAAATCCACTAGATATACCTCCAATCATAGAGGTATTTGGATTTATTGAAGTTCTGCACCAAGTAGTTGCTATCGTGGAAGTAGTGGATTTTAGTGGCAAGAAAATAGGAGAACATGCTAGTTGTGTAGTAGCAAGAGACTAAGGGAACATGCTAGTTGCGAAGTGGATTTTAGTGGCAAGAAAGTAGGAGAACATGCTAGTTGTGTAGTGCATTTTTAGGAATTTTCAGTTATTAGTTGATGTATTTAAATCAGATTTGGCTTGTCAAAAATGTAGAATTAGACTTTTCAACTTATTTTTCTTGTGTTATTTTGCTTCTATTTCTACAATTATTGCTCTTCTTTTCCTTTTTAAACCAATAAAGTGGTATCAGAGCATATTTTCTTAAGAGACCGTAAGCCAAATTTTTTCTTCTAAAAAACCATCAAAACAATGGACACAGAAAGACCATTTGCAGTTATTGCTTCACCTGTATTTGATGGAGAGAATTATCAAGTTTGGGCAGTTAAAATGTAAGCATTTTTGGAAGCAAGTGACTTTTAGGATGCAGTTGAAGAGGACTACGAGATTCCTCCTCTGCCAAACAATCCAACACTTGCATAATTGAAGAATCACAAGGAAAAGAGGCAAAGGAAGTCAAAGGGAAAAGTTGTCTGTTTTCAGCTATCTCACCAACAATATTCACCAGAATTATGACCTTGAAGTCAGCCAAAGAGATTTGGGATTTTCTCAAAGAAGAGTATGCAGGTGCTGAACTTGATAAGAGAATTTGAAATGCAAATGATGGAGTCAAAAACAATCAAATAGTATTCTGACAGACTTCTAAGCATTGTCAACAAGGTAAGATTGCTTGGTACTGATTTTCCTGACAGTAGGATTATGCAAAAAATCCTTATTACTATACCTGAAAGATTTGAGGCAACAATTTCCTCATTAGAGAATTCTAAGGACCTGTCAAGTAACACCTTGGCAGAGTTGTTGAGTGCTTTATAAGCACAAGAACAAAGGAGAATGATGAGACAGGAAGGCTTAGTGGAAGGAGTTCTGCAAGCACAGTTGTAGATCAATAAAGGCAAGAAAGGAAAGAAAAAGAAATGGAAGAAAAGTTCTACTAACTCAAATGATGCTGCTGCAAGACTAATGATCAAATTGCTAACATATTCACCAAAGCACTCCTTGAAAACAGATTTGAATTTTTGAGAAAAAGGTTGGAGTCTGCAACTGTAAGATCCGATTCTACACTCCTGTAGACTCTAATTTCATAAAAATTGAAAATGGAAATTAAATAAATAATGAATATTGATTTTTCTTAAGTGAAAAGCTCCTTAATTTGAGATATGAACGGAGCAATTTATGTGAAATACTCGACGGGCGAGTACTACAATACACAGCTCGCCAATGGGCGAGCAAGATGATAATCGCCAATCCATGATGCTAGTTTGATATTGGCGAGTTGGTTTAGTTGCGTCTATGGCGAATAGGTGAGTTCGCCAAGATTATTGAGTTAGGTGATCGCCCATATGGGTTGAGTAAATTAAAATGCTAAATAAGATTGCCAATTTGTGGCATAAATTATGGCTAAGTGGGCGAGTAGAGTAATACAATGTGATCGCCAACAATGCCACAATGGCTGTGATCGCCAAACTTTTATGTAATCGCCAAGTAAAAGAAATTATCTCGAAATTGCCAAATATTAAGTTGGCATCAAGACAAAGTGGTGATACCAGGTGCAAGTAGAGGCGAGCCTAAGAGCTATTGGCGAGATGAAAGGTTGACAAATTGAGATAGAGTTGGCGAGCTGAGGTCTCAAGACGAGGAGGCGAACTGGAATCAGCTTGTGTGGACAAAATGGAAATAAAAGCTGACGATATGGGAAATAGATTCAAACTATTTTGCAGCGAAAATTGACTTTGTAAGTAATATGGTTGAAGACAATAAATAGAGAAAAGTTAAAGTCAATAAAGGAATTAACCTTATTGGACAAGAAATAAAACAAAGTCAATAGAAGCAGAAAAAGCCGTGTGGAAGGGAGATTTTCACGCCATCTTGAGCTGTAGTTTTTCTTCATGCATTAAATGCATGAAAGACGTGAAATAAATGAAGGAAATGGGATAAGGCTAAGTGATGAGTTCTGATTGGATTAGCATGGCTATATAAGAAGAAACAATTGAGGAAGACTAGCTTAGCAAACTTCACCTTCTTCCCAAAAGCTATGCAACTGCAAGTTATGTTCTGATTTCTTCCCATTTCTACCATGCTCGATTTACTAAAACTTCATCCTTAAGTTGGCTAAATGAGAAGTGGCGAACTAAATCATGTGGAGTGGTAAGTGGCGATGCCGCCACAAGTTAGCTAAGCCATTGTGGGCGAGCTCCCTCTAATTAGCCAATCTATGAATGGCGAGAATGGTGGGTGAGCTCCCACGTGTAAGCCATTTGATGAATGGTGAGCTTGGTTGGCGAGCTAGTAAGATGTCTGTGGGCGAGCTGGTTGATTTATCTTAAGTTTCACCCAAGTAATGGAAAAATATATAAGGAAAATATTAATGAAATTTATATATTATTTGCAGCCGATAATTGGGAATGGCTATTGGCAAGCGGGAAGCAAGGCGAAGCAAGGCTTCGTAATATCAGGTAAGGGAGATGTGTATGAAGTGAATGCATGTCCTGTGGAGTTAAAATTTTACAAAATTATTGAGAAATTGTTTTGTTTTATGACATGCATTATTATGAAAAATCGAGTGCTTGGGCGAACTGGTAAAACGGCGGGCGAGCCAAGTGGGCGAGCTCTCTTTTATGATATTTGATATCTTGGGCGAGTAGCTCTGTTTTAAGTAGAAATCCGGGCGATCCAATATGGCGAACCCTTTTAATGTTATTTTGGGGCGGGCGACCCCTGTTTTCATGGTAGGCGAGTTGACCACGGCAATGCCATAAAGGGCGAGCCTTGAGGGCGAGCCAGGTTAACTTCTTTTAGTCGCTAAGGACTGGCGGTCGAACACTAGTTCACCGTGCTTGGCGAACTGATCATGGGCGAACTGATTTATGAGTATTTTCTCAAGGAAAAATGAATTATTTTTAATATTTTGAAAATAGAAATATGAAACCTTTTTGGGGCAAGTTGACCATTGGGCGAGTTGACTATTGGCGAGTTGACTATGGGCGAACTAGCCATGTGCGAGCCAGCTTAACCTGTGCCTTCTCACACGGAAAATGTTGAGATTGCGAGCTGTTTTACTATTTTATAAAACCTTTTGGAAATCAAATCATTTTGTGGAAATGAAAACATGAGTGAAACAATTCCATAAAGGTTTTCAAGAGTTATAAAAGTGATTTTTGAGACTTTAGGCCCTGAGTTCATGCTTTATTATTCATGTAATTGTGTGACACACTTGGGGCGGTGGCTCGGGTCCATGGACCAACCGGTGCACCTCAGGGCGTCACAGGGCTAATGAACCTGCCAAGTCATCAGCAGTCTCGAGGTCACTTGGCAAGTGGACCCGAGGACCACCTATAGATTATGGCCATAGATCTAACAGAGATAGCCGTGAGGGGCGATGGCCTACGGGTGCACCCAAATAGCAGTAGATTTCGTTTTCGCAAGGGGGAGGGGGAACGATGATAGCATGATTTACTCGTAGGGTGATGCCTAGTCTCAACTTGTTGGTTTCTGTTTAATAAGAGGATTTGTTAAATCCTAATTTTTGTTTAAATTACATGATATTATAAACTGTTGAGCAAAAGATTTGAATGGTGCATTGAGAGTGCTGTTTACTATAACCACTGTTTTCCTATCGATATGATTTGAGGAAAAACAAATAGTTTGTGGTATATAGTATTGGTTTTATAAAGCAGCATATGTTTCCTTTACTGAGCGTATGAATCGCTCACCCCTTTGTTTTAACTCTACAGCTAAAAGACACAGAGTTAGAGAATTAGCTCCAAGATGGATGCAGCAACATATAAAGCGCTGGGGCAAAGTATGTTAAAACATGACAGGTACAGTCTCTTCTCTTTTGCATTTCAGACATAAGTATACAGTACTACTTTAGTGAAACAAGACAATAAGGGATGTTTGATATAAGGAATAATGAAAAGAATTTTTATAGTCCATATTTGTTAAATAAATGTTTAACATTTATTATTGTCATTATTAAATGTTAATGGCATCGTAGACAGCTCAACCGAAAAAGTGTATAGAAATACGTGAAAAATATGGCAACGAACTGTTATAGATTAAATGGTATCAGAGCTTGGGTTGGTCTGATGTTTGCTGATACTTTTAGCATAGGAAGTGTTGAGAAAGGTTAACATCCCCTGTAGTACTGTATAGTCTGAATGTATAGAGGAGTCAAGTGACTGTAAATTGAGTTAAGTGTTTAAAAGTGGTGAAAATTGATGAATTAAGGATTACAAATAGAGATTGCAATCCGGGAATTTTGCATTAGATAGGCGATCTTATCATCATAATGTCAGGTTTATTCGATAAGGTATAGTGAGGAACTCGGTGAGGGCCCCACCAGGACTTCTCTGTCCATATCCAACTAAGATCCTGAAATGATGATATTGAAAAAAAAGGGATAATATTAATTCATAAGCCCTAAGATCACGTGTTTGGAGGTATATCGAAGAGAGAGAATTAAAGGGAAATTTATGAACATACCCCTATATTGAAATGCTTTCTCTAAGTCATAAATGACTAAATTGATTTAAAATAGATTGATGGTGAAATAGTATGAGTATTTGATGGTGTAAAGGATGATTCCTACCATGGACCCCACTGATATATTGACGAGTAAGGCGACCCGGAGTATATGCTATCAGAGGTTGCAAAATAGTTGGCCCTGTTGTGGATATTAAGGTTTGAATTAAAATAAAGATATGGATTATATTGATGAGAGATTATTGAATATTATGAAAAGTGATGTACTCATAGAGTGTGAACCAAAAGGTGAATTGTGTGAGAAAAGATGTAAAATTGATTATGTTAATACTGGTTCTAGACACTTCTTATGTTTTAAGAGAATAAATACTAGTAATGACTTGACATTTGAGGAAGTCAAGTGTTCAAGTCACTGTGAAAGCGAAAGAAAACCTTGAGGTGGGCGAACTCGAGCACGGTTGGAAGGACCAATGCGTCGAGGTGTTCGCCAAAGAGGACAGTATGAATGAGTAGCGTTGTCACAGCAATTGCTGTCGATGGGCCCAAAAAGGGGTTGCTATGGCCGGTTAGGCTGGTCTGTTGCGATATCCGTAGAACCGAAATATTGTGAAATACTTGTAAAGTAACTTGAAAATTTATATATATATATATATATATCTGTTTGGAGGATACATAGTGATTTTGTTGGATGTAAATAACGAGACATCCAAAATGATATGAGTTTGTGAATTTGAAATTACATGATGATGTTTTAAGTAAACTTTTGGAATAATGTGGATTCGAGAGATTGTTGACTCGATTCAGCACATAGAAATTGTTTGTAAGCTCTTACCAATGAATCAGAAGAGCTTGAGAAATTACTCAAGAGATTGATGAGTAGAGAAGTAAACTGTTTTGGTATAACTTGTGAAAAAAAAAATTATATCGTTTTGAAAACAATGGGATTAGTACTGTCTACAGTTGTTTCTAGGTTCCAGAACAAGTAAGATATTCTAAAATACCTATCATATTCTATCTAGATCCCTAGCCGACTGTAGTATCCTTCCTATTTGTGTGCCTAGAGCCAACTAGGATGATTTTAAAGAATAAATATGTATATTGATATAAACAATATCGTTGAATAACGTCACAAACTTCTAGGAATGGAAAACCTTACTGTTAAGTCAGTGAACATGAGTTCTAATTGAACTATATACAGTAGAGACGTGAGGTCTCGAATGATTAAGTGGACATTGAAGTTGTATGAGTAAAGGATCTCACTATTTAAGTGAGATTAAAGTGTGGTGATTGAGGTATAAAATTTATGAGGGTTAACCGTATGGCATAAATGAATTATTGAAGAGTTTGTGGAATTCGCTACCTTACTGATGTGACATATACATGGGAGAAAGTGAAAGTGAATGACTATGTATGAATAAAGTATTCGAGATGGTTATGAGATTGTAACAGTAAACTACTATATTAAGTGGGAAAACAACTGTGGTGATGAATGTAAAAGAATGAAATTGTCTTAAGAGACAAGTCATATGATGACTAGGGAACACAAGTTGTGAGGTAGTTCCCAAGTATATGAATAAATGTGATTTCCTCTGATCATTATATAGTTATGGCTGGAAGTAATGACAAGCCAGAATTGGAAAGATGAAATTGTCATACTCAGAGGAGCAGATACAAGAAGTACTGCTAATCCTGAAAAAGGATATACATAGGTGTATACATGTACATATTGGGAATGTGAAATTGTATAAATAAAGTGGTGATGAAATCTGAATTATAATAAAGTAAATTTCAGAAATTGATGTGAGGAAATTATACTCTTAAGTATATTCTCCAAATAGTGACATTGCATGTACTAGGAGAATAAGAGATAAAATGATAACTCGATATAAAAAGAAGTTATCGAGGAAAATGATTACCTAAGGCGTAATCGATGGTTAGTATTAAAGCCTGCAAAAGAAGGGCAGTCATAGTTTAACCATGAAACAATCACTGTGAGATGGTAGAAAATCCAAAAGAACCATGAGGTTATAGAAGTGATTATGGATTGAGTAACCAAATTAATTCACTTTATCATCATGTTTTGGGATGTTTTGAGTTCCTTAGTCGATATATATCGGTGAAATAGTGAGAACATATGTGAAGTTCCAGTAAGTGAGTACATGTGATAGGGATCCCTAATTGGCCATATGCTTTGAGAGAATAGCAAGAGGCTTCGGGATTCCAAGTTTTACTGTCAGCACCTCCTCTGATTTATATAGATATCTGATCGCATTGTGTTGACGCTCTGGGATATATTGAGAGTGGGTACGTTGTATTTAAGAGACTACTGGGACAATTACATACGATGGATTAAAACTATCTAAATGATAGTCACCAAATTATTATCGACTTAGCACCGAATGAGATGATAAATGATAAGTAGTATGAATGAGTTACTGTGTAAAGGAAGTGAAAAATTACTAACTCCCAAGGATGATAAAAGATTTCAGGGAGTGTAAATTGGTTTTGAGAGAAGAAGCCCGAGTTCTTCAGAACCTTGAGCAAAATCCAGGATGGGCGACCCACGAGTGGGGCGATCGCTTAACACCGGATAACATGTTGAAAGATGTGGGCGAACTAGTAGGTCGCCGACTCACTTGAAAGAGTAATCCTAGAGTGCGGTAGAGCGCCAAAGGGATGATTATTGATGGCCTGAAGAGACGGGCAGTACTCTTAAAGACAATAAGGAGTATAAAGAGATATTCGTGGTCTCATATTAGTGACGAGAATAAATAAAAGTTGAGAAGGTGATAAGGAAGAAAAATACCTATATTGGAGGTACTTCCTATATTAAGTGAAAATTGAAAAGAGTATAATGCTATCTGGATAGTTGTGGACATATTGAGTAAGTCTGCTTATTCCTTAATTATGGAATTTATTGAGCTAATTAGTGCCTTGGCCGAGTTATATGTCAGGGAAATGGTGATGTTTTACAGTATTCCAGCGAGCATTACATTTAATAGGGAGTCCCGCTTCGTATCTCAGTGTTGAGAGAGATTATAGGAAGCTATGAGATCCCGATTGAGTTTTGCACCGATGTTTATCCGTAGACTGATGGACAGTCCGAGCGTATGATATGGATGCTCGAGGATATGGTGTGAGCGTGTGCAGTTGATTTTATAGGCTCCTGGGATAATCCTCTACCCTGGCAGAGTTTTCGTATGAAAATGGCCAAAGGGGAGTATAGGCATAGCACCTTAAAGGAGTTGTTTAGCAGACGATATAATCCATGATAGCATGAGAAAATAAGAGACCGAGAATTATTTTCGACTTGGTTGAACAGACTTCTTGAGATATACAAGAAATTGTGTTTATAAGGTCTCACCATTTAGAAGCATAATGAGAGGAAAATTGAGTTCCCGACGTATTAGATCATTGGAGATCTTAGATCGTGTGAGAGATGTGCACTACCTCCCGAGTTGTCAGGAGTGCATAACGTATTCCATGTCTTAATGATGAGAAAGTACTATCCATATCCTACTCACATGATTCGACATGAGTCTTAGAGATTAGAGAGGACATGAATTACGTTGAGAAATTGGTACGGATTTTGGATAGGAGGGATAAAGTATGGTGATCAAAGATTAATTCTTTGATGGGATTCTTTGGCAGTAAAATAATGAGGATAAGGCTACATGGGAATTAGAAAGCCTTATGCATAACAAATATCCCGAGCTTTATCACTAATAGGTCAGGTTGAAATTTGGAGGACCAAATTTCTTAAGGTGAGGAGAAAATGTAAGATCTGATTCTACACTACTGTAGACTCTAATTTCATAAAAATTGAAAATGGAAATTAAATAAATAATGAATATTGATTTTTCTTAAGTGAAAAGCTCCTTAATTTAAGATATGAACGGAGCAATTTATGTGAAATACTTGACGGGCGAGTACTACAATACACAGCTCACCAATGGGCGAGCAAGACGATAATCGCCAATGCATGATGCTAGTTTGATATTGGTGAGTTGGTTTAGTTGCGTCTATGGCGAATAGGTGAGTTCGCTAAGATTATTGAGTTAGGTGATCGCCCATATGGGTTGAGTAAATTAAAATGCTAAATAAGATTGCCAATTTGTGGCATAAATTATGGCTAAATGGGCGAGTAGAGTAATACACTGTGATCGCCAACAATGCCACAATGGCTGTGATCACCAAACCTTTATGTAATCGCCAAGTAAAAGAAATTATCTCGAAATTGCCAAATATTAAGTTGGCATCAAGACAAAGTAGTGATACCAGGTGCAAGTAGAGGCGAGCCTAAGAGCTATTGGCGAGATGAAAGGTTGACAAATTGAGATAGAGTTAGCGAGCTAAGGTCTCAAGATGAGGAGGCGTACTGGAATTAGCTTGTATGGACAAAATGGAAATAAAAGCTGACGATATGGGAAATAGATTCAAACTATTTTGCAGCGAAAATTGACTTTGTAAGTCATACGGTTGAAGACAATAAATAGAGAAAAGTTAAAGTCAATAAAGGAATTAACCTTATTGGATAAGAAATAAAACAAAGTCAATAGAAGCAGAAAAAGCCGCGTGGAAGGGAGACTTTCACGCCATCTTGAGCTACAGTTTTTCTTCATGCATTAAATGCATGAAAGACGTGAAATAATTGAAGGAAATGGGATAAGGCCAAGTGATGAGTTCTGATTGGATTAGCATGGCTATATAAGACGAAACAATTGAGGAAGACCAGCTTAGCAAACTTCACCTTCTTCCTGAAAGCTATGCAACTGCAAGTTATGTTCTGATTTCCTCCCATTTCTACCATGCTCGATTTACTAAAACTTCATCCTTAAGTTGGCTAAATGAGAAAATGTGAAATCCCCAATTTTCATGTATTCCTCCATGTTTGTAAATTATTTCAATTCAATATGATTAAATGAATATGAAATTTATGTATGAATGATGTATGGATGATGTATGGAACATGTAAGAAATAAAGAGAATTGAAAATGAAATTATGAAAGAAATAAGGTGATATCAGAAAAATAAATGGAGGATGAGACAAGAAATTAAATTAGAATTTTGATTGGATTTAAATAGATGAGGCATAAGAGAAAGAAAGGAAAAGAGGAATTAATCAATGGTCAAATGAGTCAATTAGAGGATTAATGGCTGAGATGAGAAGATAAAGCATGCAATTAATGCCTCTTGCATGACTCATCACCCTCATCATCTCATCACCAACGTCAGCCCCCTCTTCCAGCTCTCCCTCACGTTCTTCCTCCATTTTCCCTAAGTTTCCAACATAAGTTACCTTGATAAGCTACCCCAATTCTCCAGCAATTCATGAAGTTCATTAGACGAAAAACGATCCTTGTAGTTAGACTAAGAGATATCCAAAGTTTGGTGAATTGAATCCAAGTATTAGAGGAGATCTCAAAGTTTGAGATTTTGGTCTCTAGCAAAGGTAAGAGAAGAAGATGATTTAGTCAATTTGGTTCATGATATGGAGTTGTATTGAGTTAGTATAACATGTGTATGATGAATTTTTAAAGGTTTGATTTGGTATGATGATTTCAGATTTGAAGAAGTGAAAAGCTAGGGTTACGCGCCAAGTGATTTCGCGTTTCCGATGGAATCAAGGTAAGAAATTTATGTAACGGACGTAAGGTGGCTATGTCCGCATGTTTTATGACATATGTATATGGTTTGGGAAGAAACACCAGCTGATTTCATGAAGGAAAAATGACATTTTTGGACTTGTCTCCTAGTACCAATTAGGTTAGGGGTAGCTGACTGCCATAAAGGGAAGTCGACTGTCTAGAGACAACCAAAACGCCGTTTTCTCGAAAATCGACTCAAACCAGTCGACTGCTATGTAAGTCAGTCGACTGCTATTTACCCAGATGCATTCTGTTTGAAACCAGTCGACTGCTATATGGACCAGTCGACTGCTATTTGCTAAAATGCATTCTGTTTGAAAACCAGTCGACTGCTATATGGACCAGTCGACTGTTAATTGCTAAAATGCATTCTGTTTGCAAACCAGTCGACTGCTATTTGCTAAAATGCATTCTGTTTCAAAACCAGTCGACTGCTATATGGACCAGTCGACTACCCCCATGTATTTTCCGAAATGAAGATATGAGGCAGCAGCCGATCGCCCTGTGAGGCCAGTCGACTGCCATGTATGAAACGAGCTTTCAAAGCTTAATTGATTTAAACACAAAAGTGTTTTCTGAAAAAGTATATTATAAATGTTTTGAGACTATGGACTGCGTGATGATTATGCATTTCTGATGGCTGAGTGACTCTGATCAAGTCCTCAGTAATATGTATGTTGAGCGAGGAACCCTAGTCAGGTCCTCAATCCCACATGTGACACCCGACTAGTGTTCACTGTGGATTACTAAAGGCAGGAGAGAATCCCTGACCTATACGGAGTGCACTACTGTACTAATGCATGATTAGAGTCATATAAATGGGAATGAACGGTTTATATGACGATTCAATCGCTTAAATATTGTACATAGTCTCCATCCTATTTCAAAGGATATATGATGTATGTTTAAAAGCAAGTTTATGAAGTAAGATGTTTTAAAAGAAGAAGTATGATGCATGTTTTATATGTATGCTATATTTTAAAAGAAGCATACAAAGTATGATTGGCATGTTATTTAAAATAAATATGCATGGTTGCAAACAATTCATGAAAGATGTTTATGATGCATGTTTTATAATGCTTTACATGACATCGTAGAGCCTAGTAGGAAAAATGCATATAGAGGCATAGTACGCTCTTTTACATATTTTTCTTACTGAGCGTAAACTCACCCTTTTACGACCATTTTTCCTACAGATTACCTGAAGTGAGCCTTGCTCCGATTAAAGGAGCTTGTTTTGAAAAGATTGCAGTGAACCTTCTCGATACGCTTCCCAATTATCATAGAAGGTATACTTATATGTTCATGTATATAGTAAATTGTAATTCAGTTATGGTACAGTACAAGTAGCAATTATGTATATAGGATGTCTGGGGATGTAAGATAAGGTGATGTATGAGATCCTGTGAAAATGGAATGATATTTATATATATCATTTTATGCTTATGGAAAATGGAATAAAATTTTATGAGCTATCAGATAATTAGTTTAAGAATAAAGGAAGAATGACACTGGATGAACTAAATCTAAATAAAGAAGGAAAAAGATAAGTGATAAGATGAAGTGACGGGAATGTCACAAAGAGTGGTATCAGAGCAGTTTAGATTGAGGTTTGTCAGTGTCAAAAAGTTAGAAATAGAATATATCCCCAATTGTATTGTACTTGTCTAAATACAAATGCATAGTATAATTGTTTATGGTTATACTAAAAAGCTCAATGATGACTATATTTACAGTATGAGCTCACGAAGAAGAGGTACAAGTAGAGGAAGAGGACGGGGTCGCACTAAAGAGCCCCCAGTTCCGTCTCCTCAACCATCTCCACCGCATAGCCCGAATACTCGGCTAGCTAAAATGGAGAAGCATATGGAGAACATGGCCACGATGTTCACCCAGTTTATGTCTAATTTCCCGAATGTGGCCACAAGTACCCCAGCAGCGACACCTGCTATTCCTCCTACTGAAGTAACCCCACCAGCCCCAACTACGGAAAGACGAGATTCTAGAGCCTATTGTAGTGTGGCCCTAATAAAAGAATTTAAGAAGTTGGATCCGCCCAAGTTTAAGGGGGGAAAGGGATCTGTTGACCGCAGAGAACTGGATGAAAGCGGTCTTGAAATCCTTCGAGTACATGCCCTACTCCGAAAGGGAGAAAGTAGGCTTGGCTGCCTATCTGATGATAGATGATGCTGAATATTGGTGGCAAGCCACTCGGACCGTGCTAGAGGCCCGATATGATGAGGTCACGTGGGACAGATTTGTGGAAGCTTTCAATGAGCAATACATCCCACGCACGGATCAAAATAGACTAAAGATCGAGTTCCTAAGCTTGACTCAAGGTACGATGACGGTGAATCAGTATGAATCTAAGTTCACCACCTTGAGTAGATTTGATCCAGATGTCCGAAGAGATGAAGGGCATAAGATCTACAGGTTTATCGAAGGATTGAAGTCCCCGATTAGATCTAAGCTGTATCTGATGGATATCGCTACCTATGGAGAAGCTGTCCGTAAGGCTCAGTTGTGTGAGCAGGACTATGATCTACATCATGCTGACTTTCGAGCCAAGGGTAAAGGCAAAGAACCGATGAAGCGGAAGTTAGATGAGAAAGCTCAGAGTGATAGGTATCCACATGGGAGAAGTAGAAGATCTGAAGGAGTTTCTATAGGTAAGTAAAGTATAGAAAGATGATCTTTAAATTAATTTAATGGTTATATGGAATTATATTGCAATTAGAGTTATGATGATGATGATGATAATGATATAGGTACTCCTAAAGCTACTGGGATCGAGATAAGTGATGAGCGATCCCGAAATCCAGCTGGAAGTACCGCTAGCTCACCGAAGAGTACGATACAAAGATGTGAGCAATGCGGGAAGTTTCACGGATCACAACCATGTCGCTTGGCGAGTGGCGTTTGCTTTAGATGTGGGGAGAAAGGGCACATGATTAGAGACTGCCCTCAGAGAGACCAAAGAATACCCGAGGAATCTGATAAGACCCCTAAACCGCAACCTAAGGCCACTGCTGCCGAGAAGGGAAAGAAAGCTGTGACTCAAGGACGAGTGTTTGCCATTGACGAAGAGTCTGCCGATGCCTCGTCCAAAGTGATTAAAGGTAAAATTTACCTATTTGATATAAGTGTTACTGCATTATTTGATCCAAGCTCCACGCATTCATTTATGTCACCTAAGATTGCTATGAAAATGCCTGTTGAGCCTGAGACTTTAGAACACTTATTAAAGATAAGCACGCCCCTTAAGGAATCACAAATGACCGAGTTAGTGTATAGAAACTGCAAGCTACGGGTAGGAGAAAAAGAATTAATAGCTGACCTAATCCTATTAAATATGTACGGATTTGATGTTTTTTTGGGTATGGATTGGTTAGCTAATAATCATGTTATATTAGACTGTCATGCAAAGAGTGTAACCTTTTCTTCACCCATTAGCTATGTTGTAAGTTTTGCAAATAATTAATATGAGAGCATGTTTGATTTTGATGTGTTTGCAAATAAAAGTAATGAACAATATGTATGGTGATGTGAAGGATTTATTGCTTATGTGGAGGACGTAGATCAGAAACGTCCTGGACTCAAGGATATTCCTGTAGTCCAAGATTTCCCCGAGGTATTTTTGGATGATCTTCCAGGACTTCCACCGGATAGGGAAGTGGAGTTTATGATTGATTTGGTGCCGGGGACTGAGCCCATTTCAAGAGCTCCCTACCGAATGGCTTTGGTAGAATTAGAAGAGTTGAAGAAACAGCTTCAGGAGTTGCTAGACAAGGGATTCATACGACCCAGCATATCCCCTTGGGGTGCTCCTGTGCTTTTTGTCAGGAAGAAGGACAGTAGTATGAGGTTGTGCATCGACTACCGGTGGTTGAACAAAGTGACGATTAAGAATAAGTATCCTCTTCCCAGAATAGACGACCTCTTTGATCAGTTAAAGGGTGCACAAGTATTTTCTAAGATAGACTTGAGGTCGGGATATCATCAGTTGAAGATTCGAGATGAAGATATCCCTAAGACTGCATTCAGGACACGGTATGGTCACTATGAGTTCTTAGTGATGCTGTTTGGTCTGACCAATGCACCTGCAGCCTTCATGAATCTGATGAATGACGTGTTCAAGCAGTACTTAGACCAGTTTGTCATTGTCTTCATCGATGACATATTGGTGTACTCGAGGTCACGGGAAGAGCATGAGCAGCATTTGAAGATAGTTTTGCAAACCCTCAAGGATAGAGGACTGTATGCCAAGCTAAGTAAATGTGAATTTTGGTTGAATCAAATCTCTTTTTTAGGTCATGTTATCAATAAAGATGGGGTCTCGGTCGATCCATCAAAGATAGAAGCGGTAGTTCAATGGGAAAGACCGAAGACTGTGACGGAGATTAGGAGTTTCTTGGGTTTAGCTGGCTACTATAGAAGATTTGTAGATGGTTTCTCGAAGCTAGCTGCTCCATTAACGCGTTTGACACGCAAAGAAGTGAAGTATGAGTGGAATGAAGCCTGTGAGTGTAGTTTCCAAGAGTTGAAGCGCAGGCTGACGACTGCACCGATCCTTACCATCCCTAGTGGTTCATGAGGATTTGCAGTGTATAGTGATGCCTCAGGGCAAGGTTTGGGATGTGTGTTAATGCAGCATGGTAAGGTAGTAGCATATGGTTCTAGACAGCTAAAGGACCATGAGAAGAACTACCCTACTCATGATTTGGAGTTGGCTGCAGTAGTGTTTGCCCTGAAGATATGGTGGCATTACCTGTATGGGGAGAGATTTCAGATTTTTACAGATCACAAAAGTCTGAAATACTTGTTTTCTCAAAAGGAGTTGAATATGAGGCAAAGAAGATGACTCGAGCTTCTAAAGGACTATGATTGTGAGATTTTGTACCACCCAAGGAAAGCTAATGTGGTGGAGGATGCTCTGAGCCGAAAGCATGTAAGTATGATAGCCTATATGATGATTAAAGAACACGACCTGATTGAACAGTTTGCAAGCCTCAACCTTAATGTTATGCCTAATAAGCAATTGGGAATGGTGGCTAGTTTGAGGATTGAGCCAGATTTGATGGATAAAATCCGAAGTGCTCAAAAGGAAGATGATACATGCATTGAAGCTATGAATCAGATACAGTCAGGTATGACCTCAGAATTTGATATTAGTAGTGATGGAATTTTGAGTTTTAAGAGACATATATGTGTTCCACGTGATGATGAATTGAAGAAGTTGATCTTGACTGAAGCACATGCCACTAAATACACATTTCATCCAGGAAGTACGAAGATGTATCATAATCTTCGCAAGGTGTATTGGTGGAATGGCATGAAGAGAGACATAGCTGATTTTGTGACGAAATGTCTCACATATCAATAGGTTAAGGTGGAGCACCAAAAGCTCGCAGGATTACTGCATCCTCTGCTTATACCTACGTGGAAGTGGGAACACATTACGATGGACTTTATTATGGGATTGCCCAGAACCAAGAGGAATCATGACGGTATTTGTGTGATCGTAGATAGATTGACAAAGTCAGCTCACTTCCTGCCTATGAAGTCAACAGATACACTCAATGCTTTGGCAGATATGTATGTAAGAGATGTTGTAAGACTACACGGTGTTCCAGTGAGCATCACTTCTGATAGAGATTCCAGGTTTACTTCCCATTTCTGGGAGCATTTTCAAGAAGCCATGGGATCTAAGCTGAATTTCAGCACAGCTTTTCATCCGCAGACTGATGGACAGTCCGAGCGCATGATTCAGACGCTCGAGGATATGTTGAGAGCTTGTGCTATGGACTTTAAAGGCTCCTAGGATGACCATCTGCCATTGGCTGAGTTTGCATATAATAATAGTTATCATGCAAGCATCGGGATGGCACCATATGAAGCTTTGTATGGAAGAAGGTGTCAATCTCCGATTGGGTGGGAAGAAGTGGGCGAACGTAAGTTATTAGCTCCAGATCTAGTCGAGCAAGCCTCCGAAGATGTTAAGTCGATTTGTCAGAGGCTTAAGATAGCTCAGAGTAGACAAAAGAGCTATGCAGATGCTCGACGGAGGCCACTTGAGTTCATGGTTGGAGATTATGTATTTCTGAAAGTTTCTCCATCCAAAGGAATTATGAGATTTGGCCGACGAGGTAAGTTAAGTCCTCGCTACATTGGTCCATTTGAAGTCTTAGATCGAGTAGGTGATGTTGCCTATAGATTGGCATTGCCTCCGGAGCTATCGGGAGTGCATAATGTGTTTCATGTATCGATGCTTCGGAAGTATAATCCAGATCCGTCTCATGTCATTGAGTATGAACCCTTAGAGATAAGGGAAGATATGAGCTATGTAGAGAAGCCAATTCGAATTTTGGACAGAAAAGAGAAAGTTTTGAGGTCTAAGACAATTCTATTAGTGAAAGTTCTCTGGTAATACCATACGACAGAAGAAGCAACATGGGAGCTAGATAGCTTAATGAAAGAAAGATATCCAGAATTGTTTACTTGATAAGCTAAGCCAAATTTGGAGGACCAAATTTTCTAAGGTGGGGAGGATGTGAAATCCCCAATTTTCATGTATTCCACCATGTTTGTAAAGTATTTCAATTCAATATGATTAAATGAATATGAAATTTATGTATGAATGATGTATGGATGATGCATAGAACATGTAAGAAATAAAGAGAATTGAAAATGAAATTATGAAAGAAATAAGGTGATATCAGAAAAATAAATGGAGGATGAGACAAGAAATTAAATCAGAATTTTGATTGGATTTAAATAGATGAGTCATAAGAGAAAGAAAGGAAAAGAGAAATTAATCAATGGTTAAATGAGTCAATTAGAGGATTAATGGCTGAGATGAGAAGATAAAGCATGCAATTAATGCCTCTTGCATGACTCATCACCCTCATCATCTCATCACCAACGTCAGCCCCCTCTTCCAGCTCTTCCTCATGTTCTTCCTCCATTTTCCCTAAGTTTCCAACATAAGTTACCTTGATAAGCTACCCTAATTCTCCAGCAGTTCATGAAGTTCATTAAACGAAAAACGATCCTTGTAGTTATACTAAGAGATATCCAAAGTTTGGTGAATTGAATCCAAGTATTAGAGGAGATCTCAAAGTTTGAGATTTTGGTCTCTAGCAAAGGTAAAAGAAGAAGATGATTTAGTCAATTTGGTTCATGATATGGAGTTGTATTGAGTTAGTATAACATGTGTATGATGAATTTTTAAAGGTTTGATTTGGTATGATGATTTCAGATTTGAAGAAGTGAAAAGCTAGGGTTACGCGCCAAGTGATTTCGCGTTTCCGAAGGAATCAAGGTAAGAAATTTATGTAACGGACGTAAGGCGGCTATGTCCGCATGTTTTATGACATATGTATGTGGTTTGGGAAGAAACACCAGCTGATTTCATGAAGGAAAAATGACATTTTCGGACTTGTCTCCTAGTACAAATTAGGTTAGGGGCAGCTAACTGCCATAAAGGGAAGTCGACTGCCTAGAGACAACCAAAACGCCGTTTTCTCGAAAATCGACTCAAACCAGTCGACTGCTATGTAAGCCAGTCGACTGCTATTTACCCAGATGCATTCTGTTTGAAAACCAGTCGACTGCTATATGGACCAGTCGACTGCTATTTGCTAAAATGCATTCTGTTTGAAACCAGTCGACTGCTATATGGACCAGTTGACTGCTAATTGCTAAAATGCATTCTGTTTGAAAACCAGTCGACTGCTATATGGACCAGTCGACTGCTATTTGCTAAAATGCATTCTGTTTCAAAACCAGTCGACTGCTATATGGACCAGTCGACTACCCCCATGTATTTTCCGAAATGAAGATATGAGGCAGCAGCCGACCGCCCTGTGAGGCCAGTCGACTGCCATGTATGAAACGAGCTTTCAAAGCTTAATTGATTTAAACACAAAAGTGTTTTCTGAAAAAGTATATTATAAATGTTTTGAGACTATGGACTGCGTGATGATTATGCATTTCTGATGGCTGAGTGACTCTGATCAAGTCCTCAGTAATATGTATGTTGAACGAGGAACCCTAGTCAAGTCCTCAATCCCACATGTGACACCCGACTAGTGTTCACTGTGGATTACTAAAGGCAGGAGAGAATCCCTGACCTATACGGAGTGCACTACTGTACTAATGCATGATTAGAGTCATATAAATGGGAATGAACGATTTATATGACGATTCAATCGCTTAAATATTGTACATAGTCTCCATCCTATTTCAAAGGATATATGATGTATGTTTAAAAGCAAGTTTATGAAGTAAGATGTTTTAAAAGAAGAAGTATGATGCATGTTTTATATGTATGCTATATTTTAAAAGAAGCATACAAAGTATGATTGCCATGTTATTTAAAATAAATATGCATGGTTGCAAACAATGCATGAAAGATGTTTATGATGCATGTTTTATAATGCTTTACATGACATCGTAGAGCCTAGTAGGAAAAATGCATATAGAGGCATAGTACGCTCTTTTACATATTTTTCTTACTGAGCGTAAACTCACCCTTTTACGACCATTTTTCCTACAGATTACCTGAAGTGAGCCTTGCTCCGATTAGAGGAGCTTGTTTTGAAAAGATTGCAGTGAACCTTCTCGATACGCTTCCCAATTATCATAGAAGGTATACTTATATGTTCATGTATATAGTAAATTGTAATTCAGTTACGATACAGTACAAGTAGTAATTATGTATATAGGATGTCTGGGGATGTAAGATAAGGTGATGTATGAGATCCTGTGGAAATGGAATGGTATTTATATATATCATTTTAAGCTTATGGAAAATGGAATAAAATTTTATGAGCTATCAGATAATTAGCTTAAGAATAAAGGAAGAATGACACTGGATGAACTAAATCTAAATAAAGAAGGAAAAAGATAAGTGATAAGATGAAGTGACGGGGACGTCACAGAAAACCTGCTTACAAAACCTTTCCTCCATAGTTGATGAGCTAAAGGATAAGCAAAGTAAGGCCAACATGAGACAAAAAGTGATCTGTGCTGGAAGTGCAACTGATTAAGGTGAGATTTAATGATTTCTTGAGATTGAATAATATATTTCTATGATTTCAAGTATGAGAAGCATGATTTTAGTGTTGCTTTTGATTTATTCTTGTTAGATCATGGAAATAAAATAAATTCATATCTTGAATATAGATGAAGAATAAAATGAAATTGGGATGAAATTGTAGTAGAAGGATGGGAAAATAATCGAGAATGAATAAGGAAGGTAATGGAAACGGTGTAAGAGTGATGAAAATTGCGATTATTGTGATCGCCCATGTTGAATATTTGTGATCGCCAATGGGGCGAGTAGGAAAGAAAAGAACTCGCCAAGTTAAAAGTTTTAATTCAGATGGGCGAGGTCGCCAAGGCTAGTTTAATGCACGGGCAAGCCCATTTCTGAAAAGAAAGACGTGTTAGGCAAGCTCACAATTAAGGGCGAACTAAATCACGTGGAGTGGTAAGTGGCGAGGCCGCCACAAGTTAGCTAAGCCATTGTGGGCGAGCTCCCTCTAATTAGCCAATATATGAACAGCGAGAATGGTGGACGAGCTCCCACGTGTAAGCTATTTGATGAATGGTGAGCGCAGTTGGCGAGCTAGTAAGATGTCTGTTGGCGAGCTGGTTGATTTATCTTAAGTCTCGCCCAAGTAATGAAAAAATATATAAGGAAAATATTAATGGAATTTATATATTATTTGCAGTAGATAATTGGGAATGGCTATTGGAGAGCAGGAAGCAAGGCAAAGCAAGGCTTAGTAATATCAAGTAAGGGAGATGTGTGTGAAGTGAATGCATGTCCTGTGGAGTTAAAATTTTACAAAATTATTGAGAAATTGTTTTGTTTTATGACATGCATTATTATGAAAAATCGTGTGCTTGGGCGAACTGGTAAAATGACGGGCGAGCCAAGTGGGTGAGCTCTCTTTTATGATATTTGATATCTTAGGCGAGTAGCTCTGTTTTAAGTAGAAATTCGGGCGAGCCAATGTGGCGAACCCTTTTAATGTTATTTTAGGGCAGGCGACCCCTGTTTTCATGGTGGGCGAGTTGACCATGGCAATGCCATAAAAGGCGAGCCTTGAGGGCGAGCCAGGTTAACTTGTTTTAGTCGCTAAGGACTAACGGGCGAACACTAGTTCTCCGTACTTGGTGAACTGATCATGGGCGAACTGATTTATGAGTATTTTCTCAACAAAGAATGAATTATTTTTAATATTTTGAAAATAGAAATATGAAGCCTTTTTGGGGTGAGTTGACCAATGGGCGAGTTGACTATTGGTGAGCTGATTATGGGCGAATTAGCCATGGGCGAGCCAGCTTAACTCGTGCCTTTCTCACGCGAAAAATGTTGAGATTGCGGGCTGTTTTACTATTTTATAAAACCTTTTGGAAATCAAATCATTTTTTGGAAATGATTGTCGTAACGGCTTCGCGCTCGACGAATTTTTGAAAAGGCGTTTAAAAACACGGAAGGGGAGTCGCCACCAATCTTTTTTTGACTAGGTGTGATTGGCCACCTGAAAACGTTTATCTTTTTAACAAAATCTCAAAATTAATTAAGCTTTATTAAAAAGATAATCTTTTGGTCTGCGAAACAAAAATTGGATTCGGGGGTACGGTTACGCATGGGGAAGGATTAGCACCCCCACGACGCCCGTTAAAAAACGGTACCATCCTAACTACATGGTATCTTTTGATTTTGATAAGATAGTCTTGGCTTTTGGTTATAAAACAGTTAGCGTATTTGCTTAAGAAATTACTGTTATAAAGGGATTTATTATGAAAGTCAACATGAACACCATTTATTGAAAAATTAAATCAAATATCCCAATACTCTGGTAACATTTGAAATAATTCGTCTCACCTAGAGATTTCTTAAGAATCACTACTTGTGAGTTCTATGGAATCTCATCTTCGGTGGTGCTCACGCTATTTTATAATTGATCGTATACGTATGTAGTATTGTATGAAGTATATGAAACTTAAAAGAAATTTTATTTATTAATGAAACTCTTGATATTGAGAAATTTGGCTAAATATCCCAATACTCTGGTAACATTTAGTTAATTCCTCTCACCTAAGGATCAGTCAAGAAATCACTACTTGTGAGTTTCAAGACATCCCATCGTCGGAAGAATTCCATTTATTTTAAAATTAATATTTATGCGTATGATGTAAACATATAGTAGATGATGCACATGGAATTATAAAAAACTTTATATTTTAATTTTTATTTATGAAACTCTTATTATTGACGGATTTAACTAAATATCCCAATACTCTGGTAACATTTAGCTATTTCCTCTCACCTAGGGATCAGTCAAGAAATCACTACTTGTGAGTTTCAAGACATCCCATCATCGGAAGATATTTAATTCTCTAAATTTATTATTAATTTTCTTTGTTTTTTTATTTTCCTTAAAAAAACTTATCTATTTTTATTTTTAATAAAACAAATTAAATTATTGAAAAATCATACTAAATATCCCAATACTCTGGTAACATTTAGTAGGACTCTTCTCACCTAGGGATCAGTCAAGAAATCACTACTTGTGAATTTCATAACATCCCATCATCGGGAGATTTGTTTACTTAAATTTAAATTTTATTGTTTATTTCCTTTTCTTATTTTCTTTTAAAAAACTTATTCATTTTTATTTTTTAATAAAAATTTAAATTATTGAAAAATCATACTAAATATCCCAATACTCTGGTAACATTTAGTACAACTCTTCTCACCTAGGGATCAGTTAAGAAATCACTACTTGTGAGTTTCATAACATCCCATCATCGGGAGATTTGTTTACTTAAATTTAAAATTTATTATCTTAATTCTTTT
This sequence comes from Heritiera fomes, assembly GCA_032173925.1. NCBI lineage: Eukaryota > Viridiplantae > Streptophyta > Magnoliopsida > Malvales > Malvaceae > Heritiera > Heritiera fomes. Next base: position 10,557,364 of record JAPDPM010000015.1, on the reverse strand, counting down.
AATTATTCCTTTTTACTAAAATTCTTATTATTACTTATTTAATTATTTTAACTATCATTCTTTACTTTTGGAAAATTTACTATGATTAATTTTTATATATATATTTTTTTTGTAATTCTAAAAATCCCCTTTTGTCTATTTCCTTTGATTGTTTTTATTGCCTCTTTTGTTTTTATTAGTTTTCACTTAATTAATATTTCTCTAAACACTTTTTATTTGTCAAAACTCTTTATTATATATATTTATTTATTCATTTTATTTTTGATCTTTTTTTTTAAAAAAATAAATAAGCATGAAATTGGATATTGAGGAATAATACCGAATATCCCAATACTCTGGTAACATTCGATATAATTCCCCTCACCTAAAATTTTTTCGAAGAATCGCTACTTGCGAGTTCAACGAAGACTTATCATCGGGATTCCCTACTTATTTTATTTATTTTATTACTATTCTTCATTTATTATTATTATTTTTTCCTCAACCCACATTTCATTTATCTAATAAAACTTATTTTTATTTTAAAAATATGTTTTTATATATAATTTATGTATATATACATTTTTATATATTTATTTATATATTCTATGTATAATATATATTCATATGTTTTAAAGCTATATATTTTATATATTTATATGTATGTATTTTACACATTTATTTACATATATTTTAAAACTATATATTCATACATTTTTTTTTATATTTATTAACATATGTATTTTATAAAATTTACATACTATGTATTTTACACATTTTATATTTATTTATCTTTTCTTTTAGAACTATGTGTTCATTTTATTTTATTCTATTTTTATATATTGTATTATACTATTTATTTATTTATTTTTGCTTTGTTATATTTTCTATTTTATTATTGTTTTTTTTTGCCATGATTAATAAATAAATGGATAACTAAAATAAAGAAAAAGAGAGAAAAAAAATACCAAAACGGAGCGGGTCGCGCTGGAGCGCGGGTCGCGTGAGGGACGGAGCGGAGTCGGGTCGCTGGTCGGGTAGCGCGGATCTCGGATCCGGGTCGGCGATAGGCGCGGGTCAAGGGCTTCAAAACGCAGCGTTTTGCTGCTCTATAAAAGACTCCTTTTTTTGTTTCATTTTCATTTCCACCGGCTCTCTCAAAAAAAAATCCTAAAACCCCAAAAAATCCTCTCGCCTCTCTCCTCCTCCGGGCGATTACCGGCCACCGTGCGCCGCCGTACGCCGGTCGCCGGTGGTCTCCCTGACACACCAAAAACACTCCCCTCGTCTCCCTCTCCTCCGATCCGGCCTCCGTTTAACCCGAAAACACTCCCAACCTCACAGATCTGATTATCTCCGAAAGCTTTTTTTTTTTCGTGCTTGATTTTTCTGGTTGATGGTTCGGTTGTGGTTGTTTGTTTTGTTTTTTTTGTTTTTCTTGCAGGTAATAGGGATTTAGGTATTAGATCTAGGGTTTTTAAGGGTCTCGGGTTTGGGATTTCTAGATCTGGGTTAGGGCTTGTTGTGGTTTTAGTGATGGTGGTTGGTGTCTTTGGGGTGGCGTTTGGGTTTCTGTGGTGACGAGGCTAGGGCAAGGAGGGTGGTGATACGGTGGTGAAGGCTCGATGAGGGCGGTGGTGATGGTGTCTCGGCGTAGGGTATTGCTTGGTTTTGGTTGGGTAGAGTTTCTGTAAATCTGTTTTGGTGTTCCCGAGTCTAAAAAAAAATCCTCCCCTTTCATCAATCATTCAAGCCTCCTTTAAACAGATTGAAGAACACATTTTTTTTTTAAAAATCAGTTTCGTGCGTTAGAGTCAACATTTCTGAGTTTTTGTCTCTCGGTTCCAGTAGGGGTGTCAGGAATGGATAGGTTGCGGTGGATTTGGGTAGATCTTTTGTGGAATTTGAGGGGCTGGCAACGGTGGTTTTAGCCTAAACCAGTTGCCGGTCAGTGGGTTAATGGGTGTCGGTCGGTTTTGGGTCTTCATTTCATTAAATGTGGTTGAAAAAGAAGGAAAGAAAGAACCGGAAGAAACAGAAAGAAGAAAAAGAAAAGAAAAGAAAAGAAAAGAAAAAAAAAAGAAAAATAATAATAATGATAATTAATAAAAAATAAAAACAAATAAATAAAAACAACCCACTTTCCTTTTGGGCTTTTTAAGTCCATAAATTTAATTTGGACTTTCAGGACAAAATTTGGTGTCTACAGCTGCCCCTCTTTGCTCATTGCTGAGAATCAGGAATAGAGCAAAGATAAAAGACAACAATTTTGTCCGGCTTATGACTTACTTTTTTTCCTTTTCTTTTCTTTTCTTTTTTTCTTTTTTTTTTTTTTTTTTTTTGTAAACGTGCTCCTCCCACAATAGAGGCATTGAAACTTTAAAATTTTCTTGGAATGTGCCCCTCTTGCAGCAGATGCCGGGAAACTTTAAATTCTTTCTTCTTCTTTTTTTTTTTTTGGAATGTGCTCCTCTTGCAGCAGAGGCAATGAAACTTTAAATTCTTTTTTTTTCTTTTTTTTTTTTGGAATGTGCTCCTCTTGCAGCAGAGGCAATGAAACTTTAAATTCTTTTCTGGAATGTGCTCCTCTTGCAGCAGAGGCCGTGAAACTTTAAATTCTTTTTTTTCTGGAATATGCTCCTCTTGCAGCAGAGGCAATGAAACTTTAAATTCTTTTTGAAATGTGCTCCTCTTGCAGCAGAGGCGATGAAACTTTAAATTTTTCTGGAATATGCTCCTCTTGCAGCAGAGGCGATGAAACTTTAAATTCTTTTTTCTGGAATATGCTCCTCTTGCAGCAGAGGCGATGAAACTTAAAATTTCTTTCTGAAAACGTGCTCCTCTTGCAACAGAGGCAATGAAACTTTTTAAAAAAAAATTTTGGAAAATGTGCTCCTCTTGCAGCAGAGGCAATGAAACTTTAAATTCCTTTTCTAAAATGGGCTCCTCTTGCAGCAGAGGCGATGAAACTTTAAATTCTTTTTTTTCTGGAATATGCTCCTCTTGCAGCAGAGGCAATGAAACTTTAAATTCCTTTTCTAAAATGGGCTCCTCTTGCAGCAGAGGCAATGAGACTTTAAAATTTTTCCTGAAAAAGCTCCTCTTGCAACAGAGGCAATGAAACTTTAAATTTCTTTTTGTTTTGTTTGTTTTTTCCTTTTTCGAGAAAGCTCCTCTTGCAGCAGAGGCAATGAAACTTTAAATTCTTTTCTTCTCTTTTTTTTCTTTCTTTCTCTTTTTTGTTTGTCCTTTTGTCTGTTTTTTTGTTTTGTTTTGCTTTGTTTTTTTTTTCTCATAATGTGAATGAAATGCAAATGCATGTACTGACAAAGTCATGCAATTCCTATTGTGGTAATCAAATTCTCAGAATTGTCCTTTTTGTGTCTTTTGATCTTTTCACCCGTGTTTCACAAAATAGTTGTCACCAATTTCGAATCGGAGCTGGTTCACAACATGTACTTGTCACAATTTTCAGTTTCCTCTGTTTCATTCCCTTATTTTTCTCTTTTCCTATTCTTCCTCTTTTTCTTTCTTTTTCTTCTTCTTTAGTAATGTTAGCAGGTAGATTATCATTTTAATCATCATCTTCATTTCATTTTATTAACAAACACCATGCATTCTTGCACTTTATCAGTTAGTTATGTAATGACCAAAAGAACAACAAAATTTGGAAGAAAAGCATTTGTTATTAGACAAACAAGAGACAATGAAAACAAAAGTATAGCTGGGTAGCAAATGCCACAAGGGTCAATTGGTGAATTTCAAGGAATGGTGACCAAAACAAACAATGAATGTCTAGATAACCCTTCACGAACTAAACCGGTGCTTTCTTTGGAAAAAACTAATCCGTTGATGCCCGCTGTCACATTGAGTTCATCCGGCTGACGCAATGCTCTGTATGATTTCGATCCCCGGGTGTTGATCTTTTCTGTATCTAAGCCGCCTTTTCAGGTTTTCAACTTAGATATCCCTTTAATCCAAACTGCCCTTTTTTGGGTTTTCAGTTTGAATTCTCCTTTTATTTCCTTTCTTTTTTTCTTGTTTTTCTTTTTTCTTCTTTTCTCTTTTTTCCCTCTTCTTCTTTTTTCTTTTTTCTTCTTTTTTTTTATTTTTCTTCTTTTCTTTCCTTCAAGCATAGTATTTCTTCACAGCATCGGAATTTATCGGATTAGGCAGATCATTCCCATCCATCTCTGTCAAGATCAACGCTCCACCTGAGAACGCTCTTTTCACCACGTATGGTCCTTCCCAATTTGGTGTCCATTTGCCCCGATTATCGTGTTGATTTGGGAGGATCTTTTTCAACACCAATTCCCCTTCACGGAAATGCCTGGGTCGAACCTTTTTATCATGGGCTCGCATCATTCTTTTCTGGTACATCTGACCATGACATAGTGCTGTAAGCCTTTTCTCCTCTATAAGATTCAATTGTTCAAAGCGACTTCGAACCCATTCAGCCTCATCCAAGTTTAATTCCATTAAGACTCTTAGGGAGGGAATTTCTACCTCAACAGGCAGCACCGCTTCCATGCCGTAAACTAGAGAAAAAGGAGTTGCCCCAGTAGAAGTACGTACTGATGTTCTATAGGCATGCAAAGCAAATGGTAGCTTCTCGTGCCAGTCTTTGTATGTGTTTGTCATTTTTCCCACAATCCTTTTGATATTCTTGTTAGCAGCCTCAACAGCTCCATTCATCTTCGGACGATACGGAGCTGAGTTGTGATGTCTGATCTTGAACTGTGCACATACTTCCTTCATCATGTCATTGTTCAAGTTGAGGGCATTGTCTGATATGATCCTTTCTGGGAGCCCATACCGACATATTATCTCCTTCTTTAGAAACTTACAAACAGTAGACTTAGTCACATTCGCATAAGATGCAGCCTCAACTCATTTGGTAAAGTAGTCTATCATTACAAAAATGAATCTGTGCCCATTTGATGCCTTGGGAGAGATGGGTCCAATCACATCCATTCCCCACATAGAGAAAGGCCACGGTGGTGCCATGACGTTCAGTGATGTCGGGGGAACTTGAATTTTGTCAGCATAGATTTGACACTTGTGGCATTTTCTAGCATAATCTATGCAATCTCTTTCTAGTGTAGTCCAATAATAGCCCGCCCTCATAATCTGTCTAGCCATGAAATGACCATTTGCATGTGCCCCACAAGTTCCATCGTGTACCTCTTCCAGAATCCTTTTGGCTTCAGACGCTTTTACACATCTCAACAACATCTGATCTCTACCTCTTTTATACAAAACGTCTCCATCAACGAGGAATCCCATTGCCAATCTTCTAAGGATCTTTTTATCATTCTCCGACGCATGCTCTGGGTATTGTTGACTCTTAAGGTATTGCATGATGTCATAATACCAAGGTTGTCCATCCGCTTCCTCTTCAATACTAGAACAGTGGACTGGAGAATCTCTCATGCGCAGTTTGATTGGTGAAACATTTGCTTCTGTCTCCATTTTAAACATCGCAGCTAGTGTTGCCAAGGCATCGGCAACCTGGTTTTCTTCTTGAGATAAATGCTGGAAGGTGATATCGTCAAATTGTTGTACAAGGTCAGCTATGTACTTCTGGTACTGAACTAGCTTCTGATCCCTTGTTTCCCATTCACCTCGTAACTGATAAATAACCAGCGCTGAATCTCCATAAACTTCCAAGTTCTTGATTCCCCTCTCGATTGCAGCTTCTAAGCCTATTGCACAAGCTTCGTATTCAGCCATGTTGTTGGTGCAGTTGAAATTTAATCTGGCTGTGGACGGGTAATACTTTCCATTTGGAGATATTAAAACTGCCCCGATTCCATGTCCTAAGGCGTTGGAGGCGCCATCAAAGAACATTTTCCATGGTTTGCTGCCGGGCTCTTCCTTTTCTGCTTGAAAGACAGACATTATATCTTCATCTGGAAAATCTAGCTTGATGGGCTCATATTCGTCGGTAGCACGATCTGCGAGAAAGTCGGCTATTGCCCCACCTTTGACTGCTTTTTGAGACACGTACACGATGTCATATTCAGAAAGCATAACTTGCCATCTAGCTAGTCTGCCTGACAATGATGGTTTCTCAAAGATGTACTTGAGGGGATCCAACCTAGCTATCAACCAAGTCGAATGGTACAACATATACTGCCTCAATTTACGAGCAATCCAAGCCAATGCGCAGCACATTTTTTCTATTGTAATGTACTTGGCCTCGTAATCAGTGAACTTCTTGCTCAAGTAGTATATAGCCCGTTCTTTCTTGCCCGTATCATCATGTTGACCCAGTACGCATCCCATAGAGTGTTCATTGACAGTCATGTATAGCAACAAGGGTTTTCCAGCCGTCGGCGGTACTAGAACAGGTGGATTTGACAAATACTTTTTCACCTTTTCAAAAGCATCTTGGCATGCCTCATTCCATTCTCCCGGATCTTGTTTCCGAAGCAACTTAAAAATGGGATCACATTTAAGCGTAAGTTGCGAGATGAAACGGGAAATATAGTTCAATCTTCCCAAAAAGCCTCTTACTTCCTTCTGTGTGCGTGGAGGCGACAGATTTTGTATCGCGCTGATTTTGTCCGGGTCCACTTCAATTCCCTTTTCGCTGACTACAAACCCCAACAACTTCCCCGATTTAACGCCAAAAGTGCACTTGGCAGGGTTCAACTTGAGCTGAAACTTCCGTAGCCTTTCGAACAACTTTCGAAGGTTGGCTACATGATCCTCTTCTCCTCGGGACTTGGCAATCATGTCATCCACATACACCTCTATCTCTTTATGCATCATGTCATGAAAGAGAGTTACCATTGCCCTTTGGTAGGTGGCCCCGGCATTCTTTAAACCGAAAGGCATAACTTTGTAGCAAAATGTCCCCCAGACTGTCACAAAAGTGGTTTTCTCCATGTCATCCTCAGCCATTTTAATCTGATTGTAGCCTGAAAAACCATCCATGAACGAAAACATGTAGTGTTGGGCCGTATTATCCACCAGGGTATCGATATGAGGCAATGAGAAATTATCCTTAGGGCTAGCTCTGTTTAAGTCCCGATAATCTATACACATCCTTACTTTGCCATCCTTTTTCAGTACCGGGACTATGTTAGCCACCCATTCCGGATACTTGGCTACCTTTAAGAACCCTGCATCGAATTGCTTTTTTACTTCTTCCTTCACCTTCAACAACATCTCGGGCTTCATACGCCTAAGCTTCTGTTGTACCGGCCTACATTCTGTTTTCAAAGGCAGACGGTGCTCCACAACGTTAGTGTTTAACCCGGGCATGTCTTGATAAGACCAAGCAAAAACATCCACATATTCACGAAGCAATTCCTCTAGTCTCTGCCTCTCAGCCAATGGAAGTGCTGTGCCTACTTTGACTTCTTTGATGTTCTCATCATCCCCTAAGTTGACCATATCAATAGCTTCTTTGTTGGGTTCAATAGGTCTTTTCTCTTGCTCAATCATTTTCAATAGATCTGGAGACAAAGCATCACCATCTGAATCTTCATTGCTATCGAGTTCACCAACGTGCATAGAATTTTCAAAATCAAACCCCGGATAGCTGTTAAGGTTATCTTCACATTCATTATTCATTTTCCTGAAAAAGTAAAGATTTTGACAGATATGGTTGGTTGTTCATACCAATGGTAGTGAATGAAAGGAGAAAACAGTTATAGAAATGATGATGGTTGAAAAGAGAGTACTCAAAATGCATTGAATTTGTTAATTTATTGAAATGATGATGAAGATCAAACTTACAAAAGAGTCTTCTAGATTTCTCTAAACCAAGATGTTGATACTCTACCTTACTACATTACAAAAGGAAAAACAAAAAGATAGAAGGTATCCTTTCAACAATCCAGTCTTTCAGCCCTGTGCCTAACAACACCATTATTTCTATAACAAAAGCTGGCATTTCTCCATGCGCCCCTTTAGACTAGGAACCCACGAGAGGATCCTTTTATCATAGGTATTGCTTCCACTGCCTCTAATGAATCAGGGTGATAACATCCGCCAAAGCGAAAAGTATCATAGAGGTACGGGATCACCATCTTCTCCGATTCTTCTTCGTATCCTTGGAGGTGGGCTATTCTTTTCTTCCTTCTCTCTTCCAGAATCTTCTTTCTCTCCAAACCCGTGGCCTTGTATCCGAGACCAAACCTGTCTTTGTTCTCCTCAATCCTCACAGGCTTCCTATGTCCTTGGAGATTTTTCCCTAAGCCTCTTCCGACACGCCAGCCCTTTTGCAGTGTCTGTTTAACAATCATCTTAGTAGTGGTTGACAACCGAGGGGTGGGTATTCTTGCTCCTTCTCCCACATATGTTGCATTTACTATTTCAAAGGCTCTGAAAGAACACTCTAATGCTTCCTCGGCGGCCTCAATGTAGGGCACAGATAAGGGTTTGGTGATCAAGAGGTCTTCTTCTCCAGAAACAGATACTTGTTTATCACCAACGACAAATTTCACCTTCTGGTGCAGTGATGAAGGAACAGCACCCGCCATATGGATCCATGGTCTCCCCAGTAGGAAACTGTATGATGGGGAAATATCCATCACTTGAAACTGGATATTGAAAGTGACCGGCCCTATATCAATTGGGATCTCGATATCACCTATGACGTCCCTTCTAGAACCATCGAATGCCCTTACAACCATGTGGCTGGGTTGTATGCAAGAAATGTCAATAGGCATCTTTGCCAACGTAGCCATAGGTAATACATTGATCGACGACCCATTGTCAATCAAAACTTTGGCAATTGTGTGGCCCTTACAACTGGTAGTGATGTTCAAGGCTTTAATACTCCCTCGCCCTTCCGGCGGAATTTCGTCATCACTGAAAGATATGAAATTTGCCGCTGTGATATTTCCTGCCAGCTGGTCCATACTGTCGACTAGAATATCATGAGGCACATAGGCTTGATTCAACACCTTCATTAAGGCGTTCCGATGTGATTCTGAATTTAGCAGCAGAGATAATAGTGAAATTCGAGCAGGCATCTTGTTCAATTGCTCGACCACATTATATTCACTGTGCTTAATCAACTTTAAAAACTCTTTTGCATCGTTCTCTGATACTGGCTTTTGCAAGTTTCCTCCTTGGTCCTTGGAAAATGAAGCCTGTTCCTCTTCTTTCTCCGCCTGATTGTCTTCCTCTTTCTCCTTTCCTTTCCCTTTTTGGGCCCTATCTAACATCTCCGGAGTATAGCACCTCCCACTCCGCGTAATTCCTCCTACCCCACTAATGTTTGCATTATCGGGCATATCTGACTTATCTGAGCCCGTATTGCCTGACCCTCCAATCACTGCTTTGAACTCATATTTCCAAGGGACAGCCTTATTGTTTTTGTAAGGGAAAGAGCTCGGAACTTTGATCGTCATGGTCGAAGGAGTGACAAAGCTAGATTCCTCTATCCCGGGACTGGGCTTCTCCTTGTAAAACACGGTCATTGGTTTTCCCCATGAATAATTATTTTCTGAAGGTTCACTTGAAGCAGTACTCACTACACCCTCCTCCTCCTCCGTATAGAACTCAATCAAAGATGAATCCATCATTGATTGTACCACGTGTCGAAAGTGGGGACAATTCTGGACAGAGTGACCCACGTGTCCCATGTGATATTTGCAAGTCTGTTCTGGGCTTGATTCATCTTGACAAATCCTCGAATCTATCAGTATAGGTTGAATCATCTCGGCTTTAACTAAAGCATCGAATACTAGACTCATCGGAGTCTTAGCCTCTTCCACGCGTCTCTTTATACAACACTTCCTCCCAACTTCAGCCGCACTAACTGATCCTCCACTGTGACTGGGAAGTGGGTTAGCATTGATACTGGGTTCCACTTCCTTGGAAAAAGTTAACCTTCCTGACTTGACCAAATCTTGCACCTTATATTTCAAAGCCGTGCAATTCTCCGTAGAATGACCCGGGTTCCCACCATGGTAGTCACATCGGGCGTTGGGGTCATACCATCTTGGAAAAGGTGGTTTCATTGGCTCCATGAAAAGAGGGGCAATCATGTGGCCTTTCACAAGTTGCGGGAATAAGTCTGTGTATGACATGGGGATAGGATCAATAGAAGGCCTTTCAATATTTCTTCGGGGAGGCCTTTGGTTAGTAGTTGGGTTACTGTTTGGCTGGTAAGGTTGGGCTGTGGGTGTCGGTGTATAGTAAGGTGCTGGAGGGCGAAGATTTGGTTGAAATGTCTGTGGTTGGAAAGAATTTTGGTAGGGAGTGTATGAGACATTATTTGTGGTTGGGAAATAGGGTTGGTAATTTGGGTAAGGTTGAGGTTGTGGCTGAAACCGGGGCGAGTAAGGTGCACTTCCTCTATACCGAGGTGTTGTATGGGTGACGGTCTGGGTTTCAACTTCTTTCTTCTTGGACACTCCACCTTTCTTCAAATCACTGCTTTCCAACTTCCCGTTCTTAATTGCATTTTCAATTATTTCCCCAGTGATGACCATGTCAGCGAAATTCTTGGTTGCATTCCCTATCATGCGCTCATAATAAGGTGCTTTCAAAGTGTTGACAAACATCACCGTTGTCTCCTTTTCGGTTAGAGGCGGCTGGACTTGGGATGCGATGTCTCTCCAACGTTGAGCATACTCCTTGAAGCTTTCGCTGGCCTTCTTTTCGATGTTTTGCAGGGATAACCTATCTGGGGCCATATCCGTGACATGCTTGTACTGTGCAATAAATGCTCTAGCTAGATCACTCCAACTGTGGATGCGTGTACGATCTAGCTGCACATACCACCTAGCAGCGGACCCTGTGAGGCTGTCTTGGAACACATGTACCAACAGCTAGTCATCATGATTATAAGCGGCCATTTTGCGACAATACATTGTCACATGAGTAATGGGGCACTTGGTCCCATCATACTTCTCGAACTCAGGAGTTTTAAACTTAGGAGGGATTACCACATCCGGAACTAAGCATAATCCCATTGCATCCACTGATCCGTAGAAATCACTGCCCTCAATGGCCCGTAACCTTTCTTCTATAATACTGAATTTCTTAGAGTCTGAATCTCCTTTTATCTCTGACACGCTACCCCTTAATTTCTCTTGTTCTTTTGGATCATCTAAGTCAGGGACTTGAATTGGATCCGCAGGTCTTGTTCCTTGAGCGGGAAGTATAGGCACTGTGATATGAGGTTGTGCTGAGGTGCTCGGTGCTCCCGGATACACGTAAGCGTAGCTGCCCATAGGCTGTGGTGGAGGTGGAGGTATGCCTTGTGAGGATTGGGCATAAGGTGGAGGTGGAGGTATGCCTTGCGAAAATTGGGCATGGGGTGGAGTAAATCCTGGAGGGTATGGAGGGTCTTCATCTCCCTGAGGCTTATCAGTCCCTGGGTTAGGTCCTTCTCTAGCCACTTCTTTTTCTCGGTTCGTCCTTGTCATCATTTCCATTAGAGCGGCTAACTGACTTCGGATTTCTTCTTGTGCTTTCTCCATTCTATCCATCCTATTATCCTGTTCTTCCTCCATCGCTCTTAAGCGTGACCGGGTATTGTATGAGTGTTTGGGAATTTGGGCTGGAATCTTGAATGTTGAAGCTACCCTTGAATCTTGATTACCACAATAAGAAACTAATTACTACATGATGCAATCTCTGAAATATTACGTTTTAGGAATGAATGAATGTGATGAATGAGTGTGATGCAAAATGAATGATACTTTGAGGGATATTTAAGCCATAACAATTTCAACAAAAGGAACTTTCATTCATTCAACAAGTCATTTGTTACATTCCAATCATATTCCGATTAAATCCATAAAAACGACTAACTTGCTGATATTGATCCTTAGCTTCATCTAAAAAGTTCAGCAGCCTTTGCCCGTGCTTTTCTGTTGGGAGGATTTCTTGTCTCAATGCTTCGACTCTATCAACCATTTCCCTCGCCTTTGTCACAGCTTTGCAAATTTGAATGGCCATATGATCTATATATTGCTGTCTCCCGAGGTTTCCCACTCTCCATGTCATGCTTGCATCCTGTGCCATGTCATATCCATAACTCCAGTTGTTTTCACTTCGTTCCCAATCTTCTATTATTACTTTGATGTGGTTCTTATGTTCTTGTAGCTGCTCTTCTAGCATTTGAACCTTTTGCTGCAATGTAACTTTTTCATCATCTACCTCAACTTGCTTTCCTTTTTTCAGCTTCTCCTTTAGTTCCTCATTTTCTTTCTGACATTGGGCTAACTTTCTCGCACTTGCTGAGTACATGCCTTCCCAATTTTGTCGTTCTTGGGACAAATAGACCACTTCTTCTTCACTCTTCTTGGCTTTGTGTGCCCAGTGTTCTACCCTTTTGTGCAAGTCTTCTAATTCTCTTTTCCTTTCATTTGAAGTTTGCATGATTCCCCCAACCCTCATTTCGGATCTCAACTTCTTGTTCTCTAGGTACAGATTTCTGAGATCCTTGTTGGTGGCGTGGTGTTCATGCTGGACCTTCTTAAGCTTGGCTTCTCGCATCTCTGCCTCGTACTTGAGTTGTTCCATCTCTCTCCGAAGCCTCAAATTCTCTTGCTTCCACCTTTCCTCATCTTTCTTGAACAGCTGCCTAGCGATTTCGACCTCAGATACTTCTTCTTCCGGTTCTAAAGGCATGCTGTATTCTCTCGAGAAAAACACCACCTCCCTTACTTGCTTTGCCCTCCACATCAAGTATTCCGGGGTAGCTTTATCAGAAAGGGGGCCAAGGTTGATTCTTCGTGCTTGTTTCCATGATCGGACCACTTGCTCTCCTTTTTTCATTGCCTTTGGTTCACCATAAGAAAACTCCAAATCACTAAGCCCATGTGTTAGTGGAATGAATTGTTTAGCTCCAAACTGTCTTAGCACCATAAGTGGCGCATAGCTTATCACTCCCCATGGTCCCAGAAGTTGCACCCATGATTCTTCTCCGCATCGATATAAGACCGGTACATGAGGCATCCAAGGCGTCATCCATGTAATCTGTTTTTCCCCAAGTCTTTGCAAAAAATCCACCCATTCTTCCTTACTCTTCGGTTTTGGCCACTTACTGTTGCAGAACTCTTTAACTGGAGCACGATGATGTAGGAAAGTTCTCTTAAAGGCCTTTTCCTCGCACTTGAAATGACTTTTAGCCCAAACATGCAGTAGCTGTGCACATCCCACAAATCGCCCTTCTCCGTTCCTCCGACAATAATTCAATGACCTGAAGGTTTCCGCTAGTATGGCAGGTGCTGGATTCCCATTATTCTCAATTTGCTCAAAAAAGTCTATCACTGCTACTTCAATGTGCCCTAACACCTTAGGAAAGATAATCAAACCATAGATCGCTAAAGCGAAAGCCGCCAATCCTTGCTGGTCACTAAGATGTCCCTTGATGAATGCATAAAGAAAATCCCAAGGTATACAAACATTGGATCCCTTCTCCTTTTTATGAGAGTCTATGTCTTCTAGTCTAACTCCCGTAAGTTTGGCTAATTTTTTGCGGTATCCGAATTTTGGCTTTCGGACATAGATTTTATCCGGACTTTTCAGGTCAATTCCTAACAGGACCGAGTACTCCTCTACTGTGGGTGTCAAGTCCATTCCATTGAAAGAGAAGCACCTATGGGAGGGATCCCAAAACTGAATAACAGCTCTGATCAGTGGTTCTTCCACTTTTACAGCAATCAAAGACTCTATTTGGCCATATTTTTCATGGAAATCCTTCTTCCCTTCTTCACTGATTTGATCCCATAAGTTGGCTAAATCTATTAGGTTATTTTGCTGGAGGTTTAGATTCACTTCTTGTGGGAGTGAGGACATGAAATTCTCAGTCAAGCAATCTCCTTTCACTTGTTGAACTTTTTCAGACCAAATTTGTACCTCCCGGTAGGAATCACACGGAACATTCACAGATGACGAACAAGCTAGCCTTTCTATGGATTCAGTGAAAAATTCCTTGTTGCAAAGAGCCATGGTTAAAATATCCCCTTATGTGTCTATGTGATGCAAGAAAATTCATGCAAAAAGAACAAGAAAACAAGTACAAATCAGTATGTGTGTAAATATGAACAAAGAAATAAAAGGCAGATAAAGGATGGAATGCTTATTTATGTCCTATCAAAGGTCACTCTCATAAAAGGGAAGGAATGGCTTTAGCTTAGGCTGGTCTCCTCACGACATACTATATGCTGGTTTAAGGTTTCACATATCTACAAGGTTCCCAAATCATTCCATACTGTCGTCCACACTGGACTAGTAAGGAATAGATCTGAGTGGGAATATTTCACTTGCCATTGCGGAGGTGATTACCTCACGAGAGCATAGCTACTTTACTCCCTCCTAAAGAGGACGGAACCCGGGTGTAGGGCTCATGTTATGCAAATGCATCGATGTATGCAATAGTACATGCATATATGTTTTACTTTATTTATTCAATCAACAACCTTATATATAAAGAATGTAATGAATCAAATAATGGATGAAATGAAGAAGTTTTTTTTTGTTTATTTTTTAGTTCTATGTGGAATTTATTTTTATTAATATTTCATATTTTTATTTCATTTTTTTTAAAAAAAGAAAATTAAATTTAAATGCCAATCAAGACCATCAAATTAAAATTTAAGATGCCATATGGTTATTCAATGGTTTGACCCTCTTAGCGTCCCCAGCGGAGTCGCCAAGCTGTCGTAACGGCTTCGCGCTCGACGAATTTTTGAAAAGGCGTTTAAAAACACGGAAGGGGAGTCGCCACCAATCTTTTTTTGACTAGGTGTGATTGGCCACCTGAAAACGTTTATCTTTTTAACAAAATCTCAAAATTAATTAAGCTTTATTAAAAAGATAATCTTTTGGTCTGCGAAACAAAAATTGGATTCGGGGGTACGGTTACGCATGGGGAAGGATTAGCACCCCCACGACGCCCGTTAAAAAACGGTACCATCCTAACTACATGGTATCTTTTGATTTTGATAAGATAGTCTTGGCTTTTGGTTATAAAACAGTTAGCGTATTTGCTTAAGAAATTACTGTTATAAAGGGATTTATTATGAAAGTCAACATGAACACCATTTATTGAAAAATTAAATCAAATATCCCAATACTCTGGTAACATTTGAAATAATTCGTCTCACCTAGAGATTTCTTAAGAATCACTACTTGTGAGTTCTATGGAATCTCATCTTCGGTGGTGCTCACGCTATTTTATAATTGATCGTATACGTATGTAGTATTGTATGAAGTATATGAAACTTAAAAGAAATTTTATTTATTAATGAAACTCTTGATATTGAGAAATTTGGCTAAATATCCCAATACTCTGGTAACATTTAGTTAATTCCTCTCACCTAAGGATCAGTCAAGAAATCACTACTTGTGAGTTTCAAGACATCCCATCGTCGGAAGAATTCCATTTATTTTAAAATTAATATTTATGCGTATGATGTAAACATATAGTAGATGATGCACATGGAATTATAAAAAACTTTATATTTTAATTTTTATTTATGAAACTCTTATTATTGACGGATTTAACTAAATATCCCAATACTCTGGTAACATTTAGCTATTTCCTCTCACCTAGGGATTAGTCAAGAAATCACTACTTGTGAGTTTCAAGACATCCCATCATCGGAAGATATTTAATTCTCTAAATTTATTATTAATTTTCTTTGTTTTTTTATTTTCCTTAAAAAAACTTATCTATTTTTATTTTTAATAAAACAAATTAAATTATTGAAAAATCATACTAAATATCCCAATACTCTGGTAACATTTAGTAGGACTCTTCTCACCTAGGGATCAGTCAAGAAATCACTACTTGTGAGTTTCATAACATCCCATCATCGGGAGATTTGTTTACTTAAATTTAAATTTTATTGTTTATTTCCTTTTCTTATTTTCTTTTAAAAAACTTATTCATTTTTATTTTTTAATAAAAATTTAAATTATTGAAAAATCATACTAAATATCCCAATACTCTGGTAACATTTAGTACAACTCTTCTCACCTAGGGATCAGTTAAGAAATCACTACTTGTGAGTTTCATAACATCCCATCATCGGGAGATTTGTTTACTTAAATTTAAAATTTATTATCTTAATTCTTTTAATTATTCCTTTTTACTAAAATTCTTATTATTACTTATTTAATTATTTTAACTATCATTCTTTACTTTTGGAAAATTTACTATGATTAATTTTTATATATATATTTTTTTTGTAATTCTAAAAATCCCCTTTTGTCTATTTCCTTTGATTGTTTTTATTGCCTCTTTTGTTTTTATTAGTTTTCACTTAATTAATATTTCTCTAAACACTTTTTATTTGTCAAAACTCTTTATTATATATATTTATTTATTCATTTTATTTTTGATCTTTTTTTTTTTAAAAAATAAATAAGCATGAAATTGGATATTGAGGAATAATACCAAATATCCCAATACTCTGGTAACATTCGATATAATTCCCCTCACCTAAAGTTTTTTCGAAGAATCGCTACTTGCGAGTTCAACGAAGACTTATCATCGGGATTCCCTACTTATTTTATTTATTTTATTACTATTCTTCATTTATTATTATTATTTTTTCCTCAACCCACATTTCATTTATCTAATAAAACTTATTTTTATTTTAAAAATATGTTTTTATATATAATTTATGTATATATACATTTTTATATATTTATTTATATATTCTATGTATAATATATATTCATATGTTTTAAAGCTATATATTTTATATATTTATATGTATGTATTTTACACATTTATTTACATATATTTTAAAACTATATATTCATACATTTTTTTTTATATTTATTAACATATGTATTTTATAAAATTTACATACTATGTATTTTACACATTTTATATTTATTTATCTTTTCTTTTAGAACTATGTGTTCATTTTATTTTATTCTATTTTTATATATTGTATTATACTATTTATTTATTTATTTTTGCTTTGTTATATTTTCTATTTTATTATTGTTTTTTTTTGCCATGATTAATAAATAAATGGATAACTAAAATAAAGAAAAAGAGAGAAAAAAAATACCAAAACGGAGCGGGTCGCGCTGGAGCGCGGGTCGCGTGAGGGACGGAGCGGAGTCGAGTCGCTGGTCGGGTAGCGCGGATCTCGGATCCGGGTCGGCGATAGGCGCGGGTCAGGGGCTTCAAAACGCAGCATTTTGCTGCTCTATAAAAGACTCCTTTTTTTGTTTCATTTTCATTTCCACCGGCTCTCTCAAAAAAAAATCCTAAAACCCCAAAAAATCCTCTCGCCTCTCTCCTCCTCCGGGCGATTACCGGCCACCGTGCGCCGCCGTACGCCGGTCGCCGGTGGTCTCCCTGACACACCAAAAACACTCCCCTCGTCTCCCTCTCCTCCGATCCGGCCTCCGTTTAACCCGAAAACACTCCCAACCTCACAGATCTGATTATCTCCGAAAGCTTTTTTTTTTTCGTGCTTGATTTTTCTGGTTGATGGTTCGGTTGTGGTTGTTTGTTTTGTTTTTTTTGTTTTTCTTGCAGGTAATAGGGATTTAGGTATTAGATCTAGGGTTTTTAAGGGTCTCGGGTTTGGGATTTCTAGATCTGGGTTAGGGCTTGTTGTGGTTTTAGTGATGGTGGTTGGTGTCTTTGGGGTGGCGTTTGGGTTTCTGTGGTGACGAGGCTAGGGCAAGGAGGGTGGTGATACGGTGGTGAAGGCTCGATGAGGGCGGTGGTGATGGTGTCTCGGCGTAGGGTATTGCTTGGTTTTGGTTGGGTAGAGTTTCTGTAAATCTGTTTTGGTGTTCCCGAGTCTAAAAAAAAATCCTCCCCTTTCATCAATCATTCAAGCCTCCTTTAAACAGATTGAAGAACACATTTTTTTTTTAAAAATCAGTTTCGTGCGTTAGAGTCAACATTTCTGAGTTTTTGTCTCTCGGTTCCAGTAGGGGTGTCAGGAATGGATAGGTTGCGGTGGATTTGGGTAGATCTTTTGTGGAATTTGAGGGGCTGGCAACGGTGGTTTTAGCCTAAACCAGTTGCCGGTCAGTGGGTTAATGGGTGTCGGTCGGTTTTGGGTCTTCATTTCATTAAATGTGGTTGAAAAAGAAGGAAAGAAAGAACCGGAAGAAACAGAAAGAAGAAAAAGAAAAGAAAAGAAAAGAAAAGAAAAAAAAAGAAAAATAATAATAATGATAATTAATAAAAAATAAAAACAAATAAATAAAAACAACCCACTTTCCTTTTGGGCTTTTTAAGTCCATAAATTTAATTTGGACTTTCAGGACAAAATTTGGTGTCTACAATGATAACATGAGTGAAATAATTCCATAAAGGTTTTCATGAGTTATAAAAGTGATTTTTAAGACTTTAGGCTCTAAGTTCATGCTTTATTATTCATGTAATTCCGTGACCCACCTGGGGCGGTGGCTCGGGTCAATGGACCAACAGGTGCACCTCAGGGCGTCACAGGGCTGATGAACCCGCCAAGTCATCAGCGGTCTCGAGGTCACTTGGCAAGTGGACCCGAGGACCACCTATAGATTATGGCCATAGATCTAACAAAGATAACCGTGAGGGGCGATGGCCTACGGGTGTTCCCCAATAGCAGTAGATTTCATTCTCGTAAGGGGGAGGGGGAACGATGATAGCATGATTTATTCGTAGGGTGATGCCTAGTCTCAACTTGTTGGTTTCTGTTTAATAAGAGGATTTGTTAAATCCTAATTTTTGTTTAAATTACATGATATTATAAACTGTTGAGCAAAAGATTTGAATGGTGCATTGAGAGTAATGTTTACTATAACCACTGTTTTCCTATCGATATGATTTAAGGAAAAACAAATAGTTTGTGGCATATAGTATTGGTTTTATAAAGCAGCATATGTTTCCTTTACTGAGCGTATGAATCGCTCACCCCTTTGTTTTAACTCCACAGCTAAAAGACACGGAGTTAGAGAATAGCTCCAAGATGGATGCAGCTACATATAAAGCGTTTGGGCAAAGTATGTTAAAACATGACAGGTACAGTCTCTTCTCTTTTACATTTCAGACATAAGTATACAGTACTACTTTAGTAAAACAAGATAATAGGAGATGTTGGATATAAGGAATAATGAAAAAAGTATACAGTACTACTTTAGTAAAACAAGACAATAGGAGATGTTGGATATAAGGAATAATGAAAAAAAAATTTTATAGTCCATATTTGTTAAATAAATGTTTAACATTTATTATTGTCATTATTAAATGTTAATGGCATCATAGACAGCCCAACCAAAAAAGTGTATAGAAATACGTGAAAAATTTGGTAACGGGCTATTACAGATTAAATGGTATCAGAGCTTGGCTTGGTCTGATGTCTGTTGATGCCTTTAGCATGGGAAGTGTTGAGAAAGGTTAACATCCCCTGTAGTACTGTATAGTCTGAATGTATAGAGGAGCCAAGTGACTGTAAATTGAGTTAAGTGTTTAAAAGTGGTGAAAATTGATGAATTAAGGATTACAAATAGAGATTGCAATCCGGGAATTTTGCATTAGATAGGCGATCTTATCATCATAATGTCAGGTTTATTCGATAAGGTATAGTGAGGAACTCGGTGAGGGCCCCACCAGGACTTCTCTGTCCATATCCAACTAAGATCCTAAAATGATGATATTGAAAAAAAAGGGATAATATTAATTCATAAGCCCTACGATCACGTGTTTGGAGGTATATCGAAGAGAGAGAATTAAAGGGAAATTTATGAACATACCCCTATATTGAAATGCTTTCTTTAAGTCATAAATGACTAAATTGATTTAAAATAGATTGATGGTGAAATAGTATGAGTATTTGATGGTGTAAAGGATGATTCCTACCGTGGACCCCACTGATATATTGACGAGTAAGGCGACCCGGAGTATATGCTATCAGAGGTTGCAAAATAGTTGGCCCTGTTGTGGATATTAAGGTTTGAATTAAAATAAAGATATGGATTATATTGATGAGAGATTATTGAATATTATGAAAAGTGATGTACTCATAGAGTGTGAACCAAAAGGTGAATTGTATGAGAAAAGATATAAAATTGATTATGTTAATACTGGTTCTAAACACTTCTTATGTTTTAAGAGAATAAATACTAGTAATGACTTGACATTTGAGGAAGTCAAGTGTTCAAGTCACTGTGAAAGCGAAAGAAAACCTTGAGTTGGGCGAACTCGAGCACGGTTGGAAGGACCGGGGCGTCGAGGTGTTCGCCAAAGAGGACAGTATGGATGAGTAGCGTTGTCACAGCAATTGTTGTTGATGGGCCCAAAAAGGGGTTGTCATGGTCGGTTGGGCTGGTCCATTACGATATCCATAGAACCGAAATATTGTGAAATACTTGTAAAGTGACTTGAAAATTTATATATATATATATAAATGTTTGGAGGATACATAGTGATTTTTTTGGATGTAAATAACGAGACATCCAAGATGATATGAGTTTGTGAATTTGAAATTACATGATGATGTTTTAAGTAAACTTTTGGAATAACGTGGATTCGAGAGATTGTTGACTCGATTCACAACATAGAAATTGTTTGTAAGCTCTTACCAGTGAATCAGAAGAGCTTGAGAAATTACTCAAGAGATTGATGAGTAGAGAAACAAATTGTTTTGGTATAACTGGTGAAAACGAAAATTATATCGTTTTGAAAACAATGGGATTAATACTCTCTACACTTGCTTCTAGGTTCTGGAACAAGTATGGTATTCTAAAATACCTATCATATTCTATTTGGATCCCTAGCCGACTGTAGTATCCTCCTATTTGTGTGCCTAGAGCCAACTAGGATGATTTTAAAGAATAAATATGTATATTGATATAAGCAATATCGTTGAATAACGTCACAAACTTCTAGAAATGGAAAACCTTACTGTTAAGTCAGTGGACATGAGTTCTAATTGAACTATATACAGTAGAGACGTGAGGTCTCGAATGATTAAGTGGACATTGAAGTTGTATGAGTAAAGGATCTCACTACTTAATTGAGATTAAAGTGTGGTGATTGAGGTATAAAATTTATGAGGGTTAACCGTATGGCATAAATGAATTATTGAAGAGTTTGTGGAATTCGCTACCTTACTGATGTGACATATACATGGGAGAAGTGAAAGTGAATGACTATGTATGAATAAAGTATTCGAGATGGTTATGAGATTGTAACAATAAAGTACTATATTAAGTGGGAAAACAACTGTGGTGATGAATGTAAAAGAATGAAATTGTCTTAAGAGACAAGTCATGTGATGACTAGGGAACACAAGTTGTGAGGTAGTTCCCAAGTATATGAATAAATGTGATTTCCTTTGATCATTATGTAGTTATGGCTGAAAGTAATGACAAGCCAGAATTGGAAAGATGAAATTGTCATACTCAGAGGAGCAGATACAAGAAGTATTGCTAATCCTGAAAAAGGATATACATAGGTGTATACATGTACATATTGGGAATGTGAAATTGTATAAGTAAAGTGGTGATGAAATCTGAATGATAATAAAGTAAATTTCAGAAATTGATGTGAGGAAATTATACTCTTAAATATATTCTCCAAGTAGTGACATTGCATGTACTAGGAGAATAAGAGATAAAATGATAACTCGATATAAAAAGAAGTTATCGAGGAAAATGATTAACTGAGGCGTAATCGATGTTAGTATTAAAGCCTGCAAAAGAAGGGCAGTCCTAGTTTAACCATGAAACAATCACTGTGAGATGATAGAAAATCCAAAAGAACCATGAGGTTATAGAAGTGATTATGGATTGAGTAACCAAATTAATTCACTTCATCATCATGTTTTGGGATGTATTGAGTGCCTTAGTCGATATATATCGGTGAAATAGTGAGAACATATGTGAAGTTCCAGTAAGTGAGTACATGTGATAGGGATCCCTAATTGGCCATATGCTTTGAGAGAATAGCAAGAGGCTTCGGGATTCCAAGTTTTACTGTCAGCACCTCCTCTGATTTATATAGATATCCGATCGCATTGTGTTGACGCTCCGGGATATATTGAGAGCGGGTGCGTTGTATTTAAGAGACTACTGGGACAATTACATACGATGGATTAAAACTATCTAAATGATAGTCACCAAATTATTATCGACTTAGCACCGAATGAGATGATAAGTGATAAGTAGTATGAATGAGTTACTGTGTAAAGGAAGTGAAAAATTACTAACTCCCAAGGATGATAAAAGATTTCAGGGAGTGTAAATTGGTTTTGAGAGAAGAAGCCCGAGTTCTTCAGAACCTTGAGCAAAATATGGGATGGGCGACCCACGAGTGGGGCGATCGCTCAACACCGGACAACATGTTGAAAGATGTGGGCGAACTAGTAGGTCACTGACTCACTTGAAAGAGTAATCCTAGAACACGGGAGAGCGCCAAAGGGATGATTATTGATGGCCTGAAGAGACGGGCAGTACTCTTAAATACAATAAGGAGTATAAAGAGATATTCGTGGTCTTATATTAGTGACGAGAATAAATAAAAGTTGAGAAGGTGATAAGGAAGAAAAATACCTATATTAGAGGTACTTCCTATATTAAGTGAAAATTAAAAAGAGTATAATGCTATCTGGATAGTTGTGGACATATTGAGTAAGTCTTCTTATTACTTAATTATGGAATTTATTGAGCTAATTACTGCCTTGGCTGAGTTATATGTCATGGAAATGGTGAAGTTTTACAGTATTCCAACGAGCATTACATTTAATAGGGAGTCCCGCTTCGTATCTCAGTGTTGAGAGAGATTATAGGAAGCTATGGGATCCCGATTGAGTTTTGCACCGTTGTTTATCCGTAAATTGATGGACAGTCTGAGTGTATGATATGGATGCTCGAGGATATGGTGTGAGCGTGTGCAGTTGATTTTATAGGCTCCTGGGATAATCCTCTACCCCGGTAGAGTTTGCGTATGAAAACGGCCAAAAGGGAGTATAGGCATAGCACCTTAAAGGAGTTGTTTAGCAGACGATATAATCCATGATAGCATGAGAAAATAAGAGACCGAGAATTATTTTCGACTTGGTCGAACAGACTTCTTGAGATATACAAGAAATTGTGTTTATAAGGTCTCACCATTTAGAAGCATAATGAGAGGGAAATTGAGTTCCCGACGTATTGGATCATTGGAGATCTTAGATCGTGTGAGAGATATGCACTACCTCCTGAGTTGTCAGGAGTGCATAACGTATTCCATGTCTCAATGATGAGAAAGTACTAACCATATCCTTCTCACGTGATTCGACATGAGTCCTGGAGATTAGAAAGGACATGAATTACGTTGAGAAATCGGTACGGATTTTGGATAGGAGGGATAAAGTATGGTGATCAAAGATTAATTCTTTGATGGGATTCTTTGGCAGTAAAATAATAAGGATAAGGCTACATGGGAATTAGAAAGCCTTATGCATAACAAATATCCCGAGCTTTATCACTAATAAGTCAGGTTGAAATTTGGAGGACCAAATTTCTTAAGGTGGGGAGAAAATGTAAGATCCGATTCTATACTACTGTAGATTCTAATTTCATAAAAATTGAAAATAAAAATTAAATAAATAATGAATATTGATTTTTCTTAAGTGAAAAGCTCCTTAATTTGAGATATGAACGGAGCAATATGTGTGAAATACTCGACGGGCGAGTACTACAATACACAGCTCGCCAATGGGCTAGCAAGACGATAATCGCCAATGCATGATGCTAGTTTGATATTGGCGAGTTGGTTTAGTTGCGTCTGTGGCGAATAGGTGAGTTCACCAAGATTATTGAGTTAGGTGATCGCCCATATGGGTTGAGTAAATTAAAATGCTAAATAAGATTGCCAATTTGTGGCATAAATTATGGCTAAGTAGGCGAGTAGAGTAATACACTATGATCGCCAACAATGCCACAATGGCTGTGATCGCCAAACCTTTATGTAATCTCCAACTAAAAGAAATTATCTCGAAATTGTCGAATATTAAGTTGGCATCAAGACAAAGTGGTGATACCAGGTGCAAGTAGAGGCAGGCCTAAGAGCTATTGGGGAGATGAAAGGTTGACAAATTGAGATAGAGTTGGCGAGCTAAGGTCTCAAGAAGAGGAGGCGAACTAGAATCAGCTTGTGTGGACAAAATGGAAATAAAAGCTGACGATATGGGAAATAGATTCAAACTATTTTGCAGCGAAAATTGACTTTGTAAGTCATACGGCTGAAGACAATAAATAGAGAAAAGTTAAAGTCAATAAAGGAATTAACCTTATTGGACAAGAAATAAAACAAAGTCAATAGAAGCAGAAAAAGCCGTGTAGAAGGGAGATTTTCACGCCATCTTGAGCTGCAGTTTTTCTTCATGCATTAAATGCATGAAAGACGTGAAATAAATGAAGGAAATGGGATAAGGCCAAGTGATGAGTTCTGATTGGATTAGCATGGCTATATAAGAAGAAACAATTGAGGAAGACCGGCTTAGCAAACTTCACCTTCTTCCCGAAAGCTATGCAACTGCAAGTTATGTTCTGATTTCCTCCCATTTCTACCATGTTTGATTTACTAAAACTTCATCCTTAAGTTGGCTAAATGAGAAAACCTGCTTACAAAACCTTTCCTCCATAGTTGATGAGCTAAAGGAATAAGCAAAGTAAGGCCAACATGAGACAGAAAGTGATCTGTGCTGGAAGTGCAGCTGATTATGGTGAGATTTAATGATTTCTTGAGATTAAATGATATATTTCTATATTTCAAGTATGAGAAGCATGATTTTAGTGTTGCTTTTGATTTATTCTTGTTAGATCATGGAAATAGAATAAATTCATATCTTGAATATAGATGAAGAATAAAATGAAACTGGGATGAAATTGTAGTAGAATGATGGGAAAATAATCGAGAATGAATAAGAAAAGTAATGGAAATGGTGTAAGAGTGATGAAAATGGCGATTATTGTGATCGCCCATGTTGAATATTTGTGATCGCCAATGGGGCGAGTAGGAAAGAAAAGAACTTGCCAAGTTAAAAGTTTTAATTCAGATGGGCGAGGTCGCCAAGGCTAGTTTAATGCACAGGCGAGCCCATTTTTGAATAGAAAGACGTGTTAGGCGAGCTCAGAATTGAGGGCGAACTAAATCACGTGGAGTGGTAAGTGGCGAGGCCGCCACAAGTTAGCTAAGCCATTGTGGGTGAGCTCCCTCTAATTAGCCAATATATGAATGGCGAGAATGGTGGGCGAGCTCCCACGTGTAAGCCATTTGATGAATGGTGAGGTCGGTTGGTGAGCTAGTAAGATGTCTTTGAGCGAGCTGGTTGATTTATCTTAAGTCTCGCCCAAGTAATAGAAAAAATATATAAGGAAAATATTAATGGAATTTATAAATTATTTGTAGCCGATAATTGGGAATGGCTATTAGCGAGCAAGAAGCAAGGTGAAGCAAGGTGAAGCAAGGCTTCGTAATATCAAGTAAGGGAGATGTGTGTGAAGTGAATACATGTCCTGTGGAGTTAAAATTTTACAAAATTATTGAGAAATTGTTTTGTTTTATGACATGCATTATTATGAAAAATCATGTGCTTAGGCGAACTGGTAAAACGGCGGGCGAGCCAAGTGGGCGAGCTCTCTTTTATGATATTTGATATCTTGGGCGAGTAGCTCTGTTTTAAGTAGAAATCCGGGCGAGCCAATGTGGCGAACCCTTTTAATATTATTTTGGGGCAGGCGACCCCTATTTTCATGGTGGGCGAGTTGACCATGGCAATGCCATAAAGGGCGAGCCTTGAGGGCGAGCCAAGTTAACTTGTTTTAGTCGCTAAGGACTAACGTGCGAACACTAGTTCACCGTACTTGGCGAACTGATCATGGGCGAACTGATTTATGAGTATTTTCTCAACGAAAAATGAATTATTTTTAATATTTTGAAAATAGAAATATGAAGCCTTTTTGGGGCGAGTTGACCATTGGGCGAGTTGACTATTGGCGAGCTGACTATGGGCGAACTAGCCATGGGCGAGCCAGCTTAACTCGTGCCTTTCTCACACGAAAAATGTTGAGATTGCGGGCTGTTTTACTATTTTATAAAACCTTTTGGAAATCAAATCATTTTGTGGAAATGATAACATGAGTGAAATAATTCTATAAAGGTTTTAATGAGTTATAAAAGTGATTTTTGAGACCTTAGGCCCTGATTTCATGCTTTATTATTCTTGTAATTGGGTGACCCACCTGGGGTGGTGGCTCGGGTCAATGGACCAACGGGTGCACCTCAGGGCGTCACAGGGCTGATAAACCCGCTAAGTCATCAGCGGTCTCGAGGTCACTTGGCAAGTGGACTCGAGGACCACCTATAGATTATGGCCATAGATCTTGAAGGAAACCGAAACAAACACGCAGCGGAATTTAAATCATTCGGCCTCCACCAGGATCGATTCAGAGAGTTGCCTGATTAGGGTTTCTAGATTTTACCTAATGTTTTCTCTGATTTTCTGTCGTTGGTCGAGTCACAAGCAACAACTTTTCATTCCTGCCTCTATGGTATCCACACGAACGGATCTCACGACTCTTGAACATCTCACGATCAGAAGCCTTAAAGAGCGTTTTTGATTCCTTATAACCGAATTGCTAGCTTCGATTAAAAGAATATTTTGTTTTCTGTTTAATTGTGCGGCTCTGTTTTAGAAAACACAAAACATCCTTTTATAGGCAGTAAATTTTATCCTAAAATTTACTGTCAAACAGAACTCTAATCCTATTTAGAATAGGATTAGTTATATCCTTAATCCAATTCAGAATAGGATTAATTATATCCTTAATCCAATTCAGAATAGGATTAATTAAGCTCCTCATTGATCCGTACTAAGTGTGCGACCCAATAGGTTCTCAAAACAATGGCAATGACAAAATTGTTACAGGCAATGAGCGGTATCTAGCAACACATCATTGCTACCCATGTAACGAGAATGTCAATGACTCGACATAACCTTACTCGTGATAGATGTTACCGTGTAGTCTAATCCCTTTATCCTTTGATGTCTTGATTAGACACAAGTCATAGAATGTGTCACACTTGTATAGTCTAATCAGCGTTTCTTGATTCCTGAGTAGACTAATTAAACAAATAAAATCAATATCTCATATTGACTTATTCGAGCACGGCCATGCATTTCTTAGTCTCACTCTATCAAATGGCCCAAGACATCACTCTTATTATATAAGAGGGATAAATCCTATCTTGATCATTCAACATCCCTCTACATAGATCAAGGCATACCCAATTACTACCTTTATAATCCATCCTGTTACGAATGACATCTAGCAGCATTAAAGTATGCAATTCTCTATGTTGGGATCTCTGATGATCTCAAGTCAAAGGATCACATACACCATCATCACTATGAGAATCGCTTATGACACTCATATAACAATCCATGTAGCGTTCTCATGGAGGGTCGATCCAGTACATAGTTCTCTAACATGTACCTATGCGATGACTTGATATCCTATATCCATGACAATGGTCATCAGTCAACCACATACTAGTCTTATCGTATCATTGTTATCCTTGTTCACAATAATACTTGACTAGGGATATTTTAAGAATAGTGTGTTATTACTATTCTAAGGACATTATCATATAAGATTACATTACGCAGTTATAAGACAAATATAATAATGAACTATAATAAATAAAATGTCATGATACATAAAAAAAATGCCAAAGTCAATCATCTAATGAATGGTTCTAAGGGCATAATCCAACAGATCTAACAGAGATAGCCGTGAGGGGCGATAGCCTATGGGTGCACCCCAATAGCGGTAGATTCCGTTCTCGCAAGGGGAAAGGGGAACGATGATAACATGATTTATTCGTAGGGTGATGCCTAGTCTCAACTTGTTGGTTTTTGTTTAATAAGAGGATTTGTTAAATCCTAATTTTTGTTTAAATTACATGATATTATAAACTGTTGAGCAAAAGATTTGAATGGTGCATTGAGAGTACTGTTTACTATAACCACTGTTTTCCTATCGATATCATTTGAGGAAAAACAAATAGTTTGTGGTATATAGTATTGGTTTTATAAAGCAGCATATATTTCCTTTACTGAGCATATGAATCGCTCACGCCTTTATTTAACTCCACAGCTAAAAGACACGGAGTTAGAGAATTAGCTCCAAGATAGATGCAGCTACATATAAAGCGCTGGGGCAAAGTATGTTAAAACATGACAGGTACAGTCCCTTCTTTTTTACATTTCAGACATAAGTATACAATACTACTTTAGTGAAACAAGACAATAAGGGATGTTGGATATAAGGAATAATGAAAAGAATTTTTATAGTCCATATTTGTTAAATAAATGTTTGACATTTATTATTGTCATTATTAAATGTTAATGGCATCGCTGATAGCTCAACCGGAAAAGTGTATAGAAATACGTGAAAATGTGGTAATGGGCTGTTACAGCAACTATTGAAGCAAGGAGTGTTGAAGTTGTGCATCAAGTAGTTGCTATCATGGAAGTAGTGGATTTTAGTGGCAAGAAAATAGGAAAACATGTTAGTTGTGTAGTGGCAAGAGACTAGGAGAACATGCTAGTTGTGAAGTGGATTTTAGTGGCAGGAAAGTAAGAGAACATGCTAGTTGTGTAGTGCATTTTTAGGAATTTTCAGTTATTAGTTGATGTATTTAAACCAGATTTGGCTTGTCAAAAATGTAGAAGTAGACTTTTCAACATATTTTTCTTGTGTTATTTTGCTTCTATTTCTACACTTACTGCTCTTCCTTTCTTTTTTAAACCAACAGGATTACTACTTTGCATTCTGGTTATCTTTTTGAAGTACTTGTTTTAGTTATATGCATTATTTGCTTTCAAAGCAAGGAATGAATATCCTAGAAGGCTATAACATTGCCTTGTTACTGTTTGAACATCACTGGTTCACTGACCCTTTGTACCTGTAGACACCGTATTTTGTCTGGGGTCTTAACTTGTAAAAAAATAATTAGTAGAGTTAAGTGACATTGTATTTTAATTAGGATTTTTAGATTTAGAATTAACATTAATTAGGAAATTAAAATTAAAATAGGATTTAGGAATAAAAAAAAGGAATAACAAAAAAAGAAAAAATGAAATAAGAAAATAAAATAAAAATTAATTTTAGGATTAGATTATTAGATTTTTTAGGATAATTATTAGAATTTATTAATAGGAGAGTTGTTATTAGATTAAAATTAAATTAGTAGAGTTAGATTAGTATAGGAATTAATAGATAAAAAAAAAACAAAAAAGGGAGATAAAGACTAATTGTCACCTAATTAAATTAAAACTCTAACTCCTTGTGATTATAAAAGGAGGATACTGCTATTGAATTTGGGGGATCATTTTTGCACTAAGCCATTATCATCATCGGATGCCATCACCATCTTCAAAAGCCACCCTCAGCCTTTGTCCATCATCCTCACCAAAGCTCTCTCTTATCCCACGTCTTGCTACTAATCACCCTCTTCCCGAATCACACCTCCTTTGTCTTACACCCATACCCTCACCATTTTCATCCACAAACAGCACCCTCTCCAGCACCATTTTTTTTACCAGACCACTGTTGTCACGGACAGCTTCTCGCGCCAAGATTGTTGCCATAGCCAAACAGAGTTGCCCTTTGCCCTGCTTGGTACAGTTGTTGCCTCCTTATTGTCTGGCCACTCTATCTCGCCTCTCCCCGTAGCTTGTTCCTCTTCAACACTGGTGCATCATGCTTTCACGCCATTGCACCAATTTCTACCTTACCGAGTCATTCCCTGCTATATCAACAAATCACTGCTGCGCTCTTGCCCTTTGCTGCATGTTTTGCACTACCACCGTTCAAGGCTATCTGTGGCAACACCTCTAAGACTTGTTGTTGCCATTCCATCCCCTGCTATTGGGTGCGTCTCCACTGATTGAGCAACCTGCAAACAAAAACGTGAGGAAGAACCACACCATCACGTCATCTTCAACTGCCGCTGCTGCTGTTGGGAGACATCGTTACTGCTGTTGTTTGCTGCCTGACGCCAACGCTGCACCAGCTGCTCTCCCACGGTGCTGCAAGGAACCACAGTTCTTCATCAAAGCTGCTTCTATTTACTACCAGGGAGTTTGCACTGGAAACTACTGTAGTGTTGAGGAGCAATAGCTAAGCAAGACAGGGAGAAAGAAACGTGGAGGAATAAAGAAAAGAAAGACAAGAAAAGGGAGGCACGTGCAGGTATGTATATATGGTTGTATATCTAAAGCTAATGAATAAATTAATAATTTATATAACATTAACTTGGTAAACATTTAATATATTAACCATTTGACACTAATATTTGACTTGATGTAATTGTTCTAATTGTATAGGATAATTTATAATAAGGATAAAAATTGGTTTAAATAATTGGCATGATAATTTGATTTGTGATTAAAAATAATTTACCTTAGTTAATTAATTTAATAACAATTGAATGGTTTAATATGAATTGGTTAATTGTGGATTTATTTGCATGACTTGTATAATATGAATTGATTTACTTTGCATGATTTAATTATTTTGATATTATTTGATTAATATGTGTTGAATAAATAATTTGTGTGTTGATATGTTTTTTTGTATGATATTTGTATGATATTTGTATGATATATTTTATGTTTTATATGTTTAGCATGATAGATATTAGACAAATAGAATAATAGAATAATAAATTAAATTAAAAAATGCAAATAAGAATAAAAGAGAATGAAGATTGAATAAGGAAATAATAAAATTAAGAAGATAAATGCAAATTATCCGATGATGAAATTTCAAGAAAGTCAAATGGTACTCCTTGAAAATTTCTAGGTGAGGAGT
Source organism: Heritiera fomes (assembly GCA_032173925.1). Classification (NCBI taxonomy): domain Eukaryota; kingdom Viridiplantae; phylum Streptophyta; class Magnoliopsida; order Malvales; family Malvaceae; genus Heritiera; species Heritiera fomes. Next base: position 10,526,575 of record JAPDPM010000015.1, on the reverse strand, counting down.
TTGCTCTAGACTGAACCAGATTGATGGAAGGTTTAGAGTAAATTTTCAATACAATAATATGTGTTTATAGAAATAAATAAAATATAATAATAAAGACAATTAAAATAAAAATAGAAATAGGATATGGAAATAATTTGAATTAAAATATAAAATAGTAAATACAATTAAAACAATAAAAAATAGAAAATTAGTAAGGATTGGGTATAGAGCCAAAATTAAGATTTTCATAATATATTCCGACGACGAAGCCTCTTCAAGCAAGTCAATCGGTACTACTTGAATACTCCTGAGGTGAGGAGATTTACTTATTGTCTGAACCAGATTGATGGAAGGATTTTAAGTAAATTTTCAATATTTTAAGCATATCGAAATCAATTAAATTAAATTTAGAAGGATTTATTGGGTATAGAGTCAATATTAGGGTTGTCATAATGTATTTAAATGACCCGACGATGGAGCCTCTTCGAGCAAGTCAATTGGTACTACTTGAATACTCCTGAGGTGAGGAGATTTACTTTTTGTCTGAACCAGATTGATGGAAGGATTTTAAGTAAATTTTCAATATATTAAGCATATCGAAATTAACTCAAAATAAAGTAAATTTAGAATGACCTAAAGTAGTTGGTACCATTTTAGGATGGGCGTTGTGGGGGTGCTAATCCTTCCCCACACGTAACCGTACTCCCGAACCCTAGATTCTTTGAACGTCAGACCAAGCCTTATCTTTAGACAAGAATAGGTGACCAATCACACCTTAGGTTTGAATGGTTGGTGGCGACTCCTAGAATTTTAAAGTCTAGCGGTTAGGTTCACGGACCTAGACGTTATGACAGTACCTTATAACTTTGAGTCAGCCATAATAGGGAGGACAGGATGGGCTATTAGTTTTACTGGTGGGATAGAAATATATGTTAAGTAAATTATTGATTCCTAGCCATGATATTTGGAGATATCCATTAAAATTTGGTTGCTTAACAGGTGTCCCATCGACCGAAGAGGAAGATCGACTGTTTCTCATTGGCCTCCAAAAATTAGGGAAAGGGGATTGGCGGGGGATAGCCCGAAACTTTGTTATGTCAAGGACACCTACTCAGGCAGCGAGTCATGCCCAGAAGTATTTCATCCGTCAGAGTAATGTTACCCGAAGAAAGAAACGTTCAAGCCTTTTCGACATGGTACCAGATGATATGGTTTGTCTTGCCTCTTAATTATGTACAGCCTATTATGCACGTTAGATTTGACATGCAACACAACTCATCTGCACACAAACACATGATCAATGTAAAGAAAATAAATTTGTAACCATGCTAAGTGAATGTATCTGTCCAGTGTGCATTATGGAAGGGATTTAGCGAGGTACCATATTGTGATCGTCTACAAAATGTGCATGCAAAAATAAAATGATCTGCACTCTATAGCAGAGGAGATTAAAAGCATATACAATCTAAATTAGAGGTGACAATTTGGTCTTGATTGGGTTTAGGTTGGGTTATTTGGGCTTCTAGTTGTTGAATTTTGAGACAATTTGGGGTTTGGATTTTGTGCAGATTTACATCAACTTTTGTTGCATTTTCTTTGCTAACAATTAACAAATGATTTTGGTTCAAGGTCAGATTTGAATTCAGGTTGTTTTTGTTTTTATTTCAATTTGGTTCATGTTGTTGAATTGCAATTAATCCTGGGTTGGGTGCATTTGCCATTTTGGATGGGCTAGTTTCTATATTTTCTAAACTAATTAGAGGTTTTTTTTTTTAATCATTGATTCTGATTTGATCAACTTCTTTAATTCTTTTGCAGGTTACAGATACACCCACAGTGCCCGAAGAACAAGTTTTGCTACCTTCTTCACAGGTAGAAGAAGCAGATAATGCAAATTCAACACCTTCATTAAATCTCTCTCTCATCTCTGAGTTTGAGCATGGAGAAGCTGCAGCACAAGAAACAGAAGAAACCATGATGGAATCAAGTGGATTCACGCCGATGATCCATAGTTTCTTCCCCCCTCACGTACCTCTTCCGTACCCGTTTTGGCCGCTAAATCCTGCCCCTCCTGATGAAGGGAAAGGCATAGAGACATCTCAACATGAAGTACTGAAGCCAATCCCACGCTTCCCAAGGAACCTGTCAATGTGGATGAACTAGTTGGTATTTCTCAGCTTAGTATAGGAGAGACTGAGAATGGCCATAGAAAGCTTCCATCACTGTCGTTGAAGCTGCTAGGAGAACCATCGCGACAATCAGCATTTCATGCAAATGCACCTGCTGGTGGCGCAAATTTGAGCAAGGGCAAGACTGGTGCAATTCAAGCGGTTTGAACTGCAGGGAAGCAGGGTGGTACTTGTATCTTATTTTGTTAAAAAAATTTTTTTTATCTAGACCATCCGTTATCCCGATACCTTTGGTATAGGACTAATCCGGATTTGAGCCAGGCAGGACACAAAGGGCGGCAAAGCTTTCCCTCAAGAGATTTAACACAGCTGCATACCCAAGGACTCGAACTCGAGACCTCTGGTTAAGCTAGAATAACCCCCTGCCAGTTGATATACGTGCTCTTGGGTATTTTGTTAAAATTTTTTGCATTACCATATTTTCTCTAAGGTATGAAATCCCTGGGTCCTTATAACATAGGTTAAGATCAATTTATACGAAATATTTATTCATTCTAAGTATTAACAGCCGGTAGTCCTAATAATCAAATGGGTTTGGCGGTGAATGCCTTGGTCTCATCCCAAGTCATTGTATATAGCTTTGACATTTGCATACTCTTCTTCAAGGTTTAGAACATCGATATTAACAATAGCATAACGGGAAAAATAAGCAGTTTGGTATTTGATAATAAAAATAGTTCTCTTGGATATAAACGTAAAAATAGACGTCGGAATTGTTCGCCAAAAATTCCGTCGAGTCCATCGGTGAACGAGCGTTGATGGGATCATTCTAGCAATCCAAATATACACTTTGCCATTGAAATGGAGCAATATTTATCAAAGGAATGGGTTTTCTAATTAACAAAATTAAAACAACCAAAGATTTAGTAGCAAAAATACTTCCAATTTGACGAGTCTCTGGCAAGCTTTACATTATTAATTTGCGTGGTGCGACTATCAAGTGATCATGATTTGAAACCATAAGTAATTTCAGAGCCTGAAGTTACTTTTTCATGACTAGGACTGAAAAGAAGATGAATGTTTGATTTTGGCAAGTGATGGCCTGTGGGATGTTTTATCCGACAAAGGGGGTGTAAAGTTAGCTCGCAAAGAACAAAGACAGCAATGGAGGCTTGCTGGGGCTAATGATAACCCATTCCCACCGGCTCGGTTTGTTTCTCACCAGGCTCTTAAGCAAGCTCTTGATGCATGTAGTTATGATAACATCATCATTGCTGCTGACCTGAAAATTCCAAGGATAAGAAGCCAGAAAAAGCCTTAAAAGGCACTGTTTTCTTTTTGCATTTTTTTTATATTGGATAAGGTTTTTTATTTTTTATTTTTGGATACAAGGTTGCAAAATAAATTGGCAGCATGAAGGTTTCTTTTTTTTTCAAAATGATCTACTCATATATGATTGCCCTTTTTATTACTTTCGTGGTTGACCAGAACTTCTAAACTGATGCTCTTCAGAGTTTCAAAACGACATATCATCGTATTTCTTGCATATAAATAATTAGATTTCCAGTTTCTTCAAGGCAGGTCAGGCTTCCCCTACCAACGGGTGTGATGGTAAACTTGTAAAACAGACAATTGTCATAGCAAGAAAGACAGGCTCACATATAACATATTTGAGGGATATGAGAAAGTTGAAAATGCCAATTGTGGGTCATACGCAGATGCTGCAGCTTTGCTTTTTTCCCCTTTTAGCAAATGGTTGAAGAATGTTTGCCCTTCTTAAGCACTAAGCAGCCTACCATTTGTCCGCACCAACTACTTATTGTCGAGCAAGGAGGTCTCCTTTTCCATTTAGCTTTACTCCTCCCACTTGAAAATTCTCATCCACCCACGGAGCAGTGTCCTCCAATGATGAATTGCATCTAACCGCAGATCTCCCTTGCTCCCTGACAATGGAGTAGCACAAGATCCTCTGTTTCTGTTACTTTTTTGCACATAAAAATGCAGACCACAAATTCTTTCCTTTTTTGTTTTTTCGAGTTCTCAATAATCAAATTAAGTTTGAAGGCAATCTTACTTGAGAAAACCTTCCTAGTCTTCTGCCTTGTTCGCCTTCACTTGGCACTTTTCTGTGAGTGATCCCGACTTTTACTTTTATTTATAAGCACAGTTTAATGAAAGAGAAGTGAAACAAAGCTAGAAAGACAAACTTGGAACCGTACATGTCTTTCATCAGATCTTACGCCTTGAATTTAATTAAGCAGAGTTGAATAATAAGCATAGCTTAAATAAGAATAAGATGTAACGTAATTATTCTTTCTTTTTATCCACTATAGGTTTATGCCTTCACATTTTTTGTTGTTCTAGATGGAATAGAAATTATCATTATTATTATTAGCAAACTTGTCTTAACTTGGAAGCCTCAATCCAATCTCACGTGAAACATTGTGAGAATCTACTATATGAAGTCATATTTGTGAAGCTTTTTTGTGCATTAAAATTATAAGACTTTTAGGTTTAAGCGGACAATACTTCGTAAATTAGATTCAAATTTTCACAAATGGTATCAAACTAATCACCCATTGAAACAAGAGAACTAAGTACTACATGCTAAGAGCCATATGTACAATCAATTTGTTGAGCTTAACAAAGACATTAAGCTTTAATAAAGAAAATTGTAATATCTTAATTTTAAATCGAGATATTGTAACAATACATTATAGTACATGTAAAGATTTGAACTCATATTTGTGATATTTCTTTTACATGACAAAATTGTAAAACCAACGTATCAAAATGGATAATATCTTGCCGTTGGAGGCGGATCAACACAGCTCTGGACAACAGATTATCCTTTCACAAGCCTTCTCCTTGAAGTTTTTAACGGTCATCGATGTCATCTTGGGAAAATTAAATATCTCGACCAAGGCTTTAGTTGATGGCAAAATTGGTAATGTTGATGATGATGAAAGGCAGCCGTGGCAACTGTTTATGCCTTGGTTTAGCGTTAATAGATGGTGGTAATGATGGATTGTATTGCTTTTTCGAACAATCTACCAATTAAAAAAGGTGAAAGAAAGAATGCATAATTAAGTCGAATATGAATGTTTATATTGATAAAATATATACTTCTGTTTGTGGAAAATTTACACCTCCACGGTCCAGAAACAGGCAAATTAAGATATGGAATTTGGAAACAACATAAAAACTGAACCTCAAATGCTCAGCATCACAGCCAAAAATCTCTTGACTGCACATTTGATGCATTTGGTGGCATTTGAAATGATTAGCCTACGGCAACAGGAAGCAACCCTGGTGAAGGCAAGGTTTGATCTTGTAACATCTCAAAGCTACTGTATATCGTGATACTTACTCATAACTTACACTTAATTATCGGTTGGGCTGTCTGTGATGCTTAACAACTTCTACTACTTTATTGAAAATTGGTACTTTTTCTTCACGTACCAATATGTAAATATGAATTATTAAAATCTTTTCCTTAAGATGTATATACATTCCCTTCTATTTAAAGTAGTACTGTACAACTTTACTGAATATATAAAAGAATACAACATACCTTCGATATCAAATCTCAGGAAGATAAGTCTCTTAGTCCAAATTAGTTATCTGTGGAGTGGAAAAATAAGGAGTGAGCGACAAAGTGCTCAGTAAGGAAAGTGTATGCTGCTTTATAAATAGAAGAACTATATTCTCAAAACCACTTAATTATCTTAACGATCAAACCCATTAGGAAAACAGTGAATATAGTTAACATTAAATAGGATTTAATTGGTCCTTTCAGAAATCATATGATTGAGACTAGGCAACAATTTAAATCATGCAATGAACACAAATCATCCGCTTTTGGGGTGCACCCGTAGGCCATCGCTCCTCACGGCTATCTCAACTAGATTTATGACCATAATCTATAGATAGTCCTCGGGTCCACTTGCCAAGTGACCTCGAGACCGCTGATGACTTAGCGGGTCCATCAGCCCTGTGACGCCCTGAAGTGCGCCGTAGGTCCATCGACCAGAGCCACCGCCCCAGGCAGGTCACGCAACTACATGAATAATAAAGCATAAACTCTTGGCCTAACGTCTCAAAATCAAGTTATATATTATGCTATTATTTCCACAAAATGATTTGATTTCAAAAAGGTCTTATAAAATAGTAAAACAGCCCGCAATCTCAACATTTTCCTTGTGAGAAAGGCACGGGTTATACTGGCTTGCCCATGGCTAGTTCGCCCATAGTCAGCTCACCAATAGTCAACTCGCCCATTGGTCAACTCGCCCAATGGTCCACTCGCCCAATAGTCAACTCACCCATTGGTCAACCCTCCTCAAAAAGTTTATATTTCTATTTTCCAAATATTAAACTATCTTATTTTTTGTATAAGAAAATAAACTTTAAACCTTTTCGCCATGGTCAGCTCGCCCATCACGGCTCGCCCATGACTAACTCAACAAGGCGGCGAATTAGTATTCGCCCACCACCTTGCTTTTCAAAACACAGTTTGGCTCATCAATAGCAACTCGCCCGCCTTTTATTTAAAGCAAGGGTCGCCCGCCCAAACAACATTAAAAAGGTTCGCCCAACTTTGGCTTGCCCGGATTTCTCTTTAAAACAAGGGCACTCGCCCAGATTCTCATAAAAATTCTTAGCTTAATACTTTATAAAAGGTTGAGATCGCCCACCCTAACCAATTCGCCTAGCAAACAACATATGGCGGCTTTGTAGCTCGCCTAAGATCAAAACATTTTGTTGGCTCTTATAGGCAATACCGAGAGGGGGGGTGAATCGGTTTTTAACTACCCTTAAGCTCGTTTTTCGGTTTCTCTAAATTCTCTAGCCTATATTGATATTTTCTAAGTTCTCTAGGCTATTCAATCATGCAATCCAAATTCAATACAATAAGCACAAATATAATTGCAAGTAATTAAAGAGAGTAGGGAAAGAGAAATGTACGCAAGCGATTTATAGAGGTTCGGCAACCTTGCCTACGTCCTCTACCTTGAGACGCTCCCAAGGATTTTCCCCAAATTCACTATACTTGAATTTGTTACACTCCCTCTTTTTCTAGGCTAAAGAGAAACCTCTCTCTTTTTCTAGGCTCAAGAGAAACCTCTCTCTTTTTCTAGGCTCAAGAGAAACCTCCCTCTTTTTCTTAGGCTAAAGAGTAACCTCCCTCTTTTTCTAAGGCTTAAGAGAAACCTCTCCTTTACAAGGAATGATGGGATACAAATAATGTAATCAAAGAAAAGGCCTCCAGGTAGGCAATTGATTACAGAAATTAAGCTCAATGAGAAGCCTATACAATATTTGTGCTAAGCACTACAAGGAATATGAGAATGATAGATGATGTAGACTTTGGAGCTCTTGATTGTTGTTTGAGGCTTGAGGAAGATGAATAAGATGATGAAAGATGTTGCTTGGTTGTTCCTCTTCCTTCCTTTAGCTTCTAAGCCTCTATTTATAGTCCCTTGGATGGTTTGTGGACGTTGGTTGGAGCCAAAACCGAAACTAGTCGTTGTATCTCACAGAAAATAGCCGTTGGAGACTTTCTGACATAAAGGGATCGATCCCTTTCCTTAGGGGATCGATCCCATGCTTCATTTTGGCCTTCCGGGGCATACTGCCAAAAAGGGATCGATCCCTTTCCTTATGGGATCGATCCCATTCCTCCAGAATGGGTTTTTCCTGCACTTTTGGGTTAGAAATGATGTGGTCTTTGATCCTAATTCCACCCAAAACATATTGGCACTTTTGTGGGAGTTTTTCATGACTTTCTTTGATAAAAACATTGTCCAAAAATTCATTAAGTGATTTTCTAAAATATTCAAAACATTTATAAAGAATTAAGACCAATAAGGATGTATCATTAAATCATGGTCTTAATGTTTGGGTATGATCACTTAAAATGTATTGAGAAAATCATGTGTGATAAGGCAAATTTACAATATGAATTAAAACATTAAAGCTCACTTAAGTTTTTGTCATTTCAAAATATGTATGGCAATTTAAAGCTAACAATCTCCCCCTTTTTGATATGACAAAACTTAATGTAAATTTGCTTTGAAAATTCTTTGATAAAATACTCCCCCTCAAATAAAGCAGGATTTTATAAAGCTCCCCCTTAATATAAGCATGGGTTTTGAAAATGAATTTTTAAACTATTTCTCCCCCTTAATATCTCTCTCTATATCTATCTCTCCCTTTTTCTATCTCTCCCCCTTTTTGTCATAGCAAAAAGAAGGAAAAATAATAAAAAATATGCTCCCCCTAAAATCATGGCTATGTGAGAATAAATAAAAATGCTCCATCCAACAAGAAACATGTTAGTACATGGGACTTATAGCACAAATAAATAAGTCAATATTCTCAAAGAGTATGAAATATTCATGCAATGAATATGACTTATGATCCAATACCAATTGTTTATAAATAATTTGGATACCAATTGTTGATAAGTAATTTTGCAAGAAGGTTCCAATTGGTAAGAAGTTAAGCAAGCACCTAAGTATATCAATTGTTCTCTAAGGTCCGACTAAGGTGCATGGTAATACATCATGATTATGAGCTAAAATTATATAACATATCATATGCATGTGCTCATAAATCATATTCAAGAAATATTGTGTCTAGAATTAAATCATATAGCAATTAACTTCAAATTCTAGCACACAAGAGTTTCATACAAAAATATCCTAAGAGAATTCTTCTCTATTAGTCATTTCAATCTTAAAGAGCATGAGAAGAATTGTCAATTTAAAGCTCAAACCAATTGGTAATTTAGTTTTGGCTTACCAATTATTGAAAATATGGTTTCCAATGATACTAATTGTTATTTCAATCTAAATACCAATTGTTACTAATGGTTAACTTAGGCATTTTGCATGAATCCAATATCTATGTGTAGTGTGTTCATGTCAAGAAAATACTCATTCTAAATATGCAAGAACACAACACAGATCATCAAATATGCATATGGATCAATTAAACATTAGTACACAATCATAAAAGATTAATCCATATTCATATTCACAAATTGATACCATATGGAAGATTCAAAACATAAAGGAATTCAAGCAAACATATTTTCTTCCATGGTTTCAAGCACACAAATCCTATGCTCATTTTCTAATTCAAGTCCTTAACTAATTATGAGCAAGGAAATATTCAAATAATAAATGCATGGATATTAAATTTGTTCAAGTTTGCATTTATCTTTGAATGTTGGTGTTGTCATTAAGACCTTAGTTCTTTAAGTACAAGGATGATAAAGTTTCATGCATTTGAACATTGAGGATCCATTTACCATCACAAATTATAGGCCAATGACCATTACCAATTGTTGAATTTATATTTGAAATCAATCCACTAGATGTAAAATTATCATGAAACCTAGTGTGGAATTGATAAGTCAAGCCTAGAGACATAATCCTATAAGCATGCTTGACTAAGATGAACAAAAGATATGAAAAACACTCATTATGCACAAGTTCATCAAATTCTCAAATATATCCATAAATCATTGAAATAGATCTCAAAATTATGTTTAAGTATTCATTTAAAGTATATTTCAAGATTATTTCAAGATTTATGCAATTCATGACCATTTTCAATGAGAAAACTGATTTTGCACTTGTGAGTTCAAGAAAAATGATATAGATTGTTGAAAGTGATACCATTTGTTGGAAATGATATTAATTGATGAAGTTGAGGCATGATATCAATGAAAAATGAATTTTCATACATTAAAGATCATCAAAAAGAAGTTAAAACAATGAATTTTAACTTGAGAAGAAAGAAGATATCAAGAAAGTGAAAAATCCTTCTCAAATTCGGTTAAAAAAATGCAGAATAGCCATTTTGGCCTGGGGGGATCGATCCCTTTGGGAGGGGGATCGATCCCTTAGTTCCAGAATACACCAATTCTGTGTTCTGCTCAAGGGGATCGATCCTGTTTGAAAAGGGATCGATCCCTCATACTGTTTCTGCAGATTTTTGACAGAAAATCCAACCTTTGAGGTACCAAAACTTCGTTTTTGAGTTATTTAAGTCCAAGTAAAGGTTCAAACATTAGTAAAACATGATTTTGGACTTGTATGAATGAAGAACATGATTGAAAAACTATTTTACAAAAGATTTTGCAATTTTGGAAGGATTTTCACCAATAAAGGCATTTTTGGCCTCAAAGAGGTCATTTTGATAGTTATGCATACTTTGACCAAACCAAATCATTAGAAATCACAAATATGCCAAAACAAACTTGTTCACATAGATTTTAAGCACATATAACATCAAATCATCATACTTGTGAACAACATGTCATGATTGTCAACATGCATATTCTTCATTAAGGCTCATGACAAGGCATTTTACATATATGACATATTTGACATCTTTTGAGCAACTAAATATATTATCTAGACATATCAAACTTGCTCAAGATGCAGAAAATCAAAAATCATTTCAAAATCACAAATCATGCTTTTCATTCATCAAGAATAGTCCATCAAGCATTCAACAATCATTCATCATGCCTTTTGCTTATTCACAATGCATCATTAATCATCAACCAAATTTCTCATCAAATTACAAATAATCAAATAAAAGTTTTAAGGAGTAAAGAATTAATCTTACAAAACTCCTTTGCTTGAGTATGCTTTGCCTTGAATTGTTGAGTCCACCTTGAGCTATCCTTTAAAAAAAAATGTTGTGATCTTGTCAAAGATGGATCCTCAAGCTTTTTCCTTTTTCTCATTGGCACAAGCAAACTCCATGAGGATGTGTTGAGCATTCAAACTTCATAGTATCTTGTATCTCCATGCTCTAACACTCCTACAACACACAAATTCAAGCATGCTTTGGTACCCAAACTTTCTTGGGTCCATGAGAGTTAGTATTCACAATTTTAGATCCTTTTGGGATCCATTTCAAGCATAATTCATCATTATTTATCGCATGCTTTGGCACCCACATTTTTCTAACAACTCTTCCTCTAAATGTGGTTTTTCTATATGTGCATGCTTGTGAAGAGTGTCCTATCCTATTGCATAGTGAGCATGTGAGAGATGTATCATGCATAGAATTTTTGCTTACTAAGAAATTCCTAAGATGAGTTTCTTTTTGTTTTTCATTATAGCCTAACCCATCTTTGTCAAAGAAAGCTCTTTGGGTCTCTAACATATGATCTAGCTTTTGTTGACCCATGTAGAATCTAGAAAATGAATTATGCAAATTTAAGTTCTTTTTATTTACTTCATTAATTTCTAGATTTGCTTCTTCTAATTTCTTTTCAAAATCAAGCTTGGCATTCAATAACTCATCATTTTCCATTTCTAGTTTTGTAATCATTTTCTTGTATTTTGAATTCATGCATTCAAATTCACTAGCTAGCTCATCAAAAGCATTTTGTAAATCATCATAAGAATGGTCATTGCATTTACTAGAGCTAGGTTTCTCCTTTTCATCCTCAATAGTCAAAGAGCTAGGATTTGCCAATTGATCTTTAATGTCTTCTAATTTCTTTTCTAGCTCTAATTTCACCTTGGTGAGTTCATCATTCTTTGAGCTTAGATCTTTTATTTTCTCCTCCAACTCAGCATTAGTATTCATCAAAATTTCATTCTCTTTTCTAAATTTATTTAACTTTTTGTTATATTTTGCATGCATTGATTTATATTCATCACTTAGCTCATTAAATGCATCTTGAAGCTCATCAAATGAATATTCTTCTAAAGTTTGTGAGCTAGTCTCAAAATCATCACCTAGAGCCATTTATGATCGTTTTGCTCGATAGAGGTTAGTCTAAATCAATCTCGAGCCCAAGCTCTGATACCAATTGTTGGCTCTTATAGGCAATACCGAGAGGGGGGGTGAATCGGTTTTTAACTACCCTTAAGCTCGTTTTTCGGTTTCTCTAAATTCTCTAGCCTATATTGATATTTTCTAAGTTCTCTAGGCTATTCAATCATGCAATCCAAATTCAATACAATAAGCACAAATATAATTGCAAGTAATTAAAGAGAGTAGGGAAAGAGAAATGTACGCAAGCGATTTATAGAGGTTCGGCAACCTTGCCTACGTCCTCTACCTTGAGACGCTCCCAAGGATTTTCCCCAAATTCACTATACTTGAATTTGTTACACTCCCTCTTTTTCTAGGCTAAAGAGAAACCTCTCTCTTTTTCTAGGCTCAAGAGAAACCTCTCTCTTTTTCTAGGCTCAAGAGAAACCTCCCTCTTTTTCTTAGGCTAAAGAGTAACCTCCCTCTTTTTCTAAGGCTTAAGAGAAACCTCTCCTTTACAAGGAATGATGGGATACAAATAATGTAATCAAAGAAAAGGCCTCCAGGTAGGCAATTGATTACAGAAATTAAGCTCAATGAGAAGCCTATACAATATTTGTGCTAAGCACTACAAGGAATATGAGAATGATAGATGATGTAGACTTTGGAGCTCTTGATTGTTGTTTGAGGCTTGAGGAAGATGAATAAGATGATGAAAGATGTTGCTTGGTTGTTCCTCTTCCTTCCTTTAGCTTCTAAGCCTCTATTTATAGTCCCTTGGATGGTTTGTGGACGTTGGTTGGAGCCAAAACCGAAACTAGTCGTTGTATCTCACAGAAAATAGCCGTTGGAGACTTTCTGACATAAAGGGATCGATCCCTTTCCTTAGGGGATCGATCCCATGCTTCATTTTGGCCTTCCGGGGCATACTGCCAAAAAGGGATCGATCCCTTTCCTTATGGGATCGATCCCATTCCTCCAGAATGGGTTTTTCCTGCACTTTTGGGTTAGAAATGATGTGGTCTTTGATCCTAATTCCACCCAAAACATATTGGCACTTTTGTGGGAGTTTTTCATGACTTTCTTTGATAAAAACATTGTCCAAAAATTCATTAAGTGATTTTCTAAAATATTCAAAACATTTATAAAGAATTAAGACCAATAAGGATGTATCATTAAATCATGGTCTTAATGTTTGGGTATGATCACTTAAAATGTATTGAGAAAATCATGTGTGATAAGGCAAATTTACAATATGAATTAAAACATTAAAGCTCACTTAAGTTTTTGTCATTTCAAAATATGTATGGCAATTTAAAGCTAACACATTTTATTTAAACCAATGCATGTCAGAAAACAAAATAATTTCTAATATTTTCTTAACACTTTTACTCCACAGGACATGCATTCACTTCACATACTACTTTCTTACCTCGTTTGATGAAGCCTTGCTCTCCGTTCGCCTTTATCAACTCTCAATTTCTGACTGCAAAATAAATTATGAAATTATTAATATTTCTTTTCTAACAATTTTCCTAAAACTATTTCCAATCACTTTGGCGAGATAACAACTCACCCAACTGAGCTCGCCCAGACTTACATTGGCTTTTCTACTCGCCCAATGCCTTATACATGTGAGTTCGCCACACAGCTTTCTACTCAGAGATAGGCTCGCCCATGAATTAAACTAGTGTTGGGCGACCTCACCCTCTTGAACAACACTTTGGCGAGTTCTCTATTACCTACTCGCCTCATTGGCGATCATTGGTCCTCGCCCTTACTTCCACATTCTAGATTTTAGCTCGCCCATACGAACTGAGCTCGCCCATCATCATTATTTCCAGTATTTTCATTGTTTATTCTCGATTCATACTACACCTTTTTCTAGTTCTTATATGTTCTAACATGATTTAGCTAAAACAAGGCTATATCTATGTTTATTACGTTATAAAACATAGAAACCCAGTATTGAATATCAAGAGAACCATAGAAATTATGGAACTCACCTTAACCCAGTTGTTTTTCCAAAATCAGAATGTTTTGCTTGCCTCCCTTAGCTTTACTTCTCTTGTTCCTTGGCTTTTCAACACTGCGGAAGGGTTTGGCTAACTAAAAGATGAAATTGCATGGCTCATTTATGAGAAAACGGAGGAATGAAAGATGAACTTGCAGAGAAACAGAATGGGCGAGAAGGTTATTTGAGAAGATGAAGTTGGCTAAATCATCTTCCCTCACGTATTCCTTCTTATATAGCCATGTTGATCCTGTTAGAAAGTACCACATGTTTCCTTATCACGTTTCTTTCATCATTTCATGCATTAAAAACCAAAGAAACTGCAGCAAAAGGAACGGTGTAAAGTCTTTACTGAAATCCTGTTTTTTGACTAATCTCACTTGCCATTTATTGCTTAGTCTCATTGTCAAGAGAAGCAAGTGGCGAGAAGTCCACTATTAGCCCCTTTCCTTGACTTTTCTCTTTTCTTTTCTTCTCTTCTCCACGCCAACTCACTTCTAGCCAATGTTGATTGGCTAACTTCACATTCTTTTCTTCATTTTTTCTTCTAGCCATTAATCTCTTTCATACTTTCATTTAATGCTTTCATACCTTTTATCAAAATTAATTCCAACAATTTAATTTCCATTCTTAAAATTGTAGGTGTTCATTCTACCTCACATACACCATAAAATAAATCATCACCTAAATTGAAAAATGGAAATTCACATTCGGTTATTCTTTACATTCACTAAAAGAATTTATTTCCACTATCAATAATGTACACACATGGTATACAGTATAATAAAATTCGGATTTTACATTTCTCCCCACCTTAAGAAATTTGGTCCTCCAAATTTAACTTGGACCTGTCACTGGAAGAGCTCTGGATACCTCTCATGCATAAGGCTCTCTAACTCCCAAGTAGCCTCCTCCTCGTTATGATACTGCCAGAACACTTTAACCAAAGGAATCGTCTTAGATCGCAACACCTTATCCTTCCTATCCAGGATCCGTATCGGTTTCTCAACGTAACTCATATCCTCTCTGATCTCCAGTGGCTCGTGTCGAATCACGTGAGAAGGATCTGGATGGTACTTTCTCAACATCGAGACGTGGAACACGTTATGTACTCCTGACAACTCTGGTGGTAGTGCTAACCGATATGCCACATCTCCTAAGCGATTTAAGATCTCATAAGGCCCAATGTATCGAGGACTCAACTTTCCTCTCTTCCCGAATCTCATTATACCCTTGGACGGTGAAACCTTTAAAAACACATAATCACCCGCTACAAACTCCAATGGTCGGCGTCTAGTATCTGCATAACTCTTCTGCCTACTTTGTGCCGTGCTGAGCCTCTCACAAATCATCCGTACATCACGAGAAGCTTGCTCGACCAAATCGGGAGCTAACAGTTTACGGTCTCCAACTTCTTCCCATGCTATCGGGGATCTGCATCGTCTGCCATACAAAGCCTCATACGGTGTGCCATGTCGATACTCGTATGAAAACTATTATTATAAGCAAATTCTGCCAAGGGTAAGTGATCGTCCCATGAGCCTCTGAAATCCAATGCACACGCTCTCAACATATCCTCGAGCATTTGTATAGTACGCTTGGACTATTCATCAGTCTGTGGATGAAAAGCGGTGCTAAAACTCAGCTGGGATCCCATAGCCTCCTGAAATCTCTCCCAAAAATGAGAGGTGAAGCGAGAGTCCCTATAAGAGGTAATACTCACTGGAACACCATGTAGCCTCACTATCTCCCTGACATACAAATCGGCCAAGGCACTAACTGAATCTGTAGATCTCATCGCTAAGAAATGAGCAGACTTAGTCAATCTGTCGACTATCATCCAAATAGCATCATACCCCTTCCGGGTCCGTGGTAATCCCATAATAAAATCTATAGTTACATGCTCCCATTTCCACGTAGGAATCGATAATGGTCGAAGCATACCTGCTGACTTCTGATGCTCAATTTTAATCTGTTGGCATGTTAAACATCTAGTAACAAAATCTGCGATATCCTTTTTCATCTTAGGCCACCAATACACTCTCCGGAGGTTCTGGTACATCTTAGTACTACCCGGATGTAATGTATACCTAAAGGTATGGGCCTCTGATAAAATCAAGTCTCTAAGCTGTTGATCACTGGGAACACATATCCGACCTCTAAATCTCAATATCTCATCGGTGCCAATCTCAAAATCCAACTTACCTCCCAATTGAATCTGACTGGCAATCCCAATGCAATAATCATCATTCCTCTGAGCTTCCTTAATTCAATTCATCAAATCCGGCTCTATACGGAAACTAGCTATAAAGCCATACTGGTCAGAGGAAACAACTGTCAGACTGAGATTAGAAAATTGCTCTATCAACTCATGCTCCCTGATCATCATACACGATACCATGCCAACATGCTTACGGCTCAATGCGTCAGCTACTACATTAGCTTTACCTGGGTGATACAAAATCTCACAATCGTAATCTTTTAACAGTTCCATCCACCGTCTCTGCCTCAAATTCAACTCTTTCTGCAAAAATATATACTTCAGACTCTTATGGTCTGTATATATCTGAAATTTCTCCCCGTACAAGTAATGTCACCATATCTTCAGTGCAAACACTACTGCGGCTAACTCTAAATCATGTGTCGAGTAATTCTTCTCATGGTCCTTCAACTGTCAAGAACCATAGGCTATAACTCGACCATGCTGCATGAGCACACACCCTAATCCCTGAGCGGATGCATCAGTATACACCATAAATCCACCTGATCCACTAGGAAGGGCTAATACGGGGGCAGTTGTCAATCTCTTCTTAAGCTCGAGAAAACTACGCTCACACGTATCATTCCACTCAAACTTTACATCCTTACGTGTGAGTCGTGTCAATGGAGCAGCAAGTCTAGAAAATCTTTCCACAAATCTGCGATAGTATCCGGCAAGACCTAAAAAACTCCATATCTCGGTAACAGTGTTAAGCCTTTCCCACTGAACAACGGCCTCTATCTTGGACGGATCAACTGACACCCCATCCTTCAACACTACATGTCCGAGAAATATAATATGGTCAAGCCAGAACTCGCATTTACTAAGTTTAACATACAATTTCTTTTCTCTGAGGGTCTGTAAAACAATCTTTAAATGTTGCTCGTGCTCCTCTGGAGTCTTAGAATAAATCAGGATATCATCTATAAATACTATGACAAACTTGTCCAGAAAAGAATGAAACACCTCATTCATCAAACTCATAAAAGCTGCAGGGGCATTTGTCAATCCGAAAGGCATTACCAAGAACTCATAATGACCATAACGAGTCCGAAATGTTGTCTTATGCACATCCGACTCCTTAATCTTCAACTGGTGATAGCATGATCGTAGGTCTATCTTGGAAAATACTTGTGCATCCATGAGCTGATCAAACAGATCGTCAATCCGAGGTAGTGGTTACTTATTCTTAACGGTAGCCCGATTTAACATCCGATAATCTATACACAACCGGAGACTACCATCCTTCTTCCGAACAAATAATACTGGGGCTCCCCACAGTGACACACTGGGACATATAAATCCCTTATCTAGTAACTCCTGGAGCTGCTTCTTGAGCTCATCTAATTCTATCAGTGCCATCCGATATGGGGGTTTAGAAATTGGCTCCGTACCTGGTACCAACTCGATCATAAACTCCGTCTCTCGATCTGGCAGTAACCTTGGTAAATCCTTTGGAAATACATCCGAGAAATCTTTAACCACAGGAATCTCTTGGATCTTGGGATGTTTCTTCTCTACATCCTCCACACTAGCAATATATCCTTCATAAACATTCATACACAACCACAATTTCAGTACACATGTCATCTCATAACATAAATTCACATACTTTTTATTAATGTACAATAACTTTACAATGTACTTTTCGGGATGAGAGAAGGTAATAAACTTAGTATTACAATCCAAACTAACATGGTTTGCAGCTAACCAATCCATACCTAAAATGATATCAAAATCATATATATCCAACAAAATTAAGTTAGCTGTCATAACCTTCTCTCCTATAGTCAATTTACAATTCCTATATATAATATTCGTCCTCTGGAAGTCATTAAAAGGAGTTTTCACTTGCAAAGTATACTCTAACAACTCCGGCTCTACTGGGGTCTTGTTGGCATATGCAGGCGATAAGAATGAATGGGTAGAACCCGGATCAATTAAGGCAATTACAGGAGTATCAAAAAGATAAACCTTACCTTTGATCACATCGATAGAGGCGTCGGCAGTCTCCTGATCTAAGGCATACACCCGACCTTGAGTCACAACCTTTTTACCCTTTTCTGCAGCTGTCGCCCGCCTAGGCTGTGAGGGTGTCACTTTCTCTGGCTCACGTTGAGCAGTCGGGGCCGCTATCTGAGGTGCTGCAGGAGGAATAGTAGAAGCAGTCGATTCTCTGAGCATCGGGCAATTCTTGATAAAGTGCCCCGTCTGTCCACATCTAAAACATGCCCCATACATTAAAGGACAAGGGCGTGACCCATGCGACCTTCAACAATGTCTACATAAGGGCGCAACACTTCTCTGCGTAGTGGTGGGGCCACTGGCAGGAGTAGAAACTGCTGGTCTATCAAATCTGCCCTCTGAAATCTGTATGCCCGTAGATCTAATCCTCTTAGACTACTCTCTACCTAGTCTGTCCTCCATAAATCTCTTAGCCTTTCCCTTTGTTTTGCCTTTACTCTTGCCACTGAAATCGAGCTGGAACTGCTCAAAGTCCCGCTCACATAGTTGAGCCCGTTTAACTATCTCCTCATAAGTTTGTATATCAAATGGGGCTAGCTTCACTCTGATGGATGGCCTCAAACCAGCCCTAAACCTCGAAATCTTATATTTGGTATTCGCATTAGTCTGAGGATCAAAACGGCTCAATGTAGTAAATTTGGCCTCATACTCGGCCACTGACATACTACTCTGTACTAAATCCATAAATTCCTGCTGTAATTTTTCCTAAGCAGTGTCGGGAATATACTGCCTCCGAAAGGCATCAACAAAAATATCCCACGACAGATCCTGATGCTGAGCAAATAAGACAGTCTGAGTGGCCTTCCACCAATGTCTCGCATCATCTGCTAACTGAAACACTGCTAGGCCTACCTTCTCCCTCTTTGAATATCTCATAATCTTAAGTAATCTTTCGATTTCGATAATCCACTGCTCTGCCGCCAATGGATCCCTAGTACCTTTAAACTTAGGTGGATCCAACTTCTTAAATGATTTCACCAATGCCACATTACAGTAAGACTCCACATCTCGAGGCGGCTGAATCAATGGCTCTGGTGGAGCTACCTGTGGCTGAGGTGCTGGTGGTGGAATAGGCTGAGGCTCAGGCACAACTGGTGCCGGCTGTGGCGGTACTGGCTCCTCTACCTGAGCTGCGGGAGCTGTGGCTCTCTCCCTCTCTGCCCTATCTGCGGCTCTATCCGCCTGGTACATAGCCATAAAATCGGCTACTAATCTCTCTACTTGGTTCACACGAGCATCAATGCTCTCTAGCTGTAGAGGACGTATAGGTCTTGGGGCAGGTTTCGGTGTCTGTGGTTTCGGTGTCTGTGGTTTCGGGGTCTGTGTCGCCCTACCTCGGGCTATGCCTCTTTCTGAGCGCATCCCCCTTCTTCGACTCATATCTGTACCACAGAGATCATTTATCACTTATCATCAATACATCAATTATATATTCAGATTGTATAGTACTATAGGAAATGTATACCATTTACTTTAAGCATCACTAAACATCCGACCAACCCTGCTCTGATACCATTTAATCTGTAACATCCCAAAGCTACTGTATATCGTGATACTTACTCATAACTTACACTTAATTACCGATTAGGCTGTCTGTGATACTTAACAACTTCTACTACTTTATTGAAAATTGGTACTTTTTCTTCACGTACCAATATGTAAATATGAATTATTAAAGTCTTTTCCTTAAGATGTATATACATTCTCTTCTATTTAAAGTAGTACTGCACAACTTTACTGAATATATAAAAGAATACAACATACCTTCGATATCAAATCTCAGGAAGATAAGTCTCTTAGTCCAAATTAGTTATCTGTGGAGTGGAAAAATAAGGAGTGAGCGACAACGTGCTCAGTAAGGAAAGTGTATGCTGCTTTATAAATAGAAGAACTATATTCTCAAAACTACTTAATTATCTTAACGATCAAACCCATTAGGAAAACAGTGAATATAGTTAACATTAAATAGGATTTAATTGGTCCTTTCAGAAATCATATGATTGAGACTAGGCAACAATTTAAATCATGCAATGAACACAAATCATCCGCTTTTGGGGTGCACCCGTAGGCCATCGCCCCTCACGGCTATCTCAACTAGATTTATGGCCATAATCTATAGATGGTCCTCGGGTCCACTTGCCAAGTGACCTCGAGACCGCTGATGACTTGGCGGGTCCATCAGCCCTGTGACGCCCTGAAGTGCGCCGTAGGTCCATCGACCCGAGCCACCGCCCCAGGCAGGTCATGCAACTACATGAATAATAAAGCATGAACTATTGGCCTAACATCTCAAAATCAAGTTATATATTATGCTATTATTTCCACAAAATGATTTGATTTCAAAAAGGTCTTATAAAATAGTAAAACAGCCCGCAATCTCAACATTTTCCGTGTGAGAAAGGCACGGGTTATACTGGCTTGCCCATGGCTAGTTCGCCCATAGTCAGCTCGCCAATAGTAAACTCGCCCATTGGTCAATTCGCCCATTGGTCAACTCGCCCAATGGTCCACTCACCTAATAGTCAACTCGCCCATTGGTCAACCCTCCTAAAAAAGTTTATATTTCTATTTTTCAAATATTAAACTATCTTATTTTTCGTATAAGAAAATAAACTTTAAACGTTTTCACCATGGTCTGCTCGCCCATCACGGCTCGCCCATGACTAACTCAACAAGGCGGCGAATTAGTATTCGCCCACCACCTTGCTTTTCAAAACACAGTTTGGCTTATCAATAGCAGCTCGCCCGTCTTTTATTTAAAGCAAGGGTTGCCCGCCCAAACAACATTAAAAAGGTTCGCCCAACTTTGGCTTGCCCGGATTTCTCTTTAAAACAAGGGCACTCGCCCAGATTCTCATAAAAATTCTTAGCTTAATACTTTATAAAAGGTTGGGATCGCTCGCCCTAACCAGTTCGCCTAGCAAACAACATATGGCGGCTTTGTAGCTCGCCCAAGATCAAAACACTTTATTTAAACCAATGCATGTCAGAAAACAAAACAATTTCTAATATTTTCTTAACACTTTTACTCCACAGGACATGCATTCACTTCACATACTACTTCCTTACCTCGTCTAATGAAGCCTTGCTCCCCGTTCGCCTTTATCAACTCTCAATTTCTGACTGCAAAATAAATTATGAAATTATTAATATTTCTTTTCTAACAATTTTCCTAAAACTATTTCCAATCACTTTGGAGAGATAACAGCTCACCCAACTGAGCTCGCCCAGACTTACGTTGGCTTTTCTACTCGCCCAATGCCTTATACATGTGAGTTCGCCACACAGCTTTCTACTCAGAGATAGGCTCGCCCATGAATTAAACTAGTGTTGGGCGACCTCGCCCTCTTGAACAACACTTTGGCGAGTTCTCTATTACCTACTCGCCTCATTGGCGATCATTGGTCCTCGCCCTTACTTCCACATTCTAGATTTTAGCTCACCCATACAAACTGAACTCGCCCATCATCATTATTTCCAGTATTTTCATTGTTTATTCTCGATTCAGACTACACCTTGTTCTAGTTCTTATATGTTCTAACATGATTTAGCTAAAACAAGGCTATATCTATGTTTATTACGTTATAAAACATAGAAACCCAATATTGAATATCAAGAGAACCATAGAAATTATGGAACTCACCTTAACCCAGTTGTTCTTCCAAAATCAGAATGTTTTGCTTGCCTTCCTTAGCTTTACTTCTCTTGTTCCTTAGCTTTTCAACACTGCGGAAGGGTTTGGCTAACTAAAAGATGAAATTGCATGGCTCATTTATGAGAAAACGGAGGAATGAAAGATGAACTTGCAGAGAAACAGAATGGGCAAGAAGGTTATTTGAGAAGATAAAGTTGGCTAAATCATCTTTCCTCACGTATTCCTTCTTATATAGCCATGTTGATCCTATTAGAAAGTACCACCTGTTTCCTTATCACGTTTCTTTCATCATTTCATGCATTAAAAACCAAAGAAATTGCAGCAAAAGGAACGATGTAAAGTCTTTACTGAAATCCCGTTTTTTAACTAATCTCACTTGCCATTTATTGCTTAGTCTCATTGTCAAGAGATGCAAGTGACGAGAAGTCCACTATTAGCCCCTTTCCTTGACTTTTCTCTTTTCTTTTTTTTCTCTTCTCCACGCCAACTCACTTCCAGCCAATGTTGATTGGCTAACTTCACATTCTTTTCTTCATTTTGTCTTCTAGTCATCAATCTCCTTCATACTTTTATTTAATGCTTTCATACCTTTTATCAAAATTAATTCCAACAATTTAATTTCCATTCTTAAAATTGTAGATGTTCATTCTACCTCACATACTCCATAAAATAAATCATCACCTAAATTGAAAAATGGAAATTTACATTCGGTTATTCTTTACATTCATTAACAGAATTTATTTTCACTATCAATAATGTACACACATGGTATACAGTATAATAAAATTCGGATTTTACAGATTTCAAACCCTCGGACCTTGGTAAAACCATGGAATAACTTTACTCCAAGCAAGCTGATGACGCCTTCATTTGTCATTTCAGTAGTTACATCAGGGAAAACCTGAAAGCGAAAAACTCCTACATTTGTTTGGCAGTAGGAAAAAGAAAACTAATTGTTTTTTGCCATAGCCACTTGGCAACCATGGTTCTTTTCTTTTTGAATGTGAACCATGCTTTACCTATTCTTGCTGATGTGCTATCGTCATGCATGAGTCACTAATTCGGTGGCACTATTCATCATTCGATTCTTCCTTTCTTTTCAGCCTTGCTACGAGGATCACGTCTCATTCAGTTTATTTGGATAAAATTTCGGCTGGACGAAGCAATATAAAGCTAGCTAGCCTATCAGCAGGGGGTTTGCCACTTTCAGTAATTTTCTACCAAGCAGTTCAATTGAGAGAGATTCTAAAGATGAAGTGAGCAGAATTGATGCTACAAAGAAGAATATCTATGAAAAGGGTTAGTGAAAAAGCAACCTTAAAGTTAACTTCTGTATGATTGCATCAATGCCCACAAGTTACGATTATTCCTTTAAGCACATTCTTGAAGAAGGGAAAAAGGGGTATTTTTCGAGAAGCGAACGGCTAATTCCTTTGCCAACCAATTCCCTTTTCAGGCATCGGCATGCCAACACTTGTCCTTTCTTGTCATTGGATCTACCAGCTCTAAATTTTCAGCAAGAGCCATTACTTGTAAACTTTCTTGGATTTTTTGTTTAAATAGTTAATTAAAAATTTTAAGAGACAGAAGATTTAAACCTTCGACCTTGCTAAAGGGTAACAATCACTGCAGGACCAAACCTGGGCTGTTTACTTAAATTTCATGCTGTTGAATAAACAATATTGATCCTTGGGCACTTAGCTGCTAAAATATTCTAGTAGCTGCTAAAATATATGCACACATAGGAGATCAATTTCTGGCTTCGCCAAGCTAGACTTAACTTAGTTATTCAACCGAAAAAAAGTAAAACAAAAGATATTATTTTGCCCCTTTTTTTTTGTTTATTTAGTTTCATGTAAGTGCGACGGGTTAAAAATTTTTTTTTATATAGAGCTTGTTTGGCATTAATGAACCCCGGCGCTGTAGAATTTTGAGAACAAGGTAAAATAGTGGAAAGGTAAAATTATTTTTCACCATTGATTTTAATTTTTATTATTGTTTTATTAAAAAACATATATTTTTATTCTTTAAAATTTCACCACCGTCTATTCAAACTAACTCATAGTGTGAGGAGTGCGGACTATGTCGACATTAAGACAGCAAAGCTTTGTTGGGCTTCCAGCTTCCAGCTGACTATGAGAAGAAAAGTTCCCTTTTGAACAAGTGCGTGCATAGCTCCAGTAAAATAACGTGTTCTCTTATTGTTAAATTAGAAAAGAAGGCTCCCTTTTGGAAGCAAAGTGTGGCTTAACATTAGCCTTTGTCTCGGCCACAATTCTGGCAAAATATTATCAGGTTACATATGTGACAACACGGACTGCTCTATGCACACTTTCTATTAAACCTTGTCACAGAGTAGGAATAATATATCCCATAACGTATTTGGATCAATATAATTTACCAGAATAATTCCATTCTTTCAGGATTCTCGTATAATTAGGATGATCTTTTGCCCTTGGATACCATAATACTGGAGTGCAGTCAAAATTTTTATTTTTTTCCTTCTTGTTGGTAATAGAATAAGTGAATATATCTCCTAGAAAAAGGAATAAGTAAGGAAAAAATTATTGTCTTTGCTTTCTTAAAGATCTTGGTAAAGGGCCAGTTCAAGCAAGTTATCGGTCATTTATGATGAAAATATATGTTGACGGTACACTGATAGTTACAGGCTTACATCGATCATAGTATCATAAATTATGGAAAATTTTGGTTGTCATAAGATTGGATTAGATTTCTAATAGAAATCCAACTGTTCAAGCTATAATCCTAACCTCTTGCGTCGGAAAAAGAAAAAAGAAAAACTAAACATTTTGAACATAAATATGCCCTGGAAAAGAACTCGATTAAAGCTGCAGCTTGAAGCTGCATGCAAAACGGAGAAAATCCTCTCCTTATTGTAGCTGCAACAGCATAACCATCAAAATTCATTATGAGGCTCCGTTTTGTAAGAACAAATAGAGAAAATGAAAGAAAGTATAACCTCAACATTTAGGGTAAAATAGAATTACGGCCTCAACGTTCAATTGCGTAGAAATAAGTCTATAAAGTTTTATTTTCAGCAAATAAGACCTAAACGTTAAAAAAGAATGGAATTATGGTTATAACCGTTAAATCACTATTATGTCCGTTTGTTTTGCCCACGTGGCATGCCACATGTCATGCTGACGTGGATAATAATGCCACGTGTTATGCTGACGTGGCATAATATTGCCACGTGTCATGCTGACATGGATATAAGTTAATTTTTCTTTTTTTTTTTCAATGTTTAATACCCAAATACATCCCCAACGTTTATATAAATATGCAATTAAGCCCTCAACGTATAATTTCATGAAAATAGGGACACTAAGTTTCATTTTCAGCATGTTAAACCTAAAAGTTATAAAATAATAGAATTAAGGATATAGCCGTTAAATAGCTGTGATATCCGTTTTTCTTGCCCATGTGGCATGCCACCTCAACGTTGAAATGGATTATAATGCCAGGTAGACCAATGACGTAGCATAATATTGCCACGTGTCATGCTGATGTGAATATAAGTTAAATTTTTTTTTCTTCAAAATTTCATTTTTTTTTCAAAATAAACATTTTTTAAAAGTTCATTTCTTTTCAAATTTACATTTTTCATAATTTCATTTTTTTAATTAAATATTTTTTAAAAATTATATTTTTTTCATAACTTCATTTTTTAAAATTACATTTTTTTTCATAATTTCATTTTTTAAAATTAAATTTTTTTATCATTTCATTTTTATTTTTTAATAATTACATTTTTTTCATCATTTCATTTTTTGGGTTGTACAATACGAAAATTAGTACAAAAATGCATGTGGTATTCAACCAAAAATACTGAAACGACAAGAAAGAAAGCATTAGTATATTAGAAAAAAATAAAGAAAAGAATCATACCACATGCATTTTTGTTCTAATTTTGGTATTATACAGCAAAAAAAAATGAAATGATGAAAAAATGTAATTCTTAAAAAATAAAATGATGAAAAAAATGTAATTTAAAAAAATGAAATTATGAAAAAAAATGTAATTTTAAAAAATGAAGCTATGAAAAAAATGTAATTTTTAAAAAATATGTAATTAAAAAAATGAAATTATGAAAAATGTAAATTTGAAAAGAAATAAACTTTTAAAAAATGTTTATTTTGAAAAAAAAATGAAATTTTGAAGAAAAAAAAATTTAATTTATGTTCAGGTCAGCATGACACGTGGCAATATTATGCTACGTCACTGGTCCACCTGCCATTATAATCCATTTCAACGTTGATGTAGCATGCCACATGGGCAAGAAAAACGAATATCACAACTATTTAACGGCTATATCCTTAATTCTATTATTTTTTAACTTTTAGGTTTAACATGCTGAAAATGAAACTTAGTGTCCTTATTTCCATGAAATTATACGTTGAGGGCTTAATTGCATATTTTTACAAACGTTGGGGATGTATTTGGGTATTAAACATTGAAAAACAAATTAACTTATATCCACGTCAGCATGACACGTGGCAATATTATGCCACGTCAGCATAACACGTGGCATTATTATCCACGTCAGTATGACACGTGGCATGCCACGTGGACAAAACAAACGGACATAATAGTGATTTAACGGTTATAACCATAATTCCATTCTTTTTTAACGTTTAGGCCTTATTTGCTGAAAATAAAACTTTATGGCCTTATTTCCACGCAATTGAACGTTGAGGCCTTAATTCTATTTTACCCTAAACGTTGAGGTTATATTTGGCTATTAAGCCTTTAATTTAATGGTTGAGTATTGTATATAGTTAACTTTGGTCATTAATATATATTTTTTTAATTTCACTATAATGAAGGTATAAATCAGAACATGTAACATGATTGATTAACTAAGAATCACATTATATACTGAAAATATAAATTAGAACAAGTAAAAAGTAATCACATTATATACTGAAAATATAAATTAGAACAAGTAAAAAGTTGATTCATTGAGATTTACATTATAGTAAAAGTAAATTAGAACATGTAACATGTTTCACTCTGAGAATCACATTATAAAAAAAGTAAGTCGGAACAAGAAACAATGTTGCTTCACCGAATAACACATTTATGTAACAATAATTTTATGGAACAACAAGCAACATCTTTACTGAGAGCTCTTTTACTAAAAGTTCCTTTCATGAGAATTATTTTATAAAAGATATTTCACTTAGTATTATTTTACCAAAAGAAAAGAGGTAAAAATAGCCTCGAAATATGATGAGATTCTTGGATTAACTTCAAAATTGGGATGCTCAAGAGCTTGATTTTATAGATCAAATATGAAGATAGTTAAGAGATCTTCTCTTAACTTTTCTATGCAATATGCTTAATTTTCTTTCTTCCTTTCAAAATAGATACTAACTCCTATATTAAATATTTACTATTTTCAAAAATTAAATTCTCATTAAATTTAAATATTAATACTTTTATACAGTCAATTCTTTTTATTATATCTATTAATGTTCATTTTATATAATTTTTTTTCTTGGAACCTATATGTAGGAGCTCTCATAACTTATTTTGAGACTTTTGAACAATCTGACAAATTTTCTCTAAAATTTTCTCTACACATCTTTATCAATTTTCAAAATCTTCTTGTTTAATTAATCATTTGCCTTTTTTTTCTCAACCTTGCTCATCCATCTTCTATCATCACATGGTAGTGCACTCAATACTTTAAGGATTACTTTGATATTTTTATTAGTCGTTTCCCATACAACTCATTTTACTTATTTGTAACGCTGCTTTTAATTATCAAAGAAATCATCTTAACTCACAAAATAACACATGATTTTATATAACTCAATTATCAAATTAAAACCTTCTCTCGTTCCTTAATCCTTGCTACTAAACCGAATGTTAGTGAATTCTGTAATAACTTTATCCACTATAAATCTTGCTCTTCAATCCTTAATTTGACTGGAAAAAGTAACAATTAACCTGACTAAACTGTAATAGCTGATTGCTGATGCTTTTTTTTTTTCGAGAAGAAAGAATTTTGATACACGAAGCAAACCATTAACAATACTAGCAGCTAGCCTACTTGCGATTTGATCAGTGTCCAGGGTGGAATTCTTATCAACATAGGAGACAGTGATTGGAAAAAAGAATCAAAACTGATGCCCAAAAATAAACACAAAATCATATTCCGATCCTATCCCACCACAGCTTTTAATTCTTTCAAAAAAGGAGCAGATGTGACCAGGCATTTGCAGAAGAAAAAACCATGAAAGAGAGTGGGGGAAGAAGAAGAAGTAGTATAAAATAATTTGTCTCTTTTCACTTGGGAAGGGTGGTAGAGGAATAAAGGCAGAATCTCTCTTCCCAAACACTTCTTCTCTTCTTCTTTTAACGTGTTGCTCTGCTTTGCAGGCACACAGAAAGACACGATAAGGACCATTGCATGCAGAGAGTATATAAAAGTTCTTATTCAATCATTATTGGGATTTTCTCTCTTAATGGATGGTTTATTTTCCTCTTTAAGAAACCAAAAAAAGATTCCCTTTCTTTGTTGGTGTGCCCTCGTATTGTTATTTTTCACCCATCAAATCTCACCATTGGACACAAAATTTGCTTTTCATTTTAAATTAATAATTAAATTTATATGCATATCTCTTGTTCAATATATAAATAAATTGTAGCACAAAAAAGCTATATTTAAATGTTTGAATTGAAATATATAGTTATAGGTTCGAATTTCTCTTCTCCAAATAAAACTATATGTATAAATAAATTGTAACAAAAAAAGTCATATTTATAGTACATTAATGTTATGATATGATCTATGTAGGTTAAGAAATATGCAGTTTATGGACTTACTGGTTGATGGGTATAGCTTCTCTTTTATTTTTTTTTTGTCTAGACCATCCGGTATTTCCATACCTTTGGTATAGGACTAATCCGGATTCGAGCCGGGCAGGACCCAAAGGGCGGCAAAGCTCTCCCTCAAGAGTTTTAACACAGCTGCATACTCAGGGACTCGAACTTGAGACCTCTGGTTAAGCTAGAACAACCCCCTGCCAGTTGATCTACGTGCTCTTGGGTATAGCTTCTCTTTTATGGTTCAGTCACCGTTAAGCACTTTTGAAGCTGATACTATAGAGTATCCTTATTCCCTATAGCTGTAGGTTGTCCAATTAAATTGAGAGATAAAGCATATTAAAATACTCTATCTAACAAAGTCCAGCAGCTCACCTTATCCAACTAACTCATTTCACTGTTGTAGTTAGTTTAATCACTAGTTAGTTAAAAACAGTTTTCTGTTAGTTAGTTCTCTATTCTGACTTTGTATATATAAGCACTATACTATCAGATGAATAACACAAGACTTCTCATCATCTTCTTGAATCGCTTATTCTTAATATGGTATCAGATTAATCTTCCATTTTCGACCTTTACTTCATCCTTCATCTACCATTAATCATGGCTACTGGTTCTGTCACTATAAACGATAATACCAGACCTGATGACTCCCCTTCAAACCTTTTCTTTATCCACCCAAACGAGAACCTTTCCTTAGTTCTTGTTTCTCCAGTTCTTGAAGGTTCCAATTATCATTCTTAGTGCCATGCAATGAAAATGGCCCTATTATCCAAAAACAAATACAAATTTGTCAATGACTCCATTGGAATACCTGCAAAGACTGACTCAACTTATCCAGCCTGGGAACGATGCAACACAATGGTCCTTTCCTGGATTCTACATTCAGTTTCAACAACTATTGCAAAGAGCATCATATGGTTTGATAATGCAGTTGATGCTTGGAATGATTTGAGGGACAGATTCTCACAGGGTGATGCCTTTAGAATTGCTGAATTGCAAGAAGAGATATACTCTTTTCAACAAGGTACTATCACTATAACAGACTATTTCACCATATTAAAGATGCTATGGGATGAAATTTTGAATCTCAGACCGGTACTCATATGTTCTTGCAATCCAAGATGTAATTGTGGTGTTCTTGATAGAGCAAGAAAGTATCAAGAAAATGACCATGTGATTCGTTTTCTCAAGGGTTTAAATGAGAACTTTGCATCAGTAAGATCACAAATATTGTTGATTGAACCCTTGCCACCGATCAACAAAGTTTTTGCTATGGTAATCCAGCAAGAGAGGCAAAATAACTCTCTATTGCAACTCCTTTCACAACCAGTTGAGCCATCAGCATTTGCAAACAAGGTGCTATCACAATCTACAAATGGTTCATCCTCCAAAAGATACAATTCAGGATTGAAAAGACCAGTCTGTACTCATTGTGGTTACTCTGGTCACACAGTTGACAGATGCTATAAG
Organism: Heritiera fomes; assembly: GCA_032173925.1. Taxonomy (NCBI): domain Eukaryota; kingdom Viridiplantae; phylum Streptophyta; class Magnoliopsida; order Malvales; family Malvaceae; genus Heritiera; species Heritiera fomes. The sequence continues at coordinate 10,496,393 of JAPDPM010000015.1, read as the reverse complement.
AAACATGGATACCCTCCTGGGTTCAAACCAAGGAACAAATTTGTTTCTGCAAACCAAGTTGATGCCTCTCAAGTTGAGCTGAATCTAAACAACTCCCAAAATTCTGTATCAACACCCCATGATTATGTTCCCATGTCATTCACCAGAGATCAATATTCAAAATTGCTTGGATTGCTTCAGTCTGTTGATATCACCTCTTCTCTTGTCTCTCATGTGAATGCTGTTCATAAGATTGTAACACCAGCACATCAAGATCCAGAAACCACGTCCTATTCAGGTAAATTTGTTGCCTCATGTACTATTACCAATGCTTCCTCCCCTTTTGTTTTTCTTCTTGACACAGGGGCAACTGACCACATCATTTGTTCCCTTAATTTCTTTGAATCCTATACAACTACTGTTAATTCATATGTCAGATTAGCTACTAACCAATATGCTCCTGTTTCACATGTTGGCCTTGTTAAGATATCTCCTAACCTCATATTAGAAAATGCCTTATTTGTTCCTAGCTTCTCCTTCAATCTCATTTCTGTAAGCAAACTCACAAAAACATTACATTGTTTTCTAACCTTTCAATCTGAGTTTTGTTTTATACAGGATATCAAAGCATGGAAGACAATTGGACTAGCTAAACAAATACAAAGTTTATATCAACTCTTGATATCTGATTCTTCCGTACCTTCAAAAACCTCAGCTCATTCATGTTCTTCATTAGCTTTCAATAGCAACCCTGTCTCAAATCAGTCTATGAATGTATGGCATTATCGATTTGGTCATGCCTCAAACTCTAAAATAAACATGTTGAACAAAATTGATTCTTCTATATGTGTTCCAATCAAATCTCCTTGTGATATTTGCCATTTTGCAAAACATAAAAGAAATCCATTTCCTATTAGCAAGTCTATTTCTCAATCTTGTTTTGATCTTATACATGTTGATATATGGGGCCTTTATCCAGTGGCATCCATATATGGACATCATTATTTTTTAACCATTGTTGATGACTACAGCAGATACACCTGGACCTTTTTCATGAAATTAAAATCTGAGGCTCAACCATTGTTAATAAACTTCTGTAATTTTGTCCACACACAATTTTCAACAAATATCAAAACAATCAGAAGTGACAATGGACAAGAATTCAACATGCCTGATTTCTACAACTCAAAAGGTATCATTCATCATACTAGCTGTGTACAAACACCACAACAAAACAGCATTGTTGAATGAAAACATCAACATTTACTGAATGTGGCAAGAGCATTTCGTTTTCAAGCACATTTATCTGAAAATTTTTTGTCTGATTGTGTTCATCATGCAACCTATTTAATAAACAAATTACCTTCACCAGTAATCTCTCACAAAACTCCATTTGAACTCTTGTACAAAGAGCCTCCTGTGTTTTCAAATCTCAAGGTCTTTGGATGTTTATGCTATGCTTCCACCTTGGCACATCACAGATCAAAACTAGATCCACATGCACTCAAATGTATCTTCATTGGTTTTCCTTCTGGAACAAAAGGTTACAAACTCTTTGCACTACAATCAAAAGAAATTATAGTATCCAGGGATGTTATCTTCTATGAGCAAATATTTCCTTTTCATTCCTCTTACTCAACTGATAATAATCAGTCTTTCTCCATCTCCCTTCCTATATTAGATCATTCTCATGATGAATATATACCACCTACTACTTCTATATCAAACACTTCAGAACCTTCAGCACAATCTCAACCCACTAGGAAATCCATTCGAAACAGACTTCCTCCAACATACTTAATTGCAGTTTAGCTCAGTCCAATTCCTCTACTGCTTTGGATCCTCCAAAACAAAAATCAGGTACTCCTTATCCTATTTCTTCTGTCCTTACTTATACAAAGTGCTCACATAATCATAAAGCTTTTTCTTTAGCAATTACATCTATCACAGAACCACAATCTTATGAAGAAGCTATTACACATGATTTTTAGAGAAAGGCTATATCTACAGAATTACAAGCTCTACAGGACAATCACACTTGGGATATCACTGATCTCCCCTCCAACAAGAAAGCCATCGGTTGTAAATGGGTTTTCAAAGTCAAGTACAAGGCAAATGGTGAAATAGAAAGGTTCAAGGCTCGGTTAGTACCCAAAGGATACACACAACAACCTGGAGTGGATTTTACAGATACATATTCACCAGTAGCAAAAATGAATACTGTTAGAACTCTTTTAGTTATTGCAGCAGCCAAACAATGGCATCTTCACCAATTGGACATAAACAATGCCTTCCTCCATGGAGATTTGAATGAAGAGGTATTCATGAAACTCCCTCCAGGTCATCCAGCAGCCAACTCTGGCCAAGTTTGTCAGTTGAAGAAGTCACTCTATGGCCTCAAACAAGCAGGCCGCTAATGGTATTCAAAGCTCAGCTCAGCTCTCTTGGCATAAGGTTTTCGACAAGCCCCATCTGATCACTCCTTGTTTGTCAAGAATGTTGACTCTTCATTCATTGCTCTTCTCATCTATGTTGATGATGTTATAATTGCAAGCAATAATGAACAATTAATTCAAGAGATGAAAACAAATCTTGATTCATCTTTCGGAATCAAGGATCTGGGCACCCTGAAGTACTTCCTTGGTCTTAAAGTTGCACGATCAAAATCAGGCATCAATCTCTGTCAGCGCAAGTATGCCTTGGAAATACTCTAACACACTGGTTTTCTGGGCTACAAACCAGTCACAACACCAATGGTTCCATCCTTAAAAGTTTCAAAATCTACTGGTGTTCCCCTTGATGATCCTACTTCCTACAGGAAACTCATTGGTAGACTCTTGTATCTCACTAACACCATACCAGACCTATCGTTTGCTGTCCAGCAGCTATCACAATTCCTAGATCAACCAACTGATATTCATCTCACAGCTGCCCACAGAGTTCTTCGATATATAAAAGGCAGTCCTGGTCAAGGTCTATTCTTCCCTGCTATCTCTGATTTGAAGCTCAAAGCCTTTTCAGACTCTGATTGGGCTGCATGTTCAGACACCAGACGATCTGTCACTGGCTTCTGTGTGTTCCTTGGTAATGCACTTGTTTCCTGGAAATCAAAGAAACAGCCAACTGTTTCTTGGTCATCTTCTGAAGCAGAATATTGAGCCATGGCATCTGTGACCTGTGAGCTTCAATGGCTAACCTATTTGCTCCATGATCTTTAAGTTCATCATCCCCATCCGGCCCTTTTGTTCTGTGACAGCAAATCCGCCATTGCCATTGCTGAAAATCTGGTCTACCATGAAAAAACAAAACACATTGAAATTGACTGCCATCTTATCCGAGAAAAACTGCAAGCTGGAGTGATTCGTCTACTGCATGTATCTTCTTCTTCTCAGCTTGCTGACATCTTCACCAAACCTCACTATCCAGCTACTTTTGCTCCATATCTACAGAAGCTTAATCTACAAACCCTCTACACTCCAGCTTGAGGGGGGCTAACAGAGTCCAGCAGCTCACCTTATCCAACTAACTCATTTCACTGTTGTAGTTAGTTTAATCACTAGTTAGTTAAAAACAGTTTTCTGTTAGTTAGTTCTCTATTCTGACTTTGTATATATAAGCACTATACCATCAGATGAATAACTCAAGACTTCTCATCATCTTCTTGAATCGCTTATTCTTAATACTATCCAATCTTTCAAAAGCATACTTATATCATAACGATTTACACTTTTAAACCTTTTTCCCACATTAAAAAAAAATAATTTAGAATTCACCAAAAGAAGTGTTTTAAACATTCATGAATGCCAACTCATTGTTCTACAACCATTAAGAAACCTTGGTTATCATCATCATATCAGTTTTTTCAACATTGTAATGTAGATATAGAGCTTAACCAACCTAATTTTTTAATAATGATAACTGGAAGAATTGTTGCATTCCACAAAAAAAAAAAAGGACTGGGGCCTTTATACTAAAAGTTATGTACTCAAGAATTCCTAATTAGAGAATAGAAATTGTTAATTTAAGATCTAACATCGATTTCTTGGTATTTATTTTGCTGATAGAATTAAAACTATTAATTCAATTGACAATAGATAGAGAGTTTCAACTCGAGAAATTTAAAATTTAACAGATATGAGATAACACCACTTTACCGAGTCTTCATCACGCATAGATAGAGATAAAAGAGTCTATCAGGTAACAAACTTAAAATGAATAATACGCATGAATCATAAAATAGCTGAACATGGATTTTGACATTATATTAAACATTCAACTTAAAATTAATTGCAAGTAAATGAAAAGATTCAACTTGAATATAATATTACCAAAAATTCAAAATTCAATATATTATAGATAACATCACTTGAATGAAAATTCAAATCATCTAGATTTTCAATTAATATAAAAAGATAAGAAAAAAAATTAAAGTTAAACCATATGAAACCAAAAATAATAGTAATAAAAAACTACTAATTACTATATTATATATATTTGTTTGTGAAATTTTTAGAAGAGGTTGTTAAAAAGTGATATGTATTATTATTATTATTATTATTATTATTATTATTATTATTATTATTATTATTAGCTTATCTTTGACGCACTAATGGTATATGGCATTTATATATTGTTTGTTAATCATAAAGTATCACACATCATTAATGAGTGAAGTTAAAAAAATCAAATCTTTAAAAATAAATATTACTAAATTTTTTAATTTATTTTTAAATACTTATGCTTTTTAAACTTTATTAATAAATAAAATAATATTTTATAATTAATTAATATTATATAAATTTATAAATTATCGATGCATCAAATATAAAAATTATTATCATCATCCTCGTCATCATCATCGTTTTCGTGGCAAGCACGTGAGTAGGTGAAATCGCGTGGGATACTTCACGTGAGACCTAAGAATTTGTGATCCCTTAGAAATGGCGAAAGGGGGAAAAGATGAGGGCTGACGTTTACAATGGAGTACATTGAACAATTGCAATGAGCAGTGTTCCCATCAAATCAATGTTTGGATGTATTTAAGATTCCCTTCTTTCTTTTGCCGTAGTGACCACAATTGGGCATAGTTGCATGTTTCTCATTTTATTTTTATTTTATTTGTGGTGGGTGGAAGAGTTGACACTTCTTTTGCATTTGGAAATTAAATTTTTTATGATCAACTCATTAACTTTAGTAACTAATCAAAAGATTTTTCTAGACAAAAGATTAGGTCATTAGATATGTGTTAGTGGATAGAATCAAAGCTTTAATCATGACAACATAATGTAGGAGTAAACCAATAACTTACGGATAATTTTAAAATTTTATTATTTATTATAAACATACATATATATATATTATGGATTTATATATGATGCACTAATAGTACATAGTTTTATATATTGTCAATATATCAGATATTGACACCTTATCAATAGGTCCTTATGAGTAAATTAAAAAAATTATTTATATTTGCTTTTAAGGGCTTTGCATATTTTTTAATTTGTCAATTGATAAGGTGTCAACCTCTGGTGCATTGATAGTGTATAAAAACTATAAACTATCAGTGCATCATATACAAACTCATATATTATTTCATTTATGAAGGTTAAAAACTTTAATGATAGTATGTTTGAAAATAATTTTATATTTATATGTGTGTTATATGGATGTATAACGGTTAAATTTCATTTATGATCTTTTAACTTTTCATTCTATTTTTTTTTTAGAGATCAAGTTATATCAGTGTAAAATTAGATAGTTTTACACTATTTTTTATCATTAGATTAAAAATAGATTTATAGTTGAGATTAAATCTTTCTCTTACTTCAAAGTGTAATTGAATGTTAAAATTATTTATATTCACTGTGTAAAACTATCACAAATCTATTTTAAATTCATTATAATTAAAACGTGCATTGGTGGGATGAAAATATTTGGACAATTTAATCATCTTTGTTCACAAATAGTATATGAAATATAGTAAAATCAAAATTTGAGTTTAACTCAAATAATTCATACAGTCTTGACATTTAATTCTAAAATTTAAATCTTAACACTTAAATTTTTTTTTAATTTTCAGCGTTTTTGTAAAAAAAATTAAAAAAAGGAAATACAAACAAGTACACAAATTAAGTATGCCCCATTTATATTAGGCTTTGCACATCATCTTATACATGCTTTCATTTCCTGTTTTCAGGCTTTGTTATTTCACTGCTTTATGTTCTATTGCAAAGTCCTTTAGAGAGTTCATCTTCTTGAAGCTTCCTTATTTCATCAATAAAATTTCTTGTTTATAAAAAAAACTCAAAGATGGGTGGCGGCGACTAGGGATGTAAACGAGTCGGGTATCCACTAAATTTGGGATAACCGAACCCGATTAACTTTAATAATACCCTAACCCGATTAACTACCCGATTATTTTTATTTATGCTACCCGAACCCTAACCCTATAAAATATAAATACCCGTTTAACTACCCAAACCCGTTTATTAAATCAAAGTTTGACTTTTAAATTTAAAATTAAAATTAATTTTAGAATAACTTAATTAAAACATTATATTAATAAATTTAAGTTAACTCATAAAAATAAATTAAAGTTAAAAATCATAATTATAATATATAATAATTTAATTTAATTAAATAAAACATTAATAATAAATAATTGATATATAAAAAATATAAGTATTGTATTAATTAATTATTATTTATAATCGAGTTCAGGTAGCGGGTACCCTAAGATAACTACCCGAACCCTACCCTAACCCGTGACGAGTAGTAATTTCACTACATGAACCCTATCTGAACTTGATTATACACTACCCTAATCCTACTTAAACGGGTCGGGTAGCACCGGATACCTGTTTATAGGGTACCCATTGCCATCCCTAGCGGTGACTGTTGATGGAGATGAAAAGTAACCTGAAAAATAAAGTAGATAATCAAGATAATTTGAAAAAGGAAAATTAAAAAAAGAAAATAGAATAAAAATAATTTTAACATTCAATTACACTCTGAAGTAAGAGAAAGATTTAATCTCAATCATAAATCTATTTTTAATCTAATAGTCAAAAAATAGTGTAAAACTATCTAGTTTGACATCGGTGTAACTTGATCCCTCTCTATTTTTTTTATTGTCTAACTTCTAAATTGTTTTATTTATATTTTTAATTTTTAAAAATGATTTTTTATCATTTTATTTTTCATAATGATTGAGAAAACCGTAAATGTAGCATATCATGGGAATGTCCATGTGAATTGTGATGTGCCATGCGAGTTACTAAAAAGGTCAGAAGTTTTATCTACTTAGTGCTTAGCTTAAATAATTAAATTATAAAATAAAAAATAATAATGATAATAATAATAATAATTTAAAAAGTAGTACTATTATGATTAGTCTGGATGCAATTTCATATTTTAAAAACATTGCATAATAATTTCGTTCTCTATACTTTTGACATATTTTCTATGTATACAACTAAACTATTATTTAACATTAATATCTCATTCAATTATACAAACAATCCTTCAAAATGTTTGTTAAAATGCTCTCCCTAATGTAGTATTAACAATAAGTAAAAACAATATATACTATTATACTAGTGTTAACAACAAATAAACTAATGAATACTTTATTTTTTTTAGTCACAACCATTCTTATGCAAGATCTTTAACTTCTGATGGAGACCCATCAAGCTCACACAGCTCAAGTCATGTTCGTGATGTTCGTGATCCTTTGAGCATCCATGGAGGTCCAATTACAAGAGCTAAATCAAAGATAATGCAACAAGCCTTGGCTGGTTTCATTAATATTACTAGAGAGAAAGCCCAACAAAGCTTGAGCATGAAGGATGATAAAGTCTTCTACAACATGATCCAAGCCCAAGTTCAACCTTCTTGAAGACACACACACAAGTATTAGGCCGAAATGCAATTAGGTTGGATGCATATTTTATTTAGTTAAGTATTATTGGGCTGAACGTTATCTTAATTTAATTTAAGCCCAATTCCTTTTTAAATACTATATTTTGTAGGACTTCTATTACTTGTTCTGCAAGTTAGGAGAGTAGGATTCCTATTGCTTGTTCTGCAAGTTTGCTATTTCCTATTCTGCAAGTTAGGAAAGTAGGATTCCTATTACTTGTGCTGCAAGTTAGCTAGTTGCCTATAAATAGTTATGTAACCCTTTGGGGAGAACACAATTGATTTTAGTAATAAAATTGAGAGACTTCTTCTTTTTGGTTCTCTTGAGAACTCTTGAACTTATCAAAGTCTTCCTTATGGCGTTCTTCTACCTTCCACCAATATATACCATAAGTTCTTGCTTTTCTAAGCTATGGGTCTTGGTCCAATACCATAGGTTCTTGTGTTTCTACACAAAGGGTCTTGGTTTTACTTCTAATTTTTGTTTTCTTTTGCTACATTTTTAACTCGTTATTGTTTTTCTTCAAGTGTTCTTCGTTTTCTTCATTGAACCTTATCTTCTTTCGATGAGGTCCATATCAACTTCTCTTAACTTTAAACACTCAGTGATAGAACGTATATCTATAATATAAATCTGAAGTTGAATATCAAGTGCCAGCCAAAAGTAGTGCATAAGTTAAAATAGATATTACATCAGTTTTAACAAAATTATTTGACAGAAATATCAAAATTAAATTATTAAAAAAGGTTAGAAATTTAAATGTAATAATTCAAAGATTAATGACTAAACTAAAATCAAAATAAAAAAGTTAAAGGCCATAACGAACACTTATCCCATGTGTATATAACACAATAGAATGAATAAATTAAAGAATTGTAAAAAAATTATGCAGATGATTTATATAATTAAGCTGATATATTATTCGTTTTTGTTGGAAAAAAAATATCTGTCAAACCAAACACTCACAAAAATAAAAGAAAGTAGAAACCAACATAATAATTTTTAATGTTGTTTGGCCTATCCAAATTGACCTATAATCATCCAACTAATCTAACAACCAATCAAATAATTACAACTGTGTAATTTTTTAGAAAAGAAAAATTGCAAACTCCTTACAAACCCAATCATGCAATTTTTAGAAAGAAAAATTGCAAACTTCTAATAAAAATCCAAAAGCCGAACTACACCTTTTTAATAGCCCAAACTCTAGTTATTTTATCAGTGTTTACAACTTTTTGAGACACTTTACAAACCAAGTCGGACACATCATTTATAAGAGAATAACTCTTATAACTTTTCTTATACTTTTGATGTGATATTCAAGACAAACCCTAACAAATCTTTCCTTGACTTGAATCCCTAAACTTCACAAACTGCTCAACAAAATGCAAACTATCCTCAAACTGAAGAATAACTCCATCGTCCTCATTATCTTCCTCTAATCATCATCATCAAACTCATAATGGTCATCTTCTTCCAAATCATCATGGTCATCATCATCATCATCATCACTTCATAGCTTTTCTCCTCTCGCGAGATCAAGAACCTTCAACTCTGACACTATTTGTTGGAAAAAATATCCCTCAAACCAAACACCCACAAAAATGAAAGAAAGCAGAAACAAACACAATGTGGTTTGGCCCAACCAAATTGACCTACAACCACCCAACCAATCTAACAACCAATCAAATAATTACAACTATGTAATTTTTTAGAAGAGAAAAATTATAAACTCCTTACAAACCCAACCATGCAATTTTTAGAGAGAAAAATTACAAACTTCTAACAAAGATCCCGCAAACTTCTAACAAAGATCCTAAAGCCCAATTACACCATTTTAATAGCCCAAACTCTAATTATTCTATCAGTGTTTACAACTCTTTGGGATACTTTACAAATCAAACCTGACATACACTTATAAAAGAATAACTCTTATAACTTTTCTTACACTTTCGATGTAAGATTTAAGACAAACCCCAACAGTTTTACTAAGACAAAAAAAAGATGTTGAATGCAAGGAAACATTAATATATGAATTAGTTTTGCAATGGCTTGGCTAATATAACTTCTCCTCATAACTCTTAATTGTTATCAATTCATCGTTATTTAATAAAAGGAGTTCAAGTTTTTTTTAATTATTAGAAAATTTCAGAATCTAAGATTGATTAGAAATTTAATCGAATAAATTATGGGTTTATATATGATACATTGACAGTCTATAATCTCTATACACAGTCAATGATCTAGAGGTTGACATCTCATCAATGAGCAAATTAAAAATTATGTCTATGAAGACCATGAAATTTCGAAAATAAATAGTAAATATCCGGGAAATTTAAATTGGATAAATGAAAATCCAAATAAAAAAAGTATAATTATTTTGGATATTAAGAAAATCCAAATTAAAGGAATAAAAAAGATGTATATTTATATAATTATAAAATTATATTATATAAATATATTTTCATATATTTTATACAAGTACATATGTAAATATATGAAATATTATTATATCTTGATATACAGTATTTTATATTTCAAAATAAATACATATGTATGTTATTATACATTTGTGTGTGTGTGTGTGTGTGTGTGTATATATATATATATATATATTTATATATTGAATATATATTATTTTAAACATCAAAGTATATAGATATATATGTGTAATGATTAATATAAAAATATATATCTATATATAGTACAAAAATATGTATTTATATACATATATTATAAATATTATATTTATAAATATAATTAAAAAAAGAGTAACAGAAGTGGGAATCGGGGACATTCTCTTCGGTTTAACCAAACAGAAGAGAAACAAATGGAAGAGCCGGCCGAAGCCGGGAAGAGGGAGAGGCAACGACGCCGTTGGCGAGCCGAGGAGAAGAAACCGACGCCGATGCCAACGGCGGAAAAGGAAAAGGAAAAGAGGAAGGAGAAGCGAGGCAGAAAGGAAAACCGGAAAGAAAAAGGAGAAAGGAAAAAAGGGAAGAGGCAATGCCGGCCCATCCGGACGCCACCGCAGCTGCCTTCTATGCCGGCGAGGTCAGGCCAAGTGAAAGGGACAACCGGCGGTGAAGGAAGAAAAGAAAAGGAGGGAGAAAAGAGAGGAGAATAGGCCGAAAAACACCCTCCAGATCCACCACCGTCGGCGCCTCCGCGCTCAGGAAATGGAGGCCAGATCCAACCTCGTCGCCACCCCAGCAAGCTTCGGAGTGGCTGAACCGCCGAAAATGGCAGCCGCCGGTGGCTGAGTCGGCCAAGCAGAGTTGAACCGACCGAACCAGCCCGAACCCGGCCAACCCGACCCGACCCAACCCTACCTGGTTCAGAAAAGAAAAAAAAGAAGAAAAAGAAAAGAAAGGAGAAAAGAAAAGAAAAGAAAGGAAAAAGAAATAGAAGAAAAAGAAAGAAAGGAAGAAGAAAGAGAAGAAGAAGAAGAAATAGGTAAGGAAAATTAAAAGATTTCACAACATTTCTATGAAATTTATTAAAAATTGTTGGATTATTTTCTAAATGAAAATGTGTCAATTATTGAAATTGTAGTAGAAACGGAAATGAGATGAATAGTGGATTTCGGCTAGGCTCGGGAAAACACGCGAAGCTTTGGCGAATAGGTAAGATACTTTTATAAAGCATTAGTAGCATTATATTGTATGTTTTAGGATTATGATTTTTATATGATGCACTTATGAAATGATTTTTAAATACTAAGAGGACCCATAACTAACGGTGGGGGTCTTAGTAAGAGATAAATAAATTGAGAGAATCAACGGCTGTAGTTATAAATTATGGTTTCCTTGCAGGAGGCTTAGTAAAAATTATGCCGTTATGCTACCGAAATTTTAGGAAAATATTTGAGGAAAAAGATTAAGTTTCTCACATAAATGGAATCTTGGAAATAATTATTGAAAATAAACATTGAAAGGACTTTATGGTATTACCAGAAAAGTTGATATTGAACTCGATGAGAAGATAGATCGTTGAGGACGATAACGTGATGAATTATATAGTTTAAACCTTATAGAATCGATGAATCAAGTAATCTTAATATCACAAAATGGTTATCAAGTTGCCATTGAGGTGGAATATCGATTGGTTGGAGTATTAAGGAAAGTAATGATGATTATATGGTATAGCTTGTAAAAGAAGATCGTAGTTGAAATTTCGATGGTCGAGCGATTGAATTGTGGAACTATTAATGGAGTAATGATTCTAGAATTTATCGAATTGATCTCTTGATCTTGAAGTAGTTCCGAATGTGATGACGTGAATAATTCAAGAGGTCGGTGTTGAAAGAATTTCACAGTATTACATCGTGTTGTCGGATATACGTGAAATAATTAGCGAACCTACACTAGTGGTATGGGTCTTATTATCAATATTGTGGTACACAATGGATGGCTATGATCTTGAGTCATAACGAATATATGATTTGAGTGTACATAACTTTATTGACATTGAGGTTGAATTACGACACAATCCGATCATTTATAGATTCAAATAAATGAGTGATGAAAATATATGAATATATGGTTTTGCTTATAACCATAGAATAGGCCTTGAATAATAAGATTGACGATTGCATAAGTTCAATATTAAATTATACAGGCCATATGAAAAATTGATTTGAGGATTATGATCTGGTTTTGTGATAGTGAATGAAATTGAACCTCAAGTCGGAAATTATGAACGTGTGCCAATGGGTCAAACCATAGATGAATTTGATAAGCGACTATCGATCTTGTGGTTCTGTTATCCTCGATGTCAATTCTGGAATACATATCGAATGATGATATTGTTATTGCATAATTGCAGTACCTTGATAGCTACATAGAAACATAGTATTTAAATGCTCATAGATACTAAAAGGATTCATACTAATGATGCGATCCTAATATTGATGATGAGATGTAAAAATGATTATCATGGTCGATGACGATCGAGAAAGGATATTGAATATCGAATGGTCTGAATACCAAGTGAATTGATTTCCGAATGAATTGAATACTGAACAATTTGAATATCCAAATGAATCGAATATTGAATGAGTTGAATACGGATCTATTGATTTGATAAAAAGAAAATTTTTGAAAATCGAAAGATTGATGGTGATAATTTAGATGAATTGTTTCACTGTATTAAATGAAAATATTACTGAAGTTGCATACTGAAATAGTTTTATAGCATCGCTTTTAAGCATAACTTGCTACAACTTCAGATGTTATAATAACAGTTATATGAATGCTAAAAAGTATAGAATAGTTTTAAAAAGAAAGTATATGGTATATATATTTTTATATATGAATCATCTTAAAGAATTTTACCATATGCTTTACATGATTTTGACATGAAAAGATAAAGATTTAAATGTTTTATGAAACTGTAGGCACTCTAAAAGAATTAACTTCAATAAAGCATATTGGAAACCGCCTAATTGGAGCTTTGCTCATTAGGCAGAGATGCTTGTCCGATAATAGTCGTGGACAGGTCTCAGTCACGCCTGATCAGTGGGGCTGAGAGAGATGAGGTCTATGGCCATAGATAGCGCCCTAGTTGGTTTCTAGGGGATGATGACATGATTTTCACTACTAACTACAGTGATTTAAGTCTTTATTGATAGAGTGATAGGGATCTAGCCTAGTCTCTAACCGATATGATATGAAGTCTAGAGTATGATTTTATTGATATAAACTCTAGACTTGACATGATTTATATAGTACATGAAACATGTTTGAAAAAAGAAATATTTTGAAACTGTACATGTTTTAAACATGTTAAAAGTACATGATATATAATTTCGACACCTATATGATTTGTATATGATTTTTGTGTCGAACATGACATGATATGCGGTCTAGAGTATAGTTTAACTTGACATGAACTCTATACCTGATATGATTTACAATATATGTTTTAAAAGTACATGATATATGATTTCGACACCTATATGATTTGTATATGATTTTGTGTCGAACATGACATGATATGCGGTATAGAGTATAGTTTGATTTGATATGAATTCTAGACCTGATATGACTTACAGTATATGAAAAATGTTTCGAAAACACATGTTTCAGACATGCTCTAAAAACGAATACATGATTTGCAATTGTACATGCATCGATCATGTTTTGAAACTAATTATGAAATGAATTGAAAGTTATATGTGGAGCATGTTCTGAAGTATATATGATATGATTTGAAATGATAGCAGTTTATACAGTGAAGTTACATAAACTGCTTACTAAATCATTAGTGTATTGTACAAAAACATGAGGAGTATATGAAGAGTATCATGACTTGGTGGTAACGATATTTCGTCTACATGATGTCATGATATGATATAATACATGAATATATAATTTATATGAAGAGGATTATGACTTGTACCATCGTGATCATGATTTCTCTATATGGAAAGTGATATGAGATGATAGAATACAGGAGTATGATTATGAAACATAAAGTGACTTGATATGATATCTCAATTGGACATAATGTAATTTGAGATTGAGGAAAGTATGGACTAATAGTATATGACATTCAAATTAGACACGACATATTGTTATGCGATGCACTATAGTATAAGGATGAGAAAACTGAAAAGTGAAAATGATGATTTATTTAAAAGTATAAGTGATAGACAGATGACAAGAATTGAGATAATAAGATGTTATCGATGAAAAAGGATTAACTGTAATTGCAAACTTGTAGGTTTTAAGCATTGCAATTTAAGACAGTATAATCCTACTCTTGTATTTATATTAGTATCTTACTGAGCCGCGATTTTGCTCACCCCAATCAATTTCATCTCTTTTCTAATTATTAAAGTTACAATCTACTATGAGAGCCTTTAAGTGGGCCTTCGAAGACGGTATACAGGTTTGGCACTGCCCATTATCCTGTGAATCCACTTCGTTACTTTGAGGTATACATTTTTGTAAATCTCTTGTTTACATGTACAGACTTTAATTAATACACAGTACGTACGTTGTCCAGTGAGTTGGGATGTAACTTAGAAGTGTGATAAATTATTGTATAAAAAATCAATGAAAGTATAGTAGTAACTACACTGACACCGAATACAAACCTTAAAAAGGAAATGAAAAATTTAGTCCACAAATTTGTAGACTAAGAAAAAGTATAAGTATTAAGTGAAAGTCGCGGCTTTCAAGTCGTGACAATGTCAAACCCTTAAAAATAAATACAAATAAATATTTTTTAATTTGCTCATAAGGACATATTGATGAGATGTCAGCCTCTTATACATTGACAGTGTATAGAGACTATACACTGTCAGTGCATTATATATAAATCCATAAAATATATATAGTTTGTCCATACATAAACTTTTTGTTTTTTTTAATGAATTTACAACTTTAAAGTACAAAAGAAAATACATTTATATATATAAAAAAACTATTGAATTAAATCAACCAAACTAATCAATTAATAAATCAATACATAATTAAACAAATTTAACATAAAATTAAATCAAACAACACATGATTCATTCATACTTATGACTTCAAAATTACATGATCTTCTATATACCATTAGACCAAAAACATGGTTGGCACATAAACTTGATCTTTGCTAGAATCGAACAACTCCTCCCACTTTTGGTTTTATCACGCTATATCTTTCTGTCTTTCCTTTTTCTACCAATATCTTGTGATTTTGAAACAATTATTGAATATGGTAGTAAATAGTAATTAGCATCTCAAAACTAATCGAGATAATTAAATTTGGGACTAATTCGAATGTTCATTCAAAATTTTCTTGAAGTTTTAGTTTTAGTATACGCATTGGCTTTTATCCGAGAGTTTCAACGCTTTTTTTTACCAAAAAAGTAACCAAGAGATTTTCTATATTCTTAAAAATTATGAAAACAATAACATATATGATGGAGTTTGAGGAATAATGGATAGATTATTATAGAAAATTTATTATAATTGTTCTTGCACAAAACAACAATAATTGATTGCTGACATCGATATTGTCTTTTTTATCCATGTGTCTCCAGAAAAGTTCCGCAAAAAAGGAAAAGTCAGAGGGCGCAGGGGTTTTCCCCTGCGCGCGCACTCTGATGCTTAAGTCAAACAAGGTTTTGACAGGGTTTCAATAGGCAAATAGAGCTTAGGGTTTAAGAATGATACCTGTGACCTATTTATAGGAGTTATTTTGCACATAATTACCTTTAAGCCCCACAGCTTAAATAATAACCCAGTGGATCATTTATGGGCCTTCTGAGTCCTCTTTCCTCTTGGACTTAGATTATCATTTGCTCAATGGTCTTCAACTTGATTTATAGAAAAGCCCAATAATAATTGACCTAATCCACATTAATTGCTCCCCACTCTTTTACAAGATTTACCTTGTGAAAGAGTATATAAAGAATGGGCTTTTCAAATTCTTTTGCTACTCTCTTCATGGGATTATCACAAGAGTCTTTTCATCTTCACTTGAGGGCTCAACTAGTGAACTTCATTATTATTTGTAGCAGAAATAACTTCGTATCATCATTTCTTTTGTCAAGTGCCTTCTATTAGCTAAGAGGAAGAAAACCAAATCTGGGTTAAGGCCATGAGGGCACATCGTCGAAAAGTGCCATAAGCGGATGCATATGTTCTTATCTGGTTTCATCAGATGTGGTTTGTACTTGGCATGCTCTTGATTGGTTGAAGCTCGATCCAGATGCTGAGAATTTGGAACCTTTTCTGAGGATAGGCACTTGTAAAGATTTATCTAATCTTACCAGCTCTTAGAAGCCTTTTTGTCGATTCGAGATGGTTGAGGTTCTCACAAGCTTGGATGGCGATTATTTAGATAATCCAGAGACTAATTTTCCTAAGGATCAAGTTCTTGACATTATAGCACCTCGGGACGCATATGCATGGGTGCCTATTAGTTTCGATACTCCTTTTAATGCAGAAATTAATCTATAGTGCTCCACAACTCTTCTTATGAAGCACTTACATCTAAAGAAGAATTCGTACTTGGGTATCGCATTTATTCGTACACTTTGTTGCTTGAGGATTTCACAATTTGCCCGTCTCGCAAATTTTTGCTTAGGGACTTTTTGTTTGCCCGTCTCGCGCACTTTTCGCTTAGGGACTTTTTGTTTGCCCGTCTCGCGCACTTTTCACTTAGGGACTTTTTGTTTGCCCGTCTCGCACACTTTTCGCTTAGGGACTTTTGATTTGCCCGTCTCGCGCATTTTTCGCTTAGGGACTTTTGATTTACCCGTCTCACGCATTTTTTGCTTAAGGACTTTTTGTTTACCCGTCTCATTCACTTTTTTCTTAGGGACTTTTTGTTTGCCGTCTCGCGCACTTTTCGCTTAGGGACTTTTTGTTTGCCTGTCTCGTGCACTTTTCGCTTAGGGACTTTTGATTTGCCCGTCTCGCACATTTTTTGCTTAGGGACTTTTTGTTTGCCCATCTCGCGCACTTTTCGCTTAGGGACTTTTTGTTTGCCCGTCTCTCGCACTTTTCGCTTAGGGACTTTTTGTTTGCCCGTCTCGTGTATTTTTCGCTTAGGGACTTTTTTGTGCCCGTCTCGCGTCTCTTTGGCCAGCTTCCATTTTTTTCTTCTTCTATTCCTGCAACATGTCTATCAAACATTGAGGATTATTATAGTACAGATAAAAATAACTGACCTTTTGTTTCATAATGTAGTATTTTTGATTAGATGGAGTAAGTGACAATATAATTGTAGCACATGTTAAAACAATAATAGCAAATGTTTACCACCAGTACCATTCCAAGTCTTTGTCTTTGAAAAATCTATAAAGTACAAGTGCTAAGATGTTCTGCTGTCAACCATGGATTGTGCACTAAGTCGTGCATCGGTACCAGCAATCTACCTTCACGAACTTGCCACAAGTTATTTTCGAACGAACCAAGCTCTCCCTGGCTTGTTGCCTTTCACAACAGTGGCTAATGCCTACCTCGGACACCAGTAGCTTGGATTCCGTGCTCGCCAGCGTTGTTAGCTATTGCCGAAAGGCATGACTTGGGTGTTCTTTGCTCGCCTGCATTGTGCTAACGAGGGAATCTTGCGTATGGGTGCTATGTTCACCTAATTTTCTTCGCTGTCATTTTATCAAAGTAGGGAGTTTGTGGCGTGTGAGCGCGCGTGGGGGCTCCCCTGTCGCCTAAGAGCTGTCACATGCGGGAGCCCTTGTCTCGCTCAAAGCCTGTCGCGTGCGGGAGACCATTTCTCGCTTGAGGCCTGTTGTGCGCGGGGGCCCTCTCTCGCCAAAGGCCTGTCGCATGCGGGAGCTCTTGTCTTGCACGATGCCTGTCACTCTTGAGCTCCTCTCTCGCCTAAGGCTTGTTACGCACGGGGGCCCTTGTCTCGTCCAAGGCCTGTCGCATTCTTTGGCTTTGAAGTTCAATTTGACAACGAAGAAGATAAGGTTGCCCATGTTCGAGTCATGTCGCATGCCTGTAGTTGTGCAAATTGCTCTGTCACGTAGCTCACGACAGAGTGCCTGTTGCATGCTTGTAGTCATGCAAATTTGCAGTGTAGCAAGCACCTTTCGAGCGATAGATTATTCTGTCGCATGACGTCTTGCATGCAACTAACTATTCAAAAAAGTGGCATCTTTGTGAGATCTTCAATAGTGGTCCCCCTTTCTCGCCATTTTGGCTGTCACACGCGTGAGCCACCTTTCGCAGAAAGAGTTTGCCACGTGGAACTTTGTCGCCAAAATTTGTCATGTGCGTGCCTGTGCTCGCCAAATTGAGGACACTGTTGTCGCCCATTCCTTGTACTCAATCACCAGGGAACTTTTGGGCGATAGGCAGGGCTGTAGCCCATTTCTTGTATTATGCCGCCAAAGATCACTACCTGTCACCCATTCCATGCATCCAAATATGTGACTGGGCCAAAGATCACTACCTGTCGCCCATTCCATGCACCCAAATATATGACTGGTCGTAACCTCAACTTTTTCTTTCTCTTCTTTTGTCTTTCCATTTTTTTACGGCACAATACCTTTTAATTTTAGCGTACCTTTACACCATATAGCTCCCCAAGTTCTTCTTTGAAATAGTGTTGTCGTTCCTGTTCAAAGATGAACTTTTTCTCGAGCGTTGTGCTTGATGATGTGCAGAGTTGTCTAATCCTTTTTCGCTTTGGTCACCCAGAATGGCTTGCCTATAGAGTTCTCTCGTGCTTTGACACGTGTTTTACCGAGCGAGCCTTGTTACAGAAGCTGGGCTATGGCATTGGTTATGCCATCACCACATGCCACTCAATCGCCGAAAGTGTCTGCTGCAATGGTCTTGTGCTCTCCACATGACACTGCATTTGTCAACATTGCTTCACGCCTTGTGTGCGGGAGGCTGGGCTCACCAGAGCCATTTGCTCGTCTAGAATGCCTGTCGTGTGACTTTTCTTGCTTGCATGGTTGTCGCCTAGGACGAACCGCTTTATCGCGACGTAACCTGTCGAATGTGCTCACCATAACCTTCAACCTGTCGGGCTAGCATGGAGCCTGGGATTAGTGCTCGTGTATTTGCACTACCACCTTGTCTACGGTAGATTGAGCTGTTGTGGCAGGAGCCCTTTTGTTGTGGCTTTCTGCCGTACGTTAGCTGCTTTTTCAATCTTTTACTCTACAGGCCATGCTTACCATCGTCTCTTTGCTGCCTAAGACTGTCGTGTATGTGCGGTGCTCACCATCGTGGCTTAATCTTTTGCCAAAACTCGTGCCGCATTTAACTGTGCTTGCCTGTTCTGGCTGTCGATAGGCGAGCTACAATCTCTCATTAAAGGCTTGTTAGGCAACATGCTCGCCATCTTCACGCCTGCGTGTGCTCTTCGAGCGGCACCCTACCTCCCTTGCCGGCGTGAGTGGCAATCTCTCGCCAAAGGGTCCTGCTGCATGGTCTTACTCCTCGTTTGGCTATAGCGCACAAGAGCTAGTCTTTACATGAGCTAGTCGTTTGGCTATATTCGCCTGATGCCTGTCGCTCACGAGAGCCTCTTCGCCAAGGCTATAGCGCACAAGAGCTAGTCTTTACATGCATTCATTCTCTGCATTCACACTTATCAAAGCCACAATAAATGGCGTATAACCCATCACTACTGCAGATACGCTCTGACTCTACAGTCTGGCAGCTATCTAAATTCATCCTTAAGAATCATCTCGCGCTCCAATACGAAGGTTCCTTGTTCTAGCAAACTTGGACATACTAATTAATTATACAGCATGTTCTTAACTCCCATAAAAACGAATTGTGTGAACTCAAGATAGTGGTTTTCAACAGGTTTGAATTCAAACCACAGTACCTGCGATCTTTTCCTATCTTTTTTAAGAAGAAAAATTGAACTCTATGATATTCAGTAGGCAAGCTGCTACTTGCCAAATTTTACATTATATATATATATATATATATATATATCTCAAATTTGGCTTCCATCATGTGAGTGTCTGAGGCTAGCTTGCTAGTTAGGAAGATAATCTCGACGTCTGTCAGACACATGAGACGAGAGGGTTAGACTTGAAGAACTTGTAGGCCTACTGTAACTGCAAGCGCAAGCCTACTTCTTTGGTAGTTTACTGCCCTCACAATCTTTCTCTTGATAAAGAAATAATTGAGAGCTAGAAGAAAAGTTTTCCTTCTCACGTGCTGATTATAAAAACCTTAGCAACTGATCTTCATCTACCAACTTTAAGATTTGGTTGTCCGGGTTTATAGATCTATATTTTTATTTCGGTTATGAGCCTGAAGCTTCATTGTTGGATAATATTTGGCAATCTGTAGCAGTTCTAATTGTCATGCAACTTTACAGCTATGAAAGGAGGCAGAGCAAGTACAACAAGACTGATTATCCTGATACTTTAGATTCTGGGGTACTTGGCTTTACCAAGTGGTTTCTGATTTGGCACAGCCAGAAGGTCCTGTTTGTCTCATTATTCTATGCGTCTTTGTCTCCAATTTGTGCTTTTGGGTTCTTGTATCTACTTGGCCTTGTTATATGTTCAACTTTGCCTTAAGCTTCTCGGATGCCATCCAAATCATTCTTAGTTTATACAGGATTTCTGGTGATAAGTATCTTTTTCATATGTGGGCTAAGCAAGCTGGAATGTTTCCAGGACAAAAGCATTCTGATCTGTCACTCTTTTTGGGTTTCTATGTATATGAGCAGGGATTTTGGATTATAGAATCAAGCTTGAGGGGAAAGGTGCTGGTAACTGCTACATGTATCCTTCAGTACAACGTATTTCGTTGGTTGGATAACATGTCAAATGGTATTTCAAACAAAGTCAAGTGGGAAGAGCCATGTCCTTTATTTTTATCAGCAAATGATGCCTTCACCAATGGCCTTATGTCTAATAGGGAAGATAAGCCATCTTCTAGTGTTGAGATGGCATCTATAGCACAAGATAGAACAACAAACAATTCGTGGTCATCTTTGAGCCCTGCTTTTTCTCAAGCACCTCATCCTATGTCCTTCAAAGCAGGAGGCTCTGAGGTTACTAGCAGGAGAAAATTTTCATTTGGATATTTCTGGGGAAGCACCAAGGAAAGTAATAAATGGAACAAGAAGCGGATCCTTGCATTAAGAAAAGAGAGATTTGAAACACAGAAGGCTCTTCTAAAAATATATTTGAAATTCTGGATAGAGAACATGTTTAAACTTTATGGCCTTGAGACTAACATGATTTCTTTGCTTCTCGCAAGTTTTGCTTTGTTGAATGCCATCTGTATGTTATATATTGCATTACTTGCCATTTGTGTTCTTTTGAATCGACAGATTATACGTAAATTATGGCCGGTGCTTGTCTTCATGTTTGCTTATATTCTCATCTTTGAGTATTTTGCCATCTGGTATAGTATGTTTCCACTAAATCAACATAAACCAAGTCAGATTGAAATACGTTGACATGACTGCTGGAAAAGCTCAGCTTCACATTTCCAATATTGCAAGAGTTGTTGGCTGGGACTGATCATTGATGATCCCCGCATGCTTATCAGCTATTTTTTGGTCTTTCTGCTGGCTTGTTTCAAACTTCGTGCAAATTGCTTGTCTGATTGCTCAGGGTCATCAACATATCGGCAAATGATGTCTCAACATAAAAATTCATTTGTTTGGCGAGACCTCTCTTTCGAAACCAAAAGCATGTGGACCTTTCTTGACTACATAAGGCTTTATTGTTATTGCCCTCTATTGGATCTTGTCCTTGTGTTGATTTTGATTACTGGAACTCTTGAGTATGATATTCTGCACCTTGGTTATCTTGTTTTTTTTTTTTTAGATTCTTTTTCCCATGTGTCTTGTTGCCATATTTCCTCTTCACACATAGTTTTTTGTTAGCTTTAAATTGACATATATATTTTGAAATGACAAAAACTTAAGTAAGCTTTAATGTTTTAATTCATATTGTAAATTTGCCTTATCGCACATGATTTTCTCAATCCATTTTCAAGTGATCATATCAAACATTAAGACCATGATTTAATGATACATCCTTATTAGTCTTAATTCTTTATAAATATTTTGAATATTTTAGAAAATCACTTAATGAATTTTTGCACCATGTTTTTATCAGAGAAAGTCAAGAAAAACTTCCACAAAAGTGCCAATATGTTTTGGGTTGAATTAGGATCAAAGACCATATCATTTCTAACCCAAAAATGCAGGAAAAACTCATTCTAGAAGCATGGGATCGATCCCATAAGGAAAGGGATCGATCCTTTTTTGGCAGAATGCCTAGGAAGCCAAGAATGAAGCATGGGATCGATCCTTTTTGCAAAAGGATCGATCCCTTTATGTCATAAAGTCTCCAACGGCTAGCTTCTGTGAGATACAACGGCTAGTTTTTGTTTTGGCTCCAACCAACGTCCACAAACCATCCAAGGGACCACAAATAGAGGCTTAGAAGCTAAAGGAAGAAGGGAGAACTACTCAATCAACTCCAATTCTCATTTTCCTCAAATCCTCAAGCCTCAACATCAATTCAAGAGATAAAAAGTCTTCATCTTCTATCATTCATCTATTTCTTGTATTGCTTAGCACAAACTTTGTATAGGCTTTTCATTGTGCTTAATTTCTGTAATCATTTGCCTACCTAGAGGCCTTTCTTTGATTACATTATTTGTAACCCACCATTCCTTGTAAAAGGGGAGGTTTCTCTTAAGCCTTGAAAAAGAGGGAGGTTACTCTTTAGCCTAAGAAAAAGAGGGAGGTTTCTCTTGAGCTTAGAAAAAGAGGGAGGTTACTCTTGAGCCTAAGAAAAAGAGGGATTGTAATCACAAATTCAAGATAGTGGATTTGGAGAAAATCCTTGGGAACGTCTCAAGGTAGAGGACGTAGGCAAGTTGCCGAACCTCTATAAATCGCTTGTGTAAATCTCTCTTTCCCTACTCTCTTTACTTTCTTGCAATTATATTTGTGCTCATTGTATTGAATTTGAATTGCATGATTGAATAGCCTAGAGAACTTAGAAAATATTCATATAGGCTAGAGAATTTAGTGAAAACGAAAAACGAGCTTAAGATTAGTGAAAAACCGATTCACCTCCCCTCTCGGTATAGCTTATAGAGCCAACAATTGGTATCAGAGCTTGGGCTCGAGATTGATTTAGACTAACATCTATCGAGCAAAACGATCATAAATGGCTCACTTGAATGTAGGCACACCCCTAGGAGAAGAGGGACAATCATTAGTTAGACCTCCACTCTTCAATGGTGAAAATTATTCATATTGGAAAACTAGAATGATGTTATTTGTACAATCAAATGATTATGAAGTGTGGAGAATTATAGTGAATGGTCCTAGAATTCCCATGAAGAAAGTAGATGGAAAAGATGTCCCTAAGGATGAGGATGAGTGGGACACAAACGACATGAGATTGGCACAAATGAATGCCAAGGCTATGCACACCCTCTTTTGTGCTTTAGGTCCCAATGAGTATAATAGAGTATCATTATGTGAGAATGCCAAGCAAATATGGGACAAATTAGTCATCACACATGAAGGGACCAATCAAGTTAGAGAAACCAAAGTAGGAATGCTCACATATGATTATGAGCTATTTAGGATGAAAGAAAATGAGTCCATTAGCGAAATGTTCACTAGATTTAATAATATAATTAATGGACTTAAGGCTCTAGGCAAGGCTTATTCCAATGTTGAAATGGTAAAGAAAATTTTGAATAGCTTGCCTAAGTCTTGGGAGGCAAAGGTAACCGCAATAGAAGAGTCTAAAGATCCAAATACCTTATCTTTAGATGAACTTATGGGCTCCCTACTTACATATGAGATGAAATTGAAAAGAAATAAAGTGCCTTCAAAGAAAGTAGGGGTAGCACTTAAGTCTTCCACTCATGAGGTCATTGAAGATGATAGTGATGAGAGTGGAAATGAGGAAGAAAAAGAAATGGCAATGTTTGCCAAAAGATTCAATAGATTTATGAGAATGAAAGAGAGAGAGAGTAATAGGAGACATCAAAGGGGAGAGTCAAGTAGAAGAGAAAAGGACCCCTTAGTATATTATGAGTGCAATGAATCGGGTCATACTAAATTAGATTGCCCCTTACTTAGGAAGGAAAAGGATAGGAAGCCTAGGAAGAAAGCATTTGTGGCTGCATGGAGCGATAGTGATAGCTCCGATGAGGAAAATGTAGATGAAGAGGTAGCCTACTCATGCTTTATGGCTATTAGTGATGATGAGGCTAGCAGTAGTTCTAGTAAAGATAATGATTATACCTTTAGTGAACTACAAAATGCCTTTAATGATTTAGCAAATGAATTTCAATGCATGAACTCCAAATATAAGAAAATCATTGCTAAATTAAAAATAGAAAATTAAGCCTTGACTAATACTAAGCTAGAATTAGAAAAGAAATTAGAAAAGGCTAACTTAGAGATAAATGAGTTAAATGAAAAGAATACAAATTTGCATAACTCATTTACTAGGTTTTATATGGGTCAACAAAAGCTAGATCATATGTTAGAGACCCAAAGAGCTTTCTTTGATAAAGATGGGTTAGGTTATAATGCAATACAAAAAGAAACTCATCTTAAAAATTTCCTAGTGAGCAAAAATTCTATGCATGATACATCTCTCACATGCTCACTTTGCAATAGGATTGGCCACACCTCACAAGCATGCACTTATAGAAAAACTACATTTAGAGGAAGAGTGGTTATAAAAATGTGGGTGCCAAAGCATGCTGTAAATAATGATGAATTGTGTTTGAAATGGATCCCAAAAGGATCAAAAATTGTTTGCACTAACTCTCATGGACCCAAGAAAATTTGAGTACCAAAGCATGCTTGAATGTGTTTGTTGTAGGAGTGTTAGAGCATGGGAATACAATGGAACAATGGAATTTAAATGCTCAACACATCCTCATGGAGTTTGCTTGTGCCAATAAGAAAAAGGAAAAGCTTGAGGATCTATCTTTGACAAGATCACAACAATTCTTCAAAGGATAGCTCAAGGTGGACTCAACAATCCAATGCAAAGCATACTCAAGCAAAGGAGTTTTGTAAGCTTATATTCTATCTTTTCAAAACTCATATGTATTAAAATTATTTGTTTGATTTAATGAGGTACTTGGTTGATGATTATTGGTGCATTGTGAGGTATGTTGAATGATTGTTGATTGGTTAATGGTTAATTCTTGAGGCATTGGATGATTGAATGAAAGGCATGATTTATGATTTTGAAAAGATTATTGAATTTCTGTAGTTTGAGCAAGTTTGATATGTTTAGATAATATATTTAGTTGCTCAAAAGTTGTCAAATATGTCATATATGCAAAATGCCATGTCATGAGCAATAATGAAGAACTTGTATGTTGACAATCATGGCATGTTGTTCACAAGATTTATGCTTTAATGATATTTGTGCTTAAAACCTATGTGAACAATTTTTTTTTGACATATTTATGTAATTCAATGCATTGGTTTGGCTAAAATATGCATAACTCTCAAAATGACCCCCTTTGAGGCCAAAAATGCTTTTATTGGTGAAAATTCTTCCAAAATTGCAAAATCTATTGTTAAATGGCTTTTCATTCATGTTTTTCATTCATACAAGTCCAAAATCATGTTTTACAAATGTTTAAACCTTTACTTGGACTTAAAATACTCAAAAACGAAGTTTTGGCACCTCAAAGGTTGGATTTTCTGTCATAAAACTGCAGAAACAGGATGAAGGATCGATCCCCCATCAATCAGGATCGATCCCCCTTGAGCAGAATGCAGGAAATCTGCATTCTGGACTTAAGGGATCGATCCCCCTCCCAAAGGGATCGATCCCCCCAGGCCAAAAAGGGCTTTTCTGCACTTTTTCAATCAAATTTGAGAAGGATTTTTCACTTTCTTGATATTTTCTTTCTTCTCAACTTAAAATTCATTGTTTTTACTTCTTTTTGATCATCTTTAAACTATGAAAATTCATTTTCCATTGATATCATGCCTCAACTTCATCAATTAATATCATTTCCAACAAATGGTATCACTTTCAACAATCAATACCATTTTTCTTGAGCTCACAAGTGCAAAATCATTTTTCTTATTGAAAACATTCATGATTTGCATAACTCTTGAAATAATCTTGAAAAATACTTTCAATGAATGCTTAAACATAATTTTGAGATTTATTTCAATGATTTATGGATATATTTGAGAATTTGATGAACTTGTGCATAATGAGTGTTTTTCATATCTTTTGTTCATCTTAGTCAAACATGCTTATAGGATTATGAGTATTAGCTTGACTCAACTACTCCACTCTAGGTTTCATGATAATTATACATCTAGTGGAAGAATAATTAAAACTTGACCTTAAGGATTGACTTCAAATGTAAATTCAACAATTGGTATAAGGTCATACTTTTCCTTGGCTTATAATTAGTGATGATAAATGAATCATAAATGTTGAGTTACATGAAAATTTATCATCCATGAAATTAATTCTTTATAGCCAAATTATTATGGAACTTGAGCATTAATGACAACATAAACAATTGATACACATGCATAGACTCTTGATTGTTTTGATGATGAACATGCATGTTTGCTTAAGTTGAATCAATAATCATGCCTATGAGATGAGAATAGTTATTTCATGATATTAAGTGCTTAACCTCACTCATAGTTTATGGATTTTAATGATAAAATATATTTTAGCTTGATAATATTAATTCACTTAGGTGAAACCATTTTAGTTAAAATAGCATATACCCTCTAGAACTTTAAATGATGATAACAACTAGGGATATGGCTATTAATTGATTAAAATGGTAATGTTGAATCTTTCCTTGCTCATAATTGGTTAAGATCTTGAATGGAAAATTGAGCATAGGATTCTTTAGTTTCATGGAAGAAAATGTGTTTGCTTGAATACCTTGATTTTATGAATCTTCCATATGGTATAAATTTGTGAATATGAATATGGATTAATACTTTATAATAGTGTGCTAATGATTAATTGATCCATATGCATATTTGATGATATGTGTTGTGTTCTTGCATATTTGGAATGATTATTTTCTTGACATGAACACACTACACATAGATATTGGATTCATGCAAAATGCCTAAGTCAACCATTAGTAACAATTGGTATTTAGATTGAAATAATAATTAGTATCATTGGGAACCATATTTTCAATAATTGGTAAGCCAAATCTAAATTGCCAATTGGTATGAGCTTTAAATTGACAACTCTTCTCATGCTCCTTAGATTAAAATGACAAATAGAAAAGAATTCTCTTAGGATATTTTTGCATGAAACTCTTGTGTGCTAGAATTTGTAGTTAATTGCTATATATCTTAATTCTAGGCACAATATTTCTTGAAAATGATTTATGAGCACATGCATATGATATGTTATCTAATTTTAGCTCATAATCATGATGTATTACCATGCACCTTAGTTGGACCTTAGAGAACAATTGATATACTTAGGTGCTTGCTTAACTTCTTACCAATTGGAACCTTCTTGCAAAATTACTTATCAACAATTGATATCAAAATTATTTATAAACAATTGGTATAGGATCATAAGTCATATTCATTGCATGAATATTTCATACTCTTTGTGAATATTGACTTATTTATTTGTGCTATGAGTCCCATGTACTAACATGTTTCTTGTTGGATAGAGCATATTCTTTTATCTCTTCTCACATAGCCATAATTTTAGGGGGAGCATATTTTTTCTTAGTTTTCCTTCTTTTTGCTATGACAAAAAGGGGGAGAGATAGATATTAAAAGGGAAAGATATTAAGGGGGAGAGATAATGAGGGAAAATTCATTTTCAAAACCCATGCTTATATTAAGGGAGAGCTTTATAAAATCCTGCGTTATTTGAGGGGGAGTATTTTATCAAAGAATTTTCAAAGCAAATTTACATTAAGTTTTGTCATATCAAAAAGGGGGAGATTGTTAGCTTTAAATTGACATATATATTTTGAAATGACAAAAACTTAAGTAAGCTTTAATGTTTTAATTCATATTGTAAATTTGCCTTATCACACATGATTTTCTCAATCCATTTTCAAGTGATCATGTCAAACATTAAAACCATGATTTAATGATACATCCTTATTGGTCTTAATTCTTTATAAATATTTTGAATATTTTAGAAAATCACTTAATGAATTTTTGCACCATGTTTTTATAAGAGAAAGTCAAGAAAAACTCCCACAAAAGTGCCAATATGTTTTGGGTTGAATTAGGATCAAAGACCACATCATTTCTAACCCAAAAATGCAGGAAAAACTCATTCTGGAAGCATGGGATCGATCCCATAAGGAAAGGGATCGATCCCTTTTTGGCAGAATGCCTAGGAAGCCAAGAATGAAGCATGGGATCGATCCCTTTTGCAAAAGGATCGATCCCTTTATGTCAGAAAGTCCCCAACGGCTAGTTTCTGTGAGATACAACGGCTAGTTTTTGTTTTGGCTCCAACCAACGTCCACAAACCATCCAAGGGACTATAAATAAAGGCTTAGAAGCTAAAGGAAGAAGGGGGAACTACTCAATCAACTCCAATTCTCATTTTCCTCAAATCCTCAAGCCTCAACATCAATTCAAGAGATAAAAAGTCTTCATCTTCTATCATTCATCTATTTCTTGTATTGCATAGCACAAACTTTGTATAGGCTTTTCATTGTGCTTAATTTCTGTAATCATTTGCCTACCTAGAGGCCTTTCTTTGATTACATTATTTGTAACCCACCATTCCTTGTAAAAGGGGAGGTTTCTCTTAAGCCTTAAAAAAGAGGGAGGTTACTCTTTAGCCTAAGAAAAAGAGGGAGGTTTCTCTTGAGCCTAGAAAAAGAGGGAGGTTACTCTTGAGCCTAAGAAAAAGAGGGATTGTAATCACAAATTCAAGCTAGTGGATTTGGAGAAAATCCTTGGGAGCGTCTCAAGGTAGAGGACGTAGGCAAGTTGCCGAACCTCTATAAATCGCTTGTGTAAATCTCTCTTTCCTTACTCTCTTTACTTTCTTGCAATTATATTTGTGCTCATTGTATTGAATTTGAATTGCATGATTGAAT
Source organism: Heritiera fomes (assembly GCA_032173925.1). NCBI lineage: Eukaryota > Viridiplantae > Streptophyta > Magnoliopsida > Malvales > Malvaceae > Heritiera > Heritiera fomes. Next base: position 10,466,939 of record JAPDPM010000015.1, on the reverse strand, counting down.
AGCCTAGAGAACTTAGAAAATATTCATATAGGCCAGAGAATTTAGAGAAACAGAAAAACGAGCTTAAGATTAGTGAAAAACCGATTCACCCCCCCTCTCGATATAGCCTATAGAGCCAACACTTTTCCTTCCTCTATTTTAACGAGCAACAGCAGCCACTCTCTTGGCGTGCAACGAATAGTTTTTCTCTCTTCTTTTTAACATTGTAGCAACAAGCGTTACGGTGGCATATGACAACAACTTGGGGCGGGGTGGTGTCAAGCAGTGGCTAAAACAAGCACAGGAAGGTGGCACGCAATGATATAGCAGTGGCGATGTAAAACCTTGTTCTGACCTCTTTTATTATTTCCTTCTCTTCTTTCCAACGTGGCCCTCTTTTCTTGTATACCAACCCGTGTTTTAATGCCACAATGAGGAGCAGAATTTCAGTGATGCAGTGATGATGACTGAACGATGCAAAGGTGTATCTGTGTAACACGGCACCAAGGAAGTGGCTGTTTGTGGCACTCAAACTTGATGATGATCCTGGCAGTGGAGATGAAGATGAGCAGCGATGAAGCCAATACAGGTGACTGGTGCAGTGAATTGCGAGGAATTGAGGTGAAGTGCGATGATAATGACGACGTAAAGATGCTAGCAGAACAGGGGCTCGACTATGAAGAATGCGATAGAGTACAAGGTAGTGGTTCAGTTCAGGAGTTATGGCTCAGCAAGGTAGCGATGGTTTTCTGGTTTGAGGCAGCAGGCAGCGACAAAGAGCCTTGAGGCGATGCAGTAGCAAAGGCTCGGCTTGGGAACAAATAGTTTAGATGAGAAGTGCTGCAATAGTTAGAGTTTTAGCATTGAGCATTAACCAGTGAAGTTACAGCAAAGCAGCAGTTCAATGAACTTTGTTGTTCTGGTGAAGGTTTAAGCAATTTCTTGGAGGAGTTTGGCTAGGAGAGAGGTTTTGTCCTCGGTATAGTTCAATGAACTGTTTGTCAATGGTTTGATATCTGCTAGATCCAATAAGAAGAAACTGACAAGACCGACTAGTACCGAAAGGACCAGACCAATCAAGCCAACTCTGCTTGAAGAAGCTTATCTGTGACCTCAGTAAAACATGTGAGACATTGTTGCTTATTTACTGCATTTAAGAACATGACTCGATGTTTAAACGTCTTGTCAAATTAATGTCAATATTGAAATTCAACAACTTTTCACTCTTGGTAAACCATGGAATCTGTGTCAATTTCTTTCGGCTAGGACAATCCAGAACAGATGGCATTGGCATCCACGCTAGAGTCCTCAGCAGACTTTTAATTTCTTCAGCGCAGGAGCTTTTAACGTGGAAAAGTAAATATAATTTTCATGCGAGAGACCATCTCTCGTTGAGGTTGTCGGGGCGCGAGAGGATCTCTCACCCAATGACTCTCTCGCTAAGCCTGTTGCATGCCTTTTTTCACCCATAATCTATCGCCAACGAGGTCTACCGTGTGGGCAAGCTACTTTATTGCCATGCAACTTGCTTGCGGTAGATGGGAATCCCTCTATCGTCGATATGACTGTCGGGTGTGAGAGCTAGTTTCTCGCCCATGCAGTCTCTCGCCTCTTGCCCATGCAGTCTCTCGCTTATGCTGTCTCTCGCCTCTCGCCCATGCAAGTCTCTCGCAGGTCTCTCGCTTATGCTATCTCTCGCCTCTCGCCCATGTAGGTCTCTCGCTTATGCTGTCTCTCGCCTCTCGCCATGCAGTCTCTCGCCCATGCAGGTTTCGCTTTTGTGTTTGATGTGTTAAATTAAGGCCAGAATAGATGATGCGCGACAAGCTTCTACGACAGGCTAGTCACTCTTTTCGCGCCATTGTGATATATTTTTTTCTTTATTTTTATTTTTTTGTTTGTGGCGACAGACTTTTTATGTGAGGGTGAAACCTTGTGCGTGAGACCTGATATGCGATAGACTGTTCTGTTGCATGCACATTGCGCACGACAGACTATTTTGTTGCGTAACCTGTGCACCTTTTCGCAGCCAACATACCCTGTCTTGCACAGATCATCTTTCACTATTTTTTATGGCTTTTTTGTTTATTTCCCACAGACGGCGCCAATTGTTGTTGCACAAAACAACAACAATTGATTGCTGACGTCGATATTGTCTTCTTTCTCCATGTGTCTCCAGAAAAGTTTTGCAAAATAGGAAAAGTCAGAGGGCGCATGGGTTTTCCCCTGCGCGGGCACTCCGATGCTTAAGTCAAACAGGGTTTTGACAGGATTTCAGTAGGCAAATAGAGCTTAGGGTTTAAAAATGATACCTGTGACCTATTTATAGGAGTTATTTTGCGCGTAATTACCTTTAAGCCCCACAGCTTAAATAATAATCCAGTAGATCATTTATGGGTCTTTTAAGTCCTCTTTCCTCTTGGACTTAGATTATCATTTGGCTCAATGGTCTTCAACTTGATTTATAGAAAAGCCCAATAATAATTGACCTAGTCCACATCAATAATAATTATAATAATTGAGCAAGATGTAATTTCAAAACTTTGGCTATAATTAGCGTGAATATAGTGATTGAACAATTAATTAAGCCTTTTCAGTATAAATTCTTTGTCTCATTGATGGCCACTAAAAATCTGTTTTGTTGCCAATTGCGGCCAAAGCAAATATAAAGAGAGGCGAAAATGGCATATGCTATACACTTGTTTTGGCCAGTTGGGCATTTGGGGCTTGATTTGGCTAATCTTAAGAAAATCTCCTTCTTACCCAACTCTTCACCTCAGTGAAAGCAACAAAATAGTACTCCTAAAGGAAAAAAGAATATTTTGGTGCATTCAAATTCAGCTTCTTCATTATACTTCCCATGAACTTTTTCATTTATTTTTATTTTTTCATTCGTATTTGTAGCAAAATGCAGAACAATTGTGTGAGAAGCTACGAATGATGAATAGTTTGATTGAACTTAATTAGAGTAAATTGCCTTTTTCATCGCTTTTTTTTTTGAGATATTTTATTTTGATCATTCAACCGTTAAAAGTTAATTAATAATGATGGATAGTTTTTTTTTGGGTAAATTCCACTAAAATTCTTAAAGTTTTATCATAATTCAATTTTAATCTATCAATTTGAGAAATTAACATTTTGGTCTAAAATTATAATTTTGATTATACAAAAAAATTGTTTTATCAAGTTACTATTATAAAATAAATTAACCTAAATATTTATTACTCATAAAATATCCATAATACTCTTTTTTCGTATTAAAAAATGAAAATTTTTACATAGAATAATTTTTTTAAAAATTACTTAAAAATAATAAATAGTAATAAAATTCAGTATTAATACTTGAGAACGTGAGATTATTGATTCAAGTTTAATAATTAATTGATATATGTTAAAATCATTGATAATTTTGGATTAAAGTATCTATTTTTAAAACTAATGAACTAAAGTTAAATTATAATAAAATTTTGAAGACTTCAGAAAAATTTATCTTTTTTTTTTAAATTCATGTTATATCTTCATGCCAGCTCCTTTGTCACGTGAAACTGAAGATACAAAATTTTGTATTTAAAGGTCACTCGATTTCTTTTTTTTTTTTTGTTCAAATTTTGTATTTTCAATGTGGATAAAGTCATGCGGTTGAGGAGTTCGATGTGAAAATGCCACATAGCCAAAGTCAATTGATGTTAAAAATCAGGTGCTACAATTTGTAAATTGACGTTGATGATGATCGAAACATGAATTTTTAAAATTAAATGATCTTTTTTTTTTCAAAAGTTAAAGTAATTTACTCAATTTAATAGAAAAATATTCTCACTTATCATGTGAAGTGCAATAATTGTATCTTGTAATATGTTAAGCATAAAAGATGGTACATGTATCAACAAAACTTAAAAGAAAAAAAAAACATATATTTTAGATATAAAAAAGATGCCAATGAATCAGCCTAACAGTGAAAAATTATAAACTTATATGAATAAACTATTAAGTAATTGCTTGCTTAAATTCACATCTCATCAAATGACTGGACATTATTTATAGTATCTAGCCACCTTCAATCATGTGAATTATCATATATAGAAGCAATATGCATTTTTAAATCGTTTAAAACATAAATATCTTTTCATATATATATATATATATATATATATATATATATATATATATATGGATAATTATTTCATATAGCGTCAGTGAAGTTTTTTTTACTTCATAAGTAAGATTAGAATCATGACACATATCTTATTTTATTTTATATTTTATTTTTTAATATTTTTATAAAACACGTATCATGATTCTAAAATCATTTGTGAAATAAAAAAACTTAACAAACTGTATATGAAATAATTTTCTTTTATATATATATATATATATATATATATATATATATCTGTCATTTCAAGTTAAAATTCATTACTCAAGTTCTATACAGTTTCACGTACTGCTTTAAATAATGTTACCTTAAAAATAATTACATATGCATATTGTCTCTTCACTGTTAGTATTGGTTTTCACAGAATCAGCGAGGATTAATTATAGTTGTCAGCTAGAATTATAGAATATGTGAAAGCTTTTTAATTGATTTTAAAAAAAGAACGGACAAATCTGATATTTTTAATTTTAGAACAGAATCAGAATAGCAGGCCTCAATTATGACATGCAAAGATACTAAAATCTCCATTTTCTAGCTTCTTTTTAACCAACTTATTATGTCCACATTCACCTTTTGTGCATTCTTTAATCAGTCCTTCCACTAATCCTTAGTAGCTTCACCTTTTTAGCTTTTTTGCTAGCTGGTGAAAGAGGATTTCTCTACTATATAAATATAAACCCCTTCTTCTCCCTTTCCATTGCATTATCACTCATCCTTCAACTTCCTTTTCTCCCATTCTTTCACGCTCTCTAGCCAGCTTGCTTGCTTGCTCTTTGTTTCCTTTTCGTTTGCTTCCTCAAGCTTTTTTTCTCAATGGAGAGAAACCCCATGCGCCGGCAGCTTGCAATCATAAGGCAATCCCTGTTTGATCAGGTTTGTTTTCCTCAACGTTCTGGGTTGGCAAATGAGAGAACTCGAGCTTCTCTAACATTTGCAAACACATAAACATTACATGCGCTTGCACATATGCACGCAGGGTAGGAAAATTAACCTGGAAATGATGTTACACTATGTTTCATGCTCGTGCAATGCAAAACTAGAAGTTTGATGTTCTGTTATCTGAGTTAAACCATCTGATTTAACCGCAAGTCCAGTAAATATGACGAGATAGCCAGGCCCGAGCTTTGTGTCTGCATGCACATGTGAATTCCTATATGCTACTCCTTCAAAGTTTTATTATATTCAGTGCCAACTTATTCAAGTGTTTGATCACTGCAGGGATTTCTTGATGAACAATTCATCCAGCTGGAGGAACTCCAAGATGATGCTAACCCGAATTTCGTGGAAGAAGTTGTCACCTTACACTACCGCGATTCGGCCAGATTAATCCTTAACATAGAGCAGGCACTGTAAGCTCAATTTTCTAGCACTTATATAATACATAACTGCAAAGGAATGATAATTATACCTAAATTTTTAATTTTTTTTTTGGGTTGTTGTGCTTTTCAGGGAGAGGAAACCTTTGGATTTTAATAAGTTGGATGGCTATATGCATCAGTTCAAAGGAAGCAGTTCAAGGTAACATGCTACACAATCTAGTATAATAAGACTTACTATAGCCTATAAGTGACATCAAAGTATATTCTATGTTGGCTTTAACACAACCAATTATTTAGTTCCATTCTCTCTGATTGGTTGCAGCATTGGAGCTAAAAAGGTGAAAGCTGAGAGCACACTGTTTAGGGAATTTTGCAGATCTGAAAATGGAGAAGGGTAAACCATCTGCCTCTTAATTTCTTCCCATCACAATCTGTCTAACATTAACAACAAACCCAGAGCAAGTTTGAGCCTTCTTCAATGCTTCCTGTCTGAGTATCTGTAAAGTATAAGCATAAATATAAATATAAATATAAATATAAATGGTTTAATTAATCTGCATGATTGCAAGCAGATGCACCAGGGCATTCCAACAACTGAAGAAAGAATATGCAACATTGAGAAAGAAGCTTGAAGCTTATTTTCAGGTGCTTTTTTTTAAACCTTATCAAGACGAAATTCTGTATATTCGTAACTTTTGTTCTTGCTAAACTTCTCAATTATAATTATGTAAATGTTCAGCTGGCAAGACAAGCTGGACCAGTGGAGACAGCATGTCGCCGTAAATAATAAGATCAAAGATAAACGATCCGGTACGCCGAGTGCAATGTGGGAAGGAGGTAATAAAATATATAAATATGTTAGTTAATGTGGTTGGTGTTTTTTTTTTTTTGAGCAAAATGTGGTTGATGAATTTGTTCCCTGTTTTGTATGTCCAAAATTCACCTCAGTAGCTATCTTTGTAATATACCCATTTTACAGTTTGATAATTGCTCGTAAGCTATGTATTATAATTAGATTGAGTTTCCTGAATAAAATGCCTTTTAAGTTTTTATTTTCTTATATAATGAAAGTTTTTGATTAAAAAAATGTAAATATTAAAATTTGAAATTTATTCAATACTTTATAAACAAAAACATAATTATTTTTTTGGTCGAAACCACCTGTATCCTCACATCATTCTGGTATAAAACTAATCTGGATTCGAGATAGAAAGAATCCAAAGGGCGGCAAAGCTCTCTCTCAAAAGTTTTAACACAGCTGTATAACCAAGACTTGAACTCAATACCTTTGATTAAGTTAGAACAACTCCTGTTAATTGATTTACGTGTTCTTGAGTGAAAACATCATTATTTTTCGTATTATTACAACAATACAAAGCCCAATATGACTTGTGCTGGCCTTCTTCAATCAAGCTTCTTTTTTAAACTAAAAAAACATTACCACATTTTTTTTTAATTTTGATTTCTTCTTTAATTTTATAATTTTTATTTATTTAACGCGTTTAAAAAATAACATCGATCAAATATTTTCAAATTTGTTGTCTTCAAATTTCTGTTTAATACAGTATATCTAAACTAATTAATCTTCAGTTAAGAACAAAAAAAACAAACATTTATGTTGCATTATTGGAGACAATTATTTGTATATTTATCAAAAATCTATCTATAATAATAGTTTGAAGAGCGAAGCCAAATAAATAATCTGAAGAACGTTCTTCAAATGGTAAAAATCCAAAATGAATTGTTTGTGCATGACATACACGTTGAGAGGGATTCACCCATGAATGAGCTTGTGGATTAAAAATAAAAAATAATTCTTGCACCGTAGTCCGCGGCTAGCAGATTTAGAGTTCATGCAGATTGAAATATAGTGGAAAGAAAAATATCATTAAAACATTATATTAAAATTTGTATATTATAAATTTATAATATTTGTTTGATACTTAAAATAGGTAGATTATTGAAGAGAAAAAAATTTAGATTTATAAATTTTAAATATTAATTTTATTACAATTTTTTTTGTGTCAACTTAAATGTCTGATGAAAATTTTAGGGATTCCATATCAAATAAGATTATAAGAATAAACGGCAATTGAACAATTAAATAAATTTATTTTTATTTTAGAAGTTAAGTTAAAGATTTTTTTTTTAAAATTGTATCTAACAAAGATAATTAAAAGTTATAACCGTTAATTTATGTATTATTAAACTCTACAAATACATACATAAGTTATAAATGAAAGTAGAATGTTAAAAGAAAAAAATTTTAAAACAGAAAGAAATTATTTGCAACATATATATATATATATATATATATATATATATATTAAAAAGGATATTGTCATTAGGACTATAAGTGGATATGTATGTGTGTATACATAAAAAGCATTTATAGCAGAAGTTAATTTTAAAGAAATTAAAAATATCAAAAATATGAGAAAATTAATATATTTGAAGTAAATTACATTAACTCAAGAGTTGTGGCTCAGTTGGCAACGCAGACTGAGTTTGTGGGAAGAGTTCTCGGATTCGACTCTCACTAAACATATTTTTGGGAGGGGTGAAGAGCCTTAATTGTAATTAAACCCCCAATAAGATTAATCTCAGACCGTTAAAACGGATTAAAAAACATGTGATTTACACAAAAAAAAAAAAGTAAATTACATTATTACAAATTCTCTTAATTTTATTTTAAAAATAGAAGAAAGACTATGTAAAAATAAATAAAAGCGGAGTCAGCCGAAGAGAAAGGGCGTAGTCTCCTCTTTCTCCTTTCGATAAGCTTTTTCCGGCCGCTCACTCTTTTCTCCTAAGAGCTGTTTGTGTAATTATATCTATACGCTTTCTTAATTTTTCTCCAATGTTTCCAATCAATCTATCTAGGGCTTTCGACCGCCTCCCCAGAAATCATTCTCATCAAAATTTTGGGGATTTTTCATCTCTCTCTGCTAGGGTTCCCGTGCATTCTATCTGGACTTGGCCTCACAGAATTCCACTTGCTGCTTTTGAATCTGTTTTAAATTGTTTGAAAAGTAGTCATTCGGAGTTTCTCCTTTTTTTTCATATAACTATATTTGGAGCTGGTTTTTGCATTCAAGTATTTACAGGTTAGATACCATCCAATTCTCTTCCTATCACGTTCTTAGGGTTTCTGGAATTGGGAAATCAAATCCTTGCTCTGTTTAGCTTCTTTAACGGTTTATTTCCCTTAATTTTTCTTGACCGGTAAAATTCAAAATTTTGGCGGTTGATTTTGCTCGGGTTAAGCTACTTCAGCTAATTTTGATCGGGCTTATTTAACGGTTTAGTCCTCTAGGGTTTTTTCTTAATTAGGTTTAAAAAAATAGAAAATTTCAAATTTGAGTGACTAGCCGGTTCAAAGGTTTCCGTTTTGGATGAGTGTCTGCAGGAAAACTTTGAGAAAAAAGAAACCCAGGAAAACTTTCCTTTTGGGTTCTTATTGATTTATCTCTGTTTTTTATACTGTGATCAAGGAAATATAAAACAAAAAGAATGGCCTCGTATGGGCCACTCTCTCCCCGATCATTCCCTCCTCCGCCACCATCAAATCAAAACTCATTTCGACCCCAACAACAACAACAATAACAACAACATTATGGTCAAAATTACAATCAAATGAATCCGCATCCGAATTACCATTACCCTCCTTCAAGACTGCCCCAACAACAACATCCACCACCTCCACAACAGCAATATTCTTATCCCCCTCCACCTCCCCCACCTCCTACTTAGCCTACAATGCCACAAAACACGGTCAAATCACAGCCACGAATATACTATCCACCTTCACAGTATTCATCACAGAATGGTAATCAATCAATGCAGCCGTTTGCAGCCACCTCCCCCACCGCTTCCCCCGAGTTCTCCGGGTTCTTTGATCCCTCCGCCACCTCCCCCGAGTTCTCCTCCACCGCCACCTCCTCCAAAGGAGAGTGTTGGGGATAAGGGGTTAAGTGAGCGCAGTAAAGTGGGGAATAGGGATTATTTGGGTTCTGGAAGGCGTGAACATGGGCATTCCGATCATGGGGTTGGAAGTAGATAGCAGAAGCCAATGGTGCCTCATGTGAAGAAGCCCAATGGACCTGCAGGAAGGGTAGAGACGGAGGAGGAGAGAAGGTTAAGGAATAGGAGGGAGTCCGAGAAGCAAAGGCAAGAGTAGAAGCATAGGCAGCAGATAAAGGAGTCCCAGAAGACCCACATGATGTCTTCCGGGAAAGGGCATGGTCCAATGATAGGATCACGGATGGGAGATAGGAGAGCTACACCGTTTTTGAGTGGTGAGAGGATTGAAAACAGGTTAAAGAAGCCAACTAAATTCTTGTGCAAGTTGAAGTGAGTATATGGAAATGCAAGTTTGTTTCTTATTTACAATTTCTTTATGGTTCTTGGGCTTCGTCAAATTTAGATATTAAACTTATGAAGTTTTCCTATTTATCATCTTGTCTTTACGAGTTTTATCTGGTTTAAGTTTGTATGATGCGGTCTTTTGCCTTAGAGGAAAAATTCTCGCTTCTCTTTTTTGGCTTTCTGATTTGGGGATGAAAATTATTTATGACCAAAAACTAGTTCTGGATATGCCTGTGTTATCTGCATACATTGGCACAAGTAGGTTGATGGACCATAGGTTAACTTGAAAATGATCAGTTCTTGCCCCTTTATATTGTAGAACCCATTCATGTTGTACATAATGTAGTTTTATGAAAAATGGGAAGTGAATTTCCTTCAAATACGTCTATCCACTGTTCCTTGCTTTTGGATGTATAGTAATAATTTTTGGCTGAATACTGTACTTGATCATTATTTTCTGCATACAATTTCCTTCTTATTTTTGCTATATGTCATTTTTTCTCATTCAGGAAAGTGTTCCTTTGGCTTTGGGTTATTTGTTTGACCATTTAAGTTTGAAAAATATCTATACTGTTTACTTTCAATAATGACAAACGCTTGCATGTAGATTTCGAAATGAACTTCCTGATCCAAGCAGACAACCCAAACTCATGGCTTTGAAGAAAGATAAAGATCGGTAAGAACTAGCATTTTGCTTCAAAGAAAGATGATTATGTATTTCTCTTTCTAAAAATCAAGATCCAATATGAAGAGAAATACATAGTCTTCTTTCATCATGTTGCTGTCTGATTGAATGCATTTACCTTTTTCTTTTATTTTTCTTGTTAGTTATATTACATCTGTGGTTATTATTCTTTTGTTTCTGGAGAAAATCTTTATTAGACCTTTGAAAATTTAAGCTTAAAAGCTGGTTTTAGTTTTTGGTCTTGATGTCATAATTTAATCTGTCACTAATATATACCTCTTTCTTGCAGATTTACAAAATACACCATCACTTCTCTGGAGAAAATGTACAAGCCTAAACTTTTTGTTGAGCCAGATCTTGGGATACCACTGGACCTTGTTGACCTCAGTGTATACAAGTATCATATTTCAGCCGCTCAAAACTTTCTCTTTGTCCTTTGCTTTTTTATGCAATTGTTTTGACTATATATTTTTTGTTTGTTTATTTCGTACTCCTAGTGTTAGACTGCCTCTTAACCCAGAAGATGAGGAACTCTTGTGTGAGGATGAAGCTGTAACCCCTATAAAAAAAGATGGTATAAGACAAAAAGAAAGACCCACTGATAAAGGTGTTTCTTGGCTGGTTAAAACACGGTACATATCTCCACTTAGTATGGAATCAACAAAACAGGAAACTGCTTACTACCTTTTTTCATATTTGATGTTCTTGACAATTATTGTTGAAAACTGGTTCAAAACTAAATACATTTGCACTTGAAGTCTTTGACTGAAAAGCAAGCAAAAGAACTGCAAGAACTTAAGGGAGGCAGCAATCTTTTGGAGAACCTTAATAATAGGTTTGTTTTATTCCAACCTCCCCCTCTGAAGAGAAGTTTTTATTAGAAGCAGATTTAACTTATCTACTTCTGCTTACTGGTGCATGCTGACATCAAAATATTGACAATTGTATTAGGGAAAGGCAAATCAAAGAAATTGAGGCATCATTTCAGGCATGCAAGTTACGTCCTGTCCATGTAACCAATAAGAACTTAGAGCCTGTCGAAGTTATGCCCCTCTTACCTGATTTTGATCGGTATGGAATCAATTAGTGCTTCTATGATTTTATTTTTCTTGCATTCCAGGCTTTCATGCATGAAGAAAATCTTGATTGTGCATATTCTTACGTTTAATCTATCCGTGTAACTGCCTCAGTTAATCAAGATGAATAGGCATCAAGCTTGCTCTGTCACATAATGATCGTTGGTTATTATGTTTTGATTCATTGATATATCTATTGTTGTGTGATCTCATTTTGTTTCTAGTGGAAAGAATCCACATAATGTGGTGGAAATGTTAACTTTACAGGGTTCCTTTCTGGAAAGAAAATTAATTTAGTAATCTAAGCACAAACAAGAATGTTGAGGCCAAGCCTGTATTAGGTAGGTGAATCTAATGTCTTTAGAGAAAGGCAAATCAAAGAAATTGAAGCATCAGTATTAGGTAAGCTTAGGGTTTAGGATAGGCTTTGCCATCCTGATTTTGGTTTTCCTTCTTTAATTGGGAAAACAAGATGAAAAACTAAAATGAGATAAAGACCAAAAAAAGCCTCAAGTCTTGAAGCTGCCTCCTATCATCCTTGCTTCTGTTCTCAAACCCCTTTCTTACTTGAGCCTTACATTTGTTTTTTGGGGTAACTATTGACTTTGTATTCTCTATAAACATGTGAATCATTTTTTCTCATCTCGCCTTTCTTCCAAATGCAAGGAATGGCACAGTAAGTATTTATAGAAGTGTGTTTAAATATGCATGTGCAAGGGGGATTCAGGAGTGGGGAAGTGGTAGTTGATGGTTTCTACTTGAATCACGAGATTGGGACTTCTAAGGATTTGATGGTTGATTAGTTTATAAAACTCAGAACTTAGTTATTGTAGGCTGTGTTGAAGCATACTTATATCTGTTGTCTGTGATGTGGTTGTACCAGGTGGGATGATCAGTTTGTTATGGTGGCATTTGATAGTGCTCCTACAGCTGACTCGGAAATCTTCAGAAGCTGCATGGCTCTGTTTGTGATGAGCTTGAATCAAGGGTAAGTTAAGAAATGATTTAATTGCATGCATACAGCACATTGATGGTGTATTCTGCTTATAAAATTAGTTAATATTAACATACCACAAGGATTACTATAGTTTTTGATATCTTTGCTTTCTGGTAAGTTAATAAGGTGTCTGGAAGATTATTGGTAGAATACTCGGCCAAAAGAATGTGCTGCATAATTTATTTATTATTTATGATAAATAAAATACAAGTTAATGTGATATATGCATGAAATGTTTCAAGAATCTTTTTGCTGGCCTGAGGATTTATTTGGGACCTGTTATTTTTACATAAATAGATTTTTATTTTGCTTTTTGTTGACATTAACCCGCATGCAGTCAGAAGGCCCTAATATTGTCAATGAGTATGCCACAAATAGTTGATAACATCGCTGTGGCTTTTCTTCAAGGGATGATCATAGTTAACTCTGCAATGTTATATTAGGCAATAACTTTTAATTTTATTCTAGGCTTATATGGATTTATTATGGGGCAGAGGTTCACTTTGGCACTGATTCAATGTATTGAGTTATTTGATATTGGTTTTGGTTTTCCATTTTAATAATTTTAGGTGATCATGAAAAGTTATGTGGCCCCAAGCTCAGATTCGGCTAATGCTGAGAAATTTTTGGCACACATGGTGCCTTCTCTTGATGAGGTAGATATTCCTTGCATTCCACATTATATATCCATCAGCACTGCAGTTTTTGCTGCGTACAGCCTTATCTTTCAATATGTTGAATCTAACTGAATTGCTTTGTCATTTCAATTTTCATTTTTAATGGTGACAGCTGTCGAAGGATATGTATGATAAGCACGAAGACTCATATTCTTGGGTTTGCGAATATCATTGGGATGTATGTAACTTGATTTTGTAGTGTTATGTTGCTCAAGCTGGAGCTAGAACTTACATGCTCAAAAAATCTAACCCCCTTATAGGTATGGGGTGATGATGCAAATGACCCTACAACATACCTTGTTTCATTCAATGAAGGAGAAGCACGCTATGCGGTATACCCTTCAGCAAAATTTACATCTTTGTCAATCCATTTTTGGCGGAAATTCTGTTTACACTGCGGCATGCTTTTCTCATGTTACAGCCTCTTCCCACAAAGCTTAATTTAAGAAAAAAGAGGGCCCGAGAAGGAAGAACGGGTGATGAGATTGAACATATTTCTGTACCTTCTAGAATAACTATGAGGAGAAGAACAACAGTTGCTGCAATAGAACTGAAGGAGCCATAGGTACGGTCATAAAAGCCAGCGATAGGAGTTTGCACCACTATCATACTGGATTTTAATTCTTACATATGCATCTTTTTTCTGGTGCGTGATCAGGTTTATTCCAACTCGAAGAGTAGTATTTCAAGCTTAAAGATAGGAAGGATGGATGCCGAAGATGGCCTCGGAAGATCACTGAAGCTTGCACCACACCAAGATGTCGATCAGTATAGTGGAGCTGAAGATGACTTGTCTGATTGATTGGTGCATGCGTGTATGATGATAGAGCCTTGAGAAGTTTTGTAGCTGTTGGGCACTGACACTGGGTTATTTTCTGTAAGCCTCAACCAAATAAATCAAGATAGTAAGATATCCCTCATGTTTCTATTCCAGTTTTTGGATCCTTGTAAAATACAGTTGAGATATAGGTTTGTCATTTTTTTCCCTTGAATACTAATACAGGCGACAGGTGAAAGAGTAAAATGTTGTACAATGAGACTGAGCAAATGTCAGTAAAAAATGCTGTTTTCACCTGTATCTTCCCATTAGAGTTTGCAATTAAAAGCTAAATTTTGAGTTTGTCGACGGCCTGTTTCAATTTATGAATTTGCCAGTTACCATTTGGATTCTTGTATTCATAATTTTTTGAGTTGAAAATTAAATTTGAAATATTTAAAGAGAAATGTTAATTTTATTTTTTCAAATGTGGAGGTGCAATATCTGAATATTCTTGTAGTAGAGGAAAATGCATTGATTTTTTTTTCAGGAAGATGTGCTTCAAGGATCTTAGCAACTTGATCTTGAACAAATGAAATTAATTTTGTTTCTCATGATAAAATAATATCAAATTTCTTATGATGAAATAATATCAAAAAGCAACTTTTTGAAATTTGTTTTGTTTATTTAAAAACTTTCCAAATCTTAGCTTGGTTTTAGGAACTTTGGAGAGGATATGAGCTCTTCAAAATTTTTCTCCTTTGAATTAATTGGAGAAGCATTGTATGGTGTTAGCTTGCAAGGTAAAAGGGTTCTAAAATAACTTAAATTTCTTGATTTATTTCTTAATTGTTTTAATTAATTAAGAGATAAATTGATTGAAATTTAATTTACCAAAATTTAAACTTATCTCTTAATTATTTTAATTTAATTAAGAGGTAAATTGCTTGAATTTTGTTTGAACAAATCAATTAAATTTATCTTTAAATTAATTATAAAACTAATAATTTAATAATTAATTCTATAATTAACTTAAGTATACAATTAATCTATATGGTAATTTATGATTTGTTTAATTTGATTTGATGTCAATATTTGTATACATTTTTTTTTGTTCATAGAAGGTATGAGAGGAAGAGAGAAATCGAACATTAGACTTGATCCTTCTTAATGAGAGATAACAACCACTAGATTAACCCTTGATTATTAATATTTGCATAAACTTTATATTTGAAGTGAAAACTATTAGACAGTCTTATTCTAAGACAATTTAAAATCCTATTAATATTATAACTTGACCTGAGAAGAATAATTCTTAAATAACAATAAAATTGTTATCCCAACCAAATTGCTTTTCCGGGCGATTGGACTCCTAATCAGCTTAATCTGTCTTCATATGCATGTAAAATTGTTGGTGCTGCTATTGCTTAATACAAGCTTGGCAATTAACAATTCTTTTTTTTTTTTGTTACAAAAAGAATATTAAATAATTAGGGATGGAGATGCTTGGATTCGAACTCAAGATTTACAATATGCCACAACTCATCCTTAATCACTAGACCAAGAGATTATTAGCGGCAATTAACAATTAACAATTCTACTTTGATTCCAATTATACCAGCCGATCATGAAAAGAATTAAAGCTATAAAAATAGACTCTATTCATTCATTGATTCGGAGTAGAATGTCTCCCCTATAAAAGCAAAGGTTCCCCTTACTGATTCGCAGATAAAAAAATATCTCTGCCGCCACTTCATTGGGGAAGCTCAATTCCTAGATCATTAAATTTTTCTTATGCTTTATTAGCAATCTCTTCTCATTTTTATTTGTTTCTTTATATTCCGAAAAATTTTAAACTTACCCCATTTTTTATTCTTTCAATCTTAATTTGTTCATTGAGTTAGTGTTCATCACAGAAAAAATAGGTATGAATAGTAAAAAAGTGGGTATATTTAGAATTTTTCTTATCTTCGATGCAAACAAAAGAATCACACTTCACCAAATGACTTACATCCACCTCCTTTAATATCAGATGTAATTGGCACAACAACTTAGCTTTTTGAAAACTGTATTCAAGTAAAACCTCCTAATATCAAAGGAGTCTCGACTTGCTTCATCAATCTGGCTTAGAGACAGATTCAGTGTTGCGTAGAGACCCGTTCCCGACAATTACTTCGTCTCTATGCTTGGAGAATAAATTAGCATTCCATGTTATGCCACTATGGATCAAACTCCTTGCTCTTTAAAATTTTTAGTTCCATCGTCGCCTGAAAATTGAGCAATCGTAAGTGCACGCACTTGGTGCGGAGCTGGGTAGCGGGTCTGAAAATTGTGTGCCAACTACCAATAATCATAATGAACTGGAAAGCAAGCACTTGATAAACTTAAGGCTCTCATGATCGGTTTTGATCACAAAGTGTCTGCCCAACAAATACGGACTCCACTTCTTAACAGCAACTAACACTGCAAGCATCTCTCTTTCATATACGGATAGGGCTTTATGTCTATCAGATAGCGTTTTACTGAAGTAGGCAATAGGTTTCCCTTGTTGGCTAAGCACTACGCCTATTCCTCCACTTGATGCATCTGACTTCACAACAAATGTAATATTGAAGTCAAGAAGTGCTAATACTGGCCGATACTATAGCATTTTTCAATTTGTCCCAAGCCTTGTGTGCAGCCGAATTCCAAACAAAACCATTGGTCTTAAGTAAGGCTGTCAAGGGTTGAGCTATAGCTCCATAATCCTTAATAAATCACCTATAATAGCCAGTAAGTCCAAAAAAACCTCTGACTTCTTTCACTGACTTAGGGTATGGCCATGCCAAAATACAAGCAACCTTGCTCTTATCCATAGCAACACCATAACCACTAATTACATACTCGAGATATTCCACTTCTCAAGACCCAAAGACACACTTACTAATCTTGACAAACAATTGGTGTTGCCTTAGTGTTTCAAATACCAACTGTAAATGCTAAAGATGAGTATCCCAATCAATCGAATATACAAGGATATCATCGAAGAAGACAAGAACAAAGCGTCAAGATAAGGATGAAAAATGTGATTCATGAGGCTTTGGAAGGTTGATAGAGCATTGGTGAGACCAAATGGCATCACCAAAAATTTGTAATGCCCATGGTGAGTACGAAAAGCTGTTTTGTGAACATTATATTCCACCATTCCAATTTGGTGGTAGCCTGACCTTAAATCAAGCTCAAAGAAATAAGAAGCCCCTGCCAATTCATCTAAAAGTTCTTCTCAAAGTGGAATAGGAAACTTATCCTTCACTGTCATTTGGTTAAGTTGCCTGTAATCAATCCATAGATGCCACGACCCATCTTTTTTCTTCACAAGCACAGCAGGAGAAGCAAAGCTACTGGTGTTATCTCTAATAATTCCTGTTTCTTTCATCTCTGGCACCATCTTCTCAATTTCATTCTTTTGGAAAGTGGGGTATCGATAAGGTCTAACCTTTACTACCTTAGTCTCATCTCTCAATTGAATTCTGTGGTCATGTTGTCGAGGTGGTGGAAGCCCTTAAGGAACCTGAAAGATGTCAGAAAAGGTATTAAGGAGTCCTTGTAACTCTGGCTCCAACTCCACACAGTGTTGCTCCTTGTTTGTCTCTCCTTACAATTGAGCAGCATTAACAAGGCACAAGTATTCATAGAGGTAACCCCAAGTTTATTAACTTGCTTGTTTGAAATCAACTTGATTGCACCTGCAGCAATTCCAAACAATGTAACATTGTTACCCATATAAGTAAATTGCATACAAAGTTTCTGGAAGTCCCACAGTATAGGACCCAAGGTTCTAAGCCATTGGATGACCAACACAACATCACAACCATTCAAGCTCAATACTAAGAAATCAATGCACTATTGATGTCCTTGAGCTATCTACAAAACCCCTACACATTGGTCCTAACCCCACATCTTGTCACCATTTGCTACAGATACTCCCACATTAGTGATGGGTACTGTCGAATACCCCAACTATCGCACCAAAGTTTGATTAATAAAGTTGTAGGTACTACCACTATCCACTAAGATAATCACCTTGTAACTTCCAATCTGGCCTTGTATGAGCATAGTTTGAAAGTTCCCTGTACGGAGCAATGCACGCAAGGATATCACTGCCTTTTTTCCTTCCTCATTCTCCTCAACAGCTACTGCTTCCAATTCATCAACACAGTCAGTATACCCTTCTACTTCTTGTGGACTGTTCATACCTTCTTCCACAAATAGCTGATAAAGTTGGGCTTTGACACATTTGTGACCAAGAGTGTACTTAACACCGCACCACATGCACAATCTCTTCCTCCGCCTTTCATTCCTTTCTTCCTTAGTAGGAAGTTTAGTAGTAGCAACATTTGGACTATTTGTCTTGGTTTGAGAAGATCTGGAACCAGGGTATGTAAGGGTGGCATGGTTAAAGGATTGGTTATATGGTATGATATTCTTGGGTGTAGGTAATTATTATTACCTATTTACAACAAATATTTTTGATGACGTACGAATCTCGATCTGTGTCTTAACCTGTCTCCAAGAACTCTGTAAGAAAGAAAATAATCAGAGGGCGCAGGGGCTTTCCCCTGTGCGCGCATTCCGATGCTTAAGTCAGACAGGATTTTGGTAGGATTTTTAATAAGCAAATAGATATTAGGGTTTAAAAATGATACATGTGACCTATTTATAAGAGTAATATGGTGCGTAATTATGGTTAAGACCCATAACTTAAATGACAACTTAGTGGATCTTTCATGGCTCTTCTTAGTCCTCTTTCCTCTTGGGCTTAGACTACCATTAGCCCAATGTTCTTTAGCATGACTTATATCAAGACCCAAGACCTTTAGTAAGACCCTCATCAATTGCTCCTCACTCTTTCGCAGGGTATACCCTGTGGAAGAGTATATAAGAGTTTTTTTATTTAAATCATGTCTATGCATAGCCTATTTTGTGCACTTTTTGCTTCAGGCCTTTTTCTTCTTGTGCGTGACTTACCTCGCGCATTTTTTACTTTAAGCCCTTTACTTTGTTTGTGGCTTATCTCGTGCATTTTTTCATTTCAAGCCTATGTATTGCCCATGTCATGCATTTTTTGCTTAAGGACTTTTAATTCATTCAAGGCTTACCTCGCGCATTTTTCGCTTCAACCCCATGTGTTGCCCATCTTGCGTATTTTTCGCTTAGGGACTTTTATTTCATTCACGGCTTACCTCGCGCATTTTTTGCTTCAAGCCCATGTGTTTCCATCTTGCGCATTTTTCGCTTAGGGACTTTTATTTCATTCACAGCTTACCTCGCGCATTTTTCGCTTCAAGCCTATGTGTTGATTTTTCGCTTAGGGACTTTTATTTCATTCACGATTTACCTCGCACATTTTTCGCTTCAGACCCATGTATTGCCCATCTCGCGCATTTTTTGCTTAGGGACTTTTATTTCATTCACGGTTTACCTCGCTCATTTTTTGCTTCAAGTCCATGTGTTGCCCATCTTGTGCATTTTTTGCTTATGGACTTTTTGTCTTCATGCATGACTTACATCGCGCACTTTTCGCTTCCGGCTTTTTTCTTCTTGTTGCCCCCCAAGTGCCCTCATTGGCAAGCAAAGTTTATAATAGAGTGCTTGACTAGCAGGGTTTACACAAACCTGCATGGTAGCTAGTATATAGAACATAATTGTTGGCTCTACCGAGAGGGGGGGTGAATCGGTTTTTCTAGTTATTTCTAATTTTCCTAACTCTTAATGCACAATCAAAGTCAAATAAACAATAATGAAATAAATGCAGTAAATAAGAGTAAGGGAAAGAGAAGCAAACACAAGTTTTATAGAAGTTCGGCCAATCTCTTGCCTACGTCCTCTCTCCTTGAACTCCTTGTCAAGGTTTTGATTCACCTCTTCCTTGAGAATGCTTACAAACCACTTGAAGGTGTGGCAAGACCTCTTACAATTTCTCTTGAGACTTTAGAAATCTCCTTCTAATCCTCTACCCTTGT
The DNA here is from genome assembly GCA_032173925.1 of Heritiera fomes. Taxonomy (NCBI): domain Eukaryota; kingdom Viridiplantae; phylum Streptophyta; class Magnoliopsida; order Malvales; family Malvaceae; genus Heritiera; species Heritiera fomes. The sequence continues at coordinate 10,446,926 of JAPDPM010000015.1, read as the reverse complement.
AGTATTCCCACACTCTACAATATCAGACCTTACAAGGATAGCTCACCCCTTTGAATATCTGATTTTTCAGTAAATGGGTGAAGAATACAAAAAACAATCTCACAAAATGGAGTTACAATAAGATTTTCAGATTTCAGTTTTCAGTTTCTCTCTTGAAGCTTGAATACTTTGGAATGCTTGTTCTGCCTTCAAACTTCATAAATGCCTCTATTTATAACCCACCAAACGGATAGAACAGTTGGTGAAGCATTTAATGCAAATCTTCCCGTTGAAACCCTCAAAAACTAGCCGTTACTGTCAGGTCTCGTGCAAAGGGATCGATCCTGCTACAGTAGGGATCGATCCCTTTTCTCCAGAATGTTATTCAACTTTCTCCTAGATGGTTCAATGGCATTCTGCCAATTTGGGATCGATCCCGCTACAGTAGGGATCGATCCCTTTTGTCCAGTAGGCCCTCCTGCACTTAACTTGCTGCAAGGTTTATAGCTTTTGTGATTTTAAGTCAGTTCAAAATCTTCTAACACTTTTCTAAGAGTATTTACTGACTTTTTCAATTGGAATCTCAATCCAAGACTTTGTTAAAATAGTTTCAATCATTGAGTTCATTTAAAGCAAATTTACTTGTATAAAAATCATTTCTAATCTTGCTTGAGTTTTGTCATTTTCAAAATACTTGTCAATTTAAAGCTAACAATAATGAATTATGTACTTAGGATCATGTATATTATAGCCAAGACTAGCGACAATAATGAGATAAGATGTTTGAGCTTAGCAAATAATGCAAAGTATAAACATATTGTGTCATGATACTAAGAATGAATAATAATAATAATAATAACCCAAAGATAATAAATATAGTTCTTTTACATTTATGAATTATATTTATCATAAAATGTAACTTGTCATGAGATAGTAAAAGAGAGGGACAGCTGTCGCCATTTCATGCTTGTAATAGGTAAATCCACAAATTCCTTTGACATCATGCTCATTGCTGGGACATCTTTTATCAAAATCTTGGATAGCTAGTAAGCTACTCCAACCTTCAACCCAATGTAAACAGAAGCCCATACAAAGGCCTAAAGAGCTACAAAGAGCAATACAAGCAAAATACACATACTTCCTGTACCTACATATGACATTCTCTTAAAAGCATATAGTTCGATAATGCACTAGCAAACAATACTAATGCTTAAAATGCATTTTCGCTTCAAAATGTAATATAAAAATATAAATCACCATGATAAATGAGATAAATAGAATATGCTATTAAAGGGCACGTAAGCTTTTGCATGCACGATAATATAAGATGGAAGTGAGCCTCAAAATAGAATAATCATGATTGACACTAATAAATCCATTTGTAAGAATAAACTTTAAGTGGTTGAAATTTTAATTGTTGGCCTAGGTAGCCTCCAATAGTACTATCAGCACTTTGTAAAGGGAGCAAATGGTGTGCAAACAATAGCTATAATAAGTATCCAGTACATTCAGAAATGGTGATAGCTCTATTGTTCTATAAGTGTCATAGTAATTGGAGATGTTTTGTTCCACTTCTCATTTCAAGAATATGAAATACGAGTGACTCTTAATAGAAATTAAGTACTTTATATACAATTATTTGAGTAGCTTACCATGATATTAAAATTAGAATAGTTTAATTGTTTCTAAGATTAAATTGGTTTGATTTAAATTAAACTTCTGTAAAAATAAAAAATTAGAAGATTTAACTATTATTAAAAAGAATATAAAATTAATATATGAGCCATTATTTTAATTTGTTTAGAATAATACTTTTAAAATTAAATTAACTAATTTAAGTTCACTTAAAATTCAATTGTTGGATTCATAACTAAGCTTCTATATTTATTGCCCAATTTTTGGAAAATCATTAAATAAATGCAAAGATTCGGAGTAAATAATGAAAAACCAAAAGGTAATATAAAAGAGAGTAATATATTTCTTCTTTTTTTGGGAGTTTCACATTGAACCAACTTTTACATTGGAGGAAATATTCAAAGAATATTCTCATCTTTTCGTTGGTTTACTTGGGTTGGGATAACTCAAAACCTGTTTGGTTTTTTTTTACAGGTTTCTTCAAAATTCTTCAAATTCTAATGAGTTTCATTCAATCAGTCACTATATTTCATACATTTAAGATAGATCTACAAAACCCAAGCATTATTTTAATGTAAAATAACATGTAAAGTGAGGAATTTAAATATAAAATTATTCTTTGCGATCAAGAATAAAGATTTCATGCCTTTTTTTTAGATATAATAATAACAAATTTATAAGTAATAGTAGAAAATCGAAAGCTAACCCATTTTCCAGTTGAAAATATAAAAACCATACTGATGTGATGGTGAAAAAATGGCTTGTCGATTCCCACAAATGGCGCCAATTGTTGTTACTTGTTTACAACAAATATTTTTGATTACGTACGAATCTCGATCTACATCTTAACCTGTCTCCAAGAACTCTACAAGAAAGAAAATGACCAGAGGGCACCCCTGCGCACGCACTCCGATGCTTAAGTCAGGCAGGATTTTGGTAGGGTTTTTAATAAGCAAATAGAGATTAGGGTTTAAAAATGATATCTGTGACCTATTTATAAGAGTAATGCGTGTATTTACGGTTAAAACCCATAACTTAAATGACAACTTAGTGGATCTTTCATGGCCCTTCTTAGTCTTCTTTCCTCTTGGGTTTAGACTACCATTGGCCCAATGTTCTTCAACATGACTTATATCAAGGCCCAATGACCTTTAATAAGACCCTCATCAATAATAAAGGTGGCAGATTTGATTTAGGAGGTGGTTAGTAAATGGTTGTTGATGGTGTTGTGATGGTATAGTTTTTGAAAAAAGTATAGGGTTTATTAGGTTGGTCACGCATAAGGTCTTCTAGCTGTTTGGTTAGTTGATAGGCATTGGTCAAGGTTTGTGGGTTGAATAGTCTAATAGACTTTGAAAGCGCAGTCTTCAAATTACCCAAAAAATACTCAAGGCATGCTCATCAGATATCTTAATCAAATTCAACAAACTTTCAAATTCCTCAAAATATTCTTCAACAGAAGAAGTTTGCTTCAAAACTACTATGTCAAGCATGGGATCGGAATATGCATGATCTAAAAATCTAGCTCTCATTTCAAGCAAATATTGAGGCCAACTAACCTCATGAAGACTACCCTTGTTCTTCATAAATGCCTAGTGCCATTGCAAAGCCTTGCCCTCCAAGTGCATCATAACTGTACACACCTTGTCCTGCTCCTTTGTCAAATCTACCTCAAAGAATCGTTCCATCTTGAGCAACCATCCCTTGAAGTCTTGCCCATTGAATCGAGGGCACTCTAAAGTTGAGTACTTTGTTTGGGATCTATTCTCAGTAACCAACTAGGTAACAATCTGATTCTCAACCTCATTAGCCATCGTATTCTTAAGCTTAGTAGCTGATGAACCAACACTACCAACTTCCTCGAAGGCTACTCCTCTGGAAGAATCCATTCTTAACATGATCTGCTCAAACATTTTCTTAACATTGCCCATGGAATCCAACCCAGCGCGCAACTCTGTTTGGATCTGTTCAGTGGTAGAGTTCAACTTAGCCTCCAACCACTCCATATCTTTCTGCAACTGGTTGATTTCCTTTTGTACACTGGTAGTAATACCGTCGGCCATAGTCAAAATCATAGACCCTGGTACCAATGATACTAACCTTCTGGAAATGCCGTCTCAATGAACAATGGTGTCCTTCACCTGTCAACCTTAAGAACACAGAAATGGAGAAAAGAAGGAAGATACAGAGGAATATGATGAGGGAGACAGTTAATAGTATAGGAAAAATAGTAAGAGAGAGAGAATTTGGCAATTGATTGGATTGTATTCCTCCCATCCGTGTATATAAGGTAGCTCAGCTACTGACAAGTTTGTTACGCTGACGTGGCTAAGGCCAATCTGTCTGCGTGCTTGCAATTAAAAACATAAAACATAGTTTTATTTAAGTACTACTATTAGTTCATAACAATTTCTTCTTGGAATCCCCGATTTCGAGAAACTACTTGTGCTGTTATAGTTCGATAAGTTTCTAAGCGATATCCTCACGATCTTGCCTTTGTTCTGTTCTGTTCTGTTCTCCGCATCCTTTCTTCTCGTTCTAGATTTTGTACCGTTCGCATTTTGAATTTCTCTGGTCGGGCTCTCTGCAAGGCGGGCTTAAAGCGGGCCCAAAGTCTAACCCGTTATTATGCAATCCAAAACCACGCGGCCCACGCCTCCATGTTGAACCTAGACGCAAAAGCTCCTCCGATTCACCTCAACTCTCTCTCTCTGCACCACAACCATCTTAAACAAGAGCAACGTGTACGACAAAGAAAACAGTCATGGCGGAACAAGCTCATCAATTCTTCATCGAAACCCAAATTCCCAATCACCAAAAACACTACACTTCCTTCACCTTCCCCTCTGTTTTGTCTCCAAAGCCAACATCAACTCCTCCTTCACTCTCTCTTTTCACCAAAGCCATCAAGTCCCAGAAGCCTTTCCTCGACTCTTTGCTCCTCAAAGCTGGAGCTTTACTCTTCAGGGGCTTTCCTGTAGAGACAGCCAAGGACTTCAACGATGTTGTTGAGGCTTTTGGCTTTGAGGAGTTGCCGTACGTAGGCGGGGCAGCTCCTCGTACTAACGTTGTTGGTCGTGTTTTTACTGCTAACGAATCACCACCCGACCAAAAGATCCCTTTTCATCATGAGATGGCTCAGGTAGGTTCCACTTTAGTAGTTTTAATCAACTTAATTGGCAATTATGGTTGTCTGGGTGTTGACTGAATTTGTTTAACTTCAGAAGAATGTTAATTGTCTTAACATTTCTGTCGCAATTATTTGGTATCAGGTTCCTGAGTTCCCATCCAAATTGTTCTTCTTCTGTGAAGTAGAGCCAGGAAGTGGAGGAGAAACTCCCATAGTTCTAAGCCACATTGTCTATGAGAGAATGAAAGAGAAGTACCCGGAATTTGTTGCTCGATTGGAGGAGCATGGATTAATATACACAAGGGTACTAGGGGAGGGCGACGATCCATCATCTCCCATTGGTCGTGGGTGGAAATCCACATTCTTGACAACCGACAAGAGAGTGGCTGAGGAAAGGTTAGTGATTTGATCATTTTCTAATGGATGAAGTGACTTTGATTCACGTTGAAACCATAAGCTTTTGGTGTACTTGTTGCAGGGCTGCAAAGCTAGGTATGAAGCTGGAATGGATTGGAGATGGAGTGAAGACAATAATGGGTCCAATACCAGCTGTTAAGTATGACAAATCAAGGCAACGGAAAATTTGGTTCAATAGCATGGTGGCTGCTTATACAGGCTGGGAAGATGCGAGAAATGACCCTGTGAAGGCGGTCACTTTTGGCGATGGGAAACCATTGCCAGCTGACATCATCTACGACTGCCTGAAAATCCTTGAAGAGGAATGCGTTGCCATTCCTTGGAAGAAAGGAGATGTTCTACTGATAGATAATTGGGCTGTTCTTCATTCTCGAAGACCATTTGATCCACCTCGACGTGTACTAGCTTCACTCTGCAAATAGGATCAGACAAGCCTCTTGTCTGTATTAAACGTTGTTTCTCCTTGTAGCAGATAACCGCTTTGTGCCTGCAATGGGGACTGGATGCTCTACTAGCTTACCTACCCCTTGTACAATATGCCCTTTATATTAGCACTCCTTTAGCCACTTCAGGGTATGCTGATTATGTAATAATGAAAATAATAAGATTGAATGCATAAATAATTGATCAGCAGAAATGGTATCAGCTTGGAATCATGATATTCAGTGTTGTGCATAATTTTTTGAATCAAAGTTGGAAGCTTTTATATATATAGTTGTTTTGCAGTTCATGCAAATCTTCAGAGAGCGTAAGCTGCTGATACATATGTTTTCCCTGTTCTTCATAGATATTATGAACAAGCTCAACAGTGGTACTTAATATGATTCCAGCTAACTATGTAGAGATGAGCTTATTTTAGTTTTGTCACGCCCCAAAATCAAATATTTGGGATGTAATAAACGCTGCATACTCATGAAATGAATCTCAATAACAATGCATGTTGTCATAAGCAATATATAACTCCTTCCTATTGATAGGTAGTCAATATTATAATGTATCGAAAGACTATTTAAATTAAATCATTTTAGTTTAATTACAATTTGCAATAATACCATTTTCTTATTTACAGCAAATTAAGCTTTTAAAATCTCATTCGTATATACTTCTTGTAGAACTAAATTTCATTATAAAGTATAATCATAAAATTAACGTAAACATTTGGTAAACAATCTCCATAATCATAACATTATGCATATATTTCTGTAAGTCTTATTCTCTTCTTTTCCCTACTCTCTCTGTATGCTAGGAAAAAAAAATCGATAGGTTTTCGCTTATTTTCCAATTATATTCATCCTAAAAAAAGCTCATTGGCTATCACTCAAATATCCGACTGATAGCTTTTGCGCTCCATGGGGCCGGGCATTACAAGTTTCGTGCATGCTAGGGATGTAAAAAGAAAGGTCGCATTAGCATGCAGGCTCCAGTTCAGACTCCCTGACATAGATGACGTTGGCATAAGAAACTTCATAGCATGCGATGCTCACCAGTCATCCCAGCATCCATTTCAAAGAGTTGAGTGTGTTACTATTATCCATGAAAGCAATTGAATTAAGAAATGAAGTAGATGAGAAACCAGGTCATATAAAGAAAAATGACATCTAAACATGTTGTAGAGTAGCCGAATCTTTTACTACATACATCAAAATTTTCTCACGCAAGTTCAAGGCTTAAAGCTTTCAAAGAATACAACATATAGAACAGGGAGAGGGGAGGAGGAATGCTGTATGAATACTACCATATTACTGCTTTTCAGGAACATCATGGCTACAATGCACGAATAACTATACGAAAGGAGGTACAAAGTGGGGCACTAGAAAGAAAAATATGCAGAGAGAGGATGCCTGCTCCATAACTATCTTCCTTGGACCAAACCACTAAATACTTGGCTGTTACCAGCAAGAGTTGCTTCCCACTCCACAGAGGACAGAAGGATCTGTGACAAGTTAATCACAACTTGTTTCATGTCAGGACGTACGATGGGATCCTCGTCAACGCATTGCTTTGCCAGCATAGCAATCTAAGCAAATGAGAGGAAAAAATTAGAAGCTGAGTCAGAACATTGTGAATGCAATCCAAGAATCTCCTCTCTTTTTTGTCTTCTTTGATAAGGGATCCCAGAATCTGATGAGTGCTTATTTTGTGGCTTTGACAATGTCAAAGGTGTAATTCATACTTTATAGCATTAACAGAAATGTTCATCTAGCCTAGATGTGGAAATGATAACTAATGATAAATTCTCAACCGAGAATGTTCATTAGACCATTAGTGATCTGTTCAGTTTGTTATATAGACCATTATTAATCAGATTATGCTTTCATCAAATGCATTAATCAACATAATTTAAATTCTTTCCAGAAGAATAGATAGTATTCTTTTTACTGATCATATAACAGTTGAGCCTTTTTCTCAAGAAGGCAGCATGCTCTACATTTCATATGACATGGAAAAAGTAAAGATGACAAAAAAGGTGAGAAATTTACCTTGAAGACACAATCATGGGGATATAGATCCAGCATATTTGGATCAATATAATCTTTCATGTTTGACATGCTCATTGAGTCGGGTGTGTTCCGTAGAGCTGCTAACATCTGCAAAATTGCAATATAAAAGGTCCTACTATTAGGATAAGCCAAGGTGAAGGACTATATAAGATTGCATGCTTGGGAAAGAAAGCAAAAAGATGTCACATCTTTGTTAGGTGCTATTGGGCCTTCTCACCCCAAAAGCTAGCTCAAGAGGTGAGGCTTTCCCTCATACTTATAAACACACACCTAGCCCCTTCCACAACCGATGTGGGAATATCCCAACAATCTCCCTCTTCACACATCGGGCCTTGGGAGAGCACTTTTCTGCCAGGAACCGTGAACACCAGGAGATGTTGAGAACCCCAACAATCACTTCCTTCAACCATCGGGCCTTGGGAGAGCAAGGGGAGCATTTTTTATTACCCGGAACAGAGGAAGAGATGTTGGCAACCCGGGCTCTGATCACAATGTTAGGTGCTATTGGGCCTTCTCACATCAAAAGCTAGCTCAAGAGATGAGGCTTTCCCTCACACTTATAAACACACACCTAACCCCTTCCACAATCGATGTGGGAATATCCCTACAATCTCCCCCTTCACACATTGGGCCTTGGGAGAGCACTTTTCTGCCCGGAACAGTGAACATCGGGAGATGTTGGGAACCCCAACAATCAATTCCTTCAACTATCGGGCCTTAGGAGAGCAGGGGGAGCATTTTTTTATTACCCGAAACAGAGGAAGAGATGTTAGCAACCTGGGCTTTGATACCAGTGTTAGGTGCTATTGGGCCTTCTCACCCCAAAAGCTAGCTCAAGAGGGGAGGCTTTTCCTCATACTTATAAACACACACCTAGCCCCTTCCACAACCGATGTGGGAATATCCCAACAATCTTTACATTTGTTTGTCGACTTCTAACTTATCATTTTATATTTCGTACTACTACAGACACTCCCTCTATTCCATTCCAGTTAGCAACAAGGCAAGTTTTAACTGATGTCACCGTTCAAACCTCTATCCGTCAAACACAAATAGACTTTTCAACTGCTACATACAAATTACTACGGCCCCGAACATACCTACTAATCAATCTCTACATCTCTTCAGCAAAATCCTGCAGAAATATTATCTCAATCTGAGCTAAACTAGATTTCCAATGACAAAAATATCTGCCAAGAGTGTTTAACCATAAGCCAGATAGAATTTTATGAAAAAAAAAAAAAGCATATCCATCAACTTAAGTATGCCACATTCCTCCTTGTTTATTTCTGTTTCTCTAAGATACATCCATATGCTGGACCCTTAGATATGACGCAGCATCTCCCTCGATTTGCTTATTTCTACAGGAGAGAAAGCAGTTTCTTCTAGAAAATAGGAGAACAAATCATTTGTCAATGCTCAAGTTAGTCTATTGAAGATTCTCATTCTTCAGCTTCAGAACTATGTGGAAACTAAATTATGTTCTTATTTATGTTAAAAGTTAGCTTCATAAAGATATTGTTTCTCACAGATCAATATGCTTGTCTATGAATTGGAATAAAATATGTATCCTAGAATGTGCTATAATGGAACTCACAATAGATGCCAGTGAACGTCTTTCAGTATTTTTCATTATGGTGCCTTCAGTTCGTATAATGGCCTCCTTTCCAGATATAATCTCAAACAGGACAACACCAAATGCATACACATCACTCTTTGATGAGGCAAGTCCATCAGTCAAATATCTATAAGAAAACAATAGTGGGACCAATGAGTTTTGAAGAAATCTTCATGAAAGACGGTAGCCAACTACCAATATCATCACTTACTCTGGTGCCAAATAACCAAATGTACCAACAACTTTTGTTGCTGATGCTTCTTCATCATTTGTTTTTCCAACAAGCTTTGACAACCCAAAATCTGAAATCTAATTAGATAACAAAAGCAAAGTTAGTGAAATGTGCTCAAGCATACTTAAATCACAAAACAAAACCAACAAGTTTTAATGCATTAGAACCTTTGCCCTGAAAGAACCATCAAGCAATATGTTGCTCGACTTGATATCTCGATGAACATAATGGGTTTTAGTATGCTCATGGATGTACTCCAGGCCTCTAGCTGCGTCAAGTGCAATCTGAACCCTCATTATCCAAGAAAGCGGTGTATGACCTTCACACCAGTAAAATAGCAGTTTAATTACAGTGAGAATTTCATGACTCAATACATGAACTAATACAGCAGATCAGGAGATCCCACATCGAGGCACGCCTCATAAAATTACGTATAGGGGATAAAAACGTATTGTAAATAGGAACAAGCTGTGTAAGATTATCACCAACACCAAAAACTTTCAACTTCATAATCTAGCAAAAAAGTTAAGCACAGGAGTTAACTAGGTCCAACTTATATGGGAGCTGCAGCAGGCACTTAGACCCCTCCTTGTCCAGCCAAGCAAATAGCAGAACCTTTATGATGCTTCAACACTGTGAATCTACCATTTTTCTTATAATATTCAATTTACACTCACCAGTAACCAAGCAATCCAAAAGAGCAACAATATATGCTCGTAGCCTAAGCTCAGGCCATGAAAAAGCCAATACATTGGACTGGCTGAGCCAGTGGGACTCAAAACCTAAGGCTATGGCTTTCTATGAAAGAATGTGCTGGGTAATAGCAATGCCCAACCTTCAGGTTGCTACCACGATCCAATATCTGATATAAGGCATTGAACCAATGGCAATGAGAATAACTTCCCCTCATTTTAAAAATTGGTCAAGAAAACTATGTTAATTTAGTTTCTTATTTATCATGGCTGTTTACTATTGCATTCCAGGCCTGGCTATCAACTTAACCTTGACTGAGTCTGCCATACCATACTATCCATATAGGCGGGGTGGATTTCACATTCAGCTATTTTAAAATGCTAATTTTTTTCTAGCTAAGCTATTTGTTTGTTGCACTGAAGTAAAGGGGCTTGAAAGCTTTTCGGAGAGAGTTTTTTTGTAGAGAGAAAGGTAAGGGGCTTGCTTGCAGGCTAGCTCATGCAATCAACGAAACATTTCTTCGCCTTAGTAAGCCTTGCTAAGGTCCTCCGGGCGCTAAAGTAGGACACAGATAGATCATGAGAAGAATGGACTTCTCCCTAGTGTAATATAATAAAAGAATCACTCTTGGCAACCAGACGAAAGAGATATGAATTCAGTTCATTTAGGTTGGAAGGCACAAAGTTCATCATTCTACGTTGTTTCAACACATTATGGTTAAGTGTTATCTAGCACCATAAATTACAATATTCAATCCATTTTAGCCCCTATTAGTTGCCCAGTTATTAGCTCCATCACAACTATTTAAAAGCATTAATATAATGGTACAGAGATAAAACCTTCACCCATATAAAGTCCTGATAATTCTTTCTTAAAAAATTAAATATAAATAAGCACTGCTATAATCTTACCTTTGTTTTGTGGATCATGTAAATGGCTTCTAAGGGAACCCTTTTGAGCATATTCATAAATAAGGAAGAGCTCACTATCACTGGCAGCATAGCCAATCAACTCTACCTTTGACAAAATTAAACCAAATGGGACTCAATGGTTTTGAACAGTGGAAAGCAACAAGCTTCACAATTTCACAATTTAAACTGCATATCATACAGAGAGCATTACCAGATTTGCATGATGAACCTTACACAAGACTTTCATCTCTGCCATAAATTCCTTTGTCTTAGTGGCAGTCATTCTTTTGATAGCAACTTCCTAAAAGAATCAAAAAAAAAAAAAAAACTTGATGGTATGTATTCAGATTCTGTAATCTAAATTCTGAAGTAGAATTGAACAAACCTGGTCGTGAAGAAGAGCAAAATACACAGAACCATAGGTTCCATGACCAAGAAGATTAGAATCAGAGAACCCATCAGTTGAAAAAAGAATCTCGTCATAAGTGAAAACCACAGGCTTCTCAACATCAAGCACATCAGTTCCTAGAGCTGTCAGAGAAGACAAGAAAACACAGTTAGACTTCCAAACTTTGAGATCAGTCAGGGCAGCGAGCTGAGTTATCATAAAAACTACCCTATCCTGCCGCTAAAGTTGCAGCAAATCTAAAGTTAAGCCATTTTCTGAAACATAAAAATGAAATATCTTTGAAATCCAATTAATTCACATATTTAAGACACCATGACTACAAAGCAACTATTTCAAATAAAGTTGATAAACAATAAAGGGAAACCCACATTCTTTACAAGTCAAAGCAACCTCTGTTCAAGTAACTGGCAATATATCATTGGCAAAAAAAGGTAAGATGTCATGGAATAAAGGTTCAGATCCCATGCACTGAAAATCAACAATGCATTGACTCCTTTGATAGGAATCACTCATAGTAGCATTTCAAGAACCCAGACCTAATTCCTTTTTTTTATTGCTCATTCTAATTTACTAAGGTCTACAGTAAGATGTCATAGTTGAACATGCTAATTGAAGAGCTACAGTTTTGCAGGACTGAGCTCTTTGATTAAAAATGAACCAAAATTATCGTTAAAGGCTTCCCCTAAACCATTCAGTTTTAAGCATAATTCCTCAAAAGTGAAATGATATGATTGTTCTAAAACATGTGAAATGGGAACGGATGGCATCCATCTCTTTACTATAATACACAAGATAAGACTGCTTGTACATATAATGATTGTCTAAAAAACAAGTATACACATAATGATTCAGGGTTAGAACACAATGCTGGCTGCAGTTACTATACACGAATATTAAGACACTATTGGTTCCCGAACAAATAATCCATTAATCTAATGGACGGGTATCCACACAGAAATATGCTCTTTGCCAAAAAAAATAAATAAAAGAGCAAGAGCTCAAAAAATAGTCCTAAGTTTTATGCTAGTATAACAGAAGAATCCACCCAGGCACAACCTCCGGAGATCAAAAAATGAAAAAGGAAAAATTATGTGAAAACTAATGATGGATAACCAAATGAATATAGCAATCAACAATAGCTACTAGATATGTGCAAAATCAAAGGAAAACTAAGCTATGCCCTTCATTTCCTGCATAGAATAAGTCTCCTACCTTCTTGGCATTCGTAAAATAATTGGGGTACAATGTAGGATCAGATAATTAGGTCTAGGGTTCATAAGTTTTACAACTATTTGTTTTGATTCATTAATCTATTTTGTTTGGCAATGATATATAATTCCTTTCCAGTATTTCGGCTAGCAACAAATAGAATCGAAAGTAATTAATTAGCAAATGAGAACATAATAACCTTTCGGAATGGTAATCTGGTGGTTACTAGGTTCACCATTAGTTTGGTTCCAATTCCCTGATTTGCCACAAATGTATCTTCCTGAACCACAACAGAAACTTGGCTTCCGAAGAATGTGAAACTTATAAGAACTCTTGCCATCAGGATCTTTCGCAAGACTTCCCTGACGCTCAGCAAAGCAGCATGAGGACCTCAAGGAAACACAAAGAACTATGCTTAATACAATGAGAGCAAGCCCAACACCCAAACCCCCAATGATCCATCCGTATGGCACATGAGCCTTATGATTTACTTGAACATCTGCAAAAAAATAAAGATGTACTACATTTTATTTTTTATACAAAATGAGACCTTTATTTATGATTAGTAGGAAGAACCTTCAGAAAATTAGTAATTCCAAGAAAGCTAAAGCCAAAAAAATGCACAATTTGAAACTACAGATCCCACAAAACCAAGCCTGTGACGTTCAACATTTCACAATTATATTTGCAGCTCACAAAGGCAAATATAGTAATGCCAAATAATCAAATGGTTTAAAGATAAGCATATGCTGCCTGCCTGCCTACTGCACAGGGTTTTATGCTCCAATATACATTGACTATGGAAGCTGCCAAGCAAACTGGTACTACCCACACACTGCTCCTTTCGCTAAAGAGTGTCTTGCTGTAATTCAGGCTATCAAATAAAACAAAAGTAGCACACACTATTGTAACAAAAAAATAACTGAAACACTTTTGGCAGAAAGAATGAACAGCACTAACACTTTAAACAGAGCTTGAATCCACATATCTGGAAAGAAAAACATGTAACCACACCTATTGATATGTAAAACTTGCAAATTTCAATTTTAACATGCATTTTACAACAAAGTATGTTGTTTATTTATGGTTGTCAGCTGTTACTTGACATCACTTAAAGACAGACTTAGTCAATGACACCGTATTAATACATGGCAACCTATTCATCATTCCTACTTTAATTTAAGTCCTTCACTTAAATTTACCAATCCATACCTGAAATTGTGTCAGCAGATGGTGCAGGAACAGGTGCAGGGGGAATCTCATTCTCCACATGATAAGGTTCACCAGGAACTGCAATATATATAAACAAGCTAGTCTCAAATTTTCTGCTATAATAAGAGAACTAAAACAGTAAGTCAGCAACTACTCCCAGTTAGCATTGCAAGTTGCACATAAAACACAAGACATAATGCGAAATCAACTAATAGCCTTGTAATTGAAGGAGTTTGATCTGAAAACAAAAATAATTTTTCATGCTAATCACAACTATACATATAGAATGTGTATGAACTCATTATTTCTCTCATTGTATGATATTGTTTGAATATAGAAATCCCTTTGGCATTAGCACCTTCCCTCAAAGTTCACATTATGAACTCAGTTAGAAACCAAGTAGGTTCCAGACTCTAAAAGTGAATTGAATTGACCAATTAGCATCGATTAGCCTATCACTATTACAAACTTACTTCATCTCCCATACATTTCCAACTACTTGGACGACCAAATCTGGCCTCCAATGCTAAACTTTCAATCACATGAAGCCAAAGCAAAAATGACAGCAAGTTCCAGATCTTTAATTCACCTATGGGCAGAAAATCTTATTTTACAACCTTGATTAACCATACTCTACTGGCAAAACATAAGGGTTCTCAGAAACTATGTCAACAGCATCCCGATTCCTGCAGAAAAAACCCATCCCTAGAAAACCAACTAAATATGCATATCTCCAAGCATTTGGCCCTCCACATGGGAAAGTCCTCAAACTAACCTAGAAACCTCCCAAATTAAAAATTAAAATTAAAAAAAAAAAACTGAATGATTTTAAGACAAACCTGAATTCAATGGAATATAGTACAAAGCACCAACGGTGACATTATCAGGATTTACAATCCCATTGACTTGCTCAATACTATCCATGCTCACCCCAAATCTACTTGCTAAAGATTGCACACTATCCCCATCTTTCATCACATAACTCATCAAGTAGTTCCACAAGCTACTTGAACACCCACAAAACAACCTCAAAGAAACCACAGCTCCAACCCTTGCCTGCCTGGTAATATTTGGAACCATTGCGAGCCCATCATAAGCCTCTGAAATCATGTCATAAACATACCTTTCATTTGATCTCACCGTAAAAGTTGTGTTTGTAGCATAATTCTTGGTGGTTGATAAACAAGAACAGTTCTTTTTGATGAACATGTAGCCATGGCTATCCTCTTCTTCAACTGTTATGTCTTGTGGTAACACATCAAACATGCTCTGGATCAGTGCTAGAGTTTGGTTGTCTTGAGGCTTAAAAGCCAAAAAAGATGTGCATAGTCTCGTTGTGTCCGTACAAATCATGGGTATTGTTGTGGAGGAATCCAAGGCAAGGAGGGTTTGAACATGAACAAGAAAGATTGATGTTAGAAGAATCAACAAATGTGGAACTATAAAATCCATTGTCTCTCGTTTCAAAAAAATTGAAAGTTTGATGTAAGATTAAGCGTGAAAGGGAGTCAAAATTTTAGATTTCGATAAAAAAAAAACCATGTCAAAAAAGAGCTAGCAACAGAAAACTGAGACTTGATGAAGGAAAACAAGATCAACATAAATTAGACTTGATAAACTTTGGGCAAAGTTTATCTCTTTCTTTAAAAAACTGGAAAGCAAGAAGTGTGAACTTAAAGCTTGAACAAAAAATTCTGACAAAGAAATGAAAAGGGTCAGTGAGGAAACTAGAGCTAAGTTACACAAAAATCCTTGCTTTTACAATCTTTTTCCGGGAGGGGTTAAAGGAATTGGTAGATTTAGATAGATGGTAGTTAAAAAAAAAACTGAAGAAATGAAAGAATTGAGGGAATAAGAGAGTAAGATTTTTGCAAGAACGTGAGAAACTAGGGAGATTGAAAGGCGAGAAAGAAGTGGAAGAAGGGAGAGTGAGACTTAAGGCGGTTCAAAGGACAGAAGTAGAAGGGAATGAGGTGACACTAAACAGAGCATTTGTTGATTGGTTTTGTATTTCTTTAACGTTTTGTTCTGGCAGTAACAGTTACTCAGGCCATCACCGTAAAAAGAGAAAGGTACTTTCAAAGCCATACAGAGAGAGGAGATCGTAATCGTAAACAGGGGCCATCCACCTGCAAATATTTGGGTGGCCGACTGGGCGTGGCCGCGTGGGCACTGGGCACCATTTTGTTTGACTAAACTACCCTTTGATTGTTATTTTCATTTCAACTCTTTTTGATATAAATATATATCTATATATAATAATAATTATTTCATATATAGTAAGTAAAATTTTTATATTTTATAAATAAAATTAGAATTATGATATATTTTTTATTTTTTTAATATTTTTATAGAACATATGTAAAAAATAAATAAAATAAGACATGTGTCATAATTTTAATCATGCTTATGAAGTCAAAAAACTTCACTGATTGTATATGGGATATTAATTATATATATAAATATATATAACCTTAATCTACTATTATTCCAATATATTTGTAAATTGCAAGTAAAATTTTAGATTTTATAGACAAAATTAACAGTGTTAAAAATATTTTTTAGAAATATTAAAAATTAAAAATAATTAATTAAGAAAACATGTGACAATTTTTTAATTTTATTTATAAAATTAAAAAATTTTACTGTCAATATATGTGATAATACTTTTATTTTAATATATAATTTTATGATTTTATGTCAACTAGAATTTGGCTCCAACATGTTGGAATGGCCTTTTCTTTAATATATTAATGATTATTTTTATTATAAAAGTAATATCAATACCAATTTTAACTACGTTTTGAATATTATAAATATATTAAATAAAATATTATGATTACAGTTGTTTTACTTTTGTGCTAAGTTGTTTTAAAAAAAAATTGAATTTTTATGTTTTTATAGTTCTTTTTCTATTTTTATAAATAAAAACTAGAGAACGTATATAAATTTGGGATAAAAAACTATTGGGTTTGATTCATTTATGTATTAGTCATTTGAAGAGGATTTCATAAAATTTGATTGAGTCGTGATCTAACCACATTTTTTCTTTTTTTTTTCTTAGTACTCATATTTATATCTTTTTGATACTTAAAAAAATCTAATTTCAAACATTAATTATATCTACCAAAATGTCAAGATCTAAATTTTTGTTGCTTAATAGCTAAATATATTCTTAACCTTTTACAGAAAATGAATATAAGCTCTCAACATTGCATGAAAATCAGTCTATAAATTTTTATTTTACTGCAAATAAAATCTCAACCTTTCAAAATCATGTAATTAAGTTTAAATCTGTTAAATGACACTAACTTCCATTAGTAATGCATATGTGGCATATCACGTGGCAACCAATTAAACTATTTACATCAGCTTCCACATAAGATGTCCAAATAGCAGTTACTGTCATTTAATAGATTTGGACTTAATTACATGATTTTAAAAGATTAAAGATTTATTTACAATAAAACAAAAGTTTATAGACTGATTTTCACGTGATAAAACGTTGAAGGCTTAATTCTATTTTATGCAAAATGTTGAGAGTACATTTGGCTATTAAGCCAAATTTTTTTTATTTCCTTTTTTATTTTCAATATGTTTATTTTGTATGTTGTTCCCATTGGGAGACGATTTATTTAAGTTTCTTCATGTAATTTAGATCTCCCATGCAAATTCGGTTTTCGTCATATTCTTACTTTTTTTTCATTTATTTATTAGCATGAATCTTCTAATCTTTTAGATTAATTTATATTTTGTAATTTAATATTCGTTTTTTCCGTTGAAATGATAAAGACGTTGACACATACTTTTTTTGTTTGCAACGCAGAGCTTACAAAATAATTAAAAATTCAATTAAACAAAATGATATTTGAGCAAAATTTAACTTGGCCAAAGGATTGCAGTAACAAAGTTCTGAAATTCTTAATGGATTTTCAAGCTGCATTGCCATCTATTCAAATTTCAAATTGTAATTTTGAAGCAATCGAGAATGATTATTTGGGTGAAACCAAATATATCTTTCATTAAAATAAATGTGAATGCATAAGTGAAAAACAATCCTGTAGATGGACTTGCGAGAGATCATCAAAGAAAATGGCTAAAGGGTTTTGGTCGAAAGTTGGGTTAAGATTCTATCTCTCGAGCAAAGCTTTATGCTACTTATTTCGGTCATTCAATGGCTTAGGATGCTGGTTATAGGAGTATTATCATTGAATTAGACTTGTTGTTTGCTGTGTTGAAGGTTAACCAGATCATCCAAGCTTGTAAAACATTAATCAGCAAGGTCTAGGAATGCATGGTGCAGCACGTCTATCGGGAAGCAAACCATTGTGCAGATCAGCTTGACAATCTAACTCACAACAGTCTAGATATGGTCGTGCTAGAGCATTCTCCTGAAAAGTTTGGAGGCGTTACTCATGTAGACTCTTGTAATGTGGGTCTAACAAGACTGTATAACTTAAGCAATTCTTGCTTCGTCTGTACCAAGAAAAAAAATTCAATTAAACAGTTAGAAAACCAATAATCTTCTAATCCAAAAAATCATATCTTCGGCTCAAGCTGAAAATAAAAAAAGTAATTATTTATTTAATCAAGTAAAGTAATTTTCATATTTATCAATTTAAAAAATGTAATAGGTTGATATAATGTAATTTTTAATAAAAATGTATTACTATAAAAAGTACAATTATCTTTTTTTTATTGGCCAATATCTACTATTTTCGTAAAAAATGCATTCTAATTTTCCATGCAATTAAGCTTAAAAATTATTTTACTTAGTAGAAAAATTATATTAAATTATCAATTAATACTGATTTTTTTTACTTGTGTTACCTTCTGATTGGAGAGTTTTTTTTTTTGTTTGATAAATGAGAATATGGTTAGAATTGCTTGGATTCGAATATAAACTTACGATATATCTTAACTTTTTTAACTATTCGATCAAAAATTGTTGGCACTTGATAGGAGGTTAATCTTTTTTATTATAACAAGGGTTTTAATTTTTTAACTAAACTATAAAAACTTGACTTATTTAAATTGTAAACAAAAAACAAAACAAAAAATTCATAACAATCTTTTAAATAATGATAAAACTATGACCATTCTAAATCGAAAAATTATTAAACTTGTTTATGGTTTTTTTTTCAAAATAATGACAAATCTATTTGTGCACTTGCTGAATTGAATCTCCAACTACATGTTACTTATGAAGACAAGATTGATTAAGAGCTAATTTGAATAGGTAATGAAATTGGTTTCAGTGAGATTAAAAATAGTGATGGTGGTGCGATGTCACATCCTGTATACAGCGTATTACATACTTTTTCACACATTTTATATGGTTGGATTGTCTGTGATGCCTTACCTTCTTCTTTTCCTTTATTTGATAACTATTTAAAATTTAAATTTATAATTAAAGAAATATTTATATATTGAGAATTTATTTATCGTTTACATCCCCTGTTAAATTTACAACGAAATAGTGCTGTAAAAATATGTCTAAACATATAAAATAAATTATTATACCTCCAGGCAGAGGTGGTTACGGGCCGGACCGGGCCGGTTTTCACCGGTTCCGGCCCTAACCAAACAAGAACCGGTTCGGACCGGTTCTATGTTATTTAAGAGGCGAACCGGCCCGGTTCGTTGGACCGGTTCGCCAAAAAACCGGACCGAACCAGTTTAAACCGGTTCGGTCCAGTTTTTCTTTTTTTACATTTAAAATTTTTATTTTTTAAAATTTATATTAATTTATTTTAATAAAAATAAATATATATTAATATATTTTTATAATTTAATCTAACAAATTTATTTTTATAATAAATAATGTTAATAGTTTAATTTAACAACAATTTATTATAAAGTTATTATAATTTATTTAATTAATGTAACAATAATGTAAAAATAAATTACTATAAAATTATATAATAAAACTATTGTTATAATAAAATAAAGTTATATTATGAATATGATATTATAATAAAATTATTATGATAAAAAAATAAAATTTAAAGAATAAAATGATAATATTATAAATTTGGAATAAGAGAATTTAAGTGAATTTAAAAGAGTTTGAGTGATTATTGAGAGAGTATAAGTGAGTATTAAAAGAATAAGAGTGGATGAGTATTTAGATTTGAGAGAAAATATGAAAGAAAATTTTTAAAAAATGAAAGAAAATAAATTAATATTTATAGAAGAAAAATAAAAATTTAAAATAATTTAAAAAATTTTAAAAAATAAATTAAAAAAAAAAGGGAGGGAAACGCTCCCTCCCTTATTGAATTGTTGATGGGCAACGGCCCATCAACATAGAGGCAGTAGCCTTTGCAGGCTACTGCCTTCGTTTTGCCTGCCACTGCGCATGCAGTGGCAGGCTGTTTTCTTTTTTTTTTAAAATTTTTGTTGAACCGGACCGGTTCATCCTGAACCGGTCCGGTTCGTAACCGGGCCCGAATGTTCCGGGCCTTTAACGAACCGGGCCCTTAACGGGCCCGGTTCAGAATTACTTGAACCGGCCCAGCCCGATAAGATACCGGACCGGGCCGGTTCCGAACCGGTACTGTACCGGTTCTATTTTTGGGCCGGATTAACCCGATCCGGTTGCGAGCCAGGTCGGGCCAACCCGGCCCAATAACCACCTCTACCTCCAAGATAAAAGTTTGCTGTCTCGGGGTACTAAATGTACAGCCAATAATCCTCGGATGCAAATCACGCAGTTACTGGAAGTACTCTGTAGATGTTAAAATAAAAGAGTGAGCAAACCACGACTCAGGAAGAGAATTGTATGCAAAAATAGATATCCCGAAATCTATATCCATAAAATTCTTATTTTCCTATAGGTGCTCTAAGGACCACTATAGGAAAGATATTATAGTCGGCTAAGGATCCGAATGGAGTAAAGAAGGTATTTTCAAATACTTGTCTAGTCCCGGAACCTAGAAGCGACTATAGGGAGTAATTATTTTTGTTGAGATCAATCCCTTTTTCATATCATTTCTTATTCCTTTCAAAATAATGCTTTTATAAAATAAAGCATTTAAACAAATAAACTAATATTCATATATTCTTTAAAAAAAAGAATATTAGTTTAAATAAATCATAATTCTCATTTAAGCCATTTCACATGTCACTATATCAATCATACAGCAACGTGCTCCATGTAGCACAGTAAACTGTTAGAAATCATTTTTCTTTTCATATAAACACATATTCATATACTTTTTCATTTAAACACATTTTCCATGTCACATATCATTTCATATCTCATAAAAGTGGAGACTAAGGCATCATGCTAGAGAGAAAGTACCCCATAAGGCAATAATAATCAAGTTAGATCTATGGCCATAGTCTAGAGTAGTCCTTAGTTAAACACTAATCAGGTGTCAACCGGGACTGAATACATATCACATGTCACATATCACGTATCACATATCACATATCGGCATTATATGGGGCCAAGTAGTCTCAAAACAATATTTTCATAATCATATCACCTTTATGGAAATAAAGAAAAGCAATAAATCTTCAATCAATCCATAAAAGATTTTATTAAATCATAAAGTGAATATTTATAAAAAATAATTTATAAAATATTCACTTTCCATCTTTTCATCTCATAAACCCTATCATATGGTGTAAAACATGTAAGAAGAATATTTTGTATTCTCACTTCCAACCAAATTGGCAACATGAATATTTAAATAATATTTTTCGATATATTCATGTTTTATGAAAAATAATCAATTTCTCATTTTCAAGGCTAGGAATTTATCAAATCATGTAATTAATATTTTCTAGTATTTTTATAAAATATTCTAGAAATTTTCAGCAACATAACGGGTGCTATTATCCTAACCCTCCTGCAAATTAAACACAGTTCCATATACAGTAAACAGCCTCAATTCCACAGATTTCAATGCATTTCATTTCAAAAATATCCTCATAATATTTTATGCATAATAATTATGCATTCGAAATATCGTTACAGCTTATATACGCGTCCCTTACCTGTAAAACGTAACCGAGCTCTTCGGATGCACCACTCGATATTCGTTATTCTTGGGCTACAAATAATTCCACCAAAATTATTAACTAATTAAATACTTATTTTTAAGCTATTGTTTAAATTTAAATGTAGCCTCTTTAAACACTGTAAATATTTTTGCAGTATAATTTCTACCCGTAACATAGTATAACTTCCTCGTTTTGCGTCGGAATTTAAATCCGAGCATACCGACAGACTCCTTGCATTTTCTACAGTCTAAATCTACCCTTAACTTATCAAAATCAGCCATGGATGGTATCTCCTTTCATTTGGCCAAAGATGGTGGTTGGTGATTGCATGGGATTTTCAACAATTTAATGCTTAAATCATGTTCTATCATGCTTGATCTTCATTTTGGCATGCATTTCATGCATGAAAACCCATGATTCCATAAGGAACCCATGTTGGCCAAATGCCCCCTTCCATGGCAAAATTTCATTTATCCACTTTTGACCAAATCCAATAGTATGAACATGTTTAGCAAGCTTAGACTAATTTTCCTACATTAAATTCCAAAGAAACAAAATGCATAATAACACACATAGCTTGACCGAACCACTCTAGCCTTCTTTTCTCCTTGTATTCTTCCTCTTTTGATGAGATATTGGTGTCAATAGAGAGAGGAAAGTGTGTAGATGATTTTCCTAGAAACAACTTGGGTGGGAAAGTCAAGCTTTAATTAAGTTTTGTTGACTTCCTTTTCTTTCTTTTTGTGCCATGGAGTCTTGGGTAGGGATGATGTACAGCGGCAGATCTCATCAGAATTAATTAGACAGAGAATGCTGAAAATTAAAAAAATTACCAAAATGCCTTTGATTATGAACTTTTCGGACATTTCTTGCGCTTAAGCTTCTGTAACTGTAAAAACTATGTACTTGTGCTCCAAAAATTTGGCTTTCATTACCAAAAATTCATAATGGATGTATTTTGATGAATGGAGGTGGTTTCATCCACGTGCGGTGCACGGATTGTGAGAAAATTATGATTTTACCCTTACTAGGTAAATCGCGTAAATTTCCGATTACATCACGTTTTAACTAAATCCAAGGCCATTATTTTAAAGTCCATTTCATGTCGAATAATATAGTATTTTTACTTCATCACAACTCATTCTAAATTTGGGCACAATTATCGAAAATAGTTTCAGGACATAACTGTCATTTTTCAATTTGTTTGCCAACAACTCCAAATAATGAAAATAAGATAATTTCAATCTCTAAAATTGTCTCCTCATCATTATTACACTGTCAGTACACTGTTTCCACATTCATAATAATATCTGGGCATAAAATTTAAGTGGGACCCACATCTCTATTTACTTGTAATTTACAAAATAAATTCAAAATAAATCAATAATGAATTAATAATTAAATATTCGTACACGTACAGTACAAAATCACTGGTTCTCACATATGATTCTGTAGTGGTGAAATTGGGGAGTAAAATAGTGATATATTTTTACGTAATCGTAACAGTGGTGGTAAGATAAATGGAGTAAAAAGAGAAAATGAATTAAGGGTATTGGATTAAAATTTATATATAATGAAAGGGTTATTATTTTATCCACTACCAGTGGAGTTTTTTAACTCCATAAACGGGATTAAGATGATGACACGTGTTTTATTTTATTTATTTGTTATTTTCTTAAAATTTTTAAAAAACACGTGTCATCATTCTAAACCCACTTGTAAAGTTAAAAAACTCTACCGACGGTAAATAGGATAATAATCCATAATGAAATTTATAATATATATTTTCTTTATAATAAAATAATTAAAAATTAATAAAATTATATTAAATCAAAAAATATTTTGTAATAAATTTAAATTTAATAAATGTACTTTATATCAATTAATATTTTTGTTATTAAATGTTTAAAAAATATTTTAATATTTCAAAAAATAAAATATAGTTTTAAAAATCATTATAAATAAAATTAAGAAAATAATTTTAAAAAAAGAGTGAAGGTCTAGTGGTTCCAATGGATCCCTGCCCCTCCAACGGCTCGATTGGAGGGGCTTAACATTTAACTACATCGTAGGGTGCAACCAAATGCACCATACTGCATCGAAAATTATTTTGGGTGGATTTAAAGGGTGGGATTCTAGTGTAGCTTGAGTGCGGTGGTATCCAAATCCATCCTAAAAGAAATGTCAATAATGAAATTTTTTAACCTAATTTAATGCTCAAATCAATAAATTATCTTTAAAAATGTCATGAGAGAGAAAAAAAAGTGTGATGGGTTTCTTCTTTTGATAAAAAGTGTATGAACAGAGAAGATTACCCCTTCTCCAAGGCCAACACAAAATGTTAATTTATTTTAAGATTTACAAATTCATTGAATTTTTACCTATAAATTTTTTAAACTTATAGATTGCCTGTTAATAAGTAATTGTGAGATTCGAACCCTAATATTTTGCACGTAGACTTGAGCATTAACTATTTACGCAACCCTTATTGGCAGTGTGATGTTTTCATATCTAATTGGTTGAAATGAAATTACTTTTATTTTTGTTGGTGATATGATGTGACAATTTGTTTTTACATTAATTTTTATAATATTATTTTCTTTTGAAATTATGTGCATCATATATATATATATATAAACAAATCTACCATATCATACTAATAAATACACATATATAATATATTAAAGTTAAAAAATCTATAAAAATCTTACTTCTTTGAGGATTAGTTTGTATAATCAATGAGAGTAATTCTGGTGAAATTAAAAAAGATAAAATGATCATTAAAAATATATTTTTTATAAAATAATAAAAAATTAAAATTAAGCGTAAAACAATAATTTTATCCTATTTTATTTTTGTCTTTTAGTCTATTTGGCCATCTGTGGCACTGCAATTGATGTCAACCGATGTGCTAAACAGAATCTAAGTGAAATAAGAAAAACGAATGTTATTTTTAAATACAATGTAGCAATATTTCTTCCTTTTTTCTTTTTAATCTTTGTAAAAATTTGTTCCAATAATAATTTAAAAATTCCAAAAAAAAAAAGCACATTGGAGACAACCCAAAAGCATAGAAATGGATTTCCAAAAAGGAGTAAGGCGAAATTGGGAAATAAAACTCACGGGATTGGGTGTGTTGGGAAAAGGACTGGCACAAGAGCTGGGGTTGAGTACGACAGTTGGTTGAGCCACAAGTACGCGCCAATTTTTAATATACGATCGCCGTTGATTTGTCAGCCAATGGCACGCTTAGCGTACGGCTCATCAATTATCGCAGAGCGAAACCTCGTTGGACCATTTGATCCGAGTTACCTGTTACCGACACTTACTCCGTTAGGACCGTTACACATAGCAGACGCTACGGTTTGGAATTTCGATGCTTTTACAGCATAACAAGGGACATAGCGTTGGATTAAAATCATGAGTGTCGACAATTTATTTTTTATCCCTAACTAGTTCCCTTTTTATCAGTATTTTTAGAAGCTGATTAGGGTTTAGAAACAAAAGAATGGTTTACGATTCTAAATTTATATATTTTTTTCTGATTGATATACTAAGTATCAATCACATTAACCAATTTGTAAATGGTTACAAAGATTTTAATTTTAATTTTAAATCAAATTTTAACTTGGCGTTGTTTTAGTAAGAGTGTTAATTCTAATATTTTTTTATTTCACAAGTTGAATTAAAAAACCGTTGCATTTTTCAATTTTTTTATTTTTAATATATCCTAAAATGTATGAATGATATTGATATAAAGTTTTAAACAATTTTGACGATGATGAGATAACCTTTTTTTTTTGTCATTAACCGTTGTGAGGTATAATGTGAAAGCAATAGTCAATCTAACAACATAAAATCTATATGTAAATTTTATTTCAAATGAAAAATATTAAGAATTGGTAAAGTTTGATATATATATATATATATATGATGCACTGACAGCATATATTTTTGTACACTTTCAATACATTAAAAGTTGACACCTTATCGATATGCAAACTAAACATATGTCAATCTCTTAAAAATAAATACAAATAATTTTTTTTAATTTACTTATAAAGGCTTATTGATAATGTGTCAATCTCTTATGCATTGACAGTGTATAGTTTTTATACATTATTAATACATCAAAAGTTGACACTTCATTAATATGCAAACTAAAAATATATCAATCCCTTAAAAATAAATACAAACAAAATTTTTTTAATTTACTCATAAGAACTTATTGATAATGTGTCAACCTCTTGTGCATTGATAGTGTATAGAGACTATACACTGTCAGTACATTATATATAAATCCTACATATATTATGATTTTGCCATTTCTTTTTCCTTATATTTGTCATAAAAATTAAAAACAAACATTTTATTTTATAAAAGAAAAAAGAATTACAGTTTAAAAATAAAAAATACAAGTACTTAAAATGATTAAAAATCACTCTTTACTAGAAACTGCATGAAACAAGCATTTTTAAACCATGACAAACAATTTGATTAGGCAAGTAAATATTGGGTGTATGGGCAGGTACATGTAAGCTTGATAATAATATTTTGTATATATAATTTGTATTTATGTCAAGTAAAAATATATTTTTAGAGAAAAAATACAAAAATTAAGTATTAACTTGTTAAATATAATTTTTTAATTTTTATTATATTATATATACTTTTTTTAAAATTATTATTTATATTATTTTCATATTTTTATTTATGATAATTTAACATCCTATTACCGTATCATGTATTAGTAAAATTACCCGGAGCTGCAGATATTTAGGATTCAACCCAAAGCATGGCGATTTTTTAAAAGGGCGGAAAAATCGGGGACAAAGGTTTGACTCGGTAGGCCCGCGCGTGGACGAACGACAACTGTAAAGCAAAGTTGGAAAGGAGAAAGAGTCAAGAGAGATCTAGCCTGGAGGAAACGCCAAACGATACCCAACAAAAACTCAAGATATCCAAAGGATTAAGGCGTATATATATATATATATATATATATATATATATATATATATATATATACTAGGATGATACCCTGCTACGCATGGGTATTTTCTTTCTTTAAAAAATTATAAATAATATTTATTAAAAATAATAAATCAAGATAATTATTTTAAAAATATTAATTTTTAATGAAAATGAAAATATTTAATTTATCAATTAATTATCTTATTTAGTTTTATTCTTATTTTTAAAAAATAAAATAAAATTCTAACACAAATTTAAAAAATTAAATAGACCAAAAAAAGTTATAAATATTTTAATTTTTTTTGAGTTTGACTCAAATTTGCTAGTGTCAAAATAAATTCAAATTATGCTAATCCTCCATCAGACCATCACTGCTTTTTCCTTTTATTTTTTTGTAGTCTCCAACTGTTTAATATTGAAATTATATATTTATTGCTTTATTACCTCTTTTAAACCTTCGATTTTCATAATTAATGAATTTTTTTTGAAAGTTTTTTATTCATAGATTTATTTTATAATTTTTATGTTTATTTGTGTTAAAAATTTTAAAAAATGATCTTTGGAATTTTTTGCTTTGTTGTATAATTTTATCATTTTTTGAATTTTTATATTATTTGTAATATTTATTAGACTTTTATATTTTTTGTAATTTTTAAATTTTAAGAATTATACAAATAAAAAAGAGTATGAATTGATTTGAATATTTTTGGATATCTGGTATTTGAATTTTTGCAAACCAAAATTTTAAGTATTTGATTTGAATTTAAATAAATTTTTATATGTATTTTTGTGCTTTTTTTTCTTACATGAATATTTGATTTAGTTCTATAGAAAAAATTCTTTGAACTTTTTTTTGTCTCCAGTTTTCATATCTTTTACTTTATTTTTTTTATTTTAACTTTGAAAAAGTAATAATAGTATTTATGAAAGAAAAAATTTTGAATATTTGATTTAATTCTTTTCAATTTTTGTTGAACTTTTTATTGTCTCTCTTCTCTTTATAGTAAGTTCATAGTTTTTTTTTTTCATATTTTTAGTATTTTTACATTAAAAAATTTAAAAATAATAGTTTTATTTGAATTGAAAAATATAGCATATGAAACTAAAAAATATCATTGAAGTTATTTTTAATCTTTTAATTTTAAAAATTATATCTGATTATAAAAAAATTTTCTCAAAAAGATAATGAGATGCCATATGACAATTACTCAACCATTAAATGAATAATTTTTATACCCACAAACAACCTAATTAATTAGGATACGAAGCCAAGAACACTGACAATATATTTTGAATGCTATAAATTATTAACACAAACAAAACTTTCCTTTTTAGCAAATTACGCAAATGCCACAAAAAGAGTTGAAGGATAAAACTTAAAAGAAGGAAAGGAAAATGACGTGGCAAATTGAGGGAAGAGACTGGAGACAACTTTATTAGTATGTATAGATATATATATATATATATATATATATATATATGAAAAATTATCCTATATACTGTCAGTGGAGTTTTTTAATTCCACAAGCAGAGTTAGGATGATGACATATGTCTCATTTTATTTATTTTTTATTTTCTTAATATTTTTGAAGGACACATGTCATCATCTTAATCCCGTTTGTGGAGTTAAAAAATTTTACTGACAGTGGATAGGATAATAATCCTATATATATTTTATTAAAGTAAGATTTTGCCTTGTCTTCTTTTTGCTTCAATTTTGGTCGGATTTCCCACAACATTAAAATTAAAAAATGGTAAAAATAGGGTTTTATTTTTACTTAGCTAATGGATTTTGCAAATGAGCATTGAAGGACACTCTTTTAGAATAATTAAAAATTTATCCATAAAATATTTTTATACTAAATTTGATAATCAACAGTTTATTTTATGTGAATTTTGAAATTGAAATGATAAATTATAGTAGTCTTAAAAACGTGTATTAAAGACAATGTCAACAAATTTTCATACAATTTGGAGCAAACCTTATTTAATAAAAGAGTTTATTTTAGTTGTACATTGAAAGTTAGAGGCTTAGAGCTTGGTTAACGGTTAACGGGTGAGTATAAAAATCCGTTAACAATTTTCTTTTAAAAGTTAATCACATTAGTGAAGTTGTTTTAAATCAATAAAAATTAAAAGATTATCAAATAGATCTCGTAACTTGTGTATATATTTTGTATTATGTCATGTAAAACATTAAATTTATATTGTTAAATTTATATCAACACGTTAAATATAAAATAAATTTTTCCTTTTATGCTAATAAATACTAAATTTTATTACTCTAGGATCAGTTTATTACAACCAACTTCATTACAATCATTATAAAGAAAGCTAGAAATACCTTGGGAAGGATTTCTAAAGATCATGGCATCCATCCTACTAGCCCGTGCAAGGTTTGCCATGAAATCAGCACTCATATTTGCGTCCCTGTAAATATGGACAATGGAAACATCCCAATCCTTTCTTATTAACTCCTTGCAAGCTCGAATAATTCCAGTGAAAAGATCCCTGATATGGATGATCTAACATGATTTTAGATGTTAGTTCATATAGCCTATCCCAATCTATTGAGATAAAGGCTCTGATGATGATGATGATGATGATGATTGATTTATTATCGTATTTAAAATTACAAAATTTGCTACCAAAGATGGTCAGCTAAATAAGTAAATTTTATTCGACTTTGAGAGTAAAACGATTATGAGTTCTATGGATTGTTCCGTACTAAAATCTTTCAATGCTTACGAAATCAAATGCAATTTTCCTTAATGACATAAAGATTGAGTCTTATGCATGTTTTTAAACACTGGAAAAATATATGCTTCTAATTTTTTTTTGGTTTTTATGGTCAAACTCAAATCAGATCAATTTATGCACACCTCAAGATTAATCCTTTTGCAAACGATCTTAAGAGCACACCCCACATCAATCAATGCATTCAATGAAATAAATTTTCTTAGGTGCTACTCCTAATATTTGAATCTTGGATTGACCTACAAAAATATTTTTTTTTGTAAACCATAGGTATCCTCATTCGTTTTAACAGTTTGAGACTAATCCTGTTGGGGTTTAGTCACAGTTAAAGCTCCTCACCTACAAAAATACACTTACTTATCAACGAATCTAACCTTTAGAGTTATTCTCTTTTCTTTGATTATTCTTTTCCTCTCAGTTTACTAGTTGACTAATTCTTTTGTTTTATCTTAATTTACAATGAGTCATATGCTCCATAATTGTTATAATAATAAATTTTTTACATTAAAAAAAACTGAAAAAATTGATTACAAATCATTGATCTGCAAAAAAAAAAAATGTAACAAGATTATTAATGACAAGTTAGTGTGCATTCATAAAAATCAAATAATTTGCCCCATGTTTCTGTGAAAAAGAAACTTTGATTCTTTGAATCATGCGGAATACTATATAAAATACTATTACTTTCTAACCCAAAAGTACTCATTTAACCAAAATACAAAACAATCAATCCTTCTGGTAAAAGCTTTTACTATAGCATGCATGTCAGAACTCATCTAAGACAATAAAAGAGAAAATTCATGGTTGTTTATTTGACAAGCAGCAAATTAAATATCTTTATACCCCACAAAACTACTTAATGCAAACAAATTTAATAGGATGCAGTGATATATATATACACAATTATACATAAAATCTGGCTAATTACTATATCAAACTCTCCAAAATTCACACCCACCAGTCCACCATCACCCAACTTAGAAAGAACAAAATGCAGCGTTTAGGAGGGCGTTGTTGTCTTGTGATTAAGAAATCTTCAGCATTACTGCAATTGTCTCAAAAGAAACAAAAACAAAATGGAAAGTAGACAGCCTTAAACAAGAAAACCTACTCAAACCCTTCTTTTTAAAGATGGAAACCACAGCCTTTAGCAGGAGGAGAATTGTGGGTCCTATTGTCCACATCATGAGCATCATTTGCATGTGCTTTTGGCTGGAAGCATTTTTTATCTGACCTAAAATCTTTTAACTTTTCTCATCTAATATCATTCTCCCTGTGGATCTTTTGTATTATATGGAACTATGGAACCAAACCTTAGGATTAGTTGAACTAAGATTAATAATTTGTCTGAAAACCAAACCTTAGGATTAGTTGAACTAAGATTAATAATTTGTCTAAAGGTAGTCGTTGTAGTGAGTGAAATTAATTATCCAGACTGGATTTTTTTGGCAGTAGTGTTAAAGAATAGAATATGCTGAGTAGGATTAATAGGATTAATTATTATCTTAGCTGCAGCCAGCAGCAATGGACAATTGCATCATTTTTATCTTTCTCTGCTCGTGAGTTCCCCCAGTTTCTTCGTATCTTGCTCATATCTTGGTAAACCCTGGATCTTGTCTCGAGGGTGTTTATTGTTTGCATTGGAGGTTGGGGTGGCCAGTGGCCCCCCCTTTTTTTAAGTAAAAAACTAAATTACACGAATGCATGTACTGAAACTCAATTCACAAACTCATAAAATTATCATATTTTAGAAGTTACAATATGATTATTTAAATCAATACTTAAAATCATTAATTCAATTTTCATACGACGACAAAAGATATAAAAATCATGCAGTCAAGATTAATATCTACTAGGAGCCATGAGTAAAATTACAAATTTATTGGTACTTTGAGTATCAAAGTTTGGACACGCGGGAAAAAAAGGCAATGAAGGAATAGTGACCAACATTGCTAGAGGAGATTTCAGGGTTGCAGACACAGTTGTCAAAAACTCAAGTAACTGTCATTGAATGATGTTTGATTTGAGGGTATTGTTAAGTAAAAGTTGCTTTTATAGGCTAATAAAATCTTGGTTTAATAGCAAGGAAGAGGTTTTGAAATTTTGAGATTTCAAGTTCGAGTCTTATCAAGTGTGAGTTTAAATAAGTTTAATTATTTACTAGTTTGTTTAATTTGTTATAATTATTTACTAGTTTGAGTAATATGATTTTCATAGTTACCTGTTTATGGAATGTAATATGCTGATTATGATTGTAACTTCTGATGAAAATGTATTACTAAAAAAAATTGCTTGTAAAGAATTTGAATGCATTTACTTTTTCATTTTTATCCTTTCTTGAAAGCTTGTTAAAAGATTTGGTCTTTTCTCAGTATATGCATCATTCCGTAGGGAGAATGCCATAATTTTTAGCAACGCATATAATAGCTTGATCAACGAGCCCAATACACAGGAGGGCTGGCTTGAACTAAATGGATGAGATCAGGCCCTGTTGTGCAAAAAGGACTTTTCTTTTATGAGCCCGTTTGAAATGTCAGAATAGGAATTGCATGATTCAGCTGTGTAATTGACCTTTGGACACCCAGAGTCCAGCCCTTTGAAAGGGCCACTTTCAAGCCTTAAGACTTAACTTATGGTCGACGTTGAGATTTTATATTTTTACAAACAGAATAAATTGAGTGATATATATTTTAAGTTATATTAAAAATTAATTAAAAAATAAAACATATGTTACTCTTTTCATCTCACTTATGAAATTAAAAGTTTTTTATTATCTATGTATTCAATACGAACTAAAAACAAATTTATATATACAAAGCTCATATTTGATATATTAACTGTAAAAATTTTAATTTCATAGGCGAAATTAAAAGCTCACATATCGTTTTTCTTTTTTAATTAAAAAGGATACTTCTATTGGGTGGGTGAAAGTGATGGGGTTGTGCTGGACCAAAAAAAAAAGTGATGGGATGGTGGCCACTTTTCATCTATGCTTGAAATGACATGGTTAATTATCACAACTTGGATTACTAAGCCAAAGTGGAAGACAGATAGACAAGTAAATGTCTCAAAAGAGGGCAAAACTCAAAACGCAAAACTTTCTGTTAAAACGGAAAGATCCGGTTTCCTCAACTTCTAAACATAACGAGCAAAGTGACAGTTAAATGAGACAGCCGTTGACTCGATATCATTGACTTCTAAAGCCACCTAGTGCTAACTCGATGCCAATGGCCGCCAGGCGATGATCTAGCGAGAGGGTGCTCGAGCTGACCCATTGCTAGAGCTCGAAGGAATGTTACAATTGTCATTTTGATACAAATGTATGGTAGGTTCTAACCAAATGAGTCAAGTAGTTCAAAAATCACTCAAACCTTTGCTTCAACTTGTTTGCTAAAAGGACTGAAGTCAACCCCTGAGACCAAGACTTTCACCATGAAGCAGATTTTCAAGCCTTTTGAGCAGATTAATCACCTCAAATACCACAATTTCGACAGATATTTTACACTATGTTTGGATAAACATTAGTAAAGGAAAGGAATGGAAAGGAAAGGAATATAAACTAGAGGAAAAGAGAGAAAAGGAAAAGGTACATGTACTCCTTGTTTGGATAGCTAAAATTAATAAAGGAAAGGAAAGGAAAGGAATCCTTGTTTGGTTAAACAATGGAAAGGAAAGGAAATGATTCATTGTAATGTTTTTTTTCCAATTATAACTCTTTTTCTTTTAAATTTTATAAGATAATAAGGTTAAATTTGACTTTCTACGTGTTGAAACTTTTTTCAAGTTTCCTTTCCTTCTCCTTTATCCCAAATTGGGGTTTTAAAAAAATGAGTAACTCAAAGGAAAGCAAGGGATGCTCACTCCCCCTATCTTTCCTTTCTCTAACTAAAAAATCTTCCCAAACAAAGGAAAGGTTTACAACTTTCCTTTGTTTTACTTTACTTTCCTTTCCTTTCCCTTCCCCACCCTCAATCCAAACATAGGCTTAATGAACTTTTGGTTCAGACTCGCTAAAGCTCGAGCTTTAATGGGTTTAAGCTAAGCTCGAGCTTTAATGGGTTTAAGCTAAGTTTCCATACACCAAATAATCAACTTTTTTTTTTATAATTAGAGATTGAAATGAAATTGTTTAGGTTCGAATTCAAACATTATAATAAGACATAACTTTTTATTAATCACTCAATTAAAAAATTATCTTCAATATTGTTAACATCATTCGAAGTCGACTTTTTTTTTTTTTGGCAGCCTTAATCTTATTTTGAAATTTAGAGTCTGGGCGGTTGGGAGTTGGGACAGCAATAGTATTATAGGTAGCGTTTGCTTTGATCCCTCTTTTGCAAACCTTATGAAACTGTGCCAAACCAACTTTTCCAAATTGTCCAAATTAAATTCCTGAGAGTTTTTTCGAATATTTATAAGCCTTTTTTACGATCCATCTCTTTCTTCTTTGGATTTATTTAGCAAGACAGATGTCGATGTAACACTAACTTTATGTATTCATAAAATAAAAATAAATTATTTTAATAATTGGGCATGATTTAGTAAAACATAGTTGTTTTTACTTTGTAGCCTATGGTAGACAATTAAGTCCTATGTCAACATCAAGACTTGAATAATGTTGATGTTGCAGTAAGTGCGTAGCAGGTAAATTCCACTTAGGCATCATTTTGTTTTACTCTTTAATTAGGAAAAGAAATTTGACGAATAAATTATTTACTACATGTAAAAAAAATTTAAGAAGAATAAAAAAATTAACCTTTAATCTTACTTTTAAAAGAAAAGAATTCAAATTTATTCTTCAAGTGAAAAATCGTGCACAAATTATTGAGCTAAATACTTGAGTTCATTTTGAATAATAACAACATTAAGCCATAAATAATCTATTAAATGTTTGGGTAATTAAGAAAGAATTTAGACGAAAAGATTATTCACTGCATATTGAAAATTTTTAGAAGAATAAAGAAATTAAACTTTAATCACTTTTTTTTTAAAAAAAAGAGGATTCAAATATTGTTCTTTGAATAAAATATCATGCAAAAATTATTGAGCTAAATATTCCAGTACAACTTTAATCATATTTTTAAAAAAAAGAAAGAAAAGAAAAGATAACAACATTAGGACATAAAAATAAATAAAAAGCATAAGGTAAACTCAGTTTATAAAATTCTCACATTAAAGAAATTAGAGAGCATCATATGTACGTAACTTTTTCTCTGCATTAACGAAAAGTCTATTTTCTTAACATTAGGCCATGAATAATCAATTAAACATTTAGGTAATTAGAAAAGAATTTCAATGAATAAATTATTTAATACATATAAAAAGGTTTGTGAAGATTAAAAATATGCATTAATTATCATGTAAAATACTCAATTGTTATAACTTTAATTATATTTTAAATAATTAAACAACTTTAGGCCATTACACAATATATTAAATCTTTATTATAACATATTAAAATTATAATACATTCACGATAATTAATCTCATATTTAATGTGATATGAAAACACCTTATGAATTAAAAAAAACATTTGTATCTTTGTGTTTGATAAATGCCTATAGATTTATTCTTAAATACTAGCAATAAACTTATCCCGTGGACAACCTTCTTACACTATGTGACACAAGTATTTGACTCAATAATAAATATAATATGTATTTTTCTTGTTTAATGAGCTAGTCTAATTTTTTAAACCTTTTTTAATTATATATAAAAGAAGATAAGTATATATATACATCTTAAAATAAATAAGGATAAAAATGTGTTTTTAAATAGTATAATAATACTAATTTTAAGAGATTGTTGTACACCTATTGAGAACATTCCATTTGAAAGTTTATGATCTCTTTTGTTATTTATTTTCCTCCTTTCCGTCATCAAGCAGCCAAATGTCAGAAGCATGTACTTAGTTTAGAAAATTTTAAAAGAGATGAAATGATAAAGGAGAAGAATTTTGATGGCAAATATATTTTTTAAAAGATAGTACCATGGCATATTTTCTTCTCTCCTTTTGTCACTTACGATTACAAAATTGGCAAATAATGCTTTCACACTAATCATTCCGAGCATATGGGCTTTTCCTTCTTTGATAAAAAGGCAAAAGGCCAGATCGATACTTGACAAGCAAAGCAATTTGGTATTTGAGAGAAATATGCCACTCCGAATATTGTACATTGTTGTAAATTTGGTGCAAATTTTTTTACGTAATTTCTTGCTCATTCTTAGTCCTTGCAATAGTGATTTTGTTTATTTCTATCTGTAAAGATACATTAGTAATTATTTATACAACTTTTGATGCATTGGTTATCAATAGAAATGTTCTTGATCGGGTCAAGTGAGGTCAAAATCCAACTTAATTAGAGTACTAAGAGTTAAAGTTGAGTTCAAACTCAATTTGTTGACTTTTCAATTTTAAAATTAAATTGGAAACTTTTAAGATGGTATTTCAATTTTGATTACTTGACACCTTTTGTGACAAATATATGGATTATTATCTAATATAGTATAAAGTTTTTAGATTTTACAAATGAGATTAAAATATGACACATATCTTTTTAAGGAATATTAAAAAAGATTTTTATCTCATATACTGTCAATAGAGTTTTTTAATTTCACAAACGGTGTTAAAATAATGACACATACCCCTTTGAAACTATTTTAAAATATATAAAAAATAAATTGGGTATATGTCATTATCTTAATTTCGTTTATTGATTAAAAAAACTTCATTCAAGCATATGAGATAATAATCCTACTAAAAAACTAAATAATAAATAAAATAAAATTTATATCATCATCTTAATTTCTCGTGTGGAGTCTAAAAACTACATTAACAGTTTATGTATATATATAGTTTAGTTAGAAAATTTCAAATATATAGGTGAGTACAGCATTAAAATCACTTGAAAAGTAATTAATCTCAAAAAATGTACAAGTTAATCCAAAGATACCTTGACTGTATATATTTGTGTGTATATATATAAAGAGAGAGAGAGAGAGAGTGAGAGAGAGAGAGAGGCGAGTATTTTATTATATGATTAAATATATTAGCATGTAAATTTTGAAGAGATCATAAATTCAGCCTCTAAAGAAAATGTGACATTATCTTAGGGCAAGCAGGTTGATTACAATCCTGATTTTTGTAATCTTACATCAACCGAGAAAAAATAAAATATGATTTTGGAATAAGAGTGAATACGACATAAAGTTGGGTGTGAGTGGGCGAAGAGCAGGAAAAAATCTACCCCAACCTACCTCTTTGCATCCCTAGCTACAATAAACGAAAGGGTTGTAGACTTGTTGTTATATTACAAGATAAAAGAGAAAATTAGTGTTGTTTTCCTTTGTTTTTCTTTTTTGTTTTCAATATAAATAGAATTGAAAAGGAAATAATTCGGGGAAAAGAGTTTAAACTCAAGTGATACATGCATCTCTTGAACAAAAAAAAAAGTGATACATGCATCTGATCGAATTATTAAAAAAAAAGAACAATTTTTAATCAAAAATATGCAAACTCTTTTAGTAAAAGATCATTAAACCTTTTCGACACAAAAATTAGTACTACGTTTCCACGTTGGCCTTCCAAAACAAATGGCTGGAAATTCATCTCAAAATGAATTATTTTGTAAGATTTGCTTAGGATTACTACGAATGTTAGCCCATAAAATGGCATATAATTGCATCACACAATCTCATAACAACTATTTAACTGTTGTGAGAAAATAGAGAGAGCAAATGAAGTGATTATCTTATAATTAATTAGTCTAATCCTGACTTAATTAAGCCGGCATCAAAGGGGAGGAGAACATGTATAGGGGTCATCATTAAATTCAAAGTAAGTAGAGTCTTAAACCCTAATAATTGAGTATTCTTAATTAATTTAATTGGTTTGAGAATAAAATAAGGATTTCCTTTCGAAGGAAAAACAAAACTACTAACAAAAAACGCTTTTTGGTGGTTGTTATCAACATCTTGCTTTTTAGCTAGAAAACTCCATGCTTCTAATAATCACAATCATACTCGCCCAATTCAAAGAGTCATAATTGTTTTTGTTATATTTCTTGCCGCCCAAAGATAGACATCGTGATCCACCTGTTTAATTTTTTTAAAAAGTTGTTTTTGCTATCTTTTAATTAGGGATATTTATTTTATCGGTTTGATTCATTTTTAATTAAATTATTTAGAATTAAACTAATTAAATTATGCTATTTTATTTTCATTAGTCAATTGAATTTTTATTTTGGTTAAAATATTGATTAATTTAGTTTAGGAATCAAATTAATCAAAATCAAAATTCTTTCGAAATCATTTTAAAAAATCAATCAAAATTAATTTGGTAGGCAGTAAATTAACCAAATTAAATCAATTCAATTGATTATTTCAATTAAAATCGAAATACAAACACTATCATTCGTATTTCGTGTTGTTATTATAATAGATACATAGAAAGGGTGATTAACACCTTCTTAATTGTATTGACAGATAAAGATATGGTCTATCTATTTTCATCATACAATAAAGAATAATAGGGTATGGATTATCATGGAAGATCTATTGCAATCTTTCCATCCATATGTTTGTGATGCCAAAATAACGTTTGTTTACAATAATTGATAAGTGGAAGGGGAAAGAATCCAGAAGTGGGTCCGAAATGTGATATTGTACGTAGTACAATAGCGGCGCATGAAAAATTATATGCAAAGGGAAACAAGACACAAAAGAAAACCCATTATAGACAGTGATGGAGCAATCAATGAAGTAAAGAAAAGCATGGAAAAGGAAAGCCAAAAGAAGAGAATATATTCATATATGGGTAAAATGAATCCAAATTTCAGTGTGATCAGTGCACATCTAGTCTATATAAAGAAGACTTTGGTAGGGCCTCTGCCTATAAAGCATAATTGAGAAAGAAAGAAAGATATGCATTATCACTTCTATCCGGTTGTTTCTTGCTGGTTTCTGGTTGGTACTTGGTACCTACTGCCCACCAATTTGATGTTTAAGATTGTGTTATTAAAAAAAAAGTATTCAATTAATTCATGGATTATGACTCAGTTAGTAATATAAGTTGAGTTTATAAAAAGAGTTTTTAAATTCGACCTTCACCAAACACATTTTTGGAGAGAGGTGAGAAGTTTTAACTGTGACTAAATCTTGAGTAGAATTAATCTCATACCGTTAAAACGAATAAAAATATTTATGATTTAAACAAAAAAAGTATTGAATTAATAAATTCCTTCATTCAGATTTAGATCTTATTGATAACTGATTTTTTATGTCAACCTCGAATGCATGACGATTGGCTAGATATATCTTATTAAATAATGAATGAATGCCATTTTTTGGAAAAATAAAGACCACCAAATAGCTATAGGTTTTTTTTTAAGTATGATTATAATCAAATATTACAATCTTAAAATTCGTAAGCATGCATAAATAACTTAACTCCGTAAGGTAAACTTTGAATTTAAACCCTTAAAATCTTAAGACTTTTTTTGTCACTAAATCAAAAGATCAAGCAGCCCATCATAGCAGCAGCACACGCCAAGGCCCCGGCTTAAAACCAAGCAAACAACTGCGGTCGGAGAATGCAACATGCTTGAGAGATAGAAAGGTGGCGAAAAGGAGGAAGATGGAGTGGAATTGATGTGGGGAGCACAAGGCACTGAGCCACTGAGACAGCAACAAAAGCAAAGGGATTCCTTTTTGCAAGGCTACCTGAGAAGGGGGTTGTTTGGATTGAGTAGTTTTCTTCAATTGCTTTGGGGCACGTGGGTTGTTCATTTATAATGGAATTATTGATGGACAACTCGAGTTGTTCTTGAGATAGTGCTCTTTTAGGGAAATCTTTCGTGAAAGAGCTTAGCTTTATTAACAACGAAAAAAAAAAGTATTTTATAAAAATCACATTTATACTAAAATTTGAGCGTTCATGAATTAGATTAGATTTGATTGAAATCTTTTAATTTTTATGTAAGAACTTAATTTCTTTATTTAATTTTAATTAATTTAAATTTAGGATATAAAATTTAAAATATTTATTATTACATCTTGGATTATTATTCTATAAGCTAACAATGAAACTTTTTAATTTCATAATTGGAGTTAAAATAATGTTGCATAAAATTTTAATTTTTTTTATTTTTTGATATTTGTTAAAAGGTATATATAATCATTTTACTTTGTTTATAAAATTAAAAAATTTCACAATCAATGTATTATTAAATAACAATCTCTATATTTTTTTTAAAAATATAAAACAATTATTTTGTCGAGCAACATAATAATAATAATAATAATAATAATTTTATTATTATTATTATTATTATTATTATTATTATTATTAGTAAAACAATGTTGCATGATTGTACTTCACAACTCACAAGGAACATATCAATCATTTTCCTAATTTATTTGAGAAATTTTTTTTAAAACCTATGTTTTCCTGTTTTCTTACTTACACACTTAACTTAAACCATTTTAGTGAAAAAAAATACAAACGTGGCTGCTTGGCTGATTTCTTTCATATATTCTAAAAGGGAAATAAAAACAGAGTACAATCTCTTTTTTAAAAAAAATTCTACAAAATAAACTATTTATGCTCAAAATTTGCATTTGCCAACCATGAATAAAACCTTACATACATAAGCGATATCGGCATTGTTAATCAGAAGTTCGGGCTTGTCCCATCAAACAGAGTTATGATTAGACTTGTACCTTTGGTGCGCCTTATCTGATTTCCAATTGGTTTTGTTATTATTATTATTATTTTGTGTGTCATTCGGTCATTCCTTCCAAGGGGAAAATTATGATTACCACCACTGACCAAATCCCCCTCTCTCTCGTCAAAAAGCTTAATTCTTTTTGACATGACATTTCCTTCACGAGCTGTTTCCTTCTTTTTAGCACTGTACTGTACCCTTTCATCACCGTTCACACAAATCATTAGCGAAAGGAATTGTAAAGAAACCATGAACCATATTTTTTTGACACAATAACTTCAACCCATTAAAATATAAGTGCTCATATCTCAAATGCTATAACCACGAATCACTTTCAACCTTAGCAATAAGTGTACAATCATCCAAACAAGAAATCTCAAGAGGAAACATTTTATTTTCAGCCATGAGAATTTTTACAAACGACATCAAAATTTTTACCTTTAATTTCACACACACCATCATGAAATAAAAATGAATATCCCTTTTTGACCAATTGACTCACACTGAGTAAATTATGTGCTAAGCTAGGAATGTAATAAACATCATGAATCAACCTCTCATTACCTGACTTGGTCCTTACTGCTATTGTTCCCTTACGGCCTTACCTTCAATCTACACTTGTTTGTCATTCCCAAGATGGACTTGCAACTTTACTGATTCATCCATACTCTGAAAAATACTTCTAACACTTGTCATGTGATTGCTACACCCACTATCCAAAAACCAAAGATCACTGTTACTTTCCTTTGAATTCATAAAAGTGAGAAACAAGTTACCATCTTCTTCTTTTTCAACGAAATTTGCCTGCTGCTTAGCCTTTTTCCAACAATTCGCCTCAATGTGCCCCATCTTTTTGCAAAAGTAA
Source organism: Heritiera fomes (assembly GCA_032173925.1). NCBI lineage: Eukaryota > Viridiplantae > Streptophyta > Magnoliopsida > Malvales > Malvaceae > Heritiera > Heritiera fomes. Next base: position 10,405,650 of record JAPDPM010000015.1, on the reverse strand, counting down.
CACTGTTTGTCCTTATGGTTCTGCTTTTGATTCTCTTTGTCACCACTCTCAGTTTCTTGGCGACTTGAATTTGATCTACCACGACCTCTACCACGACCACGGTAGCTACCTTTACCTCTTCCTCTACCTCTACCTGCAAAACCATTGTCATTGCTTTTCTCCTTGCTAGAGATCTCCATCTTTGTCTGAAATGCCTGCTCCATACTCTTCTCTACAGACCTATTCATCCTTTTTTTCATGTGCTAAGAGTGAACCCATTAGCTCATTAAGAGAATACTTGAAAGATCCTTTGATTCTTCAATAGCAGTAACAACATGATCAAATTTAGGAAGTAAACTCCTCAAAACTTTTTCTACAATTGTTTGATCTTTAATTTTCTCTCTATAAGTTCTCAATTGATTCATGATGAGAGAAACTCTACCAATATAATCTTGAACCGACTCACTACTTTTCATACACAAGTTCTCAAATTCTCTACGAAGAGTTTGGAGTTTCACAACGGTTACCTTGTTATCTCCATGGAACTCTTAATGTAGAATGGTCCAAGCTTCATTCGATTTTGTTGCATTCGCGATTCGAGGAAAAATTGAGTCTGTATCCGCTTGCTGCAATACGAGCAACGCCTTTGCATCCTTCTTTCGAAACTCCTTCATCTCTGCTGCCTTCTCTGCCTTGTCAGATTCTGTATATCCATTTTCTACAAGATCCCACAAATCTTGAGAAATGAAAAAGGTCTTCATTTTAATGCTCCAAAAAGCATAACTTTCTCCATTGAAGATGGGCACCAATGATTGAAAAACATTCAAAGTATTCATACCATTAGACATGATGAATACAAACCAAATATCACTTGCCTCAGCAAAGATCAGCACAACAGAATAACACCCAATTTAATCGAACCTGGCTCGAATACCAAAAATGTTGGTTTTGAAGAATAAGGGTGTGTTTGACAAGAACAAACAAATATTGAACAAAGTATGAGTAAGCAAAGTAAAAGGACAGAAGAAAGAATATTGGCTAAGAATTCAAAGGATCTTCTACATTTCTAAAAACTCAATTTGCAACACTATAAATAGATGAACTGAAATGAAAGCCACACCCCCATGTTCTCACTTCATGGGATGATATTCACCCACTAAGGACACAAACATAAAGTGGGTTAGTGGGAACTTAACTCCTAAAATCTAGAAACCATTCTTCCATGTTATACACATAGTGGAAGACTTATTCAACTTGAACTAATAATTGTTTGCATCAATTTCTAACAGGCTAAGCACTGAATGTTTAAATTCTTATATTTGTATCGCATCTAAATAAATTATTAACACTAAATAAATTATAAATCCTTCACTTTTAATTTCATAATTTATAATTAAATAAATATTAATATTTCATTTCTATTTAAATAGACTTTTAAAATAATCATTTTTTAAAGAATAAGAACTTATTTAAATTATTTTACACATATATAAGAAATTCATCGGTTTGGACAGTAGAAATAATGACACCCTATCATTATCAAACCAATATGTAAATCAAAGTCTAAAAATTTATTTTTAATATAAAAAAAATAATATTTTAGTAAGCTAATCACCTGTAAATATAATTTTTTTTGTTGATGACAAAAAAATTATTATTTTTTAATTATTATCCAATATACCTTTTAGACTTCACAATCATAAATAAAATACACATTTCTTCTGGTAAAAGATTATATATATATATATATATATATATATATATATATATTCATTATCTTAACTTTAATTAAAAAATAAAAAAATTATTATCGGTACATCGATAGTAATTTTGTTTAAATACAGAAAAGAATACGTACAATTCAATGAAGTCATACACTTTTTCTGACGATAAAGACAAATTTGTAAACATTTTCTTTCAATTGAAAAGATCGATAATAATAACTCACAAAAACATCCATCAATAGGATGATTATCACCTTTAAAGGTCGTGTGACATGTGAGTATAGGGACAGCATTGTGCATTTTGAAAGAGAAACATAAAGGAAGTAAATATTGTTAATAATCGAAATTTTTTTTAAATCACAAGTATTTTTTTCTTTTTTTAACTAGATTTAGTAATTTGTATCTTCATGTCATGATACAAGTTAAGATACGACATAAGTTAAGACACGACACGAATTATCCAAATACGAATGCGACACGAATTATAAAACGTGTTTGAATCATAAACACAAACACGATATATATTTTTTTACATGTAACACGACATAACTAACACGTTATAATTATTTGTGTCACACAACTTGATACAGTTAATACAAAATTGATACAATACAAATAGATACAATACGGATAACACGATTAAAAATAAAATATAATTAAAAATAATAAAAAAATCATTTTACATTTATTCACATCTATATTAATTAACATTCAAATCCATAATATATATTGAAAATTGCAAAAACATATAAACAAAACATAAATAATTAGCATTAAGTCAATAAATATAATTAATTTAACAAAACATTCAAACATTAAATCATTATCAATTCAAGTCTAAGTCTCCTAATCTTATTATATATAATATATAATATCATCAATTCATTGTCATCATATGATTATGATCTAAGATCAAAAATATAAAATAAATCAGTAAATTATCAATAAGTATATTAATATCTTATTTTTATTATAATAATTTGTATGTTAGTATCATGTTATTTTAATTTCTTATAATATTATAATTGATATTGAATAATGTCATCAATTTTACTATTCATACTATATATAATATCATCAATTCATTGTCATCATATGACTATGATTTAAGATTAAGTATATAAGATAAATCAATAAATCATTAATAAGTATATTAATATTTTATTCTTATTATAATAATTTGTATCTTAATATTATGTTATTTTAATTTCTTATTATTTAATAATTGATATAGAATAAATCAATAAACTATAAAACTCTTAGTATACTGAATAATATAATTCTGTAAATTGTAAACTCTTAATCTCTTATCAATATCATGTGATACAATGTGCGTGATATAAAATAATTAATTAATTATATAAATATTGTATTAGTATAATACAATATTTATATTTTATACATTATAATAAAAAATATCATATATATTTCTATATTATAGTATCATATATGTAAATAATTGATAACTGTATCTTAAATTCTTAACTTAAGTTCTCAATACTTAATTTTCAAAAATTTTAAAATTTTATTATCTTAACCATAATTAACTAATTTAATTTCATAATTAAATTTATTAATTTATTTTATTGCAATATTTATTAAAGCATTAGTTTGTTTTAATAAATTAATTTTCATAACATATTATATTAATACATTATAATTGTTCATTTAGTAAAACACTTAAGTATTTTTGCCTTTGACCAATGTTCAATTCTCATTAAAAGCAACATGGTTACTGTGTCTTACACGTGTCTCTTTGTATTCGTGTAATCGTGTAACACGATTTTTCTTTAAACATGTTTCTCTTGTTATGTAGGTGTTAATCGTGTATTCGTGTAACATGATTTTCTTAAACTTGTTTCTACGTCTTATACATGTTTAGCTGTGACAGACACAGCTAAACACGAAAAATGTCGTGTCTAAATTCATGTCGACACGAATAAACACGAAACTCGAATTTCTCAAACACGTATACAATTTTTTTGTATCGTATTCATGTCGTATCACTCATATCGTGTTTAGATTTGCCAGGTCTAGTTTTAACGGTCTGAGACTAATCCTGTTTGAGATTTATTCACAGTTAAGGCTTTTCACCCCTCCCCAAATATGTGTTTAATAAGAGTTGAACTCGAGAGCTCTTCTCACAAACTCAATCTGCGTTACTAACTAAGTTACAACATATGGGTAATAATCGACAATTTCCATTGAAGTAAAAATACAAAATGTGCAATGATGGCAAATACATTTTATATCTTTGGTACAACCTTGAAAATAAATGTTAAAGAAAATTAATAAATTAATCTTAAAATTTAGTAATTGTTGTTTGAATTTTTTTAATAGTGCGTTTGGATAAAAATTTTTGAAAAATTCAAATATTTCAAAATGAATTTCAAAATGTATCAATTTAAAATACTAACATTTATAATTGTTTTGTTTAGATAAATATTTTTTAGAAAAATTTTTAAATATTAGAATTTGATAAAATAAAAAATAATTATAAAAAATGCAATATGGGTATCATTAGATTTATAAAAGGATAATTATTTTATACACTACTGGTAGAGTTTTTTTACTCCACAAGCAAGATTAGGATCATGACATATGTCCTATAAAAATATTAAAAAATAAAAAATAAATAAAATAATACATGTATCATGATCCTAATTTTACTTATAGAGTAAAAAACTCCACCAACGATGTAAGAAATAATTATCTTTTATGTGATCATAATTAACGATTTCGATTAATTATAGGTTGTGCAATTTAAGCTTGCAATGGACAAGCTTTTAGTAGTAGCAGAGTCAGAAATTTTATCTAGTGAGGCTTAGTTTAAATATATTAAATTATAAAAAATAATTAAAATTTAAAATTTTGTATCTTATCATAATTATTAAAATTTTTATAATTATTCTTGACGTGATTTATATTTTGAAATCTTTACATAATAATTTCGTTATCGATATTTTTGAATATGATTTTTTTGATATATATAACTAACCTATCATTTAACCATTGATCTCTCATTTTATTATGCAAACGAGTTTTCAAGATATTTATTGTTGAAAATATTTTCTCGATTACAACTATGACAATCAATAGAACAAATATTAGCTCCTTAACAAAAAAACTAATAGATTTACATTTTATCGTTTTTAATCTCAACTATTCTTATAACAGAATCGTACAGTTCTTTTAACTTTAAAAAATCAATTCTGGAATATAGTTATGAAATTAACTGCAAAAAAATGCATCGATTTTTTTTTAAAACAAATTGACTAGATGCAAAAACCGACATATAAATGAGTAATTCTTTTTAGGTTTAGGAGGAACTCAAAGGGTTTTTTTTTTTAAAGGTCTTTTTTATACCCATTTATAATATAATATAATATAATATAATCTAATCTAATATAATATAATTAGTCGCTTTTGGCATAGTTATTAAAATTGTATGATACGCGATATATATTGTATGATACATATCGTATGATACAATTCGATTCACTATAAATTTGATATGTATTGATACAAAAAATCGATTTTATCATAAATCGATAACGTATCTATCGATATACAAGTGAATTAATATGTATCGTACGATACATTAATACATTTCGATACACTTTATAATAAAATTGGGTTAGGCCTAATGAAAATCTGATCTGACTCAATTAATTAAAAATATAATTTTAATAATTTTTTAACTTAAAAAACACTTCAAAACATGTTCTCTATATAATTTAATCTTGAAATATTGAAAAAAATTAAACTTTTAGTTAGTAAATCAAAAATAAAAAATATTGTTTAAAAATATATACTATTAATGAGTATGTTAAGAGTTTAAAAACAATCACACTTCTTATTTTTATCATATATTTATTTAATCTTATTAATATGTATAATATTTTTTATTTTATTTATTTTACATGTATATATATTATTTATAATTAATTTTAAAATTATTTATTGTATCTTACGATATGATACTCAATACTCTATTTTTGAAAATAAAATTTTAATTTACAATACGTACTCAATTTAATAATTATGCATGGTAAGCTTAAACAAAACTATACTCAACTAATTAGGAAGTAATCATCGTCTTTTTAATCGAGTAATTAAAAAAAAAAGTATCGTGCTGAAAATTTTGCTCGAATACAAACAATCACGTTTCCAAATATAAAAAGGTGTTAATTAAAAAAAGAAAAAAAAAGCTTCGAACGCACTCGCTTAACGCGGTTTACTTGCGAGCGAGTGAATTTTGAGTTTTTCAACTATTTGTTTTAGTTGATAGAGAAGTACAAAATAAAATCGGTTTTAGATGTAATCTCTACTGATAAAAAGATAATAATAGTTGGATAATTATTACATATACTGATAGTAGAGTTTTTTATTCTACAAATAACGTTAAGATCATGACATGTCTTATAAAAATATTAAAATAAATAAAACAAAACATGTGTTATGATTTTAACGCTGTTTGTGGAGTAAAAAAACTCTACTATCAGTATATGTAATAATTATTCATAATAGTTTACCAACAATCATTTGATTTAATGGTTAAAAATAAGTTGTGACATATTATAAATTTTAAGTTTAAATCTAAATACTTTTATTTTAAATTATTTAATATTTTTGTGTATAAAAAAATAATAATAATTTGACCAAATATTATTGTCAATCATTTGATTTAATGGTTAAAAATAAGTTGTGACATATTATAAATTTTAAGTTTAAATCTAAATACTTTTATTTTAAATTATTTAATATTTTTGTGTATAAAAAATAATAATAATTTGACCAAATATTATTGTTGTTTTTTATAAAACATGTAAAAAGAAAAACAAAAAGATTACGTAATAATCCGCCAACTGGCCAAGGGGATAGCGCGTTAAATTTCGAACATGTTGGGTGGTCGGAGGCCAAAAGCATCACGAGCGCTAGGCCCCTCCATAGTTTGCAAGACTGAAGAGACAGACTCGGTGGGTCCCAAGAATGTCATACTCTACTCATCTGACACGTGTCATTTCATCCTGACATTAGCCTCGAGTTTCGATTTTTTTTAATTCCACTTTAATTTAATGGTTAGGATTCGTTTACCAGTGTCCAACCCCCAGACCACCAGCCGACCAGGGTTCAACCCACCCATACTCAAATGTTCGAGGTTTAACTGAACCATGTGCCTTGGTTGGTTTAACCTTTCTAGCTGTCTAATAGCCTAGGGTTAAGGTTGTCTGTTTCTGGCATAATAATTAATGAAGTCGCCGAGTTTTGAAGTTGACAATAATTATTAGTTTTCTTTAATGTGTAATGACCGCATTATCCTTGTTCTGACAGTGGTTTTTAAACTTTATTTTGTTTTCATTTTAGTTTATGAATTGAAAAGAGTCAATCATATTTTAATTAATTAATTTAAATACGAACTCTACAAAATTCATGCTTTTGTAAAAAGCAAGTTGCCGTTCTTGGTTAAAATCTTTTTATACTTTTTTTTTTATTAAGAACTAATTTTAAAGATTTTTTTTACTTTCAAATTGTATTTGAACACCGTCAAATCGAGGAGGATCATGAAGTCAGCGAAAAGGTCAAAATCTCTCGAGAATTTTGAAGTTTATATATATATTGTCATAACGTCTAGGTCCGTGAACCTAACCGCTAGACTTTAAAGTTCTAGGAGTCGCCACCAACCATTCAAACCTAAGGTGTGATTGGTCACCTATTCTTGTCTAAAGATAAGGCTTGGTCTACGTTCAAAGAATCTAGGGTTCGGGAGTACGGTTACGTGTGAGGAAGGATTAGCACCCCCACAACGCCCATTCTAAAATGGTACCAACTACTTTAGGTCATTCTAAATTTACTTTATTATGAGTTAATTTCGATATGCTTAATATATTGAAAATTTACTTAAAATCCTTCCATCAATCTGGTTCAGACAATAAGTAAATCCCCTCACCTCAGGAGTATTCAAGTAGTACCAATTGACTTGCTCGAAGGGGCTCCGTCGTCGGATCATTTAAATACATTATGACAACCCTAATATTGACTCTATACCCAATAAATCCTTCTAAATTTAATTTAATTGATTTCGATATGCTTAAAATATTGAAAATTTACTTAAAATCCTTCCATCAATCTGGTTCAGACAATAAGTAAATCTCCTCACCTCAGGAGTATTCAAGTAGTACCAATTGACTTGCTTGAAGAGGCTCCGTTGTCGAAATATATTATGAAAATCCTAATTTTGGCTCTATGCCCAATTCTTTACTAATTTTCTATTTTTTATTGTCTTAATCGTATTTACTATTTTATATTTTAATTCAAATTATTTCCATATCCTATTTCTATTTTTATTTTAATTGTCTTTATTATTATATTTTATTTATTTCTATAAACACATATTATTGTATTGAAAATTTACTCTAAACCTTCCATCAATCTGGTTCAGTCTAGAGCAAACTCCTCACCTAGAAATTTCCAAGGAGTACCATTCGACTTTCTTGGAATTTCATCATTGGATAATTTGCATTCATCTTCTTAATATAATTTTATTATTTCCTTATTCAATCTTTATTCTATTTTATTCTTATTTGCATTTTTTCCTTTAATTTATTTTATTTTTATACTATTTTATTTATTTAACATCTATCATACTAAACATACAAAATATAAAATATATCATACGAATTAAACTAAACAAATCATATCAACATACAATTGTTTATTCAATATGTATTAATCAAATGTTATCAAAGTAATTAAATCATGCAACATTAGTATTTTAATATACAAATTATTAATCTAATATTAATTAACTATCTAACCCTCCTATTAAATTATTGACCAATTAATATAATAAAACAAAAAAACTTACCTGGGCAATAACCTCACCTCTTGTTGGCTTTTTTTTTTCTTTTCCTTTATATTCCCCTTTTCCACGTGTTCTCTTGCTATAACTCTTCTTTAATATTTCCAAAGTGGCGTGCCTTTTCACAAAGCTTTCCTATTTTCTCGCAACAATCATCAAGAGCAACAAAAGCGGAGGCATGCAAACCTCCACGTGATGGGTCGGCAACCTGCAGTAGCTATGCGGTGACTGGGCTCGCAACAGTGGTGCGAAAGGCAGGCAGAAAAATGAGCTGACAGAACAGCAGCGGTGGTGATCGGGTTGAGTGCTTGATTGTGTATTTTTTGTCCCCTAAACCCTGAGCTTTAATCCTTTTTATAGCCACAAATTAGTTAGAGTCCTAATACAACTATACTTATTCTAATAATTATCTCCCTTTTTTTTTAATATTTTATCTACTTAATTCCTATATTAATCTTAATCCAACTCTATTAATCTAAATAATTATCCTAAAAATTTAATTATCCTAATTATCTAATCCTAAAATTTATTTTATTTTTATTTCTTTTTATCTTTTCTCTCTCTTTTTTTTTAATTCCTAAATCCTATTTTAATGTTAATTCTAAATCTAAAAAATTCTAATTTAATTCTAGCCTAATTCTAAATTGTTAAATTAAAATACAATGTCACTCAACCCAATTAATTATTTATACAAATCAAGACCCCGGACAAAATAAGGTGTCTACAGCTGCCCCTCTTTGTGCATTTGCTGTGAAACAGTAATTGCACAAAGACATAGACACGTATTTTGTCTGACTTCTCCTTTTTTTTTAATTTTTTTTTCAAAAAGCTCCCTCTAAACAGAAAGGCAGTCAAACTTTAAAATCTTGTCTAAAAGCTCCCCCTAAACAGGCAGGCAGTCAAACTTTAAAAATCTTGTCCAAAAGCTCCTCCTAAACAGGCAGGCAGTCAAACTTTAAAAATCTTGTCCAAAAGCTCCCCCTAAACAGGCAGGCAGTCAAACTTTAAAAATCTTGTCTAAAAGCTCCCCCTAAACAGGCAGGCAGTCAAACTTTAAAAATCTTGTCTAAAAGCTCCCCCTAAACAGGCAGGCAGTCAAACTTTAAAAATCTTGTCTAAAAGCTCCTCCTAAACAGGCAGGCAGTCAAACTTTAAAATCTTGTCTAAAATATTTGAAGGAATCATGCCCGAAGGTCTTATAGATTGTACTCAAGGAACCTTGTCTGTAATTTTTCTCATGCAATGCATCATGTTTGCAACTACGCATGCATTCTATCCTATCTATGCAATGTCATTTGTGTAATACCATTCATGCAATATTACACACACAATCTATTCTATTCATGCAATGTTTTTTTTGAAAAGCATTTCAACTTTAACTGTGGCAATAACAGGGTTTTCTGTATCAGTCCATCTCATGCATTCTTCTATTTGTCATCCTGTCCTTGTATTTCCTATTTCTTTTCTCATTTTCCTTCTTCCATGTTTCTTTCCCGATGAAGCTCTTGTCTTCGTGCCCTCTTTATATTATCTTATCCCTTGTTTTTTCCTTCATTCACTCTTTCTGGTCATTCATTTACTCAGTAAAATCTTTACTGAGACCTCATCATTCATTCTTTCATTTTCATTGGTTTTTCTTGATTTCCAATTTCCATTCATTCACAAGTTTTCTTTTCTTTCATTTTCCTAAATAATATAGGAGTCTTTCACAAATTTTGCCAAGCAAACATTCATTACCATTCTAATTTCAAGATCAATGCAATACAATTTCTCAATCCCTCAAAGTAAGGATATAGCAAAGGAATGATAGGCGAAAACAATAGTAGTATTCAATAACTGAAAGTATTACAAGGGGTAGCCAAGCTTGAAGGAAAAAAGGCTAGAAAGGAAAAGCTAGAATTATTAGGTTAAGTTTTAGGTAACAGTATCCAAATAACAAAAATTCAAATGATTTTGGTCAACGAATACAAAATTCACTTCCAAATGTCTACTTTATCTGATCATGTTGAGTTTATCAAAACATCCTCTTACTCCAGCATCTTTGACATCTAGCTTTTCTCGTATCGCAATCGCCTTTTCAGGTTTTCAACTTAGATGCACTCCATTGATCCAAACCGCCCTTTTTGGGTTTTCGATTTGAATCCTCCTTTCATTTTTTTTCTCTCTTTTCTTTTTTTTTATTCATCTCTTTTTTTTCTTCTTTTTCATTTTCTTTTCTTTCTTTTTTTTTTTAATTTATTTCTCTTCATTTTCAACTTCATTGTCCTTGATGAAACTTCTCTTATTTGTTCTCCATTTTGATTCATGCCCCAACATCAGATATTTCTTCACCCAATTTAATGCTCACATGGATCTGTGAGAGTCTTCGGAATCCCACTTCTTCCATCTAGAGAAATCTTTTTCCTTATCTTGATTTGCTTGTCCTACTTCCATCCAAAGGATTATAATATCATAGTGTAAATATGCCTTCATTCAACACATGATTCTTCAATAGGAGTACTCATATTTGATCAAAATGGACTTTTAAGGCATGTAATGTAGGCTTAGGTGAGAGTTTATGAAAGAAAGGATAATATAGGCCCAAAATAAGTGTTTCAGGGTTTATCAAACCAAGAATCATTTTTCATGAATCGACTTTTGTCCCATTCTAATTTGCTTTCTCTCTCCTTTTTTATTCAAATGTGACTAGGGTTTTCACTTTCTTGATTCAAACCCTCTTTCCTTCTTCATTCTCTTTTTCTTTTTTGTTCTCTTTTTTTTTCACAAAAGGTTTTTTTTTCTTTGCCCCTTTTTTATTTTTACTTTGCCCCACAAATCTTTCATCTTCTATTTTCTTTGCCCCCTAGTGTGGAGGGTGATTCTTGGTGGGTTACATCAAAAAGAATATAATAGGCTCAAAAGGGGTGATCAATGGATAATTTTACTCACGCTTGAAAGGTAGTGAAAGAAGGCCATTTCTCATCTCAATACAAGTACTCTCATTAAAGGTCATCTATTGAACAGAGACAAACTCATTAGAATTTCATGTAGAGATTCACCTTTACTCGTAACATTCTATAGGTGAAGATTTTAGACAAATATCTTCTATTCTCTTCTTGCTTGAACAATCTTGGCAAATTGGAAACCCATTCAACCAACCAAAGCAACTCTTTCAGAACTGAATTTTATACTCATTGCCATCATCATTATCATGTTCATTATTTGGATACTTTTAAGCTTGGTAACAATGTATAGAATATGGGTATTGGTGTTTGGCATTAAAGAACAAGATTGGAATGAGGAATTAAGAAATATGCATCGCACTAATCCTTTATTGAAAATGAAAATAAATGAAAGTTGGCCCAATACATAAAAGAAAATCTTAGTGCTTTTGGGCATAAGCACTCCTACATTACCTAAAAATTGAAAGATTCTAAGAAAACTTAAGACAAATGGAAACGAAAAGAAAAAATCCATTACTCTTGGGTGGCATAAACAACTGGCATCTCATAAACAGTCCAATTTCCTAACTTTGCATTTGAAGGGTACACGAACTGATCAATATCAAACCCTCAATTCCCTTCTTCGTCAACCACATTCACCATTGCCCCAGCATGATCGGGCAATGGGTTTACATTAACATCCGGCTCACCTTTCTTCCCAAAACTTAAGAGTCCAGCTTTGACGAGCGATTGGACTTTCACCTTGAAACCCATGCAATTCTCAACAGAATGACCAAAATTGCTGTTATGATAGGCACATTGTGCATTGGGGTCATACCACTTTGGGTAAGGAGGTTTCAAGGTCTCTACATAAACAGGGGCAATAAGGTGACCCCTTACCAACTGTGGGAACAACTCTGTGTATGTCATTGGTATAGGGTCTATGGTGACATTTCGGCTAGCTCGAGTATTCTTTTGGTCATTAGGTGAAAAAGTGGGGTCTTGTGAATGGGAAATGGGTTGGTAAGCATTCTGATGATAAGTTTGTAGGTAGGGTTGAGAATAAGTGTAATTCACTGAAGGTGAATAAGAGGTATATGAGCGACGTGAGTTATTGGAGACAGCTTGTGCATCTTCTTCCTTCTTCTTTGAAAACCCATTCCTCTTGCTATCATTCATAGATGCTTCAATCTTACCACTCTTAAAGGCATTTTCAATAGCTTCGCCTGTCAGCACCATGTCTGCAAAATTCTTGGTCACACTGCTAAGCATACGCTCATAGTAAGGAGCCTTGAGAGTATTCAAAAAGAACATGGTGACTTCCTTTTCAGTTAAAGGAGGTTGAACTTGCGACGCCACATCTCTCCACCGTTGGGCATATTCTTTGAAGCTCTCGTCTTTTTTCTTTTCCATACCTTGGAGAGATAAGCGGTCAGGAGCTACATCGGACACATGTTTGTATTGAGCTATAAAAGCTCTCGCCAACTCAGACCAAGAAGAAACTTTGCTCCTTTCCAATTGGTTGTCCCACTTAGCGGCTGACCCAGTCAAACTGTCTTGAAAAACATGAATTAATAGCTTGTCATCCCATGCATATGCCGCCATCTTCCTACAGTACATGGTGAGATGATCTTTTGGGCACGATGTTCCGTTGAATTTTTCAAATTCAGGCACCTTGAATTTTGGTGGAAGCGCGACACCCGATACCAAATACAACCTTTCAGCATCAATGGGTCCAAAATAGTCAAATCCTTCCATGGCACTTAGTCTTTCCTCTATCAAATTCAGCTGAGCTTTAGTACCACTATATTCTTCTTTATGCTTCAACTTTTCTAACTCTGTGGGATCATCTAAATTTGGCACCTCCACTGGGTTTTGAACTTGTATATGTAGAGACGTTGGAGCTTTGACAGTACTTCCTTCGGGAACAAAAACGGGGTTGTCTTGCATGCTTTGTTGAGTCTCTTGGACAGACTCATCTTGATTACCCATCTTCTCTTTTCCTTTAATCATGGCTTTTAGCAACTGAGTAATTTCGCTCAATTGCCCCTTCATCTCTACATTATCTCTTTCCAACTTTTCTATCCTGCTATTTTGATCCTCTTCCATTATGCGTGCTTGATAACTTGTATGGTATTTGTGGAGGGTGGACCGTTTAGTAGATGCAATTTTGATACCTTGAGTGCCACAATTAAGTTGAAATTATTTCATGTGGTGATAAGTTTATGCACAAAAATGAATGCACATGGAATGCCCTTAGGTCTACTAATCTTTCCTAACAATTAAAAGTGTGTTCATTCTCATGATAAGACAGGTGCAAACTTACATGAATGATATGTTATGTGATGCAAAATCAAACACAACTATGCATGACTTAATGATACATAAATTTTTTTTTTGTTTTTTACTTTTTTATTTTGAAGAATGTAAGAAAGAAAAACTATATTATTATTTTTTTTTATTTTTTTTGTAAAAACAATGTACAAAAGAGGAAGTAAAACTTATTCCTTCATGTGTCCTATCTTAGGTTTGAGTCTACACTCCAATCTAATATGGTTCCACCCTAAGGCTAAGCCTTATGTTTCATTACATGCTGGGTTTGGATAATTCAAGGTCTAAAGGTTCCCAAATTGTTCCTCACTATCATCCACACAGGACTAGTAAGGCACCCAATCCTCACCCATTATAGGTTACAAGCGGAAAGGTTCAATTTGAGTGGGAGTTTTTCGCCAGCCCATGCGGAGGTTACCACCTCACGAAGGCGTAGGTACTTTTCTCCCTCCTAACAAGGATAGAGCCCGGGTTGAGGGCTTATGCATGTATGCATGTGAAGTGTGTGCGTATGAAATGATTATTAAGCATTATAAAATCAACATTATTTCTAAGCAAATTTCTAATGACCTAAAATATATGTCAGCTTGACTCTCTAATGTCCCCAGTGGAGTCGCCAAACTGTCATAACGTCTAGGTCCGTGAACCTAACCGCTAGACTTTAAAGTTCTAGGAGTCGCCACCAACCATTCAAACCTAAGGTGTGATTGGTCACCTATTCTTGTCTAAAGATAAGGCTTGGTCTACGTTCAAAGAATCTAGGGTTCGGGAGTACGGTTACGTGTGAGGAAGGATTAGCACCCCCACAACGCCCATTCTAAAATGGTACCAACTACTTTAGGTCATTCTAAATTTACTTTATTATGAGTTAATTTCGATATGCTTAATATATTGAAAATTTACTTAAAATCCTTCCATCAATCTGGTTCAGACAATAAGTAAATCCCCTCACCTCAGGAGTATTCAAGTAGTACCAATTGACTTGCTCGAAGGGGCTCCGTCGTCGGATCATTTAAATACATTATGACAACCCTAATATTGACTCTATACCCAATAAATCCTTCTAAATTTAATTTAATTGATTTCGATATGCTTAAAATATTGAAAATTTACTTAAAATCCTTCCATCAATCTGGTTCAGACAATAAGTAAATCTCCTCACCTCAGGAGTATTCAAGTAGTACCAATTGACTTGCTTGAAGAGGCTCCGTTGTCGAAATATATTATGAAAATCCTAATTTTGGCTCTATGCCCAATTCTTTACTAATTTTCTATTTTTTATTGTCTTAATCGTATTTACTATTTTATATTTTAATTCAAATTATTTCCATATCCTATTTCTATTTTTATTTTAATTGTCTTTATTATTATATTTTATTTATTTCTATAAACACATATTATTGTATTGAAAATTTACTCTAAACCTTCCATCAATCTGGTTCAGTCTAGAGCAAACTCCTCACCTAGAAATTTCCAAGGAGTACCATTCGACTTTCTTGGAATTTCATCATTGGATAATTTGCATTCATCTTCTTAATATAATTTTATTATTTCCTTATTCAATCTTTATTCTATTTTATTCTTATTTGCATTTTTTCCTTTAATTTATTTTATTTTTATACTATTTTATTTATTTAACATCTATCATACTAAACATACAAAATATAAAATATATCATACGAATTAAACTAAACAAATCATATCAACATACAATTGTTTATTCAATATGTATTAATCAAATGTTATCAAAGTAATTAAATCATGCAACATTAGTATTTTAATATACAAATTATTAATCTAATATTAATTAACTATCTAACCCTCCTATTAAATTATTGACCAATTAATATAATAAAACAAAAAAACTTACCTGGGCAATAACCTCACCTCTTGTTGGCTTTTTTTTTTCTTTTCCTTTATATTCCCCTTTTCCACGTGTTCTCTTACTATAACTCTTCTTTAATATTTCCAAAGTGGCGTGCCTTTTCACAAAGCTTTCCTATTTTCTCGCAACAATCATCAAGAGCAACAAAAGCGGAGGCATGCAAACCTCCACGTGATGGGTCGGCAACCTGCAGTAGCTATGCGGTGACTGGGCTCGCAACAGTGGTGCGAAAGGCAGGCAGAAAAATGAGCTGACAGAACAGCAGCGGTGGTGATCGGGTTGAGTGCTTGATTGTGTATTTTTTGTCCCCTAAACCCTGAGCTTTAATCCTTTTTATAGCCACAAATTAGTTAGAGTCCTAATACAACTATACTTATTCTAATAATTATCTCCCTTTTTTTTTAATATTTTATCTACTTAATTCCTATATTAATCTTAATCCAACTCTATTAATCTAAATAATTATCCTAAAAATTTAATTATCCTAATTATCTAATCCTAAAATTTATTTTATTTTTATTTCTTTTTATCTTTTCTCTCTCTTTTTTTTTTAATTCCTAAATCCTATTTTAATGTTAATTCTAAATCTAAAAAATTCTAATTTAATTCTAGCCTAATTCTAAATTGTTAAATTAAAATACAATGTCACTCAACCCAATTAATTATTTATACAAATCAAGACCCCGGACAAAATAAGGTGTCTACATATATATTTCTATGTATTTACATTAAATAAATTTAAATTCAGATCCTAAAATATAAAGGGTTCAAATTACATTAATATCAATATGTTTATTTTATAAATCAATTTAAAATAGATTGATTTCTCACAAATATTCAATTACAATCATATAAAACTTAAAGAAAATCCAATTTAATTTTTTTAAATATATAAAATCAATTTTTTTTCACAAATAAAAAAAATGTTTATTTCAAGGAATATCACTCTGAATTTTGGATAATGATTTATTGATGTAATTTGCTTTCTTACATATTTATTTATGAATTGTAAAAATTTAGACTTAATAGTCAAATATACCTTCAATTATTTGAACAAAATAAATGTAAGTTTTCAATGTTTTATACTATAGAATTCAGTTCATAAACTTTTATTTTACCATAAATAAATATTTAACCTTTCAAAATCATTCAATTAAGTTTAAATTTGTTAAATGATATTAACTTTTGTTAGTATTGCACACGTTGCATGTTACGTGGTAACCAACTAACCCATCCACGTAGGATGTCTAAATGATAATTAGTGTCATTTAATGGATCTAGATTTAATTGGATAATTTTGAAAAGTTGATGATTTGTTTACAATAAAATAGAAGTTTATGCACATTTTATGCAAAAGGTTGAGAATAAATTTGGATAGTAAGCCTAAAATTTATAATTTTATAAACTTGAATTTTTTATTAGTATATTAATTATATATCTTTTATATTAAAATATTATAATAACATAATTTAAACAAAATATATATAATTTCAAAATTTCAATTGATCTTTAAAATCAATTTTTTTTATTCATAAAAAAGTACAATTGGGAATGAAGAATCCACCTTGAATCCAATTTTTCTTAAAAATGAATAACAATCATTTGGCGAACCTTTAATTTTTAAAATAAAATACTAAAATCCAGCATTGGTTCGATTTCAAGATCTCTATAAAAAAAACTCAAGTTGTCTTATTTGTATACAAATGTTGAATATTTTCTCACCGACCTATTATTTTGCAAGTATTTTGAATTGCGGCTTACAAGGCAAATTTTGAAAGGTTTGTTTCCATATAAAATGTACAAAAAGAAATTGTACCTCAAACAATACTAGACTTAGTAAAATTTTCTTCCTTGATTATGATACTTGCATCAAACATCATTTTCAATTATACATTTTCTTTTACTATTAGATAACATTTTTTATTACATATTAAGAAAGAACATTCATAGTAGAGCTATCAATAGGCTGAGCGTCTGTATAAGTTGGACTTACGTAAGATATTAATAATTTATGTATAATTTCGGATTGATACGGTTCGATAATTCGACCCTCATTTTAAGTTCAAGTTAGTTTTTGAATATTCACTATCCAAGCCTAGGCCCAGTCCTACTTGACTTGTAAAATTATATATATTATATAATTATAATTATATATATAACAATTATAATTATATATTATATAATCATAAATATAATAAATCTCGTGAGCTTGATCTTATGTTTTATAAATTATAATTATAAATGTAATAATACTCATAAAAATATAAAATATATGAAATAATATTTTAATTATATTTTTGAACAGGCTTTCAGATTTTAATGAGTGGTTCGACTCTTAGACTTATCTAATTCATTGTCTACAAATATAAGTGAAAAACATATCTTTAAAATCATTCATGATCTGATAAACTTTTCTTAATTAATTTTTTTTCTTGAAAACAACACATTTTCATTGATTTATTTATTTTAAAAAATTTATTTAATTTATTCTCGTGAAAAAAGATTTTTTTAATTACAATTAAAGTCTAAATTCGAAACTTTAAGTTTTGAAACTGATTGCAATTTGATTTCTATTTTCTTGAATCAATATATTACATAAGAATTATAATCGAATATTACATTCATAGATAATCCAAAATTAATAATTAAACTCAAGCTCATATACAGTAAGACTTTAGCTTAGGATCTAAATTCCTGATGTCTCTTCCTTGTCATTAAATCAAAATCTTATTGGCATAAGATGATATCTATTTAAATAGTTCATGTTGGCTTTATAGGCTATACCGAGAGGGGGGGTGAATCAGTTTTTAACTACCCTTAAGCTCGTTTTGCGATTCTTCTAAATTCTCTAGCCTATTTGATTATTTTCTAAGTTCTCTAAGCTAAGCAAGCATGCAATCAAAGTTCAATGCAATAAACATAATATAATCGCAAGTAAATAAAGACTAGGGAGAGAGAGATTTACACAATCGATTTATAGAGGTTCGGCTACCTTGCCTACGTCCTCTACCTTGAGACGCTCCCAAGGATTTTCCCAAATTCACTATCCTTGAATTTGTTACACTCCCTCTTTTTCTAGGCTAAAGAGAAACCTCTCTCTTTTTCTTAGGCTAAAGAGTAACCTCCCTCTTTTTCTTAGGCTAAAGAGTAACCTCCCTCTTTTTCTTAGGCTAAAGAGTAACCTCCCCTTTTACAAGGAATGAGTGTGTTTACAAATTGTGTAATCAAAGAAGGGCCTCTAGATAGGCAAGTGATTATAATGTTTAAGTACAAGGAAAAAACCTATACAAGATTTGTGCTACTCTATACAAATAATATGAGAATGATGGAAGATGAAGACTTGTAGTTCTTGATTTGTTGTTGAGGCTTGAGGAAGATGAATAAGATGATGAAAGATGTTGCTTGGTTGTTCCTCTTCCTTCCTTTAGCTTCTAAGCCTCTATTTATAGTCCCTTGGATGGTTTGTGAACGTTGGGTGGAGCCAAATTTGAATATGACTGTTATATCTCACAAAACTAGTCGTTACAGGCTATTTTTGGGCAAAGGGATTGATCCCTTTCCATAGGGGATCGATCCCTTCATTCCAGATCTGATTCTTCTGGGTTGAGGGACCTTTTCTAGCCGTTGGGAGCCATTCTGCCATTAGGGGATCAATCCCTTCCCTTAGGGGATCAATCCCTTCTTTCCAGAACTGATTTTTCTGGGCTGAGGGACCTTTTCTTCCACCAAAAAGCTTACTGCCACTAGGGGATCGATCCATTCTTTCCAGAAGGTGATTTCTTGCACTTTTTGAGTTAGAAATGATGTGGTATTTGATCTTAATCCAACCCAAAACATTTTGGCTCTTTTGTGGGAGTTTTTCTTGACTTTCTCAAATGAAAACATATAGTCCAAAAATTCATCAAGTGATTTTCTAAAATATTCAAAACATTTATAAAGTATTAAGACCAATAAAGATGTATCATTAAATGATGGTCTTAATGTTTGATATGTTCACTTGAAAATGGATTGAGAAAATCATGTGTGATAAGACAAATTTACAATATGAATTAAAACATTAAAGCTTACTTAAGTTTTTGTCATTTCAAAATATATATGGCAATTTAAAGCTAACAGTTCATTAACATAAAAAAACCAATAAAACTAGATTAAAATTAATATTTGGTTTAACTGTTGTTATTCTTTTTTTTAAGACTAATTAAGTTTAAGATTCAAATTCCCCTTCTCCTTATACCTTTTTATGAAAAAAAAATTTTATTTGACGTTGAATTACAAATAGCCTTTCTAGGTATCCCCATGCGTGTCTGATTTAGTTTTTTATAGGGTTCTTTTTAGAATTTACAAATATTATAATTTGTGCGAAGAAGATTGATACAATTTCTTTCTTTCTTTCTTTCTTACTATTTTTTTTTAAATTTCTTGATAATATTAATAAACATTGTTTAAATTTAACAAGCAAGGAGCTAATGACATTAAATAAATGAATAACACAAAAGGAAAGATATAAAAATAAACATATATAATCAAATAAACCATCTATAAAATAGGATTAAAAATAAGCAGTCAAAGTCGTATTTGATCAATCATTGAAAGTTTTCAATAAATTTTATTTATTTTAATACATTTGATTAATCATTTTTAGAAATCATTTAATTGAAAGTTCTCAATGAAAATATTAAAAAAATTCAGTAACTTTTAATTATTTAATACATTAAATCAATTTTATTCAACAGAAGTCAATAGTTTATGTTATCTTATATTTTTATTTTAATTATTTATTCTTTTTAACTGTTATAAGTTAAAAATAATTATAAAATCATTGTTAATAAAAAAATTACTACACATTTTATTTTTAGTAATTAAACAAACAATTTTTATATCATAAATTCAATATTTAAAAGTTTTCAAAACTAAAAATGCAATATTTAATTTATCAAATAACACTTAGTATATGTACCTCCAATGATTGATTTATCAAATATTTTATAAGTTCTTACGCAATCTAAGAAAAATATTTTAATTGCTGATGCAAACCAAAAAGAAAGCATACGAGTAGTCTAAATTTTCTTTATTCCTTTTCCTTACGTCGACTATATTTTGAGAAAAATCAAAACTAAAAAAAAAAACTATACATTGTGTTTAAATTTAACACGCAAGGACAATATAGTCATGCAGTAAAAGTTTGGTTCGTTTGGTGAGCCGCTCAGACAATGTCTAAGCATTTTGGCGACGAGACCAGTTTTTAGTCACGATTATTTTAGACTTGAACCATTGTACGAACATTTTTATTTTTATTTATTTATTTTTTTTTGGTTGGGAGAAAAAATGCAAAATCCCATATGCAAAAAGCAGCAAAAGAGTGCCTCCTTTAGGCCTGGCCATGATCAGAGTTTTAGCTTAAAGAGTTGTGTCAGATTCTGTTTGTATCCAACACAAATCACAATATTAACAAAAACAACGAAAATCGAACGGTTCTTAATTTATTGGTGTCATTATGTAATGTAACTCATTTTTATGTAATCTTTGCCATTGTTTTTCTCCAACCCCAGAATCCCACATGGGATATGTGGACGGTGGCAGTAAGAGAAAGAGAGGGAGATCAGACAGCACCATGGGATCTGCATATTTTTATTGCACCAAACCAGAAGCCTCTGCAAAAATATGATCATCCAAATCCTCTTTATTTCTGCTTTTTGTTTTTTCCTGTTAGTACAGTAAATAGCAACAAATCACATCCCATCCATCATTTTCTTGACCTCCTCAAAAGCAACTCGTGTTTTGAATTAAGCATCAAGTTTAACCGAGTCACCTTAATTAGCATTCAATTAATTAATTAGGGTCTGTTGTTTTTCAATCTAAAGTACTACTACCCTAAAAAAGTGCACATGATTTGTCTTTGTTTCCAACTAAAACTTTGATTGTAAGGTCCCCTAGTCTAACAAAAGCACACAAAAGTAAATGCTATGTTATCATTTTCTTGAGTTTGTAACTGAATGGAGCTTCAAAGTAAGTAAGTGAACTTAATTTAACACCAAGTGGCTTTCATTTTAGGGTTATGGGCGTTTCAATTTGTTGATTTCATTAACTTTTTTGGTGGAATGATTTCACTATCTTGACTCTCAGTACAAATATTAATGGGGATGTTGGGGGTAATGTGCAAATGAAGTAAGGATGTAAACAAGAAAACATTCAATGAATTATTTATGAATTCGATTTTATTTTTGTTTATTTATTAAATTTAATAAATAAATATAAATAATATTTTAATATTTATTTATTAAATGAATTAAATATTAATAAAGATGTAATTTGTTTATTTTTATTCATGAACAGATTTATTTATTTTTATGTATTATTTATCATTTATATTTATTTATAATTTGTTTATTTAAAATGTTATTTGTTTATTATTTATTAAAATATTAAAATTTGTTGAATTGTGTTTAGTTCGTTTGTATCCCAAAACGAGGCTAAAGTTTTTGTTTGAAAGTGTTGTAGTGAAAAAAACCTGTATGAGAGCCTGTCAAAAAGGAGTTAGGAGAGTTTCTTTAGGATGTCAGCAACAGCACGCTTTGCTTCCTGAGCTGAGCAACCTAGCGTTATTTAGGGAGCTGTGGTTGCGTGAATTATGTTCTAACTCCTGTTTCCTGTAAAAGGAATCTCTCCTGGTTTTATCGTGTCTTTTCTCTGTTTATGCTCCCCTCCCGCTTCGTCTCCTACATCCAAAACATCACCTGCTAACATCGAGTCCTAGAAAGAGAGTAAAAGAGAGAAAGTGAAAGTAAGAATAACCCACCAAAGCGTGCAACAAAACAGAGGAAAAGCTTGTTAAACTTAAGAGTCCACCTCTTATCATAGCTCTGTCTCCATCCTTTGCACTTGGAGTTGTTCAGAACACTTTGTTCTTTAGGGGGGGTTTTTTATTTTTAGAGGGTGTCTGCCTTTTCCTTTTTAATGGTTGAGGCTCTCTAAGATCTTGAGAGTTCTAAACTTCTTCGTATCAGGTTTTTTCATAGCTAAAGGCAAGTTCTGTTGATATCACGATGTTTGTCTTAAATTTTCTGAGCTTTGGTTGAGTAACTCCTTCAAAGGAATAGCCGTGTCTGGCAAGTTTCTATCTTTGAATTTCATTAGTTATTTATTATGTTCATCCAGTTGCATGGTTTTATGTCATTTTCATCTGCTGTCTAGTTTGTTTTTTTGTGATACTTAAGCTCCTAACCTGAAACACTCCATTTGTTCAGTTTGTTGCTAGTTCTTGGTCTTCAAAGTTGCAGAAAAAAGGTGATCTTTTTCGGTTGGTTGGATATCTAATCCATACTGTCAAGGAGATGGAGAGCGGTTGCTCAAAGAATGTTGAAGCATGTCCTCAACTTCTTGATTTGATTCCTCAAGAAAGACAGTGGCATGTGAGGAGAGAAGATGAGAGAAGGCATGGATCCTCAGAGGAGAAGAAGCTGGAGCTAAGGCTCGGTCCCCCTATTGAAGATAACTGGTCCACCAAAAGCAACACCAGAGAGAGAGATGAGTCTCTGCTCTCACTTGGGTACTTCTCTTCAATGAATAGCAATGGAAAACAGGTACTTAAGTTTCCATCTCCGGAGGACCATCCGGTCGGGTCGGTTTTGTCCACGCCATGGACCAAAATCCACCAGCACAACCATCAACAGCAGACAAAGCCTCCTTCATTTCTTCAGTTCCCATCAACATCGCCTCAGAGTGTGCCTGTTTTACCAAGGGAATCGACGCAGCCTTGTTGCACTAAAGCGGTAGACTCGCAGAATGCAGAGAAAAAACCATTTTCCCGTCCTGCAAAAACAGCTGTGCCTCCCAACAGTTCTCAGAAAAGGTACTCCAGCTTTTTCACCCCTCTCTCCCTCTCTTTAATGGTATATATTCACTTTTTTAAAATCTTTTGCCACAGAGGATATTCAAATCACAAGTCAGAAGTTTACCTTACTTGATGTCGTGTGGTCTATGCATGCTTTCATTTCTTTTTGTTTCTCATTTTACATGAATCTCAATATATATTCTTATTTCTGAACAAAAAAAAAATCTCAATATATATATATATATATATATATATATACACACACACACACACACACGTATATTTTGTACTTTTATTTCAAGTTTTTGCTTTTGTCCTTCAGATGTTCTGGCAAATTGTTTTGTCTACATGGTTTATTGATCTGCCATTCATGAATGCTCTGTTCTGGTAGTAAATGCTTGTTTCTTATCTTTTTTAGATGTACAAGTTATCACTTTATCTGTTATCCACAGTTTCCTATCCCATGCTATTATTGTATTGATCCAATAATTTATATTTCTGTTTTTTTTGGCATAGTGTTTCTTTTACTAAAAGAAATTATATTTTCTGTAGATGTGGCTTATAATTGTAGCTAACCCTGATTATCTTTTTTCAGAATGACTAAATAACTATTCTAATATACACTTCTGTTATATAGCCTTTGATTAGTTGAGATGTTTATTATTGTCTAAGTCTCTGGTTGTAATCATGGAAAACAGAACTGCTCCTGGTCCAGTTGTGGGTTGGCCTCCACTTCGTTCTTTTAGGAAAAATCTAGCAAGCGGCAGCACTTCAAAATCAGCTTCTGAATCACCAAGTGAGACCTCTCACAAGGTTGCTAATGAAAAACCAGTAGCTCAACCCAGTGGTAAAGGTCTCTTTGTGAAAATCAACATGGATGGTGTTCCAATTGGAAGGAAAGTGGATCTAAATGCCTATGACAGCTATGACAAGCTGTCAACTGCTGTTGATGAACTCTTTAGAGGCCTCCTTGCAGGTAAATTATCAATCAATATGGATAAAATCAATGCTTGGCAATTATTTTATCATGGGTTAGCTAAATTTGATGTGATGGTTGTGTCCATTAGCCATTAGAGAAGTTTGTTTTATTCATAGATTATTGTGTATCCAGAAATCAGCAACATTTCTTGTGTTTGACAGCCGCATCACTTGTTCAGTGCATTGGAAATTTTGTATTGCATCTGGTTACTATATGACCAATCAATTCACATCAGTGTTAGATTTCAACTGTTTGTAAAATCCGAGATTACAAATTGCATATTTCAAGGGCAAAATATTGGACTCATTTGCTTGTTCTTTTTGCAATCGAACTCTTTCCTATGTTAATGTGATCCTAATTGACGGATATGGTCATCTGTTTGTCTTTTGCTTTTACCCGTGTAGCTCAAAGAGATTCCTCTGCTGGTGGAACAGTGACCAAGCAAGAGGAAGAGAAAGCGATCACGGGTGTATTGGACGGAAATGGGGAATATACACTTGTTTACGAGGATAATGAAGGAGACAGGATGCTCGTAGGGGATGTTCCATGGCAGTAAGCATATTATCACTGTGGATCTGATGCAATTCGAGATTATATTATACTTATACCATATTATATTCCCACAATTAGTGATTGAGCATGTAGCACGATGCCATCTTCTTTTACATTTGTCGTTTATTTTTGGAAAACGGCATTAGATTCTTAATATATTAAGGGTAATTCTTCAATCTTTAATCTTGGGAATATTTTTTGAAACCTTTTTGTTCTATTACGGTTATGTTGTACCATACACGAATAAATTTGTAATATCTGGACATTGAATTGGGTTTACAGTATGTTTGTATCAACAGTAAAGAGGCTGCGCGTGCTGAAGAGCTCCGAACTATCTGCGCTTAGCCGTAAGTGTTGGTTTATCAGCAAAAACTAGTGATTAATTGTTAATAAATCCTTTGGTTTTCCCTTGCTTTTAACAAGAAAATGTGGCTGCTGTTTTACAGTTGGAAGCAGTAAGCAGGGAAAGATAGCCGCTTGACTCTGCCTCGAAAACTAGAGTATTCCTGAAAATTCCCACCAAAGTTTGAAGAAAGGCTTTGAATCATGCACACGTTTTGACATTTTGCATGAAAGGATGAAGATGTCGCACCCACAGTATATATTTAAGCAGTTTGTGTAATTTTGACTTCTTTCCCGCTGTTTTACATGAATGCCATTTTCAATATATTGAGTTTGATGTGTAACTTTTGGTGTTAGTGTTTACTCTGTATTTAAAAACCCAAATCAATCAAATCCATGTATTTGGCTGTTAAAATGAAATACGCTTTGAGCTAGACTTTTGTATAAAAATGGAAAAGGAGGATGGATTGTGAAGTTGATGGCACTGTTATGTTTTGCTTTGATTCTACGGAAGCTAAGTCCAACGAGCCGAGGCACTCTATTCAAATTGTCTTTCTGGGAGGGAATTCTTTTTCCTTTGGTCCCGTTGAGTTGCAGGATTTTTGACCATTGAAAATCGATCCATCGACACCAGAGTCGTGAAGGAGACATGGTTGGGATTGTTTGGTTGGAAGGGTCATTATCAATGGAGTGGAGAGCTGCCTAACTTTGGGCCCGAGAGAAAGACTGGTCCAATCTAATCCGATCTAATCGAGACGTGTTACGTGTGGGAATGTGAGAGTGTCAATCACACGTGCGCATTTGTCGGCACCTGTCAGGGCGCTTTGCCTTCTGTCGGAACACGTGTGCTTGTTGACCGAAGACATGTCATCTATTGAAACTTGCAAGCTTACCCATCTGACTTTGTTACTCTTTTTTAGTACTCTGTACAAGTGTAGTATTTGTCTAAATCTGATGCTTGTACCATTTTTATACGCTTGAAATTTTAGAATTTGGAGGTTTTATTTTATTTTATTTTAATTTTTGACACATTTAATACTATGTTGGTTTAGTTACATATTTTTCTTTGTTTGTTTAACAAATCATTCACTCATCTCAACAAGTTGCATTGTCTCGGCGAATTTTTATTCTCGGGAAACTTCTTCAATTAAAAGGAAATAAATTCTTTATACACGTATACTTCAAAGTTCTAACTCTCGCAAAATGTCAAAACTACAGGTGACACAAAGTCTACGGTGACAGTCTTTGATTATATAATTTATGTCATTTTCCATATTCCTACACTAGGAATCCATTATAAATTCATTGGACTTCGTTTGGATTAATTCTTCTTTTTTTTTTGAATGATTTGAAGTTGTATTTTATTTGAATTTAGGTTTCGTTTGATTCGCGTAAAATGACTTTCAAAAAATAATTTTCGTAAAATGATTTCTGAAAATTTGATTTTCTGAAAAAACTAATATTTTCTGTTGTTTGATTGATATACTGAAAAATATTTTCTGTTGTTTGTTGTTTTAATCCAATATAAATTAAGTTGAGTTTTAGCGAGAGCTTTTTTTTTAAAGTGGTATAAGTTTGGAAATTATCTTTCCCTTTTGAAAAAGGGAAGACAATTTTCCAAAATCATTAAAGATTTTTCATTGATTGAATTTTATTTTTCATTGAACAAAAATGTTTTACATATACCAAACACTGAAAAATGTTAAAAATATTTTCAGAAAATAAAATTCGTGAACCAAATGGACCCGTATTATCTTAAGCTTGGGTTAGCCCAAATTGTTATGGGCCTAAATTACACAAAAAATCGGTTCAGATTTACAACCTGGCATTTCATGAAGTAAGTCCAATTATTGAAACAACTTATTAACCGAAGAATTCAATAGTAATCAAGATTCTAGTTAATTGATACTTTACTATTTGCTTTTTATTTTACTTGTTATAGAGAGAAAGTAAAAGATAGAAGGCAAAAATCCTAATTAATTCGTTGTTGATTAAAAGTGAACACATTGTTGTTTCCACTTTTAAATTTCTCGTTTTTAAGCAATAAATAATCAAGAATAAAGTTGATTGATATTTCTAATTTTTTAAAAAAACTATAAAGCAAAATTAATGGATAAAGATAATTATACTGATTATTGATTAAAAACAAACAAATAGTTAATGTAGAACACAACTTATACCATAATAAAGCTTTATCGTTTACTATTCCGGGTCTGAATAAAATTAATATCAGATCGTCAAATAGATGAAGATACGTATGCTTTCACAAAAAAAAAAATCTATGCACATTCATTTTTTTTTGGTACATCAGATGAGAAAAGTTAAAGACTGAGCAGCTCTGATCGGCCTAACCCCATAATATCAAACTGCAGAAATCTCCCACACTCCACCAGGAAGAGTATCAAGCTGCCGCAGCTCAAAGGAACTGTCATCAGAACCAGCATCTATTTCCAAATAAAACAGGCCACTGAGTGTTAGCGACAACTCTCTGTTTACTTAGATTATATTCCAGTCACTCCAAGTAGGTTAGAGTCTATTAAAATGAATCAAAACAAAACTACCAATCAAACTAGACCAAAGTTGCTGAGAAGGACAATCACGTAAACTATGAAGTATGCCTTCCAACAGAGCCCCGCATCGAGGACAAGCAGTAGAAGAAGATAAACCTCGTTTAGCGCAAGCTTGTCTAGTCAATAACCTTTGCTTTGCTTCCATATTTCACTCCGGGGAAAAGAAAGTGAACCCTCCCCTAAAGTCAAACCATAGGCAGATTTAACTGAGAAATCACCATTGGCTGATGTAATCTAATAAGTTTTTGAGAATGAATTGTATGAAACCATTAGTATCACATTATTATAAAAAGTTAATCATTTATTATTAGAATTATTAATGAGTTTATTGAAATAAATATATTATCACTAATTATCACATGTGATGTGTAATAAATGATTAACTTTTTATAATAATGTAATTACGTGGTATAATTTGAATAGGATGTATACATGTTTTTTTTGGTATAAACCACAAGTATCTTTATCCGTTTTAACGGTCTGAGCCTAATCCTGTTCGGGGTTTAGTCACAGTTAAGGCTCTTCACTCCTCCCTAAAGATGTGTTTAGTGGGAGTCGAACCCGAGAGCTCTTCCCACAAACTCAGCCTGCGTTGCCAACTGAGCCACAACCCATGGGTAGAATGTATATATGTTAATGTGGAATAACCATTTATACAATCCTTTAAGTTCCGTCTTTTTCACGGATTAGAATCAGCATAAGAAGGAGCTGATCCCTAAGGGCAGTCGGGAGAAAATTTAACCGCTCCCAGTCCCACGAACCATTGCTGCTCTCATTGACATTCCCTGAAGAGATGGCACTCGGGCATAACTCCACCAAAGGTCTACTTCCCAACCATTTAATTTAAAGAAAAACAATACATAATGAAATATCTATGTTTTGTCCGAAAAACAATCGCTTACATAAGTTATTTGATCATTTAAATTTAACTTCTGAAGTTCAGAAAATAAATTTCAAATATAAATATTTCTAGCCAATTTTAGAAGCTCAAGATGAGCACTTCAAAATTTGGTGCCAAAACTATAACTCAAAACTCAACTTTTAGAGGTTCAGCTCAACTTTGGTCAATTTATTAAATATCATGGGACTTACATATATAAAGACTATGATGTTGAATTCCCCAGCTGGCATTCAAGTTTTCAGTTACTATGGGCATTTAAAAGAATGCAAAATAAACCCAATTGCATGTGAAAAATCTATTGGTGTTGAAACTGAAACCAGTCAGAGTTAGCGAGGACTGGTTTCACAATTTTCCTGCTAACTCTCCTCTCCTCCAAATTTTGGTGTTAAATAGATGCATCGGATTAGCGAGATTAGGGTTTCAAGTAGAGGTGGAAAAATTTGCTCGAACTCAAAAATCCGCCCGAGACCGAACCGGGACCAGCCCAAATTGACCAAAAAAGTCAAAAGCTCGTAACCGAAAAAGCTCGAAACCGAAAAAGCTCGAAACCGAAAAAACTTAAACCCGACACAACCCGAACCCGACATAACCCGAGCCCGATACGATCCGAAACCGAGACCGACTCGAACCGAAAACCGAAAAAAACCGAATTTATAACCCGAGAAAACCCGAATTATATTTATATAATTATTATTTTAAAATAAATAAATAATTGATACACTTTTTTAATTAAAAAGTTTAAAATTTTGAAAACAATTATTATTTATTATACAATTTTATCAATTATATATTACCAGCATAATAAATATTAAATATTTTTAATTAAATTAAATTAATTTAAAATACCATAATATATGATATAATATATGATATCAAATAATCTTTAAAATTATCCTTATTGCATGTATAATAATAAATATATTATTAATTTGACATTTGATTTTATTATAAAAATCATTTTAACATTTTATTATTTTTATTTATAATAAAATTTTAATTTTAATATAATAATAAATCAAATATATAAAAATTATATAATTTCAATATTTGTTTGAAACTTTTAATTTGATATTTTGTGCAACACATTAAAAATATTTTTAATAAAATTAAATTTAAACTATATTTTCTTAAAGTTTCAAGTATAGAAAGATATTAAATTTAGATTAAAAAAAACCTAATCTTAAAATTAAAATTCAAGTTTTTAAGATTAGAAAAAGTTAAGTAATTAAATTAAACAATACAAGTACACTTTTTTTTATACTTGGGTATCATTAAAAGAGAAAATTATAGTGGAAATTTTATTTTTAGCCTTAAAACAAAAGACATTAAAAAATCAAGCTAGTGATAATTAATTATTTATTATATTATAATAATCTTATACATGAATAAACTAATTTGGTATCTTATAATAATGATTTGTATATTATATTATAATAATCTTTTAAGAATAAATTATGTAACCTCTTAGTGTGTAAGTATTATTTTGATAGAATTAAGTATTTATTAAAAATAATTTATTTATTATCTATTAAATGTAAAATTAAAGTGTGGATAAAAATAATAATTCTAATAGTAAATTAAAGTGTAATTTAATAATATAGTAGAGTTGTATTACTATGTAAGTGGTAATTTTAATAAAATTTATTTTTTATACTTTGTTAATATTATTATTAATTATATTTAAATAACTAACATTATATTAATTAATTTAGTAATATCTATTATTTAACATTTTAATCAGATATGCAATCAATTGGTGTATATCTAATATTATTATGTTAATCTAATATTATTATGTTAATGTGAGTATGAAAAAAAATCAGTACTCAATTTGGAATAGTTTTTTTGATAGCAAATAAAATACATAATATAGTTAATAAATAACGCCTTATCATAATGATTTGTATGTTATTATAACTTTAAAAATAATATCTTATCATGTGATATATAATCAACTATACAAGCTCTTAATTATATAAAATAGATTATTAATATGTTTATCTTATCATAATGATTTGTATGTTACGTTATAATAATATCTTACCATGTAATATAGAATAAATTAAACAATCTCTCATAGCATATTATAGTTTTAATTTCAGACATTTTTCATTCCAATTTCTTATCATGCTTTTAGAATATACTCTTGTTTTTAATTTCAAACATTTAATCTCTTATGATGTATTCATGTAATTTAGTTTAACTTGATCAATTAATAATTATAATATTGGATGAT
The DNA here is from genome assembly GCA_032173925.1 of Heritiera fomes. Classification (NCBI taxonomy): domain Eukaryota; kingdom Viridiplantae; phylum Streptophyta; class Magnoliopsida; order Malvales; family Malvaceae; genus Heritiera; species Heritiera fomes. The sequence goes on along the minus strand of JAPDPM010000015.1, from coordinate 10,374,537 downwards.
TAAATAGATATTGACCTTCTCAACTACTTTTTTAGTCAAAAAAAGTGTTTTTTTAATTTATTATAATGAGTTACAAATAAAATAATAAACATAATATACTATATATATATATATATATATATATATATATTAAGATTTACATTATAATAAAATGTCATATATGTTAAATTATCAATATCTTAAGAATTGTATCTTAACATATTATGAAATTTCTATTAATTTAATTTTAGTACTTTATGTCTAAAATTTTAAAATCTTATTATCTTAAGAATAAATTATTATTATTATTATTATTATTATTATTATTATTATTATTAAGTAAACTATTTTTTTGGCCAACAATGTTTCATTAAATTTTAAATTGCAAGTTGAGTTAAAATAAAAATAAAATTTATAACAAATATAACAAATTTCCAATCTAGCTCACGTGGTTAAACATATAACAATAAATATAAGAGGCCATGGTTCAAATCTTTGTACAAGCATATAATTTTGATTACTTTCATATAATTGATGAACAAGTTCAGGTACCAGATACTACTTGATCAAAAGTTAATCGGGTATAGCGTACCTTAAGGGTACTAACCGAATCCGATACGGGTAATAAGAACGCTATCCGAACCCTATAATTATTCGATTATAGAGTCAGGTAGTGTCGGGTACCTGATTATATATTACCCATTTATATCATTATATCAAATTTTTTTTTTGTACATTATATCAAATGTTATTATTTATAATATAATGTCAATTGGTGTATATAACTTGTTTAATTTAACGTTCTAAATTTTTAATTAGATATTTGATTAATTAATGTGTTTGAGTATGATTATATTCAATAAAAATAATGTTATATTATGATTTATGTACAAACTAAAAACAAAATAAATATAAAATTGAGATAATTAATTGACCAATTATTCGTAATATTAATTATTTTTTTAATGTATACTATAATTTTATTCAACAGTATAATAGCAGAATTAGTTAACTAGTTATGCGGTTAAATTTAATTTAATTACTAATTATGTTGGTATTTAAAAGACAAAATAAATGTAAAAAAGATTTGTAAAAATTTAAAATTTTATTAAAAATATAATATAATTATTAAAAAAACTAATTAAACAAAGTAAAAAAAAATTTATTAAACTAAGAGTATCTAAATTCCAATGACCCAATATTGACCCAAAAAAAAATACAATGACTCAATAAGTTATTGTTAAGAGTATAAAGCTATTTACATAAATGTTTAATTGTTTAATGTGATTTATTTATAATTTGTTCATTATTTATTTGTATAGCTAATACTTTTGGATTTTCACTTTCTTTTAGTTTTACTATATATATTTGGCTCATTTAAAAAATAAATTTTTATATAATTATTAATATATAATTATATATTTTATAACAAATGTAAATATCACAGGAAATTAAAAAAAATAAATAATAATTATCAAGTAATAAAAACATTAAAATGTAAAAATTTATATTTATATAAATTTAGTCAAAACAACAAAAGAAATTAAAAATAATGAATAATAATATTTTATTTATGAGAATTTCGTGTGAAAAGAGATCTGTTTGATTTTCATTTTTCAATTCCCTCCAAACAAGCTTTTTCCACATTACCAAAAAATTTCAAATTCTTTGGGAATATGCCTTTTCCCTCCCTTGAGAATCACATGAAAAAACTTCAAAAGCAAACTTTGAAATATTTTTATCTCAATATACTGTCATACAATGTAGATATGATAATTAAAAAAAAATGAATGTGACATTGGATCAAATTTTGATAAAAATTAGAAAAAAATTGTGTTTGGTATATCAATATAAATTTTAATACAATAATTTTTATATTTTATATGATACAAATATATTTGATGCAATACGAATACAAAATATATATGTATATACGAATTATTAAGTCTATTATAATGTAATGTCTATTATAATCGTTTTAATTATAATCAAAATTCAAAGATGATTTTTTTATATTATAAGGGAAATATTAAATAACTGAGGATGAGGGTGTTGGATTCAAACCCAAGACTTACAATATGTCACAACTCATCTTTAACCATTAGGCCAAGAGGTTGTTGGCAATTCCAAGATGATTTTTAGTAGTTGGAGTTTGTGGACAAAAAAATTAATTAGTACAGAAATCCATATGCTTCCAAGGTAGAAGTTTACAATAGCAAAAGTGCTTTCATTTCTTGCAAATGCAATGCAAGATTTAAAATTTTTTCAATGTCTTTTACGTCTTCGTGTATTTTACTTGTAATTTTTTTTACGATAATTAATCAATTATAATTAAAAATTATGTACTGGTCCATTATTTACAAGTGCGAACTTTATGTATTATTTTGATAGATCTCATGTGACTTTAAATTTTGATTAATTAATTATAATGTCATAATTATAGATGATATGTTCTCTTTTATTATTGTAGATAACTATATTCTTCATTGGTCCACTCCCAATGTTTTCAAAATCATCCCAACCAAATTTCTCAATATATATATATATATATATATATATATATATATTATACAATTCTCATTTATTAAATTTTAACTTTAATTTAGCATTTTTATTATATTTTTATTTAACTATATAAAATTAAATTAATTATTACATTCAAAATTATAAAATATTTATAATTTATAAAATTTTAAAATAATTTGACTAAGCCCGCTAAGCCTGCCCGATTAAAATCGGACCGAACCCGAAACCGGACCGAAACCGAGAAAACCCGTAACCGAAAAAATCCGAGATCGAAAAAACCGGCAACCGAAAAAACCCGAGACTGAAAAAACCCGCAACCGAGAAAATTCGAGACCGAAAAAACCCGCAACCGAAAAAACCCGTAACCAAAAAAGCCCGTAATCGAAAAAACCCAGACCGAAACTCGCCCAAACCTGCCCGTTTGCCACCTCTAGTTTCAAGTAATGAGATGTGATAAAATTGAAATTTCATCATTTGGGAAATCCAAACTTGCAACTTTCGAATTCATGTGTGTGGCAAATTGCCATCATCAATCTCAATTAACACAACAAGTCTCCAAGAAGCTACAATCAAATTGTTGCCTCTCGAAACATAGGTCAACACTGATTTGTTCCTTCAACGTGGAGCATTTCTTGTAAAGTTAGGCCAAAACAAAGCTTTGACCCTTAGCACTACATGATTTATTATGTACGTCCTGAAAAAAAAAACAATTAAATTCTTCTAGATTTCATATATCCTTATTTGCTATAAAAATGTTTTAAATTTTGTAGGTCGGATTCACACCAGAGAAATTCTGACAAATGTTGCCAAGAGTTTAATAACTTCGTGCATGTGGAATGCTAAAACGATGGAAGAGTTTGAATAAACAAGGCCAGAAATTACAATTTGAGTTTGAATGCTAATTTCATTGATTTGCTGAATAAATCCCTAAATAACATAATCGTTCTTCTCCTATGCTTGTTAAAGTATAGTCCTAATTAATTAGGAACTCTTTAATGCTTCTTGTTTGTGTTTGCAACGTGTAAACTCATCTCTTACAATTTTCCCCGAAGGCGTATCTCATAGGGGCTAAGATGAGTGCTTTTCGTCGTCAACGGAGATTGTTTGAGTTGGTAAAAGTTGTTCAGTTTGCTTATAAAACCTAAGTTCGACTCTCGCTGCCAACAAACCTCCTTAGCGAGCGATCTGTAAGTCCTCCTAGTTATCCCCTCACCTAAACTTTATGTACCAAAAAAAATGAGTGCTTCCCTTTTAAAAATATATAATTGAATCAAGTCGAAATGATCCAATGTCAAGTTTGAGTTCGGCTTGATTAAAAAATTCAAGGTTTTAAACTTGGCTCAAACTTGATTAAATTATTTGGATTTGTCATTTTCTAATTATATATTACAATAATAAAATAATAAATTAATAATAAAATATAAAAACTATATATTAACAAAATTTGATTAGATTTGTGACTTGCTTGAGTGAGTGTTAAAATACTCAAAATCAGCTTGATTTATTATTTGAATAACTCAAGTTCAAGCTTAACTCGAAAATAAACAAATTAAATTCCAACAATTATTGAATCAAATTCAAATCACTTACTATTAGTTTGACTCATTTACATGCCTAAAATCTCTCATGGACTTCGAAAAAGAGTTGTTACTACCTATGCGTTTAACCATGCTACAAATAAAAAAGAAGTCCTAACATGCAAATGGTTATTGCTCACAAGCAGTGGAATCGAACCAAGTCGAAACAATCTAATATCAGGCTCGAATTTGATTCGACTCTAAAACTTGAGACTCGAAGTTTGAATCGAACTTGGCTTTTAAAACTCGAGTTTGACTCAATAGAATACTCGAGCTGCTCTAACTTGACTCGATAGGCTCGAACTCAATTTAGTAAGCTCGATTTCTCAATTTTTAACTATATCTATGAGAGGAAAATGATAAATTAATAATAAAATATTAAAGTATATATATTAAAAAAAAACTCAATAAAGCTCGTGAGCCACTCAAGCCAAGTATTAAGATATACTCGTTACTCGATAGCTCGAGTTTAAACTCAGTTCGAAAATAAACAAGTCAAAATTGAGTAATTATCGAGTCAAATTTTTTTTTTTTTTGCTAAGCGAAAGATTCATTGATTGATAGAAGCTAATTGGGGAAGACCAGCAGCAAGGATACAAAGCCAACAGAAATACACAGCCAGAAAATATAAACTCAACACCAGAAAACACAGCCAGTAAACATAAAATACAACAGGAAGACAAAACCAACAGGAAATAAAACGCATTCAAAATGTTACTACTACCAAGCAATAAAGAAATCAGCCCTCAAAATGCCAGCTTTGGCTAATGTATCAGCCAAACCGTTAGCTTCCCCCAGAACATTTGTGAAGACCACCTCCAAACTCCAAACTTGAAAGAAGAAAATTATCGATTTCACAGAAAATGTTCCAAAGATTCCAAGGATGTTTCTCAAAATTGTGACACCAACCACGAAAACCTCTTACCATCGAGTCAAGTTCAAATAGCTCACAAGTATTTTGATTCATTTTCACCTCTAAATGGAAACATAACAATTATCGGGATTTCAAAGTATGGAGCAGTGCAAGGATTGTTCATGGAACTACCATCGAAACAATATTTATATTCAAAATCGCAAATCTTCAAGCCTAGAAATTCAATGAAATTCAATAAAAACCGATCTGTACTTAAGAAAATAAATCATAACTTAGAATTAATAACAGACAAAAGCACGATACTATCAAACATAACACTATATGTCAAAAACCCCAAATGAAAAAAAAAAAAACCCAGCGAACATCAAAATTACAGAAACACTTCCAAATAAATCACATAATTTTGTAATAAAAAAACTGCACTCATATCAGAACATGTAAGGCTTATAACAGGTCAATAGTTATACCTCTGGCTTCTTTTTTTTTTTTCCTGCCTGGCTTCACCCTGGGTGCCATGTAATAAACAGTGAAGTATGAAAAACCACAAGACATACGCTGTATTTTCACCGTATGCTCCACTGAACCCGGCGTCTGTGCCGCCAACATCGGTAGGGATTTGGAGAAAGAAAATTTTGATCAGTTGCCATTGGAAAAGAAAGGTTTCTAAGGTATGTGCTTTCTTTGATATTTTTCTCTTCTTTATATAGTAACCTTACTCTCATTATCTTATATATAGTGTTTACCCGCTATTGTTTCATGGGGCAGAAAAACTTGTTACGTAATGCTGGGGTTTTGGGAAATTAGCTTTCTCTTCTTATGTGAAAAAGCTACAGTAATGACCTAAATGGACATGGATCTTCTAATTGGAACTTAATTATTGTTATTAGACGAAAGAAAACAGGTTTAATTATGCCTAGTGTGCTAAATGACCAATTAACTTATAATCTTGAATAGCCAGCAACTTTTTGACCTAGTGGCTAAAGATGAGTTGTGGCATATTATAAGTTTTGGATTCGAATTCTAGCACCTCCATCTACAGTTATTTAATATTCTTCTTGTAACAAAAAACTTATAATCTTGAATAGTTTAAGTAAGCAATTAAATAGAAAACATGTCATTGAAGCAAAATTCTGCTAATAAAAATGAGTATTATTAGGTTTTTTTTTTTTCAATTAAAACATCACACTCTTACAAGATAAAGTCAGTTTATCCCAGACATGAAAAAAAAAAAGTTGTTCTACCATTCCTAGTGGTCCTTGTATTTAGATTTTCTTTACCAGTTAATGAAACAGATAGTTGTTTTTTTTAATATTAATTCAAATGATTATGTTTTTGTTTTAAAATTTACATTTCAACAGTTGTAATTTTTATTTCTTAAGCTGGCTTCCATTATATAAAAGAGAAAAAAATGGATGGTTGGCTTTTGCTTTTGAAAAGTTCTGCAATTCTTCTCTCTATCGAACTACTTGAAGTTGAAATTTATAATTTCAAAATGCGGCCGAAAACTTTAGTATGTAAAATCAAGAAACAAAATTAGCCATTTCTTAATTCCTATATGTCTACCCGAAACTGAATTCAGAGCTTGATTTTGCTTATGAAAATAAAACTTGGATTAATATTTATATACCATTAGTAGAATTTTTTGATTCCACAGATAAAATAAAGATGATGATATATATCTTATTTTATTTTTTTTATTTTTTAATATTTTTAAAAAACATGTGTTATTATCTTTATTTTTATTGTGGAGTCAAAAAACTTATTAGATAATTATCCGTAAAAGTTAAGGTAATAACAATGGTAAGAGTACTTGCTTGAGATTAGTCTTGGCGTGTAGACTAATTAGATGTAGAAAAAACTTTCAAACCTCCAATTGTGGTGAGTGGGGACGACGGAGAAACCTTTCACAAAATTCAAGTTGGGAATTCATTAGCCTTCGGACTTGAACGTAGAAAAGGGTTAATTGAAGGGAGAAGGCAACAATCCATGGGCACCTCCACTCACTTATATTCCATTCGGATTAGGAAAGCCGATGCATTGGTCAAAACATAATCAACATGCCAAGCCTCTATCCTCTTGAATTTATCTTTTTCTACATGTGTAATTTCATTTATATTTTTCTTATATGCATATAAAGATTATCCTAATAAATTAAATCGATCATTGTTTATTAAAAAAATAATAATCAACTATACATTCAACTTTTTGTATAAAATGGATATAAGACCTTAATATTTAATTGTATGCAAATCAGTCTATCAACTTTTATTTTACTGTAAATAAACATTTTACCTTTCAAAATCAAATAATTAATTTCAAATCTATTAGATGATACTAAATTTAATTTATATTGTACACTTGGCATGCCATGTGACAACTCACAAAACTATTTACGTTAGCTGCCATGTAAGATGTCAAAATGACAGTTAATGTCACTTTATAGATTAGGATTTAATTGCATGATTTTGAAAAATTAAGATTTATTTATAGTAAAATAAAAATATATAGAATGATTTGCATGCAATAAAACATTAAAGACTTATATCAATTTTGTATAAAAAGTTGAGTGTACATTTGACTATTAAGCTAAAAATTTTTTTAAAAAATTGTCCAGAAAGTTTAAATTCAAACAAAATCTAGGATTTAGATATGATACATTGACAATGTATAGTCTCTATATACTGTCAGTCAATTATAGATTGTCAACTCATTAATGAGTAAATTTTAAAAATACATAGATCCTTAAAAGAATTAAAAAACTTTATTGATATGTTTTTTTAAGGTCTTGTATATTTTTAAATTTTATTCATTAATGAGATGATAGTATGTGATTATCTGTACAGGGATTATGCATTGCCAATGACTTATATAAAGAAAACTAAAAACTTTCAATTTGAGGAAGAAATGCAACTATCAACATAATGCTTCTATGTTTATGTTCATTTATTTGCATTAGGGTTTTTCTCAATAAATTAAAATATTTTTACAATAATTTTCCCCATTTATTAAAAAAATTAAGAAGAATTCATAAAATAAAGAGAACTAAGAAAAATTAAAAAAAAAAGGAAGTGGGAATTACAAGAGAAGCATAATAAGACACCCAAGCTTCTATTTGAAGAGAAATAAAAGATCTGAATTTTTTTTCTATTTTTCAAATAGATATCATTCCAAAGTTGCTTCTTATTCTATCTTTGTCGGCAAGACCACTGTCATTTTCTGCCAATATGAATATCAACACCCAACTACAAATCCTAGACGCAGCGGTGTCGTTTTCGGTCACAAAAGTCTCCTCCACATTTGAGTTTTAATTTTATAACCATAACTTTTGTGAAATACAATAATAAATTTTCTCGTAATTAATTTCAAAGAAAATTGCTAAACTAAAATTCTATCCCAACCATTGTTTCATGTTTAAAATTTAGAACTTCCAGTCTGACTCAGATTTTCAAGCAATTACCCTCTCGGCAGAATAATTTTCACTTTTTAAATATTATCATGCATTATAGCAGCATTCAAGTCAGCTGAATCATGAACGATTCCCAAGAAATGGAAAACATATGAGGTTTTCTTGAAGAAAACCTTGACATTGCAAGACCAAGTTGACTGAACCATGTGTCTATCATCTATTAATAATTTTAGTTAAGATCCAGTAACAACATATAAAGCAAATACGAAAGAAAAAATAAAATAACACAGAACTAAATTTTTAATAAAACTTTTTATTTTTGACAAAGAAAACTAGAGCTTAAGAATAAAAGAAAGAGTAGTAGTTGTAGATGCCAAAATTTGAACTTTAAACATGTTAATTGTGAATTTTTAAAACTAATTACATGAATTATTTGAATTAAACTTTTTATTCAAAAAATATATAACAAAAACCAAAAAATTGATTTAATGTTTGACGTATTAACATAATTTAATTTAGTATTTTATAGGTAAACTTTTGTGCAACAGTAAAAGTTATTCTTTTGTAATATGAAAATCACGAGTTCAAATTACCAAAACAATCTTTATGTTAATAAGGAAAAAAAATCATTTCCGTATGCCCCTTCTCAAATCCCACTATAAAACCTTGTGCACTGAGTTTGCTTATTTGATTTGACGCAAAATAATCCCGGCAAAACTATATGAATTATCATACCTAATAATCACTAGCTCCAACTCAATATGCAAGTATAAACAATCACCAAGACAATTTTGTAGCTGCAATTCAGGTGAAGAATATAGTATAATCCATGAATGCTGTCCGAAACGGTAGAGATACAGATATGGTATTGACTTTGCATGATAAAAAATTGTCCACAATCACAATCACATAGAAGATAATCAAATTATCCGTGTGAAAAAGAAAAGGGTTAGCAATTATTTTCATGCTCACGCAGTAAGCAATGGTAACTACAACCAGAAAGAAAGATAAATGATGAATAGAATCACAGGCCGAAGCAGAAGAGCTCACGCTTCCAGGTCCTTATATATATTTCTTGCAAACAATTCTTTTTAAGATTTTATTATAAATGGCTCTGAAGTAACTACCTGAGAAATGAATAAAATGCTAATCCCCCAGGTAAAGAAAATTTTCGGTTTTATCCATTATTTCTCACAAATAACTTAAAAAAAAAAAACAGCAGAGTAGAACCAGTTCTTGCTGCTCTCAAAACTCGTCCACTTCGAGATATTGAGAATGGGAAGCAGCAAGAAGAGCAGCTCCAATGCCAGAACCATCATTTGAATGCTCAACTACAATCGTTTCAGATACCTCTTCTCCAAGCAATTCCTTAAGGCTGTTTTCCAAGCACTTGCGGAATTCTGCATAGTGCTCGTACAGTCCACCATCCATAGCTATTACTGTTCTTTGTTTCTCCCCTTCCTTGACCGTGTCTCTTCCCATTTTCTTCAGAATGCCTAGTATCCCAGCAGCTGAAATACGTGCCCCTCGCGTGGCAACAATGTTGCAAAGCTCAACAATTACTTTTCTCATCTTCAGAGAGGTATTTGTTATCTGAAATAGAAAAGATAAACAGGCTTAGAACACACTACACAAAGTTGCCTAGTAGCCAGAAACATCAGCATAAATCCCTTGAAGTCAAGGCAAGATACTGAATATAGACAACAATAATTCAATTCCAATCACAACAGCTTCCAGCGTTTCTGGCAAACTTCTATACAAAAAGAAGCTTCAAGCCAGTGATGTTTATTTGGTATTGGATAAGTTAAGCTAGTGATGTTATGGGAACTTTCGTAGGAAATGAAATGCGCTGCTGTAAATCAGCTTTGAAGTTGTTTCATTCAAATGAGGAAACTGAAATAGGATTCTATATATTGGGTTCAACCAACGTTCTGCAAGACTGAAAATCCTCAAAGAGAATTGTAGAAGTTCCATCAGGAACATGAAGGACAAACAAGAAATTCAGGCAAAGAAAAAATGTGAAATAACCAAGTTTTGATGATCAACAATAACATGGGGAGAATTTCAGAAGATTAAAATATACCTCAAGAACATCTTTCAATTTATTGGCTACCACTTTGAGGTCAGGGGAAGTGTCCTGATGCATTGCTGACATAACAGGCGTCCTGCATGTAAGCACAGCTCAAAAATAACTATTCTGCAGTTCTTAAACCCAATAGCAAGGTGCATCTTTCTGTATAGAAAAGGCAATAGTATCCAAGAAATTTCCAAAATATAACAGGCAGATGTGCATGTGCCCCATGCCATGAACAGTAATCCAAGGCTAGCGAATGGAAACATTTACCGCTTCCAAAAATCACTCCTAAGTATGCAAGTAAAATGAAATTAGGCCAGACAAGGAACCACACTGCAAAATAAAGTAATAAATGTTTAAACAACCCCCAGTGGCAGTTATTAACTGCTCTTTGTAGTAATAATCAAGACTGAAAATGACATTTGGTACGACAATCTATCTATAAGAAATACGTCATCCGAAGATCATGGAGGCCGGAGCCCAAGGTAACAGCTGGCCACAAATTAGGCTCTTGGCACGCATGAACCAATACAATTTAACAACCATAATAGACATGCTTTACATAGTATAGGAAACCTTTCGAAATCATTGATGAATAATGACAATTAATATGTCAGATTAGACAATTAGAAAAACATCCCTAAACTCAGTTATAAGCTTCATGGTAAAGCTTCACAGTAGCTTGGCGCAAAAAATAGCTGCACAATAAAGGTAGTGAATGGAGATAGGAGTAGCATAGAACTGCTATCAGAGAAAATGTTCCCAGACCAATCTACATGCTATAAGGATAAATCAAACTCGATCCTAAATACATAGATAGTGGAAATGATCATATAAAGCACCCACTATTTCTCTAATGCGAAAAAGCAGACTTCTAATGATGGTTCGTCCACCATTCTCAACCTTTTCTATAACTTGAGTCAATTCAACAGTTTTCAATAAATAAACAATCGTCCTTCATTCAAAGAAGAGTATTTTCAAATTTAAACACATTCAGAAGAGGAAAAGACTTTAACCATTACTCTGCTCCTATTGATTTCTTTAAGCAAATTACTGTAGGAACCATCTTTCAAAAATTATTTCCATTTGCATTTTTCTATTGATAGCGTAAAAGGGAATCAGATGTGCCATGTTAACTGTAAGAATTCTGTGCAATTCTCTCTTTCATTGAAAGTAACATTTTAAAATATATAGAGAGAAGGTTACATCATCTAAATATGGACATAGACAAAATAAAGGAAATATGATAACAGAAAATTCAAATCAAAAGAATATCTTCCTAATATCTACCTATTTCCAAAATTAGAGTAAAGAATCTAGGAATAATTTCAGGAATCTTAACACTCCCCCTTAAGCTGCGAGTAAATGTCCTCCATTCCTAGCTTGCTTGTGATTTTCTGAAATCTTGAAGCCGGTAACCCTTTAGTTAGAACATCAGCTAGTTGATCCTCAGATGACACATAGGAAGTTTTGATAGGTCCACTATTCAACTTCTCTTTGATAAAGTGTCTGTCAACCTCAATGTGCTTGGTGCGGTCATGTTGGACTGGATTATGTGCTATGCTACTAGCAAACTTATTATTAGAATATAATCTCATTGGTCCATCCAACTCAATCCTTAGATCCTTTAGAACAATCTTAAGCCACAAAAGTTCACAAATTCCATGTGCCATGGCTCAAAATTCTGCTTCAGCACTTGCTCTTGCCACAGCTTTTGCTACTTGCTTCTCCAGGTAACTAGATTTCCAACTATAAAAGTACAATAGCCAAAAGTAAATCCCCTATCTGTTAAAGATCTTGCATATTCTGCATTGATGTCAGCCTTAACTGAAAGCTCCTTTCCTTTCTGAAATAATATTCCTCTTCCTGGAGTAGTCTTCAAGTTTTAGAGAACCCTGTGAACAACTAGTAGATGTTATTCTCTTGATCATGCATATATTGACTGATCACACTTACTGCATAGGCTATGTCAGGCCATGTATGAGAGAGAGAAATTAATCTCCCAACTAATCTTTGGTAACGTCCTTTATCAACTATGTTCCCTTTATCTTCTCAGCCTAATCTGTGATTTGGGTCAGTAAGAATGCTTGAAGCCTTGGTTCCTGAAGTGCTTGTCTCCTTTAGCAAGTCTGGTACATACTTCCATTAAGATACAAATGTCCCTTGTTTAGAATATTCCACCTCAATCCCAAGAAACTACTTTAGTTTGCCTAACTCCTTCAAACTCCTGAGCTAATTGTTTCTTCAACCTTTTCTCCTCTTCTTCGTTATTCCTAGTAACAATGATGCCATCAACATACACCAGTAAAACAGTTATCTTCCCTTCCTTTGAGTGTTTGATGAATAAAGGGTGATCACCTTTGGCCTGAATTCGTCTCTATCCAAATCTCACCATAGCCTTGGTAAACCTTCCAGGCCATACTCTTGGCGATTGTTTCAACCGGCATAAGGCTTTCTTTAACCTACAGACTTTATTAGAATTGAATTCCCCATGAAATCCAGGTGGGGGTTCCACGTATACCTCTTCTTCTAAATCTCCATGTAGACAAGCATTATTCACATAAAATTGTTGAAGTTCCCATTCTAAATGAGCTGCTAAGGATAATAGAATTCTTACTATGTTCATCTTTGCAACTGAAGCAACTATCTCTTGGTAATCTACACCGTAGGTCAGTGTATATCCCTTCGCAACTAGCCTTGCCTTGTATTTTTCAAGGGTTCCATCTGCTTTAAACATCACCATGCGAGCCATCTGCAACTAATAGCCCTCTTTCCCTTGGGATGCTCAACAAATCCCGAGTCTTATTCTTCTACAAGACCTCATTTCTTCCTTCATCGCACTTGTCCAATTCTGGTCTCCTAAAGCTTCATGTATTGTTTTGAGAATCATAAATGAGTTCAAGGTAGAGAGAAAGCCGTCGAGTGGAAAAGCGATGTAAGAATATGAAGTTGGATATTGGGTGTTGTGTACACTTTCATGTTCCTTTTCTCAAGGCTATGAGAAGGTAAAGGTCATTCCCTAAGGTCGGCTGGTCATCACATCCAAAGTCATTAGCATTAAAAACAGGTATAAACAAAGTATTTTCAATACGTATGCTCAAGTTAGGCTCTTCAGTTTGTTCTGGTACTTGTGAGGGCTGTACATTTCTTCTTGAATATTGTTTCAGCTGTGGCTTTAAAGGAACTCTTGGAAGTTGGATTTTTGAGTTTGCACTTGGTTGAAGAACTGCAATGTTGGTGTATTCTCGATTTCATTGGGTAAGGCTGAATTGCGCTCAGATTGATGGAATCAGCAATTGCTATGGGTTCAACGATATGATTTTCTTGGAAAGTTGGCTAGGTTTCATATTTTGGAGAGGAATGTAAGGAAAGCGAAGGAAAACCAAGATGATCTTCAAGAAAGGATATAGAACCTAAACACGCATCTTCCGGAAAAGATTTCTCCCCTTAAAGATAATGGGAATGGGTGTGTAGAAGGGTACTACTTTGAGGTACATAACATCCATGAAGATAGGGACTCTTTCGGTAGTTGGGTCATAGCACTTATAGCCATTTTGGGTTGAGGAGTAGCCAATGAAGACACATTTCTTGCTTGGGATCTAGCTTGGATCGGTTGGTTTTGTGGATATGCAGGCAGGCTATACAACCAAATACCCTAGGAGGAAGACTTTGGATGGAGATGAAGTCGGGATAGGACCGTGACAATGTGGACAAAGGGCTTCGATTTCCTAAGACTTTAGAAGGCAGTTGATGAGATGAGTGGTTGTGAGGACTACTTCACCCCAAAGGAATTTAGGAACATTGGACTAAAAGAAGAGGGTATGAATTACTTCTAACAGGTGGTGGTTTTTTGTTCAACAACCCCGTTTTTGTTGGGGTGTGTCAACACAGGAAGACTCATGAATAATTCCCTCCTTTTGGAAGAATATTGAAAGGGTTTGGTTAAAGTAGTCTTTGGTGTTATTGAAACAAATTTTGCTGATTTTTGTCCCAAATTGTGTGGCAATCATTTTATGGAATTGAGTAAAAATAGTACTTAGTTCAGATTTTTTCTTTCATGAGAAACAACCAAGTTGTACGAGTGCAATCATCAATAAAAGAAACAAACCAACACAATTTTGGAAGGCCCCCAAATATCAAAGTGAAATAGAAATAAATGTTTATTGTGCTTTATTGATCTTGTGGGAAAGGAGACACGATGATGTTTTGCATATTGACAAACAGCACAATGAAAACCAGTGATAAAAGTATTTCAAATAAAGAAGAAAACCTGTGTTTTAATAAAAGGGAAGGTGGATGTCCTAGTTGAAGATGATATGCCCAAATTAGAGATTTATTAGAGGAAGCCAAAAAAGAGAAAGAAGGATGGTAATTGATGGGTTGGTATCCCTATATTCCTCAGCCTTGCAAGTCTTCAAGGTACTACAAACCATCACAGTCTCTAGCATATCCAATTGTCTTCCCCAAGACTAGGTCCTGATAAACATAATGAGAGGCAAAAGAGGTTATTTTGCAACAGAGTTCTTTGGTAATTTTGTAAACGGAAATGAGATTGGTGGATAATTTTGGTACATGCATGACATATTTAAGGGAAAATGAAGGGAATTAAATGAAGACTTCCTTCGCCGGCAATAACAATAGGGGATCCATCTGCTACTTTAATTTTTTAATTTCCAAGAATGGGTTTATAAGACTCAAAAGTAGTAGTATTATTGGTCATGTAATTGGTTGCACCCGAATCAATAACCCACGAACTCAAATGAGCAGTACTCGAGGCCTGACAAGATTTAGTCAAGAAACACATACCAACTTGGGCAAGAGAACAAGAATTTGAAGATTTTCTGAGTAATTCTAGCAGATGCCTCAACTTTTCCATCTCATCCTTGTTGAATTCCTTTCTGAAGCAGCCCCTTCTTTGTTGGTGAGATTAGCTTGGCCTTGTGTCATGTGTGAAACCCTTAAATCCCTCAGTTCTAGCCAAAACCTAAGACTTGCCATGCAAGTTGAAGCAGTTTTCTCGAGTATGGTGTGCTTTATTACAACAAGTACACCAAAACCCATCTCTACTGGGTACCTTCTTCAAATCAGATCGAGCACTAACAACTGGTTTAATACTCTTATCGTCTCAAACTTTCAGAGATACCATGGCAGTGGCTTCAGATGATTGGGGTTCTAGCATAACGCCACACCTACTCTCCTTGGCTAGAAAAATGGAGAATATTCCTCAAAGTGTGGGGATCGGGTCTTTACCAAGAATCTGCACTCTGTCTTGATCATATTCAACATTCAACCTGTCAAGAACTCGAACATTCAATCACGTTCTAATACCTCTTGATAGGTTTGAATATCACTACCACACTTCATCTTCAAATCTCTATAGTGGTTTATTTCGAGCCATAAACCTATCATCCTATTGTAATAATTAGTGACAGACATATTCCGTTGTTTAATAGAGGCAGCTTGCACTTTTAACTCATAAACCTGGGTAATGTCCTTTTTGGAATAAGTCCATTGGAGCGTCTCCCATATAGCCCTTGCAGAAGAGAGGAACATCACATTTTGGCTAACTTCTAGCTTCATGGAGTTCCACAACCACGACATAACCATGGCAGTGGCTTCAGTTTGGTGGTTCATCTTTCCTCGTCCCTTGAGGAAGGTTCAAACTATCCGACTCCACTGTAGATAATTCGATTCATACTCTGAAGTTCACTGCCTGGACCAGCAGAGATATTCCCATTCACATTGAATGGCATAGCTACAGCAGATGAATCTCCTAGAGTAACAGAGGGTGCGTCAGGCATGGAGTCGTAAGTGGAAGTTGTCGACATCTCTAGGGTTAAGGTTTAAGGCTAGGGTTTTAGGACAGATTGCAATGAAGGCAAAAGAGATGACAATTAAGGCTGACTGGAAAAATAAGAAGAAATTTAAAAAGAATGGCTCTGAGAGGTGTAAGAAATTTATGTAATTCTCTCTTTCATTAAGAGTAATACTATACAATATATATAGAGAAGGTTACATCATCTAAATATGGACATAGACAAAATAAAGGAAATACAGTAACAGAATAATCAAATCAGAATCAAATCAGTCAAAAGAATCTCTTCCTAATTTCTAGCTATATCCAAATTCAGAGGAGAAAATCTAGGAATAATTTCAGGAATCTTAACATGAACTAAGAGGCAGTAGGGATTGGCCATCCTAAGTTTGAGGTATGCTGTCCTTTGAGCATACAACAAAAATCTTTGACTGGTAGACCTTGTAATTGAATTTTCCAATAACAAGTATTGGATGCTAAACCATGGTTCATTTTGCAACCTAAATAACATTAAACAGGCACATCTCTTCAAAGCTGCTTCCCTGATTCCCTTTTCTCAACCACAGCACCTCAGTGGAACTGCTGATAATCAGAAAAGAAGCACGAGAACTGTCTACATACCACCAGCTTATTACCACCTGTTTAACCACCTTTGTATTGTATACTTCAACAGCGGCAGTTAACTTCATTCATTATTTGCTATTACATAAATGAAACATAATTTGGGTATGTATGCATGAATATTTAATGAGATAAGCACAGAATCGGTGAAAGAAACATCATCTCATAAGAAGGAATACACCTTCATTTGATGATGGTTACGCAAAAGCACACATATACTGACTCAAATTTAATAGTTCTTCAAATATAGAAAAGAAAAAACCCTTGCCAGATCACTTCCAAGTTCAAATTATTCTCATAATCTCATACAAAATAAGTTTTCTAGGAATGACCTTTCTTTGCAAGGACAAACAAAATGTTTGATACCAGTTTTCTCTTTGCAAACATGGTGAAAAATATTATTAAACAATTTACAAAAAATTACAGAAAAGTTGATGAACATAGCTTGAAATCAAGGAAAAAGAAACTGATATGTAAATAGCCTGAGGAAATTACCTCAGTGCGAATGGCACTTTAAGTTTTGGTGGAACAGTGTCACCAAAGAATGCAGCCTCCTCCGCCATCCTACACAGAACTCTACGGACAATTTCTCCCAAATACATACCAGATATTATCTTCTCATAAATCTGTGAAAAATCAAAAGAATATAAGATAAACAAATGTTAAAGAGAAGTAAGGCAAAAGCTAAAGGAACCAAATAGCACAAAATTGTGCACGTACCTGTTCACCAGGGTTTAAACTCTCTGCATCTAGTGCATGGTCATACTCTGTTAATGGAAGATGTGATGACCTAAAGTTACCCCACTCCATGTTAATAACCTTCAGCCAAATATTAGCAGCAACTTTAATACTCATCCTACACCTAATTAAATAGTTCTATTTCAAACTTAAATGGATATCCTCATTGATTATAGTTGTGACAACAAGAATGAAAAAGAAATAGTCTCAAAGCCATAGAAAGTTACTAAAAGCAATTAAAGAACAGCTAACCATCTCTCCTGAGTTGGGTAGTAGACCATGCCATTTTGGTATTGCATGTGCACGTTCCACGTATGCTGCATTTGATCCAGTACCAAGGATCACAGCTGCAACAACATCATTGTTGGTATACCTACCTCCAGCTAGTGTTCCAACAGTGTCATTGACCTGGTGTCAAAATGGCAGCAATAAGACACTAGGACAAAAAGAATAACAATAATGAAAAGCAAGATAATTATTTTGTATCAGGTTCGCAGCTAAAGTTATAGTATACAAAGGTTGTGTAACCATTGAAAAAGAAAATCCATACCAAAGCTGAGACCCGCATGTCGAGACCTTGTCTTTCCATGGCTTTAGTCAATTCTGCTACCACATCTCGGCCAACCTGTTAATTCAGTAGACAAGAACATCAAAGAGATATAAGTTGAGTATAAAAGAGCAAATGTTATGAGAAGTTGCATTAATCAATACCAAAAAGAAGCGACGTGCACTGTAGTGGTATACATGAATTCTTTAAACATTAAATGCTTTTAAACTCTTTTTTCATATTTATTGCTTTAGGTAAACTACCCATTAGGGGACAAACATATAGGGGCAAATTTATTGGGAAAATTTCTACTTCCCCTAAATTTTGAGAAAGACTAATGCATAATAAGTATAAAAAGAGTCTGAGCAATTAGCACTGACTGTTTCATCTATAGAGAAGCCTTTTGTCCACCTAACAAGGGTTCCAGAAGCAATGGATGATTGCATCACAGGGAATGAGAAGGTAAAACCCAGCTCCCTCTGCCTACCGGGTGTTAGTTCAAAATCTGTGCCTTCTTGAGCTACAAATTTCGCAAGTTCTGCAGCGATATAGTCAAATAGTCCCTGAAATCAAGATCACCTGTCAGACATTAGAGCCTTACACCTCAACCAGTTTCCAGTCATTTCTTGAAATGCAACACTTACATCTGAAGTCCCTGTCATCAAACTCGGAGGAATAGAGACCTCCTCAAACTGTTGATTGACAATACCCCTATCCTTCCCTCCCAGTTGCACTCGCAACACACGGAAGTTAGTGCCACCAAGGTCCAATGCATAAAACAATCCCTTCTCATTCCTAATTTAGGAAAAGAAAAAAGATTACAATCTAATCAACTAATATCTCTAATGGACCACCTAAACATATAAGAACCAATAGAAAAATGTATGCAAAAAAATAGTATTAACATGTCCCTCATCCATCCCATCCATGTAGAGAAGAATCTTCAAAGTGGATCAGATGGAGCATAAATTTCTAGATGCGCACATATGTAGACACCCACATGAACTCAAGCAAACGTCCAAGAAATTGATCCCATATTGAAAATCTCAAACAACAGAGATCCTCATCATGTTAACCCATTCGAAATAAACGATTGACAAAAAAATCCACCTAGACTTAGCTGTAGCTGATCCAATACTCAGGCATGCATACATAGACACATATATTAGCAATATATGAATGATCATTGATATGAATGCATGTTAGACATAAGTGACGAAACACCAACATAAAATCCAAACCAAATAGATCAAGTGAACATAATTATACATGTTTAAAAACAAAGGAAAGAGATTAAAATACCCAGTAGGCAAATTGTCAACGTAGCTGATGACCATCTTGAGTTTGCTGCCACCTTCAGAGGCAAGGCCAGCATGCATCTCTACAGTCATGGCATCAGCCACTTGTCTCAGCTTCCAAATCGGGGTTCCACAATTTTCTTCAAACTCTTTCACTATCTCCATTGCTTTGACCCACCTCCCCGACTTCTTCATTTTCCGATGAACCACCACCGCTGCTGCAGCTGCCACCGCTACCCCACATACCACTGCCAACCCAACTGCCACCTTCCCCATTTTCTTACGCCAAAAAATGGGATTTTTTATTTATAATAAAAAGGAAAAATAAAATTTCTTGCAAAAGTAAAGGAACCCTCTTTTGGTCACAAATGGGAATTTGGAGTTATGTGATTTAAATCAGTGAATGGTGGTTGAATCTAGATTAGAGCTTTGTGCGAGGAAAAAATAAATCAAATCAAAAGTAAACAAAAAGAAAAGATCTTGCTTTGGCTTGGAGAATGGAGAAGTGAGCACGAGAGAGAGAGAGAGCAGAGGCTAAAAACAAAAGGGAAACTGGTGTAAATATCGGTAAATGTTTTTTGGGTTTTTTTTTTTTGGTAAGGTTTGTATAGCTTTTCCATCTGAGTTCAGGTACTCAGGTGAACATCACTTGCTTTTTACCAACACGTGTTTAGTTTGTTAGAGTTTAGACTTTAGATTTGGTCTCACGACTTTGCTTTGCTACTTTTAGTTTTCGCTTTATGTTTTTCTTCTTTGTTTGACGTGATAAAAAGAGTTCTTTTGTATTTACATTTCTCTGTTCTTTCTTCATGCAAATTTATTACCCTTGATAAAATTTAAATTTAATAGTGAAATATATTCTCAATTTTTTATATAAAATAAATTTAAATTTTTAATTTTATTGTAAAAGTTCATATATTTTTATTTTACTATTAATAAAACCTTCAACCTTTCAAAATAATACAATTAAATAAAATAAATATTGCTATAAATAAACTTTTAGCTTTTCAAAATAATATAATCAAGTAAAATAAACAAAAAGTTAACGTTTTATGAACCCTCAATTTTTTTATTTTATTGTAAAAATTTATAATTACTTAAACTTAATTGTACTATTTTGAAAGCTTAAGGATTTATACAACAAAATTAAAGATTGTAAACTTATTTTTATTTTGTGCAAAACATTATAGATAAATTTGACCATTAAACTTAAAATTTACCGACGGAATCAAATAAATGGCTAATTACAATCAAAATGGAGATATTGAAGAAATTTACGTGTTCAATCCATCCTTTAACTGTTAGGAAAGATTTTAGAGGCTAGTCCCCATCTGATTCAACTGAGAACGGGCCAAACCTGCACAAGATATCGCTTTTCTAGTATATCTACTACGTTTTACTATCTTTCTATAAAAGAAATAAATAATTCTTCTTGCTCCGAAAATTTCCATCTTGTTTAGCATGGGACAACCATAGGCAAACAGTTTTTTTGGATTACATGAGTTGATCTAGTTGATAAAGGATTTGATTCATTAGTACATCGCCATTGATTCTCTATTAACCAAAAATAACGCCAAACCGTTAGAAGTTCAGATGCAGCAGGGTTCTCTTCCTACTACTATGTTAACAAATACAGAACCTTGATAACAACCCCCTTAGCCATGGAGAACCAGAGATCAGAAACAAACCCAACCTGTTTGCTTTCGCAAAGAAGCGCATCAGAATAAATTCTAACATTTCCAAGATAGAACACATAGCCAAGAGATGGAGAGAAAGAAATATGTTCAATATAATTTTTATTAGAATACATGGCAGCAAAAGCAAAGAATAAACTCCTAGACTAGACCTTGAACTGAGTTTAGTTTAAACAAATACACATCTCCATTCCAATATATGATACTGAGAACCCAACTGCCCTTCAACGTAAAAGAACCCCACAGACACTGACACACTATAACCTGGAAATTTTCTAGAGTATAAGCATCGACAAAAACTAAAAAACATTCAAGATAATGCAGGAGTTCTCATCCTCTCTTTCTCCCCTCTCTTTTTTTTTAATCTTTTAATCTTTTTCTTTTTTTCCCCTTCTTTGGATACCAAACAGTGTCAGTCTAGGTGAAAAACTGTACACAGAAGCAAGCTAAAAAAAGCCACCCCAAAGATCTTTAGATTCTGCCTACTGGTCCTTCCGAGGGAGATAAAACCAAGGAACACGTGCCTGAAAAAAAGAAAGAACAGAAAACCAGCGACTAATATTCTACTTACCCGAACTGCTGGCTTTCATTGCTTTTTTCTGAACAACAACGGTTTCAGAGACTATCCACCAATCTAAATTTTTATCTCTCACACTGATGACGTCAAACTCAACCTGCTAACAAAAATAAAAAAATAAAAAACACAAAAGAAGCAGTATAAAAAAAAAACATTGCATATAGAACCCAAAAAAAAAACTAATTTATAATTTCAAATACATGCCTTATCACAGGATTCTGCATGGCTTCCGAGTCAACAACTCCATTCATGGATTTAAGAACCACACCAACCACAGTTTTTGGCTTCACATCATAAAAACAACAAACAAAATCAAATAGATCAAGTAAAGATGTTGACTTAATGGATCAAAATATTCAAAACAAAGAAGTAGTCCTACAATCCTAAATCAGTGAATCTTTCATCTCTGAGAATCATGTAATGCCCAACTTGTAGTTCATATACCAGTCAGAACATTGTAAATAATCTCTTAAAGGGCGAAGAGGTTTCAGCTATTCTGTTTATAGTTTCTTCATGTCTGAATGCATTTGGTTATATGATCTATAAGTCAGACAGGAAAAACAACCACTATGGAAATAAAACATATAAAGTTATGGGGCAAAAAAACACCAGTCAATCAATTATTTAATTTCAGGAACTCTCAGGCAAGTAATAAAGAAAAAACATAAAATGATGAACAAAATCAGGAAAAATTAAGGAACTTAAATTCAAAACCTCTAAGTCTTTCAGCAATCCATCTTGAAATACTCTGTTCTGATCAACATGTTCATCCTCCACAGAAGATTTCGAATCATCACACGAATCACTCTGCGAAGAAGCTGGATTATCATCACCTCCATTGGTTCCTTCACAGCTACCTGTTGTAGATTCATTCCCAGTATCCTCAGGTGAGCAAGAACTGATAATGCTGGAATTAGATGATGCATTTCCTTCCGCAAGTCCATGCATTTCATCTAAATCTGATGTAGAACCTGGAGATGTGCTGCTAAGCTTACACCTAATAATCTCAGGAGAAACTGACTGACCCCTACCAGGACTCTTCCGTTTCAGCGGCCGACTTTTCTTGCTATTTTCTCCATTAGGATCCTTTCTCCTCTTAAGGCCTTTCTCACTGTATTCAGTTTGACATGCAATGCCATTGTCATAAAACAGTTTATCAGTCAGATGATGGGGAGAAAGCTGCAGATTCTGAGTATGTTTACAGCCATCTGGTAAAACATAAGCCGGAAGCTGCTTTCTAAGGACATGAGATACATAGATTTCCATCCCAGGTTTCCAAAACAAGTACATGCTTATAGAACGCCGGAATTCATCAACTGACCCACGTATATCAAACTGCTGACCTTCCTGAACCATTTCCCCCTGTTTCCTTCGTAAACCCATAAAAAATGCACAATGGGCACATGGCTTAGATGCATCTACATACTCATGAGGATAAGGATGGCACTGCAACTTTCCATAAGTGTCTCGCTCAATCTGTCAATAATAATATAATTAAAATATAGATGAGAATGAAATAGGAAAACCTCTAATTTCCAGTTTCACGATCACAATTAATCAAAACTTTAAATTTAAAAGCCATGCCATGAAGGCACAAACATTACCATCAAAGTCAGCTGCCTTAGCCGTGATTCCACCCAGCCTTTCCAAGCACGCAAGTCATCAGCATCAGCTGCAACAATGTCAACCTGCAGATAGTTTTTGTAGCTCTCGAAGAACAAATAAGGCTCAAACAAAGCACTCCACTTCACTCCATTCAGCTCAATCTTCTGCATTTGGAGATAGGATATGGGTCAGTTTTTTTTCTTTTTTTTTCCAAAAGGATAGTAACGATAAATTGATTCCTCATTCCCTTACCTCACAAATGTTGTTACCATATTGGAACTGCTCCATCATGACTCGGAGGGTGCTCATGGACACATTATAGCTAGAATTCATGCATGGATAGGCAGGTGTAATAATTGGCATATGATGATTCCTATCACGAGGATTTTTACGAGGATCCCATACAGAAAATCCAAGTTCATCTTCTTCAATTGCACAAAGCATAACTGGGTTTGGCCAACGCCACTGGGTATAGACCCTAAAAAATCGTGAAACAAGCATACTAGGAACTCCATTAGGATATAGTTGGCAAACTCGGGCTACAAGAAGAGCCCAGTTAACACCTCCAAGAAATCCGGTCACCTGAAATGGAGATATATGTTAAAATAAATATAGTAGTAATGAAGATAATCCAAAAAAGAATAAAGGAGAAGAGAACTAACATTGGAATAAACACCACGCCTTTTAGCCCAAAACTTCAGACATCGAAGCGTTGTGCAAAAATGCTAAAAAATTATAAGAACATGCAGATTAGCAAATGATCCAAGCAATCAACAATTGCATAGAAGGCAGGAAAACAGACTAAATTTCGATGTTCACGTATATGATCAGCAGCAGCATTTTACCTCAACATTTGGCACCAGTTTCAGAATTTGATCTGCGACCCTGCAGCCATTAAGACTTCGAACAGTAGGCTCATCAATATTGCATAATACCGACAAGTCAGATATGTCAAGATCCTGTTCACAAGCAAGCATTTATCAAATATATACAAACTAGATAAAAAATCAAAATGGTCTTCAACTACTAGTTCATTCCAAAGCAAAGAAGCCTACATGACTAGACAAGTAAGTGAGAAGCAACAAAACTACCTAGAACACATTTTAACTGCACAATTTTGAGAATGGGAAAACAGAATCAAACAAAAAGATTCAAATAAAAGATATGTTAAGTTTGTAATAAAAGAAACATGCCTTGTAATTGTAGTAAAACCTCCCCAGCATGGTAGGTATGTTAATGTTATGGAAGAAGGTAAACAAAATGCACAATGCAAACATAGAAAACTTTCATATTAAGTCATATTAACATGCTGCTTAAGAGAAGCAATCTGAGAGGGAGAAATACAGACACATACAGAAGGAGACAGAAGGGCATAACTCTAAATGCTCAGAAAAGACAAAGATGGGAGATGGAGTGAGGAGAAGCACATTTAAAACATTCAGCCAATACAATTCTTAGAATTAAGTGAGCACTGAACAGAGATATCCAAAAACAAGGCACTTGAAGTTACTGTACATCTGTACATAATAGACAGTTAATTCGAATAGAATTTTTAACTAGGGAAATAAAAGGTAATTTAAACTTACTTGAGGCACAACCAAACAAGAGATGCTTGCATAAAGAAGGTCGATTGGTATTCCATCAAACTTAAATTTCATTACAGGGACATGAGCATCTGGAACTGGTTGTAACTCTGTAACTTCTTTCCTTTCTGCCAGGATGTTGTGCAGTACAAAGAAGAAATCTTTCTGGTTAAAACAGCAAAAATCCAGATCGTGAATAAAATTATTTCGGGGTTCATAAATCAGTCAATTCAGTCACTAATAAATTCTGTATTTACCTCTCGGTTCACATAGGATGGTCCCACGCATAAAGTGTCTATATCAGAGCCAGGTCCATGAACCTATAAAAACAATAAAACTTAATCAGTCAGACAATCCCAATGTTATGTTATAGCCAGCATTCCAATAGAATAAAGTATAGTTATTCAAGTATGAATACCATAAGCATTATGAAACAAGAAAGAAAAAGGTAAGACACTCACCCCAAGTCGATAAGAACCAAAAGTAAAAATGACTGCATTGGCATCTTCAACCATCTGATCTGTGTATCCCCTCAAAAGAGTAAGCTGCTTCACCCAATTTGTTACGATCTAAACACAATAAAGAGAAATGTTACCAAAACTGTGAAAATGATGTTATAGCAGAGATACAAAGGAGCACAGATGCATCAAACACAGGTTAAATTAGCACCTTGATGGAAATTGGCAGCAACCTTTTAATTATTTTAGTTCAAGTTATTTATTTATTTTTTTAAATCAGGGGTATTTTTGTAATTACAAGGTTCACTGGCATTGCTCTTTAATTGTCTAACTCAACCTTTTAAGGCGTGACTCCTAGTTTTTTTCTTTTTATGTAACTGTTCATAGCAGCATAATTAGCCCTAAATTTCTTAAGCTTCCATCAAAACTTAAACCCTAATCCGAGCCCCAACTAAAACCCAATATTCTATCCTCTCATTGCTAGGCTAAAATTTACCCTAAAACCCTAATTTAAAGACATCCCAGATCTGTCCTATATCACACCTCAAACGGTTGCATAATAAGCAATAACATCTGAGATGCGTTTTATGGTAGCCTATTAGCAAAATAAAGACCTCTAGCAAGCAGGCTGTTTATTGAAAGGATGAATACAGGTCATAATAGAAGTTCTTATCAGTTGTTCCACATTTTTTTACCATTTATAATTTGATTAGCAGGTTTGGTTATAAGGAATCTCACAGTTCATCCAATATGCTCACTGACCATAATAACTCAGATAACCGAGCATCATCCAAAACTTGCAGATTTTAAGCCCTAAAGGCATAATGCTTTCTAGAAGAACATAAGTAACATACATTCGACCAGGTAGATGAGAAATATCTATAGCGAATAGTAACATCTGAATCTGAAATTGTTTCAATCAGGGTGACTTCCACAATTACCATCAGAGTGTAGTTACTCAATAGAGGGCATACAGGAAGTGATCCCTGAGGTTCACTTCATACATGCAGTTAAAAAATATGCTTAATAGGCTAGTACAATCCACTCTCCGCGAAAACATTATTAAATAAGAACTTATCACATACAATCCAATCTTATAAACCAAAAGAACATGCACCGATACCACATTTGAGCCCAAATATACTAACCCAGAACAAAAGGATTCAGAGTATTTAATACTTCGTTTCTTGACCTAAATTGTTCAACAAACTATGCTAGCATTAAGCAAAAATCAACAATTTCTGAACCAACATAGATACTCATTACTAAAACAATCTAATTGTAAGTAAAACAGCACTGTTAGTAGCATTCATACAACTTTGAAAAAATCACAAAAACATAACTTTCTCCAAAAAAATAACAAATGAAATTACCTCTTGAATTCGACCGAGAACTTCTTCTCTCTTTGCAGCTTCCTCTATGCTCTCATAAAGCCCAGCTTCCACCAAAAACTGTCAACAAATTTTCACAGAAACAAAAGCAAGAAAATAAGTAAATCAATAACACTCCAAAACAAAATCTATATCCAGATATTTACCTTTTCCAAATCACGACTTCTTTGAATGTCAGCTTCGCTGGGACCTGCCATCGAAATCGGTTTTGTTACACCGTACTGCGTCACTGGCGCTGCCACTATCGGCGAAGCGCCACTCAATCCCTCTGAACTCACCATCTCTATAGATAACCGTTTACCACCAAAAACAAAACCCTAATATTTTTTTTAATGAAAAAATAACAGCAACCGATTGAAAATTGAACCGCTCGACCCAAAGTAATTTCTGGGATCGATCAAATCATGCAAAAAAATCAAAGAAAATTCTAAAAAAATCGAAAAATTGAAGGAAAATGGGAAAAAGGAAAAGTTTCTCGATATGAAAATAAAAAATCCCAATATAAAAACTTAAGGAAGAAAAAAGGAGACTGCGAACTTTGAGAGAAGGAGGGGCGGCTGCCGGTAGCGGTGAAAGGGTTGATTTTTCTAGGGGAATTTCGAACAAAAAAGAGATCTGTACTTTTATTTATATATATTAATTAAATATCTTTCTTAATTCTACTTTTTCGGATTGGATTTGGATTTATTTTTGAGGTTGGGATGGGAACAGGGAACGGAATATTTTATTTCTTTTCGTAACGTCGCCAATAACGCAAACGCTTTCTTTCGTGGCTGGCGCCGTTCTGGATCTTCGCTTGACACGTGGCTTGGGGGCCGGGGGGGGGGGGGGGGGGGGGAACCGAATCGGTAATGGTGATTATTAAAACGACGTTGTTTGTAGTAATTTATCAAACTACAATCATCTGTACCGGGGAATAACTTGACAACTTTAGGGATATTCTTTTCGTTTCGTGAAAATTTCAATTTGTTATTATTATTATTTTCGAAACTTATCTGTATCTAATCTAATGGATCCGGACTAATTTAGAGTTAAATTACTGTTGAATCAAAAATGAAAAAGCTAGTTTTTTTCATTTATAATACTTAAACTCGATATTTTACTTGAGAAATACAAGTTCATTTTACTCAGTCTAACAAAAGTCGATTATTATTATTATTATTATTATTTGAAGAGTAGCATTCTTTGAATTTTTCTATAAGCCAAATTAAAGGCTTTTTTTCAACAAACAAACAAATAAATAAATAAAACTATTAAATATATTATACTTAGTTAAATTATTTTGATTTGAATCGTGCTAAATTAGAGATCTTTCTTCAAAGTTGGTGAGATTATATGGAATTAATATTTGTATAAGAGAATATTTTTCTAGTAATATTCAGATAATTATTATTAAAATTTATGTTTAATACATTATCATGTACAACTCTAATATATGTAAGTGGATAATAATAATCATATTATCAATTCATTGTAGATACCATATTTTGTCCGGGGTCTTAATTTATATAAATAATTAATTGGGTTGGGTGACATTTGTATTTTAATTTAACAATTTAGAATTAGGCTAGAATTAAATTAGAATTTTTAGATTTAGAATTAACATTAATTAGGAAATTAAAATTAAAATAGGATTTAGGAATAAAAAAAGAGAGAGAGAGAAAAGATAAAAAGAAATAAAAATAAAATTAATTTTAGGATTATATAATTAGGATAATTAGATTTTTAGGATAATTATTTGGATTAATATTAAATTTGATAGAGTTAGATTAGGATTAACATAATAATTAAATAGATAAAATATTAAAAATAGGAGATAATTATTAGAATAAGTATAATTATATTAGACTCTAGCTAATTTGTGGCTATAAAAACGATTAAAGCTTAAGATTTTGGGGGCACTCGACCCGACCACCATCATAGACTCTGGCACTCAGCCTTGAAAACTTCTGCTTATCACCATCAGACCGAATCAAATCACCATCTCCTTTACTGCATTCCTCCGCTGCTTATGCCTACTGCTGTTATTGCTTCTTACGGGTCTTGCATCGTCCCTGCTCAACCAACCGAAATTCCACCATCGTCGATGCTGCCCCTCATCTTCATTAGATCATCACTTATCTGCCTCGCCATCTTGCCACTGTTGTGAACCGAGGAGCCGTTGGAACCAAGAAGTGTAAGTAACCCCTGTTGAAGAAGAACAACGACGGCAAGATTGTGAACGTGTTGGAGAGTTGCTGTTTGCTGAAACAGAGTAGTAGCAAGAACCTTGACTTGGTACAGAACAACTATTTGGAAAGAGTAAGAACAGTGCCACAACGTGGGTTACTTTGATGTATTGTGAGCCACTTTGTTGCTACACAAATTCATGCATGCCCTTATCATCATTTGTGCTGTCACTACAAGAAAGGAGAAAGAATAAGAGAATAAAGTGAAAAGAAAGGAAACAGGTAAGTTTTATTTATTTATTAGATAATAAAAGTTGATTTGCATTTAATATTGGGTATAATGGAATTTAGGCTACATATTAGGGAGAATAGTTTATTTAGTAAATGTAATTAATAAATTAGTGTGATAAATTTATGGAAAATATTTAAACAAATTTGTTTGGTTAAAAAAGGGCTAGTTAAACAAGGATAGTTAAAAACTAAAAATTAATTAAGAAGATAAATATGAATTATACCGAGAATGAAATTCCAAGAAAGTCAATTGAGACTCTTTGAAAATTTCTAGGTGAAAGAATCTTTCTTAAGTTGAGCCAAATTGATGGAATACTTTTGAAAGGTTTTTTTTAATTAATTCATATTTATTTATGATAAATAAAAATAAAAAGTAAGATAAGATAGATGGATTAGATATAGATAAATAAAAATGAGCAAATAAAGACAAGTAAACAAATAAAGATAAATAAATAAAATAAGATAAGATAAAGTATATAAATAATAAATAGAATTATAATAAATAAGATAAATAAAAAAGAGTAAATATGAGTTATGCCGATGATGAAATTTCAAGAAAGTCAATTGAGACTCCTTGGAAATTTCTAGGTGAGGAGGTTCCTTTTGGGCCGAGCCAAATCGATGGGACGCTTAAAAGTGAATTTTCAATAAAACATAATTCATGTTTATTTCTTGCAAATAAAATAAATAATAATATAAAAATAATTAAAAAAATTAGAAAATCTAAGAAATTTATAAAATGGATATGGAGTCAAAACTAGAGACAAAATTAGGAGAAAGTAGGAATCTCATAAAATATTAAAATCTATCCGACGATGGAGTTCAAGAAAGTTAATTGAGACTCCTTGAATATCTTGAGGTGAGGGGAATTTCTAAGGTTGGAGCCAAATTGATGAAAAAATCTTGGAAATTTCCCAATATATAAGTATATCGAAATTAATATGAACTTAAGGCAAACTATAAAGATAACCTAAAGCTAGTTGGTACCATCTTAAGATGGGCGTTGTGGGGGTGCTAATCCTTCCCCACACGTAACCGTACTCCCGAGTCTAAGAATCTTTGAAAGTAGACCATGCCTTTTCTTTAGACAAGAATAGGTGACCAATCACACCTTAGGTTTGAATGGTTGGTGGCGACTCCTTGATATTAAGTCTAGCGGGTTAGATTCACGGACTGACACGTTATGACAGCTTGGCGACTCCACTGGGGACTTTAGAGAGTCGAGCCAATGATTGGTTTTATATTATTCTATGTTTGCCTTAGGAATGTTAATTTTGATAAAATAATTGTTTGTTCCTTCAACACACACTTCACGTGCATGTGCATGCATTGGCCCTCTACCTGGGCTTTATCCTTTTAGGAGGAAGTAGAGTAACTATGCTCTCGTGAGGTAATACCTCCGCAATGGCTAGTGAAATACTACCACTCAAATTGAACCTTTCCGTTTGTAGCCTGTCATGGGTGAGGATTGGGTGCCTTACTAGTCCAATGTGGATGACAGTGAGGAGCAATTTGGGAACCTTTAGATCGCGAATTACCCAAACCCAACATGTAATGAAACATAAGGCTTAGCCTTAGGGTGGAACCATACTAGATTGAAGTGTAGACTCAAACCCAAGATAGGACACATGAAGGAATAAGTTCTACTTCCTCTTTTTTACCTTGTTTTGACAAAAAAAAGGAAAATTCAATAAATATAGTTTTTCTTTCTTCCATTTTTCAAAATAAAAAAAAACAAAAACAAAAAAAGAGTTTGTTTGTATTAATGAGTCATGCATAGTTGTGTTAGATTTTGCATCACATAACATATCATTCACGTAAGTTTGCACTTGTCTTATCATGAGAATAAACACACTTTTGATTGTTATTAGATTTTTAAACTTAAGTGCATTCCATGTGCATTCATTTTTGTGCGTAAACATATCATCACATTGAAAATAATTTCAACTAAATTGTGGCACAAGGTATCAAAATTGCATCCTCTAGACGATCTGTCCTCCACAGATATCATACAAGGTATTAAGTACGCATAATGGAAGAGGATCAAAATATTAGGATAGAAAAGTTGGAAAGGGAAAATACAGAGATGAGGGGGCAATTGAATGAAATTACCCAGTTGCTAAAAGCCATGATTAAAGGAAAGGAGAAGATGGGTAATCAAAAGGAGTCTGTCCAAGAGGCTCAACAAAGCGTGCGAGAAAACCCCATTTTTGTTCCTGAAGGAAGTACTGTTAAAGTCCCAATGCCTTTATAGGTGTAAGAAGAAAGTCTTCAAGGAAATTCATCAACACAAGCTCAAAACCCAGCGGAGGTGCCAAATTTAGATGATCCCACGGAGCTAGAAAAGTTGAAGCATAAGGAAGAATATAGTGGTACTAAAGCCCAGCGGAGTTTGATAGAGGAAAGACTAAGTGCCATGGAAGGATTTGACTATTTTGGACCCATTGATGCTGAAAGATTGTGTTTGGTATCAGGTGTCACGCTTCCACCAAAATTCAAGGTGCCTGAATTTGAAAAGTTCAAATGGAACATCGTGCCCAAAAGATCATCTCACCATGTACTGTAGTAAGATGGAGGCATATGCATGGGATGATAAGCTATTAATTCATGTTTTTCAAGACAGTTTGATTGGGTCAGACGCTAAGTGGTACAACCAATTGGAAAGGAGCAAAGTTTCTTCTTGGTCTGAGTTGGCGAGAGCTTTTATAGCTCAATACAAACATGTGTCCAATGTAGCTCCTGACCGCTTATCTCTCCAAGGTATGGAAAAGAAAAAAGATGAGAGCTTCAAAGAATATGCCCAACGATGGAGAGACGTGGCATCACTAGTTCAACGTCCTTTGACTGAGAAGGAAATTACCATGTTCTTTTTGAATACTCTCAAGGCTCCTTACTATGAGCGTATGCTTAGCAGTGTGACCAAGAATTTTGTAGACATGGTGCTGACAGGCGAAGCTATTGAAAATGCCTTCAAGAGTGGTAAGATTGAAGCATCTATGAATGATAGCAAGAGGAATGGGTTTTCAAAGAAGAAGGAAGAAGATGCACAAGCTGTCTCCAATAACTCACGTCGCTCCTATACCTCTTATTCACCTTCAGTGAATTACACTTATTCTCAACCCCACCCACAAACTTATCATCAGAATGCTTACCAACCCATTTCCCATTCACAAGACCCCACTTTTTCACCTAATGACCAAAAGAATACTCGAGCTAGCCGAAATGTCATAATAGACCCTATACCAATGACATACATAGAGTTGTTCCCACAGTTGGTAAGGGGTCACCTTATTGCCCCTGTTTATATGGAGCCCTTGAAGCCTCCCTACCCAAAGTGGTATGATCTTAACGCAAAGTGTGCTTATCATAATGACAATGTTGGTCACTCTATTGAGAATTGTATGGGCTTGAAGAGGAAAGTCTAAGCACTTGTCAATGCTGGAATTTTGAGTTTTGGGGCAAAGAATGACCCAAATGTGAATGATAATCCTCTACCAGATCACATAAGGGGTAGCAGTTAATGCTATGGAAGAAAGTGAATGATATTGATTGATTCACTAACTTGAAGATAATGGTTGTTTCTTTGTTTCTAATTTCATTCATCTGAGGACATTTCAATTTCTTAGGTAATATAGGAGTGCCTAAGCCCAAAAGGCATTAAGAATTCTTTTATGTATTAGGCCAGTTTTCATTTATTTTCATTTCAATAAAGGATTAGTGCGATGCATATTTCTTAATTCCTCATTCCAACCTTGTTCCTTTATACAAAACACCAATACCCACATGATTTACATATTACCAAGCTTGAAAGTATCCAAATAATGAACATGATAATGGTAACGACAATGAATATAAAATTCAGTTCTGAAAAAACTACTTTGTTTGCTTAGATGGATTTCCAGTTTGCCAAGATTGTTCAAGCAAGAAGAGAATAGAAGATATTTGTCTAAAATCTTCAATTATAGAATGTTATGAGTAAAGGTGAATCTCTAACAAGTTTTTGTTCAATAGACGACCTTTAATGAAAGTACTTGTATTGAGATGAGAAATGACCTTCTTTCACTACCTTTCAAGCGTGAGTAAAATTATCCATTGATTACCCCTTTTGATCCTATTATATTCTTTTTGATATAACCTACCAAGAATCACCCTCCACACCGGGGGGCAAAGAGAATAGAAGATGAAAGATCAGTGGGGGAAAAAAAACCTTTTGTGAAAAAAAAAGAACAAGAAAGAAAAAGAGAATGAAGAAGGAAAGAGGGTTTGAATCAAGAAAGTGAAAACCCTACTTACATTTGAATAAAAAGGAGAAAAAGCAAACTAGAATGGGGCAAAAGGCAAAATGCCTAAATGATTCATGAGAAATGATTCTTGGTTTGATAAACCTTGAAGCACTTATTTTGGGCCTATATTATCCTTTCTTTCATGAACCCTCACCTCAGCCTACATTACGTGCCTTAAAAGTCCATTTTGATCAAATATGAGTACTCCCATTGAAGAGTCATGTGTTGAATAAAAGCATACTTACACTATGAGATGATGATCCTTTGGATGGAATTAGGACAAGCAGATCAAGATAAGCAAAAAAATTTCATCTAGATGGAAGAAGTGGGATTTTGAAGACTCTCTTGGATCCTTAAATTGGGTGAAAAAATATCTGCTGTTGGGGCATGAATCAGAATGGAGAACAGATAGAAGTTTCATCAGGGACAATGAAGTTGAAAATTTACTAATTAATGAGTGTGTTATGATATGATTAAATTAAAGTATATGAAATTTATATATATAGATAAGTTCTTACGATTTACCAGATACTTTACTAGATATTGTAATGTTAATAAATTTTTTTATTCATAGGAGGTACAAAGAGAAAATAGAAAGAATCGAACTTTAAACTTGATCTCTTCCAAAAAGAGATAACAAGTGCTAAATTAAACCTTGGTTATTACATTAATCCATTTACTTCCGTAATAAAACACCAAACGCTACCTTCTGTGATTGTGATGCATATTGATTTTATATGTATTTTATCTGAGGGTAGCCCTGACCCATAATGTTCTGACTTTGGATCAGGACTGCCTCCCTGGGAAATACCCAACCTAGCCCAATTTAATTGGACAGGTTTGGTTTTTGGGTTATTTAAACAATGAATAGACTCAAGTCTCTGAAAAAAAAAAGACTCAAGTCAAAATCATTGAAAATTGGCTCAGGCTTATTTTTCATATTTTTTATTGATATATTTTTATTAAAAATTATAATCATCATAATTCGTATAATACATTCTTCTAATTTGTAACTATAAAAATTATTTTGCTCAAACTAAATAAATCAATAAATAACAAAAACTAATTAAACTAGTGAAAAATTAGACTAAACTTACACATATTCATCATGATTAAAAATATTGTGAATTAAGAGAATTTAAATAAATAATTCTTTTAAGTTTGTTAAATAAATAAGATTTGGAGGTTAAAACTAAAAAGATAGATTAAAAATTAAAAAGAAAACAATGATTATCTTAAGTTAATATGCTTGAAGCGTTGAAATTCTTTAAACAAAAACGTTAAAAAGAAATGGACAAAAATTCGAAAATGTAGGCCCACTTAATATGAATAATAGACATATAACATTTTCACTTTTAAATTTAAAATTTTACATTATTTCTGTCTATTTTTCATTTTGCATTTTAAAAAATTTTGGTTTTGCTTAGTAAAATAAAAAAAATGGAAAGATAAAAAATTAGAATAGAAAAAAAATGAAAAGATGAAATACATTTTTTATGTACTTAGTAGAAAATATGAAAAATGTGAAAAAAAATTATATATATATATATATATATATATATATTTGTCTATTAATTGATGCAGTTAAAAAATAAAATAAAATAAAATTATTTTACTATTGTACCATTAACTAGTTAAGATAACAAAATAAAGTTTAAAAAATAAATTTTATGAATATACATACTTGACTCATATTTCTTTCATTTTCTCTTTGCATCTTTTAAATTGAAATGATTAGATTTGGTTAATAAATTAAAAAATAACAAAATTTCTTATTTTTGTCTCACACTTTTGTTTCTTAGTAAAGATTACTAAAAATAATTTTTTTGTCCATGTTAAACTAAAAAAATGGCAGGAAGACAATTGAAGCAAAAATCATAGAAGCTTTATGAACCAAACTACGAGAACACACTTTATTGATGCCTATTTATAAATAAATAAATAAATAAAAATCTCCAACTGACATAGGAAATCTCAGCAACAAATCAACTAAAAAAATGCTACAACTACATTTGTTATTGGACATAAGATAATGGCTAGATGATAAGACAAACACTTGACTAAACCAGCAGTGTACACCTGTAACACAAGGTGGAAAAATTTGAATCATTCTTCAACACTCCCCTTTAATTCAAAACTGCACACACCAAGTTGGAGTTTGAATAAGTCATGCTTTGCTCCAGAAAGTGACTTCGTAAAGATATCTACAACTTGAGAATTCGTGTTGCAATACTTCAAACTGATTGTTCCATCTGCTATAAGCTCCCGAATATAATGAAATCGAATATCAATTTGCTTTGTTCTCCCATGAAATGTAGGATTTTTTGTCATAGCAATTACAGCTTTGTTGTCACAAAAAATGTCAGTTACATTTTTCTGTTCTTGATTGAGATCAACAAGTAGCCTTCTTAGCCATATAGCTTGACAAGCAGAAGAAGTTGCAGCTACATACTCTGCCTCTGAAGATGCTAAAACTACTGTTGCTTACTTTTTTGAACTCCAAGTGATAGCTTCTGATCCAAGGCTGGAAACATTGCTAGAAATACTTCTTCTGATCCAAGTGCTTTGTTCATCAAAAATGACATTATGACTAATGACAATTTTCTTGGTGATAGGATTATACAATCTGTAAGCCTTTGAATGACCACTAACACCAAGAAAAATGCATGTTTCTCCCTTTTCATATAGCTTGCTCTTTTTCTCATATGGAATGTGGGCATATGCAATGCATAGAACCACATATTCTAATATTGTTATACCTATAAGACTTCTCACTACTATTTAATTCTTGTGTATTTCGCAGGTATAAAAAAAACAATGTGGTGGGTCCCACAGACCCTATAGTGCTCGGATGGAAAGGAGACTTGGTACATATAGTAAAGAGAGCCGAATAAGCTTATGGTAAGACTCTAGAACCCAAAATCTTTTATTTAAGCTATTTTTGGGAAGTGTGCCAATAAATTAAGAAATGTCGATTACAGACATAGCTCGGTTGAACTTTTGCGAATAATGGTCAAACTAAATTAACTTTTGACCAAATGACTGAAGTATGATAATCTACATGAAAATAAGTTCTAAACCATGTCAATAGATAAACTAAATCATATGTGAAATAATAAATTTACACAATTAGCCCGGTAGGGGTATTTTTGTAATTTCACCCTTACGATGAGTCAAACCTTAATAAAAACCCATCCATTCATTAGAATATGTCCAATAATAATATTTAAAGATGGAATAAAATATTATTATTTGAAGAGTAGCATTCTTTGATTTTTTCTATAAGCCAAATTAAAGGCTTTTTTTCAACAAACAAACAAATAAATAAATAAAACTATTAAATATATTATACTTAGTTAAATTATTTTGATTTGAATCATGCTAAATTGGAGATCTTTCTTCAAATTTGGTGAGATTATATGGAATTAATATTTGTATAAGAGAATATTTTTCTAGTAATATTCAAATAATTATTATTAAAATTTATGTTTAATACATTATCATTTACAACTCTAATATATGTAAGTGGATAATAATAATCATATTATCAATTCATAATTTTAAAATATATAACTTTTAAAAATAAATGTTATCAAATTTACTAATTAATGAGTGTGTTATGATATGATTAAATTAAAGTATATGAAATTTATATATAGATAATTTCTTACGATTTACCAGATACTTTACTAGATATTGTAATGTTAATCTATTTTTTTATTCATAGGAGGTACAAAAGAAAATAGAAAGAATCGAACTTTGAACTTGATCTCTTCCAAAAAGAGATAACAAGTGCTAAACTAAACCTTGGTTATTACATTAATCCATTTACTTCCGTAATAAAACACCAAACGCTACCTTCTGTGATTGTGATGCATATTGATTTTATATGTATTTTATCTGAGGGTAGCCCTGACCCATAATGTTCTGACTTTGGATCAGGACTGCCACCCTGGGAAATACCCAACCTAGCCCAATTTAATTGGACAGGTTTGGTTTTTGAGTTATTTAAACAATGAATAGACTCAAGTCTCTGAAAAAAAATAGACTCAAGTCAAAATCATTGAAAATTGGCTCATGCTTATTTTTCATAATTTTTTATTGATATATTTTTATTAAAAATTATAATAATCATAATTCGTATAATACATTCTTCTAATTTGTAACTATAAAAATCATTTTGCTCAAACTAAATAAATCAATAAATAACTAAAACTAATTAAACTAGTGAAAAATTAGACTAAACTTACACATATTCATCATGATTAAAAATATTGTGAATTAAGAGAATTTAAATAAATAATTCTTTTAAGTTTGTTAAATAAATAAGATTTGGAGGTTAAAACTAAAAAGATAGATTAAAAATTAAAAAGAAAACAATGATTATCTTAAGTTAATATGCTTGAAGCGTTGAAATTCTTTAAACAAAAATATAATGAAAACGAATATCAATTTGCTTTGTTCTCCCATGAAATGTAGGATTTTTTGTCATAGTAATTACAGCTTTGTTGTCACAAAAAATGTCAGTTACATTTTTTTGTTCTTGATTGAGATCAACAAGTAGCCTTCTTAGCCATATAGCTTGACAAGCAGAAGAAGTTACAGCTACGTACTCTGCCTCTGAAGATGCTAAAGCTACTGTTGCTTACTTTTTTGAACTCCAAGTGATAGCTTCTGATCCAAGGCTGGAAACATTGCCAGAAATACTTCTTCTGATCCAAGTGCTTTGTTCATCAAAAATGACATTATGACTAATGACAATTTTCTTGGTGATAGGATTATACAATCTTTAAGCCTTTGAATGATCACTAACACCATGAAAAATGCATGTTTCTCCCTTTTCATATAGCTTGCTCTTTTTCTCATATGGAATGTGGGCATATGCAATGCATCCAATGTGAGAACCACATATTCTAATATTGTTATACCTATAAGACTTCTCACTACTATTTAATTCTTGTGTATTTCGCAGGTATAAAAAGAAACAGTGTGGTGGGTCCCACAGACCCTATAGTGCTTGGATGGAAAGGAGACTTGGTACATATAGTAAAGAGAGCCGAATAAGCTTATGGTAAGACTCTAGAACCCAAAATATTTTATTTAAGCTATTTTTGGGAAGTGTGCCAATAAATTAGGAAATGTCGATTACAGACATAGCTCGGTTGAACTTTCACGAATAATGGTCAAACTAAATTAACTTTTGACCAACTGATTGAAGTATGATAATCTACATGAAAATAAGTTCTAAGCCATGTCAATAGATAAACTAAATCATATGTGAAATAATAAATTTACACAATTGGCCCGGTAGGGGTATTTTTGTAATTTCACCATTACGGTGAGTCAAACCTTAATAAAACCCCATCCATTCATTAGAATATGTCCAATAATAATATTTAAAGATGGAATAAAATATTTTGGAGTTAATTTGACTAGTTAAAAATATTATGAAAGTTTAAGGGTAAAATTGTCCAAAATTATCATAACCAAGGGCATTTTGGTCATTTTGCATGTAAGATAATTTAAAAGAAAATTATACATAATTCATTAAGGGGCTGGCCACCATCATCTTCAACCTTGAGACCACCCTCCATAGCCAAGTGAGAGAGAAAAGAAAAAGCTTTTTAAAACACTACTTAAATCATCTTAAAACCTAAAACTTTCTTCTACAAACTTGCTCTAAATTGAATGCTCTACAAACCCATACCAATATCTTGTGGTAAAGTGGACATAATCAAGGTGTAGGAACTCCCATAGCATTCGGCCAAGACAAGGTAAGTTCATACTTTCATGTCCTTTATATTTTAATGTTGGAAAATGATGAAATCAAGGTAGCTAAGCATGATTCTAGCCTTAGATTGAATCAAAACTCACTCAAACACTCCCTTAGGGTTTCAGCCATGATAGGAAGTTCATGATTTATGATGTTTTGATGGATGAAAGTGATGCCAAATGAATGAAGAACAATGATAGAATATGAAACTAAGCTTAAATTGTTGAGAAAACATGAAAATGCCACCATGTAGTATTTGGCCATGATAAGGGGACATGGATATGGTGCTCAATTTGATGTGTTCTAGGTCCCATGATACTGTATAAATTGAGAGATAACTATCGGTGCAATCAGAATAAAAAATGAAAGTGATTTAGGCATAGTTGCAGTTTTAGCACCAGTGTAAATTAGACTGGTTTAGTGACTACTGTAGACAATGTGGTAGATTTTAATGAAGAAGAATTTATTATAATTAAAATGTAGTAAAATAATGGTGTTGGTATAATATGTTTGCAGCCCAGGAGTGAGAATTGTCGCGTGGTGTCATCGGTTGTTCGGTAGAATTTGACAGGTGAGGGATGGGTATGGAAGACGTAAGGATATTGTGAATACATATTGTGGTTGAAAATGATTTTATGAAATTGTTTTGAATTCAATTGCTTTGGAATTGTTGAAATTGTGGACTCTAGCTGGTTTTATATACTGTGTTTTTATTGCAGGAGGATTAGGTTAGAAACAGCCGTTATACCACCCAAAAATCCAATAATTATATGGATTTATCTTTTAATATCCATGGGTGTTAGAAGTAAATAGTTTATTAAGTTAATTTAATCTCTTTTATTAAAATCCATATTTTCAATGAATATCGAAAAACAATATTTAAAAATTTATGTTATCGAATTTAATGTACATGAGAATACTGACATGTTCTTATAACTTGTTTACAGATAAAGAGAACATTTTTAGAAATGAATACTGAACTGCGAATATTTTATAAATTTTTATTTCTTTTTATGAATTTTTATTTCTAAACTACTTATATTTTTCAATATATGCATTTATGGACAGACTGAAGATTTTATCACTGGAATTGATTTCTTAAATAGTGTTTGTATTGTTCATAAATTGTTTTGAGACTGTTAGGCCCCATATCATGTTGACCTACTATTACTGTTACTGTACTGTTGCTGATAGACCTGCCAAGTCTTCAGCTTTCACAGTTATCACTTGGCAAGTGTACATTGTGGACCCACTAACTATGGTCATATGTCTTACTATTACTGTTTCTCCCTTCTTAGGATACTATTATGACATAATATTTATTGGGTGTTGCATGTCTCTACTGTACTGTACTGTTTTACTAAACTAAATTTCTTACTAATACTGAACTGAATTGTTTATATATCGACTACACTGAATTTCTAAAGTGTTCATTGTACTGTTATGGGATTTACATACTAAACTGTTTACTGAATTGATTCATTTAAAATGTTGATATATTGAATTTTTGCATAATGTGAATTTAAAGTGATTTATACTGTTTATTCATTACACCATCAACCGTTTACTCCCTATAGTCGTACCTAGGAACTGGGACACGACAAATACTTTAAAGTACCTTTCATACTCTATCCGGTTATCTAACCGACTATAGTATCCTTCCTTTATATGTCTTTTAGTGTACTGTTAGAAATCAAATGATTTTATGCATGTAGATTTTATCGTATCAGTTCTTGTGTACGAATTTCTTACTAGGCA
Source organism: Heritiera fomes (assembly GCA_032173925.1). Classification (NCBI taxonomy): domain Eukaryota; kingdom Viridiplantae; phylum Streptophyta; class Magnoliopsida; order Malvales; family Malvaceae; genus Heritiera; species Heritiera fomes. The sequence goes on along the minus strand of JAPDPM010000015.1, from coordinate 10,333,501 downwards.
TTTAGCTCGCCCCCTTCTTTTCCCACTTCACAGGTTATCTACAATGATATACCATTCCACTAATTGGTTGCGCTTTTGGTACCCTCAGGCAACAGTTATCTGATTGTGGAGGTATATTTATTTTCTTTTATATGTTTAGACGTTTATGTACGGTATTACTTTTGTATAATTTATGTACAGGGGATGTAAAGTTAGTGAAATGTATTGAAAATAATACTTTTGATGTTAATATTAATATCAACTATAGATAGACTTTTGTTTACAATTTGATTACTGTGATAAGTGAGTGTTATAAAGACATCGTAAACAACCCAACCAACTGATCGTATATGTGATTATAGATATTTACTTTGTATATCGGATTGTTACATCCAAAAATCTTGAAGTAGTCAACAGTTGGTCGGACTTCACTCTATGCTTCTTATGGTGTCATATTTTGAACAAAAAGAATTCCACTTTTATATAGAATATGAACACTCCAATTGACTACTTTTGGTAAAAATTCCTTAGGAATGTTGCTCCTTGACAAGAGACTTCGCACCATGTTCAGGATTGTGCGATTTCTTCTCACTCACGCCATTTTGTTGGGGAGTGTATGCCGCTGTAAGCTACCTTTTGATCCCATGGATCTCACAAAAATCTGTAAATTCTTGTGAGTTGTATTCACCACCATGATCTGTATGAAGAATCTTCATAGGACTGCTAACTTCTTTCTCCACCAGCACTTTAAACTTCTTGTAAACATCTAAAGCTTCAGATTTATGCTGCAAGAAGTAGACCCATGTTTTTCGATTAATATCATCAATGAAAGTAATAAAGCACCTTTTACCTTCGTTAGATGTCAGAATTATGGGTCCACACAAGTCGAAATGAACAAGTTTCAACACCCTTTTCGCTCTTTAGGATTTGCCTTTTGGAAAACTGTCACGGTGTTGTTCGCTAACAACACAACCTTCACATATTTTTGAGGAAGTACGAAACTCTAGAAGACCAACAACCATCTTTTTTTACTGGAGTGTTTTTAGTCCTCCAAAATTCAAATGCCTATACCGAAAGTGCCATAGCCAAGCTGCATGCTCTAAGTTTGCCAAAATATAGGACTTACTAATATTCTGCAAATACAAAGGAAACATTTTGTTTGGTATCATTTTGACTTTTGCTATCAAGCCAAGTTTTGGATCTCGAATCTGGCACTCTCCATCCCTGATAAGTATCTCATATACCTTTTCTTGAAGTTGACCCACACTAAGTAAATTTGATATTAAGTCTGGAACAAACAAAACATCAGAGATAGTTTGAATTGAGTTGGCCTGGGTTTGAATATTTACCTTTCTTTTTCCCATAACTAAAATAATAGAATTATCTCCAAACCTCATAGTGTCGTGGAAAGATTCATCCAACTCATTAAACACAGACTTGTCTCCACACATATGGTTATTGCAGCCTGTATCTAAGTACCACAAATTTGTGTGAGTCTCTTCTTTAGGATGACACACCATCAACAAGGTGATTTGCTCCTCATTTTTCTTTGCAAAATTAGACCTTTCACCACGTTCTTTGCTTAAATTTGCATGGCATTCAAAATGATAATGGCCAAACTTATGACAATGAAAACATTCAATATTTGATTTGTTTGCAAACCTAGTCTTAGAGTATGTTGAACAATGACTTGGATCTTGTCCTTTCCATCTTCTCGAATTTCCATTGGCTTAGCACTCCTCTTATTTGAAATTTCTTCATTTGCCTTTCCAGTGTCCTTTTCCACATCCAAAGCTTCTTGAGTTTACTGTTGCTTGTAGTGTTTGCTCCTCCTTGTCCTTTTTTTGATATTTTGTTCATGAATTTGCAAAGAATTTTGTACATTATCTATAGAGAGCATTAAGATCATGTGATTCTTTAATCGAACAAACAATGTAGTTGAATTTTGTTGTCATTGATCGAAGAATCTTCTCAATTATGGTGACATTCTCCATTTTTTTCACCATGTATCTGCAACTTTTTTGCAATGGCCATTGTCTTGGAGAACTAATCTACAACTGACTCTCCACTCTTCATTTGTAATGTCTCAAATTCAGCACGAAGATTTTGTAGCTGCTGCCTCTCTGTCCTTGCATTCCCTTGATACTTCTTTTTCATGGAATCCCAAATCTATATGGAGGTATCTTTGTGGAGGATTGTTTCCAAGATTGAACGATCAATAGCTTGGAACAAATAGTTTTTTGCTTTGAGATCTTTCAAATGCTGCTTTTCAAGCTCTGTCTTCTGTGCATCAGCCACTGTTGCACCAACTGCTGGTTCTGCTACACCATTTTCAACAATATGCCAATATTCCTTGGATCTTAGGAAATTCCCCATCAGCATGCTCTAATGATCATAATGACCATTAAAGCGAGGAATAGCTGGATGTACAAAACCTTCAGAAGCCATAAATTAAAAAAAAAATCATGTGTTAAGAAAAATAGTTGCTGCTGAACACTCCCTTAACTTCTCTTGTTAACTTGGCTTTGATACCACAATGTTAAACTAAAAAAATGCCAGGAAGACAACTGAAGCAAAAAACAAAGAAGCTTTATGAACCAAACTACAAGAACACACTTTATTGATTCTGATAGTGCTTATTTATACAGAACAAACTAAATAAAAATCTCCAACCGACATCGGAAATCTTGGCAACAAATCAACTAAAAAATGCTACAACTACATCTGTTATTAGACCTAAGATAATGGCTAGACAATAGGACAAACACTTGACTAAACCAGCAGTGCACACCTGTAACACGAGGTGGCAAGATTTGAATCATTCTTCAACAGTCCAAGCATACCTTTAATATGAACTTAGAGAAGTTTGTTTTTCACATGTCAATAAAATTTTTTTTTGAAATAGTAAATTAGCATTCAAACTTACAAGCATAATCAACATATTATAATCTATGAACAGATAATTTCAACATAATAAACTAAACTAAATCTCATATTTGGTGAGACTTGAACTTGGAATCTCAAAGTCTCAGAACCTTCTTCTTACTACTAAACCAAAACTTCATTGGCCATGTTAGTAAAGTTTTTAAATTTACTAACAATATTTAAAAAATTATCGTATAAATTTTTATTATTTTATTTTTTTTATAATATATTAAAAAAATATGTGACAATTCTCTAGCTCTCTTTCTTATCAAATAACTCGCATGTATATATATATATATATATATATATATATATATATATATATATATATATATATATATAAACATTTTCTCATGGTGCATTTATGTGAAAAAACTCAAAACAGTAGTTGACCTTCTAGTAGAAGTCGAATATGGAATGCCTCGAGGAGTATGAAGAGATAGGTGGCTAAAGAATGGACCAATCATATTTTTTTAAAAATTAAAAATATTTAAAAAATTATCATATAAATTTTTATTTTTTTATTTTTATTTTTATAATATATTAAAAAAATATTTGACAATTCTCTAACTCTCTTTCTCATCAAATAACTCGCATGTATATATACGTGTGTGTATATATAAAAACATTTTCTCATGATGCATTTATGTGAAAAAACTCAAAACAGTAGTTGACCTTCTGGTAGAAGTCGAATATGGAATGCCTTGAGGAGTATGAAGAGACAGGTGGTTAAAGAATGGACCAATCACATTTTTTTAAAATTGAACCAACAATGATGGAGCTTTATATCGGAGCAGCGAGTATTAAGGCCTTTCGACCCAAACTCTACGCTCATCATATATAATATATAGAAAAGTCAAAGCTATTGATTAAAAGTAAAACTCTTTACATGAATTATTTATATATTTGATATGTATAATTTATTATAATTAAATAATAACTAGATTTAAATTCGTATGATGCACGGTAATGTGTTAATTTATAATAATTTTAAAAAATAAAACAGAAATTTAAAAAATTATTTTAAAATACATGTTGAATAGTGTATTAAAAAACTGGATACATATACAAAATGTACAAATTAAAAAATAATTCAACATTAAATACTAATTAAAAAATTATAGAAAAATTAACTATCACAAATCTTAATATATTTAAGTAGCTACAATTTTAATGACAATAATTCTTACTTCATTAATCATTAATAAATTATTAGTTAATGTCGCATATTTTAAGTTGATTTATTTTTAAAATTTGAATTTAAATAATTCCAAATTAATCTTATGAAATTAATTAGTGTTGAAAACTTTATCTTTTAGAGTTTTTAAAAAATTTATTTATAATAGTCTCAAACATTAAAAGTAAGTAAAAATGTAAATAAAAATAAAAATAAATTATTATTTAAATTTTTAAAATTTAAATTAATTTAAAATAATTAAATAAAATATTTAAAATAATAAACGTTTCAAATTAATAGATAATCCATATGGATTTTTTTACCAAAATTTATTGAACAAATAAAAAAATGATTGAATAAATAAATCTGAAAAAAATGAAATGAAAATTTAAAAAAGACATGGAAGTTTAATTCAATACTAAAATATATAGCTTAAATATCCCATTTTAATTTTTTGATAAAAGATTTAAAATTTTAGGGTAGTTCCAATCAAAATATATAGATTTTTTTTAATTTAAAAAAATAATAAGTGATAGCAAAATATTCAAATTCTGAAATAAATTTTATTTGATTTAAACAAAGATAATACGATTAAATTATAAATTTTTTTAAAATTTCATATATTTTAAAATTAAATAATTAATGGAATATGATTATTTATAAAAAAATTAAAATTAATTTATTACTCCAAGAACTTTGGCTTTTATATATTTGTATAAGATATAAGATTATTATAAAAAATTAAATCTTATTGAAATTAAAAGTATAACTTAGGATCAACAATTAGGTTATTCTTTATGAACATTTTATACTTTAACAATGAAAAAGAATTCATCTCATCACACATGTCACATGTTCATATAAAATACATGTCTTTTTCTTTAAAAAAGTTCATCCAAGTAAAAAATTTATACCAAAGTTAATTATTTCTATAAATATGTTTTTAATGTATATAATAGCTATACATATATATTGATAAAAGATGAGTAAAGAAGTTGATGAGCGATAAGGGATTTTCTTTAATTTTAATATATTTAAATATATATGTTTATCTTTTAAAAATTGAAATAGATAGTTGATTTAAAAAGATAATTAATTTATTTTGTAATTTTAATGTTATAGATTACTATCTTTTAAAAAATTGAATAAGTTTATTAATTTTTATTTTAAATATTACACGTGTCAAATTTTTAGAATATCCACGTATGTTGTTTTACTTTGAGTTAACTGTTTTGGTTTATATATATATATATATATATATATATATATATATATATATATATATATATATATATATATATATATATAAGATTATCCTTTTTTCAAGTTTAAAAAAGAATTTTTTTTGGCCAGCAAGTTTAAGAAAGATAGAAATCTTTTTATATATATATATTAAATATGCAAAATAAATTAATTATCTTTTTCAATTCATTCTCCATTTCGATTTCTAAAAGATAAACATATATATCTATATATAGATTAAAATTAACAAAAAATGACATATCATTTATCTATACTTATATTAATATTACAAAATATAAATTTATATCTATAGCATTTATCAATTATTTTTTTATTTTTAAAAGAAAACATTTATATCTATTTATCTATATATAATAAAATCATTATGAACAATGAATATAACATGCAATATTAATATAATAGCATGTTACGTATTTTTAATATTGCATTTGTTATCTTTTTTCAATTACTTCACCCATGTATATTAATTTTATAAAATAATATCACTTATTTCTTTTTAATCTTTTAACTTAAATCTATGTAATATTAATAAAATTTTGAAAAGTATTCTGTTCACACCGACTTTCATTGTGTTATTACGTTCAATTTTTTGTAGAATAACAATAGCTATCCAACAACAACCATTAATTAAATTTATCTTTTTTTTTAAATTTATTTTTTGAACATATTAACATTTAACTTAAGTAAATATAATATTAATAAAATACCTTAAGAGATAAACATCCATATATATTAAAATAAAAAGAACAAATTATTTATCTTTTATCAATTCATTTATCCATTTATATTAAAATTTAAAAAACAAATCAATAATCTCTTATTGATTACTTTACCCGTCTATCTATCTATTTATCTATCAAAATTAAAACGATAAATAATTTATCTTTTATCAATTCATTTATCCATTTATATTAAAATTCAAAATTTTATTGACTTTCATGGTGTTAATACTTTCTGCTTTTGGTAAAATAGGAATAGCTATCTAGCAACAGTCATATAATTAAATTTATCTTTTTTTCAAATTATTTTTGTCGTAACGGTTTCGCGCTCGAAGATTTTTGAAAACATTTAAAAACAATGGGAGTCGCCCCCAATCTTTTTTGACTAGGTGTGATTAGCCACCTAAAATATTTATCTTTTTAACAAAATCTCAAAATTAATTAAGTTTTATTAAAAAGACAATTTTTTTTGTCTGCGAAAACAAAATCGGGTCCGAGAGTACGGTTACGCGTAGGGAAGGATTAGCACCCCCACGACGCCCGTTAAAAAACGGTACCATAGTAATCATGTGTTATCCTTTAATTTAATAAAATGATCTTGAATTAATATTTAAAAATAATTCTTATTTTATTGCAATCTTTTTATTCAAAATCATTTTTTTATTTGTAAATTTATTTTGTTTTATTTTAAGAGGTTAAACTTTATTTTTCGAAAGTAAATGTGAACCTTTTTGTATTGAATAATTAAATCAAATACCCCAATACTTTTGGCAGCATTTGAAATAATTTTTCTCACCTAGAGATTTCTTAAGAATCACTACTTGTCACTTCTACAGAATCTCATCCTCGGAAAATTCACACTTGCTTCGAAAATTATTATGAATGCACATGATGCAAACAAATAAAAATGATGCAAATGAATTTTTAATTTTGAATTTTATTATTTATTTGTTAATTTATTTATTTCTTTTTTTTAGCTTATTCATTTTCATTTTTATAAAAATTTAAATTATTGAAAAATTGTATTAAATATTCCAATACTTTTGGCAACATTTAATACGACTCTTCTTACCTAAGGATCAGCTAGGAATCACTACTTGTGACTTCCGTAGCATCCCATCATCGGGAATTCATTTAATTGAATTTAAATTTCATCATTTTATTTATTTAATTTTCTTTGTTTTTGTTTTTTTAAAAACTTATTTGTTTTCATTTTTAATAAAAATTTAAATTATTGAAAAATCATGTTAAATATTCCAATACTTTTGGCAACATTTAGTACAACTCTTCTCACTTAGGGATAAGCTAGGAATCACTACTTGTGACTTCCGTAACATCCCATCATCGGGCAGTTATTAATTTTGAAATTTAAACTTTATTGTTAATTTCTTTTTCTATTTTCTCTTTTTTTTTTAAAAAAAAACTTATTTATTTTTATTTTTAACAAAAATTAAATTATTGAAAAATCATACTAAATACCTCAGTACTTTTGACAATATTTAGTAGACTCTTCTCACCTAGGGATCAGCTAGGAATCACTACTTGTGACTTCCGTATCATCCCATCATCGGACAATTATTTACTTAAATTTTTATTGTATATATATTTATTATTATTTTTTAACAATAAAATAGATTACATACTTCATATTTTTCAAATTATATTAATTAATATTTAATTTCATGTTTTTCAAACAAATTATTAAAATATATTGATTAACAATAATATTTAAAAGAAAACAAAATAATTAAATAAATGAGTAGCATAATGAAGTAAATAGAAAAAGGAAGGAATTATACCTAAATAATTTGGATTAAAAACCCAAAAAGAGCCCAAAATCAAGCCCAAAAGGTGTGGGCCTGACAGCCTTCTAAGTGGCCCAAAGCAGGTGGATCGGATCGGGTTGGATAGGTGTCTTCGGGTCAGGCGAAGTGGGTCGGTTCAGGCGTCACGCGGATCCTCCGCCTCGAGGGTCAGGTGCGCGGACCTGGGTCGGATCAGGGTCCACGTGCGGATCCTGCAGTTTTTTTTTTTGCTATAAAAGCTAACTCTTTTTTTTTTAACTCATTTTTTCTTTCTTTTCACAAAAAAATCTCCAGAGCCTTTCAAGGCTCTCGGCTGGGCGATTCCCGGCCGCTGCTGGGTTCGCCGTCAGTCGTCGCCGGTCGCCGTACTCTGGTCGTCGGTGGTACTCTCGAAATCGTAAAAATATTCCCTTGGTCTTCCTCTAATCAGATCTAACCTTCGTTTCACAAAAAAAAAATCCTTAACCTCATAGCTCTAAGCTTCACCGAAATCGATTTCCCCCTTTTTTTGTTTTGTTTGTTTTTTTTTGCTGTTGGTTCTGGATCTGGCTTTTCGACTGCTTGTTGTTGTGATTTCTTTTTTGGTTTTGTGTTTGTTTTTTTTACAGGTTTGAGATCTAGGGTTCTGGGGGTCTTGGTTTCGAGATCTGGGGTTTTGGGTTGTCAGGATTTAGGGTTTCGGTGGTGGTGGTGGTTAGGGTAATGATGAGAGGCTGATGATGGTGATGTTGACGACCTGGGTGGTGAAATGGTGGTTGATGGCAGGGGGTAACAAGGGAGCTCGGTGGTTGCTGTGGGTTAAACGGGGATGGTTTCGGGTGGCTCTTGAGCCGTGGGGGTTAGTGAGTGGTGATCTTGAGTTGGTGCTGGTGAGGCTGCGGAGTGATGCTTTTCGGTGAAGGGTAGATCGTAGAGACTGGAATAGGGGCGGTGAAATGGTGGTTCACGGTGGTGAATGGAAGATGTTTTGAGAGTGATGAAGGGGTCAAGGGTCTCGGTTCTGGGGGGATTTGGAGTCAGTATTGGTCGTTTTTTGGTGATGAAGCTGCCGAGGAGTTTTTTTTAGAGGGAGTCTGGTATGGGGGTTTGGTGTAGATGGGATGGACTGCAGAGTAGGGGAATGAGGTTGTGTCAGGCAGCAGGAATGGGAAGAGGAACTGGTGGTCGGCGGTGATGGGATGGCTGGCAAGAGATTGGACAAAAAATAAAAAACAAAATAATAATAATAATAATAATAATAATAATAATAATAATAATAATAATAATAATAATAATTGATGAACAAAAAGTTATATTCCCGCAAGTGCATGAATCAAGGTAGTATAGCGTGCAAATACAAGAGTCGATCCCACAGAGATTTGCTAAATGTATTCAATTAAAATTCAACTACTTATGCTCTAAAAAAAATTATAAAAGCCAATAAAAATAATTATCTAAGTATCTAATTAATTACTAAATTAACTAATTAAATTAATTAACCTAAACAAATCAAGAAATTAACCAATAGAGAAAAGCCTAGGAATTTGATTTCACCAATACATTGCAATGTTATGTCTTCAATCCTAAAAATCTCAATTCAATTCTAGGGTTCATTCTTCCTAATATATGATTATTCTGTTTGATGGTAGCTATAATCAAGTATTTTTAATCATTAATTACCTATGATGTGTAGCATAATCAATGACTAAAAATCCATTAAGAACAGAAGAACATCTAACAAGAACTAAATAAACATTCTAGCTTGATGTATGCATCAAATATTTATTCAATCATTCAAGAGAGCTATACATGGCTTAGCATATGATGTGTACCCTTACCATGTCTCAAACAATCAATTAATTTATATTAAAGGTGGCTAATCAATAATATAAATCAAAAGATTTAATTAATCACAATGAATGATACTAGAATTTAAGAATTGATCAATTAATCATAAAGACATAAAATATGCAAGTAGGCTTAATCAAATTCCTAGTAAAAAAATTAGTTTATGTTTAATTTAACAAAACACATTATTAAATTAACAAGAGTCATGCTTTATCAAACAATAAACTGAATAAAAAAATTAATTGAAAAGTGCAGATATTAAATATAACCAAAAGATAACATCCCTTAAAACCAAGTTTCCAAGTAAAATTCACGTGTGGACAAACACCACTTTTTAATTGCCTTGTTTTCAATAGCCCACTTCAAATGTTGCTCTCCCCTCAAGTGTAGTGCTACTGCAATAAATTTTGATCAACGTTGCGTGTACTGCTCCACTAAATTTTGGGCACACCGTTACTTCAACTCAAGACACAGCAGCTCAAGGCTCCAACAGCTTCACCGATTAGCAGCTTCAAGTTTCAGTTTTGTGCAACATGTTCGGTTGGCTCTTCAAACTTCAACAACCCATGTCGTCCGCAACAACTGTCCACTTCCCAGACACCACGCAGCAAAGCTTTCATCGCCGAAGACAGCCACAAAATCGCTGCAACTTCCTTTTAGTTGCAAAGAAATTCTCTGCAAAAATAGGAAAACACGCAGCAAAAGAGAATACTAACAAAACAACTCAAGACCGATCCTCCTTTACTACTGCCCCTTAATCTTCTTTTATAATTTGTTTTCTTTCCTTAAAATTTCTAGGGTTTCTTTTTAATTAAGAAATAAATCTCAGCCCTTCATTTTATTTTAATCATGTGGTCCAAAAGTCTTTAAAACAAATTAGAATTTAATTATAACATTAAACAATATTTCTTCCAAAATTTATTCAAATCACATAAATTATTGTTTGATTTCATGCCATGACTTCCAAAATTAATTTCAAATCACTTTCTCTAAATTAATTCACAAGATACATTAAACAATAATTTTACACAAGAATATAGCAATAAATGTGGTAATAAATAATATAAATAATATAATAAATATATTATTATGAAATACCCCAAACCTACATTTTTGCTAGTCCTCGAGCAAAAGTAAAAGAAAATGCACTTGTTTATGACCTTTAACAACAAAAGTGAAAACTCAAAGATACCCAAATTTTTTCACTTAAATTTATGTAAATTCAATTCCACTTGATTTCCACATATTACCTCAAATATACCTCACATCTATAATTCAAGTAATTGTTCAAAATACAACTCAATAATCTCATAATTCAAATGTTAATTAACTCAAATCATGATATCAGATATGTGTGTGATTAGCCAAACTCAAATTCCTTGTCAATACTTAATTAAAATTATGCAACTCATGAATAAATGATGTGATCTCAAAATTTTTTTTTTCTACTGACACTCCATAAGCTTGCTCTTCTTACATCTCTCCACTAATGTAGACAATAAAATTAACTTAGATCAAAAGGTCTTTATTAGCTTATAATGTTGGGCCAAAGTATTGGTTAACAAAGAAAGAGAAGGTAAAAATCAAAACAAGAGAGCTAAAAATGATAAAGCACATATTATTTCTCTCTCCCTTTTTTTTTACTTCATTTTTTTTCACATGCTAATCTCCGCAACCCCCAAACCTATCTTTTTCATGCATTTTTTTTGTGGATGACAATTTCCATGCCACATTTTAAACTCCTTCTTCTTTCCCCTTTTTTTTTCTTCATCACAATGGAGTCAAGGCATGATCACACAACTTTTTTTTTGGAGCCTCTTCCTTTATTAGCTTGAAAATATTTCTTAAATCACATCCCCTTAATGACAGATATGTGCATTAAAGCTCTCTTTAAGGGTACATTCATTGTTTTTCAAGCTAATTTGGGTAAAGGCAATGAGGTTACAAGAGAATTCGAATGGTGGCTATTCATATGCTTTTGCATATGCCATTCTTTCAATAAGGCTCAATGGGGTATACTAGTGAATAATTTATAACATGGTAGGCTTGAAAGGCTCAAACGTTCCAAGGAATGCCTAAATCATCTCTAAGTCAATCAATTGCCTATGATTTCACCTCAAGTGTAATAAATCAAGTTCTAGAGTGTCATGCATGATCACTAATTTCACAAGTTCACATAATCATTCACTAAGTATCAACAATTCATAAGAGTATGGCTTATGTGCTCAATTGTTCATCAATCATGAATTGAATAAAATTAACATCAAATTATTTAAGTACCTAAGTATGCATTTCTCACAATCACTTAACATAGTAAAATTCTCTTATATTCATCATAGGCTAGTGAAAAATCATAGTGAAAAAGAAAAACATAAATCCAAGTAAATTTTTTTTAATTTTTTTAAAAAATAATAAACTAAAAAGACACAACTAAACCACACCCCCAAACCTAAATCAAACTTTGTTCTCAAAGTTGAAAAACAAAGATTAATAAAAGAGTAGGAATGTGCACACTAAAAAAATAAAAATAAATAAAAATAAAAATAAAAAAAATGAAAAATCATACCTAGTTGGGTTGCCTCCCAACAAGCGCTTTATTTAATGTCTAGGCAAGACGGGATGCTTGGTCTAAGGCTTTTCCAAATCAATAAAATCCACTATCTGGCCCTTTGGAGTGCCTTCCAAGTATGGCTTCAATCTATGCCCATTCACCTTGAAACTAGCTCCTGTTCTCATGTTCTCAATCTCAACTGCACCATACGAAAACACCTTCCGCACCAAAAATGGTCCACACCACCTTGACTGCAACTTTCCTGGAAAGAGACGCCAATGTGAATCATAAAGTAAAACTTTCATAACTTGTTTGAACTCTTTCCGGAGAATAGATTTGTCGTGGTACAGCTTTCTTCTCTCCTTGTAAATCTTTGTATTCTCATAAGCTTCTTTTTGAATCTCATCCAACTCATTCAATAGGAGCTTTCTAGCTCCACCAGCCAATTTGTTATCTGTTTTATCCTGCACAAGATTATAGTCAACAACTGAGTCCAAAACATCAACTAAGAAGCAATCATTAGAATCTGTAGGTAATTTTAAAGAATTAAACACAGAAAATTTCACAGTCTCATCTAAGACTGTCATTGTTAGTTTCCCGTTTTAAACATCAATTATTGTCTTTGTTGTAGCCATGAATGGACGTCCAAGCAAAATGGGTAGCTCATGCTCATTCTTTGACTGTCTCTCCATGTCCAAAACTACAAAATCAACAGGAATGATTAGTTTATCAATTTGAACTAAAATATCTTCCACAATGCCTCTAGGATATCTAATTGAACGATCAGCAAGTTGTAGAGACATTGTGGTAGGTTTTAATTCTCTTAAACCTAATTGCAAGTAAACAGAATAAGGCATTAAATTGATGCTTGCACCCAAATCCAACATAGCCCTTTCTTTCTTTGAACCTCCTATAGTAATGTCGATGTTAAAACTCCCTAGATCTCTCAATTTGGGTGGCAAGTTCTTTTGAAGCACAGCACTTACCGTTTCCGAAACCATTACCTTTTCATTTGGCTCATACTTACGCTTGTGAGTATTCAATTCCTTTAAGAACTTTGCATAAGATGGTATGTTCCTGATCATATCAAGCAAAGGTAACTTCACATTAACCTTAGATAAAATGTCATAAATTTTAGAAAATGACTTATCCAATCTGCTTTTCTTGAGTCGGCTTGGAAACGGAATAGGAGGAACATAATGGTGTTGAGCCTTGTGTAACTTAGGAGTTTCACAAGATGGATTGGACTCTTCACTTTGACTCGGCTCCTCAATATCCTTCTTTTTGCCACCACTTGGACTTTTATCTTGTTGCTTCTCATTGGTAACCTCATCACCTGCAGGTAAGGTTAAACTTTCATCAGAATCATCATTCATTTTATTATCAAATATCTTACCATTTCTCAGAATCGTGATAGATTTGGCTTGCTCAGGCTGGCTTGGAAATTTTTCAGGAACATGGCCTTGCAATGCCTCAGCAATTTGTCCAACTTGGACCTCCAATTTTCGCTGAGAAGCCTCTAGTTGTTGGAATCGTTGTTCATTGCTCTGTTGATTACTTTGGCAAACTTCTATAAAGTTTTGCAAAGTATCTTCTAAAGATGGCTTCCGCAGTTGGAAAGAAGAGCTTGCTTGATTCTGGTTCTGGTTGCTACTCCATGAAAAATTAGGATGACTTCTCCAACTCGGGTTGTAAGTATTTGAAAAAGGATCATTCCTCACCCGTGGATTATGAGAGTTCATCATATTGGCTTGCTCAACAAAATCTGGAAAATTTTTACTCGAAGGACAAGCATTAGTAACATGACCATGAATCCCACAAATTCCATATACCTAATTAGACACTGGCATTCTTTGACCCATAATCATCGAGCACATAGACTTCATTTGCTTGGTTAATTCTGAAACCTGCATTGCCAACTCAGTGTTAGTGTTAATCTCATAAAGACCTTTAGGCTTACCTCTAACACTCTTTTGTTGCGAATTAGCTCCAAGCATCTCGTAGAGCACGTAGGTCTCTTGTGCAGTCTTTTTTCCCATGGCACCTCCAACAGCATTATCAACCATAGCTTGACAAGTTTGAGTTAGTCCATCATAAAAAAATTGATTTTGCAATTCTAATGGGTACCGATGATGTGGACATTGAATCAAAAGCAATTTAAAACGTTCCCAAGCTTCATGGAATGCCTCACCATCTGCTTGTGTGAATGTTGCAATCTTACCCCTCAATTCAGTGGTTTTGGCATGTGAGTAGAACTTACCTATGAACTTATTGTACATTGCATCCCATGTGGTAAGTGAGGCTGGGGTTATAGACATGAACCGCATCTTTGCCGCATCCTTCAGGGTATAGGGAAAACATCTCATTCGCAATTGGTCCTCAGTTAACCCCTGCAAAGGAAAAGTTTGAACTGTTGCGTAAAAATCACGAATGAATGTCAAAGGATCTTCAATAGCAGCACCATGAAAAGAAGGAAGCATATTAAGGTGAATATTTTTAAGCTTATAATTTTTGGCTGCATCATTGAGAATAATGCATGATGGTGATGTTCCCACAGTAGGACGTGCAAACTCCTTCATAGGACGATTTTGAACACGATTTTGAACTTGATTTTCAGCTTGATTCTCAACTTGTAACTCCATGTTGGTTTCAAGTAGTTCCTCTTCTTGTGCCTTCTCCTTTCTACCGATTCTTTCAATTTGATCGTTGATGGGCACTATCTCTTGACCAAGTGATCGTCGACCTTGCATCCACTACCAAAAGAAAGAAAAAAAATAGTAAGCTAAAAAGAAAAATAATAAAAGAAAAACACACGTAGTTAAATAAAATTGAATAAACTTAAGACAAATCCCCGGCAACGGCGCCAAAAACTTGATGAACAAAAAGTTATATTCTCGCAAGTGCACGAATCAAGGTAGTATAGCGTGCAAATACAAGAGTCGATCCCACAGAGATTTGCTAAATTTATTCAATTAAAATTCAACTACTTATGCTCTAAAAAATTATAAAAGCCAATAAAAATAATTATCTAAGTATCTAATTAATTACTAAATTAACTAATTAAATTAATTAACCTAAACAAATCAAGAAATTAACAAATAGAGAAAAGCCTAGGAATTTGATTTCACCAATACATTGCAATGTTATGTCTTCAATCCTAAAAATCTCAATTCAATTCTAGGGTTCATTCTTCCTAATATATGATTACTCTGTTTGATGGCAGCTATAATCAAGTATTTTTAATCATTAATTACCTATGATGTGTAGCATAATCAATGACTAAAAATCCATTAAGAACAGAAGAACATCTAACAAGAACTAAATAAACATTCTAGCTTGATGTATGCATCAAATATTTATTCAATCATTCAAGAGAGCTATACATGGCTTAGCATATGATGTGTACCCTTACCATGTCTCAAACAATCAATTAATTTATATTAAAGGTGGCCAATCAATAACATAAATCAAAAGATTTAATTAATCACAATGAATGATACTAGAATTTAAGAATTGATCAATTAATCATAAAGACATAAAATATGCAAGTAGGCTTAATCAAATTTCTAGTAAAAAAATTAGTTCATGTTTAATTTAGCAAAACACATTATTAAATTAACAAGAGTCATGCTTTATCAAACAATAAACTAAATAAAAAAATTAATTGAAAAGTGCAGATATTAAATATAACCAAAAGATAACATCCCTTAAAACCAAGTTTCCAAGTAAAATTCATGTGTGGACAAACACCACTTTTTAATTGCCTTGTTTTCAATAGCCCACTTCAAATGTTGCTCTCCCCTCAAGTGTAGTGCTGATCCAATAAATTTTGCTCAACGTTGCGTGTACTGCTCCAATAAATTTTGGGCACACCGTTACTTCAACTCAAGACACAGCAGCTCAAGGCTCCAACAGCTTCACCGATTAGCACCTTCAAGTTTCAGTTTTGTGCAACGGGTTCGATTGGCTCTTCAAACTTCAACAGCCAATGTCGTCCGCAACAACTGTCCACTTCCCAGATACCACGCAGCAAAGCTTTCATCGTCGAAGACAGCCACAAAATCGTTGCAACTTCCTTTTAGTTGCAAAGAAATTCTCTGCAAAAATAGGAAAACACGCAGCAAAAGAGAATACTAACAAAACAACTCAAGACCGATCCTCCTTTACTACTGCCCCTTAATCTTTTTTTATAATTTGTTTTCTTTCCTTAAAATTTCTAGGGTTTCTTTTTAATCAAGAAATAAATCTCAGCCCTTCATTTTATTTTAATCATGTGGTCTAAAAGTCTTTAAAACAAATTAGAATTTAATTATAACATCAAACAATATTTCTTCCAAAATTTATTCAAATCACATAAATTATTGTTTGATTTCATGCCATGACTTCCAAAATTAATTTCAAATCACTTTCTCTAAATTAATTCACAAGATACATTAAACAATAATTTTACACAAGAGTATAGCAATAAATGTGGTAATAAATAATAAAAATAATATAACAAATATATTATTATCAATAATAATAATATATAAAAGTAATAAAAATAATAATAGTAATAATATATAATAACAGACAAAAATAATATAAATAATAACAAACCAAATAATAAAAACAAAAATAAATACAAATATATATAATAATAATAATAACAAAATGGGACAAAATTAGGTGTCAACAGCTGCCCCTCTTTGCTCATTGCTGAGGATCAGGAATAGAGCAAAGACAATATACACACTAATTTTGTTCGGCTTATAACCTAATCTCTTTTTTTTTCTTTCTTTTCTTCTTCTTATTCTCTTTTTTTTTCTTTTCATTCTTTTTTTTTTGAATGTGCTCCTCTTGCAACAGAGGCGATGAAACTTTAAATTTTTTTCTGAAAATGTGCTCCTCTTGCAGCAAAGGCAATGAAACTTAAATTTTTTTTTTGAAATGTGCTCATCTTGTAGCAGAGGTGATGAAACTTTAAATTCCTTTTTGTTTTGTTTTTTTTCTTTTTTCGAGAAAGCTCCTCTTGCAGCAGAGGCAATGAAATTTTAAATTCTTTTTCTGAAAAAGCTTCTCTTGTAGTAGATGCAATGAGACTTTAAATTGAAAGATTTCGCATTCAAATATTTGATTTGGAGGTTCACATCCAAAATCTTAAATTGGAGATTCACATCCAAAAATTGAAAATTTGATTTGGAGATTCACATCCGAAATTTTAACTTGGAGACTTATATCCGAAATTTTAAGCTGAAGATTCACATCCAAAAATTTGATTCGGAGATTCACATCCGGAATTTTGATTTTGAATTCAGAGATTCACACCTGAAATTTTTGATTTGGAGATTCACATCCCAAAATTTTAACTTGGAGATTCACATCCAAAACGTTTGACTTGGAGATTCACATCTGGAATTTTGATTTTGAATTCAGAGATTCACACCTGAAATTTTTGATTTGGAGATTTACATCCAAAATTTTAACTTGGAGATTCACATCCAAAACGTTTGACTTGGAGATTCACATCCAAAATTTTAACTTTGATTTGGAGATTCACATCTAGAATTTTGATTTTGAATTCAGAGATTTACACCTAAAATATTTGATTTAGAGATTCACATCCAAAATTTTAACTTGGGGATTCTCACCCAAAATTTTAATTCGGAGATTCACATACGAAATTTTGAAATTTTAATTTGGAGATTCACATCCAAACTTTTGAAATTTTGATTTGGAGATTCATATCCAAAAATTTTGATTCGAAGATTCACATCCGAAATTTTAACTTGGAGATTCACATCCAAAAATTTGACTTGGGGATTCACACCCAAAATTTTAACTCGGAGATTCACATCCAAACTTTTGAAATTTTAATTTGGAGATTTACATCCAAAAATTTGACTTAGGGATTCACACCCAAAATTTTAATTTGGAGATTCACATCCGAAATTTTGAAATTTTGATTTGGAGATTCACATCCAAAGATTTGATTCGGAGATTCACATCCTAAATTTTAACTTGGAGATTCACATCCAAAAATTTGACTTAGGGATTCACACCCAAACGTCCAGGAATTCTTATCTGGATAATTTATATCGGGAATTTCTCGTCCGATTTTTTTTTTCGGGAATTCACATCCGAAAAAGCTCCTCTTGCAGCAGAGGATATGAAACTTTAAAGTCCTTTTTTAAAAAAGCTCCTCCTACAGCAGAGGTAATGAAACTTTAAATTTCTTCATGAAAAGCTCCTCTTGCAGCAGAAGCGATGAAACTTTAAATTTCCCTCTTTCCTGAAAAGCTCCTCTTGCAGTAGAGGCGGTGAAACTTTAAAATTTTTTTCTTTCCTGAAAAAGGCTCCTCTTGCAGCAGAGGCAATGAAACTTTATATTCTTATTCTTTTTTTTTTCTCTTTTTCTTTCTCTTCTTTCTTTTCTTTCTTTCTTTTCCTTCTTTTTCTTCTTTTTTTGAACAAATTTTTCTCTCTTTTTTAATCAATTTTTTTCAATCCAAAATCTCCTATATTCACAATTTTTCAATGTTGGGTTGATGCAATGATCACTAATGCAAATGCAATATCAACAATACGAATGCAAATTTCTTTATCAATGAATAACCAACTATCATGATGCAAATACAGACGACTTCTATCATGATGCAAATACAAATGAATTCTATCAAGGTGCAAATGCAAATGTTTCATGCGAATGAGCACTGTAAAGATGCAAATGCAATTAACCAAAATTTTCTTTCAATTTTCTCTTCTTATTGACGAAAACTTTTTCATTTCTGATTTCTCATCTACCTTACCTTAAAGTATTTGTCTCACTACTTGAAGCCATTTTTTTTTGTGCAACAAGGGTTGCCTCATGACAATCATCACATTACCTTTTGAAACACCATAAGAAATCATTTTACAAACAAAATTTCCTTTAAGAGGAATTGCCCCCAATAATGGCACAAGAAACTCCTTGTTTTATAATGATTGTCAACTTTCTTTGTCATTTTTACTTAAAAAAATCAAAATTCAATTTCCAACAAAAAATTCAAGCAAAATTGCCCCAAGCATCATTTCCATTTTCATATTCAAAAGATAAATGATTTTCATTTTTCGAAAATGTTTATCTAGCCAAAACTTTTTAATTTTACAAGATTGTCTCACACAACAATGATCAAAGAAAGTTAAATACAAATACAGCAAAGAATTATGACATTTGAGTCTCTTGAAAGTCGGTGACCATTATTAAGATTTGTATGGAGGGAATGAAAATTTTTCCTCTTTGGGTGTATTGGGTGGTTTCACCCATCAATATCCTGGTTTATTAAGAAAAAGCTCACAACTTGGTGAAAAGGGGATGAATGCTCCTTCATCTAGGCTCAGAAATAAAACACAAGTTTTTTTTTTTAAATGAATTCTTTGCAAATCATGCTTTTGAAAAATAGTTTATCTTGGAACGCAAAAAAAATTTGACACTCTTTCAATTTTCAAATTATGTATTTTGATAATTGTTAAAACTAGCCACAATGGACGGAAGCTTTTGTTGGGTTGTTTGGGAATGAAGAGTAGGTTCAAAATTTTACATCAAGCCCTTTGACGGATCATCAAAATGGACATTCTCTTAAGGGTCATGGATGCTTATGGGTCTCATCAAAATTATTTCACAATGTCACTTCTTGTTTGACCTTGCCAACACTATGAATGACCTCACAAATATTTTCGTTTGGCTCTAGACTGCCCCTTTTTTTTGGGTTTTCACCCTAAAGCCCCGTTCTCTTTTCTTTTCTTTTTTTTGCTTCTTTTTTTGTGTAATTGTTCGATCATGCACTTAAGAATTCAAAATTCATCCAAATTTGGTTGTGAAGATTCTTGAAGGATAATCTTAGTTGAGAAATAAGCTAAGTGCCTCATTGGTTATGATAATTCATCAAGGAAAAATCTCTTCAGTTTAAGTATCCACATTTGATCGAAATGGACTTGTCAAGGTACGTAATGCAGGCCAGGTTTCGGGGTTCTGAAAGAATAGATAATAAGGCCCAAAAATGTGTTTAAGGGTGATCAACCAAGGATCATTTAGTATAATGTAAAGACTTATTCAAGTCATTTATTCCTTTATTTCTTATTTTGCCACTCCTTCATTTCATTTTCTCTTTTTTCTTTTTCTTTCTTGCAATTTCTTCTTCTTTTTTTTCATTTTTTTCTCTTTTTTTTTTACTTTATGGAGTGAAATCAAAATCTTGTAAAGCTAATTCACCTCACATTTGCCCCTTAGCATGATAAACCATTTTGACTTAGAATTGGGGTTGGTCATTCGTACTCTTGGAGAAGGTTTTTGTATATGTGCCCCCCAATGTGGAGGGTGATCCTTGGTTAAGGTTTATTTAGAAAAAAATTATAAGGCTCAAAGAGGGTAGCAAATGGATAAATTTCAGATTTGTGAAAAGGATGATGAAAGATGGCCATTTGTCATTTCAAACATGGTCACTCAAATTGACGAAAATTTCCTTGAGTCAAAAAAGTCAAATATTTGTCTTTCTGTTGTTTTTTTGGTCTTTCAAGATGGAATTTCTTGGATATTTTCAAATTTTGGTTCCTTATTCTTCTTCTTCTTCTTCTTCTTCTTCTCTCCTTCTCTCTTTTGTGTTGTTTGGAATCATTTGAATATCTTAAGTGCATGATGTCACAATCGATTTTTCTTTTTCATTTTTTTGTTTCAATTTTTTTCTTTTTTTTGTTTGTTTTTTTTGCTTCTTTTTTTTACAACTCATGCGGCAACAAAACATTGCTACAAAATGCCCACAAACTAGTGAAAATTGTTGGAATTGACATATTTAACTTTGGGTTGCTCATGGTGTTTTTACCGAGAGAGGAAAAAGGTATTGCAAAATTTGGGCAATTGAAGGGTGTGGTACTTTGTCTTCTTCAATTTGGTTTGTGTCACAAGGATGAATCAGAGATTAAGAAGCGGCTCAAGAAATTTCATGGTTTGTGGTTTCTCAAACAAATTTGGGTAATTTTGACAAATATGAATCTCTAGCATAGTTTTTACACATATCAAATTACCAAAATTCAAATTTAAAAGAGTGTCATGCTTGATTATTCAAGGAATCCAAAAATGAATTTTATCAAATTGATTGTTTCATTGTTCATTGCCTAGGTAAAGGTCATTACACTCTGATGGCATATTTTGACCTGGTAAACATGGATCATGAAATTTGCACTTGTCCTCCTCAAATGCATGAAGGTTTTATAAGAGATTTAGGGCATGGAAACAATTGGAGAAGGTAGTTGATGGGATAAATTTTTCTGATAATGATCACCAATTTTTCAAAACTCTCTTCAAAGTTTCTTTATTTTGTCATTTTGTTCAACTTCTTTGATCATTTGGTTTAGTCATGTGAGGCCTTATTTAAATCATTATATATATATATATATATATATTAAAAAATGTGATTTCTTTACAAAAAGAATCAATCAATGCCATTTACATATATCAAATACAATGACAAATCAAAATAAAAAATGTACATGAAAAATTTTCTGCTATATTTTCAAAAAATCTATTTACAACAATTAATGGCGTAGCAAAGTAAAAAACACAAAAATTTTTGTTGAAAGTTCCCTCCTATTTGAAAACTTTACATATCAACTTGGAAAATCAAATCTGAAACATGTATAAATGACAAGTTAAAAAATCAAAGAATCATTTTATACCTTACAAAATGTTCCAAAAAGTTTCTTTTTTCATAAAAATCAGAAAAAAATTTCTTCCACTTTGAAATGTGGTGTGAAATGCATGAGATATGATAGAATAGGATGAATTACGAAACATATTTGCATGAAATGGAATATATGCTAAATGCAAATAAAACGAAGATTGTGTTTTTTTCTTTTCTTTTTTTTTAAAATCACCTAAATTACATGATGACAATGCACGACACGTTAACGAATATATAAACACATTGATGACTGATGAATTGAATGATATAAAATAAAAAAAAATCATAAGGTGCAAATGTGCTTAAGAAAAATGATTTTTTTAATGTACAACGCCACGACAATAACATTTCTATTATGCATGTAACATAAAATGAGAAAGTAAAAAAAAATGGATTAAGAGTCCATGAATTAAAACCAAAAGACCATTCTTATCAATTTTTAATTTTTTAATTTCCTTTCAAATTAATTTTTTTTCAAATTTTTTTCAACCATTTCCACATTTATTTAACCTAACCTCGCCATCCAACACTATTTTCTCATCATCTTTGTTGGATCTATAGGTTATACCGAGAGGGGGGGTGAATCGGTTTTTCACTAACCTTAGGTTCGTTTTTCGGTTTCTCTAAATTCTCTAGCCTATATTGATATTTTCTAAATTCTCTTAGCTAGGCAATTATACAATATAAATTCAATGCAATAAACACAAATATAATTGCAAGAAAGTAAAGAGAGAAAGGATAGAGAAATGTACACAAGTGATTTATAGAGGTTCGGCAACCTTGCCTACGTCCTCTACCTTGAGACGCTCCCAAGGATTTTTCCCAAATTCACTATACTTGAATTTGTTACACTCCCTCTTTTTAAGGCTCAAGAGAAACCTCTCTCTTTTCTAGGCTCAAGAGTAACCTCTCTTTTCTAGGCTCAAGAGTAACCTCCCTCTTTTTCCTAGGCTAAAGAGTAACCTTCCTCTTTTTCAAGGCTCAAGAGAAACCTCCCATTTACAAGGAATGAAATGAGTTTACAAATGAGTAATCAAAGAAAGCCTCTAGATAGGCAAGTGATTACAGAAATTAAGCACAATGAAAAGCCTATACAATATTTGTGCTTTTCTATATAAGGAATATGAGAGTGATAGAAGATATTGAATTCTAGCTCTTGAATTGTTGTTAAGGCTTGAGGATTTGAGGAAAATGAGTATTGGAGTTGATTGAGTAGTTCCTCTTTGTTCCTTTAGCTTCTAAGCCTCTATTTATAGTCCCTTTGATGTATTCTAGCCGTTGGGTGGAGCCAAATCTCAAATATTACCGTTGTCTCACAAAAACTAGCCGTTATAGGCTATTTTCGGGCAAAGGGATCGATCCCCACTGTAGCAGGATCGATCCCTTTTGTCCAGAATCTTGATTCTGGGCTTTAGGGACCTTGGGAAGACTTTCTGCCAAAAAGGGATCGATCCTGCTACATTGGGGATCGATCCTTTTCTTCCAGAGGGCATTTTTCCTACACTTTTGGGTTAGAAATGATATGACCTTTGATCCTAATTCAACCCAAAACATTTATAAGCTTTAAGGGAGTTTTTCTTGACTTTCTCAAATGAAAACCAAGAAATCATCAAGTGATTTTCTAAAATGTTTATAAAGAATTAAGACCAATAAGAATATGCATCATTAAATCATGGTCTTAATGTTTGATATGAACACTTGAAATGTATTGAGAAAATCATGTGTGATAAGGCAAATTTACAATATGAATTAAAACATTAAAGCTTACTTAAGTTTTTGTCATTTCAAAATATATATTGCAATTTAAAGCTAACAATATCCCCTTTTTTGATATGACAAAACTTAATGTAAATTTGCTTTGAAAATTCTTTGAAAAAATACTCCCCCTCAAATAAAGCAGGATTTTATAAAGCTCCCCCTTAATATAAGCATGGGTTTTGAAAATGAATTTTCCCTCATTATCTCTCCCCCTTAATATCTCTCCCTATATCTATCTCTCCCTTTATCTATCTCTCCCCCTTTTTGTCATAGCAAAAAGAAGGAAAAATAATAAAAAATATGCTCCCCCTAAAATCATGGCTATGTGAGAACAAATAAAAATGCTCCATCCAACAAGAAACATGTTAGTACATGGGACTTATTGCACAAATAAATAAGTCAATATTCTTAAAGAGTATGAAATATTTATGCAATGAATATGACTTATGATCCTATACCAATTGTTTATAAATAGTTTTGATACCAATTGTTGATAAGTAATTTTGCAAGAAGGTTCCAATTGGTAAGAAGTTAAGCAAGCACCTAAGTATATCAATTGTTCTCTAAGGTCCAAGTAAGGTGCATGACAATACATCATGATTATGAGCTAAAATTATATAACATATCATATGCATGTGCTCATAAATCATTCTCAAGAAATATTGTGTCTAGAATTAAATCATATAGCAATTAACTTCAAATTCTAGCACACAAGAGTTTCATGCAAAAATATCCTAAGAGAATTCTTCTCTATTTGTCATTTCAATCTAAAGAGCATGAGAAGAATTGTCAATTTAAAGCTCATACCAATTGGTAATTTAGTTTTGGCCTATCAATTGTTGAAAATATGATTGCCAATGATACTAATTGTTATTTCAATCTAAATTCCAATTGTTACTAATGGTTGACTTAGGCATTTTGCATGAATCCAATATTTGTTATAGTGTGATCATGTCAAGAAAATAATCATTCTAAATATACAAGAACACAATCACACATCATCAAATATGCATATGGATTAATTAAACATTAGCATACTATCATAAAGTATTAATCCATATTCATATTCACAAATTTAAACCATATGGAAGATTCATAAAATCAAAGTATTCAAGCAAACACATTTTCTTCCATGTTTTCAATCACAAAAATCCTATGCTTATTTTCCAATTCAAGTCCTTAACCAATTATGAGCAAGGAAAGATTCAAATAATAAATGCATGGATATTAATCAAGTTTGTTCAAGTTTGCATTTATCTTTGAATGTTGGTGTTGTCATTAAGACCCTTGTTCTTTAAGTACAAGGATGATAAAGTTTTATGCATTTTAACATTTAGGATCCATTTACCATCACAAATTATAGGCCAATGACTATTACCAACTGTTGAATTTACATTTGGAATCAATCCACTAGATGTAAAATTATCATGAAACCTAGTGTGGAATTGATAAGTCAAGCCAATACACATAATCCTATAAGCATGCTTGACTAAGATGAACAAAAGGAATGAAAAATATTCATTATGCATAAGTTCATCAAATTCTCAAATATACACAAATCATTGAAATAAATCTCAAAAATTATGTTTAAGCATTTATTGAAAATATATTTTAAGATTATTTCAAGATTTATGCAATTCATGAATGTTTTCAACCAGAAAAATGATTTTGCACTTGTGAGCTCAAGAAAAATGGTATTGATTGTTGAAAGTGATACCATTTATTGGAAATGATATTAATTGATGAAGTTGAGGCATGATATCAATGAAAAATGATTTTTCATAGTTTAAAGATCATCAAAAAGAAGTTCAAACAATAAATTTTATGCTTATACAAAAGATAGTGTGAAACTAACAAAAGATCCTCCCAATTTTCAGTTTAAACATGCAGGAGAGCCTTTTCTGGCCTGGGGGGATCGATCCTGCTACAGTGGGGATCAATCCCTCATATGTTCCTGCAGATTCTGCAGTTGTTTTGACAGAAAATTCAACTTGTGAGGTACCAAAACTCCGTTTTTGAGTAATTTAAGTCCAAGTAAAGGTTTAAACATTTGTAAAACATGATTTTGGACTTGTATGAATGAAAAACAAAAATGAAAAACCATTTAACAAAAGATTTTGCAATTTTGGAAGAATTTTCACAATAAAATACATTTTTGGCCTCAAAGGAGGTCATTTTGAGAGTTATGCTTGTTTTGGCAAAACCAATGCATTGAATTTCATAAATATGTCAAAACAAACTTGTTCACATAGATTTTAAGCATATATATCATTAAAACATACATCTTGTGAACAACATGCCATGATTTTCAACATACATATGCTTCATTAAAGCTCATGACATGATATTTTGCATGTATGACACATTTATCAGCTTTTGAGCAACTAAATATATTATCTAAGCATATCAAACTTGCTCAAACTACAGAAATTCAATAATCATTTCAAAATTGCTAGACATGCTTTTCATCCAATAATCTAATGCCTCAAGAACTATCCATTAACCAATCAACAATCATTCAACATGCCTTTTCTTTATTCATTCAACTCACAATGCACCAATAATCATCAACTAAGTGTCTCATTAAATCAAACAAATAATTTTAATATATATGAGTTTTGAAGAGATAGGATTTAAGCTTACAAAACTCCTTTGCTTGAGAATGCTTTGCCTTGAATAGTTGAATCCACCTTGTGCCATCCTTTGAAGAATTGGTGTGATAGATCCTTAAGCTTTTTTTTTTCTCATTGGCACAAGCAAACTCCATATAGGTGTGTAGAGCATTTAAATTCCATTGTTCCATTGTATTCCCATGCTCTAACACTCCTACAACAAACACATTCAAGCATGCTTTGGTACCCAAATTTTCTTGGGTCCATGAGAGTTAGTGTAAACAATTTTTGATCCTTTTGGGATCCATTTCAAACACAGTTCATCATAATTTACAGCATGCTTTGGCACCCACATTTTTCTAACCACTCTTCCTCTAAATGTAGTTTTTCTATAAGTGCATGCTTGTGAGGTGTGGCCTATCCTATTGCATAGTGAGCATGTAAGAGATGTATCATGCATGGTATTTTCGCTCACTAGGAAATTTTTAAGGTGAGTTTCTTTTTGTTTTTCATTATAGCCTAACCCATCTTTGTCAAAGAAAGCTCTTTGGGTCTTTAACATGTGATCTAGCTTTTGTTGACCCATATAAAACCTAGTAAATGAGTTATGCAAATTTGTGTTCTTTTTATTTAACTCATTTATTTCTAAGTTGGCCTCTTCTAGTTTCTTTTCAAATTCTATCTTAGCACTTGTCAAGGCTTCATTTTCTATTTTTAACTTAGCAATGATTTTCTTATATTTAGAGTTCATGCATTGAAATTCATTTGCTAAATCATCAAAGGCATTTTGGAGTTCACTAAAGGTATAATCATTATCTTCACTAGAACTACAACTACCTTCATCATCACTAATGGCCATAAAGCATGAGTAGGCTACCTCTTCATCTACATTTTCCTCATTGAAGCTATCATTATCACTCCATGCAGCCACAAATGCTTTCTTCTTAGATTTCCTATCCTTTTCCTTCCTAAGTAAGGGGCATTCTAACTTAGTGTGACCCGGTTCATTACATTCATAACACACTAAGTGATCTTTTTCTCTTCTACTTGACTCCCCTCTTTGATGTCTCCTATTATTTTCTTTTTCTTTCATTCTCATGAACCTATCAAATCTTTTGGCAAACATTGCCATTTCCTTTTCTTCCTCATTTCCACTCTCATCACTATCATCTTTAAGAATCTCATGAGTGGAAGACTTAAGTGCTACCCCTACTTTCTTTGAAGGCTCTACATTTTTTTTAATTTCATTTCATGAGTAAGTAGAGACCCCATAAGTTCATCTAGAGGCAAGGTGTTTGGATCCTTAGATTCTTCTATAACGGTTACCTTAGCCTCCCAAGATTTAGGCAAACTATTCAAAATTTTCTTTACCATTTCAACATTGGAATAAGCCTTGCCTAGAGCTTTAAGTCCATTAATTATATCATTAAATCGAGTGAGCATTTCGCTAATGGACTCATTTTCTTTCATCCTAAAAAGCTCATAATCATGTGTGAGCATTCCTACTTTGGTTTCCCTAACTTGATTGGTCCTTTCATGTGTGATGGCCAATTTGTCCCATATTTGTTTAGCATTCTCATATAGAGATACTCTATTATACTCATTGGGACCTAATGCACAAAAGAGAGTGTGCATAGCCTTGGCATTTAATTATGCTAATCTCATATCATTTGTGTCCCACTCATCCTCACTTTTAGGGACATCTTTTCCATCAACTTTCTTCATTGGAATTTTGGGACCATTAATAATCACTCTCCACACTTCATAATCATTAGATTGTACAAAGAACATCATCCTAATTTTCCAATATGAATAATTTTCACCATTGAATAATGGAGGTCTAGCTAATGATTGTCCCTCTTCTCCTAGGGGCGTGCCTACATTCAAGTGAGCCATTTTAGATTGTTTTGCTCGATAGAGGTTAGTCTAAATCAATCTCGAGCCCAAGCTCTGATACCAATTGTTGGATCTATAGGCTATACCGAGAGGGGGGGTGAATCGGTTTTTCACTAACCTTAGGTTCGTTTTTCGGTTTCTCTAAATTCTCTAGCCTATATTGATATTTTCTAAGTTCTCTTAGCTAGGCAATTATACAATATAAATTCAATGCAATAAACACAAATATAATTGCAAGAAAGTAAAGAGAGAAAGGATAGAGAAATGTACACAAGTGATTTATAGAGGTTCGGCAACCTTGCCTACGTCCTTTACCTTGAGACGCTCCCAAGGATTTTTCCCAAATTCACTATACTTGAATTTGTTACACTCCCTCTTTTTAAGGCTCAAGAGAAACCTCTCTCTTTTCTAGGCTCAAGAGTAACCTCTCTCGTATCTAGGCTCAAGAGTAACCTCCCTCTTTTTCCTAGGCTAAAAAGTAACCTCCCTCTTTTTCAAGGCTCAAGAGAAACCTCTCCTTTACAAGGAATGAAATGAGTTTACAAATGAGTAATCAAAGAAAGCCTCTAGATAGGCAAGTGATTACAGAAATTAAGCACAATGAAAAGCCTATACAATATTTGTGCTTTTCTATATAAGGAATATGAGAGTGATAGAAGATATTGAATTCTAGCTCTTGAATTGTTGTTGAAGCTTGAGGATTTGAGGAAAATGAGTATTGGAGTTGATTGAGTAGTTCCTCTTTGTTCCTTTAGCTTCTAAGCCTCTATTTATAGTCCTTTGGATGTATTCTAGCCGTTGGGTGGAGCCAAATCTCGGATATTACCGTTGTCTCACAAAAACTAGCCGTTATAGGCTATTTTCGGGCAAAGGGATCGATCCCCACTGTAGCAGGATCGATCCCTTTTGTCCAGAATCTTGATTCTGGGCTTCAGGGACCTTGGGAAGACTTTCTGCCAAAAAGGGATCGATCCTGCTACAGTGGGGATCGATCCTTTTCTTCTAGAGGGCATTTTTCCTGCACTTTTGGGTTAGAAATGATATGACCTTTGATCCTAATTCAACCCAAAACATTTATAAGCTTTAAGGGAGTTTTTCTTGACTTTCTCAAATGAAAATATTGTCCAAGAAATCATCAAGTGATTTTCTAAAATGTTTATAAAGAATTAAGACCAATAAGAATATGCATAATTAAATCATGGTCTTAATGTTTGATATGAATACTTGAAATGTATTGAGAAAATCATGTGTGATAAGGCAAATTTATAATATGAATTAAAACATTAAAGCTTACTTAAGTTTTTGTCATTTCAAAATATATATTGCAATTTAAAGCTAACAATCTTTATCTTACATCATATAATTTATTTGAAAATTCTTCAAAGAAAAAAAGAGAAAAAAAAGAAAAAAGAATCTTGTTCACTCTCCTTCAGTCTTAATTATTTGTTTTGACTCTACAAAGAATAAAAAAGTTTCTTTTATCCATTCTTTTATTTTGGAAGAAAAAAAATGAATACCTTTCTCTCTTAGTCCCTTTTATTTTCCTTTTTCCTGATTTTGTCTCAAGAAATTCTTTGGCAAGAATAATAAGGAAAGAAAAATTTTTTTTTTTGAATTAAAACAGAAGACTTAATTAAATTTCTTCTTCTTATTTTTAGTGAGGGAAGCAAAAATCTTATTTTTCTCAACCTTTTTTTTACAAATTATTTCATTTTTTCATTTTTTATTATAAAAAGAAAACTTTATGTGTCTTTTATCATTTCATATTTTTCTTTTAAAGAAAAAAAAGTGAAAGAAATTAACTCTTTTTTTTTTTTTGCTTTTGTAAATATAAAAACATCTTTTATATTACCAAATATACATAAATCTCTTTTTCTTCCTCTTGTTTTGGAGAATGTATTTTTATTAGTTTCTATTTCTATAGACCTATATTTACAAAAAAAAAAAATTCCCTCCTTAAAAATATGAAGAATTATTTGTATATTTAAAAGAAAATTACATATTTATTCTATTATTTTTATCACACATCTTTATTTTTTAAAAAATAAGTGGTTTTTTTACAAGATCTTTTATAAAAAAAATATATTTTTTCCATTTATATTTTACAAAAAAATTTTTTTTAGAAAAAATCAAAGACTTAAATTATATACAATTCAAATCAAAATCGATTGTACTTTTATTATTGACATGAGAAAATGGGTTGAATAGTGTTCCCTCGTGTCCTAATTTTGGGATAATTTCTACAAAAATTGGAAATGGCTCTACCTAAGGCTGGCCTTTTAGGTTTTTCTATATGCTGAGCTTGGTTTTCAAATCTAAAGGTTCCCAAATTATACTTCACTGTCGTCCACACTAGACTAGTAAGAGTTAATTTGAGTGGGAGTATTTCGCTTGCCATTGCGGAGGTTATTATCTCACGAGAGCAAAGGTACCCTACTCCCTCCTAAGAAGGACGGAACTCGAGTATAGAGCTCATGTTATGCAAATGCAAGTGCAAGTGTGTGTATGAGAGAACATTTATCAAACCATAACCCTTATTCTACAATGCCCCAACAATTTATTAGCAATAACATATATACAAAATA
The DNA here is from genome assembly GCA_032173925.1 of Heritiera fomes. Taxonomy (NCBI): domain Eukaryota; kingdom Viridiplantae; phylum Streptophyta; class Magnoliopsida; order Malvales; family Malvaceae; genus Heritiera; species Heritiera fomes. The sequence continues at coordinate 10,302,709 of JAPDPM010000015.1, read as the reverse complement.
AAGAATGACATAAAATAAACATAATAGCTAAAACACAAATGCAACAAATATTTAAAATTAAAGAAATTAAATTTAAATATTAATTAAAACCATTAAATTAAAACTTAGGGTAACACATGACTAATAAATGACTTGACTCTCAAAAAGATCCCCAGTGGAGTCGCCAAGCTGTCGTAACGGTTTTGCGCTCGACGATTTTCGAAAACATTTAAAAACAATGGGAGTCGTCACCAATCTTTTTTGACTAGGTGTGATTGGCCACCTAAAATATTTATCTTTTTAACAAAATCTCAAAATTAATTAAGTTTTATTAAAAAGACAATTTTTTGGTCTGCGAAAACAAAATCGGATCTGAGAGTACGGTTACGCGTAGGGAAGAATTAGCACCCCGACGATGCCCGTTAAAAAACGGTACATAGTAATCATGTGTTATCCTTTAATTTTAATAAAATGGTCTTGAATTAATATTTAAAAATAATTCTTATTTTATTGCAATATTTTTATTCAAAATCATTTTTTATTTGTAAATTTATTTTGTTTAATTTTAAGAGGTTAAACTTTATTTTTCGAAAGTAAATGTGAACCTTTTTGTATTGAATAATTAAATCAAATACCCCAATACTTTTGGCAGCATTTGAAATAATTTTTCTCACTTAGAGATTTCTTAAGAATCACTACTTGTGACTTCTACAGAATCTCATTCTTGGAAAATTCACACTTGCTTTGAAAATTATTATGAATGCACATGATGCAAACAAATAAAAATGATGCAAATGAATTTTTAATTTTGAATTTCATTATTTATTTGTTAATTTATTTATTTCTTTTTTAGCTTATTCATTTTCATTTTTATAAAAATTTAAATTATTGAAAAATTGTATTAAATATTCCAATACTTTTGGCAACATTTAATACGACTCTTCTTACCTAAGGATCAGCTAGGAATTACTACTTGTGACTTCCGTAGCATCCCATCATTGGGAATTCATTTAATTGAATTTAAATTTCATCATTTTATTTATTTAATTTTCTTTGTTTTTGGTTTTTTTAAAAAAAAATTATTTGTTTTCATTTTTAATAAAAATTTAAATTATTGAAAAATCATACTAAATATTCCAATACTTTTGGCAACATTTAATACAACTCTTCTCACTTAGGGATCAGCTAGGAATCACTACTTGTGACTTTCGTAACATCCCATCATCGGGTAGTTATTAATTTTGAAATTTAAACTTTATTGTTAATTTCTTTTTTCTATTTTCTCTTTTTTTTAAAAAACTTATTTATTTTTATTTTTAACAAAAATTAAATTATTGAAAAATCATACTAAATACCTCAATACTTTTGACAATATTTAGTAGACTCTTCTCACCTAGGGATCAGCTAGGAATCACTACTTGTGACTTCCGTAGTATCCCATAATCGGACAATTATTTATTTAAATTTTTATTGTATATATATTATTATTTTTTAACAATAAAATAGATTACATACTTCATATTTTTCAAATTATATTAACTAATATTTAATTTCATGTTTTTCAAACAAATTACTAAAATATATTAATTAACAATAATATTTAAAAGAAAACAAAATAATTAAATAAATGAGTAGCATAATGAAGTAAATAGAAAAAGGAAGGAATTATACCTAAATAATTTGGATTAAAAACCCAAAAAGAGCCCAAAATCAAGCCCAAAAGGTGTGGGCCTGGCAGCCTTCTAAGTGGCCCAAAGCAGGTGGATCGAATCGGGTCGGATAGGTGTCCTCGGGTCGGGCGAAGAGGGTCGGGTCAGGTGTCACGCGGATCCTCCGCCCCACGGGTCAGGTGCGCGGACCCAGGTCGGATCCAGGTCCACGTGCGAATCCTGCAGTTTTTTTATGCTATAAAAGCTAACTCTTTTTTTTAACTCATTTTTTCTTTCTTTTCACAAAAAAATCTCCAGAGCCTTTCAAGGCTCTCGGCTGGGCGATTCCCGACTGCCGCTGGGTCCGCCGTCGTACTCCGGTCGTCGGTGGTACTCCCGAAACCGTAAAAATGTTCCCTTGGTCTTCCTCTAATCAGATCTAACCTTCGTTTCACCAAAAAAAAATCCTTAACCTCATAGATCTAAGCTTCACCGAAATCGATTTCCCCTTTTTTTGTTTTGTTTGTTTTTTTTTTGCTATTGGTTCTGGATCTGGCTTTTCGGCTGCTTGTTGTTGTGATATCTTTTTTGGTTTTGTGTTTGTTTTTTTTTTGCAGGTTTGAGATCTAGGATTTTGGGGGTCTCGGTTTCGAGATCTGGGGTTTTGGGTTGTCAGGATTTAGGGTTTCAGTGGTGGTGGTGGTTAGGGTAATGATGAGAGGCTGATGATGGTGATGATGACGATCTGGGTGGTGAAATGGTGGTTGATGGCAGGGGGTAGCAAGGGAGCTCGGTTGTTGCTGTGGGTTTAACGGCGATGGTTTCGGGTGGCTCTTGAGCCGTGGGGCTTAGTGAGTGGTGATCTTGAGTTGGTGCTGGTGAGGCTGCGAAGTGATGCTTTTCGGTGAAGGGTAGATCGTAGAGACTCGTGTTGACACCTAATTTTGTCCCATTTTTTCTTTTTCTTCTTCTTCTTATTATTATTATTATTATTATTATTATTATTATTATTATGTATTTATTTTTATTTTTATTATTTGGTTTGTTATTATTTATATTATTTTTATTATTATCTGTTATTATTATTATATTATTACTATTATTATTATTATTATTATTATTATTATTATTATTATTATTATTATTATTATTATTATGTATTTATTTTTATTTTTATTATTTGGTTTGTTATTATTTATATTATTTTTATTATTATCTGTTATTATTATTATATTATTATTATTATTATTATTATTATTATTACTTTTATATATTATTATTATTATTATTATTATTTTTATTTTGTTTTTTTTGTTTTTGTGTCCAATCCCCTGCCAGTCCCGTCCCCCAGTCTGTGACCTTGCCATGCCCTTCCCTAGAACCGCCAGCCACCAGTTCCTTGCAACACATCCCATCTCCACCACTGTCCACCAGCCAGCTACTCTGCCTACCCCATCCATCAGCCGGCCAGACTCCTCTAAAAGACCCCACTCACATAAGATTCACTCAACCATAACCCACCAGCAGCCTCAATCCTCAACCAAAAAACCGGAGCATCATCTTCACCATCCTCGGCTCACCAAACCCCCATCACCACACACCACCATTCCTTGCCCAAAACCAAAACCAAACCTTCCCCGTATCCACCAGAAACCACCAAACTCACCGAGCATCACCCTCAACCCCATCACCACCAAACACACACTCAGCCACCATCCATCACAACCCAAAACCCCAGATCTCGAAACCGAGACCCCCAAAACCCTAGATCTCAAACCTGCAAAAAACACAAAACTAAAAAAGAGAGCTACAACAACAAAAACCAACAGATCCAAACATCCAAAATCATAAAAAAAAAACAAAACAAAAAAAGGGGGAGGAAGCCGAGGGTTTCAACTTCAGATTCGCTAGGCTAGGTGATTTTTTTGGTGAAACGGATGCTAGATCTGGGCTTAGGAGGCTAAGAGGAATCGAAAAAGCGGTAGCTTTTTCATTTTTGGCCACCGGCGGCGGTTGACTGCGACGACGGACGGCGACCGAAAATCTCCCGGCCGGGAATCGGGGGAAGGAGAGAGGGTTGAGGAATTTTTTTGGGAAGAAAACAAGAAAATGAAGAACTAAAAAAAAGAAAGCTTTTATAGCGCAAAAAGAAAGCTTTTATAGTGTAAAAAAAAGGGAGACCCGCGCCTGGACCAGACCCGGGTCCAGGATCCACGCGCACGGTCCGAAGGGAGGGAGGATCCGCGTGTGGACCCGGGATCCGACTCGGATCCGTGCTCCCGACCCGCGAAGGAGACGACCCGCATGCCAGCCGACCCGGTTCCAGACCCGCGAACCGACCCGAATCGCTTGCCCCCAGCTGACCCGGCAACCCGCGCGTGACCCGGTCCGTGACCCGTCCGTGGCTTGTGTCCAGCCCAGCAATTCCAGCCCATTCCAAGTGCTATTGGGCTTTGACTTTTGGGCCAAGTTCAAAGGGCTCCTTTGGGTTTTAAAACCCAATTAATTTTGGTATTTTTTTTCTCTAGCCCTTTTTTTGTTATTATTATTATTATTATTATTATTATTATTATTATTATTATTATTATTATTATTATTATTATTATTATTATTATTATTATTATTATTATTATTATTGTTATTGTTGTTGTTTTCATTATTGTTGTTATTATTATCAATGCATGTTGTAAAATAAAAGTTTTTGAAAATTTTTTTTATTTGTATTTTCATTAATTATTATTATTGATTAGAAAATGTGTTTAAAAATAATGAAATTTAAATTCAAATAGATAATAAAATTTAAATTTAATAAAGTCCGATGATGGGATGTCATGAAACTCACAAGTAGTGATTTCTTGACTGATCCCTAGGTGAGAAGAGTCGTGCTAAATGTTACCAGAGTATTGGGATATTTAGTATGATTTTTCAATAATCTATTTTTATTAAAAATAAAAATAAATAAGTTTTTAAAAAGAAAATTGAAAAAGGAAATTAATAATAAAAATTAAATTTAATTAAATATTTTTCCGATGATGGGATATCATGAAACTCACAAGTAGTGATTTCTTGACTGATCCCTAGGTGAGAAGAGTTGTCCTAAATGTTACCAGAGTATTGGGATATTTAGTATGATTTTTCAATAATTTAAATTTTTTTTAAAAAATAAAAATAAATAAGTTTTTTTTAAAGAAAATAAGAAAAGGAAATAAATAATAAAATTTAAATTTAAGTAAACAAATCGTCCGATGATGGGATGTCATGAAACTCACAAGTAGTGATTTCTTGACTGATCCCTAGGTGAGAAGAGTTGTACTAAATGTTACCAGAGTATTGGGATATTTAGTATAATTTTTCAATAATTTAAATTTTTATTAAAAAATAAAAATAAATAAGTTTTTTTTAAAAGAAAATAAGAAAAGGAAATAAATAATAAAATTTAAATTTAAGTAAACAAATCGTCCGATGATGGGATGTCATGAAACTCACAAGTAGTGATTTCTTGACTATCTCTAGGTGAGAGAAGTTCATTAAGTGTTACCAGAGTATTGGGATACTTAGTGCAATTTTTCTATAATAAGAATTTTTATTTAAAATAAATAAAAAATAAAAAAATAATAATTAAAAAAATTTTATTTGCATCATTCATTATCTGTTTGCATCATTTGCATTCATAATAATTTTTGAAACGAGTGTGAATCTTCTAATGATGAGATTCTATAGAACTCACAAGTAGTGATTCTTAAGAAATCTCTAGGTGAGGAAATTATCCGAAATGCTATCAGAGTATTGGGGTACTTCGGAATAATTTTCAATACAAAAGATTTTCACTTATTTCAAATAAAAAAATAATATTTAAATGTTTCAAAATTAAAAGAATAAAATTGATTGCAATAAAATAGGAATTATTTTTAAATATTAATTCAAGACCATTTTATTAAAACTAAAGGATAACACATGATTACTATGGTACCGTTTTTTAACGGGCGATGTGGGGGTGCTAATCCTTCCCCACGCGTAACCGTACTCCCGGACCCAATTTTGTTTTCGCAGACCAAAATTGTCTTTTTAATAAAACTTAATTAATTTTGAGATTTTGTTAAAAAGATAAATATTTTTAGGTGGCCAATCACACCTAGTCAAAAAAAATTGGTAGCGACTCCCTTTGTTTTTTTAAATGTTTTCAAAATCGTCGAGCGCGAAGTCGTTACGACAGCTTGGCGACTCCACCGGGGACGCTTTTTGAGGGTCAAGCCATTTATTAATCATGTGTTATACTAAGTTTTAATTTAAAGGTCTTAATTAATATTTAAATTTAATTTCTTTAATTTTAAATAATTTGTTGCATTTGTGTGAATAAGTTATTATGTTTATTTTATGGCATTCTTTATCTTGTATATATTATTGCTAATAAATTATGAGGCATCTAGGATAGGGGTTATGGTATGATAAATGTTTGATGTATTCCCTAATGCACACACTTGCACTTGCACTTGCATTTGCATAACATGAGCTCTATACCCGGGTTCCGTCCTTCTTAGGAGGGAGTAGAGTACCTTTGCTCTCGTGAGGTAATCACATCCGCAATGGCAATCGAAATACTCCCACTCAAATTAAATCTTACTAGTCCAGTGTGGACGACAGTGAGATATAATTTGGGAACCTTTAGATTTGAAAACCCAGCTCAGCATATAGAAAAACCTAAGAGGCCAGCCTTAGGTAGAGCCATGTCCAATTTTTGTAGAAATTATCCTGATATTAGGACGCAAGAGGGAACATTATTTGACCCCATTTCTCGTATCAATAATAAAGGTACTATGGATTTTGGTTTGAATTGTCCATAATTAAAGTCTTAGAAATTTTTCTTATTTTTCAAAAAGGATTTTTCAAAATAATAATAATAATAATAAAATTGTCGAAAGAGATTTTGTAAAATAAAAAGAAAGAAATCTAAGTTTTAATGAAAAAAAGAAAGTGTGACAAAAATAATAAAACAAACTTTTCTTTCAAAAATAATGGGAATAATTTTTCTTAAAAAAAAGAGAAAAGGGATTTCTTTCAAAAATATGGACATAAAAATGGGAATAAATGGAAAAATACGAAGAGAGCTTACGTTTTTTCTAAATAAAGGTAAAATAGAGTTAACAAAATCTTTCATTGATTTTTCTTTTTTCCTTTTCTGAATAATTTAAAGAATAAGTTGACAAAAAAAATAAAGAAAAATATTTTTTTATTTTTGGGTTGTATAGGAGTTTTAATGAAAATATAAAAACAAAAAAAAATTTCCCTTTTCTTGATTATCTCATAAAAAAAAATTTTTGAACAAAAAGATGTCAACAAAAAAATTGTCCTTGAATTAGTGTGGAAAAGAATTCAAAAAAAAATAGTTTGATTTGGAATAAAAATGAAATAAAGTTAATTTTTGAAAAAAGAATCGATACGGGATGTGAATTTTAGGAAAAATAAAAAAAGAAAAAGAAAATTTTAGTGATAAAAGAAAAAATTTGATTTGGAATAAAAATGAAATAAAATCAATTTTTGAAAAAAAGAATAGAATAGGGAAAGTGAATTTTATTTTTTAGAAAAAAATAGAAAAAAAATTTTAGTGATCAGAGAAAAATGATTTCTAGAAAAATGAAGAAGAATGCTCAGGTTTAGTTAGGAATTCCATCTTTCTTGCATGATTGAATTAAGGAATAATAAGATTAGTGTCTAGGTATTGTGAATACAAATATTCGTTTTTCTCAAACATGTTAGGGACATATATCATTTTAATTCATTTCATCATCATTGTGTATACATATATTGATAATCATGTCATGTGCATTTTAGAATCATGAAGGTTAGGTGAAATAAAATAGAATTTGATCTTCATTGTAATTGCATTTTGCATAAATTGCATTTTGTTTGAACATGTCTTTCAACAATGTCTTGTTATTGTGTCATGTCTTGAACATTTTACATAGAATTTCATGGTTAATAATGTTTCCTCTCACCAAAAATTGAAAAACAAAAAGAAGAGAGAGAGTTTTTGAAACAATTTTGATATGGTTTAAGATTACTTTTCAACTTCTTTTACTTGTTTCGGACTTAACCTCTTAAGTTAATAAGTGAATATGATAAGTAAGGGGCAAATTTCAGTTTGAACTTTGGTATGCATTTTGCATTGTTGCATCATATTTTGTAGATAAGTCTTTGAGAAACTAGACTGAGTCTTTTACAACCTTGAATTTGTTTATTCTTTCAATTTTCTTTTCTATCAAATTTGTATACATGTGCTATTGATTGATTATTTTCGTTGAAATTATTCTTCCCTAAGATTTGGTTAAAGTAAAGGCATAAATACCCAACATGTAAAATCAAGAAAGTTATGCAAACTAACAAAATAACAAAAAAAAAGGAAAGAAAGGAATAAAAATGAAAAAAAGGGAAAAGAAGAAGAAAAATTGTTCTATTTCATAGATTTTGTCATACATATCATTTGTATACATATACAAATAACATGATTTTCATAAAATTCACATTGTATACTTGTTATACTTTAGTAAACACGCCAATACTGTTCATTTTTCAAAAAATTTGTTTGTTCCAAAAATTTTTGAAAGAAATAAGAGAAAGTTTTTTAGACAAAGGTAAGATTACAATGTGGAATTCTAATTAGAAAATTGTGGTAATAAGGTTCAAGGCCTCTCGACCATCAAAGATTACAAAGCAATTCAGGACTCTCACAAGCTTAGACCATGGAAGAAGGACAGGCTAGCCGAATGGAGAAAATAGAAAAGGTGTAAGAAGAGATGAAGGGGCAATTGGCTGCAATGATGGAGATGATGACCAAAATGAGTAAAGGAAAGGAACCAGCACAGGGAGTAACTACTCAAGTCCATACTTCACAGCATATGCCATTTTCGAGGCACGACATTCCAAACCCTAAGAGGAACCCATCAGACCCAATCTATGTCCATGATTCGGATAATTCTAGAGAACAGGAGAAGTTGAAGATGGGTGTATCAACAATGAAAGAGAATTTAGAGCCTCAAACAAAGTTAGATCTCCTTGAAGAAAGGTTTCGAGCTATCGAAGGGATGGATTCATATGGTTCTCTGGAGGCGAGCGAGCTCTGTTTGGTACCGGGTGTAGTTATCCCACCAAAGTTCAAAGTTCAAGATTTTGAAAAGTATGATGGGACCAAATGCCCGGTAACTCATATCAAGATGTACTGTCAGAAAATGGCTGCTTATGCTCAGAATGATGAATTATTGGTGCATATTTTTCAAGACAGTCTAACCGGATCAGCTGCCAGGTGGTACACCCAACTAGATCGAGCCCACATTCGCTCATGGAAAGAATTGGCTCGGGCATTCATTGCTCAATACAAGCACATTGAAGATTTGGCACCAGATCGCTTATCCTTACAGGGCATGATGAAGAAACATGAAGAGAGCTTTAGAGAATATGCTCAAAGGTGGAAGGATGTAGCTGCCCAAGTTCAACCACCCCTTACAGAGAAAGAAATCGCCATCTTGTTTGTCAACACACTCCCAGCACCATTTTATGAAATGATGGTTGGAAATGCTATAAAGAATTTTGCGGATATGGTGATCTCTGGTGAAATAATAGATAATGCAATCAAGAGTGGCAAGCTTGTAGGAAACAATGCCATGAATGCAAGAAAAGGTGATACATCGGGGAATGGAGGAGATGTTCATGCTATGAATTATGAGGGGCAACATGTGGGAGACTTTGCTCCATACCATCCTTATCCAATGTACCACACCCATTACCCCACCATAAATAACATCTCTCTAAGCCTGAATACCTATCAGCCAATCCCCCAATCTAGTTGGCAAATGGGTCTCCAAACACCTATACCTACCCAAAGTAACCAAAGAGGATCTCGAAACAAACGGAGGAGAATCGACATTGATCCGATTCCTTGGTCCTACACTGAAGTATTTCAATACCTCCTCGAGAACCAACTTGTTACCCCAGTCCAATTGAAGCCTTTGGAACCTTCATATCTAGAATGGTATGACCCAAATGCCCGGTGTGACTATCATAGTGGAAATATGGGTCATTCGATAGAAAGTTGCCATGCTTTCAAACACAAGGTACAAAGTCTGATTAGATCTGGTTTGTTGGATTTTGGGACAAAAGAAGGAACGGGTTAACCCTGCTGCAGTATGATTGCAAAAGAAGACTTTTTGGTTGGTCATTCATGATGGTATAAAGTTGTTTCTTTTTGTAGTGCTCGTAAACTGCAAAGCGCTTTTTGTGTATTGACTTTCATTTATCTTTTGTCATTTCAACAAAGTAATCGATGCATTTTCATTACATTTTCTCTCCCCTTCGAAGTCTTATATTTTTTGTGCATTGACCTATATTTTACCTTTTTCTCTTTCTTTTGGCTTCTAAATGATTAATTTCCATTCTTTGCCTAATTTTGTTGTTAAATGATGAATATGAAATTGATTATGATAATAATCTGGGATAAAACTTTAAAATTCTATTTGTATTGACAATTTTGTCCCCCATGATCGATGGGAATGTTGAAGTTAATAGATGGAGTGTACACAAGGAAAATCGAAATTGATGTGCAATTTAATAGTAGATTTTCCACAAGGCTGTGTTGGCTCAATAAATAATTCTTTGATAAGAGTATTTACGTTCGAAATGAGAAATGGCCATGTCACACCTGGATTTTCTTAATATCTTACGGAGCCTAAATTGAGGAATTAGAAAATTTTTTTTATATCCCTTATATCACTATCCATTTGTAGGTGAATATGTAGGCCAATCTCAATTCATATAACTCCTTTAATATATTTAGGCATATCCACCAACATACATAATGCCAATTCGAAAAGTATACTAATCATCATATTCCAATAATACATAATCTAGCTTACATCCCAGACTCATCACATAAGTATATGTATATACAATCAAAAGAATTCCAATACACTGTGCCATCATCCATCTATGTCTATACAAACCGCTGGGAGCCATATACCTTAGACTATGCAGGGAAGTCCACTCTCAAGAAGCTTCCCAAGCCAAAATGAACAATCGCTGTATCGATTACTCTGAAAGGGAGGGGAAAGAAGGAGGGAGTGAGTCACAACTCAGTAAGTAACAACAATAAGTAACTAAATAAAACCAAGCATCCCTCAATTATGAAAGCTCATTCAAATCACTTCCAATCATATCAAATCGATTATGCTGCATTAAAACTCAAATACGATATGGAAACTCAATAACAATTTGTAGTCAAATATAGAGTTCCATCAATAAACTAAAAGTCTCAATATCAAACCATACATAAAGTATGCAGTGAAACCAATAAAACAAATCATAGTACTAAGAGAGTTCACAGAGTATCAAGCGATGCTACTTAGAGCAAACAAACCCACGGTAGCTAACTGTAGGCAAACTCCCATAAAGGGCGCTGCCTATGCATAGACCAATCAAACCCCGGCATATGTGATATGAGAATGATTAATGATCATACCTAGGCCATATTTATACATGATTTTTGGATAGCCATGAGAGGATGGCATGTGATGAATATGCTTAATTGCATATTGAATTCATTGACATAGCTACGAACCTTAAGTATTTCAACATGTGTTTTGATGCAACACATGGACATACTTAGCATAAGCCTTGAACTATTAGAATCGTTTGATTTTGATCATGCATGGATTTGAGGGTTAATACATTTGGAAATCTTAAATATGTGGGCTATTTTGATTGACAGGAAAAGAAATCGAACTATGCGTTGAGCTTTATATTTTATAGAGCCATTCAAACCTAAGGCCTTATGCTAACTTTATTTTCCTATGAAGAGAATATAAGATTTGATCGAATACATGATCTAGCTTTGCTTTGAGAGCTATATGAAATTGGAATTGCGATTTTAAACTATGAAACTTGAATTTTGAGGATTGGGCATCTTTGATGAGCTTTAGAAGAGTCCCAAGTGTGATATCAATTGTGATTATTGGATTTGACCAATAAGGTTTGGACTTGTCCACAATAGTGGCAAGAAACAGTTATTGAACTTGTTCACCATGCTTGACAAAAAAAAAAAGGACTTTATGGATATGTCTCAACAAGGAGTTAAGGTTTGATCTTCATTTGAAATTGAGGTATGTGTTAGATCATGTATATTTTGAAAAGTCCTTTGGTCTTCAACCTCTAATAATGGAGAAGCTTTTAGTAGAGTTGATATTGAATGTGACTGATTATAGAAATATGAATCTTTGAGTACTAGTGGAGACCTTTAAGGAATGTGAAGCAAGGTGGTAAATTGATTTGAAAGTTAGGATTTTGTGAGATAAGATATTCAAGATTATCTTAAAATGACATTGATCTTAGCTAGCTTGATGGTTTTGGATTTATAAAAGGATGTACGTTTGTAATGTGTAAATTAATGAGATACATCTAAATTGTGGATTGATTGAATATTGAAATTTGAGATCGAATGTAAAATGAATTTGACTCATGGATAAGCGGCAACCTATGAATTCGACTTTAAATTCACCAAGTATGATTACATGGATATGGGAAGTGTGATAAAGAAAAGCAACCTCACCTTTTCAATATGATCTTGATCAAATTTGGAGGACGAAATTCTTTAAAGGTGGGGAGGAGGTGATAACCGTGAATTCTCTCGTTTTAGAATTAAATATCTGTAAATCTAATTTCAGATACTAATAGACCGGTTGAAAAAATAAATAAATAAATAAATCTGAGTTTATAAATAATAACAATTATGTGTGGCCTAAGTGAAATAAATTGATTTTTAAGGGGTAAATAAATTAACTTAAGGTGGATTTTTGTACGTTAAAATTTTATTAAAAAGAGTTAAATATCTGTCTTCAAAAGCAGCAAAACCAACCTCCTCTTCTCCTTACTGGTCTGCTGCACGAATTGCTCCTTTTCCTCCAAAAGGCTTTACGTGAGCTATACCAAGTCTCATATTTTCTTCAGCCACTCATCCAATATCCTTCACAAACCACCTTCCTCACATCAAGATCACTTTAAACCTAGGATTAGAGGGCTGGAAGGAGGAAAAACCAAATGGGTTTTGAAGAGCAGAATTTGACGTGAAGAAATTAAAATGGGTTTAGGGGCTGTGCTGTTCGGTTGAACTAGGTAAGTTGTTGGGTGATGTTTTGCTTGATCTTATTTGTAGTATTCACTTATTTTATGCATAGATGATATGGATTAAGCTTTGAATTGAATTAAATTTGACTGTAGCAGAAGCAAGACAGATTCGGTTTTAGAAAGAAAATTAGAAATTTTGATGTTTTTATGGTTGTTGGTTAGGATTAATAGAAAATCACAAAAAGAGCTTTGCATGTGGCTGTTACCATTCGGCTGAAGGAGAAACCAAGAGAAGGGAGACCTGAGTTATGGTTTCATAAGAGAAGAGGTAAGAAGAGAATGTTCTTTGGACTCCTAAGGTGTAAACCATTTCAGATTGTAAACTTATGTGTTTGCATGTTGGAGATTTTGTATAGAAAAAAAGAACACAAGATGAGCTTGGAAATTAGCTCTCGGTTAAGCAGGTTTCCAGCTTTAAAAGTTGAAACCATAGCATTGAAGGAAGGAGGATCCTTAGTTTCACAGCAGGGGTAAGGATAGTTTCGATATGGCTCTTGGGTTGAAGAAGCTAACTGTTGCAATTTGGTAAGTGGGTAATATTCTAACTTTATAATATTTGATTATTATGCATGAAAATGCAATTGTGATGAATTAAATCAAATGACAATTGTTAGATAAAGGATTAACTGAAATTCTGACTTGTTGTTCAATCTGGAAATTGATGTCCTGTTCTGAGTGGAAATTGAAACAATCAATTTAATTGTTCTACATTTAGATAAATTCTGGAAAAATTATGATTAATAGTCCTTTAAGTTAAAAGAAAGTCAGTTTTGGAATTTCTTGAATTGGACTTCTGTAGCTTGAGTTATGCACAAATGAGTGCAGGGTGTTCTGTCCAGAAACGTGAATCACAGTCCTAACTTTGAAAAATCATAGCAAATGGCCTAAATTGAATTAGGTTGCAAGCCTTACATGTCTAGAAAGGGTATTTAAGTTAGGAGCATGATGGTTCTGGGTTTGCATCATTTGGATACTCCTATAACCAGATATGAGACAGTTTGTGCATATTGGTTAGTGTTTACTGTGTCAGGAAACTGTTGAACACACTGAAACTTTGGGAAATTTCTGGTGTTGATATAGGAAGAGTTAAATTATGAATCTTACATTTCTAAATAGGGAAATGAGTCAACTTTCATCTAGTTTTGAAATTTCCAGATTTGGAACTTCATGGCTTAAGATATGTATGAATGCATGTAGGATACTCACTGCTGGGGACAGATTTTTAATGAAACTTCAAATGTTCATAGAAAATTGCCCTGATCAATTATGACTGCAAACTTTACATGTTCAGAAAGATAAATGAGTCATGATTGACATGGTGTTGGATTTTTACAGATCTCATATCCCTATAGTTGGCAGTAAGCATTTTACTGAACACAGGTCAGGAAATTTCCTGCCTACTGTGCCAGATTTGGACCAAGGTCTAAAAATTGATGGGAAATGGCACAAAATGAATTAGGAAATGAGCCTTATATGTCTAAATAGGGATTTGAGTTGGAAGTAATATAAAAAATTACGGTTTCATAATTAAGTTCTGGAAATTATACCTAAGTCTAGCACAATGCCATAAGGTCCAAAACCTTAAAGAATAAAAATGGACCAAATGGGTCGTAAGTAGTTCAAATGAACGAAAAGGCAATAAACGGTGCTAGTGACGTTTGAATAACTCTGGAAACATAGCCAAGTATTGTTCTTGTTGAATTATACAATGCTTAATGTTAGCTTATGATTGGAAATACTAAGATCGATGGATGTATAGAGATTGATTCAATCTACTATTTGTTATGTAGAGGGTTGTCTTAAGGACTGAATTAGACCCGAAATCAATCAATACTCCAAGACTGGTTAGGCGAGGGAGAACTGATTTAGAAGCTAAGGAAGTACTGTAAGTAACCCTAAGCGACTACTTGCATCCAATTTGCTTAATGCTATAAACTTTTGGAATTTGGCAATTGAAACCAAATGAATGTTGCATATGAGATGTCTTCCCTTGACTGTTGATTATGCTTTACTAGAAATGGTTTGTAAACAGGTGATGGGCTCGCAAGAAATGAACTGGTTACACGTATTATATACACAATAAATATTTTAAATGTTTTAAAGGTTCAAACTAAATTCTGATTTAATATGATTTTATACTTTGCGTTGTAACCTTGTGAATGTTTTTAAATGCCTTGTGAGCCTTGTTTGTTGAATTACTTCCTTATAAACTACAATGATTGTTATGAGGTCAGGGAAGAATGAAATTTGTTTTAAGACTATCGGATATCTGTTTTAGACCCGAGGTATTAAGACCTCAGGGCACTGTACCTTGAGAACTTTGTAGACACATTTGATTGACTTAGAGCACTGTTTCTCGAGCATTAGCCTCAGAGACGTTTGGCTTGTCCCGTATATTACGTTTGGACAGGTCCCGGTTTCATATGCGCAATGAGCCGGGGTTTGATTGGTCTATGCATAGGCAGCACCCTTTATGGGAGTTTGGCTACGGTTAGCTATCGTGGGTTTGTTCGCTCTAAGTAGCATCGTTTGATACTCTGTGAACTCTCTTGGTATTATGATTTGTTTTATTGGTTTCACTGCATACTTTATGTATGGTGTGATATTGAGACTTTTAGTCTATTGATGGAACTCTATATTTGACTACAAATTGTTATTGAGTTTCCATATCGTATTTGAGTTTTAATGCAGCATAATCGATTTGATATGATTGAAAGTGATTTGAATGAGCTTTCATAATTGAGGGATGCTTGGTTTTATTTAGTTGCTTATTGTTGTTACTTACTGAGTTGCGACTCACTCCCCCCTTCTTTCCCCTCCCTTTCAGAGTAATCGATACAGCGACTGTTCATTTTGGCTTGGGAAGCTTCTTGAGAGTGGACTTCCCTGCATAGTCTAAGGTATATGGCTCCCAGTGGTTTGTATAGACATAGATGGATGATGGCACAGTGTATTGGAATTCTTTTGATTGTATATACATATACTTATGTGATGAGTCTGGGATGTAAGCTAGATTATGTATTATTGGAATATGATGATCAGTATACTTTTTGAATTGGCATTATGTATGTTGGTGGATATGCCTAAATATATTAAAGGAGTTATATGAATTGAGATTGGCCTACATATTCACCTACAAATGGATAGTGATATAAGGGATATAAAAAAAATTTTCTAATTCCTCAATTTAGGCTCCGTAAGATATTAAGAAAATCCGGGTGTGACAGGCCATCTTTGGTTTACCCTTCACATACGAGAAAAATTATCCATTGTTACCCCTTTGAGCCTCATAGTTATGTATGTTTTTAAAGAAACCTGACGAGGATCACCCTCCACATTGGGGGGTAAAATTGAGAAAAATAAAGTGAGATTTGCCCATGAAGAAATTTCAAGTCATTAGAAATCTTAGGGGCAGGATAAAGAAAAAGATATCTATACGCTTGAATTCCTCAAAAAAAAACAAAAAAATGAAAAAATGAAATGAATGATGATGAAAATGAGGAAAAGAGAGAATCAAAAGCAAAAAAGGTAGTGAACGAAAAGAATGGGAAGAGAAATGAGAAACCAAAGAAGAATAAACAAAGAATGAGGTAGAATGCTAGAATTCTTAATATGATGAGAAATGATCCTATGGCTTGAAACCCTTGAAACACGTATTTTGGGCCTGTTTATCCATTCTTTCAAAACCTTGAACCATGACCTACATTACGTACCTTAAAAGTCCATTTTGATCGAATTTGAATGCTTGAGTTAAGGAATCATATATTGAGCCTAGACATGTTACAAGTTCATGATTTAGAGCTTGATAAGTGTGTTGATTATGGATAAGTATGGTCCTCGAAAAAGAATGAAAATGTAAAAAAGAAAAACAATGAAAAAAATGAAAAAAAGAAAAAAGAAAAAAGAAAAATGAAAAAAAGAAAAAAAGAAAAAGCTAAAAAAAAGAAAAGAAAAGAAAAGAAAAAAAAGGAGAAAGGAAGGAGAATAAGAAGGGGCTTAAGTTGAAAATCCGAAAGGACGATTTGAGTCAAAAGAAGAATGGAAAATTTGGCTAAAATCTTGGGGAGATAGCCTTTTATAAGGGAAACCAATACTGCTTGAAGATTTCATGAAGTGGGGGGCAAAGCATTGATGGAACCAAAATGATTAGAATGTCAATCAAATAGAATTTTGGCAAAATCTCAGATTAGGTTATCAAGATTGATTGAATATTCATTGTTTAGTATTGATACCTTCCTTGGCCTATGGAAATTGCCTATTTTTTTTAGTTAAATTTGTTCTTGCTTACTGCTTCATAAATGTCCATCCTTCAACTTTTGACCAATCTACATACTTATGATCTTTGAAAGAAATGTGATGGTATTGCATTCATTATAAAATTGAAATGACGATAAATAAGTGATTGACAATGTTTGTGAAAGCCCAATGCATTACAAAAGAGGAAAGTCGAACATGATATGGGGCGAAGAAAGAACAGGTGAGAACCCTGGGAGGGTTTGCAAGTGCACTGAAAAAATATGAATGTATGATCAAATGGTGAAAAATGAACAAGAATTAATGGTGTTTCGTGGAATTAGTAGATGTATGGAAGCTTATGATTTGAAGAGATTAAAAAATGGTGAGAATGATGGTCTTGTGAACCTTGTTACTGCAACTTTTGATTCCTTTTTCCTTTTCTTTCCCTTTTTTTATTATTTTTTATTTTTTCTCTTTTTCCTATTTCTCGACATTTACACTTGCATTCATCACATACATTCAAAAAAAAAGGGAAGACAAATGAAAATTTCACCTATAAGTAACAAAGTTTGTACATTCTTGATCAAAAAAAAAAGAAAAAAAGAAGAGGTGCAAAACACAAGAAAAAAGGAAGGAAACGGGATTTTGAAAATTTTAGGATAAGATGAGAAGATTGTTTTTAAGTGAAAAGTTCTAAAAGGATGATGTATCAAGAAACTAAAAAGTTTTCCAACTTTAATATTCGGATGTGAATCTCTGAATCAAAATTTCGGATGTGAATCTTTGAATCAAATCTTTGGATGTGAATCTCCAAATCCAAGTTAAAATTTTGGATGTGAATCTCCGAATTAAATCTTTGGGTGTGAATCCCCAAGTCAAAATTTTCGGATGTGAATTCCTGAAACCAACAATCGGACGAGAAATTCCCGATATAAATTATCCAGATGAGAATTCCTGGACGTTTGGGTGTGAATCCCTAATTCAAATTTTTGGGTGTGAATCTCCAAATCAAATTTCAGGTGTGAATCTCTGAACTCCAAGGTTGAAATTTCGGGTGTGAATCTCCGAATTAAAATTTTGGGTGTGAATCCCTAAGTCAAATTTTTGGATGTGAATCTCCAAGTTAAAATTTCGGATGTGAATCTCCGAATTAAAATTTTAGGTGTGAATCCCTAAGTCAAATTTTAGGTGTGAATCTCTGAATTCCAAGTTGAAAATATTAGGTGTGAATCTCTGAATTCCGAATTAAAATTCAGGGTGTGAATCCCTAAGTCAAATTTTTGGATGTGAATCTCCAAGTTAAAATTTCGGATGTGAATCTCCGAATTAAAATTTTGTGTGTGAATCCCTAAGTCAAATTTTTGGGTGTGAATCTCCAAATCAAATTTCAGGTGTGAATCTCTGAATTCCAAGTTGAAAATTTCGGATGTGAATCTCCGAATTAAAATTTTGGGTGTGAATCCCTAAGTCAAATTTTCGGATGTGAATCTTCAAATCTAATATTTGGATGTGAAACTCCAACTCAAAATTTCAGGTGAGAATCTCTGAAATTTTGGATGTGAATCTCCGAATCAAATTTGGATGTAAATTTCCAACTCAAAATTCTAGATGAGAATCTCTGAATTTAAGATGCGAACCTCTATATTAAAGTTTACGTTTGGAATTTTCAATGCAAATCCTCAAATTGAGTGCCTGAATGTATCCTGGTCAAGAAAATGCAAGATTAGAATATGAGGTTGGAAGAATAAGATCTTGAAGTTGCAAAAAAAATTTAAAAAAAAAAGAGAGAAGAAAAAGGTTCAGGGCTATATTTTAAAGAGGAGGCTCGAGATTAAATGAGATTAAACATAAGATTTAAAGATGAAATTGAAGAAAAATCAAGATAAGGAATTTTAAGATAGGGAAATTCGATTTGAATGTGAATCTTCGAATCAAATCTTCAAGTGTGAATCTCTGAATTCAAAATCAAATTTCGGATGTGAATCTCCGAATCAAACTTTTGGATATGAATCTCCAACTTAAAATATCGGATGTGAATCTCCGAATCAAATTTTTGGATGTGAATCTCCGAATCAAATTTTTGGATATGAATCTCCAACTTAAAATTTCGAATGTGAATCTCCAAGTCAAATCTTCGGATGTGAATCTTCGAATCAAATCTTTGGATGTGAATCTCCAAATCAAAATTTCGGATGTTAATCTTCGAATCTTAGATCTTTGAATGTGAAATCTTTCAATTTAAAGTTCCATTGCCTCTGCTGCAAGAGGAGCACTTTTCAAGGAAAGAATTTAAAGTTTCATTGCCTCTGCTGCAAGAGGAGCACTTTTCAAGGAAAGAATTTAAAGTTTCAAGGCCTCTACTGCAAGAGGAGCACATTTCAAAAAGAAAATTTAAAGTTTCATCGCCTTTGCTACAAGAGGAGCTTTCTTGAAAAAAAAATGGAATTTAAAGTTTCATTGCTTCTGCTAGAAGAGGAGCACGTTTTCAGGAAGGAATTTAAGGTTTCATAGCCTCTGCAGCAAAAGGAACACAAAAAAAAATTTAGTTTCATAGCCTCTGCTGCAAGAGGAACAAAAAAAATGAATGAAAAAAATGAATGAAAATGAAGAAAAAAAAGAAAAAAAAAGAAGAAAAGAAAAGAAAAAAGAAAGAAGAAAAAAAGAAAGAAGGAAAAAAGAAAGAGATTAGGTTATAAGCCGGACAAAATTATCGTGTCTATTGTCTTTGCTCTATTCCTAATCCTCAACAATAAGCAAAGAGGGGCAGCTGTTGACACCTAATTTTGTCCCATTTTTTTAATATATTATTATTATTATTATTATATATTTGTATTTATATTTATTTTTATTATTTGGTTTGTTATTATTTATATTATTTTTATTATTATCTGTTATTATTATTATATTATTACTATTATTATTATTATTATTATTATTATTATTATTATTATTATTATTATTATTACTTTTATGTATTATTATTATTATTATTATTATTATTATTATTTTTATTTTGTTTTTTTGTTTTTGTGTCCAATCCCCTGCCAGTCCCGTCCCCCAGTCTGTGACCCTGCCACGCCCTTCCCTAGAACCGCCAGCCACCAGTTCCTAGCAACACATCCCATCTCCACCACTGTCCACCAGCCAGCTACTCTGCCTACCCCATCCATCAGCCGGCCAGACTCCTCTAAAAGACCCCACTCACCCGAGACTCACTCAACCAGAACCCACCAGCAGCCTCAATCCTCACCCAAAAAACCGGAGCATCATCTTCACCATCCTCGGCTCACCAAACTCCCATCACCACACACCACCATTCCCTGCCCAGAACCAAAACCAAACCTTACCCATATCCACCAGAAACCACCAAACTCACCGAGCATCACCCTCAACCCCATCACCACCAAACACACACTCAGCCACCATCCATCACAACCCAAAACCCCAGATCTCAAAACCGAGACCCCCAAAACCCTAGATCTCAAACCTGCAAAAAAACACAAAACCAAAAAAGAGAGCAACAACAACAAAAACCAGCAGATCCAAACATCCAAAATCATCCAAAAAAAACAAAAAAAAGGGGAGGAAGCCGAGGGTTTCAACTTCAGATTCGCGAGTCTAGGTGATTTTTTTGGTGAAACGGATGCTAAATCTGGGCTTAGGAGGCTAATAGGAATCGAAAAAGCGGTAGCTTTTTCATTTTTGGCCACCGGCTGCGGTGGCCGGCGGCGGCGGACGGTGACCGAAAATCTCCCGGCCGGGAATCGGGGGAAGGAGAGAGGGTTGAGGAATTTTTTTGGGAATAAAACAGGAAAATGAAGAACTAAAAAAAAAGAAAGCTTTTATAACGCAAAAAAAAAGGGAGACCCGCACCTGGACCCGACCCGGGTCCAGGATCCGCGTGCCCGGTCTGAAGGGAGGGAGGATCCGCGTGTGGACCCGGGATCCGACCAGGATCCGCGCTCCCGACCGGCGAAGGAGACGACCCGCATGCCAGCCGACCCGGTTCCAGACCCGGGACCCGACCCAAATCGCTCGCCCCCAGCTGACCCGACGACCCACGCGTGAACCGGTCCGAGACCCGTCCGTGGCTTGTGTCCGGCCCAGCAATTCCAGCCCATTCCAAGTGCTACTGGGCTTTGACTTTTGGGCCAAGTTCAAAGGGCTCCTTTGGGTTTTAAAACCCAATTAATTTTGGTATTTTTTTTTTCTAGCTCTTTTTTTTTTGTTTTGTTATTATTATTATTATTATTATTATTATTATTATTATTATTATTATTATTATTATTATTATTTGTGTTTTATTATTATTATTATTATTATTATTATTATTATTATTATTATTATTATTATTATTATTATTATTATTATTATTATTATTATTATCATGTGTGTTTTATTATTATTATTATTATTATTATTATTGTTGTTGTTGTTGTTGTTGTTGTTGTTGTTGTTGTTGTTGTTTTCATTATTGTTGTTATTATTATCAATGCATGTTGTAAAATAAAAGTTTTTGAAAATTTTTTTTATTTGTATTTTCATTAATTATTATTATTGATTAGAAAATGTGTTTAAAAATAATGAAATTTAAATTCAAATAGATAATAAAATTTAAATTTAATAAAGTCCGATGATGGGATGTCATGAAACTCACAAGTAGTGATTTCTTGACTGATCCCTAGGTGAGAAGAGTCGTGCTAAATGTTACCAGAGTATTGGGATATTTAGTATGATTTTTCAATAATTGATTTTTATTAAAAATAAAAATAAATAAGTTTTTAAAAAGAAAATTGAAAAAGGAAATTAATAATAAAAATTAAATTTAATTAAATATTTTTCCGATGATGGGATGTCATGAAACTCACAAGTAGTGATTTCTTGACTGATCCCTAGGTGAAAGAAGTTCACTAAGTATTACCAGAGTATTGGGATACTTAGTGCAATTTTTCAATAATAAGAATTTTTATTAAAAAATAAAAATAAATAAGTTTTTTAAAAGAAAATAAGAAAAGGAAATAAATAATAAAATTTAAATTTAAGTAAACAAATCGTCCGATGATGGGATGTCATGAAACTCACAAGTAGTGATTTCTTGACTGATCCCTAAGTGAGAGAAGTTCACTAAGTGTTACTAGAGTATTGGGATACTTAGTGCAATTTTTCAATAATAAGAATTTTTATTTAAAATAAATAAAGAAATAAAAAAATAATAATTAAAAAAATTTCATTTGCATCATTCATTATCTGTTTGCATCATTTGCATTCATAATAATTTTTGAAACGAGTGTGAATCTTCTAATGATGAGATTCTATAGAACTCACAAGTAGTGATTCTTAAGAAATCTCTAGGTGAGGAAATTATCCGAAATGCTACCAGAGTATTGAGGTACTTCGGAATAATTTTCAATACAAAAGATTTTCACTTATTTCAAATAAAAAAATAATATTTAAATGTTTCAAAATTAAAAGAATAAAATTGATTGCAATAAAATAGGAATTATTTTTAAATATTAATTCAAGACCATTTTATTAAAACTAAAGGATAACACATGATTACTATGGTACCGTTTTTTAACGGGCGATGTGGGGGTGCTAATCCTTCCCCACGCGTAACCGTACTCTCGGACTCGATTTTGTTTTCGCAGACCAAAATTGTCTTTTTAATAAAATTTAATTAATTTTGAGATTTTGTTAAAAAGATAAATATTTTTATGTGGCCAATCACACCTAGTCAAAAAAGATTGGTGGTGACTCCCTTTGTTTTTTTAAATGTTTTCAAAATCGTCAAGCGCGAAGCCGTTACGACAACTGGAATAGGGGCGGTGAAATGGTGGTTCACAGTGGTGAATGGAAGATGTTTTGAAAGTGACGAAGGGGTCAAGGGTCTCAGTTCTAAGGGGATTTGGAGTCAGTATTGGTGGTTTTTTGGTGATGAAGCTGCCGAGGAGTTTTTTTTAGAGGGAGTCTGGTATGAGGGTTTGGTGTAGATGGGATGGACTGCAGAGTAGGGGAATGGGGTTGTGTCAGGCGGCAAGAATGGGGAAAAGGAACTGGTGACCGGCGGTGATGGGATGGCTGGCAGGAGATTGGACAAAAAATAAAAAACAAAATAAAAATAAAAATAATAATAATAATAATATATAAAAGTAATAAAAATAATAATACTAATAATATATAATAACAGACAAAAATAATATAAATAATAACAAACCACATAATAAAAACAAAAATAATTACAAATACATATAATAATAATAACAAAATGGGACAAACTTAGGTGTCAACAATTTTTTTAAACGTATTAACATTCAACTTAAATAAATATACTATTAATAAAATATCTTAAGAGACAAACATCAATTTACATTAAAATTAAAACAATAAATTAATTACCTTTTATCAATTTTTTCATTGATCACATAATTTATATATTTATCAAAGTATTTATTTTAATGTTGATTATTTTAATATTTAATAAATTATTTGTATTTTTATGTTAACTAAATAAGGATTATGTATGTATTAATTATGAATACTAGATTAAATATAGTTTATATTTTTAACTCAAAAGTGTGAAGACCAAGAATTTTCGAAAAATAAATATAAGGTATCCGAAAAATTTAATTTGGACAAATTGAAATCCAAATTAAATAAGAATGAAAATGGAGAAATATAATTTGGATATTGAAAAATCCAAATTATAATAAATACAAAGATGAGTATTTGCATATATTTATATAATTTGATTATATAAATACATTTTTTAAATATATTTTATATGCTTTACATATTTACATATGTATATGAATATATATATATATATATGGAATATAGTATATATATATATATATATATATATATATATATATATATATATATTTATATATATGATAGATAGATATATATACTATTTTTATCATAAAATAAATACATATGTATTTATGTATATAAATAAATATATATGAAATATATATATATTTTAAAGTTAAAGTGTAGATATATATATATATATATATATATAATATCTATACAATAATTATAGATAAAATGTTAGCTTTAACTTGACAAGTATTTTGAAAATGACAAAACTCAAGCAAGCTTAGAAATAATTTTTATACAAGTAAATTTGCTTTAAATGAACTCAATGATTGAAACTATTTTAACAAAGTTTTGGATTGCGATTTCAACTCAAAAAGTCAGAAATACTCTTAGAAAAGTGTTAGAAGATTTTGAACTAACTTAAAATCACAAAAGCCTTGAACTTTGCAGTCAACTAAGTGCAGGAAGGTGTACTGGACAAAAAGGGATCGATCCCTACTGTATAAGGATCGATCCCAAGGTGGCAGAAGGCTTTTGAATCATCCGGGAGAAAGTTGCAAAGCAATCTGGAGAAAAGGGATCGATCCCCACTGTAGCAGGATCGATCCCTTTGCACGAGACCTGACAGTAACGGCTAGTTTTTGAGGGTTTCAACGGGAAAATTTGTATTAAATGCTTCACCAACTGTTCTATCCGTTTGGTGGGTTATAAATAAAGGCATTTATGAAGTTTGAAGCAAGAACAAGCATTCCAAAGTATTCAAGCTTCAAGAGAGAAACTGAAATCTGAAAATCTTTGTTGTAACTCCATTTTGTGAGATTGTTTTATGTGTTCTTCACCCATTTACTGAAAAATCTGATATTCAAAGGGGTGAGCTATCCTTGTAAGGTCTGATATTGTTGAGTGTGGGAATACTACAAGGGTAGAGGATTAGAAGGAGATTTCCAAAGTCTCAAGAGAAATTGTAAGAGGTCTTACCACACCTTCAAGTGGTTTGTAAGCATTCTCAAGGAAGAGGTGAATCAAAACCTTGACAAGGAGTTCAAGGAGAGAGGACGTAGGCAAGAGTTTGGCCGAACCTCTATAAAACTTGTGTTTGCTTCTCTTTCCCTTACTCTTATTTACTGCATTTATTTCATTGTTGCTTATTTGACTTTGATTGTGCATCAAGAGTTAGGAAAATTAGAAATAACTAGAAAAATCGATTCACCCCCCCTCTCGGTAGAGCCAACAATTGGTATCAGAACTTGGGCTCGAGATTAACTTAGATTAACATCTATCGAGTATAAACGGTCACTAATGGCTCAAACTAGTTTGTCTACACCCTTGGTAGGAGAGGGACACTCTACGGTTAGACCTCCACTCTTTAATGGTGAAAACTATGCTTATTGGAAGACTAGAATGATGCTATTTATTCAAGCTAATGATTATGAAGTGTGGAGAGTTATTGTTAAAGGTCCCCTTATCCCTATTAAGAAAGTAGATGGGGCGGATGTGCCTAAGAAAGAAGATGAATGGGATACTAATGATATTAGGATGACACAACTTAATGCTAAAGCAATGCACACACTCTTTTGTGCATTAGGACCAAATGAGTATAATCGAGTGTCACAATATGAGAATGCTAAACAAGTTTGGGATAAACTAGCTATCACACATGAGGGAACCACACAAGTCAAAGAAACCAAAATAGGCATGCTCACACAAGACTATGAACTATTTAGAATGAAGAATGATGAGTCAATTAGTGACATGTTTACTAGGTTTACGGACATAATAAATGGTCTTAAAGCTTTAGGGAAGACGTACTCTAATGTAGAGATGGTGAAAAAGATTCTCAATAGCTTACCTAAATCATGGGAGGCTAAAGTCACTGCTATTGAGGAATCCAAGGATCCTCATACACTCTCATTAGATGAACTTATGGGATCTCTACTCACCTATGAGATGAAAATCAAGAGAAATCAAGATCCTCCTAAGAAAGTTGGAGTAGCTTTAAAATCCACCACTATTGAGGAATCAAAAGATCATGATGAGAGTGGTGATAATGAGGACTTAGAAATGGCCATGTTTGCTAAGAGGTTTAATAAATTCATGAGGATGAGAACTAGTGGTAACTCTAGGAGACCCCCTAGGAGAGACTTTAATAGAGGAGAAACTAGTAGGAAAGAAAAGGACCAAATTATTTGTTATGAATGCAAAAAACCTGGTCATATTAAATTTGATTGTCCTTTGTATAGAAAGCAAAATGAGAAGAAACAACAGAAAAAGGCAATGGTGGCTACTTGGAGTGATAGTGATTGCTCCGATGAAGAGAATGTGGAAGATGAAGTAGCCAACCTTTGTTTCATGGCCTTTGAAGATGAGAAGGTAACTTCTAACTTGTTAGATACTAATGAATATACTTTTGATGAATTGCAAGATGCATTTGATGAGTTAGCCAATGAATTTGAATGCATGAATTTAAAATATAAGAAAATGATCTCTAAGTTGAAAAAGGAGAATGAAATGCTTGTGAATGTTAAATTAGAATGTGAAAAGAAATTAGAGAATGCAAATCTAGAAATAGAAGAATTAAATAGAAAGAACATTAATTTGCAAAACTCCTTTTCTAGATTTTACATGGGTCAACAAAAACTTGATCAAATGCTAGAGACTCAAAGAGCATTCTTTGATAGAGAAGGGTTAGGTTATAATGCATCTAACAAAGAGACTCATCTTAAAAACTTCCTAGTTAAAGATAGAAAATTTGTTTTGTGCACAGAAGTGTAATAAACTAGGACACTTTTCATAAGCATGCACCTCTAGGAAGACCATGATTAGAGGAAAAATGGCTGTCAAGATTTGGGTACCTAAACATGTTTTAAATTCAAGTGATGAGTCATTAAAGATGAAATGGATCCCTAAAGGATCTAAAATTATAAGTACTAACTCTCAAGGACCCAAGAAAATTTGGGTACCTAAAATGAAAGCTTGATGTGTTTGTAGGAGGAAGAGTATTGCTACAAGACTAAGTCCAAGGAGCATTGGTACCTTGATAGTGGATGCTCAAGACACATGACGGGTGACAAGAGTCAATTCAAGTTCCTAAAGCATAAAAGTGGTGGAGAAGTCACATTTGGAGACAACTCCAAAGGACAAATTGAAGGAATTGGCTCCATTGGTAACTCTTCCTCAACTATTGAGAATGTGTTGTGTGTTAGAGGCTTGAAACATAATTTGCTTAGTATTAGTCAATTGTGTGATAAGGGATTTAAAGTTATGTTTGATGATTTGTGTTGCAATGTTGTTAATGCCAAAACTAATCAAATTGTTTTTATTGCACATATACAAGGAAATATCTATATTGTAGATTTAAATGAACTTAATAGCAAAAATGTATGTTTTATGGCCACTAGAGAAGATGAACCTTGGTTATGGCATAGAAGACTAGGCCATGCTAGCATGCATGTTTTGTCTAAATTAGCCAAAAGAGACCTAGTTGTAGGATTACCTAAGCTTCAATTTGAAAATGATAAAGTTTGTGAAGCATGTGTAAGAGGAAAACACAAAAGAAATTCATTTAAATCTAAGAAGTGTGTCACTACCTCTAGATCACTTCAACTTCTTCACTTAGATCTCTTTGGACCAACTAGGACAACTAGCTTAGGAGGTAAACACTATGGATTTGTAATAGTTGATGATTACACTAGGTTCACTTGGGTGTTCTTTCTAAGTGTGAAGAATGAGGCCTTAGATAAATTCATTGTTTTCTCAAAACTTGTTCAAAATGAAAAAGGTTATTCTATTTCAAGTATTAGAAGTGATCATGGAAAAGAATTTGAAAATCTTGGTTTTGATATGTTTTGCAATGAAAATGGCATTAGCCATAATTTTTCAGCTCTTAGAACTCCTCAACAAAATGGGGTAGTTGAAAGGAGAAATAGAACCTTAGAAGAAATGGCTAGAACCATGCTTTGTGAAAACAACTTACCTAAATATTTTTGGGCTGAAGCAATAAATACTTCTTGCTATGTCATAAATAGAGCTATGGTAAGGCCTATTTTAAAGAAAACTCCATATGAGCTTTATAAAGGAAAAAGGCCCAATATAAGTTATTTTCACCCATTTGGATGTAAATGTTTTGTTTTAAACAATGGTAAAGATAACCTAGGAAAATTCGATGCTAAAAGTGATGAAGGTATTTTTCTTGGTTATTCGTTAAATTCTAAGGCTTATAGAGTTTTCAATAAAAGAACACTTGTTGTAGAAGAGTCAATACATGTAATCTTTGATGAATCAAATATTTCTAGTAGAACCAATCTTGATGATGAAGTAGAGATTTTTGATGAACCTATATTGACCCTTCTCAAGATAAGGATGTTAGGGAACAATTAGAAGATCTTACTATTAACAAAAATGAGGAATCCATGGAACAAGAAATTATTGAGAAGGAATCTAGGTGTCCTAGAGAACTTGGATATGTGAAAGATAATGACATTGTTGGAGATCCAACCATTGGAGTTAGGACTAGGTCAACCTATAGAAACATATGTCAACATGTAGCCTTTGTGTCACAATTTGAGCCAAAGAAAGTGGATGAGGCCTTGAATGATGAAAATTGGATTATGGCCATGCAAGAAGAATTAAATCAATTTGAGAGAAGCAAAGTGTGGACATTAGTAGAAAGACCTAAAGATTATCCCATCATTGGAATAAAATGGATATTCAAGAATAAGATGGATGAAAATAGCATTATTGTTAGAAACAAGGCTAGGTTAGTGGCTCAAGGTTATAGACAAGAAGAAGGAATAGACTATGATGAAACCTATGCTCCGGTAGCTAGATTAGAAGCCATTAGGATGCTACTTGCTTTTGCATGCTATAAGGATTTTAAGTTGTATCAAATGGATGTGAAAAGTGCTTTCTTAAATGGTTATATAAATGAAGAGGTTTATGTTGAGCAACCTCCCGGTTTTGAAAATCCAAAATTTCCTAACCATGTTTTCAAACTTTCAAAAGCCTTATATGGATTAAAACAAGCTCCTAGAGCTTGGTATGAAAGACTTTCAAAGTTTTTAATCGAAAAAGGTTTTACAAGAGGAAAGGTAGACACAACCTTGTTTATTCAATCCAAGGGTCATGACTTATTGGTAGTTCAAATTTATGTAGATGATATCATTTTTGGTTCTACAAATGAGTCATTGTGCAAAAATTTTTCAAAGCTAATGCAAGGTGAATTTGAGATGAGTATGATGGGAGAATTGACCTTCTTTCTAGGACTTCAAGTTAAACAATGTAAAGAAGGTATTTTCATAAATCAAGCTAAGTACACCAAAGATTTGCTCAAAAGATTTGGAATGGATGAATCTAAACCTTTCTCTACACCTATGAGCACAAATATTAAGCTTGATAAGGATGAAGGAGGAAAATGTGTAGACACTAAACTATATAGGTCTGTGATTGGCTCATTGCTTTATTTAACTGCTAGTAGACCCGATATAATGTTTAGTGTATGCTTGTGTGCTAGATTTCAGTCATCCCCTAGAGAATCACACCTACAAGCAGTAAAAAGAATCCTTAGATACCTCAAAGACACTTCCTCCATAGGACTTTGGTATCCTAAAGATTCTACCCTTGATCTCCATGCCTATTCCGATGCGGATTTTGGTGGATACAAAATGGATAGGAAAAGCACATCAGGAACATGCCAATTCTTAGGTAGTAGGCTCATTTCATGGTTTTCTAAGAAACAAAATAGTGTAGCTCAATCCACAACTGAGGCTGAATATATAGCTGCCGGAAGTTGCTGTGCTCAAGTTTTATGGATTAAGCAACAAATAAGAGACTATGGCATAGAAATGAACCAAGTTCCCATTAGGTGTGACAACACTAGTGCCATCAATCTTACAACAAATCCCATCCAACACTCTAGAACCAAGCACATTGAGATTAGACATCATTTTATACGAGATCATGTGCAAAAAGGAGACATAATTCTAGAGTATGTGGACACCTTGCACCAATTAGCTGATATTTTCACAAAGCCCTTGGACAAGGAGAGATTTTGCACTCTTAGAGGTGAATTAGGCATTATGAATGCTCCTTGAAGTAATTTGATGTTGCATGAATGTCTTATGGTTGGTTTGTGATGATTGCAAGACAGCAATTTGAAGAATATAATTACCCTTGCAATTCATGACCTTAACCTACTGAGTTACTGTTCATGTTCATAGTTCCTTGAGATTGAAATGTTGAATTCTGTGTGTTTTGCTCATGTTACACTTCTTTTATTCGCCAAAACACATTTCTAATGTTAAGACACTATCACAGCCATGTCCACCTATTGGTTCTGCATACTTATGCCATTTTCTGCACTTTGATGCAGTTTTCTGCACTTTTTCTGCAGTTTTTCCATCTCATTCCCTGCATCTCAAGTAAAAACAATCAAAATTTGATTTTAAGATGGTAAAAATGCATAAGTTTCATTGTTTTTAAATCATTTTTATGCATCACAAATGCGGCAAGTGACTGAGGAGACAACTCTTCATCAATAGGATTGATTTCTCAGTCTACTGGCCAAAATTCTGGGTGATGGGAGCAATCTGCCTAAAAGGGATCGATCCCTCTATAGTGGGGATCGATCCCCTCGTGACAGATTTGCCTTCCCGCGTCATTTTAAGCGTCGGCCCCTCTTTCCTTTCCCACTATTCCCTTTTCTTCTTCCCCTCTCCACGCCATTCCCCATTTTCTCTCATCCTAAATTTCTAGATCTCACTCATTTCTTCACCAAATCGCTTCATTCTTTCACCAATCTTCCTCATTTCTTTCTCTTTTTCATTTCCCCTCCTCATTTCCTGACCAAATCTCCTATTTTCTTCTCTTCCTTCTTCTTCCACACCATGGTTACTATTCACCCAACATTTCAAATGTAAGTTTTTCTAACATTTTTCATTACATTTTTCTTGCATTTCTAGTCTCTTTTATCATGTCTTGCCTACCCATGTGCATATCTTGCATCAATTTCTTCTCCATCTAGGTTTTCAACTCTTTTGGCACTTGTATTTTTCTCAAGCTCATCCTTAGACTATCTCTCATTTTGCATCCGAATTTCATTGTTATAATTGTTTAATGCATCTTGGGTTGTGGCTCTCTGCTGTTGGTTAGATCACATCTCTCCCACACATTCATCCATAGTTCCTCAAACTTGTGCACACCACCTGTTTGATAAAAGTCCTCAACGAAATTTCCTCTCTTTTTCCTTCTCCATATGGCTCCTAAGATTAAGCACACTGCTCCAAAACGCAAAACCCGTCCTTCCTCTTCCTCATCATCCACACCAACCGCCTTTAACCGCTGTTTTCGCCATGCTAATGAGAAAACCAGATTTCTAACCGAATTTGCCAATATGCCCATTAAGCATTGGCATCCTATTGATTTCGACTTCCTCGAGTCGGTTCACTTTCCTTACCTCACCAAGTTCAATGACTGGGGTTGGACCCAATTCCTCAAAATCAATACTCCGGTCCCAGCGAACATCATTCGCGCCTTCTTTTCCAATGCCGAAATCATCTATGCTCCAAATGATGAATGTAAGGTTGTCGGGATTCGGTCTTTTGTCATGGGCAAAAATATTGAACTGACCAAGCAATCCCTCTCCTTTGCCTTCAGACTTCCTGACGACGGTGATATCTATGAAAATCTCGAAGTACCCTTGGTATTTCCTGTTACCGATAATCGTGCTAGTGACCTTCCTGTCTTCGCACGTCTCCTCCATATCATCATTTCGTGGAATCTCCGCCCTCTTGGCACCCGATATTCTCACCTTCGCAAACTTGATCGTTTTTTGCTCCATCATATTCATGAACCCGATGGCGAACGCCCGGACCTCCTACACTTTATCCTTCATGACTGGGTGAAGATTGTTCGTGGCAAGGTCGACTCCATTGTCTTCCCTCAGCCTCTCGCCTTTTACTTACTTCATGAAGGTGTTGACTGCTCATGTGAGGTCGGTACGCTTCCGGCTGCCAACACCACCATCAATCTCACCACCCTCCATAACTTGGGATGGTATCTTCATCAAGTGGGTGACACCTTCAAATGGGTCAAGGGTCATGGTCAGCCTGCGTCTCCCGAACATGCTCCGGCACCAGACGGCGAAAAAGGAGCGGATGCAGCCGACGCACCTACAGCAGCCACATATTATGCACCTTCCGGCTCCTCGTTAGCATCTCTTAACCAGATCATGCATATGCTTCAAAACCTTCAGCATGACGTGGGTGAGCGACTTGATCACATCGAGGCCACCCAAGCTGCTCTGTTCGATGAAATTCAGGATGTTCGCATGCAACACGAGGACTTCGTTGAGCAATATCACAAGACCTTTCCAAGGCGTTGATCCTCCTTGTTGTGACATGTGTCCTGATTTCTAGTTGTTTTATGTTCATACCTATGTTCATGACTTTGCTCGTTATGCTTTATAGTTGTTTTATGTTAATGACTCTGTCTATGACTCTGTTAATGACTTTGCTCGCTATGCCTTCTAGTTGTTTTATATGTTAATGACTATGTCATGTTCTGACATTACTTGTGCTTTAGTGACATTGAGTTGATCTTTATTTCTCTTTATTTCCTTCCCCATACTAGTGTTGCTTTGGTCTTTCTTGCTTTAACTTGATTTCTATCCCTAACCACTCTCTCCATGCTTTCTATTCTTTTGCTATGACAAAAAGGGGGAGATATGATGTGGTAAATATATTAATTGAGGGGGAGCAAATATTGAGGGGGAGCAAATATTGAGGGGGAGTAATATTTTTCAAAAATCAAGTAACCTCAATTTTAAAACACATAAACAAATTTACCTTAAGTTTTGTCATATCAAAAAGGGGGAGATTGTTAGCTTTAACTTGACAAGTATTTTGAAAATGACAAAACTCAAGCAAGCTTAGAAATAATTTTTATACAAGTAAATTTGCTTTAAATGAACTCAATGATTGAAACTATTTTAACAAAGTTTTGGATTGCGATTTTAACTCAAAAAGTCAGAAATACTCTTAGAAAAGTGTTAGAAGATTTTGAACTAACTTAAAATCACAAAAGCCTTGAACTTTGCAGTCAACTAAGTGCAGGAAGGTGTACTGAACAAAAAGGGATCGATCCCTACTGTATAAGGATCGATCCCAAGGTGGCAGAAGGCTTTTGAATCATTCGGGAGAAAGTTGCAAAGCAATCTGGAGAAAAGGGATCGATCCCCACTGTAGCAGGATCGATCCCTTTGCACGAGACCTGACAGTAACGGCTAGTTTTTGAGGGTTTCAACGGGAAAATTTGCATTAAATGCTTCACCAACTGTTCTATCCGTTTGGTGGGTTATAAATAGAGGCATTTATGAAGTTTGAAGCAAGAACAAGCATTCCAAAGTATTCAAGCTTTAAGAGAGAAACTAAAATCTGAGAATCTTTGTTGTAACTCCATTTTGTGAGATTGTTTTATGTGTTCTTCACCCATTTACTGAAAAATCTGATATTCAAAGGGGTGAGCTATCCTTGTAAGGTCTGATACTGTTGAGTGTGGGAATACTGCAAGGTCTGATACTTTATTGTATTACCGGAAAAGGTTGATATTGGAGTCGATAAATCAAATTATCTTAATATCTCAAAGTGGTTATCAGGCTGAGATTGAGATGAAACAGATATTTGGAGGATCAACTGATAAGAGTAACTATGGTTATATAATATAAAATTAAAAGAGAAAGATCGAAGTCATAATTTAGATGGTCGATTGATTGAATTTCGGAATTATTGATCGAGAGATGATTTCGAAATTAATTGATTTAGATAAATGGATGTCACACACGTGATTATACGAAATTGATTATAACCTTGGGAATATGTTTTGAAAAATATCCTCTCGTATTTGAGTGACTTGGAGAAATTGGAGAACACGATGAACGGTCCATCTTAGTGATATGATTGAGACGATGATAATAAGAAAAGTAGATCGTGATGTCGTATGGGCATTGATAGAACACACGTCTACACAAAAATATATTTGTACACATCGATATTAAATAGACGTGAACTAAGACTACTACAATAACATAGATGGTCGCAAGGTGACTTAAATGGTTGAAAACACTGTTGATAGTGGAAATTAGCAAATCCTCCTAAGTGAATGAAATTGAACCTCAAGACGGAAATTATGAAGGTGCACCAATCGATCAAATTATAGATGGATTGATAGACGACTATTGATCTTGTGATTTTATATCCTTGATGTTGACTCTGAAATAGGTCTTGAGTGATGATATCGATAATTACATAATTCTAGTATCTTAATGGTTATATAGAAATATGATATTTAAATATCCAAAGATACTAAAAAGGACTCATACTGACATTGGTGGTCCAGTATTGAATGATAAATGTACCGATGATTTTTATAGTCGGTAATTACTACAAAATGATACTGAATATCGAGGAACTACAATGAATATCGAAATTACCTATTAGGTATGATTTGATTGAAATCAAAAGTATGGAATTGAGGAATTGGATTATAGTTAACACAATAACTAAATGATATGTTTTACAAAAATGATAGTTCATTGTTTGAAACTCATGATTGAATCTGCATCGCATTTAAGTATGCCTTCTTACAATTTGAAACATTTTAATAATGTTTATATGAATATTGTAAAGTATTGATCTGAATTGAAATGAAAGTATATGGTAGATATATATATTTTGATATATGAAGTCTTATACAGAATTTTACCATATGCTTTATATGATATTGAAAAGAAAAGATAAAGATTTAAATGTTTTATGAGACTGTAGGCACCCTAAAAGAATTAAATTCAATAAAGCATAGTGGAAACCGCCTAATTGGAGCTTTGCTCATTAGGCAGATATGCTTGTCCGACAATAGTCGTGGACAGGTCTCAGTCACGCCTGATCAGTGAGGCTGAGAGAGATGAGGTCTATGGCCATATATAGCGCCTAGTTGGTTTCCAGGGGATGATGACATGATTTTCACTGCTAGCTACAGTGATTTAAGTCTTTATTGATAGAGAGATGATAGGAATTTAGCCAAGTCTCTAACCGATATGATATGAAGTCTAGAGTATGATTTTATTGATATGAACTCTAGACTTGACATGATTTATACTGTACATGAAACAAATTTGAAATGAAATATGTTTTGAAACAGTACATGTTTTAAACATGTTTTAAAAGTCCATGAGATATGAATTCAACACTTAAATGATTTATATGTGATTTTGTGTCGAACATGACATAATATGCGGTCTAGAGTATAGTTTGATTTGATATAAACTCTAGACCTGATATGATTTACAGTAAATGTTTTAAAAGTATATGATAAATGATTTAGACACTTACATGATTTATATACGATTTTGTGTCGAATTTGAAACGACATGCGGTTTAGAGTATAGATTGATTTGTTATGAACTCTAATCCTGATATGATTTGTAATATATGAAAAATGTTTTAAAACCGCACATGTTTTAGACATGCTCTGAAAACGAATATATGAATTGAAATTGAATATGTTTCTATTATGCCTTAAAGGCAAACTTGAAATGAATTGAAAAATTCATATGTTGAGCATGTCCTAAAGGATATATGATATGATTTGAAATGATAGCGGTTTATACAAAAAAATTACATGAATTGCATATTAAACCCTGATATGATAATATGCTTAGTATATGAGAATTCCATGAGAAATGTCATGACTCGACGTTAATGATGTTTCATCTATATGATGACATGACATGATATGATATATGAACATAAGATTGATATGAAAAGAATTCTGATCTTACTCTATCGTGATCATAAATTCCCATACGATAAGTGATATGAATTGATATAAGACGGGAATATGATTGTTAAATGTAAAGTGACTTGACAGGATATCTCAATTAAACATGAAGAATATATGAGGAGTACCATGACTCGGTGGTGAAGATATTTCATCTATATGATGTCATGATATGATATGAAACATGAATATAGAATTACACGAAGAGAATTATGACTTCGTACCACCGTGATCATGATCCACAATATGAGAATGGATAAGAGATGATATGAGAATCGATAAGAGATGATAGAATACAGAAATATGATTATGAAATGAAAATAAATATGAGAATTGATATGAGATGATAGCATACCAAAGTATGATTATGAAATGAAAAGTGAAAATGAGAAGTGATAATGAGATGTATCAATGAGGAAGGATCAACTGTAATTGCATCCTTACAAGTTTTAAGCATTGCAGTTTAAGACAGTGTAATCATACTCATGTATTTATATTAGTATCTTACTGAGCCGTTGTTTTGCTCACCCCACTAAATTTCATCTCTTTCAAATTATTGAAGTTAACATCTGCCATGTGAGCTGCTCAGTAGGCATCGGAGACTATATATGGACTTAGTACTAGTCTTCCGAGGTATATGTTTCTTATAAAATACTTGTTTACATGTAAGACTTAAATTGATACACAGTACATATTCTGTTTAACAAGTCGGGATGTAATTAAGAACCGTTTCCGTGTTTGTTAAATATTTGAATGAAATGACTATAGGTCACCTAAATAGTATAGTGACTACACTGACACCGAATACAAACCTTAAAATGAAAAAGAAAAATTTAGTCCATAAATTTGTAGACTAAGAAAGGTATAAGAATCAAGTGAAAGTCGCGGTCTTCGAGTCGTGACAGATTTAATGGTATCAGAGCATAGTTTGTCTAGTACGTGTCGGTGTAGTTTAGACAGTGATAGTGTTACATCCCATGTACTGTGTAGTGTCTACATGTAAACTTGTTGATTTTCAATATGTACCAAGATTTGTCAGCTATTGGTATGGGTGATACCAGTCGACGGCCTATTGAAACAGGCTGGGCTTTGACATAAAAATGCCAATCGATGGCATATTGAAACGGACTAGAAACCGTTAATGAACGGCATCAATACGGTATAAAAGAATTGTGTATCACCTTAAAGATATAGGATATGAATGATCAAGAATGATTGATTGAGGCAATTGATATTGGAAGATAATGGAATGATTGTATAGAATATGATCGATATGTGAATTGAAAAGGATTGAAAGAAGTAAAGAGATAGCCAACAAAAAATGATCGAACCCAAACATATGGCTCTATTGAAAGTACAATCCCACCTTAATTATGAAGACTATTGGAAATTGAAAACTATGATTTCGAGTTATAATGGAACACGAATATGAAGCAGTTTTCGAAATTAAGACTGAAAGTGATTTCACATTGGTTATCACATCGAGATGTAATAAGAATACTACATGAAAAGAGATATAGAGATAAAATGATTAATAAATGTTGCATTTATGGCAAGAGATGATCAACAGTAAAGTCTGCAATGAGGTGCAGCCTTGATTTATCGATGTGACAATGAGTGTTGTGGGATAATATGAAACCCAAAAGAAATATGACATTATGGAAGTGATTATAGACTGGTTGATCAAATTGATTCACTTTTCCATTTTCAGACTTCTATATTTCTCTAATGCCTTAGTCGAAATATAAATATGAAACAGAGAGAATGTATGTGAAGTTCCAGTGAGCATTACATGTGATGGAATCTTGGATTGCCATATGTTTATGGAAAATAGTAGAAGGCTTTGGGATTCCAAATTTATTGACGGCATCACTACATACTGATATGAAAATTCGAGCGTAATGTGGAAACGCTCGAAGATATGTTTAGAGAGTGGATGCACGAAAATTTAAAGCTACTGGGACAATTACATACTACTGATTAAATTGGTAAATGATAGTTACCAAATTATATCGACTTGGCACCAAATGAGAGAAACAAATGATAAATGGTGTGAAACAGTTATTATGTGAAAAGAGATGAAAGTGATAACTTCCAAAATGATAAGAAATTTTAGGGAGTATAGATATATGGTGAAAAATGATATGTAATGGTTTAAAAAGGCGATTCGAATGTAAAAAGTATGCTAGTAATATTACTTACAAGATGATTGAGAGGACAGGAACTTTAAGCATACACACCACCAAATAATTTAAGTTGAATTCGGAGGACCAAATTTCTTAAGGTGGGGAGGATGTGAAGACCAAGAATTTTCGAAAAATAAATATAAGGTATCCGAAAAATTTAATTTGGACAAATTGAAATCCAAATTAAATAAGAATGAAAATGGAGAAATATAATTTGGATATTGAGAAATCCAAATTATAATAAATACAAAGGTGAGTATTTACATATATTTATATAATTTGATTATATAAATACATTTTTTTAAATATATTTTATATGCTTTACATATTTACATATGTATATGAATATATATATATATGAAATATAGTATATATATATATATATATATATATATATATATGATAGATAGATATATATACTATTTTTATCATAAAATAAATACATATGTATTTATGTATATAAATAAATATATATGAAATATATATATATATATATATATTTTAAAGTTAAAGTGTAGATATATATATAATATATATAATAATTATAGATAAAATTTTACAAATATGATTATATGAGTATAGTAATTATATATGTATATAATTATATAAAAGAAATAAATAATAATAGAAAAAAAAAGAATAGAAACAGGGGTCGGGACCCGACCCCTGTTATTTCCTTCTGTTGAAGGAAAAACAGAAGAGGAAAAAAACTAAAGAGAGAATGCCGGACGATGCCGGCCACCAGAAGGAAGAGGAACGAGGGAGTGGCGTCGCCGGCAAGGGAAGAAACCGATGACGGTAGACTGAGGAGGAAAGAGAAAGAAGCGGTGTGAAAATAGAAGAGAAAACCGAAGGAAAAAGAGGAAAAGAGAAAAGAAGGAAGTGGCGGTGCCGGCCGGTCTAGGCACTGCCACCCCAACCCCGAGCTCGACGAAGTTGAGGGGAAACAAAGGAAGGTCACCGGCGAGGCAAAGGACGACGAGAGGAGGAAGAAACAGAGGAGAAAAGGATCAAGAGCCACCGTTCCAGATCCAGCGCCGTCGTCGGTGATGGGGCGAAACCGAGGGCAGATCCGGCATCCTCGCAATCGTGGCCAGCTGAGGGAGGTCCGAACCGGCGAAGATGCCGGCGGGAAGAGGCCGAACCGGCTAGCAGAAGTGAACCGGCCTGAACCGGTCCGAACCGGTTCAGGCCAGAAAAAAAAACAGAACAGAAAAGAAAAAGGAGAGAAAAAGAAAAGAAAGAAGAAAAGAAAAGAAAATGAGAAAGAAAAGAAGGAAGAAGAAGAAGAAGGAAAGGAAAAAGAAAGAGAAGAAAAAGAAAAAAAATGTGGTAAGGAAAATATAGAAAATAAATTGATGGTATTTATTGAATAATTTATGGTTATATTGATGTAGTGCATTGATATTGAAATTGTAGTAAAACGGAAATGCGACGAATGGTGGAGTTCGGCAAGGCTCGAAAATCAAAAAGTGCGCTAAGCTTGGCGAATAGGTAAGATACTTTTATAAAGCATTAGTAGCATTATATTGTATGTGGGATTTATGATCTTATATAATGCTCTGATGGAATGATTTTTAATGGAATTATGATTTTTTTATATATGATGAATTGATTTAATTGATGTTAAAAATGCTAAGAGGACCCACAATTGATGGTGGGGGTCTTAGTAAGAGGTAAAAATTGGTAAGAATCAACGGCTGCAATTATAAATTGTGTTTCCCTTGCAGGAGGTTAGGGAAGATTAAGCCGTTATGCTGCCGAAATTTTTAGAAAAAAGATTTAGTTTCTCCCATAAATGGAATCTGAGAAATAATTATTGACATTAAACATGTGAAGGACTTTATTGTATTACCGGAAAAGGTTGATATTGGAGTCGATAAATCAAATTATCTTAATATCTCAAAGTGGTTATCAGGCTGAGATTGAGATGAAACAGATATTTGGAGGATCAACTGATAAGAGTAACGATGGTTATATAATAAAAAATTAAAAGAGAAAGATCGAAGTCATAATTTAGATGGTCGATTGATTGAATTTCGGAATTATCGATCGAGAGATGATTTCAAAAATTAATTGATTTAGATAAATGGATGTCACACACGTGATTATACGAAATTGATTATAACCTTGGGAATAGGTTTTGAAAAATATCCTCTCGTATTTGAGTGACTTGGAGAAATTGGAGAACACGATGAACTGTCCATCTTAGTGATATGATTGAGACGATGATAATAAGAAAAGTAGATCGTGATGCCGTATGGGCATTGATAGAACACACGTCTACACAAAAATATATTTGTACACATTGATATTAAATAGACTTGAACTAAGACTACTACAATAACGTAGATGGTCGTAAGGCGACTTAAATGGTTGAAAACGCTGTTGATAGTGGAAATTAGCAAATCCTCCTAAGTGAATGAAATTGAACCTTAAGACGGAAATTATGAAGGTGCACCAATAGATCAAATTATAGATGGATTGATAGACGACTATTGATCTTGTGATTTTATATCCTCGATGTTGACTCTGAAATAGGTCTTGAGTGATGATATCGATAATTACATAATTCCAGTATCTTAATGGTTATATAGAAATATGATATTTAAATATCCAGAGATACTAAAAAGGACTCATACTGACAGTGGTGGTCCAGTATTGAATGATAAATGTACCGGTGATTTTTATAGTCGATAATTACTACGAAATGATACTGAATATCAAGGAACTATAATGAATATCGAAATTACCTATTAGGTATGATTTGATTGAAATCAAAAGTATGGAATTGAGGAATTGGATTATAGTTAACACAATACCTAAATGATATGTTTTACAAAAATGATAGTTCATTGTTTGAAACTCATGATTGAATCTGCATCGCATTTAAGTATGCCTTCTTACAATTTGAAACATTTTAATAATGTTTATATGAATACCGTAAAGTATTGATTTGAATTGAAATGAAAGTATATGGTAGATATATATATTTTGATATATGAAGTCTTATACAGAATTTTACCATATGCTTTATATGATATTGAAAAGAAAAGATAAAGATTTAAATGTTTTATGAGACTGTAGGCACCCTAAAAGAATTAAATTCAATAAAGCATAGTGGAAGCCGCCTAATTGGAGCTTTGCTCATTAGGCAGATATGCTTGTCCGACAATAGTCGTGGACAGGTCTCAGTCACGCCTGATCAGTGGGGCTGAGACAGATGAGGTCTATGGCCATAGTTAGCGCCCTAGTTGGTTTCCAGAGGACGATGACATGATTTTCATTGCTAGCTACAGTGATTTAAGTCTTTATTGATAGAGAGATGATATGGATTTAGCCTAGTCTCTAACCGATATGATATAAAGTATAGAGTATGATTTTATTGATATGAACTCTAGACTTGACATGATTTATACTGTACATGAAACAGATTTGAAATGAAATATGTTTTGAAATAGTACATGTTTTAAACATGTTTTAAAAGTCCATGAGATATGAATTCAACACTTAAATGATTTATATGTGATTTTGTGTCGAACATGACATAATATGCGGTCTAGAGTATAGTTTGATTTGATATGAACTCTAGACCTGATATGATTTACAGTAAATGTTTTAAAAGTATATGATAAATGATTTCGACACTTACATGATTTATATACGATTTTGTGTCGAATTTGAAACGACATGCGGTTTAGAGTATAGATTGATTTGATATGAACTCTAAACCTGATATGATTTATAGTATATGAAAAATGTTTTAAAACCGCACATGTTTTAGACATGCTCTGAAAACGAATACATGAATTGAAATTGAATATGTTTCTATTATGCCTTAAAGGCAAACTTGAAATATATTGAAAAATTCATATGTTGAGCATGTCCTAAAGCATGTCCTAAAGCATGTATGATATGATTTGAAATGATAGCGGTTTATACAGAAAAATTACATGAATTTCATATTAAACCCTGATATGATAATATGCTTAGTATATGAGAATTCCATGAGAAATGTCATGACTCGACGTTAATGATGTTTCATCTATATAATGACATGATATGATATGATATATGAACATAAGATTGATATGAAAAGAATTCTGATCTTACTCTATCGTAATCATAAATTCCCATACGATAAGTGATATGAATTGATATAAGACGGGAATATGATTGTTAAATGTAAAGTGACTCGATAGGATATCTCAATTAAACATGAAGAATATATGAGGAGTACCATGACTCGGTGGTGACGATATTTCATCTATATGATGTCATGATATGATATGAAACATGAATATAAAATTACACGAAGAGAATTATGACTTCATACCACCGTGATCATGATCCACAATATGAGAATGGATAAGAGATGATATGAGAATTGATAAGAGATGATATGAGAATCTATAAGAGATGATAGAATACAGAAATATGATTATGAAATGAAAATAAATATGAGAATTGATATGAGATGATAGCATACCAAAATATGATTATGAAATGAAAAGTGAAAATGAGAAGTGATAATGAGATGTATCGATGAGGAAGGATTAACTGTAATTGCATCCTTACAAGTTTTAAGCATTGCAGTTTAAGACAGTGTAATCCTACTCATGTATTTATATTAGTATCTTACTGAGCCGTGGTTTTGCTCACCCCACTAAATTTCATCTCTTTCAGATTATTGAAGTTAACATCTGCCATGTGAGCCGCTCAGTGGGCATCGGAGACTGTATATGGACTTGGTACTAGTCTTCCGAGGTATATGTTTCTCATAAAATACTTGTTTACATGTAAGACTTAAATTGATACACAGTACATATTCTGTTTAACAAGTCGGGATGTAATTAAGAACCGTTTTCATGTTTGTTAAATATTTAAATGAAATGACTATAGGTCACCTAAATAGTATAGTGACTACACTGACACCGAATACAAATCTTAAAATGAAAAAGAAAAATTTAGTCCATAAATTTGTAGACTAAGAAAGGTATAAGAATCAAGTGAAAGTCGCGGTCTTCGGGTCGTGACAAAAAGCAACATTTGAAACAAATTGCGTTATACATATCAAGTCAAAATATATTTTTAACATTACAATGGATGTATCAAGTTACTCGAACGGTTAGTAATAACAATCAAGAAACACAAAACACTGAGAATACATTCATCAATCCAAAACATGTTAAATAATTGTACATGTGGTTCATTTTAAGATGGAAAATTTTTCTATTTTTTCAAATTAAAGACACGTTAAATTTTTTCATATACTATTTTCATTAAATAAATTACAATGAGTTTGTTTTAACTTTTACAAATTTTACATAATTATTTTCCACATATAATTTTTTATATTATACAAATCACAAATAAAAAATATTAAATATACAAATTTGTCGTTTCATAAACATAATAATTAATATTATAAAGTTTTAAAAAATATATATTGTCAACCAATTTATTATTTGATTAATGTATTTTTGTGCATTTCAGGGATTTAAACCTAATATATATTATTATAGAATACATAAAAAAAAACCTCGATAAATATGCGTCGAAAAAAAGTTATGTCATCTAAACGTCTACATGAATATGTTTTTTCACAATATGTAGATAAAAAAAAATCTGTTTCACTATCCCATCATCCACTACAATCCCATAATCCACTGTCCCGCGATGTATTGCCATCTACCAATCTTATAATTCTTAAAATTGATAACATGCAAAATACATAAAAGAAAACCTAATAAATTTGTCCTGTAACCGTTTATATGGACATGCTCTTTTCATAACATATAAATAAGTATGCAATGTAAACGTTTATGTGGATATGTCTCTACACAACATAGAGAAAAAAAAAACTATTTACTATCCCATGATCTACTACCAATCCTGTAATCCTTAAAATTTTGAAAAATTTTATAATAAGGTTAAAATTTTTTATATTACTGTAAGGTCAACGTAAACGCACATGAGTAAGCAATTTCGTGTTATTAGACGAAAAATATGTAAAAATTTAAAAGTATGGAAAACACATGATAGTAAAAATAAACAGATATTGTAGCAAAATTATCATAAATTTACATCTATTGATTCTAATTTTACATTATTCTTACGTGTTTATGATGCTTCTAACATATTTTATGTTTATTGATATTGAAATTTCGCTTAATCACTTGTGTTTACATGATCGGTCAAAAAATTTGATCTTATTATTGAATTTTCCTTTAAATTGGTGACATATTAAATTGTTGGGAGAATCTAATACAATTAAAACAATCTAATTATCATACACTTAATTTTGTAAAAAAAGTAGCCAGCTCCTTAGGCCATGTCACTATTTATTGTTCACCGTCTCTATTTTTACTGTTCATCAATTTTTTTTGCTTTTTTTTTTCAGAGAAGTCAACAAACCCATTAAATCATATTACTGTACATCTTCAATGCTTTTACTATTTATTACTGTTCACCAAATGTTATTTTTTGTGTGTTTTTTCCACCAAGGGTTTTTTTTGTTTTACTTTTTTTCCCTTGTATTGTTTGCCAAAGTTTTTAAGGGATTTTCCCTATTCTTTTCTTGTTA
This sequence comes from Heritiera fomes, assembly GCA_032173925.1. NCBI lineage: Eukaryota > Viridiplantae > Streptophyta > Magnoliopsida > Malvales > Malvaceae > Heritiera > Heritiera fomes. The sequence continues at coordinate 10,258,256 of JAPDPM010000015.1, read as the reverse complement.
TATAAGCTTTGAAAAAATTAAATAATAAAATAAATAATAAATAATAAGCAACTAAGAATAAAAAATAATTAAATAAAATAATAACAAATTTTTTGAAGAATAATAAATAAATAATCATACACTTAAATTTGAAAGAAAAAAGGCTCACATGTGCAGCCACGTCGGTGTGCTACTATTCACCATGACTCGTTGGCTACTAAGACAACAGCAAGGCAACTCAGTAACTCACCACCAAGCCATCAATGCTTTTCTTATCATATGTTGGTTTCAATTATATTTGAATTATAGTTAAAACACTAACCAAATTATAGGTCCACATTTTTGGGCATCCAAGGCGGCAGGGCCTGCACACCCAGCCATCTTAGGCAAAAGGGTCCTACAATCACGACCATCATGGGTCGATGTGGCCTACAATCCCAATCACCTTGGGCCAACAGGGCCTACACTTTCGACCAACCCAAGCCAATGGGGCCCACACACCTTACCAACTTGAGCCAACGAGGCTTGCACTTCGACCAACTCAAGCCGACAAGGCTCACACTTCTGGTCAACTCGAGTCGATGAGGCCCACACTCCCAACCATCTTGGATTACACGACCATCTTTGCCAAAACCTTGTCTGACTTAAGCATCGTAGTGTGCGTGCAGGAAAAAGCCCCTGCGCCCCTCTGATCATTTTTTTTTACAAAGTTCTTGGTAGCACATGACATGATAATTGAGAATCTCATGTCATCATTGCATCATTATTGTCTTGAGCGACAATTGTATGTTTAACATCAGATATGTTAATTTTGCAGTGAATTTAGATATTGCTCAGTTGCTAAATTTGTCAAAGCATGCATTAGCACTTTAGTTAGCAATAAATCTTGCGGTTTATTCTTTGAGTTTAACTATCCACACCAACAAGCAAGGGCTATCTAGTATGACTACAGTTTAATTTAATGCGGCACACAATAACAATAATAAAAGTTTTTAAACAAATAAAATAAGAAAATTTTTATTGTATTCAACTATTCATAAACTATTTATTTAATTTTTAATATTTTTTATTGGCTAAGAAATTTTTACATCATTTGCAAGATTTTTACACCATGTGCTAGTTCGATTTGAGATTGATTAATTTAAATTGAATGAATTCGGTGAAAACTTTAAGCAAACAAACATACATACATATATATATAAACGTGTAAACGATAAACAAATTATTACATAAATTTAAATTGTTGTTACCCGTTTACAACAAATATTTTTGATGACGTACGAATCTCGATCTACATCTTAACCTATCTCCAAGAACTTTGCAAGAAAGAAAATGGTCAAAGGGCGTAAGGGCTTTCCCCTAGGTGCACACTCCGATGCTTAAGTCAGACAGGATCTAAGCAAGGTTTCTATAAGCCAATAGAGATTAAGTTTAAAAATGATTCTTGTGACCTATTTATAGGAGTAATATAGCGCGTAATTATGGTTAAGACTCATAGTTTAAATGATAACTTAGTGGATCTTTCATGGCCCTTCTTTGTCATCTTTCCTCTTGACCTTAGACTATCATTAGGTCTAATGTTCTTCAGCATGACTTATATTAAGGCCCAATGACCTTTAGTAAAACCCTCATCAATTGCTCCCCACTCTTTCACAGTGTATACCCTGTGGAAGAGTATATAAACTTTTTTTTTAAATCATGTCTATGCATAGCCTACTTTGTGCACTTTTTGCTTCAGGCCTTTTTCTTCTTGTGTGTGACTTACCATGCGCATTTTTTGCTTTAAGCCCTTTACTTTGTTTGTGGCTTATCTCATGCATTTTTTCATTTCAAGCCCATGTATTGCCCATCTCGTGTATTTTTCGCTTAGGGATTTTTATTTCATTCATTATTTCATTCACGGTTTACATCGCGCATTTTTTGCTTCAAGCCCATGTGTTTCCCATCTCACGCATTTTTCACTCAGGGAATTTTATGTTGTCCGTCTCACGCATTTTTAGCTTAGGGACGTTTTGTGTTGCCCGTCTCGCGCATTTTTCGCTTAGGGACTTTTTTGTTGCTCGTCTCACACATTTTCGCTTAAGGACTTTTAATTTGCCCGTTTTGCACCTTTTGTGTTTAGGGACTTTTGATTTGCCCGTCTCGCGCATTTTTCGCTTAAGGACTTTTTTGTATCCCGTCTCGCACATTTTTCGCTTAAGGACTTTTTTATTGCCCGTCTCACGCATAGGGTCTTACTAAAGTTCATTAGGCCTTGATATAAGTCATGCTGAAGAACATTAGGCCTAATGGTAGTCTAAGACCAAGAGGAAAGAGGACTAAGAAGGGCCATGCAAGATCCACTAGGTTATCATTTAAGCTATGGGTCTTAACCGTAATTACGCGCCATATTACTCCTATACATAGGTCACATGTATTATTTTTAAACCCTAATCTCTATTGGCTTTTTGAAACCCTGCTTAGATTCTATCTGACTAAAGTATCGGAGTGCATCCCCTGCGCCTTCTGATCATTTCTTTCTTGTAGAGTTCTTGGAGACAGGTTAAGACGCAGATCGAGATTCATACGTCATCAAAAATATTTGTTGTAAACAGGTAACAACAATTGCATTTTTCGCTTAGGGACTTTTTTATTGCCCGTCTCGCGCATTTTTTACTTAGGGACTTTTAATTTGCCCGTCTCGCACCTTTTGTGCTTGGGGACTTTTGATTTGCCTGTCTCGCACATTTTTCGCTTAGGTACTTTTAATTTGCCCGTCTCACGCATTTTTTTGCTCATGAACTTTTTAGTTTTGCCCGTTTTGCGCATTTTTCGCTTAGGGACTTTTTAGTTTTCATTCCATAAGTCACCTTGAGACACCCTGAAGCCTTCTACCATCATCTAATACTCAGAGGCACCTTTAGACACTCTATTGCACGCCTGCCATGCATCTGTCGTATGCCTACCATTGCACCCTGCTACACGCTAAGGCATTCTGCTACAAGTTGAGGCACTCTACTGCATGCCTGTCGTGCACCTACCAAATGCCTGCCGCAAAGCCTACCACGTGCCTGCCGCAGGCCTACTGGTTGTTGCGCTCTGTCGCACGCCTGACACGTTTTAACCCTATCACACGCCTACTGTGTGCTTACTGCGCGTTACACCCTGCCACATGCCTACTGTGTACTTGCCGCGTGCCTATTGGTAGATGCACCCTACCACATGCTTGCCGCACGTTACACCCTGTCGCATGCCTACTGTGTACCTGCTGAATGCCTATTGGTAGTTGCACCCTACCATACGCCTGCTGCACGTTGCACCCTGCCGCATGCCTACCTAATGCCTATCGCATGCCTATCGATCGTTGCATCCTACTGTGTGCCTACTGTCAGATATCACCCTGGCACCTTAAGGCACCCTACTATTGGCTATTACCCTGCCGCAGACCTCCTACCTCGGCTTGCCACCTAATTTGCCATAGGCTTCCACATTCTACCAGGGGCCTCCACACCCTATCGCAGATCGTGTTCTCGCTATCTTTTATACTTGGCTTTTTGTTTGTTTCCCAAAGACGGCGCCAATTGTTGTTACTCGTTTACAACAAATATTTTTGATGACATACGAATCTCGATCTGCGTCTTAACCTGTCTCCAAGAACTCTACAAGAAAGAAAATGGTCAGAGGGCACATGGGCTTTCCGCTGCGCACGCACTCCGATACTTAAGTCAGACAGGATCTAAGCAGGGTCTCTATAAGCCAATAGAGATTAGGGTTTAAAAATGATACCTGTGACATATTTATAGGAGTAATATAGCTCGTAATTACGGATAAGACCAATAACTTAAATGATAACTTAGTGGATCTTTTATGGCCCTTCTTAGTCATCTTTCCTCTTGGGCTTAGACTACCATTAAGCCTAATATTCTTCAGCGTGACTTATATCAAAGCCCAATGACCTTTAGTAAGACCTTCATCATAAACAAACAATTATAAATTATATCATATGCATACAATAAAGATTGTAAAAAATGAGATTGAAACTGTTAACGTCAATTATAAATTATAAACAATTAATTATAAATTATAATATATATTATCAAACTAAGAAATCTTGCACAAAAATCAAATTAAAAATATGTATTATTAAAATAAAAAATATATTATTACCAAATAATAAAAGAATTCTAAAATGTCCTATAAACCAATGAATTTTAAATGATTTTTAAATGAGTTTGTAATTGAATATAAACAAATCAAACAGATTTTTGTCTACGTTGTTTGTATTCATTTATTTAATAAATAAACATTAAAATATTATTCATGATTGTCTATTAAATTTAATAGCCAACATAACTAAATAAAAATTGAATATATTAACGAATTATTTATGAAATCTTGTGTTCCTCAACGTCCAATAACACTCTAGATATTCAAACTAAAACTTTTATTTCCGAAAAGATGAAAACATATAATGTTTAAAAGTTAACCTTATGACTTTCTCCGAATTCACAAGAAAAAAAATTCACATAAATTTGAAAATTATATAATTAATAAATAACTAAAGAAATTTGCCTGCCCAAAAAAAGAGACTAAAAAAATATCTGTAACTTTTCCTAAATCTACAACTGACATTATCCCCTAAAAATTACTACTTTAAACTACTAATAACAAAAGTTTCAAAGCAAAATAATCCATCTAATAAGGTCGATGCCAGTTTTTCACGTCTGAACTGCCTACATTCTGCCATCCACATGCAGTTGACGAAGCCATTCTTTAGCTCCTTGAAGGCTGCCTTGGTCATCCCTGGATTTCCCAACTCTCTGGGCTTGGGTTGGCTTGTTGTTGCCTTGTTCTTCATCATCGAGCTTTGTAGCAGAGGCAACCAAAATTCAACCCCGAAGTAATCGGGGGTTATCGCGCTGCTTGACGCCCCGAAAACCGACATTGTTTCAGTATGGAATGAGATCACGAACTATTTAGGAGAATCACTAGATATTGAGGAGAAAAGGGTGATGGATTTATGCATGAATAGAACCCCTTCTCTCGATATATAAGAAGACGAGAAAACCATAATCCCAATACCAAAAGGAATAGAGCTTAATTTTTATTATTTTTTTATTTTTTTGCCTTCCTTCCTAGCAATAAAATCAGGAATTTTCCTAGTTATCTTTAAAAATTTTTAAAAAATTAAAAAATTGATAATTATTCCATACATTGTCAGTGAAATATTTTTACTCCACAGTGTTAGGATCGTAACATGTGTCTTATTTTATTTATTTTTGTATTTTTTAAATATTTTTATAAGACACATGTCACGATTCTAACATTGCTTGTGGAATAAAAATATTTCATTGACAGTGTATAAAATAATTATCCCTTAAAGAATTATGTAATTTTAGAAATAATTAAAATATTATATGCTATCAAACCATTTAAAAATAATTTAAATATTATGTGTCAATAATATAAGATGCATCGAGCCATAATATTAGAAATATTAATAGAGTTCACCTTTAATTCATTTATTTGATATTTGTCATGGTGCTATACTTTATTATTATATAAAAAATATTATATATTACGTTTTTCTCATATATTTTGACTATTTATACCAATAATTTTATTACAAGTACATATGATAATATATTATATCCTAAAATTTATATATATATATATATATATATATATATATATATATATTTTAGACATGTAAATAATTAAATAATGCCAATTTATATGTTTACACATATTAAAGTAAATAAAATCACTCATTGCATCGCAATGATATAAGCTAGTTGTTGGCTTGATCTAGTGTTATCACTTTTTAAGAAAGCTTAGATCCAAAACAATGGCGGATCATAACATTTGAGTTTGAGAGGACCAATTATAAATTTAAAATTATATCAATATTTTTATTGGATTTATGTTAATATATTTTACTAATATAAAACACATGTGCAAGTAGTATAATAAATATAAAAAATACCAAGTTTATAAAATTATAAATTTTATCAACCTATAAACAAAAGAATAAGAAAATAAAATACAGCAAATAAATTATAATTTTGTCTCAAATTATGAGTGATGTTTTTAAAGAAGAAATCTTCAAATTTTGAATTTGAACTATATAATGAGTGAATTATATATGAGTGAACATTCTTCATTATTTTTTGTGTAAATCACGAGGTGTGCTTATACCACATTGAGTTTGAGATTAATTCTTACTCGCGCTTCGTAGATGGCGCAAGAGAAATAGACATGGTGAGGATTCAAACACGGGACCTTCTGTTATGGATCATTCTCACTCAAGAACTCATCGAGACCTTACACTATTGAGCCAACCCTTTAGGTTAATTTTCTTAATTATTTGGAAATTCAAAATTAAATATGAATGAAAAACTAAATAATTTTTCATAGGTACTTAAGATAAATGAATATAAAATTATACTATAAGAAAATGAACAAAGACCCAATTATCCCAATTTTTTGATTAAACAAAAATAATTTAAACATTACTCATGCATATAATTACAAGTTTACATAAACATATATTAAAAAGATAATGTAATGTACGTACAAATGTTTTATATGAAGAAAATTTCAAAAGTGTCAAGGGTTCAAAAATATTTAGTATAAATAAATTTATTTATTAATATATTAATATATATCATATATAAAAATTTTCAAAAATTTGGGAGCGCCAAGCCCTTGATGGAGGGCTTACTATTTGCCTTGATCCAAAATTTGATTCTCCATTTTCTTGTACCTCTGCGCAAGCCAAAAAAACACAAGCAAGGGGCCAGGTTGAAGGCTCTCACCACGCACCCTATCTCATATCCTCAGTATTACTTTTAGGCTTTGTTTAGTAGGATGGAAAGAGGTAAAGATAGAAAGTTTGATAATCTAATGGTTAGGTTTTTTAATTACTTCCTTATTTTGTAACTTAAATTTATTTATTAATATATATCATATATAAAAAATTTCAAAAATCTGGGAGTGCCAAGCCCCTGATGGAGGGCTTACTATCCGCCCTGATCCAAAATTCGATTTTCCATTTTCCAAGCCAAAAAAACACAAGCAAGGGGCCAGGTTGAATTCTCTCACCACGCACCCTATCTAATATCCTCAGTTTTACTTTTAGGCTTTGTTTAGTAGGATGGAAAGAGGTAAAGATGGAAAGTTTGATAATCTAATGGTTAGGTTTTTTAATTACTTCCTTATTTTGTAACTTAAATTTATTTATTAATATATATCATATATAAAAAATTTCAAAAATCTGGGAGTGCCAAGCCCCTGATGGAGGGCTTACTATCCGCCTTGATCCAAAATTCGATTTTCCATTTTCTAGTACCTTCACATAAGCTGAAAAAACACAAGCAAGGGGCTAGGCTGGAGGCTCTTGCCACGTACCTTGTCTCATATACTCAGTATCACTTTTAGGCTTTGTTTGATATGAAAGATGAAAAGAGATGATGATGAAAAATTTGATGATTTAACGATTAGGTTTCATAATCAATTTTTTATTTTATAACTTAAATTTATTTATTAATATATTAATATATATCATATATAAAAAATTTCAAAAATTTGAGAAGGCCAAGCCCCTAATGGAGGGCTTACTGTCCGCCTTGATCCAAAATTCGATTCTCCGTTTTCTTGTACCTTCGCACGAACCGAAAAAACACAAGCAAAGGGCTAGGCTGGAGGCTCTCACCACGCACCCGGTTTCATATCCTCAGTATCACTTTTAGGGCTCTTTTCGGCTCTCCTTGCCTTGGCACTGGTAGGAAAAACTAGGGCAGGCGCAGGACCAGTCCCTTGATTAATTTAATATTGGTGAGATAGATTTATGAATAATATTAACAGGAGCTTGGACCATTTACTCACTAGCTTGGCAATACATACGAGGTTACTTGTTTATGATGTATTCAAAAACAATAATGACATAAAAGTAGATTCTATCGTTTTTAAATATAAAAAATTATATTAATTAAAATTTTGATAAAATTGTATATGAATTTTGTAAAAATTATAAAATCAATTTAATGTTTGACGCATTGATATAAATTATATTACCATAATTTTTCGTGTTCTATCATAAATTTTTTTTGGTGCAAAACTCAAGTAATTTTATTACTCAAGAACTAGTCTTTTACATCCAATTCCATTACAATCATTAAAAAACAATCTAAAAATTCCATGTGGAGGGTTCCTAACAATCATAGTGTTAACCTTACTAACATGTGCAAGATTAGCCATGAAATCAGCCCACATTTGCCTCTCTATAAATGTAAACAATAGAGACATCCCAATCTCTGCGTAGAAGCTCCCTGCAAGGTTGCGTAATACCATCAACAATATTTCTACTAATACTTTGGGTGTTGAGTTTCTTCACTGCACTTAAGGAATCGGACGATCTAAAAAAATACGATCTAACACTCTAGGTATGTTTGTGTTTTACATTAATTGAAACAAAACAAACACAATCTAAAAAATACGAATTGAATATTAACAGGAGGTTTGTTGAGGAGAAGTAAGATTTCAAGTCGAAATCTTATTTTTTGAAATTAATTTCTTTGATTTGGTATTGATATTTTCTCTTTCATCGGAAATTCTACTTTTTCTACAATATTAGAAGGGAAAAAATAGGGATGAAAACTTCATCTTTACGAGGTTTTCTAACTTTTTTGGGGAAAATTGATATTTTTTATTTTGTTATTAATCCTTAATGCTTCAACACAACAAACAAGTCAAATATACATTTTTTTTTACTTTTTACTCATGAGAAATTTAAGTGAAAAAAAGGTAATAATAGTGATATTGGGGTTGACGTCATCAGGGGTTTTTTAGTCTTTCACCTCGGTATCGCCACTTAATCACATAGGACCCTTGTGGTAAAAACAAAAGACGCGTGAACATGGCAGCGTTGACCTCGACAAGACCGGCCATTCTGCCTAAGTCAGTGCCTAATGCGGTGGACAGCAAGCGATGCCATCATTTACCTGAGGACTAAGGATGGATCTCAGGACCAAGCACGCGTGAATGTTTTGGCGTGAAGATGACCTGAAGCATCCACACTGATCTGTGATACAGATCAGCTCATCCCAAAATTACTATTCGACCACGTGTTCACCTTACCACTGAATCATAAGGATGGGCCTTTCCTATAAATACCCCTTCTCCATCCGGAAAGAGGGACTTCTGAAAAAATCATCTTCCTCAGTCTCTCCTAAGAACCATCGTGAGCTTCGACATTTTTGGCACGCCAGGTAGAGGCATCATCATTTTCCCTCGTCGTTGTTCAAGATGGCACCTAGAATGAGAGCAACAGAAGAATAGGAACCTATTGCACCCATAAGCCCGAATACCACCCTTGATAACCACCTAGACAAATGCCCGCCGCCCACCACAGAGTAGTTTGAACAACTCTCACAACAGCTGAGAAAACTTACTGAACTAGTCCAGCACGCCTTCACCCCTTCTCCCGCTTAAAGACGGCCGTCCAGAAATGATATTGAACAACCTCCTCCTTTTTTGATCCTTCCTCAGTCTGAGGAGGCTAACACCAGTTCCTCTTCCATGCCGAAAGCTGTGGGGAGATCTAAATCCAGAACTCACTAGGAACGAACCTCAAACCATCGAAAGGAACTACGAAATGCCTCTTTCTCAGCCCCGATGATCGAAGACCGCATGCAGAATCAATTGGAAGCAAGAGTGGAGGCAATGGAAAAACATATGCAGGAGAAAGAACGAATCCTAGTAGAGGAGTTAAAGCTACTGGAAACCTCACCGTTTACAGAGGAGATCAATCGAGTTCAACCACCCCAAGGCTTCAAAACGCCCACCATTAAACCTTATGATGGTACGACTGATCCTTTTGATCATTTAGAACTTTTCCGTGTTAACATGTCAATACAAGGAGCGGACGACCCTTTGCTATGTAAGGCGTTTCTGGCCACTCTTAAAGGAGCAATACGATCTTGGTACTCCACTCTCACACCACGGTCAGTCCACTCATTCAAAGAGCTCAGACACTCTTTCCTTACTCACTTCATTAGCAACAGACAAGCAAAGAAGACCACCCTCAGCTTAATGGCCATCAAGCAAAGGCCCGAGGAATCATTGAGAGAGTATGTCATGAGGTTTAATGCTGAAGCTCTGCAAGTTAAAGACTTAGAGCAGTCCGTGGCAACGGCCAAACTAATGAATGGTCTAATGGACGATAAGTTCCATTTTAAGCTCTCACTCTCTTTAGAACCCCCTAAAACTCTACCTGAGCTCTTGCACAGAGTTGAGAAATATATCAACGCCGAGGAAACCATGACTACAAGGCTAGAAAAAGAGGACGATAAGGATGATCTCAAAAGTTATAGAAAAAGGGGAAAAGAGGTCAAGAAAGACATAAGAGGGAAGAGATTTAACAAGATGAACGCGTACCCTACCAGGAGGAGTCCAAAAAAAAGATATGACCACTATACTCCCTTAAACACCACTAGGGAGAAGATACTGATGCAAATTGAAAGGGACCCGCAACTAAAATGGCCTAAGCCAATAGACCGAACCCTCAAAGGTCTAGAAACAAAAGGTACACATTCTACTGCGACCATGGTCACTCAACAGAGGAGTGTACTGATCTGATGAATGAAATCAAAGACCTCATGAGAAGAGGTCAGCTGCATTAATTTGTTCAAAACAGTCCAACAAAAGAAATTGGAAGAAAGAGATACCTGTTGAGGAATCCTACTGCACGTAATAGCCGAGCTAAAGGAAGATATACTACTCCTTGGCCTGGCCACAACAGAAATACTAGAGATACCGACCTAGTGAAGGGAGGAGGGAAGAGATGAACAACCAACCTATGGCCGGAGTAATTAATGTTATCACTGTAGGCGTTTTGAGTTCAGCAAAAAAGAAGGTTGACCGAGCTACGATCATGACCGTGAGATCACTAGCCAAGAAACCAAAATCATGGAAAGATGAGCCGATATCTTTCTCAACAGAAGACCTAGAGGGAATTGAATTCCCCCATGACGACGCCGTAGTGATCAGCGCTGTCATCTACAATCATACGGTGAAAAGAATATATTTTGATAATGGAAGTGCCAGCGATGTCCTATATTATGAGGCATTGAGGGGCATGGGGATAACGGAGGATAGGCTAAAACCGTACTCGGCTCACTTAGTAGGATTTGGAAATGAACAGGTCCTCGTGGTAGGAACCATCGCCCTCTTAGTTACTTTAGGTACTGAACCGAGGACTATAACAGCTATGATGGATTTTATGGTGGTCAAAATCCCTTTAGCCTACAATGCCACACTGGGAAGACCTAGTCAGATGGCTATAAGAGTAGTTGGATTTGCCCCACACTTAAAAATGAAGTTCCCTACCCCCCAAGGAATCGGGAAGTTCAAAGAGACCAATTCGCAGCTTGAAGATGCTATTTGACAGCACTAAGAGTAAAAGGAAAAGGCTATGAAACTCTCACCATTGAAGTTCCTGACTAACGGTTCGAGCTTGATTCAACTCAACCAGAACCAGTGGATGAGCTCGTTGAGATCCCTTTTGATGTGGCGAACCTTTCCAAATACATGAGGATTAGTCAGAAAATGGAAAGAAAGGACGAACACATACAATTAATCAGGGAAAATGCCGACCTATTTGCATGGATGCCACAGGACATCCCCGGGATAGACCCCGATGACATGGTCTACCGCTTGAATGTGGATCTTGAAGCTAAGCCAATACGTCAGAAGAAAAAATTTTTCGCCCCAAAAAGGCAAGATGTAATCAATGAAGAAGTATCTAAACTCGTAGACACAGGTTTCATCAGGGAATGCTACTATCCGGAATGGTTAGCAAATGTAGTAATGGTGAAAAATTAGAACGGAAGGTGGAGAATGTGTGTGGATTTTACTGACCTAAACAAGGCCTACCCGAAGGATAGTTTCCCTTTACCAAATATTTGATAGGTTGGTGGATAATAGCATGGAGCACGGACTGTTTAGCTTTACGGACACCTACTTTGGCTACAATCAAATCAAAATGTTAGAAGGAGACGAAGAGAAGACGTTGTTCATAACAAAGAAGGGCTTGTACTACTACAAGGTTATGTCGTTTGGCCTCAAAAATGCCAAGACTACATATCAAAGGCTGGTAAATAAAATTTTTAAAGCTCTGATTGGGAGAAGGATGGAGGTATATGTCGACAGTATGATAGTCCGAAGCCGACACTAGAAACACACCTAGAAGACCTGAGAGAAGCCTTTGAGACTTGAGGAAACATAAAATGAGACTCAACCCGACAAAACGCGCCTTTGGAGTTACCTTAGGAAAGTTCTTGGGTTTCATGGTCAACTAAAAAGGGATTGAAGCTAACCCAAAGAAAATCCAGGCCACCTTGGAAATGAGGGTGCCAACCTTAATTAAGGAGGTGCAAAAACTCATAGGAAGGATAGCAGCTCTCAGTAGATTCATGTTCAGATCGGCAGAAAGATGCCTTCCCTTTTTTAAGACTTTGAAGAATGTTCATCATTGGGAATGGACCGAGTAATGTTAGAAAGCCTTTGACGAACTTAAGGTTTTCCTCTCCTTCCCACCTATTTTATTGAAACCCCGTGCTGGAGAATCCTTATACATGTACTTAGCTATAATGAACCAAGCAGTCAATTCAGTTTTGATAAGAGAGGAAGGTGGGATACAAAGACCTATAATTTGACCGGTAAAGTATTGCTGGGAGCCGAGCTATGTTACCAAAAAATAGAAAAGCTGGCCTATGCTTTGGTTACGGCAACAAGGAAGCTCAAGCCTTATTTCCAATCACACTCTATCACCGTCATGACCAACCAACCTTTCAGGCAAGTCCTTCAGAAGCCCGAACTATCTGGTAGACTAATCAAATAGGCAGTGGAACTCAGTGAATTCGACTTGCACATCAAGCCTAGGGCAGCCCTAAAGTCACAAGTGATAGTCGATTTTCTAGTTGAATGCATGGTTCCAAGCAAGGAAACCGAGGAAGAATTAAAGGAGGAAAACCTACTGCAGAACGATGTGTAGAGACTTTATGCTAATGGCTCGGCAAACAGTAAAAGAAGCAATGCAGGACTCAGCCTGAAAAATGCAAAATTTCAGTATGCTCTTATATTCAAATTTAGAGCATCCAATAACAAAGCCAAATATGAGGCTCTCATCACAGGGCTAAAGTTAGTAAGAGAACTGAAGGTGGATAAGTTGTTGGTATTCAGTGATTCTCAATTAGTGGTGGACCAGATTAGTGGAGAGTTTGAGGCTAAAGACCAAACCATGACGAAGTACCTGAAGAAGGTAAAACTACTCCTACAAAGCTTCAATGAGTACAACATCAGAAGAATTCTGAGGACGGAGAATGTGATGATCGACTCTTTGTCAAAATTGGCAACCAGATCCAGCTCAGATCTAATATCTGGGGTCCTTGTGGAAGAAGTAGAGTAAAGAAGCATAGAAGTGGAGAAGAACATCGGCCACATTGAGGAAGAGGAGGAGACATGGATGAGTCCTATTATAAGTTATTTGAAGATGGGAGAGCTGCCAGAAGATAAAAATGAAGCAAGGGCCCTAAGAAGAAAGGCGCCGAGGTATACCATCATTAACAACAAGTTGTACAGGAGATCATTCAATCTGCCGTACTTAAGGTGTTTGAATCCAATAAAGGTTGAAAACGCATTAAAAGAAGTCCATGAGGGGATCTGTGGCAATCACCTCAGCCCAAGAGCTCTCACATACAAAATACTAAGACAGGGGTATTATTGGCCCACAATGATTAAGGACGCTACCGAGCTAGTAAAGAAGTGCAACAAATGCCAGAAGTTTGCTCCCATCCAACATGTCCTGTCCCTTGATCTAACCTCGATCGTCAACCCATGGCTTTTCATGCAATGGGGAATGGATGTATTGGGACCATTCCCAATGGCCCCAAGGTAGAAAAGGTTCGTCTTTACCACCATTGACTACTTTACTAAATAAATCGAAGCCGAGGCCCTAGCAACTACTACAGACAAGCAAGTGGAGAACTTGTGCTGGAAAAATGTGGTATGCAGGTACCGGCTCCCAAAGGCAATCATAACAAATAATGGAAAGCAATTTGACAATCCGAGGTTCAGAAACTGGGGTGAAAGCCTGGGTATAATCTTGCGGTTCACCTCAGTCGCCTACACTCAAGAAAATGGTCAAGCTGAAGCCGCCTACTGCCTAATCCTAGAAGCACTAAAAAAGAGACTCGATGAGGCAAAAGGATCATAGGCGGAATAGTTGCCTGGGGTTCTTGGGCATTAATAACAACGACTAAGATCCCAACAGGGAAACTCCTTTCAACTTGGTTTTCGAAACCGAAACTGTGATTCCTGTTGAGATTGGCCTACCAAGCCCGAGGATAGAACTCAACGCTGAGGGGAGAAATGAGGAAAGACTGAGGAGTAATCTTGATTTGGTAGAGGAACGGAGAAATGAGGCTCCAATCAAAATGGCAGCTTACCAAAGAATAATTTTTGAATACTTCAACAAGAAGGTCCGAAGAAAAATGATCAGGAAAGGAGACCTAGTTCTGAAGAAAGTTGAAGCTTCAGGTAGGGGAGGAGTAGGAGGGAAACTAGCCCCAAATTGGGAAGGTTCGTACATAGTTAAGGAAGTCGTCAGGACAAGGACATTTAGATTGCAAGACTTGAATGGGAAACAGGTTCCCAGGACTTGAAATGCTGACAATTTGAGGAAATATTATCAGTAGGAGGAAGGCAAGCAAATTTGTTAGCTTAGTAGAATCAAAAAGAGCCAGGAAGCTTATTAGCTCGGTATAATCAAAACTAACAGTTTGTAAGATCATGGATAGTCATTTTTGTCTAAAGATGAATGAGTAAATTGAGATCAATTTCAATTACAGGTTAACTTCGCAAATGAAAACACTTTTCCACCAATTTAGATCGGTTCATATCATTTTAGCTCGGACTATTTTCATAACAAAATAAACATACATACCATCAAAAGAGTCATAAAATCCTAATACAAATAATATTCAAACAAAAAAAAAAAGAAAGATAAAGATAAAAACAGAAACATCAAACAGCGGCATCATCCAAAACTTCGGGGCTCCCATCATCAGCCTCTCCCTGAGTAGCAGCAGTGGCCTCAACATTAACCTCGACTTCAGTATCATCAACATCACCCACCTCAAGCTCGTATTGGACCGTCTTAAGATTCTTCAAGGAAATCATCGACAGGTCTAACTCAGGATACACATAGGCAACCTCTTGAATAACAAGGTCGAAAGCCTCTTTACTCCCTCAACGTTGGCTCTTTTAGCAGCGGTTGCAAATTTCGGAGTATCTTGAAAGTTAGCAATTGCTTCTTGTGTTGCTGCACGGCAAGCCTCCTCCCTTTTCTGCTCAGTTCGGTCCAACTCTCCCTTCAGCTTCTCCACCTCGGATTTCAGTTTGGCTATAAGGTGCTTGGTCTCTCGCTCTTTGGCCTCAGACTGCTCCAATATCTTATTCAAGGAATGGCTCTTCTCACGACAGGAGCTATACTCTTTATAGAGTTTCTTAGCCTGCTCCTCGGCCTTGGTAGCGTGAGCCAAAGCAAGCCAAGCATGGTGTAGGCTTGTGCTGATGTTGACCGAGCAGGGAGAGTTAACTTTATCTTCATCTGAAACTAACCACAAACTGTGTTAGTTAGTTGTCTGAAAACAAAATAAAGGTAAAGTCACAAAATAAGAAAAACCTACAAACTACAGAGGGAGCATGGACTTGGCAATTTTTCGAGCAATCGAGGAACTTTTGAACGCATTTTCTATGGGAGCTAACTCTATTGATAATCGTGTTGTTTGGGGGACCTTAGTCCTTGCATCAGCCGTGTCAGGGACTTGTTCTACTTCCCAAGCTCTTTTTGGTGAAGGCTCACTGGCTTCAATAGCTATAGCCTTCCTCTTAGATTTATAGATTGACCCCGAGTTGTTTGAGGTTGAAGTACTGGAAGCTGGCTAGATCCTGCACCAAGAGCAGGCCGACTTGCTGGCTAAATGTAGTCAAAAATATTGAATCTACTAGCCATACTTGCACTATAATATGGAAAGCTTTAGCAACAATACAAATCATATATCGAACAAATGAAAAAATTGTGCAAATTACCAAGTCTTCCGTGGGACCTAAGCTGATTTAAAACCTCAGGTGAAGTCAAAAGCTTAGCGTTTAGAAGGACCTTTTCGTAATCCCTTAACTTATTTATTTCTTTGTAAGCTTTACGATCCTCACAAACAATTCCACTCACCTCATCTGCCCCTTCCCTCATTCGACCTCGTTTATTACTAACCTTCCACTCCACAGAATTGATCAAACTAAAAAAAATTAACTTTCCAAGTTTTATTCGAAGAAGCAATATTGCTAAACAACTTCTTACGAGGCCGAGCTATCATATAATACCAGCTCTTATCTACAGGGCTAACCTTTATCGAGAAAAAAGACTTGAATAATGCAAGAGAAAGTGGAAGTTCTAAACCCTCACAGAGAATTATAAAGCTGATGACATGACACCAACTGCTGGGAAGGAGTTGAGAAGGAGCTAACTTATAAAAATTTAGGAGCTCGACAACAAATGGATGAAACGGGAACCTCAGACCTGAAAGGATAGCATTTCGATAAACCCACAACCTATTTTACCTCGGTCTTGCGTAACTTTATCAGTTTGATGAGGAGGATCTATCTGAAACTCAAAAGAGATATATTGAGCATCTCACAGCTCTGCAAAGTCGTTCCTAGTAAGTAAGTTCGAACAAGCCTCAGGGAGACTTCCTCCTTTCAAAGCCCTCATCACATCCAAGGAAGCCTTGTGGGATGTAGCATCCTAACTTGAACCTGACTGAGGTTTTCAATCTGGACCTTGGCCGCTCGCAGGCTTTCATCCAAGGCATGTTTCTCTTGAGCTGACATTGGTTGGAACCAACGCAGCGCTTTGGGAAAAGGCCCTATGGGAACCTCGACTAGGCTAGTCGAGGCAACAGATACTAAGTTAGACTCCTCAGCTAGTTCAGCCAATTCATCCTTGCTGTTAAGACCTAACCTAGCCTCAAGTTTGCGCAAACTACGCGAGCTATCCTTTGAGGGGGGAGAAACTATCTCTACTAAAGGGGAAGACATGGGAAAGAGGACTTGCCTAAAAGCTCAGGTGAAGGGATAGCTCAAGGAAGCAGAGAGTGAAGCTGAAATCAAGAAAAACTTTGAAAGCTGAAGCAGAGATGAGATGTGTTGCCACCTACCACCTCCTTTTATAGGCAAACTCTTCGAAGATCAAATCCACCCTTTGATAAAGTCAGGTAAATCACCATACCACATTAAGCCACGGTCCGGATAAAGCCACGTCAAAGATCGCGGATCAAGGAAAGCAGAATTAATTGCTCATCAACTACTTCTTTGAGATTCTTAAACCTTTAAACTCCTCTCCTGATAACCAAAACTGAGCTTCATGGTTAACTCGAAAAGGAACAGATCGACATGATGCGTTACCTTTGACCCTTGAGAAAACGAGAACATGCCTCTATCTCGCTAGCCAAGGACCGCAAGCCTACTCCAAAAGGTTGAAAAATCGAAGAAATTGCTAAGCCTACCTACAAACAGGAAACCCTGGCCTACTCAACACACTTAACTTCTTAAAATGAGGGAACATCATCAAATAACAAGGAAAACATCAAAACGATTAGTAAAGGTGAAAAGCTTGAAAATGGAATTGATATGGATTTAATTGAAGGAAAAGATAAGCATTTTGCAAAATGTCTGACCTTCGAAGAGTTTCTGTAAGAAAAACAATTAGGTCTAACCGTTACATTCTCACTAAATCGCTCATAAGAATTAGCTCAACACTAACCCTTGTGCACCAAAACCAGTTTGGCACTTACTCTTTTAGTGTTAGGGTCAGCTCGGCACAAACACGCCGAGTATTAGAATCAGCTCGACACAGATAAAAAATAAAAATTAAAAATATATAAATAAAAATACCCCAAACTGAGCTTCAAGATTGATTGAAGGGGGGACAAACTGATATAGGGGTCGACATCATCAGAGGTATTTCAGTCTTTCACCTCGGTATCTCCACTTAATCGCATGAGACCCTCGTGGTAAAAACAAAAGACGCTTGAACATGGCAGCGTTGACCTCTACAAGACTGCCCATTCTGCCGAAGTCAACGCCTAATACGATGGACAGCAAGCGATGTCATCGTTTACCTCAAGGCTAAGGACGAATCTCGAGACCAAGTACGCATGAACTTTTTGGTGCAAAAATGACCTGAAGCATCCACGCTGATCTGCGATACAAATCAACTCATCCCAAAGTTACTATTCGGCCATGTGTTCACCCTACCACTAAATTATAAGAATAGGCCTTTCTTATAAATGCCCTTTCTCCACTCGGAAAGAGGGACTTCTGAAAAAATCATCTTCCTCAGTCTCTCTTAAGAACCATCCTGAGCTTTGACAAATAGAATATGGTCTCCAATGTATAAAGAAATTTTTTTTTTCTTTCAAAGACATTAATAGTAACATGGCCATCCAATTTTAATACAAATGTACTTTATTATTTTATAACATATTTTTTTTTGTTCAGATAACATATTTTTAATTAAGTTAAAAAATTAAAGTGATATGATTTCACGATTTAAGCCATAAATGATTAATAATAAGTTAACTCGTATTGAATAATGTTTATTTTGATATTTTTATTTTATTTATGCACAACTTGTTTATTTAAATTAACGATATATATATATTGTTCATTAATTAACGATATATATTTTAATTTGACGATTTATTTAGTACTAAGAAAAATATAGTATAAATTGGTATTTTAATATTTTTGAATTATTCTATTATTAAAGAAAATTTATCTTCTCCTTTTTTTTTCTTATTGAAACAGTCACTTGACATCATTTTTTCTTATTCATTACTATAGAATTCAAAATATCGGGGTCAAAATATCGGGGAAATTCTATGGTAAGGTCATAAATTTTGACCTTATTATAAGGTCAACATAAAAAATATATGATTAAGCGTAAATTTAAAGTCATTAGACATAAAAAATGTTAGACGTATCGAAAATACTTGATAATTAACTTAAAATTATTATAAACAACACATAATTTAGCATAAATCTAAAGTTATTAGGTGCAAAATATGTTAGAATTATGTAAACACATGATAATTAACAAAAACATACATTATAGCAAAATTATCATGTGTTTAAATCTATTAACACTAATGTTTATATTGACAATCACATTTTTACGATACATCTAACATTTTTTATGCCCAATGACTTTAAATTTACGTTTAATCATATATTTTTTACGTTAATCTTAAAATAAGGTCAAAATTTATGACCTTACTATAGAATTCAAAATATCATCATATTTTCAAATGCCTCCTAAAATTTTGACAGCCAAATTCAATGCAAATGGTCCATCCTTTGTGCCTTAAAATGTAGGTAAAAGAGAGTAGAGGTTGTGATTTAATGGCTTCCGAGATGGAGAGATAAGGAGGAACTAGCAAGAAAACATACACAAACTTGGAAAAGTTTCCGAGTTGTGTAATCTTTTGCATGTATCTATTACAACTTCTAACGTCTAAAGTTGTAAGAAATTAAATATTTGGCAACTCTTTTGACTCAACCCTCCGTCTCTTTCTATGTATCATTTGTGACAACAACTTTTACTATTCCAAGCTTCCAAGCTGTTTCATTGATTGTTTACGAGGAAAAAAAAGGTACGTCCATTCTTTAATTGTCACCAGAAGTTCAATTTCAATATGTGTACATTTTTTTTTTCGTTGGATATACTTTGTTAGTGAAAAAAAGTAAGTAAAACTTTCAATTTGTATATGTTTCTATAATGATTCTTTTATTTAATATTATTATTTTTGAGCAAATAATTTTTTGATAAAACGATTAAAGAAAAATTATTATATGTAATAAAAATTGAGTTCAAATCTAAAGAAATTTAATATTTAATCTCTAATCATATATAAAATATACTACCTCACTTGAATTTGAGTAGGAATGTAAGTAGATCATATATCACTAATTTTGGAATACTCGAACTCGAACTTGATTGGTTTTCATTATATCCAAGCCAATTATTTTTATTTGTGTTACCATAACTTTAATTCTATAATATAAAAAATACTTGTTAACTATTCAAATATGTTAAATACTTATTTATTAAGTCAAAGTTTGATTTTTAATTTTAAATTTAAAATCAATTTTAGAACAAATTATTTAAACAAATTAAATTAATAAATTTAATTTAACTAATAAAAATAAATTTAAAGATAAAAACCATAAATATAATATTTAATGAATTAATTTAATTAAATTAAAAAGTAATAATAAATAATTTATAAATAAAAAAAATATAAATATCATATTAAATAATTATTATTTATAATTAGATTCGGGTAGTGAGTACTCTAATATCACTGTCCAAATTTTATTTGAGCTCGTGATGGATAATAGTTTTACAATCTGAATTTGATTATATAATATCTTAATCATAATTAATCAGATCAAATAATGTTAGTACATATTTATAAGGTAGGTAACCATTACTATTCCTAAATTTGAGTCAACAACTTTCACCACTACCTTTAATTATAAAAAGAAAAAAAAAAGTGCTTTGGACTGCATTAAAGCAAAATCAAAATCAACAGTAGCTTGCAGACAAGAGAGACAAATGTTGCCCCGTTATGGGAAACACCAATGTTTCTCAAAAAAGGTTAAAACTTTAATGCAAAGTGCACCAGTGAACTGTTGGTCCAGAACAACCTATCAGGACCTTCCTGGAAGTTACGGCTTGATTTCCCTAAACTTTTGGCAGATGCAGTGCTAAATGGTCAGAATACCTGGAAAGTTTATCCCAGAGAAAATTACCTAGAGATAATTTTATTTTTATTACAAGGAACCTGGCCATTCTCTGAAAATAACAATTTGGGTATGTATAGTACCATTTTATGAAGCATATTTGGCTTGAATTAAGATTAGATGTACCAAAATCAAGACAAAACATGGATCAGATTAACATTTGCACAATTAGTTTAATAATTGATGTTTGTGTATGATTCAGATTCGAAGAAAAAGAGTGCATGTATTAAATTTCAAACATCAAATTTATAAACATCAAGATCTTAAAAATAAAAGTATTATCGAAATTAATATTCAATATTCATTATCATCGATCATCATCAAAGTTTTTATCTTAATATTGAGATATGTTATATAAATCAATATATGAACTCACTTTAAATTGTTAACATGAATTTCAGGAGACGTCCCAATAGATTTTATATAATGATTTATCTTATAAAAATTGAATGAGTTTTAAGTGATTAGTTATTCAAATATAATGCTAACTCTCGTTTTTTATTATTTAAGCTATGGATTGGATCCATTCAACACAAACAGAACTAAAGTAATACTCAACATTGCCAAATAAAAATCATTAATCAGATTATGCTTGCTAGTGCCAGGTCCATTTTCCAAGTCAAACTTCCAATTCAAATTCCATGAACCAGTCTGCCTGCTACATTGATCAGGAAACCATATGATCCTGCTTCAAATACTCATGACTACTTCAAACATGTAAAGTTTAAACATTTCTTTGTTTCTCTTTCTTACTTTGACATGAGGGTTGAGATGGGTCCAGACTGCAAGAATTAATGTTATCGTGTTAATATGGCGCAGTTAGGCACTTTCCTTTTCAAAGTTCCCTTCTATCAACATCATCCCATAATTTTGCTCGACAAACTGTCAAAATATCAATTTCAAATTTTAAAGCCCAATGTCATTTAAAAATATATATTATTATACCCATTTAATTTTCAGTTTAACTGGCAGCAGATGCTTTAGATTTAGATCTCCATTCAAAATTTAAAAAACCCAACAGATAAAGATTATAAACCACTTTTAATTTTTAATTCATCATCATCAAGTGTTAAATATCAAAATTTAATGAAACTATAACGTTAAAAAAGATTGTCTCAATTTGTTTTTTTACACAAAAAAAAAAGATTGTCTCAAATTGTTTTACATTAATATATTTTTTATTTAAATTATATCATAATTATATTATTAAAAAATAATTTTTAATTATAAAATTCAAAATTTAGCATTTTTATAGTGTAAAAAATATTTAGTATATATAATTATATAACATGATTTCAATAAAAATATATATTAACCAATTAATAATTTCTTATTGTACTCTCCGCCTGTCTCCACTAGTGAAAGAATTGATTTGTATCCCAACGAATCAATGCAAAATTAAATAATAACATTAAAAAAAATAAACTACAACAAATCTCCTCTCCATTCTCTCTCTTATTTAGTGGCTTCACTGCCATTCTTTTCCAAAAGAAATTCAAAATCTGCCTGCAATCATCTCACTCTCATTTGCTAAATGCCCTTTTCAAACTAAGAGAAGAGAGAGAGAAATCTCCTCTGCATGGCAGAGAGATACTGAGCCACAAATCATTATGGAAAAGAAGATACGGAAACCGGAAGATTTTTCTTCTTAACCAACATTAACAAGGAAAAGGATAAGAAGTTTCAGCCTTTCATTTCTTCCTTTCTTTTGGACTCTTATAGACAGAACGGTAGTGGCTATAAAAACCAACCCTTTTGCTTTAATGGCCTGAATCCTTGATCAGAGGCATCAAAAAGTTGTTCCCCTTGGCCTTTGTGTGTGGTTTTGTGCAAAAATAACTGGCAATCAGATTTTCTTCTTTTGGTTTAATAAAATGAAGGGTATATTAGTATAATATAATGTAGTATTTGTTTTCATGGCGTGTAGCTTTCATTTGTACACGAATTATACACATTGCTCAACAAAGTTGGAGAGAGCAAATACATAGAAAAAGTTTGAGACTCTGAGAAAGAGAAACCGGTACTGCTTTTGAATTTTGAGAAGGTAAGAGTAAGCTTCTTCTTTTCTGTATGGTTATTTACTTATTATTACTACATTTTTTATGATTTTGTCTGTAATTCTTTGTTTTGCATACTGAGATTTATTTGAAACTTATAGTCTTAAGTTTTTGTGATAATGTAAATTATGTTATCTGTATCTTTCTGTGACAATTTTTTTTGTCCTGTAATGCAGTTCTTCACGAGGTTGTGTCAGATTTTCTTTTCAAAAAAATCCAAGCTTTATCCAAATATTTTAAGGGTTTTTGATGCTTTTCTTTTCTGCTAATGTTTTTCCTCCACACTGTTCTCATCACTTCTCTACTTGCAACCTGTAAAGATTCTAGAGATCTTGCAGATTAACTTTTTTTTGTTCTCTCAAACACCTCGATTCCCACTTTGAAAAGAACGCATTTTTTTCATCTCTCTCTGGTATTTCTTGGATATTATCATTACTTTCTCTTTTTGAAAGCTTTATTACTATTTTCTAGTACTTTTTTTGCTAAAAGCCCTTGGGTTTGGAAGGGGTAGGTATTCGATTCAGTGCTTTGACATTTTCGTTTCTCTCTATAAAGATTTGCTGGCTAGGTACTCGTTAATTCTCACTTCTATTTGTCACTTTAAATTCCAGGAAAGTGAGGGAAAGTGAGAGAAAGAGGGAGAAACGATAAAATGCAGCCTCTTTTGCGGTCCTTTTTCTAACAAACTCCGCTTGTTTTGTTTCTCTCTTTAGGATTATATTTTTGTTGCTACTACTTCTTCCTTAATCCGTAGTTTCGATCCTGAAGATATGGGGAAGGCTACAAGGTGGCTGAGGGGGCTCTTAGGCATGAAAAAGGGGAAAGAAAAAGAAAAAGACCAGATGGAGCGTTCATCAAATTCATCAGTTTTAAATGACAAGAAAGAGAAGAAAAGGTGGAGTTTTGCCAAGTCGGGGAAAGATGCCAATGCAATGTCTCAGATTCCATGGAGTATTCCAAGGAACATTCCGGCCACTGATGCTGCTTGGCTCAGATGCTATATTGCAGAGACTGAGAAGGAGCAAAACAAGCAGGCAATTGCAGTGGCTGCAGCTACAGCCGCTGCAGCTGATGCAGCCGTGGCAGCAGCGCAGGCGGCAGTGGCAGTGGTAAGGCTGACCAGTAATGGAAGAGGCACTTTGTTTGGCGGAGGAAGGGAGAGGTGGGCAGCCGTGAAAATTCAAACAGTCTTCAGAGGCTATTTGGTAAGTGGGTTTGTTGACATGGGTTTCTCCCTTTTCTCTTGGGCTGTTAATCTAGGCATCTGTTTTAGGTATGTCTGTGTTTATGGAGTTCTTTTCTTGCTTCTCACTTCTTTGTCTCCTTTGAAAAAGTTCCCGAAAGAAAGATTCAAACCGTAATGAAACAGTACATTCCAAGCTTGGATGATCCAAATATGAAAACTGCAATCCAATCTCTAATACACTGTTTAATATTTAATCCATAATTTTAATCAATATTTATGAATACTCGAAACCTTTAATTACCTTCAAGATTATGTAATGAAAAAAATGCTTTTCATAACTCTTACGTTTATGTCTGGTCTGCTCTTGAAAGCTGAAAAATCAAGACTCAAAGCTAATGAAACAGTACGTGTGTGTGTGTGTTGTGTTTCTTTGCTCAATGTAACGGTACTTGTGCTACTTATGCTTTCCAACTCTCTTTTTGACTAAGCTCCAAAATTCTTCTCTTTTTCCAGGATTTGAATTTTTGAATTTTAAAAACCATCGTATTTGTTGAACTGAGTGGTGTCGTTTGCTCGACCAGGCGTTGAATTTTTGGTTTTTGCCACTTTTGGCTTCTGCAAGCACCACATTAAAGTTGGTGACTTTTGGGTCCTGCTTTTACCCATTTTCTTTTTCAACAAATGTCTTTGGCATGACATAAACAACAAGTACTAACTTTCATATTTCAGATTTGTAGAACTTTATAATTTAATTAAACATAGATATAATCATATTCCGAGTCTAATTTCAGGCCCGGAAAGCATTGAGAGCTTTGAAAGGACTGGTTAGGTTGCAAGCTCTTGTTAGAGGCTATCTTGTAAGGAAGAGAGCTGCAGCAACTCTGCAAAGCATGCAAGCTCTTATAAGAGCGCAAACAGCTGTTCGATCTCAGCGGATGCGTCGCTCTTTCAACAAGGAGAACAGGTACTATCCTGAAAACGGGGCGCGGAAGTCCATTGTAAGTAGCATTGCCAATGCCAACACATTTTCTAGTATGGAATTTCTGTTTAATCAGCTGATTTCATTGATGCTTTTCACTTTCGTTTTTCCAGGAAAGGTATGATGAGCCAAGAAGTGAAATTCACAGCAAAAGACTTTCTGCAACGATTGAAACGAATGCATTCGATGACAGTCCGAAAATAGTTGAAATTGATACACTCAAGACCAGATCACGGTCTCGCCGGTACAATATTGCATTATCGGAATGTGGGGATGACTTGCCTTATCACACAATGTCATCACCTCTTCCGTGTCCGGTTCCAGCTCGAGCATCGGCACCCCATTGCCAAAACCTTCATGATTTCGAGTGGTGCTTCACCGGCGACGAATGCAGGTTCTCTACCGCTCATAGCACTCCTCGTTTTGCTAATGCGGCTAGGTCCAATGCTCCTGCTACACCGGCGAAGAGTGTGTGCGGAGACGGCTCTTTTAGGCCTTTTTCAAACTTCCCAAACTATATGACAAACACGCAATCCTTTAACGCCAAGTTGAGATCTCACAGTGCCCCGAAGCAGAGACCAGAGCCAGGAGCAAAGAAGAGGCTTTCGCTCAATGAAATAATGGCTGCAAGGAACAGCATGAGTGGAGTTAGAATGAACAAGTCATGTTACCAAGTTCAAGAAGCTTTCGAATTCTGAGATCACTCAAGTTTCATGTCCTATTGAAACTGGAGAAGTTGAACAACAATATTACAAATTGTCGTGTCTTCCACTTTGTTATGAACAAGCTATAGGATAGAACAGAGTGCTTGTGTAAATTCTTTCAATCGTGCCTTTGCCAATGAAATGAATCTTTCCATTTTTATATTTTATAAAGTAACAACTCTTAACCATCTTTGACAAAGTGCTTAAACAAGCCTTATAACTAGTGTGAACTGGGTCCAAAATGTCAAAATCTGGGGAATCATGTCTAATCGGAAATGGAGAAAAGTTGAACATGGTTCAAGAAACAGTGGAAACTGAGGAAGAATTTATAGTACTATGAAAATTTGAAATGTGCTGTCATTAACAGATCTGAAGCTTCCTTGATGGTACTAATTTTGGCATTCATAGTTGGATTTAAGGAAGGCCAGCTAAGTTAGGTGGTGCACTGCACTGGCACTGCTGTCATATGAGCAGGACAGTTTTTAAAGCTCTGCTTAATGTGTTAAAGAAAGACAAGGCAAGCCTGTGCCTCAAAGTTGGTATCCTGTTGGCTGGACTTGATCTCGTCTGTAGTTGAAAGTACATGCTATAAATGTGATATAATGACTTAGAAATACAGAAGTGAATAACAAAGCCCGTGTTTATGTTTAATAATCAAAGCTCCTAAGACGAGTAATCATCTATTTTCCTAAGTTCTGAGATCACGTGGGAACTAGAAATGTAGGCAGATTGAAATGGAGGGAAAGCTTTAGGTTTGGATAAAAATTTCTAATAAGCTTTGGATAAAAATTTCTAATCAGCAACGATTAGATGTTGATTGATGTATTTGGGAAGTTGGAGCTTGGGGAGATTTGATAGTATTATCTTTCAAATTCGTGGGATGGGAGCGGAGGCTTGCATCATCATCATCCTGTCCAAAATTTTGCTTCACATGATGATGATCGCTCTTTTTATTTTTTTAATGTGATAATATATGTTTTATTTCTTTTATGATTAGAAATTAATTTTGTTCATTTTAAGAGTGATAAATTATAAAAAAAATTTATAGTAATAATTTTAAAATTCGAATCATATTTAAATATAAAAAAAAGATCATTTTTATTTTTTCTAATAACTTGTTAGCAGTGGCGGAGCCCCTTGGGGACCAGTGGGAGCTCAAGCCCCCACTTGTCCAAATAAAAAAAATAATTTAAATATAAATTTATATAAATAATATTTTATATTTTATAAAATTTTATTTGTTTTTTGTTTGATGAATCGATTTTATTATAAGAATATTTGAAATTGAAAAAAATGTATTCATTAATTTATTTGTTATTGACATTAGTATTGTTTCTATCTATTGTCATTATAACAGTAAATAATGCGTTTTTCACAATGAATATATTGAACATTCATTTGTGTAATTGAATGATTGATTCATTATGTACCTTGAAAAATATGTGTTCCAAAATATTAATGATAAAACTATTGTACATTTTTTTTAAAATATAAAATTATGTCAAAGATAACTGAAAATTTTTTAACAATTATAATTAAATACATTAAACAAAATTTCCACTGAACAAATTTTCTAACTCCGCCTTTTCTTATTAGTACACATGCTCGCTTTTGCTGACACTTTTCTCGCGTCCTCCTAATAAAAGGGCCTAGAGAGGTCAGGGCAATTCGGGTAAGTTGATGGGTGTAGCATAGACCTGCTCAAGGGCCGGGTTACCCGCCCAAGCCTGAAGGCTTGTTCGATATTTGGGAGGACTTGGACAAAAATATTTGATGCAATTACCGGGCTTGAACAAAATTTTTAGGCCCGTTTAAAAACGGGCCCGGGCCCGCGCTTAGCCTTTCAAAGCCCAGGCCCTGCCGGCCCGGCCCGAACTTAATGTTAAATATATATTTTTTTAATATATTTCTAATATTAAGTATATTTTTAATATATTTGTTAAGTATAATATAATTTTATATATATAAACATTATTAATTAAAAAACATGATTATAAATATTTAATATGAAAATTGATATACAAATTTTGACAAATTAAATTAAATTTTAAAGGAAATAAAATAATAAAAAATAAATAAATAAATAATTAAAATATAAAAAAAGTATATGCGGGAGGGCCGGGCTCGGGCTTATTGTATAAAAAATGAGACAGGTTTGGACAAAATATCAGGCCCGATTTATCGGGCCGGGCCAGGCTTGGGCATTGACTAATTTCCTTATTACCTTCCATGGGCCCGGCCTGAACCCGGCCCGACCCATGAGCAGGTTTAGTGTAGCGTAGTCTTTCGAGTTTTTTAGTACACTAACACTTGTAGAAAGATTATACGAACAAAATAAACGAAAATAATATAAATTAAAATTTAATAAAAATTTTATGAGTATAAAAAAATAAAAAATATTTATGTTTAATGTATTAATACAAATTTTCATATAAATTTTGTGTTTTGCATACTACCAATATGATTTTACATATCATAAACATAAATTATACAAACAAATCATAACATCTGTTTTCTGATCTTTGACTTGACTACATCAATTCTCTGCCTTTCGTACTGTGCCATATGGGATGCACAAGAAGTTAGCCTGTTTTTAGTTTAGGACATTTCTTGCCGCCTGAGGATGAGATTTCCTTTGGTTTCCGTCACGAGTAGACCTGCTCAAGGGCCGGACTATCCGCTTAAGCCTGAAGGTCCGTTCAAAATTTGATCGGGTTTGGACAAAAATATTAAACGAATTTATCGGGCCTGGACAAAATTTTCAAGCCCGATCAAAAATTGGCTAGGGCCCGGGCTTGACTGTCCAAGGCCCGAGCCCAGCCCGGCCCGGCCCGAACATATTGTTAATTAATTTTTTTAATATATATTTATTAAGTATAATATAATTATATGTATATAAAATATTATTGATTAATAAACATGATTATATATAAAATATGAAAATTAACATGAAAAATTTGACAAATCAAATTAAAATTTAAAGTGAATAAAAGAATAAAAAACAAATAAATAAAAAATAAAATACAAAAAAAATAAATAAATAAAATACAGGTGGGCCGGACTACGCCCCAATCTTATATAGTAAAATTAAAAATGGGCTTGGACTAAAATCTATGCCCGAATTTACGGGCCGAGTCGGGCTTAGGCTTAACTAAAATATCTTATTGTGTGCCTTAGGCCCGACCCGAACTCACCGAATGAGCAGGTCTAGTCACGAGGAATACTTATGATCCCACGTGCTATCCTCCTTGTTCTTTAGGTTTTTTTTTTCATAAAGATTTTTAACTTAAAAGTAATGAAAAATACAAGTATTAGATTTAAATTTCATATCTATAAAATTTTAACATTAATTTCATATTAAGATATTGTGAGATTCTGTTATGATATATAAGTAGAGATTTAAACTCATATTTGTAAAATATATTTTGTGAGATAAAATTGTAATATTTTTGAATCAAAATTAACAATTTATACATCATAAGTTGAGTGTGGGTGTCCTATATCCACAAATGATATTAAACTAATATACTAAAATACAGGAACTAAGTATTACATCATGGAATCACCTCTGAATCCTTTAAGGGTTAAGTGCTTTACACTGTGAGAGTCACTTTTAGAATCTCAAACGCTTGGCGTAATCTTAGTACGGTTCTGTGTTAGGCTTAATGATGACATTAAGTTATAAAGAGAAGGAATTTATAACATCTAAATCTCACATCAAGATATTGTGAGATTTTTGCTATGAGATATAAATAGAAGCTTGAACTTGAATTAGAGAGATGTTTTTTGTGGGACAAAATCATAAGATTTTTGAGTTAGATAATTTATAGAATTATTTATTGATAACATTTGAAATGAATCAACTTAAATCAATCTTAAAAACATTTTCATTAATATAATTTTAGCTTTACCATCAAACATTTGAAAATAAATTAACATCGTCGTATTTTTGAAAGAGATATGTTATATAAAGGTTTAAAATTTGAAAAATTAAAGAATGTAAATAACATAGACTTTAAATTTTAAATGTTTCATTTGAATTATTCTACCATATTATGCTTTTTTAAATTTTTGTTAAACATCTTAAGTGTAGTTTATATAATATTCTCCTATTAATTTAATGATTTTCAATACCTTGTAACTAAGATATTACTTTATAGAATAGCTGTAAAAATTGTTGTTAAAATATTGGTTAGCAATATTTTATTTTTGAATTTCGTATCATTTTGAAAATGTAACTTTTTTTCATGTCAAAGACTATAGATATACACATATAAAATACAAGCATTTAGTATGGCCCAACTAATCTGATGAAATGTCAAACAGTTAACAGAGAATCTGACAGAAATTATATCATCTTTTTTATCTTGCAAGCAAACTACTAAATTATTTCGCCAACCAACAAAGCAGAAAACATAATAAAATTAAAAGACAGAAAGGCATTGTTCTTTAAATGTTACTCACTCTTACCAGAACTGCAGCATAATAATTGTTGAAAAATAATAATTATCAGCATCTCTACAAAGAAATTATGGTTGTTGGATTTTGAGACTTTGAATCTAAGATATGGAGTTTGAATTTTAAATCAATACATATCAATCGTAGCAAACAAATTCTTATCACCATATTTGGGTATAATATTGTAGCTACTTATTTTACTTATTTACCAAAAAAAGTTATTTTTTTTGTAATTACGAGCATTTTTATTTTTAAATAATACAAATTTCTAATAAATTTAATCTGTTTTATTTATTTTTATAAAAAATCTTTTATTAAAAAAATTATTACATAATTAATTTTTACCATGTCAGGGAGGGGATCTGACTAATGAAAATACAATTCATAATTAAATTTTATTGTTTCGATGAGTGTGAAGATTTAATCTTGTGTGTTGATATGATAAATTTTAACAAGAAGTTACATTCTAATTGGTTGGATCTCTAATTGACGGGATAAAAGGAATATATCTTTATTTAACTCATAATATTTTTTTGCTTAATAATAAGATCGAGAAATTTCAAACTTTGTTTGACCTTAATTTGTGTTAATCAACCTACTTTTTCTTACATCGATTTAATGCATTTAAAATTTTAGTTTCAAAGTATTTAACATAAGAATATAATTCGGATTGACAAAAAAATTTCTCTTCTTCTTGTTGAACAGAGTAATCTTAATTAACAAAATATGAACTTTGTTTTCTTCAAATGAATAAGAAAAGTGAGTTACTCTTTTTGTCAATTAAATTAACTCTTGTGAGTATTATGTGAAAATGGTGTGTTTCTCAAATTAAAAATGTTAGAGCTGTTTGAATTGCATTCCTAGACTTATAGTTGTCAAATGTCTCGTCATATGAACATTAATTTAACAAACATGCATATTATTTAAAATTTTGAAAGTTGTAACTTTGAAAGTGTCTAGATGCATTAAGTCTAATTCAAACGAGTCGATGAGGCTTTGGTTCAGTTGCAAGAAGAAAGTATTGAAATTTTGATATCTCATATTCGAGTCTCATTAAGTGTGAAATCGAGTTTAGTTTGTTAATTATTTATTTAGTTTATTATTAGTATTAAATGCATTAAACTAATACAAATCTTGATTAGCTAAGGCAAATCAAATTATATAATATAAAAGATTATTTGCCACTGTTTAGTAGTTTGAAAACATTGGGTTTTGAAAAAGGGTTTTGGAGTGTGATTATTTTAACTCTTAATTTGAAAGTTGCTTAGCTAATTTTTTGTTTTTTTGGCATTAAATTCGTACGAATTCCTATCCATATCGCACATTTCGATGTGATTTTGGGTCTTTGGATTTGAATATTCAAACAAATGTAACATTGAAAATAAAAATTAAAATAGAGAGAGAGAGAAAAGTTTATCATTGACTATACTTTGGAATGTGGCTTTACACATTTCTTTGGAGTTCTAAGGGGAGAGATTAACATTATTGGATGGGCTAGATCGTGGTTTAAACCTTATGGTTGGTTCACTAAATCATGTGGTAAGCACTATTTCAAAAGTTAATTGTTATTATAATAACCTTCTTTTGGTGTTTTGTTAAGATTTGAAGTTTCTTTTGTTCTGTCAAAGGTTTTGGGTTTAAATCTTTTAAATTCATTGATTGTTTCAGTGTAATATTGTCATTGGAACAAGAGAGTAATTCTTAATTGGATCATTGATTCAAGTGTCTCATTTTGCATTCAAAAGGGTGCAAATATGAAGAGAAGATCGGTTATGATGATAAAACAAAAATTAAGTTTAGTTATAATTAGTGTGAATTTAATACAAAATTCAATGTTTTTAATTAAGCCATTTGAGAGGAATAACTTTTGTTTTTTAGACATAAAAAGGAAAAACCTCCATTGTTTATTGTTTGTCTAAAGATGTTCAAAATCTTAAAAGTTCGTTTAAATTCTCACTTATCATATTGCAAGTTTTTTTTTTGGTGTAACCACAGGTATCTTCATCCGTTTTATGGTCTAAGATTAATCCTGTTCGGGCCGGGAGTGGTAAACGGTAAAGCCCTCCCAACAGTGAGGACTCCAGGACTCGAACCCTGTCCAAGTACCTGGGGAAGAAGTCCACTTCCACTTTTTCCAACCACTTGTTGGTTATTGCAAGTTTTTCTTATACGAGAGAAAAACCATCTCAATTAAGGGAAATTCATTAATTAAAACCTAAAAAAAAAGTTTCTATAGTATAATTTAAGATCAAATAAGGAGACTCCATAAATGTGCATTTCCACCCATCGAAAAAAAAACCATAGAGAAAGAAAATATTTATAAAGAAAAAAAAATGAACATTGAGGCCTATTAGCTCAGTTGGTTAGAGCACGCGAAGGTCGCAGGTTCGAAACCTGCATGGGCCAAAATGTATATCTTTCATTTTAGACATTTTAAAGAAAAATTACCTTCAATGATTGAAATTGCAGTTCAAGGCCCAATAAGGACGGCTCAAAGTTTAAAGAACTCAATATTTCCTATGATTGAATTCTAGAACTCAATACTTCTTACAGAATGGGAAGCAATAGAAATTCTAGCCCATGATGAAAATTCAAGCCCAAGCAGGAATTAGGGTGGCCCAAAG
Source organism: Heritiera fomes (assembly GCA_032173925.1). Lineage (NCBI taxonomy): Eukaryota > Viridiplantae > Streptophyta > Magnoliopsida > Malvales > Malvaceae > Heritiera > Heritiera fomes. The sequence goes on along the minus strand of JAPDPM010000015.1, from coordinate 10,225,365 downwards.
TTATAAACTAACCGTTATGAAGCTGACAGGATAGGACAGCTCTTCCAACGGTTAAAAGATGAGGTCATTTCAGATTTTCAAATAAATACATCTACTTCCCAACGGTCACCTGAATTCAGTTTTCTTCTTCTTCCGCCCATCCAAATTCACAGCAAACACAAATAAACATCAAGCAAATTTCCGATCCAAACAGCAAGTAGAAGAACAGAAAGTAAAAGAAAAGATGAAAGGGTCTGAAAAATCATCTGCATCTCCCAAAGGTGAAATTTCCCTTTCCTTATACTTGCCTTTTTTTTTTTTTTGCTTGTTTCCCTCTATGAACATTAAGTTAATATCTGTGAATTAGTTTTAGTTTTTCTTTTTGATTTTTTAAGTTTGGGATTTTTAATAGGTTCAGATGAGAATGATAGAAGCAATCACGAAACGGGTTTGAATTTGCAAAACCCAAAGAAACAAACTGTGAAGAACTTCATGTCACCCACTGTTTCTGCAGTTTCAAAGGCCACTTTTCCAAGAAGGAAAGCTTTAGCTGAAAAAAATGAATCTCTTGGATCAAATTCCTCCAACACTCATCTCTCAAAACTCCCAAATCTTGACTCAAAACCCTCACCAAAGACCTTTCCAAAAGCTTCACCAAAGAACTCCCCAAATCTTGATCCCAAAGTCACTTCTAAAGAACCTTCTTCTCAGAAGATACGGTTATCATACAATTCCAGAGATGAGACAACTTCACCAAGGCCTCAATTCCTAAGGTATAATCCTAGTAGGCGAAAAGAGATCTTGTTAAGCCTTGATAATAAGTTGAGTGTCAGTAGCATTGCTCCTTTTGATTCCAAGAAAGCTGCCGTGGATGAAGCTGACACTGTTTATGGTGACAATTCTTCTTTTTCCTCTTCATCTTCGCAAGAAGATGAAGAATTTGATGATGAAAGTGTGAGTCTTTTGGAGCAAGAAGATGAAGAATTTGATATTGAAAGTGATGAAGGAGCAGAGAAGGAAGTAGGATGGACTTTGAGAGGGGTGTTAAAATATCTGCTTTTATTGGTTGTATTAGTACTAACTACATCATATATTTCCTCCATGAATTCTCCAACCTCTGTACGAGCTTTTCAGGATCTTACACTTGGTTATCAAACGATTCAAAATCACTCGCATGGAATTGTCGAGGGTGTTGAACTTGGATTTAAGTTCTTTAATGGAAAAAAAGAACAATTGGGTTTATGGGGCTTAAACCAAGCTATTGTGGAAGAGGGGATTAAGGAAGAGATGGCCGACAATGTTAGCTTACAGCCAGAGGATAGAACTGTTGAATCTGTAGTGATGGTTGAAGAAGTAATGGAAGATGGGAAAAGTGAAGATGCCTGTGAAGAAGAATTCATTGTAAGTGGTGAAGCTTCTGAGCAGTTTACTATGGATGTTAAGTTGCAGGAGAAAGAAACTGTGGAAAAGATTGGAGAAGTAGAGAAGGCTGAAGATGTAAACGAAAATGGAGAAACTGAAGATTTAATTGGAGATGAATTGGTAAAAACAGGTAAAGTTTCTGAGCAGCTTGTCGAGGATATTAAGCTGCGGGAGAGAGAAGAAAGTGGGGAGCAGATTGAAGATGTTAGAGAAAATGGAGAAAGTAAAGATGTAATTGAAGAGGAATTGATGAAAACCGTAGAAGTTTATGATCAGATTGGGGATATTGAATTGCTGAGACAAGAAACTGCAGGAGAGACTGAAGGGACTGATCTCCAGGAGGCTGCATTTCATACAGTAGATTCTCCAGAGATAGAAAAGGTGGTTTCCAATGAGGAAGGTGAAGAAACTCACAACAAAGCCAGCGATAGTCATATGGTTCAAGGCAAAACTGGAAATGCCATAAGCATGGCAAGTGCAGCTACTGTTCTTGAGAGGTGGGGCAAATATGCTACTCTCAACCAGCACATGGGAAGAGAAATACATCTCAAAGTTATGTTTGGGTTTTTTACATGTGCTGCTATTGTTGCATCTTTGGTATTGGGATCCTATATTAGGAGAAAGGGAATTGCTTCAAAGCATTTAACCAAACCTGTTGTGAAGGAGAAACTAGGTTTTGTGCTTCCTGCTGAGAGAGACGAGGATAGAGTACATGTTAGTTCCTTTGCGAACACCATGCCTTTGTTTAGCTCTGCCCCTGCGGACAAAGATATGAAAGAAACTTACCAAAGCCAAGCACCTTCAGTTGAGTTGCTTGGTGAGTTTGAGGTGGGAGGAATTGGCAACTCTCTTATGAGTAGTGCTATAAAAGGCAGAATGAAAGATGAAGTGGGCAGCTATTCTGATTTTCTGGAACAAGGTTTGGGGATCAAGGCTTATTCAGCTCCTGCTCAGGATCAACAAGATTTCTCAGAGTTCCCTACCGTCAGTTCATCTGAAAGATGGACTGCGAGGAAGAAACTTTTGAGGAAAGAGTTCGGAAACAATGACATGGTATGCATTTTCCTCAATTTTCATTCAACTATATTTTTCATTATTATCTCTAAGACTGTTCATTTATGCATGTTCATAGTCTGAAACTAGAACTACCATGTCTCAGTTGTTTAAGCTTTTTGAATATGTCCCCAACAGGCAGGGGTGGAAGGAGAAGGGAGGAATAACATGGTCTCAACTCCACTAAGGCGATCAGCCAGAATCCGCAGTCGTGCAGTTGCATCTCCATGAAGACAGAGAAGACACTGATTTTCTTAAAATTGAGCCTGTCAGAAACAGCAACTCTGTTGTTTCCCTTTCCAAGAGACAAATGTAGAATTAGAATTTGTGTCTGATGCCTTCTGACTGCTGTAGATCTATTCTATTCTATTCTAATCTGTAGGGACTGATCATTGCAAGTCAAATTATTGGTTACTTGCATTTTCTTTTAACAATCACTGTCATCTTTATTATCATCTTAATTATTAATTATTGTTTCTTTTCCCGAATTATGTGGCCTCTTTCTTCAACATATGATACTCTTATTCAACATATGCACCAATAGTGTTAAACATAGTTGTAGTTCTGACTTTGAAGTGGGTTCCATTGAAGCAGATAATATTGAAGAGAGTGTAGTGTTGATATCATAAATACATATATATATATATATATATATATATATATATATATATTACTTCCTTACTTTTGTTTTTATTTTTTATTTTTTATAACCACCTATTATCATACCCTATCCAAATTTATAATATATATATATATATATTATATTTTAAAATTTTTGGTTCGTAGGCAGTAAAAATCAGTTTTCTTTTTTAATTTTTTTCTCTCACCTTCAAGCCACTATTCTAATTCTTTTAGTTTTTTTTTTCTTTCATCCTTATCAGTACAAAAAAAACCAATTTCCTTCTCAGATTTTTTCTCTCACCCTTATCAGTACAAAAATCACAATTTCAAAATGAAAATTTAAAAAAAAAATTATCTAAATATATTAGTTTTTTTATCTGATCAGATATTATTAAAAAAAATCTATTTATCTAATCAGATATTATTCAAAAAATCCATTTCTTTACTCTTAATTATTTTGTATTTTCTTTTCAATTTCTTCTCTTATCCTCAAGCCACACTTTCAAGATGAGAATTTAGGCAGTTTTTAGATGGTAACTGCTTCTGTCAGTTTTGTGAATTTCCCCTATTTTCTTTAACGACAAGCATGCGGACTTGATGGATGTTGAATTTGCAGCAGAGCATGGACTGGAAGTGGTGACTGTGGTTCCTACTTATGTCGTTGGTCCTTTCATATGCTCCTCCCCAAGTGGCCTCACACACTGCTGGGCTTTGTATGATTCAATTTTTTATAATATTTTTTTCTTAGAAATGAACTTTTTATTTCAATTATCTCTCTCATATAAAAAAGTTTTCCCTCATTTTTATATACTTGGATCGTAATCACGAGGAATCCCATATATATGCACATCATAAAAATCATATTTTTTCTTAATCATTCTTCACTTTTAATCTTGTGCTTTACAAATTTAATTGATTGTGAATCTTTCATTGATAAACATTGTTGGAAGTCCTCTTTTTTGTTCATATTTCTTGGTTTTTGTTGCTATGCTATATAAGCTGCTTTTCCTGTTAGTAAAATAATCAGGTATATGGCTTTGAGGCGTGTAGAATTACACTTTTTTGAGTGTAATATTGCCTCACACAAGAAGCAAGTTACCTTAGGATACAACAAAGCCTTCAGAATATTGTGAAAAGTCAGAAAAATGTAAAGTAAAGAGTTTCTGGAAATCAACACTTATATAGAATATGAAGAGGCTTAAATGAATGGTTGTGATTGTCTGTTAAACAACAACCATTCATTTTTTCAGACATAACTGTTCCAGACAAAATATGTCTGTTGAAACAGTTTAAAACAATTTTAAATTCAAAAGGAATTTAAAATATTTCTGGTAAAAATAAAAAATTCGGATTAAATCAAAAAATCAAGTGCCCAAGTGCCCATCTTTGACTTTTAAAATAGGCCAAGCTCTAGCCAAAGCCCAAGCCAAGCAAGACCAAGCCCAAGCCAAGCAAGCTCAAGCCCAAGCCAAATGGTCAAAGCCCATTTCCTCTTTGACTCCAAATTACTCTTAAGAGTTGATTTCCCTTTATAAATAAATCACTTTACATTTTTACAAGTAATGTGGGAACTTGTTCCCTTGTATTTATTACAAGCTATCCAACATTTCCATTGTCATTACATTACATCTAAGAATTACTTTACAATCAATGATTAGAAGCGTAGTTATGTACTTATGTTTGATTGTTCCATGATGATTGTTATGATGAAGAAAGGGATAGCTTCATTACTAATAATGTTTTACCATGCTTAATGCTTTGCTTTTTCTATTTGTAACTTCTAAATTACCAAAGGAACCATAATATCATAATGCATATGGTTGCCTAATCGTTTAAAATTAGAAAATGCGGAATTTTATTGGAAAATGCTTGGACATGATCTTGAAGAGATTCTTTATAAACAAATTTTATATTTGAGTATTCAATTATTTTTCTAAAGTCTACGCTGGTGTTGGGTATTTCTTTTTGTCTTCTACCATCCGGATGCATAAGGCATGCTACTTCCATTGGAAAATTTTGCTTTAGTTTATCTATATGAAAACTTTGTATACAAAAAAGAATAAAATTGGGAGAAAATGTCCAATTTTTTGCATATTCATTGACTTGAAAGCTATGGGTTCCAAATATGATCTTATTTAAAAATAATTACAGTAAATACCAAACACTTAAAAATAATTAAAATATTATTAAAATAATAAAAATTATATAATCATATCCAAAAAATTAATTTCTAATATGTAAATCAATTTTTTTAAAAAAATATATTATATGATGTTTAGTGATTTTAGTGCTAGTTTTCATGTTTTTTTTTGGTATTTTAATATTGCGATATGAATCTATTAATTGATATGTGGATTGTTGGACTGTGATATTTTCATTTCAGGATTGATAAGAACATGAATGGCACTTTACTGAATGTGGAGGGACCTTAGGGAGTTTTGCTCAAGTACTTATACAACATATCGTCTAATAGGTGGTCGATGAATAAAATATTATTTTGCATTGATTTTTTTTTATTATGATTTTTCTATTCTTTGTGACATAGTTAATAAAGCAAGATGGCTAATTGAAAAGAAAAAGAATAATAGTGCATTCTCCTACTATTCTATTCCTTTTTTTTATATTATCTTTTTGTTTTAATTCATTACAATTCAATTCTTTATAATTTTTTTAGCATACATTTTCTTGTAATTGTAATTGTGGACACACAAATAATTAAATAATATTACTTTATGTGTTTATACTTATTAGAATAAATAAAATTAATTCGTGTATTGCATGATTGTCATAATGTTTCTTAGGGTTAGGACGCTAGATATTAAACAAATAGAGTCGCCACCAATTTTTTTTACTTAGGTGTGATTGGCCACCTAAATGACTCTAAAGACTGGTCTACATTTTAAGTTTTGGGTTCGGGAGTTCATTTACGTGTATGGAAGGTTATAGCACCCCTACAACGCCCAATATTGGTACCATTTTAATCTTGTGTTATTTTAACTTAGTCTTAATTATGTGGCCTTTATATTATTTTTATTGTTTAAATATTGAAAATTCTTTTAAGAATCCTCCATCATTCTGGATGAACTCTTAAAAGAATCTTCGCACCTCAAGAGTATTCAAGGGGTACCATTCGACTCCCCTAAAGAGGCTCTGTCGTCGGAAGTATTTTAGAGTTTCATTATTCGTTAATTTATTTTTTTGTTTAATTATTTTTATTATGTTTTTATTTACTTATTTTAAATATCATTATTTTTCTTTTATATATTATTTATTAATATTTTTAGGATTATTGATATTTAATATTGAGAATATCTCCTAAATTTTCCATCATTCTGGATAAACTTAAGAGAACCCTCTCACCTAGAAATTCCTCAAGTGTTACTCATTCGCAATCACCTTGAAGATTCCATCATCGAAATTATTATTTAATTATTTATTAACTTTATTAATTAATCATTATCTTAGAGCATAGCTTTTTATTATTATATTTTTATTTTTATTCTATTTTTATTATTTAGAGAACAAAGTATCAACTTTCATTTTGAAAATACCATTTAAATTTTCCATCATTCTGGATAAATTTAAAAGGATCCTCTCACCTAGGAATTCCTCAAGTGTTACTCGTTCGCAATCGCCTCAAAGATTCCATCATCGGAATTATTTTATATAATTTATTTTTATTAATTTTTATTTATTATTATTATTTTTCCTATTTCATTGATATTACTACTATTATTACTTCATTACTATTTCTTAACTTTCACTTTCATGTTTTCAATTTATTATATTTTATTATTTATTTATTTTATTCATATAATCATTATTCCAACTCTTAGCATTCACGTAAGCATCTAATACTTCTGATTTACATTTTATATTCTTTTAATCATTTGTCTATACTTACCTAATCCTATTTCTTAAGGGAACAACTCAAAGTCTACATGAGCAGACTAATCAAATCATTAAAAATATAAAAAGTTGTAGGAATACCACTTGTCTTTTGTTGCTGACAGAGAACTGTGGGCCAAGACCGAAACTATCCTTGAAATGAAGCTAGGCTACCGCCAACTGGGAGCTTTGACGGGAGGGGATGATTTTCAATCGTTGAGGATGCCGGGTAGCAAGCTGAAAGGGATGCAAGGCAACATCAGTTCTGCTTCAAGATCTTATTACAACAGCAACGTTCAGAGCAGCAATGAAGGTTGGTACGGTTGCAAGGTTGCAGCGACGCAGGAAAGGATACTCTGGTGCAAGAGAGGTGATGAAGGTCCGGTGTAGCAGCAAGTGACGAGTAAAGATGGTAATGGACAATTAGATTTGCTGCTGTATTGGGTATAAGAAAAGGACGACGGCTAATGGCAGCAAGTTGGTCAATTTTTTTTCTTTTTTAGAATTGTTCCCCTCCTTAGGTTATGGGTTTAACCTCTTTTTATAGTCATAAACTTGTTAGAGTCCTAATACAACTAAACCTATTCTATTAATTATCTTTCATTTTTAATATTTTATCTATTTAATTTTTATGTTAATCCTAACCTAATTCTATCAATTTTAATATTAATTATCCTAAAAAATCTAATTATCTTATCCTAAAAATATTTTAATTTATAATTATCTAATAAATCCTAACCTATATTACTATTTATCTTCTATTAAATATTTCTAATTTAAATAATCCTAATAATGTTAATCCTAATTTTTCTAGATGTTAATTCAAAATTTACAAATTATTAGTTTTTTTACAAAAATACAATCCGGACAAAATGAAGTGTCTAAAATGATATCTAAACTAGTGTGTATATATATATAAATATATATATATATATATATATATATATATATATATAGTTTTGATAGCTTTTAAGAATTGTTGTTGTTATTTAGATGTAAGGTAGTCATCCCACCATCCCTTAAGTTGGTTAAAGAAATCAGAGATCAATAAATCGGCTATATATATATATATATATATATATATATATATATTTATATTTATATAGTTTTGATAGCTTTCAAGAATTGTTGTTGTTATTTAGATGTAAGGTAGTCATCCCACCATCCCTTAAGTTGGTTAAAGAAATCAGAGATCAATAAATCGGCTATATATATATATATATATATATATATATATATATATATATATATATATAGTTTTGATAGCTTTCAAGAATTTTTGTTGTTATTTAGATGTAAGGTAGTCATCCCACCATCCCTTAAGTTGGTTAAAGAAATCAGAGATCAATAAATCGGCTATTGTCCAGTCTAGGATTCCTTTTTGGGTTTTATAAACATTAGAAAACATTGTCATTTGTTGTAAAAGATTAAGAGTTTTGCAGTCGGACATTCCATCAATATTCTATTCATATATTGCATTTGCATTGTATTTATTTTGTCTAATAAGCTTTTCTTTTAGTAGAAGTCTGATGCTGAAATTTTTGGATAATAAAGTTTTTGTCCAGTAGATTCTTTGAATTTGCATATCTCATATATATATATATATATATATATATATATAGAGAGAGAGAGAGAGAGAGAGAGAGAGAGAGGATCTATTTATTTATCGTTGTGTAACAAATTTAGTTCTACACTAATGTACCAAAAAATTTAGTTCTATACTAGTGTATATATTTTTATATGATTTATATATTTGTAATTCAACAGTTAAATTTTATATTCTAGTCATATAAATCATACAAGCCAAATTTCAAGTTAATTGAATATATTTAACTATTTATTTTATAATAATAAAATTTCAATCATTAATATATGTTGAAAAAAATGCAGTGTTATCCATGCAAGGAAAGAAGTTAAAGAAGCTGCCCATAGCTTGGCAACATGAAATTTTGTATACATAATCTATTTCAATAGAGTACAAAACGGTAGAATTAAAAAAAATAAATCGTATAAAAAGATATGAAATGTTGTAAAACAATTTAATTTTACAATGATATAAGTGGATCTCTCCTTATATATATATATATATATATATATATATATATATTTGTGATCTAAATTAAAAGATAGTCTTAAGAGTTAGATGGTGTCTTAGAGAGGTGTGTGATTATCAATTTGTGATTCTAGAAAAGCATTTTAATAATTTAGTCATTATTATGAATTGTATTTGATATCCATAACAATAAGAAAGAAGGGTTAATAGCTAAATATATCTTTAATTTTTTTTGCACGAAATGGATATAATAAGCCATTAATTTTTTATTGTATGCAAATCAGTTTATAAACTTTTATTTTACTGTACATTTTAAAATAATAAAATTAAATCTAAATATGTTAAATGACGTTAATTGCCATTTAGGCATCCTATGAGGTAGCTGACGTAGACAATTTTGTGAATTGCAATGTGGCATGCCACTTGTGAATTACAAACAGGATAACCATCGACTTTTTGAAGCATCATACATTCCTCCATTTGAGATAGATCTATCTCAACATGATTGACTGCTAAAGCTATTCTATTTTTGAACTTAAAGATTAGTGGATAACCATGCTTTTTATAGCATTTATCAATTGAGTGTCTTATGAAACCACAATAAGAACAAACTAGTGTTTTTCCATTGAATTTTCTGAAACCAGTGCTCCCAGATGCTGAAGCTGGTACAAATTTGCTTGCAAAAACACTTGATTCAACTTTATGAGAAGAGACAGAAATCTTTGAATTCATTTGTTTTTCTTGTTAAATCACCATAGCAAACACTTTGTTGATAGTTGGTAAAGGCTTCATCAACATGATATGTGACCTTATTGTTGTTAAGTTTTCATTAAGGCCTTTAAGAAACCTTATGACCTAATCATTTTCTTGATGCTTTCTTGCCACTTCCAAGGGTTCGCATCTACACCTTGAAGTATAAGAATAATTGGGAATAGTTCGAGGATTCATAATCTCATTCAACAACACCTTCAACATTGTGAAATAGTCTGTTACAGACAAAGAGTTTTGTTGGAATGAATAAATTTCTTCTTGCAACTTTGAAATTCTGAAAGAATCACATTGTGAAAAATTTGTCTTGCATATCATTCCACACATCAGCGATTCTATCAAGCCATAGGACACTCTGTGCAATAGAAGGTGAAAGAGAGTACAAAATCTATGAAAGCACCATGGTATTGCATATCTCCCATGCTGAAAACAGAATATAATTCTTTGGAGGAGCTAAGAATGATTCATCTACAAACTTTAGTTTGTTCTTGGAAAGTAATGCAATTTTCATTAATCTGAACAAAAAATGTTAGTTGGATTCTTTTAAGTTTGAACAAACAAGAATCAAGGCATAACTCTTATTTGGATGAAGAAAGAAAGGATTTGAAATTGAATCTTCGACTCTATCGATGAAGACATGATTAAAAATGTACAAAAATGAAAACTATTTGGATTAAAAGAAAACTTGCAAGAAAAGAAAATCAAGATGTGAGATAAAAAAAATGAAAAGCTTTGATACCATATCAAATTATCACAAAAATTATCATCAAATTTAGAAAGGTTTGCAATAACAGTTACTGATTTAATCTATTCTGTTTCCTAACTAAGTAATAACAAACGAACAGAAAAGCTAAGCCTACTATTGAATATAAAACTAAAAATCAAAAGATATTATTTTATTTAAATATAATATATATTTTAACTTTTTTATATTATTAATAATCTCTATACAGTTTTACAAATTAAATGATACTTATATTGTATATTTTATTTAATATATTTCTTTTTCTAATATATAATATCATTATTTTTTACTTCATCAAATTTTAGTATTCAAAAATTTTTTCTAAAAAAATATTTATCCAAACAAAAACTTATAAATATTAATATTTTACTGATGAATTTTGAAATTTCAAAATTCATCCAAACTCCCATCCAAATGCACCTGTATTAAGAAAGAATAGAATACTAAAATTTAGCAGCCACAATTTGGAATTTTGCATTCTAATTAACTTTCCGTAAAAAAAAAAGGACCACAGATTTGAAAGTGATCATCAGTTCATCACCAAACCATGGGCGCAAATTCTTTACAATATCTACAAGAAAAAAAAAATCCGCAGTTGCAGTGAATCATGCAGCGTGAGAAAAGCTCTATGAACAGATCAAAAGTTCTTTTGTGGAGGAATTAGAGGAGGCCTGCCGCTTAAAAAACTACTTCTCCTGCTTGGAAAAGATAAGGATGACACAGAATTTCTGGAGACTTTCTTTGAGATGTTGGCCCTCGGGAGAGTGTACAATTTGTGGGCATAGCTTTTACATGCCTTCATTTTCTTCCTGTAACCAGTTTCTTTCTTTGCAAGCTCTTGTATGCTTTTTACACTCGACAGCGATGTAAACGACTCAGATTTGCCCTGGAAATACTTGGAAAGTCCTCTCCTGCACAAACACGAGGAAAACCTTCAGCAAGAAGATCTACTTCTGCAGAAATCTACGTCAAAGAGAAGGCAGGCTGTGACAAAAGTTGTAAAATTTGATATTAACAATTTGAAGAGTGAATTGGCTCTGATAGTTCATACTTACTTGATGGGAAGTTGGGCCATGAGCTCTGATAATTCATATAAAGGTCCATTACAATCGGTTGATGAAGATGCATCATCTACCATGTCCGAGGTAGAAGTTGAATATTCCCCCAGGGATGATTCAGACGTTGTAGTTACATCATCATCATCATCATCATCACCAATGTCCATCCAATGATCATTTCCATGTTTCTCATCATGCTCATCCTTCTTCTCAGCAAAACCACGTTCACCCATTTCTGATATTATCAAATCAAATTCTTGGAAAGCAGAACAAGAAGAAAACAACAAAGTTGCCAAGTAATTATGAATGTTTCAGAATCATATGTTCGTACAACCATGAAACTAGGATACTGAAACCTGAAGAAGATTTAGATTTATATAATACCAAGAAAAAAACTTCACATGCTGATATGCATAAAGGAATAAAGGGATTAGGTTGGTTACCTTTTCTGGATAACGTCTCAGTGACAGCGAATGTACAAAATTCCGTGATCTGTTAAGGAAAAAAACTGTGCATGAAAAATGGGATTTTTATGATAAATATGAAATGTGTACCAAAATCTATATTTGAAATTAATAAAAAAATTATATTTTAAATTTTATCATAAAATAAAAATGATCACATTATAAGTTAATATTATAGATGTTTATAAATATTGCTGATATTAAAATAGTATTTAACAAAAATATTTAAGACATTGTTTTGATTAAAGTAAATAAAAATAATATTAATTTAATATATATTGTTTTAAATATTATCTTCACGAATATTTTTTTACAAAAAAATGTAGTATTTTAATTCCCTCAATTGAATAATAAATATTTTCATCCGAGAATAATTGATGAAAATGAAGATACACGTGTTGTATATGGCGTGGGAAGGAGGAAGATTTCATGCACTTGCTAGTTGGCTTAGATGGTTTTTTATGATGATTGGCCTTATCCAAAGATTCGACATTATCTGCTATGTTCCTATGGTTTTTAATGGCTTGACCTAGAACTTGTACTAGAATAGAAGAGGATAAGCTCCTTGCTTTTCAATGCCCAATCCTCACTTACTCACCGCCTCTTAACCACTGACCAAATTTTATTATATTATTATTATTAAATATTATTGCAATTTCTATTTGTCAAAATCGTGTCAAGTTCAACAAATAATATTGTTCTTCGATAATTATAATTTATAGCAGCTCTTAAAGGAATTATTTTGGTGGTTTTATAGGATTTCTTCTAAATTTAACATAAAGTTATGAATCATCAATGTTGTAAGTGCAACTTTAATAACAAAACAAATTTAACGTTATGAAATGAGAAACATTTCAAACGTTATAAAAGTTAAATTGTTTTTTGTTTGTTACATAAAAAAGTTAAATTGTTAGTAACTCCTCTAGCTAGCCGTTTGTTTCTTTTTGTATTAATGACTTATTTTTGCTTAATTAGCTAGGCATTTGAATGCTACATAGCCGTTTGTGTATTTTTGTATTAATCGATATAAAAATTATCATCAATATTTGTAAAAGTTACAAATAATTTCAGCTTATAAATAGGAGATCAATGTTGAATTTTAATCATATACATGAACACACATTCAGGATCTCTAAAACAAGATATCTCATACCTTTTGTAGTATAATAATAAAATACATATATCTATCTACTGTTGGCGTAAGTAAAGAAGAAGAAGAAGAAGAAGCTATCGTTGGAATCTTTGTAATAGTAAACAAATTTCCCTCTTGCTCTGTTTTTTTTTCTTTTGTTTACAATGTAGATGGAAAACACCGTATGTACTGAAAAAAAAAAAGAGAGAGCACCTGTTTTATTTAAATTAAATAACTACCACTCCAATCATATCTATCATGTGATTGGATGTGGTTTCTAAAATTAAGAGATAGTGGCCTATTAAAAAATAACTTCTTTTAGATTTTAATTGAGCCACAATGATAAACGTGAGTTTATTTTACATTTTTCCACTTGGCTCGATTAAAATCTTTATAATGGAAGTTAATTTATTATCTCCCATCATAATATCATAATATAAAAACTATTTGGTATGAGTTATGGTGGTTATGTTCTAATTTGTAAAACACTCCCTTCTATATACTACAACACTTGCAATTTATTATATTAGGTCCTTAGATTATACTATAATTTCATTATGGTCCACAACAATGACTTGTTAAGTCTTTCCTGTCAACATCAAACAATAATGTATACATAGCATCATAGAAGAGGAAAACATAATAGTATCAGAAACATATCATTGAGCTCAAAGTGTCACTACAAAACATCATCACAATCAAGACTCATCCTAATAACATGTTCCTTAAACAACTTGGGTTGTAAACCCTTCGTTAATGGGTTAGCAATCATGAGATCAGTACTAATATGCTGAATGGACACTGTTTGTTTTTGAACCTCCTTCTTAATGGCAAAAATACTTCAATTCCACATGCTTGGCAACTCTAGAGTATTTGTCATTCTTGGAGAAGAATACTGCTGTGGAGTTATCACAATAAATTTTCATTGACTTGGTAATGGTGTCGACAACCCCAAGTCTTGAAATAAAGTTTTGCATCCATAATGCATGAATTGTAGCTTCAAAGCAAGTCACAAATTCTGCTTCTATTGTGAATGAAGCAGTGACAGTCTGTTTTGCACTTTTCCATGAAAATACTCCTTCAGCTAAAAGAAACAGGTAACCAAAAGTGGACTTCTTGCTGTCAAGACATTCGACAAAATCTGAATCTGTGTTCGACTACCTCCATTTGATCGGATCTCTTATATGTGAGCATGTAATTCTTTGTTCCTTGTAGGTACCTCAAAACTTTCTTTGCAGCCTTCTAGTGATCAATTCCAGGATTACTTTGATACCTGCCTAACATTCCGACTGCAAAACTTATATCCGGTCTAGTACAGGTTTGCAAGTACATTAAGCTTCCAACAACAGAGGCATAAGGAATTGATTCCATTTTCTTTCGTTCCAATTCATTCTTTGGACATTGCATGAGACTAAATTTATCACCCTTCTGAATGGGAACAACCCTGGGTGAACATTTGCTCATATTAAACTTTTCAAGAATTTTGTTGATATATGCTTTCTGAGACAAGCCTAGTATTCCTTCTGATCTTTTCCAGAATATTTCCATTCCAATCACATAAGCCTCTCCCATATCTTTCATTTCAAAATTCTCAGAGAAAAAATCTTTAGTTTCACGCAGTATACTTAAATCATTTGTTGCAAGCAAAATATCATCAACATATAAGACTAGAAATATAAACTTACTCTCATTGATCTTTTGGTATATACAACGATCTACAATATTTTTCTTAAAACTAAAAGACGTAATAATGGTATTGAAGTTAATATACCATTGTCTCGAAGCCTGTTTTAGTCCATATATTGACTTCTTAAGTTTACACATCATTTGACCATTACTTCCTATGGAAAAACCTTCAAGTTGATCCATATAAACTTCCTCCTGTAAACTCCATTCAGAAAGGCAGTTTTCACATCCATTTGGTGTAACTCTAGATCATATTGAGCCACCGTTGCCATAATTATTCTTAATGAATCTTTCTTAGATACAGGAGAGAATGTTTTTGTATAATCAATGCCATCTTTTTGAGTATAACCCTTTGCAACAAGTTTGGCTTTATAACGTTCCACCTTGCCTTTTGAGTTACGTTTGGTCTTGAAGACCCATTTACAACCGACTCTTTTACATCCTTCAAGCAATTGAACGAGATCCCAAACTTTATTTTGTTCCATGGATTTTAGCTCTGCCTTCATGGCATCAATCCATTTAGCAGATTCTGAACTTTCTATGGCTTGTGAAAAAGTAATTGGATCTTTATCAATGCCAAGATCAAAGTCTGATTCCTGTAAATAAATCACATAATCATCTGGAATAGCTGATCTCTTTTCCCTTTGAGATCTTCTTAAAGTTATTCCTTGTGATTCATTTGTATTCGATGTTTCTTCATTAGATCGAATATCAGATCCTTGATTATTATAGGGTCCGACATTAGACTGTGGAAGTGTTTCTTCATTCAAATGTTGATCAACATTGTTGTCCCTTTCCACAAATGTTGGATCAACATTAATGCCAATTGTGGATCAATAATGGATAAAGGAACATTACCCTTATCTCGTTTATTTCCTTAACTTGACATTCTACACTCCCACTGACTTCAGCATTCTCAAGGAATTTAGCATTACCAGTTTCAATTATTCTCGGACTATGGGTTGGACAATAAAACACATATCCTTTGGATATCTTAGGATAACCAATAAAGTATCCACTTATAGTTCGAGAATCCAACTTTTTCTCTTATGAATTATACACTCTTGCGGATTATACACTCTTGCTTCCGTTGGGCAACCCCAAACATGCAGGTGCGTTAAACTTGGTTTCCTTCCCGTCCATAATTCAAAAGGTATCTTTTGAACCGCTTTGGATGGAACTCTATTCAATAAATAAGCTGCGATTTTTAGTGCATGCATCCACAAGGATTTAGGTAAGGAGGAGTTACTCATCATACTCCTAACCATGTCTATTAAGGTTCAATTTTGCCTTTTTGCTACACCATTTTGTTCATGTGCACCGAACATAGTATACTATGCACATATACCATGCTTTTTGAGGAATTTAGCAAATGGACTAGGACATTGTCCTGATTCATCATATTTCCCATAGTATTCACCACCCCTATCAGATCTTATGATTTTCACTTTTCTATCCAATTGTCTCTCAACCTCATTTAGGATTATTTCCAGAACATCTACATATTGAGATTTTTCCTTAAGTAGATAGATATATCTATAACGTGAATAATCATCAATGAAAGTGATGAAATACTTTTCTCCATTAAAGGATGGAACATTAAAAGGCCCACATATATCAGTGTGTATTATTTCAAGAAGCTGTGTGCTTCTTGTGGCTCCTTTCTTGGTATGTTTGGTTTGCTTTCCCTTTATGCAATCCAAACAAGTTCCAAGATCAGTAAAATCCAGATTTTGTAAAATCCCATTCTTTACCAATCTTTCTATCCTTTCTTTGGATATATGACCCAAATGTTTATGCCACAAATAAGCAGAATTTTCATTAAGCATGCTACATTTTGAACCAACACTATTATGTGTGACATGCAAAGATTTAGCAAAAGTATTATCAAGTTTTATTCTATATAAACCATCAATAAGAAAACCTGATCCATAAAGAATAGAGTCTTTATATAGATTAAACTTTCAAAACAGAAATTAACATAAAAACCACAATTGTCCAATTTTCCTAAAGAAACAAGGTTTCTAGAAATTGAAGGTATATAGAGTGTATCATAAAGGTCCAACTGATTTCCAATGTCCAAGACCAATCTGTAAGTCCCTATGCCTTCAATAGGATCCTTCATGAGGTTCCCCATAAACAGAAAATCATTTCTTGGATTTGTGGTTCGGATCGTAAGGAATCCTTGCATAGTATTGGTAACATGAGTTGTAGCACCAAAATCAAGCCACCAAGTATTGTTAGGAACTTCACTTAAATTTGATTCAAAACATACAAAAGCATTGAATATACCTTTCTTTTCGAACCAAGCTTTTCGTTTATGACAGTCTTTCTGATAGTGCCCACTTTTCTTACAAAAATGGCACTTTTCTGTCTTTTGTTCCTTCTTTTCAGTTTGAGAATCATTAGCAGACCATTTCTTCTTAAACTTTTTGGCTTTGAATCCTTTCACAACTCCCTTTCCTACTAGGTTAACAAAATGACTCTTTTGACTCTTGAGTCTTGCTTCCTATTGTACAAGCCTATTGGCCAATTCATTAACATTCCACTTATCCTTTTTAGTTTTGTAGTAAATTTGAAAAGGCCCATATTCAGGAGGCAAGGAGTTCAGAATAAACTGAACTAAAAAGGAGTCCTCTACTGCTAAACCCAAAGTCTTAAGCCTTGCAGCAATGTTTGTCATCTTGATGATATGTTGTTGCATGTTTATTGACCCATTGAACTTCATGGTCGTAAGCTCAGCCATTAAAGTACCAACGAGTGACTTGTCCACAAAACTTATATTTTCCTTAACACTCTCAGTTTGTGGAATCATAGTCTTAATGTTGTTATCGTAGAAACTTTAAGCATAATCTGTTGCTTCTTTCCCATGCAGCATAATGTGACTTCTCTGCCTCACTGCTTGTATCCTTAATAGCAACAGGTTTTTCATGAATGAGAGCTAAGTCAAGATCCAAAACCCCTAAGTGGAAATCAACTTGCTCTCACCATTATGAGAAGTTCATGCCATTAAACACAACAACAGATGATGCATGCAAATTAATTGCAATAACTGCAAAACATAACAAATAAAGCTCACATTTAATTATAATGAATTCGGTAAAACAAACAATAAGATATATAGTAGTACTCTTTTGGGTAGATACTATAATATACATGCATTAATAAACATAACATAAATATAAAGTAAAATACTTTTGGGTAAATTTTACAATATATTTTTCTTTAAATGAGTTAAATGTATACACTTTAATGGGTAAATAAATATTTAAAAATTAAACATGTCTTTTATCTTTGAATAATTAACATATTCAACCAAAATATTAATTTACCTCCCGTAATATCATTAATTTACTGAATAATAATTTACCTTTGGGCAAATTTCTTAAGGTCTAGTAATTAATGAATACTTAATTTTTAACTCTTTTTTTTAGATCAAAACTTCAGGATCTAATTGAATATATTTTTTTGTACATATCAAACTTTAATTTTTCGGTAAACACTTAAATATACAAAATTGTATACATTACCGAAAATTTAATATAACAGCGGAACAAATATGGATAATCATAAGATATTTATTGACTTTCATTTAATCATTTATAATAATAAATCATACAAAATATAAGATCATTCAACAAAATTAATTTTCATATAGAATCTTAAAATTGTACAAAACATGATATCATCCTCATTAATCATTATTGTTATC
Source organism: Heritiera fomes (assembly GCA_032173925.1). Taxonomy (NCBI): domain Eukaryota; kingdom Viridiplantae; phylum Streptophyta; class Magnoliopsida; order Malvales; family Malvaceae; genus Heritiera; species Heritiera fomes. Next base: position 10,206,784 of record JAPDPM010000015.1, on the reverse strand, counting down.
ATTAATAATCATAACTATTATCATTAAACTTATCATCAATTTGTGATCATGATTAATCACAATCATGACAAACATATAATATATATTATGATCAAACAAATAGTTTCACATGTTGAAACATAAATAGTATCACATCTTATATAAATACAACTTTACTGTTTGAAACTATTACAGTTGCAAGTACTGTTTGAACCCTTTCTTTCTTTCCTTTTTATTTTTAAATAACAATTATCACATCATCATTAGCTCATCATCATAATTAATCACCATTACTATTTGAATATAATCTTAATATATAACATATATGTCACGTTAAACATACAATATATATATATATATATATATTTATAATGGCAAACATGAGTATAGGCACTTTAGTAATGAAAACTGTTTGGAATATTAACGGAAATGTCAAGCCTGAAGATGTTGTGTTTTTTTTTTAATATCTTAACAATTAAATCATCATTATCATTATTTCAAATAGTAAAAGTTTATTAATAGCAAATATGGTTGCCGCACTTTACTGTTTATTTATTTTTACTAATTAATTGGTGCACAACAATCACAACAATGTCAACAATACAACTTTCATATTAGGCCAAAGAAATTGAGGAGGACATAAATCTTTCGTAGAGTATATCTAGTTTAGAACAACCATGCTTGGATACCACATGTTGAATTTTAATCGTATACATGAACACACATCCAGGATCACTAAAATCAGATATCTCATTCCTTTCGTAGTATAAAAATAAAATACATACCTCTGTCTGTTGTTGGCGTTAGTGAAGAAGAAGAAGAAGCCATCGTTGGAATCTTTGTAGTAGTAAACAAATTTCTCTCTCTTGTTTTGTTTTTTTTCTTTCATTTACAGTGTAGATGGAAAACACCGTACGTACTGAAAAAAGAGAGAGAGGACCTATTTTATTTAAATTAAATAACTACCACTCTAATCACGTCCATCATGTGATTGGATGTGGTTCCTAAAATTAAAGGATAATGGCCCATTAAAAAATAACTTCCCTTAGATTTTAACTGAGCCACAATGATAAACGTTGGTTTATCTTACAATCAATTCTAAAGAAAAGGACACCAATACTAATTCACTATAATAATTCTCACATATTCTTGGACAAAAAAATATGTTTGATCTTTCAGCTTTTTACTCTACACGTTAATGCAGAATTATAGATTATACAACAAAGATAAGTTGGGCTATTGTATCTTGAAAGCGACACGCTTATAGGGGTGTAAATAAACAGAACGTTTGATGAACCGTTCGTAAATTTGTTTTCGTTTATTAAGTTTAACGAACGAATACGAACAACATTTTAATGTTAGTTTGTTAAATGAACCGAACATGAACAGAGGTATAGTTCATTTGTTTTTGTTCACGAACAGGCTCGTTTGTGTTCGTTTATTATTCATTCGTTTAAAGTGTCATTTGTTATTCGTTCGTTTGTTGTTCGTTTGTTTAAAGTGTCATTTGTTGTTCGTTTGTTTATGTTAGTTTATAATTCGTTCATTTAAAGTGTTATTTGTTGTTTGTTTGTTATTTATTAAATATTGATATTACTTATATTATATAAGTTATATAATATATATATATATATATATATATATATATATCCTATTTTTAAGAGATTAATCTAAAAAATTATTACCTAATTTTTAAACATATTTATACAATATAACTTTGTTGGCTTAAAAAATATAATAATAAAATAATTATAAAATTAAATTAGTTAATTATAATTAAAATAATTTTTTAAAAATTTTAAACATAATGTACTGAAATAAAATTAATAAAAGTCTCATAATAAGTTAACATCTCATTCTTATGATTTTATCCATTGACCATTTACATATATATATATATATATATATATATATATAATATATATATATTACACATATGTGTGTATACACACACATATATGATACTTTAATATATGTATACCAATATATGTATACCAATATATGTATATGTGTATGATACAAATTGTACTTAAAATAGTAATTATTAATTTTAATAAAACATTATTGACTTAAGTTGTGTAGTATTTAAGATTTTGCGTTAGATGATTTCAATTTGCATGTGGGATTTAATATTTATATAGGATTTTTAATATTTAATATTTAGTTTGTTCTCATAAATACTTGTTTTATGAACATGTGTTCGTGAATGTATTTGTTTACATGTTCGCTAACTCGTTCATTTAGTTCGCGAACTGTTAATAAAAATTAACGAACAATCCCTACCAAACAAACGAACAATCCCTACCAAACAAACGAACGAACACGAATCCACTCCTTAATGAACACAAACGAACACAAATGACACTAAAAAACAAACGAACGAATAGAGACATTAATTCGTTCGTTTGTGCTCACTTCGTTTATAGCCCTACACGCTTAGAGTTTCTGTTGCACTAGTGATATAATCCCGCAGAGGCGTAAATCGTATCACTAGTAATTTTCGTGCCTCAGTCCAACTTTTCGTATCAGTAGTAATTTTTATTTTTAATTTATTATATTATTTTTGTTCTAACTATTTTTTATTGTTGTAACTTCTAGCACCAACAATTTTTAAGACAAACTTCAACAATCACTTGCCTTATCATTAAATAAAAAAAATTAAGCAATACGTATACTACAAAGATTGAACAAGAGCAACTACTAAGGCTTGGTTTAATGGTTGTTATTGTTGGTTGTAAAAAAACTAGATTGTCCATGTTAGAAAATTTGACATGCAAGTATTACATTATAAAATATATATTAATTTGTATCTTGTGCAATGCATGGATTTTGGATGATAAAATTTTTATTTGATTTTAGAGTATAATAGTGTGTGTATATAAATATAAATATAAATATAAATATAAATATAAATATAAATATCGACACACACATAATGAATTTAAAGTGTATTGCTTTTAGAAGGTAGTATATTGTTTGTTTTATTCTTTGTTTGTTAGCCTTTTCAATTTATAATCTCTAAAAATTTAACTTAAATAGATATCAATTAATATTTTATTTAGTTTTCTAAATAAAATATTATTAAAATTATATTTTAAAAATGTTTTGTATTAGATAGTATTTAAAATTATTATAAGATAATTTTTTTTAAATTGAAAAATTTTAGGGATTAAAGAAATTTTAGAAAAGTGAAAAAATGAATAAATTTAATATTTAATGTTAGTTTTGGCTTAGATGTACATAAAATTAGTGGATGCTTATACGGCATTCAAAAAGAATGTCCATGTAAATATCCATGTAGGCATCTTTACCAAATGTGTGTTTTTTTTTTTTGTAAATACAAGTATTTAAAATTAATTTTGTTCGAGCTGAGATTGATAAACGGTAAAGCCTTACCAATAGTGGAGATTCCAAGATTCGAACCCTATCCAAGTACTTAGAAAAAAAAGTCTACTTCCACTTCTTCCAACTAATTATTGATGATTATTTGTGTGTTTCTTGATATCACTTTGCTATAAAAACTCTTGGAAAGAGGAATGTTAGGGACAATCGTTTTGACAGCCACATTTTAACATTCTTCATTTATTGGGTCACATTACTTCCTACTTTTATATGAAGATCTGTTATCTATTATTACAGGTTATTTAAAAAATATTTTTTGACATCCACATATTTCAGCTTTTTAACTTCTTACCCGAGTAATTAGTTTTTATGTAAAACTAGAAAGTGATATGTCCTAATAAAATTAAAAATGTTAAAATATAATTGTAAAAATGACTACCTCTAACATTCTCATTCTTAGAAAATTTAGGACACGTTTATAGCTTATTTATTGATGGTTTTTCCTTTTTCTGTTTTTTACTTGGCACAAACGTGGGTGACATCAGCGAAAGGTTGGCACATTAAATGTTTACAGTGCATTGAGATGGAGAATTTTAAATTTTTAAGACATTTCAAAATTAAGATATTTTAAAATTTATCAATTTAAAGTACTAGTATTTATAATTATTTTGTTTGGATAAATATTTTTTTGAAAGGATTTTTGAATACTAAAATTTGATAAAATAAAGAAATAATATTAAAAGAAAAAAATATGTAATATAGATGTTATTAGATTTGTAAAAATGTATAGATATAATTAATAATATAAAATATATTAAATTAAATTAAATTAATATTTATCTTTTTTAGTTTTATATTAGTAGTGGGTCATGTGTAAAAAAGTGGAAAGATTTGGAAAAATTTTGAAAAACCACATTTTTAGGTGGATTTTGAAGAAGGAATTTTAGTATATCAAACCATATTATTTTATTTATATTTAATATATATCTTTATTGTTTATATTATTAATAATATTTATACATTTTTACAAATATAATGATACCTATATTACATACTTTATTTGATATTTTTCTTTTTCTAATATCTAATATTATTATTTTTCTTTTATAATTATTTTTTATTTAATAAAATTCTAGTATTCAAATTTTTTTTTAAAATTTTTTTATCCAAACAAGTCAATTATAAATGTTAATATTTTAAAATAATAAATTTTAAAATATCTTAAAATTTCAAAATTCTCCATTTAAACGTAGCTGTTAAGATTAGGGATGACTCAGCTGCATCCGTGCCTTTACAGAGATTGTAGCAAATTCCTATAGGTATTACCTATTCATCTTTCTTATCGACCTTCTAAAGTAATCCTTTCACGGAAAAATCTAAGAATTGCATATGTAATCCAAACAGTTTTTTTTTTCGAATAATTATGTTATCCAAACAGTTAAAGCCAACAGAATTAAATCTACGTATAATGTTCATATATATTTTTTTCTCTCAGATTATCAATCAATTTTTCTGTGATGTTTCAGCTTTATGGGCATTCCACGTTATGAAGGATTTGAAACAGAACAAGACAGCCAATGGAAGTCTTAGAAACAAACAAAAATCACAGCCCCTGGTTTAAGGCTTCTCAAACAATAAACTGTACATGATTTGACACTTAACCTGTAGTTTTGCCAAAAGAGAATCTGTTTTGATCGAAGAAGCTTGACCATCTTAGACTGGAAAGTTTATAACATGTTTATAATATGGTTTTCTTCTTTAAATCTGCAGCAGCGCGCTGGTCTCACTTTAGTTTATTATAATTCAAGAACTAAATTTGCTATTGTGCAATCCATAAAATACCAACAAACTAAATCGTGTGGCAGAATAACAGAGGGGACACGTTCTTAAAATCTTCATCTTCACACCACTTCAATCATATATTTATCTTCTTATCCATTCACACGTAATCAGAGTGACAACTTGAATTTGATCGAAACAGCACTCACACATAAATCATCATCCTACATTACCAAAAGTCCAAGACAAAGATGTTTGACACGATTTGTTGGGTCCAGCCTTGTTGGGATAAACATTCATGATTCCACCACACTGCTGCTCTTATTGAGACATATATGCATCGAGTTATCCAACTGTTATCGTAAAATTAAAAATAAAAAAATAAAAATTATGTGAGTGTTTGATAGCCATGGATCCAATAAAACTTGCCAATTCGTGTCTTTAATTCATGTTCATGTGTTGACAAAAAAAACATAAAATTTTATTTTTTTTAATTTTTATCATATTTATATACAATTTTTACTTAATTTTAGTCTGTATCATCTTTGTGCATTTTATTCGTGTTATGTAATCATGTTCTATCTAGAAAGTATAGCTCAAAACTGGAAAGTTTTCCGAGGGGTAGTTCTTAAAATTGAGATGTTATAATTCACTCATTTGATACAATTGATTTCAGTTTAAGATTGTATACTAACAAGTACATTTGACTAAGGACTAGTTTAGATAAACGATGCGATTAGTTTCAGTGAGATTAAAAAAAGTAAAATGATCATTGTAAGTATAAATTTTTTAATAAAATAATAAAAATGAAATAAAATAAAAAAGTATAATAATAATTTTACTCATTTTTATTTTGTCTTTTTGTGATTTCCATTGGACTGGAGGTCCAGTAGAATCCAAACGGAGCCTAAGTTGTTTGTCTTTTATATACCAAGGGTAAAAGGAAATTTTAACTAACATGACATGCATATTCATTAAGGAATTACGGTTGTTGCTTTGCTGGCAACATCATGGGGCAAACTGAAACACCAAACTATTTACCCCTAACAATCCTGAAATCAATCCTCCATCAACAATATAAAAAAGTTCATTGTTATCCGTAAATGTTAAATATGATTAACAACTCAGAAAAGAAAAAAAATCCAACGTATGATAATAATAGATATCCAAAAATACATTTTAGTAAAAAAAAAAAAAAAGAAAGAAAAGCAAATTCCACTGCAGTCAAAACAGGAAGGAGAATGAATAACATAAATGAGGGAGCAAAGGGGAAATAGGAAAACCCTAGTAAAAAAAAACGTTTTGTATCTTCACATGATTATTATCATCACCAACTCCAAAAAACTCCAATGCCAGTTCATGGCCAAGGAAGAAAGATGCAAGCCCAAAACCAAAATGTAAAACAGGAAATTAACAAGCCGAGGTTGAGGCCTAAAGTCCCTGATCAATAAGGTAATCACCCAGCCTCTCAACAACCATGTTACACTGTCCTGGAGTCATGGGTTCATCATATATCCCGAAAATCAGAGCTTGGTTTGTTTTCTTCACAGTTATGCCACCAGCACCCTGCAAAATAAAGACAACAAGTAGAAAGAGGAACTTCTTTAGCTCTCACCAGTCACTGTATCAGTTTAACTTGGAAATGTTCAATGCTATCAGCAGCCACTAATAATTTGTTTTCTACCATATAAGTAATTGGATTCAACCTTCCCCAACTCCAAAATACCATCAGCAAACATCAGTAAAGAATAATTCACACTTAAAAACGATAAATGAAAGAATTCATAAATATAAGAAACAAGAAGCCAATAATAGAATTTCACATAATTACTTGTCAATAAGATAATATCATGCAACTATCTTTCACAATTATCTTTAAGTAAGTTAATCTAAAAATCAATCTGAGCTGCAACTTAGGGATAACTTCTCCTCAATCAATCGTCCCTGTCATCTTTCTTATACTCAGCAGTTCTAAAAAAAAGGCCATTAAAAAAAAAAGGCAGTAACAGCTATTTGCACATTTCTGTGTACTCAAACAAGACAATGATGGATGTCCTGATACATGATGGAAACCTAACTGTTAGGACACTTTGGATTAGACTTGATAAAACACAATCATAGCATAGTTAGGTATCTGTTATGTGCTCATAAAAGATAATGATAAATTCTCAAATGCAAGATTGACAATTGACAAGTGAAAAATGAAAATGCTTCATGAATAAACTTTCCAAAAAGTACAGTGAAAGTCATCTGTCATCCATGTGCTTTGGCTGGCTGTTTAGAGACCAAGAAACTGTTAACGAAAGGGACAATAAAATCAACACTGGATGAAAATTGTTGATTTCTGGACAGGGACCCACATGAGACGCATGGTGCTCTACCATTATTACATGTCATTTCCTAAGGTCCATAACATCAGCATTATCGATTACTAAAAGGGAAAATTCAGAGAAAGATATCATCTTGTATGCATCAAAGAAGCAATTAATATAATATTAAATATTATTTCCCTTTACACAAAAGGAAAATGAGTACAAATTAGTAATTTTTAACTGTCAAATTAGAGTCCAAAGGAATGAACTTCTAAGTGATAATTTAGGTATCTGCTATGTGCTCATAAAAGATAATGATAAATTCCCATATGCAAGATCGACAATTGATAAGGGAAAATGCTTCAGGAATAAAATTTCTAAATAGTAAATCTAAAAGCAATTTGTCATCCATGTGTTTTGGCTGTTTAGATACCAAGAAACTGTTAATGAAAGGGTCTATCAAATCAAAGCTGAATGGACATTGTTGAATTCTGGACAATGCCCCACATATATCCATGTATCTCTACCTTATTACATGTCATTTCCTAAGGACCATAACATCAGCATTATCAACTACTAAATGGAAAAAATTCAGAGAACGATATCATCTTGTATGTATCAAAAAAGCAAGTAATATAATATTGACTATTATTTCTGTTTATGCAAAAGGAAAATAAGTATATACTAGCAAACGCCTCTCTCTTTCTTTCTATTACATTATTTTGAATGCTGGTTTTTTGAGGGAGTAAATATCATCCAATTCTATTAGTAGGAATATGTGTTCAACTGCAGACAATGACAGTGATGTAATTCAGAGGAATTTGCACCTTGTCTGGCAGAAACCTATACATGCTATACGAGTCGGACAAAAAGGTATTTCTCTTTGTAGAGTTTACAAGCACCCATTTAAAGAGGTATGAATTCAAACTCATCTCCAAATTGAAGGTAGTAAACTTGTAAGCTTAATGCACATTCAAAAAAAAAAAAGATCAATTCAATTGAACCAGTGACAAACAATATTTTGAAGAGAGCAATAATTCACCTTCTTCCCACGAATCACAGCCCCGGCCTCTCCCTGGATTACCATATACTTAATGCCACCAAGGTGCAGCCCAGTTGGTGCAAGAGACCCAGGTTCATTAAAATCTTTCATGATGGCAGCAATCTCTTGAGGCTTAAACTGCATATAAACAACCCCCAACCACAACCACACCCCCCCCCCCCCCCCCCCCCCCCCCCCCCAACCAACCCAAGAAAAAGAAAAAAGGGGAGAAATACCAAACAAATTAGAAAAGTAATGACAGCAGTACTCGCTAAGTAGTCATTTTATACTCGAAACTCGTGGTGATGATAATGTCACTTCAAGATATGCTAATTTCACAAACTCGAGTCGGAATGATGAAATAGAGCAAAAAGATTTCATCACTTTCTCGGCTTCTAAACATTCTGTATGCATGAAATCGAACAACAATGCAGATCATGAATAATCAAATCCAAATATGGCCTATATAATTCATAAATTTTCATTGGATACTACAGATCCAACTTTTTCATTTATAAATTTACATCGCATAATCACATTATCTAATCAATCTAATAAGACTAGTCAATTACGAGTATTAAAATGCATTAATCGAAAAATAAACAACCAGATCCAAAGAAACAGATATACCTTAGAAAAAGAGGAGCTTTGGGCCCAAACACTGCCATCCTGACCGATGATAGCTGCGGAGGTCAAAGTATGGCCGTCGCCGACATCGCACATCAGGTGTTCATCAACGTAAGTTTGCCACGACATTTTTCACTGATCAATCAATCACCGTCAATTTTAATTATTTTTTTTAATTTCTTTATCGTTGATTTTTTTTTTCTTTTTTCGTTTCCCGACGATGAGATAATATCTACGCTGGTTCGAGAAAAAAGTTTGAAATGCGAGGGAATATAAATAGGAGAGAGTAGTGGTTTTAAAGGAAGTAAGAAACATGGAAAGTGGGACCCGTAATGTTGCGGGGGCTATGCCGAAGATCTCATCTGGACCGTACGATATTCCCTAACAACTAACATGATTGAATGAGTGCTATTCACGTTCGCTTTTCGTTCAAGGGAAATGGAAATAAAGAGGGGATGTGACGTGGTTACTCCCGATTTGTTCCACGTAATTATGTGGGATTCTGATTTAATATTTGTTCTAAGAGTGACGTAAAAGGAAGAAGGCCCAATGAAGTTGATCATATAACGGGCTACAACTAACAAACCCATTTCGATTAGGGCTTTCAAATTAACTAATGATCCATAATTGTTTTTTAATTTAATTCCCTAAAAATTCAAATGTGAAAATTAATATTTTTACGAAGAAAAGTTTAGGAATTGGGAGGCTTAGATTTAATCTTGCGAATTTTTTGAGCTTACAGATTACCTATCAAGAAAAAATATAAAATTCAAATCTTAATCTTTTGCACGCAATTTCAAATCTTAATTATTTACGTCAATCTTCATTGATGAAAAAAATTTATGAATTATACTACCAGAGGACTACACGTGAAAGTGCTCGAAATTTAAAATAGGGATGTTAAAAGAATGTTCATTATTGTTGTATGCTACAAATAATACACTGAATTCGTAATTTTAATTAAAATTGTTGTCTTGTGAACAATTTATTAGTTGAAAAATCAAAAGTAAAACACACTACTTGTTGAAACCACGATTCAAGGAATTGGTTGGCTACGCCTAGGAGATTGAAGCAGAAATTGTATAGAGGATCATGGTCCGCATTTGGCCTGCTGGGAAAAATAGTGGGTGCATTTTTGAACCTCAGTAGAGGCGGAGTAAGTCCATGTTATGAAAAGGCTTAAAGAGCAAGGGATGAGCCTCGTCGGCCAGCTCCTCTGGCGTTTGTATTATCTCACCACTAAAACTAAAGAACGCAAGGCTATATCTCTCCTTTTTACTTTCCATAATCACACGATGGATTGGAGCGTGTATTCTTCCATTGATCCATGCCTGAATAATCAGATTGCTTAACTCGTCAGCAACAGCCTATATATTACTGTTTTTTAATGAAATGTAATATAATTAATTGCATATATATAGCATTTACTAACCAAGAATGCATCGCCAGCCATGACAACGAACGTAGAACCAGAGGTTCAACGCCAACCCAGTTGCGATCTTTTGTTTTTATCTGTAAACCTGCAATTTGATTATCCTGAATTATGGTCATGAAACTCTTGTCGGTGTGATCAGGACATCCATCTAAGTCATGTTCATCCTCCTGGGGAACCCTATACTTGATGAGTCGTAGAAGATAATCAGTATATTGGAGGTGGGAGTCGTGGTACTTCTACACCATAGCTTTCGAACACCATTTTTTTCACCATACGATCCAATTCCGACACCAACGTCGCGTACGCATAAATTCTTTCACTGACCAGGTTCAAGAAATGTAAAAAACTATTAGTATTTATGTTTGATCATGCATGATATTTGGGGTTTGAATTGTCAATGAAGAAGATTAGGTTATATACCAGAAAATTTGGTTTCCATTAGGCCACATGAGATTTGTGAAACTTTGAGTTCCTTCAAGAATGGTTGGGCCATCAATGCCCATGCTTTCACTAAGAGGAATCGAAAGATATCTGAAGTAGCCAAAATAAGGTTTATCAGAAGTGTTCTGAACCTTAGTTTCTGTAGGAAGATGGAACAGTTCCTGTAAAGAGTCGAAGATTTCATGATCCTGAAGCTGTAAAGAAACTTCATCAAAGATTGCTAAGAAGCATCCGCACTCTTCGAACGCTAGCCGAACTTGTTTGCATTTGGAGATCCAAGAGTCAGTACCCGGCTTGGAATGCTCATCGAAAACATCAATGACGGGTATCTTGGTATTACAGAAGATTCTCAGTCAATGATCTCCTAGCTACAAATCAGCACTACCCATATTTAACTCTAGGCAATTCCTATAATTAGGCAATCAATGATTTATTCCTTTTCTATCTACTGCACTTACCTTTTCTATCTACTACACCTCATGTATATATTAATAGGATTTATATATGATGCACTAACAGTGTATAGTTTCTATACACTATCAATGCACTAGAGGTTGACACCTCATCAATAAGCCTTTATATGCAAATATAAATAATTTTGTTTAATTTGCTCATAAGGGTCTATTGATGAGGTGTCAACCTCTGATGCATTAACAGTGTATAGAAACTATACACTGTCAATGCATCATATATAAACTCATATTAATATGCTTTGTAATGTAAATTCTATACCAGTCATAATAATATTCCTTTCAACTTTCAGAACTCTTTATGGTATCTGAGCAGTAACTCACACGAGCTCCTCTCGATCCTCCATTTTTTTTTTCAAATGGCCCACTATCTTCAACCTCTATTAACACCCAAGACCAAACCTCTACTATGACAGCCTCTAAAACCCAACCCTCTATACCCAATCCCCTAGAGAACGCCTCATCTCTCCTCTCAATCAACACCACCACACAAATATCAATTAAACTAAACTCTTCCAATTATACTTCCTGGCGTTTCCAGTTTCAAGCCATCCTTTTAGGATACGATCTCATGGGATTTGTCGACAGCTCTCGTCCTTGTCCTCCACCTACTGCCACAGCTGATCATTCTCTTTGGATTCGCCAAGACCAATTATCCTCAGTGCCATTGCCAGTCCTATCTCTCCAAATCTCATCCCTTTTATTGCTTCAGCCAAAACATCACGCAAAGCATGGATAATTTTTGCCAACACTTATGCCAAGCCATCTCGTGGATGCATCAACCAACTCAAAGAAAGTCTTCGCTTACTCCAAAAGGGTACCCAATTTGTCACAGAATATATGCAGCAAACTAAAACCATTGCAGATGAACTTGCCATGCTTAACGTATCAATTGATAGTGAAGACTTGGTGCTCAAAATCCTAGTTGGTCTTGATGATGACTACAAAGACATCTGTTTAGCCTTACACGTTCATGAAACTCCAGTCACCTTTGATGAGCTACATGAAAAACTCATAAATCATGAAGCTTATCTCAAATCAAAAGCACAAAAAAAGTATGCCATAACCCACATGCCAACCTCTGCCAATCCTGCTCACAAAATCTTCTTTCAAAATTTCAAAAATGTTTCCACTCGTTCCCATTCACCATACACTCAAAACCACTCTACCTTTCACAAAACCCCAACCACTCAACATCACCAACCTCATCAAACTTTGCACCACAAAACACCAAAACCTTACCTTGGCAAATGTCAACTCTGTGGCACTCAAGGTCACTCTGCCAAACGGTGCCCCACCTATAAATTCATTCCTTGGAATAACAACCCCGTGGCCCCTTCTCCATCCATTCACCCTCCTCAAGCTAACATGGTTACCCCTATAGCACCCTCCACCCCTGAGTAGTTATTAGACTCTAGCGCATCTCACCATGTCACCACTAATCTCCAGAACCTATCTCTCTACTCTGACTACTTTGCAAATGACAGCACCATGACTGGGGATGGCACTGGTTTACCCATTACTCACACTGGTTCTACCACTCTTTCCTCTCCATCCAAATCTTTTCATTTACATAATGTGCTTTGTGTGTCCCACTATGAAACAAAACCTCATTTCTATTTTTCAGTTATGCTCAACTAATAATGTTTCTGTTGAGTTCTTACCTACTTCTTTTTTTTGTGGAGGATCTTCAAACCGGAGTAATTCTTTTGCGAGGCACAACTAAGGGTGGTGTCTATGTTTGGCTGCACTCGTCATTGTCAACCGTCCCTCTTCTTGCCCTCTCCTCCACTAAAGTTCCAACAGACCAGTGGCATCATCGTCTTGGTCATCCCTCATCTACCATCTTGACTCATTTGATCTCTAATAAGGCTTTACCAGTGACATCCTCTACTTTGTCTTCATGTAATTCTTGTCATTGTAATAAAACTCATAAATTGCCATTTTCATCATCTTCCCTCACTAGCTCTCGTCCTCTTGAGCTAATTTTTTCTGATGTTTGGACCTCTCCTGTCACCTCCATTGATGGCAACAAGTACTATGTTATATTCGTTGACCATTTCACTCGTTATATTTGTCTTTACACTCTCAAAAAGAAATCTGACGTTCATGAAGTCTTTATACGATTCAAAGCCCTTATAGAAAATTTTTTCGAAAACTCCATTGTTACTCTCTACACAGACAATGGTGGTGAGTATCTCTCCCTCACTTCGTTCCTTGCCACTCATGGCATCTCGCACTTAACCACTCTACCACATAGTCCAGAACATAATGGTTTTTCTGAACGTCGCCATCGTCACATTGCTGAAACCGGATTAACCCTCCTTCATCATTCTCACATGCCACTCAATTTTTGGTCATATGCTTTCCACACTGCTGTTTATCTCATAAATCGCATGCCAAAGCTGAATCTCTCCATGCAATCTTCATTCAAAAAGCTTTTTGGCCAACCACCGAATTACCTTAAACTCAAAGTCTTTGGATGTCTTTGCTACCCTTGGATTCGGCCTTATGGTCCCCACAAACTTGCTCCACGCTCCTAACCTTGTGTCTTTCTTGGCTATTCTTCCACCTAAAGCGCCTTTCAATGCTTTGATCCCTATACACAGAAACTCTATGTTTCTCGTCATGTAACTTTTGTCGAAACTGTTTTTCCATTTCTTCACCATCAACCTAATCTTCCTCGCCCTTCTCTCGATATTATGTCACAATGGTGCCCTTCTCTTAGTAACTTATCCCCCTTAATCTCCATACCCGTACCAACTCTTAACTCTTCTTTCTCGACCACACCTACTCGCCTTAACTCTTTTACCACTCCAATTAATTCCTCTCCTCCATCCCTCAACTCCACAGACAGTGACAGGGCTTCCACATCTACTCCACCTTCTTTTGGCCTGCAAGGTATATCATTTACTAATTCTTCGCCTTTACACTCTGACTCTTCTCTCATCTCTCCAACATCCTCCTCCCTACCTAACCTTCAATCTCAACCTTCTACTATCACTCTACCAACCAATTCTCATCCTATGCAAACCAGAGCCAAAAACAACATCCACAAACCCATTCAAAAACTCAACCTTACCTCAATCCATGATCCTAATATCTCAGTTATTCCTACCACTGTTGCCCAAGCCCTCAAACATCCCCAATGCTGTGATGCCATGTCCACAGAATTTGATTCCTTGTTACGCAATGGTACTTGGTCTCTAGTTCCTCCTCATCCCTCACAAAATTTAATCGACTGTAAATGGGTTTGTCGAATTAAACAAAATCTTGATGGCACCATTGAACGCTACAAAGCTCGTCTTGTAGTGAAAGGCTTCCATCAACGTCCTGGTGTAGACTTTCATGAAACTTTCAGTCTTGTCATCAAACCGACCACTGTTTGTCTTGTTCTTTGTCTTGCATTAGCTCGAGGTTGGCCTCTCAAACATTTAGACGTCCATAATGCTTTTCTTCATGGCCACCTCCAAGAAGATGTCTACATGGCTCAACCACTAGGATTCATTGATCCAGTCCAGCCCACTCATGTTTGTTATCTTCATAAAGCTATTTATGGGCTCAAACAAGCCCCTCGAGCATGGTTTCATGAACTTCAACAATTTTTGCTCTCTTTTGGATTTGTTAATTCCAAGTCTGACACTTCTTTGTTTATTTTTCAACAAAGTCAGCTAACCATGTATCTTCTAATGTATGTCGATGATTTGATCCTTATAGGAAACAATGGTGCTCTTCTTTGTCGCTTCACTTCAACTCTCAATGACAAGTTCTCAATCAAAGATCTTGGTTCCCTATCATATTTTCTCGGTGTGGAAGTCATTTTCAATTCCTCTGGCATTCTCTTATCTCAGCAAAAATACATTCATGATCTTTTGGAGAAGACAAAGATGCTCAATGCTAATGACACTTGTACACCTATGGCAACACACACTCCAAAGCTTGATGATGGTGTCTCTCTCACTGATGCTAGCGAATACAAGTCTACTGTTGGTGCCTTACAATACCTATCTCTCACTAGACTTGACATCGCTTTTACTGTCAACAAGCTCTCTCAATTCATGTATCGTCCCACTTCTTCTCATTGGTCTGTTGTCAAGTGTCTCCTTCGCGACCTTCGTGGGACTATTACTCATGGTTTGTTTCTTCGTCGTCATTCTCTTTTCCTTTTACATGGCTACTCTGATGCTGATTGGGCTGGAAATCCCGATGATCGTACCTCCTCAAGTGCACATGTCGTGTTTCTTGGTCACAATGCCATCTCTTGGAGCTCAAAGAAGCAACGATCTGTTGCTCGCTCATCCACTGAAGCTGAATATCGTGTTGTCGCTTCCATCACTGCTGAACTCACTTGGATTCAATCTCTTCTTCGTGAACTCTGATTATCACTACCTACTACCCTGTCATCTATTGTGATAATATTGGTGCTACCTATCTTTGTGCAAATCTAGTCTATGAAGCATATTGTCATTGATTTTCATTTTGTTCGAGACAAAGTCCAAAGTGGTGAACTTCGAGTGTCTCATGTCTCTTCGATAGATCAACTTGCGGATGCTCTCACGAAGCCACTCGACCACCAACGGTTTCATTCACTGCCTATCAAGATTGGTGTTCTTTCACCGACCACCATCTTGAGGGGGCATATTACAGAAGATTCTCAGCCAATGATCTCCTAGCTACAAATCAGCACTACCCATATTTAACTCTAGGCAATTCCTATAATTAGGCAATCAATGATTTATTCCTTTTCTATCTACTGCACTTACCTTTTCTATCTACTGCACCTCTTGTATATATTAATATGCTCTGTAATGTAAATTCTGTACCAGCCATAGTAATATTCCTTTCAACTTTCAGAACTCTTTACTTGGTAGCTGACTGCTGGTCTGCCATGATTTCTGCTACGATTACGAATACCTGTTCTGTTAGCTAGCTAGGCCTTTAATAATAGTTCACTTCTCGTTGTTACACTTGCATATGATTTCCAACTGAATAAATCTTTGCTTAAATAGAAGCCGAAGGGGTTTTGCAACGCATGCACTTTAGAAATAGAATTATCATAAAGTCGATCGTAATCCCCTGTTGTATCAGACTTTGGATATTTTCTTGTTTTTCATATGCCGCCCCCTGTATGTATTGTGCTGCTTTTACCGCCCACGCTCAACGAATCATAGGCAAGCAAAACGTAAGATTAAAGAATTATAGCTGACTTTCCATGCACTGAAATAAAAAAATAAATTCAATCTTCCGCGGCCAAAAATAACTAGATTTCATCAATGTACGAGCACTTTTCTAACATTTGAGGAATATTTTCTAAGGTCTAATCACATATCTAAGATGAAATCTTGATGTTTAATTTCATCTTCAACAAACATATCGAAAAAGAGAGTTATATCCTGTAAAATAAGATATTCACCACTTACATAAGAGATTGAAATCTAAAAAAAGAAGTTCACGTTTAGTCAAACATTCACATGTTGAAAAAGATATCCACACTTTAGAGAGATTTTAAGAGATTCACATCTTGAATAAGATATTTAGGCAATGTTAATTTAGCGCATAAGATAAAAGATAGAATAAGATGATTATCTTCATATTTATGTTTGATGCATACATAAAACGAAAAATTGGATTACAAAAAGGATAATTCATAGGTGTATAAAACAAGTCAAACTACTCAAGAGTTACTCGGGCTTGACTGGATGATTACTCGAGTTTGATTCATTTATTTTCGAGCCGAGCTCAAGATCAAGTAGTGAGTTGAGTTCGAATATTTTAATACTCGGCTCGAACAACTCACAAGCTTAATGGAGTCTTTTTTAATATATATTTAATATTTTATTATTAATTTACCGTATTCTCATGATATATGGTTGAAAATTCAGAAATCGAGCTTATTGAGTCAAGTTCGAACCTATAGACTTGAGTTCGAGGGAGTAGAGTATTTCATCGAGTCGAGCTCAAGCTTCAAAAACCAAGCTTGATTGAGCCTCGAGTCGAGTTTCAAGCTTTGAGTTTTTGAGTTGAGTCGAGTTTGAGCCTGATCCTAAATCTTTTTTACTTGCATCAGTTACACCCCTATTAGTCGTCATCTTAGTATAGGATGATTCAATCATATTCAAAAGGTAAGCATTATTTTTAATATCATGTGATTAAGTGATGAATAATTATATTTTTATTCCTAAAGTTTAAATTTAAAAATTAACTTAAACTTTTAATAAGATGACAATGGTCATTGATATTGGTTAATTTAAATTATTTTTTAGGGTTTTTATTTTTTATTTTTGTTATTCTTCTTTCTTTTTTTTTACATATTTTTTCTTTATTTCTTTCTTTCTCTTTCTCTTTCTCTTTTATATTTTACCTTTCTAGTAAAGAAAAAAAATGAAGTTTAGATAAAATAATAATTTAAAAAAAATGATGTTTTTCAATAATTTAAAATAATGGATGCTTAAAAAATATTTTTTAAAATTAACTCTTAAATATAAAATTTATTATGAATTATGTTTTTAATTTATAAATTTGAACTTTTAAATTTAGTTCGTATTTTTTTTCTTATTTTTATATTTTATTTTCTGTTCTCTTTTACTTTTTTTTCTTTTTCTTAGCTTTTTTTTTAATTTTTCTCTTATCAGCAATAAAAAAATAAAAGGAAAAATAAAAATAAAAAATATAATTATTAAAAAATCAATATTTTTTTAAAACAATCTCTCATTTGAAAAATCCATTTTTCTAAAAGAAATATATTTAACTAAAAATCATATTTTTTTTTAATTTGAATCATAAAATGAAATAAAAAAGAAAAAGAAAAAATAGCAAAAAATACTGAGAAATATTTTTATTAAAAAAATAACAAAATTTTTTTGAAAACATTTATTTTTTAAAAAATCAATATTTTATTAAAAATTAAATTTTTAAAAAATAAATATAACTTTTAAATTTAGAAAATTATAATATATTTTTTAGTTAAAAATCTTTGAAATATATTATATATTTAAATTATATTTACTCTCTTGATCAATAAAAAAAATTATTTTATCATACTCTTAAGTTTACATGTAACAAATATGAAAATTATCATATTCTTTTCTTAATCATATCCTCTTCTTTATTTTATGCACAACATGATCATTCATATTAAAAGGGATTTTCATTTCAAAAGATTTATTTCTTAAAATAAAAAGATCTTCGTTTTAAAGAAGAGATTCACATCTAATTATTCTTAATTTTGACATATGACTTTCCATGCAGAGACAAAAACTAAGATATGCCCGACAATTTTAAGATAACAACCGGTTTAGTCATTTAGTCTATTAAACTTATTCATTCAAGTAGTTGCATTGCAGCTAGCAGGCACCGTCCCCATAAATAAACAATTTGCATGGTTCATGTTTGTAAAAGAAGAAACAAAAAAAAAAAGGAAATCCCAAAATTGCAATTTGCAAGTAAAAAATAAAAATAAATCAATCAAAATCAGGCTTCGCAATTTGAGGAATCAAAATCAAGTCTACCTTAAAACATATATTGACCGCACAGCCGCCCTTTAAATATAATTATCAGCTGATTAATCCACATCGGACTTGAAGAATGAAGATCCTAAGATCAAATAAGAAAAAAAGTGAAACGTCTACTCTTTCCTCGCTATTTCCCAGGTTTCTTGCCCAAAACTAGGGTGAAAAACGACAAGTTTTTAAATAGAAAAACTCAACAATTTTAAATATATTTTTTTGAAAAGCAAATGATGTAAACAATTTTAAATAATTTTACCTTGCATTCAACTTGAATACTACATCAAAATGTAATAAATCTGTAATTTCAATTAATATATAATTTAATTCCAGTTAGTTTTTGTTTATCTATTTTCAACTTGATACATATAATAATAAGAAAAACAAGGCTCAGCTAACAATCAATGGTTGGCCTAGTAATTATTACATTTTTTTAAAAGAGATTAGGTTTAAGGTTCGATTCCCTCTATTCTCCCTTATAGCTCCTATAAAAAAATTAAATAGGGCCTAGCTTGGAAAAATTATGATTCAAGAGTGAAGGGGAAGGTAAAAATCCAATTTTGGGTAAAAATGTAAACAGGGCAAGTACTCACTAATTTTGAAGTAGTCGACCTTGAAATTGATTATGAAGTAGTCAACCTCAAAACTGATTATTAACTACAAAATCCAAATTCTGTAATTATCCGATTATTTTTTAAATGCACTACACCCTACCCTAATAAATTTTATATAATCCATTTATTATCCGAACTCGTTTAATTACCCGATTATTCAATAAAAAATTTGACAAACCCGTTAATTGACCTGAAGCCTAACCTGAACCCAAACTCATTTTAAAAAATAATTATTTTAATATTTAATTTTTTATTAATTAAAAAAATAAAATTAAACAATAACATACAAGTTTCATCATAATTCAACAAATTTTAGTAGTTAACACTAGAAATCTATACAAATATGGTTACGAAACTACAAACAAACATAATTTTAAAAAAATACAAAACTTATTTAATAAAAAATAATCAGGTTCAGGTTTAGTGAGAGAAGCACAAGGTTATTTTTCAAAGTATCAATGCCTCTGGTGAGAGGAGCACAAGGTTATGTTTCAAAGTTTCAATGCCTCTGGAGAGAGGAGCACAAGGTTATTTTTCAAAGTTTCAATGCCTCTGGTGAGAGGAGCACAAGGTTATTTTTCCAAAGTTTCAATGCCTCTGGTGAGAGGAGCACAAGGTTATATTTCAAAGTTTTAATGCCTCTCGTGAGAGGAGCACAAGGTTATTTTTTCAAAGTTTCAATGCCTCTGGTAAGAGGAGCACAAGGTTATTTTTCCAAAGTTTCAATGCCTCTGGTGAGAGGAGCACAAGGTTATATTTCAAAGTCCCAATGCCTCTGGTGAGAGGAACACAAGGTTATTTTTCAAAGTTTCAATGCCTCTGGTGAGAGGAGCACAAGGTTATGTTTCCAAGTTTCATTGTCTCTGGTGAGAGGAGCACAAGGTTATGTTTCCAAGTTTCATTGCCTCTAGTGAGAGGAGCACAAGGTTATTTTTCGCACACGGTTTTTTTTCAAAGTCTTACAGCTTCTGGTGAGAGGAAGTAAATGTTTCTCAAAAATTGTAAAAAAATAAAAAATAAAAAAGGTAAATCCAAACAAAATAGTTGTCTCATTGTCTTTGCACAATTCCTGATTTTTAGAAAATGTGCAAAGAGGGGCAGTTGTAGACACCTCATTTTGTCCGGGTTGTATTTTTGTAAAAAACTAATAATTTGTAAATTTTGAATTGATATTTTGAATTAACATCTAGAAAAATTAGGATTAACATTATTAGGATTATTTAAATTAGAAATATTTAATAGATTAGGATAATTTTATTAATATAAGATAAATAGTAATATAGGTTAGGATTTATTAGATAATTATAAATTAAAATATTTTTAGGATAAGATAATTAGATTTTTTAGGATAATTAATATTAAAATTGATAGAATTAGATTAGGATTAACATAAAAATTAAATAGATAAAATATTAAAAATAAAAAGATAATTAATAGAATAGGTTTAGTTGTATTAGGACTCTAACAAGTTTATGACTATAAAAAAGGGTTAAACCCATAACTTAAGGGACGACAAGGATTCTCAGAGAAAAATTCAAAAAAAAAAGCAACTAGCATCAAGAAAATTAGAAAACACATAGCGAGAAAGAAGGAAGGAAGCTCCAGTCAAAGCGACAACGGAACTAGGATTTCTCACAGTCTAAGCAGCATTCATGGCGGAAGGTGAACTAGCAAGGTTTTGCGGCACCTCTGGAGATTAGCAGCAATCCTTTATCCGTTTCTAGATCAGTGGCAGTCGACGATTGGAACACAGAACCAGCAAAAGGAAACCCAAAGTCAGACGACAGCATTTTGCTTTGAAGCAAATATTAGACTCGAGACTGTTGCTACCCACGTGAAGTCGGTTTTGATATCCTTTGTTGGCAAAATAGGTACGCTTCCCTATATTGTTTTACTTTCTATATTCTATATGTAGGTATGCTTTCTTTGCTGGATGTGTACACTTTAGCTTGTTAGTGGACAATAAAAGCAACGTATAATAAAGCATGATAACGTAATGATTAATGAATAGCAATATAATATGGAAAAACAGTATTAGTATTAATTACTATGTAACAATGGAAATAAACTTTATATAAATAAATATTAAAATTTACAATTATTATAATAAAATAAAAATTATTCCAATGATGAAATTCTGAGGTGTCACGAATGGTTGACATTTCAGATTTCCTAGGTGAGGATGTTTTCCATAAGTTTTGCTAGAATGATGGAAAACTCATGGAAAATGTTCAATATTAAAAAATATTAAAATATATATCTAAAAATTTAATCAATATAAAATTTAATTGTTATAAAATTATAAATACTTAATAAAATAAAAAATTATTCCGATGATGGAATTCTAAAGTGTCACGAATGGTTGACATTTTTAGATTTCCTAGGTGAGGATATTTTTTATGAGTTTCACCAGGATGATGGAAAATTCATAGAAGATGTTCAATATTTAAAAAAAATATTAAAATATACATATCTAAAAATTTAATCATTATATAATTATAACTACTTAATAAAATAAAGAATTTTCCGATGATGGAATTCTAAAATGTCACGAATGGTTGACATTTTAGATTTCCTAGGTGAGGATGTTTTCTATAAGTTTCGCCAGAATGATGGAAAATTCGTAGAAGATGTTCAGTATAAATATAAAAAATTATTAAAATATATATTTCTAAAATTATTATTAAAATTATAATTATTCCGATGATGGAATTCAAAGTGTCACGAATGGTTGACATTTTTGAAATTCTTAGGTGAGAATGATTCCTTTAGGTTTCGCCGGAATGATGGAAAATCTAAAGGTAGTTGTTCAATACAAGATAATAAAAGTTAAAAATTAAAATTAAATTAAATTAAATAAAACATACTAAATACAATAATAAAGTTTAAGATAATCTAGATAATTAAAAGGATAATATTAAAAAAGGGATAAAATAAGAAATTTGATAAATCCGATGACGGAGCCTCTCCGAAAAGACGAATGGGATTTCTGGATACTCTTGAGGTGAGGGAAATTTCTTAAGGGTTCCGCCAGAATGATGGAGAACACTTGAGAATTTGCCTGATATTTAAATAAAAAAATTCAATCAAAGACCATTAAATTAAAATTCTAAAAAATCACAAAAACTAATTGGTACCGTTTAAGACGGGCGTCATGAGGGTGCTAATCCTTCCTCATGCATAATCGAACTCCCGAATCCTAAACTTTAAAATATAGACCAGTCCTTAGAGTCATTTAGGTGGCCAATCACACCTAGGTTAAAAAAGATTGGTGGCGACTCCGTGTGTATAATGTCTAGCGTCTTAGCCCTAGGAAACGTTATGACAGCTTGGCGACTCCGCTGGGGACACTTAAGAGAGTCAAGCCAATAAAATTTTGTGATGCATTTTAGAATTTCGATGAAATGGTCTTGTTGATATTTTGTGGATGTTTAGGTCATATGAATTTAGAAAGTTAAAGTTCCTTCACACACACAATGCACTTGCATAATCATAACATGAGCTTTATACCCGAGCTTCGTCCTTTTTAGGAGAAAGTAACGTAACTACGCTCTCGTGAGGTGGTAACCTCCGCAATGGCTAGCGAAATACTTTCACTTAAGTTGAACCTTTCCGTTTGTAGCCTATGATGGGTGAGGATTGGGTGTCTTACTAGTCCAGAGTGGACGAAAGTGAGGAACAACTTGGGAGCCTTTAGTTTTGTGAAACTACCTGAACCTAGAATGTTGTGAAACTTAGGAGACCAGCCTCTAGGGTAGAGCCATGTCTAACCTATGTTGTAGAAAACCTGAAAATATGGACACATGAAGGAATTTGTCAGCATCTTTGCATTTTATGCTAATCCATTCATTAATTTATATATTTATATGACATGCATTTTAACCTTGTGCATTGCATTCATGCATCTATATATACATTTTTTCATGCCAACTTTTTCCATATCATCTTTCCATGCATAATAAGCTTTATCAATGCCAAAGATCAAGGGATCAAGATTGCTACTCTTCAAAAGTAAAGAAAATCATTTCAAGAAATCAAGAAGAATTTGATAGAGTCCTAGTTGTTTTCAAAGTTTAGGAAAAGGTTAAGCAGCAAAGGTTTACAAGAAAAATTTGAATGCAAGGGCAGTTCTTGAGCTTTGTACATAATTTTGAAAACACTCTTGTTGATAAATTCTTGGTTGAGAATAACTGATTTTTTGAGAATTATATAACATGTTGTTCAAGGTTGATTTAATTTGAGAAATTCTCTCTATATTTTGAGTTAAATGTCGATTGATAACAAAAGTCCCATATAATATCTTTTCATGATTAAAAGATAATATTTGTGTTAACAATCTCAATAGGAATGGTGATTGCTATCAAGAATACAAATCTCTAGCTTTTTCACTAACTCTCTATGCCTTATACCACTTAAAGCTTGAACCTCCAAGAAAAATAAGTGTTGGACTTCCTGAACTTAATTTTTCTTTTACTTTGGGCTATGATCAATGAAATGATTTTATGAAAGTTTTGTGAAAACAAGTCATAAGGTGCTCTTTTAAAGAATCATGATCTTGGTAATTTAACACATGTCAAGACTATGCTAAAGACCAAAAACACTACCAGTTGAATTTTTCAAAGAACTTAAATCCTTCAACCCATTTCTTCTAAAGCCATCATTTGCCCACATCTTGGGGTAAAATGATTGAAAGAGACGAGTTATAATAATTCGAACATTCGTTCGTAAACTAGTCTTTATTTGATTCATATCTTGTCCACCTTTCTTTGGCTGAAACTTAAAATGAAGATTCCTACATATTGGGCCTATGCATCTTGAGCTTGAGTTGTAAAAAAAAAGAAAAAAAAGGAAAAAAGAAAAAAGAAAGAAAGAAAAGAAAATTGAAAAAAATGATTGTGATATCATGCATGTGAGAAATTCAAATGATTTCGAATGCTAAAAGAAAATTTTCATCCTGAGAATTGTTTTTTTAATGCAAGTGTCTCGTTTGATATGATGAATGGCCATTTTTCATCTACCTTTCTCGAAAAAAAAAAGAAAAGAAAAGAAAAATTCCATTTGCTACCCCATTTGAGCCTATAAATTTCTTTCTAAATCAACCCTAACTATGGATCACCCTCCACACTGGAGGGAAAAGTTCAAAAAAGACCCATTTGTTAATGAAGGAAAGCTCGGTCATAAAAATCTCAGGGGCAAAATAAAGAAGAAAGAAACCCTTTTGAGTTAGAATTCTTGTTGAAAAAATGGAGAAAAGGAAAATGAAAAAGAAGATGAAGAAGAAAAAAGAAAAAAAAGAGAAAGAAAGAAATGAAAAAAAAAGATTGATGAAGAATGGGGCAAGATTCTTAAATGCTTCACATAATGAAAAATGATCATTGGTCTGTTGAACCCTGAAACACTTATTTTAGGCCTGGTTATCCGTTCTTTCTTAACCTTAAACCCTGGCCTATATTACATGCTTTAAAAGCCCATTTTGATCAAATTATAGATGCTTGTATTGGAAAATTTTTTCTCTGGAAAACATTAATCATTTTGGTTTTGAATGAAATTTGGATTGTCAAATGCATGGTAGAATGATCAATAAAAAAAAGAAGAAGAATTAAGCTCTAAGGTGAAAACCCCAAAAAGGGCAGTTTAAAGCAATAATGGAATCTTTTTCAAAGCAACTCAAGGAGTTTATGCATATGATTGACCAAGGCGACCAATGGAAGACCGGTTTTAAATAAAACCTTTTGAGAAACCCAAAAAATCAGCACCTTGAAGATGTGACCCAAAGTTTGAACATTGTCCTTCTTTACCCAAATTTTGAACCAATCACAGATAGTCTTGACATTTGTTAATTGCCATATATCAAAAAAATTGAGAGAGCATTTAAATGAGTTGTGTTCTAAAAGAAATCATTTTAAAAAAGACAATTTTCAAGAAAATTCTTTTGTGAACCTAGATGAAGTAACGTTGATTTTCCTACTAAATTTGTTTTTGATAACCAAGCTTTCTTTGGTATGCCAAATCATCTTGAAAAAAGAAACCAACTGTGATTCACTTGTTCATTCAAGATAGCAATTACCAATTTTTAAGAGATGTAATCAAATGTTTTATTCTAAACAAGAAAGATAATGGTGTGGGACAAGTTTTTGTTGTCATGAAACTTTTTGAAAATTGAAAGCAATGAAATGTTTTTGGGGTAAGTTTATGTTCTTGTGAGACCTTTTGAGAATTAATGTGGTGAAAAATTGTTGGAGCAAGTTTTTGTAGTTCTTGAAAATATGAGTCTTTTTAAAAAAATTTAAAATGATGAAAAGTTCTTAAGGAAAGCCTTTGTAGTCATGAGTTTTTTGGGAAGTACTTGAGAGGCAAATTTTTTGTATTCATGAGAAATTGAGTTTTTTTTTTAAATGATGAATTGAATGATTTTCTAATAATTTTGAAGATAGTAATCTTGATGGGGCAAAGAAAATATTGAATGAATGGTTTTATAATTAGAAAAAAAGAATTTGATAGAAAATATGATCTGATTGGACATTGTGTAATATTTGCATTCATGCATGACAATTATGATATTTCATTGCATGCATTTGGAAATGAGAGGTGAAATCTAAACATTTGCATCACATGCATGGCATACATGGTATTCATTGCATATGTCCAAGTAAGAAAGAAATTCAAATTTTGAGGGAAATCATTTGTTGAGTGAATTTTGAAAGAATGATAAGGTACCTAGATGAAAAATTTTAGGAAAAGGATGAGATTTTGAAGAGATATAAGATTAGATTTCGAATGATTTCAAAATGAGATTTAAATGATGAGATTTTCTTGAAATTAAAGATAATGATAGGATCTTTAAAAGTGATTCAAGTGAGATTAAATTTGAGAGTTGCAAAAAAATAATTTTGTTGGCATAGTTGTGTGGTTTTAAGCCGAGTGAAATTAAAAGAGATTTTTAATCTAAAATAATTGGCACCATTCTATGGTATTAAGATCAGTTAAATTGGCAAATAATTATGTGAGGGTTTTCCTTAGATTGGCACAATCTTTGGTTTCATTCGGATCACTTTGTTTACGACATTTGGTTTTGTCCAGGTCATCCTATTTTTGATTTTTTTTTCATCCAGTTCATATCATTCTCAACCTTTGGTTTTGTCCAGATCACTTTGTTTCTGACCTTTGGTTTTGTCCAAGTCATCCCATTTTTGATCTTTGGTTTCATCCAGATTGTTTTGATTTTGACCTTTGGTTTCGCCTAGGTCACATTATTCCAACATTTGGTTTCATCCAACTTCATGATTTACAAAAGGTAAATCTTTCCTAATCTTTTGAGGGAAGAGATTAGGAAATTTCACAGAAGGTAAAGTCTTTCATAAGCTTCAAAAGGAAGAGATTATGAAATTTCACAGAAAGTAAAATCTTTCCTAATCTTCAGAGGGAAGAGATTAGGAAATTTCATAGAAGGTAAAGTTTTTCATAGTCTCTAAAAGGAAGAGATTATGAATTTTCACAGAAGGTAATAGTCTCCAGAAGGAAGAGATTAGGAAGTTTTCCAAAGTGGTATAACCTCTGGTGAGAGGACCACTATCAAGGTTATTTTTCAAAGTTTCAATGCATCTGGTGAGAGGAGCACAAGGTTATTTTTCAAAGTATCAATGCCTCTAGTGAGAGGAGCACAAGGTTATTTTTCAAAGTATCAATGCCTCTGGTGAGAGGAGCACAAGGTTATGTTTCAAAGTTTCAATGCCTCTGGAGAGAGGAGCACAAGGTTATTTTTCAAAGTTTCAATGCCTCTGGTGAGAGGAGCACAAGGTTATTTTTCCAAAGTTTCAATGCCTCTGGTGAGAGGAGCACAAGGTTATTTTTCGAAAGTTTCAATGCCTCTGGTGAGAGGAGCACAAGGTTATATTTCAAAGTTTCAATGCCTTTAGTGAGAGGAGCACAAGGTTATTTTTTCAAAGTTTCAATGCCTCTGGTAAGAGGAGCACAAGGTTATTTTTCCAAAGTTTCAATGCCTCTGGTGAGAGGAGCACAAGGTTATATTTCAAAGTCCCAATGCCTCTAGTGAGAGGAACACAAGGTTAATTATTTTTCAAAGTTTCAATGCCTCTGGTGAGAGGAGCACAAGGTTATGTTTCCAAGTTTCATTACCTCTAGTGAGAGGAGCACAAGGTTATTTTTCGCACACGGTTATTTTTCAAAGTCTTACAGCCTCTGGTGAGAGGAAGTAAATGTTTCTCAAAAATTGTAAAAAAATAAAAAATAAAAAAGGTAAATCCAAACAAAATAGTTGTCTCATTGTCTTTGCACAATTCCTGATTTTCAGAAAATGTGCAAAGAGGGGCAGCTGTAGACACCTCATTTTGTCCGGGTTGTATTTTTGTAAAAAACTAATAATTTGTAAATTTTGAATTGACATTTTGAATTAACATCTAGAAAAATTAGGATTAACATTATTAGGATTATTCAAATTAGAAATATTTAATAGATTAGGATAATTTTATTAATATAAGATAAATAGTAATATAGGTTAGGATTTATTAGATAATTATAAATTAAAATATTTTTAGGATAAGATAATTAGATTTTTTAGGATAATTAATATTAAAATTGATAGAATTAGATTAGGATTAACATAAAAATTAAATAGATAAAATATTAAAAATAAAAAGATAATTAATAGAATAGGTTTAGTTGTATTAGGACTCTAACAAGTTTATGACTATAAAAAGGGGTTAAACCCATAACTTAAGGGACGACAAGGATTCTCAGAGAAAAATTCAAAAAAAAAAAGCAACTAGCATCAAGAAAATTAGAAAACACACAGCGAGAAAGAAGGAAGGAAGCTCCAGTCAAAGCGACAACGGAACTAGGATTTCTCACAGTCTAAGCAGCATTCACGGCGGAAGGTGAACTAGCAATGTTTTGCGGCACCTCTGGAGATTAGCAGCAATCCTTTATCCGTTTCTAGATCAGTGGCAGTCGACGATTGGAACACAGAACCAGCAAAAGGAAACCCCAAGTCAGATGACAGCATTTTGCTTTGAAGCAAATATTAGACTCGAGACTGTTGCTACCCACGTGAAGTCGGTTTTGATATCCTCTGTTGGCAAAATAGGTACGCTTCCCTATATTGTTTTACTTTCTATATTCTATATGTAGGTATGCTTTCTTTGCTGGATGTGTACACTTTAGCTTGTTAGTGGACAATAAAAGCAATGTATAATAAAGCATGATAACGTAATGATTAATGAATAGCAATATAATATGGAAAAACAATATTAGTATTAATTACTATGTAACAATGGAAATAAACTTTAAATAAATGAATATTAAAATTTACAATTATTATAATAAAATAAAAATTATTCCAATGATGAAATTCTGAGATGTCACGAATGGTTGACATTTCAGATTTCCTAGGTGAAGATGTTTTCCATAAGTTTTGCCAGAATGATGGAAAACTCATGGAAAATGTTTAATATTAAAAAATATTAAAATATATATATCTAAAAATTTAATCAATATAAAATTTAATTGTTATAAAATTATAAATACTTAATAAAATAAAAAATTATTCCGATGATGGAATTCTAAAGTGTCACGAATGGTTGACATTTTTAGATTTCCTAGGTGAGGATATTTTTTATGAATTTCACCAGGATGATGGAAAATTCATAGAAGATGTTCAATATTAAAAAAAATATTAAATATACATATCTAAAAATTTAATCATTATATAATTATAACTACTTAATAAAATAATGAATTATTCCGATGATGGAATTCTAAAGTGTCACGAATGGTTGACATTTTAGATTTCCTAGGTGAGGATGTTTTCTATGAGTTTCGCCAGAATGATGGAAAATTCGTAGAAGATGTTCAGTATAAATATAAAAAATTATTAAAATATATATTTTTAAAATTATTATTAAAATTATAATTATTCCGATGATGGAATCCAAAGTGTCACGAATGGTTGACATTTTTGAAATTCTTAGGTGATAATGATTCCTTTAGGTTTCACCGGAATGATGGAAAATCTAAAAGTAGTTGTTCAATACAAGATAATAAAAGTTAAAAATTAAAATTAAATTAAATTAAATAAAACATACTAAATACAATAATAAAGTTTAAGATAATCTAGATAATTAAAAGGATAATACTAAAAAAGGGATAAAATAAGAAATTTGATAAATCCGATGACGGAGCCTCTCCGGAAAGACGAATGAGATTTCTGGATACTCTTGAGGTGAGGGAAATTTCTTAAGGGTTCCGCCAGAATGATGGAGAACACTTGAAAATTTGCCCGATATTTAAATAAAAAAATTCAATCAAAGACCATTAAATTAAAATTCTAAAAAATCACAAAAACTAATTGGTACCGTTTAAGACGGGCATCATGAGGGTGCTAATCCTTCCTCATGCGTAATCGAACTCCCGAATCCTAAACTTTAAAATATAGACCAGTCCTTAAAGTCATTTAGGTGGCCAATCACACCTAGGTTAAAAAAGATTGGTGGCAACTTCGTGTGTATAATGTCTAACGTCCTAGCCCTAGAAAACGTTATGACAATGCTTATGATAAAAATTAATTGTAATATTTCATGGTTCTATTATCAATTTCTTGATGCTAGAAAAGTTGATAACAACTTTGCAAATTTCAACAAACAGGTTTTCAAGGTAAATTTTAGGAGATGTGTAGGATTCTTATTTAATATTTGTTCACAGAATGAAGTAAAAGGAAGGAGGCCCAATGAAGTTGGTCATAATAATGGGCTATAACTAATAAACCCATTTCGATTAGGGATACTTAACTAATGATCCATAAATTTTTTAATTTAATTATCTAAAAATTCAAGTGTGAAAAAATATTATGAATTATATTACCAGACCACCGCACATGAAAATGCACAAAATTCAGACTAGAAATGTTAAAAGAATTTCATTATTGTTATATGCTACTAATAATACATTGAATTCGTAACTTTAATTTAAGTTGTTTCTTGGTGAACAATTTATAGGTTGAAAAATCAAAAAAATAAAACAAACTACTTATCGAAACCCTGATTCAAGAAATTGGTTGCCATCAATTTCTTGACCGATTAGTTAAAAAAGAATTATAATAAATTATAAGATTTGAATTCGAATCCAATCAAATTTATCTCGATTATTTGGTTGGATATGCCCGGGATCATGGTTCGCATTTGGCCTGCTGGGAAAAATAGTGGGTGTATTTTTGAACATCATCAAGCGAGTAGAGGCGGAGTAAGTCCATGTTATGAAAAGGCTTATAGAGCAAGGGATGAGCCTCGTCGGCGAGCTCCTCTGGCGTTTGTATTATCTCACCACTAAAACTAAAGAATGCGAGGCTATATCTTTCCTTTTTACCTTCCATAATCACACGATGGATTGGAGCGTGTATTCTTCCATTGCTCCATGCCTGAACAATCAGATTACTTAACTCGTCAGCAACAGCTTATATATTACTATTTTTTGTATGAAATGTAATATATTTGATTACATATACATAGCTTTTACTAACCAAGAATGCATCGCCAGCCATGACAACGAACGTAGAACCAGAGGGCTCAACGCCAACCCAGTTGTCATCCTTTGTTTTTATCTGTAAACCTGCAACTTGATTATCGTGAAGTATGGTCATGAAGCTCTTGTCAGTGTGATCAGGACATCCATCTAAGTCATGTTCAACCTCCTGGGGAACCCTATATTTGATGAGTCGTAGAAGATAATCAGTAGATTGGACGTGGGAGTCATAGTACTTCTCTACACCATAGCTTTCGAACACCATTCTCTTCACCATACGATCCAATTCCGACACCAGCTTCGCGTAGGCATTAATTATTTCACTGACCATGATCAAACAATGCAAAAAACTATTAGTAAATATGTTTGGTCATGCATAAAATATGGGGTTTGAATTGTCAATGAAGAAGATTAGTATATATACCAGAAATTTTGGTTCCCATTAGGCCACATGAGGCTTGTGAAACTTTGAGTTCCTTGAAGAATGGTCGGGTTATCAATGCCCATGCTTTCACTGAGAGGAATCGAAGGATGTTTAAAGTAGCCAAAATAAGGTTTATCAGAAGTGTTCTGAACCTTAGTTTCTGTAGGAAGATGGAACAGTTCTTGTAAAGAGTCGAAGATCTCATGATCCCGAAGCTGTAAAGAAACTTTGTCAAATGTTGCTAAGAAGCATCCGTACTCCTCAAACGCTAGTCGAACTTGCTTACATTTGGAGATCCAAGAGTCAGTGCCAGGCTTGGAATTCTCATCAAAAACATCAATGACGGGTATCTTGGTAGCTGACTGCTGGTCTGCCATGATTTCTGCTGCAATTTCGAATACCTTTTTCTGTTAGCTTGCTAGGCTTGGAATAATATCTCTCCACTTCTCGTTACACTTGCATATGATTTCCAAGTGAATAAATCTTTGCTTAAATAGACGCCGAAGGGGGTTTGCGGGGCTTGCATTTTATAAATAAGAATTATCATAAAGTCGATCGTAATCCCCTGCTGGATCAGACTTTGGATATTTTCTTGTTTTTCATACACCGCCCCTTGTATATATTTTGGCTGGTTTTACCGCCCACGCTCTACGAATCATGATCATGAACGAGCGAAACGTAAGACTAAAGAAATATAGCTGACTTTCCATGCATTGAATTAAAAAAACAAAATTCAGTCTCTCGAGGCAAAAAAAAAAAAAAAGATTTCTTCAACGTACGAGCAATTGTCTAACACCGAGGAATATTCATCTAAACATAGATGAAATCTTTGATGTTCAATTTCAGTGTCACCAAACATACGTATCCTGTCCTGTCCACATAGAAGCTGCAAAAAATATATGCTAACAAATCAGCGATGAAAGTGGAAAAAAGAAAAATAGAAAAACAAGAAATTTTAGTTTACGATATTAATTAGTCATCAATATTATTGATGGTTTTATTATCATATTTTGGTAGAACAAACACCATTTGTGAAAAAAAAAAAAAAAAAAGAGTTCCCATACATGAAAAATAGTATCTTTCTCTTAATCTTCTTTTTTGGTTACAAGGAAAATATATCTTTCTCATAAAAATGTATAAAAATTATCATATCTTTCTCTTAATCTTATTATCTCTTTTATTCTCTGCATTAATCATGACCTTTCATTTTAAAAGATATTTTCATTTCAAGAGATTTATATCTTAAAACAAAGAGATCTTCATTTTAAATGGAGATTCACATCTTAATCTTAATTTTGACATATGACTTTGCATGCAGAGACAAAAAGTAAGATTTGCTTGACAATTTTAAGATAACAACCTGTTTAGTCATTAAGTCTAATTAACTTATTCATTCAAGTAGTTGCATTGCAGCTAGCAGGCACCGTCCCCATAAAACAAACAATTTACATGGTTCTTTTTTGTAAGAGAAGAAACAAAAAAACGAAATCCAAAATTGCAATTTGCAAGTAAAATAAATAAATAAAAAGCAGGCTTCGCAATTTAAGGAATGAAAATCAAGTCAGCCTTAAAATATATATTGACTGCATTGCCACCCTATAAATATAATTATCAGACATGAAGAATGAAGATCCTAAAGATCAAATATGAAAAAAAAAATAAATAAAGGTGATACGTCTACTCTTTCCATGCTATTTCCCAGGTTTTTTTTGCCAAAAACTAGGATGAAAAATGACAAAAGTTTTTCAACAGAGAAACTCAACAATTTTAAATAATTTTACGTTGCATTCAACTTTGAATTACTACATCAAAATGTAATAAATTTGTAATTATAGACTCTACTTTCAATTAATTTATAATTTAATTCCAGTTAGCTTCTGTTTAATTTATTTTCAAATTGATACATATAATAAGAAAAGACAGGGCCCAGTTTGGAAAAATTATGATTTATGATTCGAGAGTGAAAGGGAAGGTAAAAGTCCAATTTTGGGGGCTATAACTATCGATTATCGAAGGCCATTTTTAATTAATAAAACTGTTATTTGAAAAGTCTATCACAATTATTATGATAATTTTAAACACAATACGGTTACATAATATAAAAATGTTATTAAGAATTTGATAAAAATTATATATGAATTTGATAAACATAAAAAAATTAATTTCATATTCGATGTATAGATAAAGATTATAACACGATAATTATTTAATTTATATATATAATATGAAATAAGCACGATATAAATACACAAAGTACTAGACTTAATTACTACAAGCAATAAAATTAGATTGAAATTTGCGTCTTAGTTGTTCTTTTGTAATTTATTTTCTCTGAAAGTTTCATTCTCTTCCAATCACTTGATGAATGATGGTATAATCAGCTACAAAGTTCACACTTCTTGAGCAATATAATTCAGGAATATAGAAAAATATATTAAGGAAATTGGTACATTAGCCAACAACTTCTTGATTATGTAATTACAAAAGAGTTGTGACATACAATAAAATTTGAGCTCGAATCTAATCAACTTCAAATCTCACCTCCCAACTATTAAAAAAGAGAGGATACATTATATAATTTATGAACTAATCAGCTAAATCACGTAAAAGTAATAACTAGTGTATATAGTTTTTAACTATTACTTGATTGTGCACCATACTTGGCCTTGCCATTGAACATTTGAGAATATTTCTGAACATCATCAAGCGTATAGAGGCGGAGCAAGTCAATATTTTCAAAGGGCGTATACAGCAATGGATGAGCCTCATCAACAAGCTCCACTGGCGTTTTTATAGTCTCACCGCTAAACGAAAACAATGCAAGGGAATATCTTTCCTTTTTCTCCTTCGCAACTACACGGTGAGTTGGGGAGTGTATTCTTCCATTGCTCCATGCCTACCAATTATATATACAAAATACAAATTAGCTGCCAAAAGATTGCATACAAAATAAGAAATTTCACATGCTTCACGGGGAAAAACAAATTAATAATTAAGAATATGATTGAAAGTTTTGACTGCGTTATGCAAATTTGATTTTATGATAATTATTATGAAATATTTTTTTTGTTCGGATCGGGAACGGTAAACGGTAAAGCTCTTTCAACAGTGATGATTTCAAAATTCGAACCATATCCAAATACCTGAAAAAACAAGTCTACTTTCATTTCTTTCATCAACTTGTTGATAATTATTACAAAATCTTGATGTGTTTTAGTCATAGTGACAAAATAATAATATTTGAAGGTTTATTAGAGAGAGTGTTTAAATTTGTTTCATTCATAATTTTCTACATGTGAAAAATGCTTAAGCGGATTAAACAACCAATAAAGGGAATGATCCACCTAAACAAGAAGTTAAAGATATTGTTTCAAATTAAATAAATATTTAATTTACTTCTAGAACTAAAGTTGTGTAGGTGATCAAATAGGAATTTGTTTAGGTGCAACATTATTTTTTAAGCGGATTAAACAACCAATAAAGGGAATGATCCACCTAAACAAGAAGTTAAAGATATTGTTTCAAATTAAATAAATATTTAATTTACTTCTAGAACTAAAGTTGTGTAGGTGATCAAATAGGAATTTGTTTAGGTGCAACTTTATTTTTTTATTTAGTGGGGTTTAATGATTATAAACAAAGGAAAAAAAAAACTGACCAAGAATGCATCACCGGCCATGACTATGTACATTGAACCTGAGGGCTCAACACCAATCCACCTGCCATCTTTAGTTTGTGTCTCCAGGCCGGCAACTTGATTGTCATGAAGCACGGTCAAGAAGCTCTTGTCAGTGTGAGGAAACCCAAGGTCACCGGTTTCCCCCTCATTGGGTAGTCTATATTTGATGAGCCGCAGAAGATAACTGGTGGAATCGATATGAGAATCATAGTACTTCCCCACACCGTAGCTTTCAAAAACCATATTCTTCACCATTCGATCCAGTTGGGATACTAGCTTTGTGTACGAATGTACACTTTCACTAACCAAATGTAAAGAAAATACATATAAATATATGGTTTCAGTGATATATATTGTTAATTTGTGTGTATAAATAGAAATAATGGACAGAATAAGATCAGACATACATACCAGAATGTTTGGTTACCGTTAGGCCACATGAGATTTGTGAAACTTTGAGTTCCATCAAGAATCGTTGGGTTGTCAATGCCCATGCTTTCACTAAGGGGAATCGAAGGATGTTTGAAGTAACCGAAATAGGGTTTATCAGATGTGTTTTGAATCTTCCTTTCTGTAGGAAGAGCAAACAATTCCGTCAGAGAGTTAAAAACTTGATCTTGAAGCTGTGAAGAAACTCTGTCATAAGGTGTTAAGAAGCAGCCATATTCTTCAAGGGCTTGTCGAACGTCGTTGCATTTGGAGACCCAAAAGGCGGTTCCAGGCTTGGAATTCTCATCAAAAAGGTCTATGACAGGGAGCTTGGCGGCTGACTGGGGGGGTGCCATGAATTGAACTTCTGCTGCAATTAAAACTGTGAGGTTAAGTCATAATTAATAGTTACTTATACACATCTTCTGCTCTGCTAATGCATGTTTCACGACCAGGAAAAATATAAGAACAAACTAATCAGGAAATTGCACATGAAAATCGAGATTAATTAATTAATTAATCAAACAATTCAGACAATTTTTAAAATAAATTATTGCATTAAAAACATAAAATAGAAAGGTGTATTGAGTAGGAAAGTGGAAAAACCATTGATTAGCTAAGCATCTTTGAAAATTTTGCTCCTTTGCATGGCCAACTCCAGCAAGAAATTCACCACTAGTTAGAATTTTATTGTTTGAGATAACCACTATATATCTAGCTATGTCATGATCATAGAATAGGAAGAACTGTGCAAATATATACATAATAACTTGTAGAATATACATTTATTAAGATTTTGACTCTGTTGTTTTGTGCTACCTGTCCCCTAGGATTTATAATTTCATGTCAGTAATATGTTTTTAAACTATTCTAACTCCCTTGACTATTTTATATATATATATATATATATATATATATATATATATATATATATATATATATATATATATATATATAAAAGAAAGCTAGGACTCTTTTTTTATGTGTATGTTATAATTCTATTTATATTCATAATCCATTTTTAAAAAGAAGTCAAAGCCTTTTAATTTAAAGAGACAAGGAAGTTTTGCCAATATCTCAAGCTATATTTTAAGATTTTCCTGCTTTTATAATTTTTTTTATATTGTTTTGATGATGATGATGATGATGATGATGATGATGATATATAGTAATAATTATTTCCATAAAAAATAATTTTTTACACTTGAACTCATCTTTTGCCCTTCAAATTTTAATTTTATGAATCAGAAAAATAATTCAAAGAAAAAACATATATATATATATATATATATATATATATATATATATATATATGAACTGCTTGGACTAACTTGGTGACGAATATTACAATGAAATCTCAAATATGGGTATAGAATAAATGATGCTTATGATAAAAATTAATTGTAATATTTCATGGTGCTATTATCCATTTCTTGATACAAGAAAAGTTGATTACAACTTTGCAAATTGCAACAAACAGTTTTTCAAGGTAAATTTCGGAAGATATTTCTTATAAAGAAATATACAACATGAAAATAAAAAACTATATGCATATATACACTGTAGTAAGAAAAGTAATGAAAGTAGCAATCAGATAAAAAATGAAGTAATTAACTTAAAAGTATCGTAATGATTTGTTTGTCACTTTAATAAAGTGTTAGGTAATGATCACTTCTAGCTGAAAAAAGATCTTAACTTTCATACAACAGCTTTTGACTTACCTCATCATAATCCACAACAGCATAATAATCATATGAGAATAGTGAAATTCAAATTAAAGCATGAAAATTACATCCCCACATACATAAAACAAGAAAGTAAGAGCAAATAGCAGCCCAGCAGCAGTGAGCAGAATACTCGGCCTTGAGGCAGATTTTTTATGCAAACTTCACTGTATAAACAAAACACAAGAGCTAAAGAAAAAAGTAACAAAACAATCTTAGCCAAGGAGTCGTGCTCTTAGTTTCTTACCAGTTAGAAGGATAATATTGGATGTTGGTTACAGTTGCCCTAAGGCAGGAAAGACCCTGCTTAAATAGACAGTTAGCCACCCAGCGGTTGAGTCTTCTCTTTCTATTAAAGCATATAAATCATATAAAATTAAGACAAAATTACAATTAAAAAATAGAGCTGACTTTCTAATGATAAAATATATATGAGACGGCTAATATATTTCTGTTTCTTGTTATTGCTGGAAGGCAATGGAATTTAGAGTTGCATAAATATAGGTAAGCATAAAATCATAATCAACCGGCCTTCCGAGATGGGCTCCACGAGTTTGACAATTAGCACATCATGTCCATTTCAACTAATATAACATTATATATAATATTACATGCCTTAGTTTTATGTTATTACATTGCATGGACAATTTGTTTTATTTTAAAATAATTAAAAGAGAAAATAATGTAATTATATAACAACCAAATGAAGTTTTTAATTTTTTATTACATAATAATTTTATAGAAATTATCTTATGTAAATATAGTAATTCCTATTTAGTTATTTAAGAAGTTCCTTAAAAAATAAATTTTTTTTGGTAAAAAACTAAAATTAAATTATTTTCCTACATGTCGCAAATATAATTTATCCACGTAAGTATTCGCGTGATATTCTTAATT
Source organism: Heritiera fomes (assembly GCA_032173925.1). Classification (NCBI taxonomy): domain Eukaryota; kingdom Viridiplantae; phylum Streptophyta; class Magnoliopsida; order Malvales; family Malvaceae; genus Heritiera; species Heritiera fomes. The sequence continues at coordinate 10,168,553 of JAPDPM010000015.1, read as the reverse complement.
GTGTGTGTATATATATAGGATATATATAAGGTGAGTTTTACAATGTCGACTTGGAATGTAAGGGTTATATAGTGCAGTTCTAACAAAGTCTCCAATATTATTTCCTTTTATTGAATATTGTTAATAAGTGTTTTAAAAATATTTTTCAAATTATTATATTTAATAATATCTTTTTCAAATTCATTCAAATCATCAAATTATTTTTTATCAGCAATAGAAATATATAATTAGATTTACAAAAGAGATTACAATTATAATAAATATATAATTAGACTTACAAACTCATATACAGTGAAAATTTAACCTATTAACTCAATGTAAGAATATTATTATAAATAATATCCATTGTTTATAAAACAGTAAAACCCTAATTAGTGTTATTAAAATACTATTTTAAAAATATTTTTAAATAATATATTATTTGTTCTTAAAAAATATCATAATATTTTTAAAAATTCTAACATTACTTTTTGAATAAAAGCCATTTAATCAAATGCACAACACAAACACTTCCATCTTAATTGGATATGCAATTTTTATTTTTGAATAAAAACCATTTAATCATGATCTGTTTGGGCCCTATGATGATTAGAAGCATCGCTTTTTTATTTTTTTTCATGTCGGTAGGATTGATATGATATTTAAGTCTGGAAAGATATTTTTTTGTGAAATACATTTTTGGTATGTTGACATAAAGAAAAGAAATTCAATAATGATTAATCATTTGATTTTACTGTATTACACTTTGACATGAATTAATTGCTCATACTCAAGAAATTTAAGTTTCATGTTTCTTTAATTGTCATTTATGTTTAAAAAAATTGATTAACCAATGTTTATAAACATTAATTAAGATTAATTCAACTTTTTAAAGAATTTTATATTTAGTATATTATTTTTTATCCAATTCTAAAAATAATATATTAATTTTTTTATTATGATCGTCTTAGATATTTGTTAACATTTTTTTTACATTGCATATAGTAATATCAAAATTTTTAACTTTATTGTAAGAGTAACGTAAACACATATAATTAAGCCTAAATTTAGTATATATGATTATGATAAGAATTAAAAAAAATTCTTGAATGAAATCTTAATCTCAGAAATTTAATTAATAATTAAAACAAAGGTCTCAGATAGATATTGATCAATGATCATACTTGCTAAAGTAATCTTTCTAGAATCTAAATATCTGGTGCCATGCTATTCTGATAAAAAAAAAAATCTAGTGCCATCGAATTATTGCCCGCCCGATATATGCTCATGCGCATCGCATTTGATTAGACAATTTGAAAAAGAAATGCTTCACAACATAGTAATCATATTTTTATTTATGAATTTGAATTTAATTTAATTGACTGGTGCAATTCTCTGAAGAAATAAATTTTAATAAATTTAAAATTTAAATCTTATTATTTATTTTTTACTTTCAAATTAATTACTCAAGAAATGTCTACAAACCTTTTTTCTTTGTTTTTTCCGATGATTTACAAAACATTTAATTAAGAAAATTTAATTATCACTTTTTAGAATACTATAAAAAATAATCACTTTTGTATATTCACTGTTTTATACATGCATGTAATAGATTATTAGTGATCTAATTCTTATACATTCCTTTTTGTAAAACATATATTTCATTTTTAAATTAAGATAAACTTCAATGACAAATTATATATTGAATTTTTGTTTTCACATTAGATATGTATGATACAAAACAATCAATTAGTACAATGAGAAATTATTGTCCATGAATTATCTAGGATTAATCAAACATGAATATTCAAATCAAAGGTCAAAAGTAGAATAATGAAACAGAGAATCTATTTAATTTTTTTTATTTTTTAAATATTTGAAATAGTTAAAGATTAAGTCATGCGTGATCATTGGAATTAAGAGTCAAGTACTATTTTAACCAATAGACTTATCTGTGCTAACTTGATTGAATTTTTTGAAGAATTAAATTAATAAATAATATGGAATTTGAGAAAAGCATGCATATATATAAAGCATTATTATCCTATTCACTGTCAGTGGAGTTTTCTAACTCCACAAGCAGGGTTGGGATTATAACATATGTCTTTTAAAAATATTAAAGAAATAAAAAATAAATAAAATGAAACACATGTCATCATCCTAACCCCGCTTGTGAGTTAAAAAACTCCACTGACAGTGTATAGGATAATTTTCCTATATATAAAACATTATTTATATTTGACACACTATCAGTGTATACATTCTATACACTGACACTGAATCATAACATGCTATTTCATCGGTTCATAAATTTTAAAATAAAAAATTATTGAAATTAAATATTTTTGAATAATAAAAATATTTTAAAAATATTTAAATTTATTAATTAATAAGATGTCATGATATGATTCAATAACATGCACGCTATAAATTTTATACAATGAAGGTCCATCAAAGATAAATTCATATAATATTATTTTGAAATTGGCACCATGTCAATGCAAAAAGTCAACTCTTGCTTTGGTAAGAAAAGTGAAATAAACTTCAAAGTTCAAGCTCACAGGCAATGTGGTGGAGGGATCATTGTTGCTTTAGCAATGATAAAAATATAAAAAAATGGTGTTAAGTTAAGATAAGGTTTAAAAAGTTTGATTTTAAAACGTCGTAATCCAACATCAAACCAATCGGTTTCTTTTTAGATCATTGCCCAAACCATAACAGCGGCGGAAATAATTCGTTGGGCAAATTTGTAATGTAAATCTGAATTTGATGTTGTCCATAATTTACGTTACCATAAAAAAGGTCCGAAGTGCATGTATTTGAAATTTGAATGCACAATGTATAAATATTAAAATTAAAACCAAAATTAAATTAATTTTGACTTTTGTCATTAACAAAAAAAATATAGATTTACATATACATATTAATTATCTGTACCAATTTTATAATATCGATGCTATGCACGACATATTTTTTAAAGTGTTGGCTAAAAGTTTATGCTTGAAAAATTTCAATTGTTCTTTTCAACTTTGCTAGATTAAGCACGTTTCATTTAAAAATTAAAAAATGGATTATCAGCTAATAAACTATTTATTAATTATATTAATAAAATTAATATGCTTAATTAGTTAGTTGTAAAAATATGTATGTGGAATTCATTTTCAAAATTGAAACATACTATTATTGTTGTTGTTGGGGTTTAGGGTTTAAGATTATTTTTATGAATTATTATCCTATAGATTGACAATAATTTTTTTTTAATTCCAAAAGCAACGTTTAAATAATAACACGGTACTTTCTAGAGATAATTAAATAAATAAAAAAAATAAAATATATGTTACTATCTTAATTCAGTTTGTAAAATTAATAAATTTTACTAACAATGTGTCGATAATAATAATATTAGGATTAGATAATAATACTATTAGCTAACCCTTTCAACACAACCAAAGGCTGTTGAAAGATTTTTTAAATTTGATTTGAAGTAATACAGAGGTCGTCATTGTTAGAAATTGAAGAAGTAGCAGCCCACTCATCACATTTAACAAATAATAATAATAATAATAATAATAATAATAATAATAATAATAATAATATTTCTCGGTCATTTATTTGCTTAATATTAGGGATGGAAAAAGATTTTCAATAAAAGAAAAAAATGGATTACCTATTTGCCCCTCTTTTATATTGACTTGGAAGATTACTTATAATAATCATAAGGTTTACATATATATATATATATATATATATATATATATATATATATATATATATATATATATACATATAATGACAATATATAATTTCTATACACCGTCTATGCACTAAAAATTTGATACTTCATCAATAAACAAACTAAAAATATACCAAGCACTTAAAAATAATTACAAATAATTTTTTTTTTAAATTTGCTCATAAAAACTTACTGATGAAATGTCAACTTCTTGTGTATTAATAGTATATAAAAATTATATAACATTATTGTATCATATATAAATCTATAATCATATATTTACTCTTAAAATATGAAAATTCTAGAAATATAAATTTAATCTCCATAGTCAATATTTAGATTCCTCTTTTTCCGGATCAAAACCTTATATTATATCTATACCAAAAAAAAAAAACCCTTAATATCATAAGAGATTTTTCTTCTTTCAAATTAGAAAATACAAAAGTCCCCTTAAAAAAACATAATTACACTGCTCCATTCTCTATATGAAAACTGACTTTTCTCACCAATTCCTCTAAAAAATAGCCATATTTTCCCCTCACTAAATGCTTGAAAGGGTTTAATAATTATGCTGTACCAACAATTGAATTTTTCTATCATACTCGTATACATTTAAAATGTTTAGTTTAATAACATAAGCTGATAAGCAGTTTAATAGTGAAAGAATACAATGTTTCTTGCATCAAACACAACATCAAAACAATAAAAGGAGTCAAACAATTCCTTTTAACATCTTGTATGGATTCCAACTGATAATATTTGATAAATTCTAAAGAATTAGATAGAAAATGTAAAGTATGAAATCATATCCCATGCCTTGACAAATGTTAAAGAAGGAAATAGGGAAAGAGAAGGATTTAACATTCCAAATGGGCCAAGCAAAACCCCTCCACTTCAGAGAGGGTGGCTATTTACCCAACAGCCTACAGAGAACAATTTCTTGTTATACCTCCCAAAAGGAATATGGTACTACAAATTTAGTATAGAAAACTGAAAACCCAATTTAAATTAAAAGAAAAAACATTATTTCTCTAACAGGTTCCTCTGCAGTATTCCGCTTTCATGCTTTCAATGTATCTAATGTGTTATGGTGACATTTACAAGATAAAGGTCATCAAAGGGTAGTTTTTAACCTCTTCATCTCATGCCAGCAGGCACCATGTCTATGTGAACTTCAAAAAATCCACCATTCCAATTGAAGAGCAATTAATATATAGGTTCATCTGCAACAAACAAAAAACTTTAGCCACGTCTTGCTTACACAAATGGAAAAGTTCACAAATATCTCATGTGGCTTCAGTTGCAGGAATAGGCTGAAGAAAAAGAAAATGCATACCATCATGGTCATCGTCTACGTTATAATCATCTTCATCATCATCAAAATGTTCGTTCTGCAAGATTGTAAAACATTAATAAACAAATCTCATTCTTGTTTCTTTAAAAAGCATCAGTCTAAATTCAAATAAATTATGCTGCTCCTCTTTTCAATTAAAGTTTAAGGGATCCCTTCAATCTTTCCCCAACTAAGGATATTGCCATATAGCATAAAAAATAGAAGGGAATAACAGATGCTGAATCATGTGAATTAATACTGAGCAACATTTGACAAAATTCTAAAGTGTTTAGCGCCTAAAGCTCTATACTAACCTCATTATAATCCCCATCATCACTGTATGACTCGTCAGACAGTTCTCCCGGTTCTTCATCTGCATTCTCTTCTTCTCCATCGCCTTTCTTTTCCTTTCCTTCTTTGTCTTTATCCTATCATGTAGGGTCATGTAACAATTATCAATAGGAATCTGTTGACGCAAACTAGTATTTATAATAAGAAAGATTTGATAGAACACAAAAAGAACTTCTTAAACTGAATTTTTTTCTTAGCACAATGGTAAAGGAGAAAAGAAAGTAGAAATCTGATCCAAGTTACAACAGGACTTTTTTTCAGAAGCTGTTTATCCAAAGCAGAAATGAGAAATGCAAGGAAAATTACCTCAAAACCCTGCTCAAATTTCTCAAACATATCCAATTTCTTCAGGCCTGTTCACAAATTAAAAAAAAATGTAAATTACTTTAACTAAGGATTAATTTGTAAGCACCTTTGTTTTACATAGAACAAACAGAGAACACCTAATTCTGGACAAAGAGGTAACTTCTTTCTTTTAGCAGAGACTGCAAACACAGGTCATTGAGACTGGTGTATTCATCAAAGTTTCTAGTTAACAAATTAAAGGCATCAGAACCAAAGTCAATCTGATGCTACTAGTAACAAGTTGAAACAAGACTTTACTCAAAACACGAGCCAGGTGCTGATAATGGCATGACGCTGGGGGAAACCAGAGTAATTTATTTAAAGTGTTCAACCAAGATTGGAAAGATGCAGCTACTCTTCTTATGCCATTGAGTAAAATAACATCATTATGACAGTGGTTGGCACAAAGATTAGGCTGCTCCATTCTGACTCGGTTATGGGTTCAAATTGGAGAAAAAGAGTATAATACCATGTTCACTTTAAAATTACAAAAACATAAATGGGATAGAATGTCTCAACCAGTGACTTTTCCGACTTGAAAACTTCATTCGGTCACACTGGTGCAGCTATCTGAGATCACTGCAAACCAAATCTTATTTTCCAAAATAAATTACAAGAATGTAGAGAAATATGGTTTCCTAGCCCATTAAACTATCTTTATAGCAGCATGTTAGGCAGCTAGCTTACTGACTGTAGGAGCATTTTTAAAGACTGGAAATGCCCTGTGAATCATATAAACATGAAAAAGGTTGAAAGTTTCCAAGGAATATGCAAATTTAGAAAATAATGCCCCCATTAAATAAATCCATTTGCTGTTTATTACTCCATGCAATAAATATATAATAAATACTGGAAAACAAACAATATTAAGACACATTTTCTTTCAAACCTGAGTCTAGATTCCATCGCATCTTTTTGGCACTCCGCTGCACTTTCTTTGAATCTGATATTTCAATATTCGATTAGACTGAAGCAGCAAAGGGAAAGATAAAAGCTAAAGTATAACACACTTTTTTGAACATCAAATCAATATTTGCATAAGTTGTTTCACAAACCTCCAACTAATTCTTTAGGAAAATTATGAGAATGCAGTTGTAGAATCTGGTAAAGACTATCACGTTTTGAGGAGTTCTTCGGCTTCTCCAAGTCAGAGAATCTTTCTATGTCCATACTCTGGCTTTCTAACATAACATTCAGGGAAAAAAACAAAATAGTTTTAATATAATTAAATGTAAGATCTACGGCTTTGCAACAATATTATTGGTGAGCAAGAGCCAATTCATGCATCTAGCAAAAGGGGAAAGTTAAGAGCCGAAAAATAGGATTGCATCAAAGAAAATAGGCAACTTTGACAAACGTGGCATATGTGGCACAACATCCATATTTCAAAATCATGAATCAAATATAATGAACTGGAACACAATGGTGTGAAACTAATTTCAAATAAAAGCATAACATTCTATTAATTTTGGGTCAAAAACATCAAAATGTTTGCACGAAAAGGGACAAATCACTGCAATGAAATCATTGCAGAATGCAGAAACAGCATAGTAATAACACAGCTAGACATTTGGCATGCAATATAATTACAATAAGAAATTGCAAAGCGCATGTCCATAAAGTTCAACTGCTATCTGGGTTTTATTTGACATTTTGGTTTATTGCATTCAAGCGATAACTAAGGAAAGTCAATGAGCATAGCTCTCCTAAGTATAACACAACTGGTGGAAGCAGCTTCATTGTTTCCTTAAGTAGCATCCTTGCACGGTAATCCTCTCACATTTTCAAATATTGTTCATTTCCTAAGCCTGAACAAACATATAAAGGTTCTTTTGATGCAACACGATCATTCACTTGAAGCAAACTATGATGCATTTACAAGCACGAAATATGGTACCAATTATAACTAATCAAAAGATAAATTTCGAAGCAAGAAAGAAATTTCAAATGCTCACTCTTTGAAACATTTTCTTCAAGATAGTAAGGAGAGGCCTTCCAATAGTTTTGCAACCTTGAATTCCTAATGACCAAGGTCTTCTCTTCAGGAACACCTTTTCTATCAGGTAATTCAATATCCTGCAAATAGCCAAATATGTACACACAAAAAAAAAAGTTGATCTTCATTCATTATGTATAGTTCACAGAACAGAGGGCTCTAAGCCCATGCATGGAAAAGAACAAGTTGAGGACACTTACAGGGAAAAGCACAAATGGCTCAGGCTTAAAAAACCCAGAAAAGCCACCACCCCAGTTTCCCCTTCCTCGTCCACGTCCCCTGTAAGCCATCTACCCACCACCACCAAAACATAAAAATTTCAGTTCCAATTCTAGTACATTTCACCCATTATAAGAAGATATGATGTCAAGCAACCCTGAAAAGAATACACACCGAAGGTGAGAAGGTCTGACTAACTGACCTGCGGCGGCTGACAGCTTGATGGAACACAATGTTGCACTTGCACTGAGGAAGCCGCTTGAGTGGAGTCTGCACCAAGTTGAGAATGCTAGTTGAAGAAGAATATGAATGACGGCATACAATTAGCCCAAGATAGAGTAAGGGGCTGCTATTATACCAAAGCCTAAGAGCCTGAACAAGGGCCAAAACCCAAAAATTTTTAAGTAGAAATCTTACTATTTTAAGTTTTAACCGAATTATTATTTAAAACAGCAATGGGTAGGTAGGGTATCCATTAATATTTTGAAGTACCCATTCTCAAATATTAAACCCCCGAGTTATCAAAGTACCCAAACTGATTAGTATCAGATATTATTTAAACTGATTAACATATGGACGATCTAACGTGATTTTAGATATTGGTTCATATAGCCTACCCCAATCTATTGGGATAAAGGCTCTGATGATGATGATGATGATGATGATGTTTATCCGAATTTGAAGCAAGCCAAGTCAGTACAATGAGAAGCTCAAACTAGACTCAAAACTCGTTGCTTGAAACTAGGCTCAAACTTGATCAAGTTTTAAATTTTAAGCTCGAGCTCAACTCAAAAAAAAAAAAAAAAAGGTTAGGCTCATTTGCCGAACTCAATTCTCATGCTTGATGTCAGCCTCGATTAGTAGTGCTCAAACTCATACTCGAACTCAAACTCGAATTCAATTTTTTTATACACAAATATTTTGTGTTTAATATAATAAAATATTTTTTTTAAATAATAATAATTACAATACAACAACAATAATAATAACCTTACATAACAATCAAAGTCTCAACATAATTGAAGTATTTAAAATGAAATATAGCAAACAAGTCCACACAAGTCACAACTCACAGTCTTGCTGTGAGAATTATAAAGTCTTAACATAATACTCAAATTATAAAGATCATCATCATCATCATCATTATCAGAGCCTTTATCTCAAGAGATTGGGATAAGCTAAATGAGCCAATATCTGAATTCACGTTAGATCTTCTATATGTATACTCCTCCTCCACACATTCCTATCCAAGGCCATGTGTTCATCCAACTCTAATACCTTAATATCTTTTCAAATTACTTTCTTCCAAATCTTTTTTGGTCTTCCTCTAGTCTAAATCCTTCTCTCAACATTGATAGCCTCTATTCTCCTAATGGAGCATCTATAGGTCTACGTCGTACATGTCCAAACCAACATAAACGACTTTTACACGTCTTTGATAGGTACCACCCCAACCATTTTATGAATATCTTCATTTCTCATTCTACCCTTTCTTGAATATCTACATATCCACAGCAACATTCGCATTTTTGTTACACTCATCTTTTGTGTATGCAGTTTCTTAGTCGCTCAACATTCATTACCATATAACAATGTTGGTCTAACAACTGTCCTATAAAAGTTGTCTTTCAACCATATAGAAATTCTTTTATAGCACAACACACCTATAACACTTCTCCACTTACTCCGTCCAGCTTGAATCTTATGAGTCACATCACCATCAATCTCTCCATCCATCTATACCATCGACCCTAGATATCAAAAATGATCCCACTTAGGTATCGCCACCCCATCTAACATCACTACATTATGCTCTTCCACTTGGTTTAAACTGAATTTACACTCCATGTATTCAGTTTTCACTCTGCTTAGTTTAAATCCTCTTGATTCTAACATTTGTTTCCATAATTCCAACTTTGCATTGATTTCCGCTCTAATTTCCGCACATAAGACAATATCATATGCAAATATCATACACTAAGGCACCTTATCCTGGATGAATTTCGTCAGTTCATCCATAACTACCGATAAGAATGAACTTAACGCTAACAATTGGTGTAATCCCTCTGTGATAGGAAACTCGCTTGTTTGCCCTCCACATGTGTCCTTACATCTCCATACATATCCTTAATTAGTTCAGTATATTTCAAAGGAAGTCTTTTCTTCATTAAAGACCACCATAGTACCTCTCTAGGCACTATCATATGCTTTCTCTAAATCCATAAAGACCATATGAAAATCTTTACCCAATACTCGAGAGCACTCCATAAGTTGTCTAAGCAAATATATTGCCTCCATAGTTGATCAACCAGGCATAAAACCAAATTGATTCTTCGATAACTCTACATTCTTTCTTAATCTCCAATCTATCACTCTCCCATAGTTTCATTGTGTGACTCATCAGTTTTATGCCTCGGTAGTTGGTGTAACTTTGAATATCTCCCTTGTTCTTATAAAGAGGTATCAAGACACTTTTCCTTCATTCTTCAGGTATTTTGTTGGTGTGCCAAATCTTATTAAAAAGATTTGTCAACCACCTAGCTCCTACATCTCCAAGGCATTTCCAAACTTCAATTGGAATGTCATTAGGTCCAACAGCTTTTTCAATCTTCATCCTCTTTAGTGCCTCTTTTACCTCCGTCTCTTTGATTCTACGCATAAAGCACCAATTCAAATCCTTGAGAGGCACCGAGATATTATCCAAATTTTGATTTTGTCTGTTATTAAATAATTTGTCAAAATAATCATGCCATATGTCCATAATATCATTATCCTTAACGAGAATTTTTTGATGCTCATCCTTAATACATTTCACGACTCCTAGGTCGTGACTCCTCCTTTCTCTTGCTCGTGCCAATCTGTATATATTTTTCTCTCCCTTCTTTGCGTTCAACTTATCGTAAATCTATTTTGCAAACTTTGCCTTGGTTTCTGCCACAGTCTTCTTTGTCTCCTTTTTAGCTAACCTATATTCCGTAAAACCCTCTTTTGTGTTATTCTTCTTCAAAGCCTTCTAACACTCTCGCTTAGTCTTTATAGCGTCTTTTACTTCTGTAATCCACCATGTTGCGTCCTTTCCAGTTGGCACTCTTCCATTTAATATTCCTAGTGTCTCCTTGCCCACCTCCCAAATGCATTTTGTTATTTTCTTCCATAGTGCATTTGAGTTCTCTAATGTTGTTCAATCCTCTTTTGAATCCAACTATCTCTATATATTGTATGACAATCTTCTTTTAGCTTCCACCATTGAATCCTTACAGTTCCTTTTTGTTGGTTCCTTCAATGTTGTCTATGTATTTTCATATCTAGGACTAAGAGTCTATGTTGTATGGTAATTGAAAACAAAGAGAGATATCTGAAGGAATAATTTTTATGTATTGACTCACTGTATAAAATACTTTACAAGCTTCCTTCTTATAGAAAATACACAGCACACTTCTAGGAACTACATAATAACTCTAGCTAAACTACAAGGAAACTTTCCTAATTTACATAAGTTGACTAAATCTTTGTACAGAAAAATCAGCTAGCAAATCTCTAAGATTCTGGCAATATCTCAGCAGAATCTTCCATCTTCCAACACTCCCCCTCAAGCTGGCTTGAAGATATCTTCCATTGCCAGCTTGCTAATCAAACTGTCAAATTGCTTCTTATGTAGCCCCTTTGTAAGTATATCAGCAATCTGATCAGTAGTTGGAATGTAAGGCATGCAAATCAGTCCATTATTGAGCTTTTCTTTAATAAAATGCTTATCCACTTCCACATGCTTTGTTCTGTCATGAAGGACTGGATTATGAGCAATAGAGATTGCTGCTTTATTATCACAATATACTTTCATGGGTGAAGGGTTAGAGATCCTCAAATCTTCTAACAACCTTTTAATCCACATTACTTCACAAATCCCATGAGCAACAGACCTAAACTCAGCCTCTGCACTACTTCTAGCCACCACATTTTGTTTCTTGCTCCGCCAAGTAACAAGATTTCCTCCAACAAATGTACAGTAGCCTGAAGTTGATCTTCTGTCATTAATACTTCCAGCCCAATCTGCATCAGTGTAGACTTCGATCTGTAGGTGTCCACGTTTCTTAAACAACAGACCCCTTCCAGGAGTCCCTTTCAAGTACCTCAAGATCCTGTACACAGCATCAAAGTGTTCCAAACCTGGTGAATGCATAAACTGACTCACCATGCTTACTGCAAAAGCTATATCTGGACGTGTATGGGACAAATAAATCAATCTTCCAACAAGCCTTTGGTATTGGTCCTTGTTCACCACATCTTTAGTTTTGGCAGGTTGTAGCTTTAAGTTGGGTTCAATCGGTGTTTCAGCTGCTTTGCAACCAAGCAAACCTGTCTCACCAAGCAAATCGAGTATGTACTTGCGTTGATTGACAAATATACCTTCTTTAGACCTAGCAAACTCCATCCCGAGGAAATATTTCAACGTACCCAAGTCTTTGATTTCAAAGTCATTAGCAAGTCTCTTCTTCAATCTTTCTAGTTCAACATTATCATCACCTGTCAAGATTATATCATCCACATAAACGATCAAGATAGCAATTTTCCCATCTCTTGAACGTTTATAAAACATAGTATGATCTGCTTGACTTTGACAGTAACCATGACTTTTTACTACCTTCCCAAAGCGTTCAAACCAAGCTCTAGGGGATTGTTTGAGGCCATACAACGACTTCTTTAATCTACAGACTTTATCTTTACCAATCCTTTCCTCGAAGCCAGGTGGTAGGTTCATAAACACTTCCTCTTCCAAATCTCCATTTAGGAAGGCATTTTTTACATCTAACTGATGTAGGGACCAATCGAGATTCACGGCCAAAGATAATAAAACCCGAATTGAGTTTATTTTGGCTACTGGAGCGAACGTTTCTTGGTAATCAATCCCATAGGTCTGTGTAAATCCTTTTGCCACAAGCCTAGCCTTGTACCTTTCTACACTACCATCAGCCTTGCACTTTACAGTAAATACCCATTTGCACCCTACTGTCTTCTTGTCCCTTGGCAAGTCCACTACCTCCCAAGTACCACTTTTCTTAAGAGCATTCATCTCTTCTATAACTGCTAACTTCCAATTTGGATCATCTAGAGCTTCCTGAATGTTTCTCGGAACAAACAAGTGAGAAATTTTTGAGGTAAATGCTCTATGGTGATTAGAAAGTCTATGGTAAGATAAATATTTGGCAATAGGGTGATTGGTACATGTTCGAACTCCTTTCCTAATAGCTATGGGAACATTAAGATCTGAGGACTCATTGTTAGAAGGCATAATAGAAGAAGGAATTGGAGCTGAAGATGAAATAGGAATAGAATTACCTTGAATATTTGAAGGACCATCTCTCGGAGATTTTGATTGATTCTGTGCTAGAGTGATAGGTGGATCTTTACCATTTTTATGAGTTCTTCTAGTATAAACCAGAAGCTCAGAATTTGGATTGTTTTGATCCGTTTGTAGTATTTCTCCCCCTGTTTGTGATACATCCATGCTTTGCAATGGTTGATTAGAATTTCCTTTGTTCTCAATATCTTGAACAGATTTTTCCTGAATTTTTGTTTCAAAAAAAATAGGAGAAGTGGTATCACAAATGATTGTATTAGGTAGAGAAATGTTCCAAAAATTGTCTTCTTCTCTTTCTTTCTCCCCCTGAAGATAATTTTTGCTAAAGTAAGGTTGATTTTCCAAAAAAGAGACATCCATACTGACATGGATTTTTCTGGTTTGAGGATTATAACACTTGTACCCTTTTTTATTTGGAGCATAACCTATGAAAACACATTTTTCAGCTCTAGGATCAAGTTTAGATCTAAGTTTGCTGGGTATATGAACAAATACTGTGCAGCCAAAAACTTTTAAAGGCAAATCAGATTGTATTCTAGATTCTGGAAAAGTTTTTTTGAGGCAGTCTAAAGGTGTGATGTAGTTTAAAACTCGGGTAGGCATCCTATTAATCAAATAGGATGCTGTTAAAACAGCTTCTCCCCATAAATATTTTGGAATATGCATAGAAAACATGATGGCACGAGCCACTTCAAGTAAATGTCTATTTTTTCTCTCAGCAATTCCATTTTGCTTAGGAGTATCACGACACGTAGATTGATGTTGGATACCTTTTTCTTTAAAAAAATTTCCCAAACATTCATTAAAATATTCCGTTCCATTATCGGAGCGTAATATACTAATTTTTGTTTGAAATTGATTTTCAACCATATTATAAAAATCTTTGAACAACTTTTCCACCACAGATTTGTCACTTATCAAAAATACCCAACACAATCGTGTGTGATCATCTATGAATGTCACAAACCATTTTTTTCCAGATAAAGTGGTAATCTTTGAAGGACCCCAAACATCAGTATGAATCAAATAAAATGGTTTGGAAGCATGATATGGTTTTGAGATATAAGTAGCACGGTGGCTCTTTGATAAATGACAACTCTCACATTGAAAAGATGAACAATCCAAATTTTTAAATAAAGCAGGAAATAAATGTTTAAGATAAGGAAAACTAGGATGTCCTAGTCTATGATGCCAAAGCATTATTTGTTCACGAACAGAAATTGAACTAATACTACCAAAACCTTGAGCTTTTTTATTACTGAAGAGGTTGTCATCAAAACAGTAAAGGCCGTCTATCATTCTAGCACTGCCAATCATCCTCCCCGAGTTCAAGTCCTGGAATTCACAACGAGAATCAAAGAAGGTAACACGACAGTTAGAATCTTTGGATAATTTACTCACAGACAAAAGATTACAGGCAAGTTTAGGGACATGAAGAACAGATTTAAGATCTATATTCTCTGAGATTTTTATTGATCCTTTTCCTGCAATAGGTGAGAAACTACCATCGGCAATTCTAATTGTTTCATTACCAGAACAAGGTACATAAGAATTAAATAGATGAGACAAACTAGTCATGTGGTCAGATGCACCTGAATCAATGATCCAAGGAGCAGAATTTGAACAAGAAGATAAAGCATTAGGGTTACTACCTGTTTGAGCAAGGGAAATACTAGGAATACCAGATGATGAATTGGATTTTAGCAGTTTAAGAAGATGATCCATCTGCTCTTTACTGAAGGGACTTGTCTCAACTTCATTTGCTGAAGGATACGCACAAGTGGGTCTATCACCTTGTTTGCTGCTTTTCCAAACTCGAGGTCTTTCATCTGTCTTTCGCTGATTCATCTGTCTTGCATTAGAGGCAGCCAATGCTGAGTTTTCGATAGATACACCAGCACCCTTTTTTCCAAGCATAACATTCCTACGACTCTCTTCTCTTCGCAGAAAATTATCACCATTCAAACGGATAGTGGTGATTTGGACAGAGTGTGAACTAGAATTGGAGGCTTGGATTTGGGTTTCTGTGGTTTTCCTTGAGTTAGTAGGAGGACTGGATTGAATTGAAATATCAGACATGGTAAAAGCTATAGGTTGGCTAAGGCATCTGCAGAATAAGTCCTAGGGTTTTTTAGAAAGAGTCAATGATCAAAATCCAGCTCTTGATACCATGAAAACAAAGAGAGATATCTGAAGGAATAATTTTTATGTATTGACTCACTGTATAAAATACTTTACAAGCTTCCTTCTTATAGAAAATACACAGCACACTTCTAGGAACTACATAATAACTCTAGCTAAACTACAAGGAAACTTTCCTAATTTACATAAGTTGACTAAATCTTTGTACAGAAAAATCAGCTAGCAAATCTCTAAGATTCTGGCAATATCTCAGCAGAATCTTCCATCTTCCAACAGTAATACTCTCCCCTGGGATAACCTAACAGTCTAGATATCTATGTCTATCTCTATTCCTAGTTAAAAAGAAATCTAACTAGCTCTTGGTCCACTTCTAAAGGTTATAAGATGAGATTCTCTCTTCCTAAGAAGTGTGTTTACTGGGGTTAGGTCATAGGATAAAGCAAAATCTAGGATTGCATCCCCACCCTTGTTTCTTACACCATAACTAAAACCCTTATATACGCTCTCAAAACGCTCTCTACTTGTACCTACATGTCTATTGAGGTCGCTGCCAATAAAAAAGTTTTCTCCTAAAGGTACTTCTTGTACTACCTTATCTAAATCCTTCAAAAACTATCGTTTACTAACCTCATCAAGTCCTATCTAAGATACATACGCGCTAATGACATTCAACACCTCTTCTCTTAGAACTAGCCTAACCAAAATAATCCTATCCCCTTATCTCCTAATTTGCACAACATCCTTATGGTACTCTTTATCTATAATGATGCCTACGCCATTTCGATCTTTATCTTTCCCTATGTACCAAAGCTTATATTGCCAAGGTGCTATCTCCTTAGCCTTTCCCCCAACCCATTCGGTCTCTTGAAAACACAGGATATTAACCCTCCTCCTACTCATAACCTCACAAATCTCAACTAACTTACCACTAAGCGTACCACTATTCCAAGATCCTAACCTAAGCTTATAGTTATGAACTAACTTCTTTACCCACCCCTGTCCATTGTAGTGTGGGAACCTTTGCCTACTTAACACCACATCCAGGCATCAATGTGACTTTCTTTCGAGCAGCGACCTAGCAACCCTTACCACTTTTCACTACACCCGGTCTCTGATGTAGAGTGTAGATGAGTAAGGGACGCCTCAATAATGTTTTGATATTGGCTCATTTCATGAGATTGGACTAGTTTTTAAGGCTAGTTGTCCAAACCTACCGCCACCCTCCTTTATCCAGGCTTGGGACAAGCTGCTTTAACTTACACAGGCATTAACTCAAATTATAAAGGTAGTCAACAAAAATAGAAGCAATAATAGAATCCAGACAAGCAACCAAAGCAATCGCAGCAAGCAGCTGTAGGGATGTAAACGAGGCGACTACTCGACCCCAATTATTGACAAAAGAATCCGAATCCTATAATTACCTGATTATTTTTTAACACTTGTTTGGATAAGCATTAGTAAAGGAAAAGAATGGAAAGGAAAGGAACGTAAATTAAGGTTAAGGGAAAGGAAAGGGTACATGTACCCCTTATTTGGATAGCTAAAATTAATAAAGAAAAGGAAAGGAAAGTAATCCTAACAACTTTTGTTTCGTTAAACAATGGAAAGAAAAGGAAATGATTCATTATAATGCTTTTTTTTCCAATTATAACCTCTTTTGTTTTAAATTTTATAATATAATAAGATTAAATTTAACATTTTACATGTTAAAATTTTTTTAAGTTTCCTTTCCTTCCCGTGTACCCCTAATTGGGGGTTTTAAAAAAACTAAATCAAGGGAAAGCAAAGGGTGCTTACTCCCCCTCTCTTTCCTTTCCCTAGCTAAAAAATTTTTTCAAACAAGAGAAAGGTTTACAACCTTCCTTTGTTTTACTTAGCTTTCCTTTCCTTGTCCTTCTCCACCCCCAATCCAAAAATAGGGTAAATGCATTACCCGAACCCTACCCTAAGTAGCCGTTACCTAATTATTTTTTAAATGCATTACCCAAACCCTACCCTAAGTAGCAAGTATCCGACTATTTTTTAAATGCATTACCCAAACCCTACCCTATGTAGCAAGTACCCGACTATTTTTTAAATGCATTACCCAAACCCTACCCTAAGTAGCCGTTTATTACCTGAATCTATTTAATTACCCAATTATTCAACCAAAATTTTGACAAATCCCTTAATTGACCCAAAACCAAACTCCTGCAAGAAAATCAATTATTCTAAACTTCTAATATCTAATTTTCTATTAATTAAAAACATAAAATTAAACAAGAATGTACAAGTTCTATTATAATTAAACAAACACTTTAGTAGTTCAACAAACAAACACAATTTAAAAAAAAACACAAACATATTTCTTTGTTCACCCTTCTTTCTTTTTTCTTACCCTTGATTCACAAGCAAACTCCAGCAAATGCTATTCAGTTTAACAACAAACTCTACAACAGTATAAAGAGATCTAGCTAATGATTCCAACATTCTAGTCGGAGGCCAACACTTGGACGGCGATGGGTTGGGCTTGGAAGTAAAAGCACCACAAAAGGGAGTTAGCAACTTGCAATCAGCCATGTCTCAAATCCTAGTTTTGGTCATACTTCAGGAGATCAGGTTTAAAACATGGAATAAGCTATATGCTTAATCTGCTTACCTACTAAACCATGCTGAATATTATCCAGGAATTCCTACGAGGATTCCAGAAACTGTTGCAATATACTCTGCAGGAGTAATAATTAATCAAACAACAGGAGTCTTAAAGTAAATTTGACTAGAATTAACATTTGTAATATACTCAAAACATGTCACATGATTTTCCAAAATTTAATGGTGCACCTAACATGGCTTGCCAATGACAATTACAATGCAGTAGCAACATGAGTGCCAGCAAACTCAAAAAAAATCTATCAGCCTCCATCCACTCCTTATAAAAAGTGAACATAATAAAACTCCATGTTTGACAAAATGAAATTAGCAAATGCGAAAAACAACCCTGGCAAGAATACTGACTTTTGCTTGTTTCAAAGTTGCTTCTTTACCTTTATAAGCAAGTCACGCACTCAATTCAATTATAAAAAAAAAAAAGCTCATAGATCGTAACAATGCCAATTACTACAAAAAGAAAGCAAATTTCATTTTCATTGTTTAAAAAAAAATACTTAAAATACTTTATGGGATCGTTTGGTGCCTTGCATGCAAAGTGATTGTAGCGCAAAGTGATTGTTGAGAAAGTAATTGCTGGGAATTAAACTGCTAGGAAAGTAACATTGCAGTGTAAAGTTCTATTTAAACTACAGGAAAAGTAACATTGCAATGTTTGTTGAACACTCACTTTGCTGGTAATGTAGTGTCAAATTCCAAAAATACCCCGAAGTATAAAAACAAATTTGATACATTGGAATTAATTAAAAATGTAATTATCATATAAATGTAAATAATATAAAGTTATAATTATTGTTATTGTTCATCATTTGTAATACTAAATTTAATACATTATTATTAATTTAAAATAAAATTATTATATTAAATTGATACATCATTTATAATAACAAAGTTTCTCACGAGCTATATCAATGAAGCTGTATTCAACAAGAAATTCATATGCAACAAGCATTCATTTGTAATACCAAATACATAATAATTTTTATATGTCCCTGCAATAAAACCAACACTAAAAGCACTGCTGAGAAAAATGAGCTTTAAATTTCATATTGGATATTTTCTACCATTAATTTATAAGATTCTGTGTACAAAATTAGTACTCAAGTTGGTTCCTGCTGTATGAAACAAGAAAATCACTCGAAGTTTGAGGATAGTAAGACACGAGCAGACAACACACAGAAATGAAGCTGGTGTTTTTCCTAAATCTGATAAGCATTGGTATTAACTTTACATAATCAGCATTCTTAAGGCATCACAAATTCACTACACAATCAGCCATTGTTTGCAGGTACAATGCATTCCATTTTGAGATAAAATTTTCTAGTAAAGAAAACTAAGATTCTCCAGTTCTCAGATTATCTCACTAATTTCTTTAATCAATTGCTCAGCTCTAAGGTTTCTGAATTAACTGGAACAAGAAATATATCTACAAAATCAAAATTGGAGAAGGTGGGTTTGATCATATATGACAAGTTTTACTCAAGATAATGCAATTTTCTGTAAGTGATAAAAATCATATATGACAAGAACAACCAAGGACTCAAGAATTAATATACTTCCACAAAAATACATTCATCCAAATCATAACATGATAAAAATCATAACAAGTCCCACAAAGTCATTAATTTTAAAAATCACAATGTCGTACAAAGTCATTACATTCATCTAGTTTTAACAAGTCATAACATGATAAAAATCATAAACTATGTCAATTTCATCTCTTCCTTAAGCATTTGAGTCAATAAGAGAAGAAAATAAGTTAGTAGGCCTTTTCTTACACAGCCTAATAACCTTCAGTTGGGCTGTTTTTCATGAGTTGAAAAGCTTGATTGTTTTTGTTTTTCACGAGTTAAGAAGAGAAGGAAATAAGTAATTAGTCCATGATGACCCTTGAACTTGCAATGGCCTAGGCCAGTTTTTTTGACACTTTCTCAATCTCAGCATCACAAAAGTGAGAAAACTGGACAAATACACTCTATTCTGAAAAGCAATAAAAGCTCATTCTCATGTACATATATGTGTTCTGAAAAGCATTAATCTCCTAAACTTTAGGTTCTTTTCTATTAGAATTTCTACTATAATCTAATCCATGACTAAATTACTCAAACAAGCAAATCCTATCAGAATGGCTACTCAGCACCAAATCACAGCTGTCCCAGACCCAACAGATCGAGCAAATCCTATACTTGCAAAAATAGCTCTTGATGGAGTGACTGATTTAGTAGTGAATGCTGTTTCTATTCAGAAAAGCAAATAACACTTAGATTTATCTATTAGTTGTTTCGACCAAATCCAATAACTTTGCCAGCAACTCTGTAATCAAATGTTTTAGGCCAACCTCATCCTCACTCTCTTCCTCTGCTATTTGTAATTTACCCAGGGAGAAATGATAATATACCGGTTCTTCCTCTGACATTCATGTTTTAAGCAAGCAATGGAAAAATCAGACTTACCTCAAGCAGAGGACCGAAGAAGAGAGACGGCCGATGGAGCGAGAGACAATTGGAAACCTGGGTTTTTGTCCAAGGAAATAGATTTCGGTGGAGAGCCAGCAAGGCAGGATGAGAGGGTGAGAAAAAATGATCGCGAGGGAGAGGGTATTTCGGTAGAGAAAAATAACTTAACCGTTGCAAAGTTATTTTGCGTTGGGGGAGGGCTGCAATCAGATTGCAGCTTCCAACTGCATTCTCATTGCCGCTGCAAAGTGATTTTACAGGGGAAAATTACAACCAAACGCTGAACTGATTTTACAATCAAAGCCGATAAATCATAAAACTAATTTATGAAAGAGTTTAAATGATGCTTATTACCACTCAATTTCTAAGATTTTGTGATCTTTTCAGTTGCAAGGGCTGCTTCAAAGAGAGGAAATCAAACGGTATGGACGCTTGACTGAGCCAACCCTTGATCGATTCCTAGCAGAGGAAAGGGTGGTGCCGCTGGAATGTCGTGACCGGCGCCTGGGAGTGGGAGACGGGGAGGAAGTTCCGTTGACGGCTTGAGGCTTGGCTGGGAGTGGGTCTGACCGACTGAGTGATCAGAGGAGATTTCACATTGAGTTTAGGGTACCGTTCACTGTTTACATAAAAGAAAACGGTGAGTTTTGATTCTTTTTGAAAATTTAATTATTTTGTGCAAAAATAAAAAAGTCAGCGATAATACTTGTAGCAACAACAACACAACAAAATTAAAACAAGATTATTATTCATTGATAATGATTTTTGAAAAATAATTTTTGTAAAATATCTTATTTTTTCAAAAATTAAAGATTTTTCATTATTTTGCTGAATTAATGAAAATTTTTTTATTGTTTAATTGTTTTTTGAAAATTCTGTTTTTTTTTCAAATGATTTTAACATAATTAATAAAATATTACAATTTATTTATTATTAATTTATTTATTTATTAATATTAAAAATAATTATATTTTGAAAATAATATTTAACATTAAAATATTAAATTGTTAAACATTTTAAAATATATATTTATTATTACTTATATTAATATTTTTAAAATTTTGAAGTTATGTTACTATTTTATTATATATAAAATACTAATAATATATTAAAAATAATTATATTTTGAAAATAATATTTAACATTAAAATATTAAATTGTTAAACATTTTAAAATATATATTTATTATTACTTATATTAATATTTTTAAAATTTTGAAGTTATGTTACTATTTTATTATATATAAAATACTAATAATATATTAATATTTATTTTTAAAAAATATTAAATATATATAAATTTAAAATAATTATATTTTATATTGAAATTATTTATTACTAAAATCATAAAAAAGTAATATTTATTTATATTAATTATTAAAATAATAAATATGTATTTATTAAATTAGTATTTATTATTTATTTTTAAAATAATAATACAATATTATTTATTATTGAAATATTAAAAATATTAAAGATTAATAATATACAAAATAAAATATTTAATATTGAAAGATTTTTATGTTAATATTTTAATATATAAAATTTTTATACTAACTAAATGAAAGATATTTTATTAATATAATAACATCTTATGTAGGGTTAAATTAAATCAAAGTTAAAAAAATTCATATCCAAGCTCTAGCTTGAGTAAAATTATATTCACAAGCTTGATAAATAACCTTACACATAGACAGCTATTTTTCAAAAAATATTTCTCCTTTTCAAATGTGAAAGACAATTTTCAAAAAATGATCTAATTTTTTGCTAATCTAGAAATCATTTTCCATTGACCAATCAGTTTTTCTGCCAACCAAACACCTGAAAATACAGAAATTATTTTTCAAAAATCATTTTCAGTAAATGAAATGGAACTTTACTTTTAAAAAAAACAGCAAGTAAACTAAAGCAGCCTCTCTGATTTGATCTCTGTTTAGCCCCTAACTCAATTCATACCCAATTTTGTTTTTTAATTATCTTTTAATATTTCTAGAAGACATATGTCATCATTTTAATCTCTTTTGTGGAGTCCAAAAACTTTATTGACAATATATTGGATAATTATAATTAAGATTATACTTAAATATTCATTCAATTATTGATTCTTTCATATTTTTTTCACTAAAAAAATATTTTTCTTAAAGAAGGTTAAAGATAAAAATACAAATATATTTTTAGAAAACTAAAAGTTAAAAAATCTTCTTTTTGTAATTTTTTAAATAATAAATATTTTAATTCTTATATAATAATTTTTAATTTATACAATTAAAAATATTTATATAATTTATTTATAATATTCTAAAATATTTTTATTAATCATCCATCAACAAAAATGATTTGATGGTTGAAACATTTGATGAGACTCGAAATCTAATAGGTCAGCATGGTAGTAGTAATTATGATTTGGGTCTTTTGCAATACTTAAAGTCGTTGCAAAATGCAAATTTATCGTTGTTAAAGCTTTTTTGCATACAAGGTCGTTGCGTAAACTTCCGTTACTAAAAGTATACGCATCAACTCTCATCAAATAATAAGTCACTGTAAAAAAAAATATTTGTTGCAACGACTTTTTCTCATTACTAATTAAATTATTGTTTTAGCAACAACTTACTATTTTGTCTATACTTTTTTTAGCAACGGAAGATATTTGGTTGCAATTCCTTTTTGGCAACAATTTTTTTTATTGTTGCAATAGGTAGTTTAGCAACAACTATAGTTGTTGCAACAAATGAATACAAAACGACAATATGTTGTTTCTAATTTTATTCATGGCGACTAAAATCGTTGCTAAAAATAATTACAAAACCATATTTTTATTATTTAATTTATTTTATTTTACAAAATTTTTTATCATTGCTAATTTATTTTATAATGTAAAAAAATCAATATTATTGTTATAAATAATTTTTTCACTACAATATTGTTATCATCATCATCAGAGCCTTTATCCCAAGAGATTAGGGTAGGCTATATGAACCAATATCTAAATTAACGTTAGATCATCCATATGTATTATCCTTCTCCATAGATTCCTATCCAAGGTCATTTGCTCATCCAACTCTGAAACCTCCGTATCTTTTCAAACTACTTCCTTCCAAGTCATTTTCGGTCTTCCTCTAGTCTTAACCCTTCTCTCAACATCCATAGCCTCTATTCTCTTAACTGGAGCATCTATAGGTCATTATAATATTGTTATAACTACAAATAATAAATTATAAAAGAATTGATAATTTATATATTTATTATTAATGAAATTTAAAATTCGATACAATTTCATGAATAAAAAAAACATAAAGAAAGTGTTGAATCTGAAAACCTAACACAAAATTCTAAGGGTGACTCGTCTTGGAAAGCTATATTGAATCTGTAAGCACTAAGCATAGATGTTTTACTAATTAGCTTGATCTTCATACTTAATGGCTTGGACAATACATCCACGAGCATCTCATATCCATATGAACTTGGAAATAGGGTTTTTAACTTCATTGCAGCAATATCATAAGCCTCAGCAACTTCTTCTTCGATGCCTGCAAAACAAAACGAGAAAATCTACTCACTAAATGTGCCAAGAATTCTAAAATTCATTAATAATAAATTTTAGAAAGAAAAATCTAAAATCTATCTTCATTAAAAATTATAAAAAAAAAACAAAAATCTTTTTGATGGAGGCAATATACAAGAGCTAGATCATGAGTTATCCACCACGAGCTTGGCATTATTCAACAGGTATAATAACATCAATGTCAAAACGTAGACTACGATGCTATAGTCAATAGCCAATAAGGGCCTTGGTAGATTTATTAGAGAGAAAACTAAAAATGCTTAGACAAGTAGATCCATATTCAAAGTTTTTTTAATCTCAAAATAATATATTAACTATATATGAGTATATACTTAGACAAGTAGATAAAGAAAGAGAAATATTAGAATTCTCCAAAAAAAAAGAGGAATATTAGATAAAGGAAGCAAAGATATTTCAACTAATCTCGAAATAATATATTGATGTTGTTCTTTTCATGTATTAAAAGCCAAACTTTAAAGGGTTGATGAATATGAATTATTGAAGTTAAGAAGTATGTTAACAATAGAAAATTACAAAAGAAAGAAGAATATTAGATAAAGAAAGCAAAGCTATTTCAACTAATCCTCTTTGTAAAGAGGTGTTATGTTCACAACCAAACATCTAACCATACAAGACAAAGACAGACAAAATCCATAATGTTAATGGCATGTTAATCTTGATGTTTGATCATGATTTTGTTGTAAAATAAAAAAAATTGCATCATCCACAAAAGTAATTTAAAATAAAAATGTGAGAGAGTGAGAAAGAAACAATGAGAATAATGATTTAATAAAGAAAGGTGATCTATGCAAAATATGAAGGTTGAAAAAAAATAATAAACACAAATATTCATGGTTGTTGTAATTCAGTGCTTATTCAAAACAAAATTATATATTATAAACACAACTAATCCTCTTTACGTTGTTGATGGAATTACAGCAACTGTAAAATATGCAATTTTTCAAAGCAACATCAGTGCTTATACAAACACAAATAGTCGTGTGGTTGATGCAATTCCATTACCGTCTTCCACACATTACCTATGGATGCTACAGCCGCTATCACTTAGGCAAACAGAAAAGGCAAGAAGTAGAAGTTTAGGAAGTAGCTAAAATTTCATTTTGCACAAACAAAAGGTCTAATGAAAGGATGAACTATAATCTCACTTCTGCACTATCTTAATGAACCAAACCTAAGATTTAACCAAGTTTACCTACAGTTAAACCCAAAAACTAATCCAATTTGAAACCATGAATTTCTAATTTAAGTTCGATAAACCTCAAGAAAACACATCAATCCTTAATTTCCATCCAACCTCGGTTCAACCAAGGACCTCCTAGATTCCCATCGGAAAACCACAACAAAGAATTCAAACACATCAACAATCCATAAGCAAACACCATTACAACATAGAGAAAAAAAACAACACAGAAGTCAGAACACTTAGCATGAAAAATACAATAAAAATATAAAAAAGATCACTCTAGTAGTGTTATTTCTTAGGGTTTTCGACTCAGAAAGTTTAGTTTTTTTGAGGTTCTAGAAAAAGAAAGTGGGTCTTTTTGTGTTTTGGGTGCCCAGTAGCAAGGAAAAGCAATTTAGGGTTGGAGACAAGCAACTACTGAAGGCAAAAAGGGAGGCGAATAGAGGCAAAAGAGGAGAAAGGGCTCGATTTCACAGAGAGCAAAGAAGCCTTTCAGTTTTATCAGAAAAGAAAGAAAATAAGAAAAAGGGAGAAAATAGAAAGAGAAGAAGCGTTGGTTAAAGAAGAGGGTTAATCGAGTAAGAAAGCAGAAGAAAAGAGCAACAAGAATGGAGTGAGCCGTCGAGACCGGGTCAACTGGGAGGAACGGAGGCTAGAATGTGACGAGTTTCTTAGGCGAAAATTGAAGACTGAATCGGCGTAGGTTTCTAACTCACTCTTATTTTTAATTTTTATAAATTACAATAGTTATACAAAAAAATTAAATTATAATAACTTAATAACGATGATGAAAAGTCATTACAAATGTAATAAGATTTTGAAATGATTTTTTTGTCGCAATATATGATACATATATATATATATATCATAATAATTTTTTTATTATTGTTACTTTACTAAGAAATAGCAACAACAATAAGTGTTGTTATATAAAATATAAAGAAAAAAATCAAATAAGTAAAAACAATTGAAAGTCGTTGCAAACATTATAAGATATTGCAACAACTATTTTGATCATTGTTATATTGTTAAGAATTTACAACAACAATAAATGTCGTTGTATAAAATATAAAGAAAAATTAAATAAGTAACGATAATTAAAAGTCGTTGCAAATATAATAAAATATCGTAACGATTTTTTTATCGTTGTTAATTTAATAAGAATTTGCAACAACAATAAGTATTGTTGCATAAAATATAAAAAAAAATCAATTAAGCAACGACTATGAAAAGTTGTTGCAAATGTCATGAGATTTTGCAACGACTATCTTCATCGTTGTGTATTTTGGTTGCTAAAGGCCATTTTTCTAGTAGAGAGAGAGGTCCACTTACATCGATATAAAATAATTTTGTTTTGCAACACTTTTATAACTTCATGTAGAATTAATATTTTTACAAATCAACCATTAGATTGAATAACTTACTCATATCCATTATCATGTAAAATTTCTAGTTGATCTGATATCGCTATCATTTCTATTGAGAATAGCATATTTTTCAATATATATTAACGATTGAAATTTTAGTATCATCAAACTAATAGTTAATTATTTTCGATTAACTTGAAATTTTATACACATAATTTACTTAAATAGAATATAATATTCAACGGTCAGATTAAAAAATATATAAATCATATAAAGAGATATGAAATGGTGTAAAACGAAATTGTTTTACACCGGTGTAAGTGAATCCCTCCTCATTTATATATTCATATGAGTTTATATATAATGCACTAACAATGTGTAGCCTCTATACACTGTCAGTCATCCATAGGATGACACCTCATTAATGAGTAAAGCCTAAAAGTATATAGACCCTTAAAAATAAATATTAATAAAGTTTTTAAATTTATTTTTAAGGACTTACATATGAAGTGTCATCCTATAGTTGACTAACAGTGTGTAGAACCTATATATTGTCAGTGCATCATATATAAACCATATATATATAAAGAGAGAGAGAGAGAGTGTGTGTGTGTGTGTGCGCGTTTATATATGATGCATTGATTGTATATGGTTTCTATACACTATCAATGCACTAAAAATTGACATTTCATTAATAAGCAAATTAAAATGATGTCAATTCCTTAAGGTTGCGTTTGGATGGAGAATTTTAAAATTTTGAGGCATTTTAAAATAAAGGCATTTCAAAATATCTCATTTTAAGATATTAGCATTTTTAATTAACTTGTTTGGGTCAATAATATTTAAAAAGAATTTTTTGAATATTAGAATTTGATTAAATAAAAATTAATTATAAAAAAATAATAATATTATATATTAAAAAAAGAAAAAAATCAAATAAAATATGCAATATGGATATCATTAAATTTGTAAAAATATATAGTTGTTATTAATAATATAAAAAAATAAAAATATATATTATATTTAAATAAAATAATATGTTTTTATTTTTAACTTTATATTTAATAGTGGAGCATGTCTAATGAAGGAAAGAAGAGTGGGGGGAGTTTTAAAAAACCACCTCTTTAGATGGATTTTAAGGAGAGAATTTGAGATGCTCAAATTCCCTTTTGAAATCCCTCCTAAATTTTGAAATTCTTCAAAAAATTTTGCCAAACAAGCAATTTAGATTTTAGACTTTTAAATATCCTTATTAAAATGAATTTCCTCCTTGAAATTCCTCATCCAAACACACCCTAAAAGTAAATACAAATATTTTTTTTTTCAATTTGCTCAAAAGGGCTTGATATCTTTTAGTTTGTTCATAAATGAGATGTTAACCTCTCGTACATTGACAGTATATATATATATATATATATATATATATATATATATATATATAAACCCTATATACAGAAAAGTGGGAGTATTAGGTTGAGATGCTTGGGTTTGAACCCATATCTTATGACATGCAATTAAATATTTTTTTTTTGGTTCATAGGAGGTACAATGAGGAGTGGAGAATCGAGCCTTAAACCTAATTGCTCTTAAGAAAAGGAAACAATCACTAAGTCAAGTCTAGTTGTTGCCATCAGATAATTTTTTTAATTATGTCCTTTTGCCCCAAGTTTCATAATTTTCTTAATTGCACTAAATGATACGCAATCAAAGTACATTCGTTCATTAATTAATTTCCAAATTTCATATAAAATGTGCATGAACATCATTTTTAAAGGCTTTTGGAAACTAGGCATATTTCACAACTTCAAGTTTTACATAATAATAACTACTATATATGCCCTACCCATTAATTTTCAAATATTAACTGATATAGTACATTGGGTCAGGCAGCTTGAACGTCCTATTGCCAACATTGGTTCCCAGGAGATCGCTCCATTGATCACCCATGTTTCCAATGATTCTATACCCACTCTTCTCAAGCTTCTTTCTCTCACTTGATTTGTATGCCAATGCTGTTTTCCCTGAATAAGACGATTCCCTGCATTACAACCAGAAATATGAGCGGCCCACCATGTTTAAAATCTTCAGATGCTATTATTACTTACCTGAGAATGAGTTTCTCCCAAGTGTGATATCCAGCTTTTCTCAGATTACTAGCTGTCACACTTCTTTGATCTTCTGGTCTTCCTGTCAAGAAAACGACCTTGGTCCCAAGAGACAATAACTTTTTGTACAGTTTAAGACTTTCTGGCAAAGCTGGGGCTTTGCCTTCCATTACCCATTTCTTGAACAAAGTGGGGTTATATGGCTCCGCCCTGGAATTCCCCATGCCATTGAGAACATGACAAACACCAAAATGGTTTATATTGTGAAGCAAATATAGTACATTTTTGATCTATCCAATATACTATATTACTGTCTAAAACTAAGAGAATATATGTGTAATGTCTAAAACTAATAGTCTGAAAAAAAATACAAATATTAAGATTCGAATCTCATGCTTTTAAAAATTTTGCCTCTTAAAATTAAAAGCATAATCATTTAATTAAACAGATGCTGCACATTTATTTTATATTATCACTTTTTTTTCACTTGTACTAGAGGGGTCATATATCATATCTTCTTTTCGTAAATAATTGAAGAGGGCAGGCGCGTGAATCATCTTCCCCTTTATTAAAATGTTTCATATTTACAACCATAATAAAATTAACTAGTGCTCTACTTAAACAGAATATGAAGACGAAAATTGAAGCAAAAGAGTTTACAAGTGATGTAAATGACCCTGAATTGATATAGTATTATTCTAAAGTTGAGATATGCATGATTGCATACGTACCCGAATCCATGCTGGGCAAGATAAGGCAAATTGGAGAGTGCAGTCTCATCTATGTCAAAGACCCAAACGTCCCTGCCATCTCTAGCCAGGCTGAGGCTTTGAGCATAGAGAAGAGCCTGGTTAGCTACCATTCTCGAGTCTTTCCTGTATTGATGGCCTAACATGTAATGTCCCACGTAGTCTTCGCACTCTCCCGGAACAGTAATCCAGTCGACAACGTTATTAGTTTCGACGCCCAGGCGCCAACTCAGGCATGACAAGCCAGGTACAGGGTCACCACCGGCACCAGATTGTGGCCGGAGGAGGTGGATCTTGTGGGGGATAGTCTCCTGGTCTGATCCCTGTGAGACTGTTGTGGTAAGAAATAGAAATAACAACAATGCCATGCTGCGGTGTAGTTTTGAAAGAAGTATTGAAGGAGTAAAGTTGTTGCTTTGCTGCCGGATATAGCCGATTTGCCTCGTTTAAATAGACTTGATACTTGTTCGGTAACCTCGTGTATTTGTATTCAAAGACTAGGCTGTTCCTATCCATTTGATCACAGATGTATTACTCTCTCTATATCTATCTATACACACACATATATAAATAAATAAATATATATATATATATATATATATATATATATATATATATATAAAAGAGTTTGAAGAATACATTGTTTTAAATAAAATTACGTGGAGCCAAAGAATTCATACTAACAGATAACAACTTAATATGAATTCATATATTGATTGGTATAATCTTTTTTAATATTGAGATAAAAGCTTTAGAGATGATATATATATATATATATATATATATATATATATATATATATAAATATATATATATAACAAGAAAAACTAACAATAATCCATATTAGTAATCAACTTTCCATTCTAAATTAATTATAAGAGTAGAATGAAATTCCCACTATCTCAGGCCAAGTCAACCATATTTTTATATAATATGATTAAAGATAGCTTCACTTTTTAAATTTTGTGTGAATTTTTTTTTGGATGCTCTTCAATGCACCCTTTCAAATTAGTTTACTTATATGGATTGTAGTTTAGTTGGTAACGCAAGCTGAGTTTGTAGGAAGAGCTCTTGAATTCGATCCCCACTAAACACACCTTTGAGAAGAGGTGAGGAGCTTTAACTGTGACAAAATCCCGAGCTGAATTTATCTCAAACCGTTAAACGGATAAGGATACTTGTGGTTTATACGAAAAAAATGATATTGTTTCAAAAGATAATGTTTGTTGTGTTAAAGAATGTCCGTATTTTAGTATTGACTTTGTACTAAAGGATTTTTTTAGGTTAAGTTAATGAAGTTCATCAGCATTATTTCACAAAAAAAAGTTTTTATTTTAAAATGCTTTTTACAAAGATCAAACTCAAGATTAATTTAGATGAGCGGTGAAATTGATTCAAGTGATATTGAAAAAAGAAAAAAAAGGACTATTAAGTAAAAATAGTTTTAATAAAATATTAACATGAAAGGGCAAAAAAGTAAATTCATCCTCTTATATGTAGTCAAAGGATTAGTGTCTATAGTGGGAGGACCCTCAATTGACAAAGAAAGAGGTATTTTTCTTTTGTTATAGTGAACTAATCTGTATAATTTTAAGCCAATTATTTTAAATATATGATTTAACTTAAGAGATGAACTTATATTAAGATTATCAGAAAAAGCGAATTTTTAAGCACAACTATAATAATAACATTTCATATTATTTAAAAGATATATAATTAGTATCATAAACTCATTTTTATAACATCAAATATCATTATCATAATTAACTCACATTAATTACAATTAAAATGACCAATAAGACCTTGACTTAGTGCTAAAGAAGAGATCTTGAGACTTTGAGATCCTATCCTAGGTTTGAATCTAACTATATGTGAGTTTGAGTTTAATCTGATTATTTACTAGTTTAGTTAGTCGTAATTATTTATCAATTACTGATTATTATTATAACTTTTAATGAAAATATATTATTTAAAAAGAATTACAATCAAATTGAATAATTGACTTAAAAAAATACATAATAAAAATTAAATATTATCTTCAATATATATATATATATATATATATATATATATATATAAAGAAGAAGAAAAAAAGAATGCAAACAAACAATGTTGATAAAAATAAATTTATTTTTAATCTAAAGTGTTTTGAAATTAACTTTTAAAGCCACTCTTTGATTAAAACAAAAAACTTTTCAAAAAAAAAACTATAGAAAAAAGAAAAAAATCAAAGAAGAAGAGATAAAAAAAAGTGATAAAATAATTTATTTGATATTTGAGAGTGTATAGTATTAATCACATACATTTTAAAAGTAATTATATGTTTTTTTTATAGGTACCAAAAAACTTACTGTTTAGAATCTTCCTAATATAATTTAAGCTCTTATTTTTATTGGAGATGTACCTTAAAAAAGATATGATGAATCTAGTCTGAGTTTTAATATTATTTTTTGAATACACGTTATTATCAATCCCCTAAATTCCATTGTGCTTGCAAACGTGAACCTAACATTGCAATATTGCATCATAAAGTTAATGCGTGTTGACTTCAATGATACTGATTGTAAGTGTATATTTGACAAAAAGGATGGATTTTGATTTAGCTCACTGAAGGAGATATGTGCTACAAGTGAAGCGATCATACATTGGATCACAATTCACCCAACAAAAAGCAAAGTCAAAAGAAGAAGATATTTAGGGACCCTCTTTAATTTCTTCTTGCAAGAAAACTAAACTATACTGAGACTATTCAAGAAATGGTGGGAAAAGGCACCACATTCAATGAAGCCAAAGTGCCTTAATTTGAAACAAGAATCTCAAGATATATAATCAAACCATTGACTCTCTTTGCAACATTGAACTATAGGCTCATCAATAGGCCTAGTAATTTTAGACCGGATACAATAATACAAATTGAAAACAATGCAAATTAAAATTTGATAAAAATTATATATAAATTTGACAAAAACTAATAACATTTTATATTTGATGAATCATATCAATTTTAACACGATAATTTTTATATTTTACATGATACAAATATATATACTAACTAGATATAAGCCCGCGTGATGCTGCAGGTCTATTTTTATTTTGCAATTTTTAAAGTTAGTTAAGTTGATTATTAAATAAGAGTTATTGGACATAAGAAATATTTATTTCCTTCATAATGTTTAGTACAAAAAAGAAACATGTTTACTAAAGAAAGATTTATAAAAGAAACGTGTTTACTAATTATAAAGTTTATATATTAAACAACATATCCAAAAATAATTTTTTGAAAAATTTAGATTAGCTTGGATTAAAAAAAATACACAATACTTAAGTTAAATAGTATGACAAACAGATAATTTGTGATAGAAACAAACAAATTAAGATAATAATACAACAACAATAAAAACTAAAGCACTAATATATATATATTTTTTTATATACGGCATAATGGTTCAGACAATTTAAAAAAGAAGTAAGAAAAAAATAGCTAAGAATGTTTTGTTCATATTATTAATTATGTGTAAGGTTTTAAACCCATCTATAAACATTTTTATTTTAAGAATAACTAATTGAATTATTTATATTTACTCCAAAGTACAATATGTAAAGTAAAAGTATTTTTCCTAGAAAAGTTAGAGAAAAAAACCCTTTAATATAATAATTTTTATTCGAAAGCAAAATTTGGAAAATACATAATTTATATCTATTTGAAGTATTATTTATTTTTAAATATTTGTCATGTGTCGGTTAAATAATATATTTGAATATTGTTTTTATATTTTTAAAATTATTATCACTATTAATAAATATAAAAAATGTTTTAAAAAATTTATTATGAGGCGAGAGAAGAACTTATTATTGTGATTTGAGATTGATTTTATATAGCTAATATATTTTTCGTGTTTAGTAAGTTTACATCTGCTAGTGGAGATATAATTTTAAAAAATAGATTTAGAGAAATTAGATCTAAACTTTTTTAATTAAAAATATCTAAATCAATTAGCTTTTGTGTTATTTGATTTTTCCTTGATTAAAAATCAACTCAAAGATAAATGAATTTTTTTATTTTATTTTTATTAATTTTTTATATTTAGAATGCATCATTTGTTAAACCCTCTATCATATTTTTATTTTGAATTTTTTAAATTTATGTGCCGAATCATATTATTGCTGGAGAAAAAAATTGAAGATTTAAAAATAGATTAAAAGGCATAAAAAAATTCAAAAATAAAATAAAATTAAAGAACTTAACTAAAAAATGAAAACCTAAAAATAAATTAGAAGGCATAATAAAAAATATTTAAAAAAACAAAAATAAAATGTTAAATCAATTGAGACACGACACATGGCTCGTATGGGAGATAAAACATTGAATGGCATGGGTTAGAAAGGTGAAAGAAAATGAGTGAATAACAGAACCAATGTGAAGCTGGACGTGGAGCTGGATGTGGAGCAAAAAAAAGGTGATTTTTATATAATTTAAATAATATTAAAAATTATTAACTTAATTAATTTTTAAAATGTTTTAACATATATATTTAATATTAAAATATTTTTATTTTATTAATTATCAACATTAAATATATAGAAATTAATGATCTACAAAATATATACTATAAATGTATTTGTAAATGTAATCTATCGTTAAAAAAAATGTACTGTATATGCATTTGAAGAATTATTTAATTATTAAGTATTTGTTAATTGTTATGTGTTAGTTAAACAATATTTTTGGAGATTGATTTTATATTTTTAAAATTTATTATCATTATTGATAAATATTAAAATAAATATATAAAAATTTATTATTTGAACGAATAATTTTTTATGAAAATAAATATATAAAATTTAAAGATCAATTTTTTATGTTGTTTATTTTTTTCTATTAAAAATAAAATTCACATATAAATGATTTTTTTTGTTCTTTAAATTTATGAAAAAAATAAACAAATAAAAAAGGTTGAAGAAGGAAAAAAGGGAAAAACTGAAAAAAAAAAAAGAAAAAAAACAAAGGCTGACACGTGGCATTTAAGGAGACAAAAATATATATAGTTATAGATCACTAATCACTTTAAAAAAATTAAAGGCAAAAGAGGAGAAAACAAGGGCAAACTACATTTTCGTTTTTTCATAAGAGAACAGTGTGGCATAGAAGGAAAAATGGGCAAATCCTGAAGTAATAGTAACATTGAGGGCGACAACAATGTTGAATCTTGTAAAAGAGAGATGGGACATGATCATTCATGGGAGACAAAAGCTCTTCCACTGCGATTTAAGTGTTCACCAAAAATCTCAACTATAGGTGGATGATAATTAACAATACAATATAGCTCATAGGCCTTAGGCCATAGGCCATAGGCAATGGTAAATATTAACTATGTATGTGGTTCGTAAACATAAATGCATTTCACACATATTCTTAATTAGGCTTAATTCGAATCCAATTTACAAGTTCAATTTTCAACTTGTGTTTTAATTTATTTTTTTGCTTTCAATAATAAAGTTCAAAAATTTATTTGAATTCTACAACTTGAAGAAAAAGGGTATTGTTATTGATTAAGCTCAAATTAACAGTGAGTGCATGTACATCATTAAGAATTGAGCAGTGCTAGCTACGGGTATTAAAATGTTACATTTAAATAATACATTTACGCATTTATTTTTTATTTTAGATATTTAAATGAAAGTATTATAAATTTTATGAATTATAATAGAATTTTGAGAATTTAAATCTTATGCAAGCGTGAAAATGTGTGTATCGAATAAATGTATATAATTTCATTTTAAAAATAGCATGAAATTATATTTTTTGAATAAAACATTTTTCATATTTTGAAAAGTCTAAAATATAGTAAGCAACAATTCAAAAACGATGTACATGAAATGAAATGATTTTGTTTGAAGAGATACGTTAAGTCGCAATCAAAAGGCCTTGAACAGATTTTTATGAACAAGTTAAACCATACTTAAGGAATTCGAGGTATTAATTGAATTTGAGTTCAACTCGAATTGATCCATAAACATTTGACAAAATTAATATGTTGATTTGAGCTTTTAATATTCTTTTTAGGTTATGTTTGATAAATTGAATTTAAGAAAAAAAATGAGTTTCAAATTTAATATATACTAAATTTAAGCCCGTGACATGCACGGTGATGCTTTTAATTTATAATAATTTTTTAAAAAATAAAATAAAATAAAATTATAAAAATTTATTTTGAAATACATGTTAAATAATGTATAAAAAAACTTGATTCGGATATAGAATACATAAATTAAAAAATAATTCGAAATCAAATACTAATTAAAAAATTATAGAAAAATTAAGTATCATAAATCTTCAATATTAATAAATTAAATAGCTACAATTTTAATGAAAACAATTCTTACTACATTAATCATTAATAGATTATTGATTAATATTGAATAACTGAAATTGATTTATTTTTAAAATTTGAATTTAAATGACTTCAAATTAATCTTATAAAATAAATTAGTCTTGAAAACTCTAATTTTTATGGTTTTTAAAAAATTATTTATAATAGTCTCACACATAAGAGGTAAATAAAGTAAAAATGTAAATATAATAAAAATGATTTATATTTAAGTTTTTTAAAATTTAAACCAAATTGAAAATAATTAAATAAAATATTTAAGATAATATACGTTTCAAAAGATTAAATAATTCATATGAATATTTTCTTTTTTTTAATCAAAGAAAATGATTGAACAAATAAATAAATAAAATGATTAAACAAATTGTTGGCTCTATAGGCTATACCGAGAGGGGGGTGAATCAGTTTTTCGTTAACCTTAAGTTCGTTTTTCGATTCTTATAAATTCTCTAGCCTATATTGATATTTTCTAAGTTCTCTAGACTACTCAATTATGCAATATAGATTCAATACAATAAACACAAATATAATTGCAAATAAGTAAAGAGAGTAAGGATAGAGAAATTTACACAAGTGATTTATAGAGGTCCTGCAACCTTGCCTACGTCCTCTACCTTGAGACGCTCCCAAGGATTTTTTCCAAATTCACTATCTTTGAATTTGTCTTTACAATCCCTCTTTTTCAAGGATCAAGAGAAACCTCTCTCTTTTTCCAAGTTCAAGAGAAACCTCCCTCTTTTTCTTAGGCTAAAGAGAAACCTCGAAACCTCCCTCTTTTTCTTAGGCTAAAGAGAAACCTACCCTTTTACAAGGAATGAGTGTGTTTACAAATTGTGTAATCAAAGAAGGGCCTATATATAGGCAAGTGATTACAATGTTTAAGCACAAGGAAAAAACTTATACAAGATTTGTGCTATTCTATACAAAGAATATGAGAATGATGGAAGCTGAAGACTTTGTAGCTCTTGATTTGTTATTAAGGCTTGAGGAAAATAAAGAAGATGATGAATAGAATTTCTGAGCAGTTCCTGTTCCTTTTTTTAGCTTCTAAGCCTCTATTTATAGTCCATTGGATGCATTCTAGCCGTTGGGTGGAGCCAAAACTTGAATATGATCGTTGTCTCACAAAAACTAGCCGTTACATGCTATTTTCGGGTAAAGGGATCGATCCCTTCCCAGAGGGGATCGATCCCTTCATTCCATATTTGATTTTTCTGGGATGAGGGACCTTTTCTTGCACCAAACTGTTTACTGCCACTAGGGGATCGATCCCTTCCCTTAGGGGATCGATCCCATGCCTCCAGAAAGCCTATTTCCTGCACTTTTGGGTTAGAAATGATGTGACCTTTGATCCTAATCCAACCCAAAACATTTTGACATTTTTGTGGGAGTTTTTCTTGACTTTCTCTGATGAAAACATGGTCCAAAAAATCATCAAGTGATTTTCTAAAATATTCAAAACATTTATAAAGTATTAAGACCAATAAGAATATGCATTATTAAATCATGGTCTTAATGTTTGATATGATCACTTGAAAATGGATTGAGAAAATCATGTGTGATAAGGCAAATTTACAATATGAATTAAAACATTAAAGCTTACTTAAGTTTTTGTCATTTCAAAATATATATGGCAATTTAAAGCTAACACAAATAAATCTGAAAAAGGAATGAAATGAAAAAAAAAGCATGAATGTTTAATTCAATACAAAAATATATAAACTT
Organism: Heritiera fomes; assembly: GCA_032173925.1. Taxonomy (NCBI): domain Eukaryota; kingdom Viridiplantae; phylum Streptophyta; class Magnoliopsida; order Malvales; family Malvaceae; genus Heritiera; species Heritiera fomes. The sequence goes on along the minus strand of JAPDPM010000015.1, from coordinate 10,130,897 downwards.
AAATATCCAGTTTTAATTTTTTGATAAAATATTTAAAACTTTAATATAATTCCGATCAAAATATATGAATTTTTAATTTTAAAATAGTATAATAAGTGATAAACGAAATTTAAATTTTGAGATTATTTTATTTTATTTAAATGAGGATAATACAGTTAAAATCTATTTTTTTAATTTCAAATATTTTAAAACTGAATAATTAATTGAATAGGATTATTTTATAAAAATTAGAATTAATTTATTATTCAAAGTATAAAGAGGTTAAGCTATCTATGTAAAAAAAAATTATTTTTAGTAAGAGCTTTGGCTTTTATATATTTATGTAAGATATTATATTATTATAAAAAACTGAATCCTATTGAAATGAGAGGTGTAACATTAGATTAATGATCAGATGATTTTTAATACGCATTTTATACTTTAATGGTAAAAAAAAATCATCTTATCATATATGTCAAATGTTAATATAAAATACGTATCTTATTTTTTTTTAAAAAATCATACAAGTAAAAAACTTATACCAAAATAAATTATTTCTATAAATATGTTTTGAATGTGTATAGCAACAATACATGTATATTGATAAAAATTAGTAAAGAAATTAATAATTGATATAAAATTTTTTAAATTTTATTATATACAAATATAGATATTTATCTTTTAAATATTAAAATAGATAATTGATTTAAAAAATAATTAATTTATTTTGTAATTTTAATATATATAAATTCTTTATCTTTTAGAAAATTAAAAAAAATTATTTTTTTTATTTTAAGATATTACACGTATCAGATTTTCAGATCATTCACATAAAATGTTTTACTTGTACCCAAATACTTTAGCTTATATATATATATATATATATATATATATATATATATATATATATAATTGTTATGCTGTAAAGTACATGCAAACATGATTTTCGGATTATTCTCAAATTCATAAATTTGTTGAATCCTTATTTAGTGATAAATTTGAAATATCTATACAAGTACTTGTGAATTTAAAAATTCTTTTTGAGTGTGACATACAGAGTAAATTTGCATAAAAGACTGACGGCATTCAACACTTCTATTTACTCGGATTACCATAAAATTGTTGCTAGTTGCCAACGTAGATCACTGGATTCGGGACTTTGAATGTACGATCGCTGATACATATAAACAGTTGTGAACTAAGAGTTGAAGAATGCAGGCAGCTTGATAAGAAGTAGAACAAGCTACGAGCCTCTAGTTCAAGAATGAAATGAAGATAAGGAAGAAAACAAAGAAAGAAACAGAAAATTAGAGAGTAGGAGACTTGTAAATCTTTATTCATGATGATATCTTGAATTACATCTCTATGGTATTTATAGAACAACAAATGAAATGATGGTTAACAGAATTATCTAACTTCTGCTAACAGAACTAACTACCATCCTAACAGACTACAATTAACTTCCTCTCCTAACTGCCATAGCTTCTATCCAAATCATCAAATAGCTGCACATCAGCTTATATAAGTTCACTTTCATCTTTTACTATTTACCATGTATCAATTCCCTTCCCCATCAAATGAGCCTTGTCCTCAAGGCTGTAATTTTGGAAACCTCTACTGCAAATCATACAGATACCTTAATGGAACACATCCTGCTGTCAAAAATTCTTGATCATCTTTCTTGATTGCGTCTTGCTGGAGATAAGAGTGTCTATAAAGTCTAATATGAATTGCTACTTCTGCCTTCATGATTTTGCAACCATCCTTGTATAACAAACCTTTAGGTTCTTCAAACAACTCTACATACTTATCCAAAGATAGCAAGAACACATCTGTGGTGGATATTGTTTTTTGCAGAGTCCTCATTTTCAGATTTTCCTCCTTTGATTCAACAACAGCAATAGTTTCATTAGGAAAGTCTTTTTCCATCTCATTGTGTTCCTTGAATGTGTTTAAGGTATTTTGACAAAGATTTGACAATGAAAATTGATTTAATGAAATGGTTTTGGGAATTTGATTAAGGGTAAAAAGTCGAGGGGGTTCTTCAACAATGGTAGTGGTAAGACCATCAGATAGTCAAGATGGGTTAAAGGTGGGTTCTTTGTGTGGTATAAATTCTTTTTGCAGTGTGGGTTCTTGGTTTAATGTTCTCAAGGTAAATTCTTGAAGATGAGCTACTAGAAAAGCTTCATTGAGAGTTTTTGGCATGAACATTTTGACATTCTTGTGTATAAAATCCTTGAGCTCATTCAAAAACAAATTGGTTGCATAGCTCTCACGTAATTCTACCTTTCTCAACAAAGTTAAAAAATGATCATGGTATTCAACAACAGTACCTATTTGTTTAAGACTTAGCAATTCTGTCAAAGGCAGTTTGTCTTTTAATTCTTTGAAAAATTTTTTGAGAAACTCATTCAAAGATTTCACCATTCTTAAAAAATCTTGAGATTCTACCATGGTTGCCAAGAAAAATGCTCTGATACCAAATTGATGCATGTAAACAGTTGTGAACTAAGAGTTGAAGAATGCAGACAGCTTGATAAAAAGTAGAACAAGCTACGAGCCTCTAGTTCAAGAATGAAATGAAGATAAAAAAGAAAACAGAGAAAAAAACAGAAAATTAGAGAGTAAGAGATTTGTAAATCTTTATTCATAATGATATCTTGAATTACATCTCTATGGTATTTATAAAACAACAAATGAAATGATGGTTAACAGAATTATCTAACTTCTGCTAACAAAACTAACTACCATCCTAATAGACTACAATTATCTTCCTTTCCTAACTGTCATGGCTTCTATTCAAATCATCAAATAGCTGCACATCAGCTTATATAAGTTCACTTTCATCTTTTACTATTTACCATGTATCAATCGCCAACATTTTTGAGATCTCCCACTTTGCCATGGATTCCATATCCTGCTGCTACAAACTGGCGTTTTCTTCCATTTCTACACGACTGCTGCAATACCCCTTTCAGAGGTTTGTCTGTTTCCAAAAACTCGAAGCCAATTTTGTTTTTGTTTTTAAAGACAGAAAACAAATGACACTATGAAGCCAGTATTGCATCTCCGTTGGTTGAAGAGTGAGAAAGAAAAAGAAAAAGCAATGAATAAATACATTACAGGAAAAAGAAAAGGCAATGTATTTAGCAAATATCACAATTAAGCATACACAGAAAAAATGAACCTATTTTTTGGACCAACCATATGCAACACTTTTTCAGTGGTTAGTGAACACCACATTGATGACCGCCTTCAAATCATTGCAGCCAATAATCTCCATCTCGCCGAAATCAAGAGATGCTAATGATTTCACAGCTGACTGGGGCACCACGCACTTCTTATATCCCAGTTTTGCAAGCGTGCTTAATCTTTTGTCCATCCTCGGTACCTTACATATGGCAATAAAACAAAGTTTTTCATCGATCGATATAGGGTTGTGAAGAATGGAAAAGTAGCTTGAAGTTGGCTCTTAGTTGAGTCAAGTAAGCCAAATGATTAAATGTACCCACACTGGGCAAGGCAGCAACCAAAAAGTTTCAGGAATTCAGTTCAAGAACACCACCATCCAAAACAGTAGCAAAGTCCAAGTTCCATATAAAATGGATTTTCTATGACATGATTTCTATTTTTATTCGAGAAAATTAATCAAAGAATCAGCACAGGCAAACTTTAACACACAAATTTTAAGTATTTCCCTACCTCCCAACCCACCAACCCCCCCACCAACCCCCCCCCCCCCCCCCCCCCCCCCCCCCCTGCCGCAAAAAAGAAAAGGAAAGAGTGACTGGCAAGGTAATTGTAATAACAGGAAAGTAATGCTTACCATGCGAAGCTCACCACCAAGGCCAATTTCACCAATGAATGCTACTCCATTGGGAATAGGAAACTCTAAGAAGCTGAGCAAGACAAGAAGTATATGTTTTTCAATTTAGAACAATATATATCAAATAATTGACAGCAAGAAGAAAAAAGAAAAAGAAATAGTCTGGTGCTGTGTGTGAGAACCTGGAAGCCTGGTTTACCAAGAATAGTCATTACTAATGAAATGGAATATAGCTACTTTATTGTTGAAATAAGATGTGCGATAAAATGGAAATGAAGAAACAAAAACAAGTGAAAGTTTATACTGAAAAACTATATAGGTTAAACAAAACATATCCCATGCCTGCTACAAATTGATGCTGCAATTGCAACATCCCCAGCAGTCTCTGTCAATGACACTCCACTGACAACATTTAGAAAAACAGCCTGGTATGAAAAAACAATGAAATTATGTAAGTAAATCTAAAACAACATATAATAAAGAATATAATCCAATACTTGGATGAGAGAGTAACAATTGAACAAAATCAAGTACAATGGCTAGGAAGCCACTCTGGTAGTTTGCTATTGCTTAAAATAGAAACAACGTTTAATTTATCTTTTCCTACAAACTGTAACTAAAAGATTCACGTGCTGAAACAGCATCTGCCAAATAAAAGTTAAATTTATATTGACAAAACTTGACTGAAGACATAGTGAAAACACAATGAATTACAATCAAAATAGAGAACAATCTTTTTTGATAAAGGAAAAGTGCTAAACTTCAAACCAGGAGACATGGACACTGAAGAGGACAGAGTAAATAGTAACTTACATTCTCTTGGATCTTTAGACCAGCTTGCTTGGCAAGGACCTGTATTAAAACAATCAATACAGAATTGCAGCCTAGTAAATGCGGAATAGTAATGTCTAGTGTTACCAAAGGGAGTAAAAGCACAGAAATCATTGATTCCTAACTCGAGTTCTAACTTCTAATTAGTTCAATATTGGAGAAGAAACAACATAAAGTAATTGTTATACCATTTTTGGGTTAAGCCTTATAGCCTGGTATCAAGCTAAGGCCTTTGAGCCATATCAAAACTTATACAGCCCAACCAAGGATTAATGCCCAAGTAAGGCTCAATAGCCCAACCACAAGTCAGCTTATAGATAGACCATCCTTAGTCAAGGATTGAGACCATATCAAAAGGGTCTCTTACCAAATAGAATCTTCATAGAATGACATCTTGGACAATGTCTTACATGGATACAGAATCCTAAATATCCTCAAATACAACTAGGTAAGCTATATAAAAATGGCCAAGGTACGCATAAATATTCTTCTCTAAGCTTATTACCGATTACACACTCATACTCTCCTATTATCCTATTTTGAGTATTTACTGATTTGAGCCATGGAGCACACCCTGAAGTACAACTCCAGCGCCCTCTTCACAGGTCTAGTTCTGATCCGGCAGCCCACTTGCTTCAAAGTTGGTCTACCCCAAATTGTCATCAATGGTAATAGAGCATATAACTATTAAACCATTCTGATTTATTGTTGAGTAATACTACAAAAACATATGAAAATAAGACTAGTAATACTACAAAAACATATGAAAATAAGACTTGCAGTCCTACAACCCAGGACGAGAGTAGAGTTTGCTGATATGATTTGACTTAAATACCAATGTCCAATTGCCTTTCTAATCCAAATGATAAAAATTGAAAAATCAAGTAACTCCAGTTGTTAAACTACATTAAATTAATCATAAGATAATTTTCTTATGAGATTCATAATAAGAAAGTTCTAACATTCCAAACTGAGTATGCCGTTCCTTACCTTTCATTTGTGAGTAACATTTCTTTTAAAGAAACATAATTATCCAAGCTGATGAAAACCTTTACCAATGCTTAACAGTAAAGATACAAGAGAGGAGTAGTAATCCTTTTAACTTTTATTTTTGACAAGTTTCTTATATGTTAATAAGTGGACAATCACCCAGTCTCAAGGTAACTGAAAATCTGAATGTTGATCTCATTACCTCACTTCAGGATCCATCTACACTATAATTAAAGTAATAAACCAAAATCTGACCATTGAGAATAGCAGTGAGAAAATTAGCATTTAACTACCTTGGTCAACATAGAAGACTTGGAAATTGCAGCAAATGACATAAGATACGACTACATACTTCTACAAAAAAACTTGTAAATCTACATAATAATAATAATAATAATAATAATAATAATAATAATAATAATAATAATAATAATAATACTGGTATCGAAAAAGACAACATTCAAGGCATACAGATGAAATGTTTACAGGAGAATTAAATAGCACTTACAGAGATAATCATATCAGCTCTGTTTGCCGGGATTCCATTCACATGCCTAGAAACTGTTGAGCTAGATACACACAATGCCTATATAGGATTATAAAAGTCCATTAACATCATTTGTTGAACACTGCTACTAAAAAGAAATATTACAAGATTATGAAGAAAGAATAGTGGAAAATTTTCCTTTATATATCGTACACCTCATCTTTTTTAAAACCTATTAGAAGAACTACCTACAATGGTTAAATAACTAACAAAAATATTAAAGGTGTATTCTAATACAGGCCAAGCTTGGCTCTAGTAAGAGCTCCACGACAATGTTTTATTTGCTCTTTGAAGAAATAATATCAAGAGAACAGACCTAAACAACCCCACGAGGTTTCTTCCCATATACATTCATTTCAGAAAGGAAGGAGATCATTGAGTTGTATGTGTGAAGAAAGAAAAACAGGCAGTTTTTAACGTATAAAGGCTCTACTGATGAGAAAAGAAGAAAGTAAAAAAAAAAAAAAAGACAAAGACAGTTTTCTATTATATCATTTCCATTGTTTGGATATTGAAAACTACCCCTGCAAAACCTTCCACAATCCTATTTTTGTGATTCCTCTTAATTGGGAGGATTGGGAGGGAGAGGATCCCATTAAAAGTTCAGACAGCATAGATAAAATTACCTTTATATTGATATTTTCTTTTAACAAAAAAAAAAAAAGATACAACTGCAGAAGTACATGATAAAGATAAAATATCCTTCATAAATCATAATCCCCATGCAAGGAAGAAAAGTTTAAGTATAATTATCATAACGCTCACTTCATCTTGAACTCCTGATAATCGTTTTAAATATAGTACTCAATTATGGAATAGAAGATTTTATATCCATAGCAATCATTAAACAGTCAAAACCCTAATGTTGTTAGAAACATGAAGCAAATGAAAAAACAACAACAACAACAACAAAGTATAAATGCAAAATACCTGAATTTCAATAAGGAAAGCCCGAGATCCGTCCACAATTACAGCAACAGCAAGTCCAGCTAAAATCTCCGAATCTGAATTCTGATCACTTAAAAACATCTCACTAGGGTTTGAAACAGCTTGCAGCCCCAATTGTGACATTTCAAATACTCCAAGCTGACAGTAGACATGCCCATCAAGACAACAGCCGGTGAATGGATTCACACGAAATGTTTGAGTAGAAAGATATCAAAAAAAATAACAAGATCTTCAACACAGAAAAAATAAAACAATGATAATGATACAGGACACAAACAAATTGAGCATCCCCTGAGTGATTTATATTCAAACAAAAAAAAAAGCAAAAAGCATAATGTCTCTGTCATTGGTACCTCATCAGTTGACCCAAAACGATTCTTCACAGGTCGAAGCAAACGATGAGATGAGCACTTTTCCCCCTGGAAATGATAGTAGTTATATTATTAGAACCAAAATTTATGATCTCAAGAACTGTTGTAGCGCAAAGCAAACTATTTCCGGAAAAATGGAAACTATGAAGAGTAAAATATAGTTCTCGATAATAGGTCACAATCAGGAAAAGAAAATCATCAACAATTCCATAAATACAATTTTATGCAAAAAAGATATTTCAGTTATATTTCAATACAAATTTCCTGGAAAACAAAAGCATTTATTTATCATCTACGAAGATAAAGAAAAATATGTCCAAACTTTTGCAAAGTTAAAGAACATGATGCTATTCAAATATAAGCCTGGTAGTGAACATCTTAAACAAGATTCGTTGTCTCTATAAACCTCAACAGTATATTCTGGACATACTTTGCATGTCCATCACAAGACAGATATATAATGAAATTATGACTGCCACTGTTACTAATGCAGGTTCTGTGAGAAAAAAACTATTTACTACGGCCACTGCCAAAATTATGCCACTTCAAATTATTCTTCTTTAAAAAATGGAAGGGAGGGAGGGAATATAAGCTCTACACGGATGGGAATAAAATGAGACTTCAGTTTCACCAATTGAAAAATAACTCAACTTTCCAAGGCTAAATGAAGTATATCCAACTGGTTTAACTTTTATTAATTTTAGGAACTTCTATAAATCAAATCATACAACATTGCCAATAAATAAAAGGAGATATGAAATTAAGAAAGAAACCCATACAAAGACAACAAGATTAGAAACAATCAAGAAAAAAAGGTAATAGGTACCAACTTCCAGATATAAGACAGCATCTACAATGTGCTCCAAAACACGAGGTCCTGCTATGTCACCAGATTTTGTTACATGACCAGCCTGACAATATAAAAAAGGATAGGAAGAGTACAGAAGCATAGCTCAGAACCAATATGTGACTGAATAAATTAAAGCTAACAAAATTCAGTAAGACTCATATATCAGCCTACTCATGCAACACATTCATTAACTAATTTTTACATACCTTAAAGTGAAAAAGTGAAGACTGAGAGGAGGTAAACTACTTGAGTACCTTTTCATAGAAACAAAGTGTTATAACTGAATTTGTATGGCCAAATTCTTCCATGATGAGTGTGCTCAGAGATAACCCTATCCATCCCTACCTCCTCATTCTCTTTTCCTTATAGATGATCAGATTTTAACCCTTGAGCTACTCATCTCCTCTCACTTCCTTACCAATATGGCTATTGCCAAAAGTTTAGCAATGAAGACAAATCACCAGTATTTATCTCACTTCTTTAACTAATTTGCAGGATCAACCCCAAACAACCAAAATGCATCAAACAAAGGACATATACTAGAAACGAAAAAAGCATTTGCCTGCTTAGCATCCATCTAGCACCTATGAAATCAAGTTATCTTCAGCAACATGCTTTTCCTCAATCATTTGTCAAGATGCAATAGAACATCATATTACCCAAATTTCCAGATTACATCGAGTGGAGAACAAGTTTGATAACATCATGTAAGTGCTCTGATGATCTGCTTCCTTTTAGTCACTTAAAGAAGAAACATAAAGAATCAATCTTCGCTAAATAGCTGAGCAATGCTATAGAAATTTCAAATTCCAAACAGCTAAAACAAAAGGTACAGCCACCAAAGAAAAATGCTTGGGAACCATCTATTGATTAATCATGCCAATAAATTCGATAAAACAAGTTTAAAAAAAGTTTTAAAAAAAACACACATTTTTAATAGACTATTTCAGAGTAGGAACTTAATGCTTACCAAAAGAACTGGGATGTTAGTCTTTTTTGCAAACCGCAGCAAAGCTGATGTACATTCCCTAACCTGTCATTGACTGAATAGTGTCACTCCTTAGTAAATATACCGAACTCAAACCAACCTGGAATTAAACACATCATCTCCCTAAAAGACACACAAGTGAATTGTTCAAACTTTTTATATGGCTAATGCTAACACCTTAAACAAGGAAACTCGTTAAACTTTATATGGAAAAACAAGATTACTTGAGGAAGAACAATACATTACCAAATGGAAAATGGTTGATAAAGATAAGTACTGCTAGTAACTTTCAACATATAAGGCTCAGAACTAAGTCATTCAATATGTAATGCCAAAGGGTAAGGATAGTTAAAGGTTGTGGTACGAAAAATATTCCAACCTGACCGACACTTCCAGCACTTCCAGTAACTTCTGCTAAATAAGCAGTCTGAACTGAATCAACAATTAGAGCCCGAGGTGAGAGAGGCTGAATTTTCACCAATATGTCCTGAAAGATAGCAATCCACCAACTATTTTAGGATTCACCAACTGATTCTTTGTACAAAAAAAATCATAGATCTCATTTCCACTATAGTAGATCAGCAGTACTCTTTCAATTTGGAAGAGAAGTGGAAACAACACCTAAGAGGGGGAAATTTAAGAAAAAGATTTCTCAATTATAAGCATTTCTCCAGAATTATTTACCTCAATATCAGTACCAGAGTAAAGGTACAGTCTGTTTGCTCCAATCTTCATACGGTCAGCTCTGCAGCTAATTTGCTCAACACTCTGCCATGAGGAAGCCAGAGATGGATTTAACACTCTAACATACCAAATAATTATAATCTTGATGATGGTAAAAACAGGCACTATTATAGTGCTAAGGTCAATGACTTATCTATATGTGCAAATTGTAACCTAGTATAGCTGGGATAATTGAACATGATGATATTGATAGACCAGTATGAGGCTTCACAAAAACTAACCTCTTCGCCCGAGACATATACAACAGAAGAAGGTTGATCTGAGTCATGCCCCTCAGCAATTAGCGCAGCCATCTTTCAAGTAAAAAGTGAGGTTAACGTTATAAGACAGTCATTCCAATAAAGGAATGTCAATATGAGCTGATGACAGAAAAATTTCCTTTTAAAAGAAAATTTAGAACAAGATAACACAAGAAGCATGAACACCCTCAAATTCTACAAACTTGTACCTGCAACAGTAGGGTACTCTTTCCAATACCAGGATCACCACCAATCAAAATCAATGAACCTGTAAACCGGATAAAATATACACATGAAATAAGTTTTCAGTATAAACTCAAAATATCAAATTTAAGCAATTATTTAAGATACATTGGGATCACATTACACTTTCATATTTTCTTTCTTTTTTCAAATTTTTTAGAAGCAATAATGGAAAAATTAATCAACACAAAGATTATAAACATGGACCAAACCTGGAACAAGGCCACCACCGAGCACCCTAGCAACTTCATTTCCAAAGCGTCCAAACCTACATATCAAGCATACCAAACAAAAACATATAGCCATATATACCTAAGTACAATGTTTTCAAATCCTTTAAGTTTAAGAAAAGAAAAGAACTTACAGTGGAATCCGGAAATTCGTCTTCTTAATCCCACTCTTAACATCAATCAATCTAACTGGTTTCACATCTACTGCATCCTTTGGTAGCCAAGACCGCGACGCAGTTTCCGAAATTTCCAACTCTCTGCTCGTAGTCTCCCCTTCTGAAAACCTCTTCATCGTTCCCGAACAACCACAAGAATGGCAAACTCCCCACCACTGCCCGTCTGAGTTACCACAATTCTCACAAACCCAAGTAACTTTACTTTTCCCTTTCTTCTTATTCCCATTCTGTTTCCGCAATCCCAACTCATTAAGGGAAAAAACCTTCTTTCGACTCATCCCATCAGTGTTTTCCTCGGGAGAATAAGGAACCCTACTGCTAAAATCTGAGAATCCCTTCTGGGTTTCGTCTCCATTGCTCAAAGTTGCATTTTCGGCCTTCCCATAAGTCCTCTCAGTCTCGAAATCCGCATTTGCTTCGTCTCCGGAATCCGACTCGATATCATGGGCGGTGCTTTTCTCTTTGCTGCTACTCGTAGAGAGCTCGTCCGTGAGCGGCTGGAAGACGGTCCAGGCACGAGTGGTTTCATGGGTTTCATCTGTTTCCGGGGAATTAAGAGCGAAGCGGGGGTTCGAGGAGTGGAAATGGCGGCAAAGGAAGGAAAGGGAAACGGGGCTTCGGGAGGGATTGCGGATAACGAAGTGTTTATGGGTGTAGTAAATTGATCTTATGGCTTTCATTTCTATAATTTGCATAAGAGAAACTGTGAAGAAGAATGGGAGAGGGAGGGAGAGAGGGCTTTTATTATTATTATTATTATTATTTTGTTCGTTAAAAAAGGGTTTAGCTAAGGGTTTTAGTGGAAGATTGAAATGCTGAAGCATAAGGAAGAGAAGAAAACCCGCCTAGTTTGAAAGAGTTGGCTCGGATTCAGCGCAGAGGCACCTCCCTGCTTCTAGGTTAATACACTTCGATCAAAAGCATGAACACACCCTTTTTTTTCAAACATAATTTATGATTATGCTTTGTCAATATTAATAGAAATTTATTTTAGAGATTTTTTTATATAATGTATAATTAATATACAATTTTTTAAGGGTTTGTATATGATGCATTGAAAGTATATAGTTTTCATACACGATCAATGTATCAAAAATTGACACCTCATTAATTAACAAATTAAAAACTATGTCAAGCCCTCAAAAATAAATATAAATAATATTTTTAATTTACTCATAAAAACTTATTGATTAGATATCAACATCTACTGTATAAACAGTGTATAAAAACTATACACTGTCAATGCATCATATATAAATCCATTTTTTAATGTAATATATATTAGTTAGAAAAAAATTTATATAAATATAATTTTAATTAAATTTATGAACATTACAAACTTTTATTTTTTTCAGGTATTAAACCATTTGTTTTATAATTATATTTCACATGTGAATATGGAAATTATTAGACTGCAATGTACATTAAAATATATAATATTATAATAAATAATATTAATAAAAAAATATATAAGAAATAAAATAATTTATTAAAGAATTTGATAAATGAGAAAAAGACAAAGTTTGATCTAACCATTTTTTAAGTTGAATTTTGAATCTTGGTTTTTACTTAAATTATTGTTTATCTTTTAAATAATAATTAAGAATAATAAGTGAAAACAACAATGATTTTTTCCTAATGAAACTCATTTTATGATAATTAAAAAATTTATATAAAAAATTGGAAGAAGAAATATTTTAATATTTAAACTATTAACATTTTAATATAATAATAATGTATCAAAAATTTTATATTTAAGAACATTTTTTAAAATTAATATTACACTCTCAGTAAACTATTAGTTTATCAAATATTATAATATTACTTTCTTTTATTTTAAATAACGTTTTACCGTACATACCAAACATTTCAATTTTATATTTTAAACTTTTAATTTTCAACAAATATTTTCCTAACATTCACATTACGTTGGAACCACTCAATGGTTAAAATGAAGAAACAACAATTTGATGAACCAACATAGTAATACATGAAGCAAGCAACATTATGTAGTTTAATATTCCTTTGCAAGGAAAATCCAAGTCTAAGCCTCTGCCTAAGGTGGTTGCTATACGAGAAAAAGCTAAAAAGATGTTCATATCAGTTCTGTTTTTCAGGAGTTTGGGTTCTCTGCACTTTCAGCAAGGGTTTAGTCTCTCCACTTATCTTTTTTATCTCAGCATCGTACATTCCATATTTTTCTCTTCTGGATCGAATTGTAAATATGATTGAGCCATCGTCACACTGGAGAACTTCTGTTTTTGACATCTAATGTTTCTCCCTACTTCTGGCTGCCTGTCGGTCTCTTCTCCATCCACTGCATTATTGACCCGCATTTTGCAGCCCATTGAAATATGGAAAAGCTGTAAAATTACCTAATGCTTGCTGTGGTTTCATGTGCAGATTTCTTATAAAGCATTTCATGACATTCTGAGTTTGTGCAAATTCTCCATTGGCTAATGAGTTTATGGAAAAACAGAAGGCACAATTCATGGAGGACCAGGGCCAGAAGGGAGCCGTGTAAGTACATTATATTTACAATCTTACAAGCTCTACACAGTAAAGAACAAAAAGTAAAGGCCCTTCTACCTTGTTTGGTCTTGGGGACTGACATACAACTAAACACATCGCAATCACAGTTACACATGCACAAAATGTGAACGTTTTTTTGGACCAATGATGTGCAACACTTTTTCAGTGGTTGGTAAACACGGCATTAACGACCCCTTTCAAATTCTTGCAGCCAATAATCTCCATCTTACCGAAATCAAGAGTTGCTACTGATTTCACAGCTGATTCGGGCACCACGCACTTCTTATATCCCAGTTTAGCAACTGCGCTTTCTCTTTCGTCCATCCTCGGCACCTAAATATAGCTGTAAACAAAGTTTTTAATTGTTCAACATAGGGTCGTGAAGAATGGAATGTTAGTATATTTCCACAATTATAGAAATAAATATTTAGTTGATCAATTTCGGATATAGTCCATAATTTCACGCTAAATTTCAACTTAATATTTGGCTATTAAAAGCATGATTTTATGATGGTTAAAACGTGTTTTTATTGCCATAATTAGCATGCTCTCGTTAGTAATAAAAGAGGGCTCCTTTCGGTCTTCAAGTACATTAATCTCAGACAAAGACAACATCTAGTGAGGTTTTTGAGTGCTTGGAAGGCTTGGAAGTAATTCAAGCAAGCTCATCAATTTCTGAGACTGGATCAAAATCAGACAGATAGCAAAACAATGGCTGGAGTTTAGTTTGATCCTTACAGTATTTTATTCCGCATACAGTTTAAAGCATGTTTCATGTATATTTAGAAGCGTGTTTAGGCTTAATTTAATCTTACATTTGGCATCAAAGCCGTAGTATACCCTCTACCTTGTTGAAGATTTAAAGAGAAAAGCCATTAAAAACCCAATTTTGAAACCTTAAGATTCGGCATGTATGAAACTCATTTTGATTTTGAGTGTTTTGGATCTTGTTTTGGCTCAAATATTTGAGATCTATTGTTGGAGAGCTCTAAGGATAAAAAAAAATACATGAAAAACGGGACTGTTTGACCGGGTTTATGCCGGGTCAGGTCGAAAAGACCCAAAAATTCTACAAATTGCCCGTTCGGACGAAGAAGAAGAAGTGGGCGCGTTAGTGTCAACCGGGCGCTTGAGAGTCACGCGCCCGATATGCGCCACTGTTCAAAAAAAAAAGAAAAGGAAGGAAACCCTTTTGGGCCTCGAGTTTTGGGCCACTATTTGAGTCTTTTTTTGTTAGTTTTGGGCCATATAATTTATGGGTTTTTGTTTTATTTTGGGCTGGATTATTTGATTATTTGGGCCATGTGGATTAAATAAAAAGGCCATTTGGTTTATTTTAGGCCTTAAGGATTTATTTAATTTAAGTAATTTAAGTAATTTAATTTAGGCCAAATAATTATATTTTTGATAGTTTTATATCAAATTTTCAGTTCTGTAATTTTCATAATTTTATGAATAATTAAATCATTCTCAAAAAATTAATATAATTATGAAAACTTCTCATTATTTGGATTTTATGAGGATTTTTCATAAATTTGGAATTTTTATAAATGTTGTAATTTTTAAATTGAATAATTTTGTGAAAATTATCATAAAATTATGATTAAGTTATGAAAATTTGATTTGAATATGTATATGTGCTCATTTTGAATATGTATAATTTTGTTATTTTTATACTAGAAGCACATGTAGCTAAGTTATTCATATTATTTGGAATTAAAATTGCCTTGTATTAATTGCAGTTTTTAAAATATGAATAAACTTAGAATTTTACCAATATGTCTAAGTGATTTATAATTTATTTAATTAGGGCTTAGCCACAACAACCTTAATTAAGTAAAATTATATTTGTAAAATCACATAATGATATTAGACATAAATTGTAATTAGTTATAATTAAGGTTATGATAAATTTTATTCCACAGGAATTTTTATTATAATTTTATAACTAATTAGGATAAAATATCAAATTAGTTTCTTAATTTACCCACAGGGATTAGGAAATGATATAATTTGATAATTTTATCATTATGATATGAATCTATTAGAATTAGAACTTTAGTCCACAGGCAAGTTTTATGTCTGGGATTCATTAATAAAATATGTTTACATTGGTAGACATAATTAAGTTTGCCTCAAAAATTCTAGATACATAAGCATGTTGTTTTTTTTATATGCACTATTTCCTTAGGCTAGTATTAACTTAGAAGTTCCTGAGCTGGATGGAGAGAACTACAAGGTTTGGAAAGAGTTTTCCTCCAATTAAGGTGCATGGATATAGACTGTGCTATAAGGAAAGACGAGCCCGTATTGACTAAGACCAGCACTCCTGCTCAAGTAGCTTTACATGAACGCTGGGAGCGATCCAATCGCCTTAGTGTCATGTATATTAAGACAAAGATATCTGCTAGGATACGTGGTTTAGTCGAACAGCATACCAACGTTAGGACCTTACTGAAGGCCATAGATAATCAGTTTGTCACTTCAGACAAAGCGTTGGCCAGCACCCTGATAATGAAGTTCTCATCGATGAGGCTCACCAGTGTCAAAGGAGTGCGCGAGCACATAATGGCCATGAGAGATATAGCGGCCCAACTCAAGAAGCTAGAGGTGGAGATGTGTGAGTCTTTCCTTGTGCACTATATATTGAACACTCTACCAAAGCAGTACGGACCATTCAAGATATCCTACAACACACGTAAGGATAAGTGAACCATCAATGAATTGATTACCATGTGTATTCAAGAGAAGGGAAGACATCTTATGGAATCGGGTGAAAGTGCATTTTTTACGAGCCAAGGAAAGAGCAAGGATCGAGCCAAGAACAAGGGAAAAGGGAAAATCCCTACCCAAGCTGACATTAAGAAAGAGTCCAAGTGTTTCTTTTGTAAAAAGAAGGGACACATGAAGAAGGACTGTGCCAAGCTTTAGCAGTGGCTCGTTAAGAAAGGTAATCCACTCTCATATGTTTGTTTTGAATCAAATATGGTTGAGGTTAATCACAACACATGGTGGATTGATTCTAGATCTACAATTCACATTTCGACTTCCTTACAGGGTATGACAAACCTAAGGAAGCCAGTGGGAAATAAGGAGAGCATCTATTCAGGAAACAAGATGCGCTCACATGTTGAAGGCGTTGGAACGTGCACTTTAATTCTTAGGAGTAGTTTTGTTTTGCAATTAGAAAAGACCTTTTATATTCCTAGTTTCTCGAGAAATTTAATCTCTATTTCTAGGCTGGTACCTTATGGATATTCCTTTCAATTTTCAAATAAATTAGTATTAATATATTTTAAGTTTGATATTGTTGAGAATGGTACCTTATGTGATAGTCTTCTCTATTGATTTGCAAAATAACACTGCTCATAACGCCTTACATGTTCAAACTGGCACTAAAAGATGTGTTATGAATGAGGACTTCTCTACGTTATGGCACCAAAGATTAGGTCATATCTCCATAAATAGAATTAAGAGATTGGTAAATGACAGAATACTTAGTGTCATAACGTACTAAGTTTTGGGGAAAACCTAATAGCTAGACACAAAAACTAAGGAGTCGCCACCAACCATTCTACCTAGGTGTAATTGGTCACCTATTCAAACTAAGGATAAGGTTTGGTCTACGTTCAAAGATACTAGGGTTCGGGAGTACGGTTACGTGTAGGGAATGATTAGCACCCCACAACGCCCATCCTAAAATGGTACCACTTAGTTTTAGGTCTTTTGCTAGATTTGCTTATGTTGATCTTTAATCTCGATATAATTAATATTGAAAAATATTTCTAAGTATCCTCCATTAAGCTGGTGGGACAACTTAAAAAATCTTCCTCACCTCAAGAGTATTCAAGTAGTACTATGCGACTTACTTGAAGAGGCTCCGTCATCGATTCATTTTAATGTTTTATGAAAACTTCTAATTTTGACTCCTATCTAATTCATTCTCGCTATCTTATCATTTTTACTACTTCTATGGTTTTTCTATTATTTTATTAATGTTTAATTTTATTAATTTATTTTATTAGAGAATGAATATGAATTATTTTTCTCAAAAATTCCTTTTAGATCTTCCATTAAGCTGGTAAGATCTTGAAAGAAATTGCTTGACCTAAAGATTTCCAAATTATTACTTAAGCGTAATCTCTTTTGGAATCTTATCATCGGAATAATCAATACTCAATCTCAAAATTATTATTAACTATTATAATCATATTTTATCATTTATTATCATTATTATTATTTATTATTGTTATTGAATTATTAATATTTCTTTATATTTATTATTTTATCTTTGTAATTAATTATTTTAATTTTTGTTTTTAACACATCTTATTTTATTTTTAAACTGAATATAAATTACTTGTTATCGAAAACCCTCTTTAGACCATCCATTAAGCTGGCGAGGCCTTGAGAGAATTTTTAACCTAGAAATGTTCAAAAAAATCACTTAAGCGTAATTCTCTTGATATTTCATCATTGGAGTAATTCATATTCATTATTATTTTAATATCTAATTCTAGTTATTTTATTTATTTCCTCCTTTATTTTGTTATTTGCTATTACTGTTTTTATTATATTATTACTAATTGACATTTTTTCTAATTTTATAACTAATTATTTTTATTGTTATTTTATAATAAACTTAATTTATTATATATATTTTAAAAATGAATATGAATTATTTATTATCAAAAATCCTATCTAGACCATCCATTAAGCTGGTGAGGCCTTAGATAGAATTTTTTACCTCAAGATCCCTATAAGTACCACTTGAGCACAGTCCCTTAAGAGTTCCATCGTCAGAATAACTCATCTTCTTTGTGTATTATAATTTTATAATTTTTATAATTTAATGATATGATTATATTTTCCTAAGGAATCTTAATTCTTTAAAATTTAATTCCCAAAATTCTTATCCTATGAATCATCTAAATCACACAAGCTTATTAGTCCAATAAAATATCATACAAACCATTCAGAATAAATCTAACCATACAAATATACAAGTCGTGTTTACGTGCAAGGTTAATATTTTATGAACAAATTACTAACTCGTCACACAAATTTATGTTATTTAAAAATCTTTTTAAATTAATCCGCTTGCAAACTATCATTACGTATTAATCCACCTCATCTTACAATCTTTAAACTACTAAATTGTGAAATTATCCAATTAAAAATATCAAATTATCCCATGCTGTTATAAATTACTATCAATTTATTAACTTATTAATGCAAGCAGACATTAGCTTATCATGCAAGTGACTAAATATTTATTAATCATTATATTGTTATATTATTATATTATTGAACTATCCAACTAAATTAAGCAAACGATTGAACAATCAACCAAACAATTAGTGAAATAAAAAACAAATCTGTTGAAATCACACATTTACCTTTTTTTTGTTTTTTTTTTTACTTACTTCCACAGTCAGTAGTCTATAGCATAGCAATAATAAGCAGCAGTGTTGAGGAGACGATTAGGAAGAAGGTAAAACTACAACTCGTTGAACCAGGTTGGCGTAAGTGAAGCAACGACGGCCATAATGAAACGAAACCAGTGCTGGAAAACAGAGCCGCCTAGGATGATGAGCTATCTTTTGGCTTTGAAGCAGGGTTGTTCGGTGGAGGACAGAACAACTTCAGTAAAAACCAGGGGAAGTAGCTACGGAGGGTCGTGCACGGGAACAGCGGACAGCAAGGGTACGATCAGTAATGCTGCGGTGGACTGAGATGCGAAACTTGGAGCAGAGTTGGTCTTGCAGCGAGGAGCAGTTGAAATTTTTTTTAGGTTTTCTTTTCCTTCCCCCCCACCCCCTTATTTTTTTTTCTTGTTTAAATAGACCTAGGTCTCCTTTTATTTTAGGTAATTCAAAAAAAATCAAGAATCAATCTTTTTTAGGAAATTTTATATCTCAAGAATCAGATATTAAATCCGATATTAATTCTGATTTTTCTTTCCACCAAATCCAAATTAATTTTTCATCTTTTAATGGTCTCATTTAATTTTACTTTCCTATCAAAATTAATTCTAATTTCCTTTTCCTTTTTTTATATTTTTTTTCGAAAATAAAAAAGTCAAAATCAAAATTTCTAAATCTAAAATAAAAAATATATATAAACTAATTAATTAAAAATGTTTGAAAAAGACCCGGACAAAAATGGTGTCTACACTTAGTACTCTTGATTTTATTGATTTAGACACTTGTGTGGATTGCATTAAGGGTAAGCAAACCAACAAGTCTAAGAAAGGTACCAATATGAGTTTAACCATATTAGAAATCATACATTCTGACATATGTTGTCTAGACATTGATGCATATGGTCAGAAGTACTTCATCACCTTTATTGATGATTACTCGAGATTTATGTATCTCTACATGCTTCATAACAAGAATGAAGCATTAGACGCCTTTAAAATCTTTAAGGCTGAAGTAGAGAAACAATGTGGAAAACCCATAAAGATAGTAAGAACTTATAGAGGTGAGGAGTATAATAGTAGATACACTGAAGATGGACAAGCACCTGGACCATTTGTGAAGTTCTTTCAAGAAAATGGGATTTTTGCCCAATATACCATGCCTGGTTCACCAGATCAGAATGGTGTTGCAGAAAGAAGGAACCGAACTTTAATGGAAATGGCGCATAGTATGCTTAGCAACTCGAAGTTGCCTAAGTCTTTGTGGATTGAAGCTCTTAAAATGGCAGCGTATATATTGAACCGGGTTCCAACCAAGGCTGTTCCAAAGACGCCTTTCAAATTATTCAAAGGTTGGAAACCGAGTTTGCGTCATATGCGCGTTTGGGGATGCCTTTTTGAGATAAGAGTTTACAACCCACAGGAAAAGAAACTAGATCATAGGACCATAAGTGGGTATTTCATCGGGTATGCCGAACGGTCCAAAGGCTTCAGATTCTATTGTCTATCTCATAGCACTAGAATTGTGGAATCAAGGAATGCTAAGTTTCTTGAAAATGACTTAGTTAGTGGGAGCGATCAATCTCAAGAACTAGTTTCTATGAGAGATCAACCCTCTAACTCGAGTCAAGGATTGGTTATCATGAACAATGTCCCTTCAGTACAGCTAGACATTGAACAACCAATCATTGAAGATCCACAAGTAGTTGATAACTTACCAGTAGACGAGGCTCCTCTAGATACACCAGAATTGAGTGAGCAACCAGTTGAACAACATGATCATTCGGAGAATGTTGAACCAACATTAAGAAGTCTACTAAGGAAAGGAAATCAGCTATTCCTAGTGATTACATTGTGTATTTACAAAAGTATGATTTCAATATTGGGCCCGTTAATGATCTAGAGATGTTTTCACAAGCCATGAACAGCAAATAATCAAAACTTTGGTTCGATGCTATGAAGGATGAGATGGATTCGATGACATCTAATGGAGTATGGGATCTTGTCGAGTTGCTAATGGGGCTAGGGCTATAGGCTGTAAATGGTTCTTTAAGACTAAGACTGACTCATTAGGCAACATTGAGCGTTATAAGGCAAGACTCGTAGCCAAAGGATTCACTCAAAAGAAGGGAATCGATTACAAGGAGACCTTCTCTCTTGTATCTAAGAAAGATTCTCTCTGCATCATAATGGAGCTTATTGCACATTTTGACTTAGAGTTGCAACAAATGGATGTGAAAATGGAATTTCTCAATGGTGATCTAGAGGAAGAGGTTTACATGAAACAACTTGAAGGTTTTTCCTCTAGTAGTGGTGAGCATTTGGTCTGTAAGCTGAAGAAATCCATATATGGGTTGAAACAAGCTTCTCGCCAATGGTATCTAAAATTCCATGAAGTCATCTCTTCATTTGGTTTTGTTGAGAATATCATGGATCAATGTATATACTAGAAGGTTAGTGGGAGCAAGATTTGTTTTCTTGTGCTATATGTGGATGATATTTTGCTTGCAACCAATGATAAGGGGATGCTATGTGAGGTGAAACAATTTCTTTCTAAGAACTTTGATATGAAGGATATGGGTGATGCATCTTATGTCATTGGCATTAAGATCCATAGAGACAGACATAGAGGTATATTAGGTCTGTCACAAGAAGCCTATATCAATAAAGTCTTGGAAAGATTCAGAATGAAAAATTGTTCACCAAGCCCAACTCCCATTGTGAAGGGTGACAAGTTCAATTTGAACTAGTTCCCGAAAAATGATCTTAAGCGGGAACAAATGAAAAACATTCTATATGCCTCACTATTGGAAGCATTATGTATGCACAGGTCTGTACTAGGCTTGATATTGCTTTTGCTGTGGGAATGTTGGGTAGACACCAAAGTGACCCGGGGATGGACCACTTGAGAGCTGCGAAGAAGGTGCTTAGATATCTTCAAGGCACTAAGGATTATATGCTTATGTATAGACGGACCGATGAGTTGGAAGTGATTGGCTACTCAGACTTAGACTTTGCTGGCCGTGTTGATACCTAGAAATCAACATCCGGTTACATCTTCATGCTTGCCGGTGGAGTTGTTTCATGGAAGAGTGCTAAGCAGACACTGACTGCCACTTCTACTATGGAGGCCGAGTTCGTTTCCTGTTTTGAGGCTACCTCACATGGTGTATGGCTTAAGAGTTTCATTGGTGGGCTTAGCGTTGTTGAGTCCATATCTAAGCCATTGAGGATATATTGTGACAATTCAACTACAGTATTCATGGCTAAGAACAATAAGAGTGGAAGTTGAAGTAAGCATATTGACATTAAGTAATTAGCCATTAGAGAACGTGTTAGAGATAAAAGAGTGGTCATTGAACACGTTAGCACTGAATTGATGTTAGTTGATCCTTTGAATAAGGGTATGCCACCATTTAAATTTAAGGATCATGTAGAGAGAATGGGACTTGGTCTCACATTTTGATTGTAATTGAAACTCTTATTAATAATATGATGTTTCTTATTTTGATTTGTATACACTAAAGTTTTATTTAAGAAATATCCTTGTTGTTTGGACTGAGAATAAACATAAGGCTTATTCATTAAGTAAAAATGGGTTGATTTAAAAACATTTTACATAGTAATACATGGAAGATAATACTCACCACTTGAGGAACTATCACCATGATTCATGTGATTTGTTTCTTCTATAAGTGAAATATATGGACCAAGTGGGAGAATGTTAGTATATCTCCACAATTATGGAAATAAATATTTGGTTGACCAATTCTAGATATGGTCCATAATTTCACATTGAATTTCAACTCAATATTTGGCTATTAAAAGCACGATTTTATGATGGTTAAAACGTGATTTTATTGTCATAATTAGCATACTCTCATTAGTAATAAAAGAGGGCTCCTTCCGGTCCCCAAGTATGTTAATCTCAGACAAAGACACCATCTAGTGAGGTTTCTGAGTGCTTAGAAGGCTTGGAAGTAATTCAAGCAAGCTCATCGATTTCTGAGACTGGATCAAAATCAGACAGATAGCAAAACAATGGCTGGAGGTTAGTTCGATCCTTACAGTATTTTATTCCGCATACAGTTTAAAGTATGTTTCATGTATGTTTAGAAGCGTGTTTAGGCTTAATTTAGTCTTACATGGAAAAGTAGCTTGATGTTGGCTCTTCTTAGTAGAGTCAAGCTAGCCAAATGATTAAAGGTAGCCACGCTGGGTAACGCAGCAACCAAAAAATTTCAGCGATTCACTTCAAGAGCACAACCATCCAAAACAGTAGCAAACTCCATCAAGTTCTGTATAAAATGGATTTTCTAAGACATGATTTCTATTTTCATTTGAGAAAAAGTGATCAAGAATCAGCAAAGGCAAACTTTCACACAAAATTTTAAGGATTTCCCCGCATCCCACCTCCGAAAAAGAAAAGGAAAGAAATTTTAGCTATGGACATGAAAGGGTGACTGCCAAGGTAATTGTAATAACAGGAAATGTAATGCTTACCATGCGAAGCTCACCACCAAGGCCAATTTCACCAATGAATGCAACTCCTTTGGGAATAGGAAACTCCAAGAAGCTGAGCAAGACAAGACGTATATGGTTTTCAATTTAGAACAATATATATCAAATGATTGACTGCAACAAGAAAAAAATTAAGAAATAAAGTGTCCAGTGCTGTGTGTGGGAACCTGGAATATAGCTACTTTATTGTTGAAATAAGATGTGTGATAAAATGGAAATGAAGAAACAAAAACAAGTGAAAGTTTATACTCTAGAATAATCTACTGAAAAAACTATATAGGTTAAACAAGACATTTCCCATGCCTGCTACAAATCGATGCTGCTATTGCAACATCCCCAGCAGTCTCCATCAATGACACTCCACTGACAACATTTAGAAAAGTAACCTGGTATGAAAGAGTAATGAAAATTATGTAAGTAAATCAGAAACAACATATAATAAAGAATATAACCAAATGCTTGGATGAGAGAGTAACAATTGAACAAAATGAAGTAGGCTAAAATATTAAAAAAGCCCTTGAACTTTATCATTTTATTTAAATAAGCCTTATACTTTTATTGCAATCAGACAAGCCTCTAAAGTTTAACTTATATTCAAGTAAACCCTTAATCTTTAATTTGAGTATTCAAATAAGCTCTTAACCTTTACTTTGTACAACTTTTAACATAATTTAGTTTTTCATGAGTTGAGCAAATGATTGATTTTTCAAATGGGATTTAGAACCCTACTTCGTGCATAAAAAATGGTTATATATAATATATTATATAATTTTTAATTATTTATATTATAGATAATATATTTAAAAATATCGATTAATTCATTTAGTTTATTTTGTAATTTTAGACACTGACTTAACTGAAAAAACCAACTTAAAAAACTAAGTTGAACTCGAAATTTACTTAACTAAATCGAATTAATCGATTTTTAATCGGTTAAATTAATTTGAATCAATTTTTACTCACATGTAATCTTTTATTTGAAATAAAAGCTTACTTGATTACAAATTAAAACTTAGGATTTTATATGAATGCAATAAAAGTATAACAATTTTTAAAAAAAAATGATAAAGTTCAAAGGCTTTTTTAATATTTTAGCTAATGAAGTGCAATGGCTAAGGAGTCACTTTGGTACTTGCTATTACTTAAAACAGATACAAAGTTTATCTTTTTCTACAAACTGTAACTAAAAGATCCCAACGCTGAAACAGCATCTGTCAAATAAAAGTTAAATTTATATTGACAACACTTGACTGAAGTTCAACATGCTAAAAACACAATTAATCGCAATCAAACTAGAGAAACAATCTCTTTTGATAGGGATGAAAAAAGAAAAGTACTGAACTTCAAACCAGGAGGAGTGGACACTGAAATAGAGAGGACAAAGAGTATATAATAACTTACCTTCTCTTGGATCTTTAGACCAATTTGCTTGGCAAGGACCTATAATAAAACAATCAATACAGAATTGCAACCTTGTAAATAGAATAGTAATGTCAAATGTTATCAAAAAGTGCAAAAGCACACAAATGATCAATTCCTAACTCGAGTTCTAACTTCTAATTAACTCAATATTGGATAAGACTGTAAACGAACCGAACACAAACGAAAAAACTGATGTTCATTTGTTCGTTTGTTTTTCAGTACCGTTCTTGTTCGTTTGTATTCGTTAAGGAGTGCATTCGTATTCATTTGTTTGTTTGGTAAACATTGTTTGTTAATGTTCGCGAACATGTAAACAAACGTGTTCGCGAACATATAAACGAATACGTTCGTGAACATATAAACGAACGCGTTTACGAACACATGTTCATGAACAAATATTCATGAAAACAAACTAAATATTAAATATTAAAAATCCAACATAAAGATTAAATCCCATTTGTAAATTGAAATCATCTAACACAACGTTTTATTAAAATTGATAATTACTATTTTAAGTACAATTTATATCATATACATATACATATACATATATTGATATACATATATTAAAGTATTATATATATATATATATATCTATATATACCCACATATGTGTAAGATATATGTGTAAATGATCAATGGATAAAATCATAAGAACGATATCTTAACTTATTATGAGATTTTTACTAATTTTGTTTTAGTACATTATGTTTAAAATTTTAAAAAAAATAATTATTTTAAGTATAATTAACTAATTTAATTTTATAATTATTTTATTATTATATTTTATTAATTTTTAAGCCAACAAAGTTATATTGTATAAATATATTTAAAAATTAGGTAGTAATTTTTTATGTTAATGTTTTAAAAATATGATATATATTATATAACTTATATAATATAAATCATTTTAGTATTTTTAATAAATAACAAATGAATAACAAATAACACTTTAAATGAACGAGTTATAAACGAACATAAACGAACGAACAACAAATGATACTTTAAACGAACGAACAACAAATGACACTTTAAATGAATAAACAATAAACGAACATAAACGAACTTGTTCGTGTACAAAAACGAGTTTGTTCGTGTACAAAAACGAACGAACCATACCTTTGTTCATGTTCGGTTCGTTTAACAAACGAACACAAAAATGTTGTTTGTGTTCTTTCATTAAGTTTAATAAATGAACATAAACGAACAAAAACCGAACGAGTTTACGAACAGTTCGTCGAACGTTTTGTTCGTTTATACCCTTAATATTGAAGAAGAAACAACATAAAGTAATTACTATACCATATTTGACTTAATCCTTATGATTTGATAACAAGCTAAAGCATTCGGCTCATCTCAGAGCTTATAAAGCCGAACCAAGGCTTAATGCCCAAGTAAGGCTCAATAGCCCAATTACAAGTCAACTTATGAAAAGACAATCCTTAGTCAAGGATTGAGACCATATCAAAGGGGTCTCTTACTAAATAGAATCTTTATGGAATGACAATGACATATCTTGCACATTGTCCAACATGGATACAGAATCCTTAGTATCCTCAAAAACAACAACATAAGTTATCTTATTACTGATTACACACTCATATTTTCCTCTTCTCCTATTTTGAGTATTTGTTGACTTGTGCATCGAAACATGCCTCGAAGTACAAATTCCGATGCCCTCTTCACGATTCTTTATCTTTGATAGGTCCTGATCTAGCAACCCATCTGCTTCGAAGTTGGTCCATCCCTAATTGTCATAAACAGTAACAAAGCAAATAACTCTTAAACCATTCTGATTTATTGTTGAGTAATATTACAAAAAACATATGAAAATAAGACTTGCAGTCCTACACCCCAAGAGGAGAGTAGAGTTTGCTGATATGATTTGACTTAAATACCAATGTTCAAATGGCCTTTTTAATCCAAATGATAAAAACTGAAAAATCAAGTAACTCCAGTTGTTAAACTACATTAAATTAATTATAAGATAATTTTCTTATGAGATTCATAATGAGAAAGTTCTAACATTCCAAACTGAGTACTTCATTCCATACCTTTCATTCATGAGTAAGGTTTCCGTTCAAGAAATCATAATTATCCAAGCTAATGAAAACCTTTACCGATGGTTACCAGTGGAGATACAAGAGGAAAGGAGTATTCCTTTTAACTTATATTTTTGACAAGTTTCTTATATGTTAATAACTGGACAATCACCAAGCCTCGAGTTAACGGAAAATATGAAGGTTGGTTTCATTATCTCATTGCAGGATCCATCTATAATTAAAGTGATAAACCAAAATCTAACCACTGGGATTAGCAGTAAGAAAATGAGCATTTAACTACCTCAGTTGAGGAAGGAGACTTGGAAATCACAGCAAATGACATAAGATACAATTACATACCTCTACAAAAAAACTTGTAAATCTACAAATGATAAAAATAAAATATAAAGATAATGATAATAATGGTATCGAAAAAGACAACCTTCATGGCATAAAGATGAAATGTTTAAAGGAGAAATAATCATGGAAGCTCCGTTTTCTGGGATTCCAGTCACATGCGTAGGAACTCTTGAGCTAGATACAAACAATGCCTACACAAGATTATAAAAAGTTCCGTACACATCATATTTTGTCCTGATCATTAAATATATCTATCAATTTAATTTAATTTAAATTAATTAAATTAAATTATAATTGGTTCTAATCTATAATTAAAATTTTGTTATAATTAAATTTAATTAAAATTTAGATTTTTTTATTGATTTTTAATGAACTGTTGATTTGGAGCGTTATTAAAATTGTTTGAACTGAGTTATAAAGTTGGGCTAGAAGATTTGAGCTATGAATGATCCATTTAACTGCTCATAAATAATAACCTTGTTTTTTTAAGTTTTATTTTTATTTTTATCCTTTTTACTTTTGTTTATTTATTTATTTATTTTGTATATATCCTTTTATTTCATTTTTTAAATAATAAAAAATAAATTTATCTGGTAAATAATACATTTAATCTTCCATTATCAAATAAATAAAATCGATTGAAAAAATTTTAAAAAATATAATAAACAAGATAATTCCAAAATTTAAATAAAAAAAAAGAGATCAAGATTGATTCAAATTGAACCAATCTTGATCTTTATCTTAATCGGCTATAAATCAAGCAGGGATTAGTTCTGGGGGCAACGATTCTCAGTAAAATTAACGAAAAAATACACAAGGCAGACAAGCAGTGGCAGCACCCACGGCAAGAATCAGACGGTGGCGGCAACAATCTGGCAGCACCGAAGGAACGTTGCAGCACCGGAGAATGTGGGACAGCATCGGGCTTTCGGCGTTCTCTGGTGTGGACGTTGGCGAGACAGTGCTGGGCTGTTGTGGACAGCAAATTCACGGTGAACTCGGAAGCAGGCAACAGCACCGTGTCGGTGACGGACAATGACAGGAGAGAGTCTAGGATCGGACTGCAGCACCCCAGAGCAGTGGCTCCTCTTGATTCCCATCCTAGTTGCTTGGCTGTTTGTTTTAAAGCTAATGCTGTGTTTAAAGTCTCGGCCCGGTTATACATTAACGTGTACCAGCTCGTCACCGCTACAGCCTGCTCCAAAGTTTACTCCAAAAGCTTGATTAATCTTCCGCAAGTCATTGTAGTTTGAAGCCCAATTGTCAGCATTAAGAATCTTGGCTCGCGGTGCTGCATCAGCACTTCAGTAATTGGTATTCCTATTGCTTTGTTTCTTATATTTTGATTAGTATAGACAAGTGGGCTTTTGGTTATAAAGGACTAAGTATAATAAATATAAGTAGAATTATCAAATAATAATAGAAAATAATAATAATCAGTGAAGGTATACGTATCTATAACTAAACATATAGATAAAAAGAATAGGAATAAGCAGATCGAATAAATGATTAGTAGATGATAAAAATAAAGGTGTAACAAAATATAAGAAAACGATGAATATTAATTAAGTCATAAAAACATAATAAAATTTGAAGATAAGTTAAAACTATTTCGATGATATTTTTGAGGCGATTACGAACGAGTAACACTTAAAAAATTCTTAGGTAATAGGATCTTTTTAAGTTTATCCAGAATGATGTAAGATTTAGAAGGTATTTTCAAAAAAAATAATAAAAATAAAAAATAATAATCAAGTTAATAACATAATAAAGATAAAGTAAAAAAATTAATAAAATTAATAAATAATAAAATAATTATTCAGATAATGAAATCTTCAATGTGATTGCGAATGAATAACACTTGAGGAATTCCTAGGTGAAAAGATTCTTCTAAGTTTATCCAGAATACCGAAGGGTTTCAACCAAAAAAAAATAAAAATACGAATGTGATATGAATTGAAATTTTGTGAAAAACGTGCATGAGTATAATTAATGCTAAAAATAATTGTGTTTAACATATATAAATATAAATTTTGACACAAAATTTATAAATATGTTTTTTATTTGTAAGTCTTCTCCTAGTAAATAAATTGTGGAAAAAATCCTATTTGCTTATCCTCATTTGTTATTAGCAATCTAAGGGCCATTACTTGACCCAATATTTTCTCATATAGGCAGAATGCAAAGAGTGGTGCAAGGACAAGCTGGCCAGACAACCCAATCCATCTCTCAGATCTTCTCTTTTCATTTTCTTAGGTCCATATATTAACCAGGCTTAGCCTACTCAGCCAGGCCCGGCCTATCATTTTATTTCAATCCATTGAATCTTATTATTTTTATTTAATTTTATTATTTTTTTTACAAGAAGTATTGTAATTTATTTTCTATTTGTGAAATACTTTAACCTTGTTATTTTTATAAAAAATCAACTAGATTAAAATTATAATGAAAAAACTCAATAGAATTGAAATTTAATGAAAACTTTAATAATTAATA
The DNA here is from genome assembly GCA_032173925.1 of Heritiera fomes. Lineage (NCBI taxonomy): Eukaryota > Viridiplantae > Streptophyta > Magnoliopsida > Malvales > Malvaceae > Heritiera > Heritiera fomes. The sequence continues at coordinate 10,101,137 of JAPDPM010000015.1, read as the reverse complement.
TTGTAGACACTCTATTTTGTCCGGGGTCTTAATCTGTATAAATAATTAATTGGGTTGGATGACATTTGTATTTTAATTTAACAATTTAGAATTATGCTAGAATTAAATTAGAATTTTTAGAAATTAAAATTAAAATAGGATTTAGGAATAAAAAAAAGAAAAGAGAGAGAAAAGATAAAAAGAAATAAAAATAAAATTAATTTTAGGATTAGATAATTAGGATAATTAGATTTTTTAGGATAATTATATGGATTAATATTAAATTTGATAGAGTTAGATTAGGATTAATATAAGAAATAGATAAAATGTTAAAAAATAGGAGATAATTAATAAAATAGGTAGAGTTGTATTAGGACTCAAATAAATTTTTTATTATAAAAAGGGGAGCACTCTTGATTGTAAGGGGGAGAAAAAAAGAGAAGAAAACCCAATCTTGTGTCTTCAATATAAAAAACTCATTCTTTGAACCTTCCCCGGGACATCTTCATTACACCTGTGCACGTTGTCACTGCCTCATTGCCTCTCCTTGCTTGCGATCCGGCCTGCTTCTCGATCACTTTTGCTCCTTTGCTGCCACTGCAACCCTGTCGTCGTCTTCATCACGTAGCTAGACTACTGTACCGTCCAGCCTTTGGACTGCTGCCGCACGGGTGTACAAAGCAATCAAACATCACCGCCTGACCACACCACAAACTTCCCACCTGCACTTGGAAAACAAGGAAAGAAATATTGGAATAGAGAAAAGCACGTGGAACAGGTATGTTCCTGTTAATCCTTTGTTCTCCACTTCAACTAATTTAATAATATGTTAATAATTTGGTAATAAGTTGATTTAGCAGTTCAATTTGTATGACTTGGTAATTTGATTTAATTTAATTAATATGACTTTGTATGATAACTTGATTAAATAAATTGTTTATAAAATACTAATTTTGCATGTTAATGACTGATATGATTAACTTGTATGATTTGCATGAGTAATTAGGATGTAATTAAGGTTGTATGCTTGATTTATTGGGTAAAGTCTCAAGGAATTGTAATTAAAAATATATAAAAATAAATACAAAATACAAAGTTAAGGTAATAAAATAATGATAAGATTCAATAAATAAAAAAAAAATATTAAAGGTGAACATGATTTATTCCGATGATGAGATTCTGAAGAGGGTTACGCTTAAGTAATACTTTGGAATCTCTAGGTAAGAGGATTTCCTTGGTCTGACCAGCTTAATGGAAGGAGCTAAAGGGAATTTTCAATAAAAAAATAATTCATGTACATTTTTTAAAAAATATAATAAATAATAATAAAAGAATATGATAAATAAAAATATAATAATAATAAGAGTCAGATAATAATAATTCATGAAAGTAAGTATCGATTATTCCGATGATAAGATTCCGAAGAGGGTTACGCTTAAGTAATACTTTGGAAATCTTTAGGTAAGAGAATTTCTTTTAAATTCTACCAGCTTAATGGAGGATTTTAAAGGAATTTTTGATAAAATAATTTATATTCATTTTCTAAAAAATAAAGATAATTTATATTCATAAGATAAATATAACAATAAATAATAAATAAAGATATTAGTCATGAAAATAATAGAAAATAATAAATGATAAAAATAAAATAAGATAATTTGGGTAGAGGAGTCAAAATTAGGAAATTTCCATAAAATACTAAAATTCATCCGACGATGGAGCCTCTTCAAGCAAGTCGCATAGAACTACTTGAATACTCTTGAGGTGAGAAGGATTTTTAAGTTATCCCACCAGCTTAATGGGGGATGCTTAGAAATATCTTTCAATATTAAGGATATCGAAATTAAAGATTAATCTAAGCAAATTTAAAAGATAACCTAAGACTAAGTGGTACCATTTTAGGATGGGCGTTTGGGGGTGCTAATCCTTCCCCACACGTAACCGTACTCCCGAGTCTAAGAATCTTTGAACGTAGACCATGCCTTATCTTTAGACAAGAATAGGTGACCAATCACACCTTAGGTTTGAATGGTTGGTGGCGACTCCTAGAATTTTAAAGTCTAGCGGTTAGGTTCACGGACCTAAACGTTACGACAAATATTAAATCGTAATACAATGATAAGTTTCATCTTAATCAAGAAGAAAATAACTACCAAAACTTTTTTATATGGCCTTGAAGGTATCTTCCCTAATTAAAATTAAATAAATTTTAATTGATTTACGTTGAACGTAACCAACTCATGATTCTTACAACAATTGTTGTTTTTTGAAAGTGAAAATATTCTATTAAAATAATGTACTACAGACTTATTTTGTTAAATTTATTTTAATTTTTATTGATAATAAATTTTTAAGTTTCCATCAGTATATTTTAAATATCAAAATATAACCCAAAACTTCCCGTTTAGAAAATCCTAAAACCTAATGTTTTCCTTCCCCTCTTCTTCCTTTTCTCACTAATAGCAACACCCTTCTCTTCATTCTTCCAAAGCCAAAATCACACCTCTAAGCCAGCCATCTCACTGCTCCTTTCGTCACCCAACTTTGAACATCACTCTCTTCTTCTCCACCTTTTTCCTTCCTTTTGCTTCTTCACTCAAGAAACCTAAAAGTTTCAGCAACCTCTCCCTTTATCACTCTAGAAAACCGAGGGCTCCAACCACCTTCAAATTACTTTTATTTGATATTTACTTCTGATTAAGTTTGATTGTTTGGCTGAATGTCCATTGTTGATTAGATTGAGTTCTTTTTTCTATTTTTTTCTATATTTTTTTATTAAATTTTGAGGAAAAAAATGATTTTAACGGCAATAGTGGGATGCTATTGCCTATATTGACCAATATTCTAGTTTCTTACGACTGCGACGAGCCACTATGAGTGTGAATAAAATTCACACTTAGTTTCGGTTCAATAACGATGGCGTACAATGACGAAATAGTGAAATAGTGGCCACAATACCGCTATGCTACCGCTATTTGAATCCTTGGTATAAGTTTTGGTACACAAGGAAATATAGAAACCATAATGGTGTAGGTATTATCATAGACAAAGAGTACTAAGAGGGATGTTGTACAAATTAGGAGATCTTAAGATATGATTATTTTGGTTAAGTTAGTTCTAAGAGAGTAAGTTTTGAATATTATTAGTGTATATGCACTACAGATAGGACTAGATGAGACTAGTAAATGATAATTTTGAGAAAATTTAGATAAAGTAGAACAAGTTTCTGTAGGAGAAAACTTTTTTATTGAGACGTACCTTAATGGTCATGTAGAAGCTAGTAGAAAGGGTTTTGAGAGCATACATGGATGTTTTTGTTACAGTGTAAGAACAATGGTGGAGATGCTATCTTAGATTTTGCTTTATCTTACAACCTAACCCCACGCAGTTTAGGAAGAGAGAACCTCACTTTATAATCTTTAAAAGTGGTCTGAACACAAGTCAGATTTCTTTTTGACTAAGAGGAGGGATAGACACAACTGTCTGGACTGCGAGGTTATCCTAAGTGAGAGTGTTTCCATGCAATATAGACTTCTAGTCCTAGACATGAGGGTTCATAAACAGCATGGAAGGAGCCAACAGAAAAGAATTGCAACGATTCAATAGCGAAAGCTAAAAGAAGATTGTCATGCATTTTGTAAAGATAGTTGGATCCAGAAAGAGGATTGGACAACAGAGAAGAACCCAAATGTATTATAGAACAAGATGACAAATATATTCAAGAAATGGATAAGGAGCGTTAAGAGTATCAACGAAAAGACACCGACTAGAAAAGATGCAACATGGTGGAACACATTAGTTGAGAAAGCTATAAAACTTAAGCAAGATTATTACAAGACATTGAAGAAGAACAACACTGAAGAGAGATTTACAAAATATAGGTTAGCTAGGAAAGAAGCAAAGCAGGCGGTGGCAGAAGCTAAAGCGAAGGTGGTGAAAGAGATATATAACATGTTGGACACAAAAAATGGAGAGAAAGAGATAGACAGATACGCACAAGTAAGAGAGAAGAGGAGTCGCGACCTAGGAGTTGTAAAATATATCAAGGATGAGTATTAAAGAATTCTCATTAAGGACAATGACATTAAAAAAAAGTTGGTGATGATTATTTCGACAAATTATTCAATGATGAACAAAATCAAATTTTATATTACAAGATACGTGATTGCCTGTTAATTTAATATATGCTTATGTGGTTGCTTATATGTATACTTTTATGGTACATAAGCAACATTTTAAACATCAGTTTTTTTTTTCTCCCACAACATATCTTAAATTTAAAACACTACCATCCCAATTTTAAACTATCACGTTTAGATAACTACATTTATTCAAATATCACTATCACATGATCCACCAATATGTTTTGATTAAAAAAAATTGTTTCAGTATCTCATGATTCAATATCTCTTTTTACTCTCATCTTTTATTTCTTTTAAATCTATTTTATATCGTATCCTCTTCTTTTCATTTTTCACTTTATCCTCTATCTATTTTTTTTTTTACTTATTTTTTCCGTTGATTAGAAATATATGATTTTTTCCCTTCATTTTCGCTTTCCTTGCAGATATTGGCTCCACTGCCTATTGGCTTTTCAGCTTTCTTGGTTCACTTGGCGGTATTTTTACTCTACATGGCTTCACAGTTTGATGTTTTAAGTCTGGGTTTTCAGGTTTTAGTTTTGCTATATTATTTTATTAATTTTATACTACAAGTTTAGGATTTTAGTTTAGTAGTTTATGTTAGGGGTTTATATATGATAATGTATAACTTCTATAAGCTATCATTGCATCAAAAATTGACACATCATTAATGAGCAAATAAAAAATATTCCAAAACCTTAAAAATAAATAAAATAAGTTTTTTATAAGTTTACTCATTAGAGCAGTGATAATATATCACTATACATGCATCATATATAAACCTTTATTTTAGTTTAAATAATATAATTAGGTATTTAGGTTTAAAATTTTTAATTTATGTTTTAGGTAATTTTATTTTATGATGCATCTATTTAATTTTGCTCTTTCAAATTTCATGTTCTTTATTTTTATTTTATTTTGAAATTTAATATTTTAGATATTGTTTTATTATTATTTTATTGTATATTATTTATTTTGAAAATAAAAGGAAGAAATTATATTAGATGCAAAAATAAATAATATTTTTTAAAACTCATTTAGATTCAATATTATTCAAACTATTATTGAAATATATAAAAATTTGTATTAATATTTTAATTTTTAGTTGAAATTAAATAAAAATCAGTTTTTTTATTAAAAAAATTAAATGGGGATTGGACTTAAACTTAAAATTAAATAAAAATTGTAGCCATTTTATTAAAGTATAATAATAATTAAAAGAAAACTGTTAAATACAGAGTATCTATATTTAATTAAGAATAATATCTTTGCCGTTTTCGAAAAAAAAAAAACTTTAAGCAATTATCATATCTTTCAAATACATGCTCACTTGTTTAGTCATGTGACAATTTTCATGAAAATAAATTAAAATTTACCAATTTTTTATAATATTATATATCAAATTTTTTTATATTTTTTATGATTTCATAATTGATTAAAAAAATTGAACACCAAGTTTTCACTATAAATCGCACTCATAAAAAATCTCAGCAGAACTTTAAATCACTCAACCAAACCTTGGGTTCTTAAATATAATTTTATATTTATAAAAAATTCAAGCATCGGACAAATAATAATCTAATGTTTTCAAATCCTTTAAGTTTCAGGGAAAAAAAAACACTTACAGTGGAATCCGCAAATCCGTCTTGTTAATCTCACTCTTAACATCAATCAACCTAACTGGTTTCACATCCCCTGCATCCTTTGGTAGCCAAGACCGCAAAGCAGTTTCCGAATATTCCAACTCTCTGTTCTTAGTCTCCCATTCGGAAACCTCTTCATCATTCCGGAACAACCACAAGAGCGGCGAACTCCCCACCACTGCCCATCTGATTTCCTGCAATTCTCACAAACCCAAGTAACTTCACTTTTCCCTTTCTTCGTATTCCTAGCTAGTATCCCCAATCCCATATCATTAACGGAAAAAACCTTCTTTCGACTCGTCCCATCAGTGTTTTCCTCGGGAGAATAAGGAACCCTATTATTAAAATCTGAGTATCCCTTATGGGTTTTGTCTTAATTGCTCAAAGTAGTATTTTTGGCCTTCCCATAAGTCCTCTGAGTCTCGAAATCCGCATTTGCTTCGTCTCCGGAATCCGACTCGATATCATGGTCGTTGCTTTTCTCTTTGCTGCTGTGCTTAGAGAGCTCGTCGGTGGGTGGCTGGAAGACGGTCCAGGCACGAGTGTCGTCATGGGTTCCATCGGTTTCCGTAGAATAAAGAGCGTACGGAGGGTTCGAGGAGTGGAAATGGCGGGAAAGAAAGGAGAGGGTAACGCGGCTTTTGGAGGGAGTGCGGATAACGAAGCGTTTACAGGCATAGTAAATTGATCTTATGACTTTCATTTCTATGATTTGCATAAGAGAAATGTGAAGAACTTTTATGGGAGAGGGAAGAAGAGAAGCTTTTCTTATTATTACTATTATTAAAACATGGTTTAGCTAAAGGTGTTCATGGAAAATTGAAATGTTAGCAGAGATTTTATATTTTATGCGTAGAATAATTATTATATATGTATATATATTAAAATCGTGATATATATATTTTATAAAAATATTAAAAAAATAAATAATAAATAAAATAAAAAAATATCATAATTCTAACTCTATTTTTATATAGTAAAAAATTCTATTAACGGTGTATAAAATAATTATCTTTATACGTATAGATATAAGTTTATGTTTTATTTTTATTTTTATGTGAAAAAATATTATAAATAAATGAGAATAAATATAAAATTTATGTTAATAAATTTTAGGTTAAACATATAATAATAAATGTAAATATGTGAAAATAAAGATAAATACATGAAAATAAATGTAAATTTAATTTTAACAAACATAAACATATGATAGTAAATATATGCAAATATAATATGGTGTTTAGTGCTTTACATGTAAATTAAGAGTAGTGCAAAATAATTGCTGAAAAAGTTATTGTTGGCAATTAAATTGCTGAAAAAGTAATATTGTAGTGTTTGATATGCATTTAAAATGCAGTTTAAATTTTAGGAAAAAATAATATTGCAATGTTTAGTAAATTAATACTTTGGTAAATATAAGCATATGATAAAAAACATAAGCACTGAAATATGATAATAAGCACATGATAATATTGCAGTCATTTTTTTTATCAACCATATGATACAAAATGATTGCAATCAATCCAAAATGTCAATTTTCATAATATCAAATGTAATTTTTTATTTGAATAAGATTAATTTTAGACCATAAAACGAATAAAAATGCTTGTACTTACACAAAAAAGTGTAAATTTAGAGTCAATAAATGTCAAATAAATCAAATATACGATGAGATCCACATTTCTTTTGTTACATGCGATAAGATCCATTTAACAGAGAAATTCCCATAATTTTCATTCTAATAATTTATGTTTACCGGGCTTTTATTTATTTTTTTTAAAAAATACTGTATCGGTTTTTTGAAGATTGTTTGTCATGCATTTACACGTTTCAGTATAAGAAAGCGAGTATACAAAGGTTAAAGAACCTTAACTCGCGTGATCTCCGTACAAGAATCCCAATATACCGTACTACGCTAAAGCACACCACCCTCACCGTTATAACAGAAAAACAGAAGCAAAAACCCCCCGTCTCTATCCAACCTCCCCTCTCTCACTCTCTCTGGGTTTAAGCAAACGAAACAGCGAAATGGAGTCAGCAAGACCACCGTCGTCGTCTCTCCCGCCTCTGCCACTGCCATTACTGGCGTCAACACTTGCAGGAGGTGGATGTAATCCTCTGCAGAGAGCGTCATTGTACGTGGGTGATTTGGACCCGGATGTTACAGAGGCTGACCTCCTTAACAAATTCTCTGTCGTTGCACCCGTCGCTTCTCTTCGCCTTTGCCGGTGCCTCCGTACCAGAAAGTCTCTTTGTTATGGTTACGTCAACTTCTTCTCTCATTCTCATGGTATCTTCCGTTTTGCTTTCTTGGGTTCTTCGTTTCTTGAGGTTTTTTTTTTATATGCTCTGATTCTCGAAGTTTCTTGGAGGGTCTCTAAAGCGGGTTTCTTTCTTCATTTTGCTTCATGTTAACGATTTGGGGTTTTTTTTTGTCTTTTTGACTTGTTTCTTTTCTTTCATGCGTTTGTTTTGTTGGTATCCTTGGTTTTCAGCATGAGTTTCAAAATCTCTTGTATATTCGATTTCCCTGTTTCAAAAAGTTTCTAAGGTTTTTCTTCATTTCATTAGGGTTAAAAAAGCAAATTTTCCCTTGAATTTCTTGTTTGATTCATGTTGTTTTCTCTGAATCTGTTCAACTGAGATTGGCTTCTTCATTGTTCTGTATTCTGGTTAGTTCTTGGCTTCTTGCATTGTTTTCTCTTCTCTTTTCTTGACTTCTTTAAGGAATTTGTATTTTAGGTTATCATTCATTTCTACGTTTTCATTGCTTTGTGTGTTTCTTTTTTCTGTAGAATGATATATACATTTTTTGCTCTGTTTTGTTTGTTTTCTCAACTTTCTCTTTCTTGGGTTTTGCTACTTAAATTGTTTTTCCCTTTCTGGGAAAGATTCCTTTGTTTGGTTAACTACCGATTACATTTCATTCCTCTGGATGTCTAGTTTAGTGATAATAACTGTTTGTCACCTGAGGAGTTATCAGTACTAATCCTCTGTTTTGATCAGCATCTAAAGCTTTAGCCTGTCTAAACCACACTGACCTGAAGGGAAAACCAGTGAGGATAATGTGGTCTCAGAGAGATCCTTTCCCACGAAAGATCGGTCTTGCCAATCTCTTTGTCAAGAACCTGGACCCTTCTATCACCTGCGCTCGCTTGGAGGGAATCTTCTGCCGATTTGGGACTATTCTTTCCTGTAAGATTGCTGAAGAAAATGGAAAGAGTAAAGGTTTTGGATTTGTACAGTTTGATTCAGAGGAATCAGCTATGGCTGCCATAGCTGCTCTCCATGATTCTATGCTCGAAGGGAAGAAGTTGTAAGTATTCTGATCTCATTTCTCCTGGATTCTTGCTAAACCCTTGAATCTCATTTGTAAAAGCTTCTTGACCATATGGACTTGTGTAGTTGTTTTAACTGTTTGATTTTTATGGGTCAATATCTTTTCTGATTGTGGATTACTCTATAACTTTTTCTTCTTTCTTTAGTTTTTTTGCCTTGTTGATTTGATAAGGTACTGGCTGATTTGTTTGTTGCACTTCCTTGGCAGATATGTGTCCAAATTTGTCAAGAAGAGCGAGAGGATAGCAGCTGAAGAAGAGAAATTCACTAATCTGTATGTGAAAAATCTTGGTGATGGCATGACCGAAGATCTTCTCAAAGAAATGTTTTCTAGATATGGGAAGGTTTGCAGTGTTGTAATCATGAAGGATGGCAAGGGGAACTCAAGAGGTTTTGGCTTTGTCAACTTTCAATCCCCAGATGATGCTAAGAAGGCTCTGGAGGCCATGAATGGTGTACAACTGGGTAAAAGAATATCTTTTTCATGTTTTTTCCTTGTTTTAAACTTAGTAGTTCATCCAAATGATTAGTCACTTACATATGCAAAATTGATTTGTTAATCAGGTTCAAAGAATTTGTTTGTGGGAAGGGCTCAAAAGAAGGCTGAAAGGACTGAGCTATTGAAACATAAGTACGACATGTTCAACTGCCATTTTAAGAAATTGAAGGCTTCAAATCTCTATGTGAAGAACCTTAATGCATCCATTGATGACAAAAAGTTACAAGAAATTTTTGGTCGTTTTGGACGAATAACCTCAGCAAGGGTGATGCGCCATGAAAATGGGATGAGTAAGGGATTTGGCTTTGTGTGCTTCTCCTTTCCTGAAGAAGCAATGGCAGCTTTACATGGGCTTAATGGTGAGAGAAAGCTCCTTCTGTCCTGATAATTTGAGTTGTGATCTCTTTCAAAGATTTCTGAGGGACATCTTATCATAACTAATGGGAATTCGCAATTGCATAGGAACCTTTATTGAGGGAAGGAGTCTGTATGTTGCAGTAGCTCAGCGCAAAGAAGATCGCTGCAAGGAATTGCAGAACTATTACTTGCAAAACACCCCAGTACAGTCATATCAATCTAGTTGCAACGCCATCACCCCTCAGTTCCACCCATATTACTTCAATTTCCCTCCTTGCCCTCCTTTTTACCCTTTCATGCACCAACCATCCTTATATCAGCATTTTGTTGCAAACATGGGCATTCAGTGCCCTTTTGCAACAGCAGATGACCAGCAAAACTACTCATATGTAAGAAAGTCTCGGTTTTCTTAGAAACTAGTTTTTTGTTCTGCAGATGCTTTCTGGCATTAATTCTTGTATTTCTCATGACTTAACAGGGCCTTGTGAGACACATGCATCCGTGCAATGATGGTATCAAAAAAGATTGTGTGTACAGACAACATGTATGAGCTTTTCCTTCAAATGGGATAGATTTTTAATTTGCATGCTCTTTGTTTTTGCTAAATGAATCTCATAGCAAGAGTTTTTTATGGCTTTCTTCTGTTATTTGCTTGTGCGTCTGATGAGATTTTGCTTTTGCAATAAGATTGAGCTTGGATTTTAGTTGACCACTTATTCGCGTCTCTTACAGTCTATGACATACAACTCTAATGTTCGAATCCGGGAGCTTGACCATGTCAATTCTGGGAGTAAGAAAGTAGGCTTCAGGAAGAAAGTGAACAGAAACTGTGAACCTGCAGAAAATTCCTCTGTATCACTAGCAGCTATCCAATCTGTTACTGCAGCTATCCAATCTGTTACTGCAGCAACATCCCCTGGATACTCTAAGAACAATGAAAATATAACCCCTCCGTTTGTAGAGAATCTTCAGGTTTGAGATTTATAATTCCTAGTAGCATATCTACTTTGAGGAAGATGTGTTGGTGTATGTATATCTATTATTTTTAATAGCTATCTAAAAAATTCCCTTTCTGCCTCTCAGCCCGAACATGCAGCAAAGGTAACAGGATTGCTGACGGAGATAAAGAATTCTGATGCACTCAAGCTGCTTAGCTCTTCAAATTCCTTGGCTGTTGACGACAAGTCAGCTCAAGTGCTAAAGGAGGCAAATGCTAGGACTGGCAACGATGCTATTACTTTTGCCAACCCCAAATCTGCTCATTGCTTGAGCTATTAGCTGGTGTCAATATACTTTTCTAATATGCATACTGTTTTCCTTAGCGGTTTTTCGATTTTTCCAATCACTCGCTGCTGATATGTGAAACATGGCTATATGCTTTCTAGTCATTTAGTGACCATGTGCTCTTCTATTGATTGTATTGTGTCCAAAACTAGAAGGGACAAGCACAGATTTCCTCTTTCTTATTTCTGAAGAATATCTGTAGCTTTCTGATTATGCCCTTTCCTCTTTCTTCTACATCTTTTGGTTTATACTTAAATTTTTCCCAGCATTCTAAGATACATTTAGGAATTGTAAACAAAAAAAAAAAGTAAGAAGCATAAGAAGTAGACCACCTTGATCACAGTTTCTTTAACACTAAGTCACAAAACTAAATGACAATTATCTTGATACACATCCAATTTTCTGGAAAACACGTGACGATTATAAAGACAAGTTTCTGCAATATGAATCACTTTTTAGTAAGGGTAATAGTAAGAGTACTAGCAGTCTTAGTGCAGTTTACAAAGGGCAAGTAGAGATGTCCTTGAGAATCAAATGAGGGCAATGCCCTGAGCAATCAATGCATTAGCAAGGACTTGATTAGCAGCCTGAGATGGATGAACACTGTCCCAAAACACATACTGGGTGGCATTCGGACAAGTTCCTGGTGACTTTGGATTGCACAGGAATGAGGTTGTCTCTATTGTCCCTGTTCCACAGCAACCTTTCGTTGCTTCCACAAAACCTACCAAAACAGAGTTTTCACCATTGAGAGAGTTTTCACCCAGACTGACATAGGAAGAAATCTCTTTTCTTACCATAGTTTGAAGGGGATTTAACAATATCGTTAAGTGCCGTGAAAATGTCAAAAACCACAATCTTAAGATCAGGATACTCCTTCTGGAGATTGGCTGCAGCAGAGTTGAGCTTCTTATTGAATTGCTGAGCATCGATATTGATCCTGGCGACACATCCCTTCTCGTGATTACCAAACAATGTTCTTGCCAAGGGAACGCAACCTAACGGGGGTAGAGAAGTTGCTCCAAGTTTCCTGGCTCCCAAGCCATATATGTTCTGTTTTTCAATCAAAGCACCCAAAACTTATTAAAGTTTTGCCATGCTTGTGCTTTAATCTTGTGTTTATATATCTCCTCAATTTACAGAATTGATTTACCAAAAAGAAGCAAGCGATTACATACCTTGACAAAACTTGTGAAGGCATCTATAAGGAATGAGCCGTACTGGTCTGCAGTATAGACATGGTTAAGAAAAGGATTGACATAGTAGTTCTGGAGAAAGTCCCCGCTTCCAGCACTCAATACATACAGTGCGTCCTTGATGATGGATGCTGATTTTTTACTGCCAGCTACCTTTGCTAGCTTTGCCTGGTATTCCTTGAAATACTCTACCTGCTGCGTCAGAGTGATAGCATGCTGCAAATAATATGGAAAAAATGAGACCAAAAAAAAAAGGTAGAAACTTTATAGTAGAAGGCTATTGATGTTGAGATTAGCAAAAGAGGAATGGTATCTTTTGCATAAGATTAAAATCTCACATTCACCGCGGCAGCTTTATCATCATAGCCAGATCCAGCAGAAGCAAAATTGGCTCCAATAAGAAGACTCTTCCCTGATGCTTCTGGGCTAAGATATGCTGGTGGATAGGTTGTAAACCCCAGAGTTTCAGCTGCAAGAAGGAATTTCAGTAAAAAATTCAAAGTTTTCAATTCTATTTTATCTATACTCAAAGTTGGTGCCGGCTTCTACTAACCAGTGATGTCAGTAGCTAATTTTCCATCGCAAAACCTCCCAGTAGGCTTCTGGCCGGGGAAGTCCCTTCCATAAGGAGGGTAATCAGCCTTGAAGATGGTTGCGAGATAGTCATTGTTGCCGACATCAACCACAGAGTCACCAAAGGATATGATTGCTGGAACAAGAGTGGTTGATTCTTGTGCATACCCTCTGCTTAATGCTGCAAATGCAAACACCAAAAACAGTAGCTTTCTGCTATAAGCGTCCATTTTTCGTTTACCAAGGGATAGTACTTTGAAGTTTTGAGTACTGAGTGAGCTCTTATAAGCTGAGTAACTGACAGAAAGTGACCAGAATGTGGCCTGCCTTGAAGAAGGAAGATGGGGGTTGAGAAAGTCCAATAAATGAGAGTAGTTCAAATGAATATTATCAGTCATGTGGTACATTTAGATAGCTATCAAGTATTAAGCAATTCCCCATCACATGCTTCAGATTTTTCTCTCTTTTCATTTTTGTTTTTCGTTTAAGATTTTCTTTTTGTTTAGTCATAAATTGATTGAATAGATAGAGAAACTAACATTTATGAATTCTTCAGTGTAGCTAACCAAAAACAAAGCAAGGTAGTTGGGATGATAATAATGAGCCTAATTTTCGGTTTGGAAGCGAGAAGAAACAGCATGTGCAAGAGTTTATTGGCAAATTGCTGAACAAATTTAGTATGTTGCATGCTCCTCTGGATTGTTATTACTGTTTTTGGTATAGAGACAACACATGCATCCAGCTCTAGTAGTTTGGACTGTATAAGTTTCTTTTTCTGAGTTAAAAAAGGCAAGAAAATATCCAACAAATTGCATCTTCACTTGCTTAATTCTAGAATGACTTCGTTAATCTGTTAATTTCATTACTTCGACTCTGCCCATTGCAGGATTAAATGATATTTTGATGACATATGATATTTTGAGAACTTGAGAGTTAGATCAGTTGATTCATTCAATCTCTCTTAAGACTAGTTTGTAATGGCACTGAGGTGAGTTTGAAAATTGGTGGATGTAAGTTTAGTTATTGTAGCAGTGAAATTAAATATTGTAACTTATGTGTTTGGATACAAAGGCAATTGCTGGATAAGATAAAATGTAGTGAGAAGAAAAATGACCATTAAAAGCATTAGATTAAAATTTCTATATTATTAATTTTGTAATATTTATTTGGTACTTCTGAAGTTAATAAATATAAAATTTTACTTAAATTATTTTATGTCTAGTAATAATTTTTGTTAATAAATGTGTAAAATTTATTGAAAAATAATATATTTATACATCTTAAATGAAAAATTATTTATATTTATTAATGTTATTACTCATGTAGTTATTTATTTTAATTAATTAGCATTAAATGATAATAATTAATTATTTATGTTCAAAATTTTTTTAAAAAATTGAGGTGAGGATAACAATTGGTGGCAACTGGCCACTTCCAGTGGCTTTTGGGGAGTCAACGGCACGGTGGAAATGGCTCCTCCGTGCCTAGCTGGGCAGCCAAACCGGTGGCTAGCACGATTGGAATGCAATCCACCCCCAATGGGGGTGAGATTGCATCCAAACTAAATTAGTAGATCTAAAGTTTAAATTTCGACACTCACAACTTCTTTCATTGTTACCTGTGATTTGAACGATGTTAATTTATCAACAACTTTTTCGCCTAGTGATTAAAAATGAGTTGTGGTATATTGTAAGTCTTGGATTCAAATCCAAATACCTCATTCTTATTTATTTAATATTTCTCTTGTAACAAAAAAAAATGTTAGTTTTTGGCACCTCCAGGAAAAACACGCAATTTTATCGCAGCTCAATATTTTTGAAATCAATAACTAGAAGTTAGTATCCTGTTTCGCATTTATAATCTATGATATGTTATTTTCGATGTTGACACATTAAATAAATCGATTAAGATTTTTTACATTCCCTGGCATCAAGGGAGTCAACAGTGTTGCTAAGAGTTTTGCTTGTGAAAGCTGAAATTTTGCATGTAGTAATCTGGAGAACTTGTTTTTCATAGCAAATAATAAAAGTTGATGCTGTTGATTTAGAACATTTTGACCACGTTGGTCAATGGTGTTTGTGAAGTCATTTTTGTCAAAATCATTACGGATAAAGTCATTAATGAAAGTTACGAAACTTAGAAATGAGTAAAACGACTCACGCGAGTCATGACCCAAGTCATGCCACAGGGACGCCACCGAACTCCATTCAGTACATGATGCAATCATGGAGTAATGAATTTGGCCTAAAAAAGTACAGAAAATGGATCAGACTTCGTCTTCTTTTTGGTGAAAAATATTTAGGAGCACGAGGGTTACTTCATATTCAATATCAAAATATATCATCAATTTTTACTTACAGGTTTTTTGGACTTACAAATTATCTTATAATGAAAGATCCTGAGAATTGAATCTTGATATTTTGCATGGAGGCTCGAGCTTTACCATCTTCAGTTATAAGTATAATACAATTTTTCTTTTAAAACTGGCAGTGGTCCAAAGTAGAAGGTATTAAATTGTAGCCTCACCACCGTCAGCCCTCGAGCTATCTCTTCGAATATGTAAATGAAATTGGATGTCATTGCTTGGGGGTTGTGGCGTTCTTAATGCTCCAGGCTGGCTCTTTTTCGGCAGACCAAAGAATGAATTGGGTGACCTTGCCCAAGCCCAGCCAACCGGGCCTGAGCTGGACTCTCAAGTTATACTAGCTTGTTTAATAAAAGCTTTGCCTGTGGACATTGTCATGGCTTAACTGTAACTTGTCTCCTGCTTCTCTTTGGAAGACTTTATTTTTTTTTGGTAATTCATTATCTCCGAGCTGGACCCAATCTTTTTCCTTCTTAATGATCTTAAAGGTGTTCTTTGAAAGACTCTTATAGCATTCAATAATATTGAATTTGAATTGGTTGTTGTTGCAGGAAATAATTTATAAAAATATTTCTACGCTGGTCAAACCTGAGTTCTGTTTCATGCCCATGCTTCCAGTGAACCTTCTTTCAAAGTTTAGATGGGCTTTGAAAATGGAGGTGAAACATTTAACAAACATCTGAAACATGGCGGTTGGTTCTTTTCTGATTTAGCACTGACACCTTTTATTTTCAGTGAAAATGTCTGCATGCTGGATGGATTATCAGCAAAATCGTTCTTTGCTTCTCTTTTACAAGTGTATCATTTATCAACCTAACGTTGAAGGGATAGTTTGGATTGCGGATGGGAGTGATTATGATGAGATTAAAAACGACGGTGATGGTAAAATAATGAGGTGTTTGGATGCTATTGTTATTGTAGCAACAATAATAAGGTAAGTAGCGAAAAAAATGATAATTGAAGATTAAGACTAATCAGTGAGCTGAACTCACTTTAAATCAATATTTACATGAGGAAAGAAAAAAAATGATCATTAAAGATATCATATTAAAATGAAAAAAATTATTAATGACTAATTATTCATTAATTACTAATTGTTAATTAAGTATAATTAATTATTAAATAAGAATATTTTATTAATTATTACTTAATATATTGCGAATTAGTACAAACATTTAGGGTTATCAATGGCTGGAGGGTTCCAAAAGTTGGTTATTGATATCTAACGCTGGATCTGCCGTGCAAAGATTAAAGACTTTCTTTTGATTAATCTTTCTTGAATGCAGGATTGAGGGTTTGTTTCTCCAGAGAATTGGGAGAATATATAAAGGGCAATGATTCGCTGTCCAAGATGGCTTGGAGGTCGGTGACCTTACAGCTTTTGGAAATCATAGTGTTGATGGTACAAGGTAACTTCTTGTTCAAGGATATGGCAGCCGACTTCATAAAAACAGGATATATACATAGGTATTCCTGAAGAAAAATTTAACACGAACAAAGAAAGTATAAAAAAAAAATGCTGCCTGGAATGGTGTTCGACCCTAGCGATGGCGAGATAGTTTCTCACTATCTCCCAAAGCCGATTGCAACCGGCGACGTGGGACTAGGCGATCTCAGTTACGTTTTCAAAGTTTGTGATGCTTACTCCTGCAAGCCTTGGCTTCTCTTTGCAAACGATGAACCGCGTCCTTTCATGAAAGGCAACCAACGGTTCGTCTTCAGCCTCCGTCTGAAGATTGCTCAGAAGAACTGTAATGGGAAAAGACCCAGGAGGAGCGTCTAAGGAGTAAGCGAAGGCGAGGGTGGAGGATATTGGAAATCGTCAACGGGTGAAAAGCCTATTCCGAATGATGATAATGGTCAGGTAATATTAGGGAATGTGAATATGCTTAACTTTTACGAGGACAATACTGAGAGAAAGAACAGAAAAGATAGCGTCAAGACTACTTGGATTATGTACGAGTATCGGCTCCCTGGAGATGTGTTTCAAGAGTGGGTGATTTGTAAAATAAAAAATACTCGCTTTCCGGAGGCAGATGATTTCGAAGCTGCTTGGCTTCATCACTGGTTTTTAAAAGATGATCAGTTTCACCAATCAAGTAACTTGGTGGAGCTGGGAGAACCAGAAGCTGTTTGGAATGAAGAGAATGGGCAATTGCAGTTACAGCTGCGGGTCAGTCGGGATGGTTATAAGGGTGTTCGGGAATCAGAAGCGGCCACCACGGAACATGATCAAAGCCGGTTTCCAGAGGCAGGGGTGGGCGAGCGAGATTGTTGATGATCATACAGCTGCCGATGAAATGGAGACCCAGCGTCGATCGAGGGATTATAATAAAAACTAGGCCTGTTGGGTTGAATCCATTAATTTCCTATTATCAAAACTAGTTTTATATGTTGTTAGCTAGGGGGAATCTCTTTGTGTCTCTTCCCAGAAATTGAACTTGATCTGCGAAGGATATACTTGTATATTTGGTTATGAGGAAACTTTGGCTCCCCTGTTTATGATGATCTCCCTTTCTTTTCTCAAGTTATTAGATGCACTGATATATATATATATAGAGTTAATGCTTAACAGTTTCCCAGTTTTTTTTTTTTAAATAAAATATTACTAAAACTTACTGCATGTTAGGAATAGTGCTATATTTACATGGATCTTTTCCAAGATTGATGTGCATATCAAACACTGCATGTGCATGGTAAACGCACATGTAGCGATATATATATTTCTCTCTATATATACATCAAATCCCATTTTATTCTTTTATTGCTGTTGTTCTTATTCTACAGTTTTATTAATTGGTTTGTTAAAATTGGCATACCTTTTAAGCGTAGTTAAACTTTTCTGTATAGATCAGTGCTCATTGGAACCTTTTAAAAATTATTGTGGTTGGCTAAACATGCTCTTATCTCCAAAGTTGACATACACCCGGTGAAGGCGTGTCCCATTATTATTGCAAATATTGTCATAGTGGATTGTAATAAAGCTTTCAGTTAATCAATGAAAAGTTTATTTCCTTAAAAAAACAGCATCCTATTCTTTTGACTTACTGTTAAACAGTATCCTATTCAGTCAATCAATGAATTTGAATTGCTTGGTGGAAATATATGAAGCAGGAAATAATTTATAAAAACATTTCTACACTGGTCAAACCTGCGGTCTGTTTCATGCCCATGCTTCCAGTCAACATTCTTTCAAAGTTTAGATGGACTTTAAAATGGAGGTGAAACATTTAACAAACATCTGAAACATGGCGGTTGGTTCTTTTCTGATTTAGCACCGATACTTTTTATTTTCAATGAAAATATCTGTTTGCTGGATGGATTATCAGCAAAATCGTTCATTGCTTCTCTTTTACAAGTGTATCATTTATCAACCTAACGTTTAATGGATAGGTAGGATAGAGGATGAGAATAGTTCCGATGAGATTAAAAATAAAGGTGACGGTTAAATAATGATGTGTTTAAATGCTATAGGATGATACATGCTCTGATGAAATTCGATTTGGGGAGGATGATTTATGCACCTCCACAAATCTCAATCTTATAAATATGCTATCACTGTCTATAAAAGTAGAGTTAGGCAATTAACTAGGCTTTTGAACCGATGTTCTAACATTAATAGTGGTATTGGTATCTGGAAGTCGGGCTGAAATAAAAAATGAAACAGATAGAGTGTGGACTAGGGTGGGTGTTGGGTAATTAACTGCTAACTAGTGATGTCACTCTTTTTTTTTGTTACATGAGAAATTAAATTAAAAACAAAACTAAGCGAAAACCTCTAGGGAATCCTACACCTCTCATGTCAACTTAGAGACAAGATAAAACAGTCAGGTGGATCTTGTAGCCATTCATACTCAACGTCTATATTGCAAGCAGATTTTGCCAAAGAATCAACTGAAAAATTGCCTTCCTGTAAAACATGCTGGAACCTACACCTCCATACTCTGCTTGCCACCACTCTAATATCATCAATTATACCTCCACATGGATGGAAACCTAAGTCTGCAGATTGGATGATCTCAAGCCAAGATTGGCATCTAGCAATGCATTATGGCTACCCAAGTAATGAAAATGTCGATAAGTTGACGACAATGTTTCAATGAGCAATTACCGTATAATTCGCACTACAACAAATAAGACTTTTAGCGACGATTTTCTTGTGATCATAAACAATTTGGTCACAAATATGAGGTTTATTGTGACCAAATTTTTGTTTGACACTATTGTCATAAGCATTTGTGATGTATCATTATTTGGTTACTATTATTATATTACTTGTGACAATTTAAGTTTTTTCACAATTAAATCGTCACTATAAAAATATTATTGTGACACAAAAAAATTTGTCACTATATATTCGACACTAATAAAATACACAAATCGATGCTACTTGATTTTTAATAAAAAGTAATATATTTGTTACAAAAAAATAAAGTTGTCACTATTTTTGAACTTTGTTGTGACGACAAAAATTATTCGTCACTTTGAAATTTAGTTTTTTTGTTGCGAATTTTTTGTCACAATTAAACATAATGAATTAATGACGGCTACATGTCGTCACAATAATAAATTTAGCTTTGTGATTACTAAAATCATCACTATTTTAAAAAATAAATAGAAACATATTTTGTTACTGATAAATTTAAACAATTATTATTTATTGCAATTTAGTTTGTTTTAATGTTTTGTACCACAAACAAAATGATTGTTATAAAATCTTTATTGTTTTTATAAAAAGTAGCCATTATCTTAGTCTATTATATTTATAATGACTTTTTTCAATCATTATTTAATTAAACTTGGTTTATTTAGGTATGATTTAATCGTTATTAAATTAATTTTTTATTTTTAAATTTGTATTTATTTATATTTGATATTAGTAACATACCTATTTAACTAATATATAAAGTGATATATATATATATATATAAAATATTATAAATTGTAAGTTATAGTTGGAATGAAGATGGAGAAATTTGTGAAAAAATCCCTTAATGCAATGCGATGGTAAAAATATATATTATAACTTTGCACATAAGTTCTATGTGCATACAACGTACCATATTACACGAACTTGGCTAAAAATTTAATTTGTAGTTAGAACCAAATTATTAAAATTTGTGAAAAGTTCTTTTTTAAAGAAAACTTTGTGTGAAGTTAGATATGTTTTTGTTATTGATTAATGATAAATTATTTAGTAGCTTACCTATATAAATATATATTATATGTAAAACTAATGCAGTAAGCTTAGAAAAAATTAATGCAGTAATTTGTATTAATTCTTATATTTTTATGTTGGAAAGAAAAACATTAGTCATACTTACCATAAAAAATTAAAAAAAAAAGAAAACCTGCCCTCTAAATTTTTTTTTTTGAAAAGAAGACTAAATATTTTAAGAGGCCTTTTTCTCTTAGTATCCTACTATCATTCAAACTTACAAAGTTTAAAACTAGGGCACCAACAACTAAAAAAACAAAATTACAAATACCTAGCCGTAACACTTCTATAACCCTTAGCCTCTGCTTTGCTGCTTTCTTTTTCAACTAACCCTCAAACACTATGGCCATTAATATTTCTTTCTATCTTCCAATTGTCAACCAACACCCATCTCTCAACTTTTCTCACAGGTAATTGATATTTTTTGATTTATCATTTCAAGCATATTATTTTGTTGGGGATTTGAGTGGTTTTATTGTGATGTTAATCTAAGTTTGATAAATAATTTTGGTTGGGTATTCTGAAAATTTTCTTTACAATAAGATTTAAAGTTTTTGGTATTTTTATTTTGTTAATCCCAACATGTCCGTATCAGATTGAAATTTTAGGTTGGAGAAATAATTATAGAAGTAGTATGAAATCATTTTTTTATTAGTTTTTGTGTGATTATATCATTGTATGGATACTTAATTTTGATTTGGGTTGTATTCAAAAGATTGAATTAATTTGTAATACTCTAATATTTTCTTATGGCGAATGAGTGGATTTGGTTATTGTGAAAGACAAGTAAAAAGAATTCCGAAAATTAATTACACAATGTAAAAAAGAATTCAAAAAATTATTGAGTGAGTGTTTTTGTTTAGTCAATTACCTTGTTTTATTGTATTGTATTACAATATAATATATTTTTGCATAGTTTTAATTGACTTATTTCTTTTTTTTCTTGTGTTTGCTCATTTTGCAGGAAACCAAAATTCAAATTACATTTTTCTAGAACCGTGGATGTTATTGTTTACCTTGTATTTTTTTTATTCATTTATTTTCATGTTAATGAATTTAGAATTTGTATAGTATGGGTTTTTACCCGAATATTGTAATTATGTCAATGGAATGTAAATGATATTTTAAATTGTATTTTGAATATTATTTTTATATTCTAATGAATATAAATTGATTGTTTAGAAATTAATCTTGTAAATTTTTTACGTTATTAATTTACTTTTCATATAATAATACATATATAATAATAATAATAATAATAATAATAATAATAATAATAATAATAATAATAATAATAATAATAATATTATTATTATTATTATTATTATTATTATTATTATGATGATGATGATGATGATGAATACTAGTGACAAGATAATTGTAACTATAAAAAATAACATGAGTGACAATAATTTTTTGTAACTATTATCAATAATTTTATAGTCGATATTGTCATCACATGAACCTGAGTTATAGTGACAATTTTTGTTTGTCACTATTTTAATTTTTTTAATGTCAAAATATTTGTCACAATTAAATGACTTATTGTGACAACATATTTTTGTCACATATTCTAATATTTTTAGAGACAAAAAATTTGTCACAAAAAAAATTAGATATTGTGACGATTTAACAAAAATTGTCACTAACAAAATAGTGACGGTGTTATTTGTGACGACAGGTGACGACTTAAAAATTAGTCACTATAAAATATAGTGACAAAATTTTATACTTTTAGTGAGTAATTTTTTCTTCACTAAAAATACTTTTTCTTGTAGTGTCGATTCTTTCATCACCTAATATCTCAGTTGGACATCGAGTATGGAATGTGTCATCTCTATTAAAGTTCAACTACATTGTTTCTCAATCTCAAGATAAATGATTTAATCAAATGAATTCAAGATCTCATCTTAAATCTCATTTGTACTGTGACCACAGATTTTCAATCATTAATCTCTATTGAGAGGCCTTGAGATATAGACTCTTTTACCAAGAGGGACAAATCCTATCTTGATCACTCACAACCCTTATATGATTCATGATGTACCCAATTACTGTCTTACTTGCAACCCTCATCAAGCTACGTTTACCAGCATCAAAGTACACCAATCCACACATAGGATATCATGGTGATCTCAAGTCTAAGGATCACATATACCATTGCCATTTGAGAATATCTAATGACACTCAATGTAACGATCCACATAGAGTTCTCAAGATGAGTCAGTCCAGTGTATTCATTCACAATGATCACCCATGTGTTGATCTGGATATCACCATATCTATAACTTATGAGATCAATCACCTAAAGGAATCTAACACATGTTAGTCTTACCGTATCACTGATGTCCCATCTCAGTGATACTACGACTAAGGATATTTGAGAATAGTATTCTTTGTATCATAAGGATCTCATTATCAAAGTCACTACTTTGATTCCTTTGGTAAGAATCCACTATTCTAGGGATTTTATAATTTAATTATGACTTGAACAAATTAAATATAGTCAATAATGATAAATAAATGTCATGTATTATTAATTAACATAAACAATCACAATATCATAAGTGTAATACAAATCCAAATCTGATTGACTATTAGGGCATACACTAATAATCTCCCACTTGCTCTAATCGGTCATGTATCTAACACCAAATGACCTAACATGTGCATCATGCTTTTGCTGTGATAGTGCCTTCGTAAGTGGGTCAACAATATTATCATCAGTGTGTTTTGCATATCTTCACATCACCTCTTTGTATGATCTCCCTGATCAGATAGAAGCGCTTGAGTATATGTTTGGACCGCTGGTGAGACCTGAATTCCTTAGCTTGTGCAATTGCTCCATTGTTGTCACAATAGAGTGCCACTGGATCAGCAATGTTAGGGACTACTCCAAGTTCTGTGACGAACTTCTTGATCCAAATTACTTCCTTAGCTGTATTTAATGCCGCTATATACTTAGCCTCGATTGTAGAATCGGTCACTGTCTCTTGTTTTGAACTCTTCCAACTTATAGCGTCACTATTCAGGAAAAACATATAGCCAGATTGTGACTTAGAGTCATCCTTATATGACTGGAAACTAGCATCAGTGTAACCATTTACAATGAGCTCATTCTCTTCTCCATATTCTAAGAAAGCATCCTTAGTGCTTCTCAAGTACTTAAGGGTGTTCTTAATTGCTACCCAGTGATGCTCACCCGGGTCAGCTTGATACCTACTCGCCATGCTTAAAGCATATGAGACATCAAGTCTCGTACATAACATGGCATACATGATAGATCCAACATATGGAATCTTAGCCATATTATCTCTCTCATCTTGTGTTTTAGGACACATGTCCTTTGAGAGATAAATGCCATGTGACATAGGTAAGAATCCTTTCTTGGATTTATGTACTTTGACTTAGACCTAGCAGCCTACTCGATCTATCTCTATAGATCTTTATTCCAAGGATATAGGCTGCTTCTCCTAAGTTATTCATGGAGAAGCAATTCCCTAGCCAAGTTTTGACGATTATAGGGCAAGAACGTCATTTTCTATGAGTAATATGTCATCTACATATAACACTAGGAATATGACAACACTCCCACTAACCTTTTTGTAAACATAAGGTTCATCTTCGTTCTTGATGAAGCTAAACTCTTTGACTGTCTCATCAAAATGAATGTTCTAGCTTCGAGAAACTTACTTTAATCTATAATGGATTTTTGAAGCTTGCATACCTTGTTAGCATTCTCAGGAGTGATAAAACCATCAGGTTGTGTCATATACACATCTTTCAACAAGTTTCCATTCAGGAACGCGATTTTAACATCCATCTGCCATATCTCATAATCATGGTATGCAACAATAGCAAGCAAAATCCGAATGGACTTGAGCATTGCAACTGGTGAAAAGGTTTCATCATAGTCTATACCATGCCTTTGTTTGAAACCTTTGGCCACCAATCGGCCTTTATAGGTATGCACATTACCATCCATGTCAGTCTTCTTTTTGAAGACCTACTTGCACCCTATGGGTTTTACCCCTTCAGATGGATCAACCAAGGTCCATACTTGGTTTGTATACATAGAGTCCATTTCAGATTTCATGGCTTCAAGCCATTTCTCATAATCTGTGCCGTAATTGCTTCTTCATAGGTGGTAGGCTCATCATTATCCATGAGCAATACGTCATCACGCTGAGTGGTGAGAAGGTTAAGCTTCTTAGGCTCTCGACGTATCCTATTAGACTTACGTGGGCCTTATGTTTTTGGAGCTATTTCCTGTCCCACACACAACATCTTGTGGGACTTGCTCTTGTTCCATTAAAGGTTCAATGACATTTTGTGGTTCTTGAACCTCTTCAAGCTCTATTTTCTTCCATTAGTTCTTCTAAAAAAGAAGTCCTTTTCTAGAAAGACACCGAACTGAGCCACAAACACTTTGTGCTCTATGGGATTATAGAAATAGTATACTTTTGTCTCTTTAGGATACCACACAAATATGCATTTATCAGATTTGGGTCTTAATTTGTTTGATACTTGTCTTTTAACATAACCTCACAACCCTAAATCTTTAGAAAAGATAGATTAGGCTTTTTTTATGCACATCTCATGTGGTGTCTTTTCAACAGCTTGAGTAGGAACACGATTTAGTGTGAATGCTACTGTCTCTAAAGCATAACCCCAAAAGGAGATAGGGAGATCAAACAGACTCATCATGGATCGAACCATGTCTAACAAGTTTTGATTCCTCCTCTCAGATACACCGTTCCATTCAGGTGTATCAGGTGGAGTGAGTTGTGGAACTATTACACACTCCTTTAGATGATCTGTAAATTCTAGGCTCAAATACTTTCCACCACGATATGATCCGAGTGTTTTGATATTCTTGCCTAGCTGGTTTTGTACTTCATTCTTGAATTCTTTGAACTTTTCAAAGGATACTGACTTGTGTCTCATTAGATTCACATAGCCATATCAATTGTAGTCATAAGTAAATGTGATGAAGTATTAGAACCCTTCTCTAGCCTGTGTGGTTAATGGGCTACATACAACTGTATGTATGAGCTCTAGTAAACCACTAACCCTTTCACTTATTCCTCTAAAGAGGGCTTTAGTCATTTTACCAAGCAAACAAGATTTGCATACATCATATGATTCAAAATCAAATGAATCTAAGTGTCTATCTTTGTGGAGCCTAGATATGCGTTTCTCATTTATGTGACCAAGTCTATAATGCCAGAGGAATGTAAGGTTAATCTCATTACCTTTTGATCTCTTGGAATCAATACTGTAGATATATGATTATCTAAATCTAAAACATACAATCCATTCATAATGGAAGCATTGCATAGAAAATATCATTAAAGTAAATTGAAAAACTATTATTCATTATTTTAAAAGAAAAACCTTTCTTACCCAAACAAGAAATAAAAATAATATTCTTGGCAATTGCTGGAACATAATAACAATTATCAAGTTCTAGAATTAGGCTTGAAGGCAACGATAAATTAAATGTTCCTATAGCTAATGCAGTAACCGTTGCTCCATTTCCAACTAGTAGGACCACCTCGCACTTGACAAGTTTTTTACTCTTTGTTAGTCCTGCACATTCATGCAAATGTGAGAACCACATCCAGTATCTAATACCCAAGATGAATAAGTAGATAGATTTATCTTAATCACATATATACTTGAGGTGGAAGTCTCACTTCCTTTCTTTTTCTTCAACTCCTCAAGGTACATAGTGCAATTTCGCGTCCAATGACTAGTCTTACCGCAATGGAAGCACTTTCCTATCTTAGTAACTCCACCAGATGGCTTGAGCTTCTTAGCCTTTTCCTTCTTATTACCCTTGGGCTTAGGCTACCCTTAGGCTTGCCTTTTCCTTTGGATTTGGCCTTGTCAATCACCATAACAGAAGTAGGCCTTGACTTCTTCAAGTCTTGCTCAATAGTTCTCGACATGTTGAGCAATTTTGCCAGTGTCTTATCCATACTGTTTGTCAGATCCAATTCTACACTATTGTAGAGTCTAATTTCATAAAAGTGATAATGGAAATTAGACAAATAAAGAAGGTTGATTTCCAACAAAGGTGAAAAGCTCCTTGACTTGAGGTGAGAACGGAGCAAATTATGAGAAATACATTACGGGCAAGTAAGCTGGCATCTCGCCAATGGGCGAGCAAGAGCACATTCGCCAATGGTCATGGTAAGTTGGACAATGGCTTGTTGGGCGAATAGTTGAGTTCGCCATGTCTATTGTTAGCATGATCGCCCGAATGGGTGAGAGCTTGTGATCGCCAATATGAAGTAAACTAAATAGATGAATGTGATCGCCAAGCCTATATGTAATAGCCAAGGGAAGGGAATCATCTTATATTTTCCAAATATTGAATTGGCGAACTGAATTACATTTGGCGACATGAGATTAAGTTGGCGAGTTGATGACTCAAGATGAGGAGGCGAACTGGAATCATGCACGAACAAAATGGAAATAGATTCAAAACATGTTTGCAGCCAAAATTGACTTGTAAGTAATACGGTTGAAGACAATTAATGGAGAAGATGATGAAGTCAGTAAGGAACTTATATTTATTGGTTGAGAAGTAAAACAAAGTCAATAAGAAGCAGAAGATGTGAGTGGAAGGTAGACTTTCTCGCCAATGTAAGTGCAGTTTTTCTTCATGCATTAAATGCATGAAAGACGTGAAATAAATGCAAGAAGACAGGATAAGGGACAGGCGGAAGCTTTGGATTGGTTTAGCATGGCTATATAAGAAGAAATGCTTGAGGAAAACAGATTTAGCAAATTTCATTCTCTTCACGAAAGCCATCCTCCTGCAAAGTTATGTTCTGACTTCACCCAGTTCTATCATGCTTGATTTACTGAGCTTCACTCTTCAGTTGGCCAAAACACATGAACCTGCTTATAAAGCCTTTCCTCCTTAGTTGGACGAGCTAAAATAATAAGCAAAGGAAGGCCAACATGAGATGGAAAGCAATCTGTTCTGGAAGTGCAGTTGATTGAGGTGAGTTTCATATTTCTGAGGTGTTCTTGATATTCAATGGTAGACTTATATGTTTACAACATAGAACACAACCTTGTTTTAGTTAGATCTTTAGAGAATAGGGAAACAAGGAAAGTAATGGAATAAGTGACGACAATGGCGACTACAGTGATCGCCCATGTTGAAAACTAGTAATCGCCAATGAGGCGAGTAGATAATAAGGAACTCGCCAAGGTAAAGTCTGTGTTCAAAGGGCGAGAACGCCCAATTCTAGTGAAGTGAATTAATGGGCGAGCTCAAATGCAAGAGGCATTGGGCGAATAGGATTGTGGGCGAACTCCCACAATTAAGCCAATGTAGGCCTCGTGAGTTGAATGTTGGGCGAACTCACAAACCTATGGTGAGTAATGGCGGGCGATCTTCCACGTGGTAGCCATTTGGTGAATGGCGAGCTCGTCTGGGCGAGCTAGTTGGAGCTCTATTGGGCAAGTAGTCATTTGATTTATTTCAATCTCGCCAAGTGATATGAAACGAAAATATTAATAGAAATTATAATTATTTGTAGCTGATAATTGGAAATGGCTATTGGCGAGCAGGAAGTAAGGCGAAGCAAAGCTTCGTTAAACCAGGTAAGGGAGATATATGTGAAGTAAAATACATGCCCTGTGGAGTAGAAATATTATAAAAATATTTAGAAATTATTTTTGGTTTATGGCATGTATTTATTTAATAAATTGTTTTGATCTTGGGCGAGCTACAAGCCGCCATATGTTGTTTTGTTGGGCGAACTGATTAAGGCGGGCGAGTATCTTTGTTCTAGGCAGATACACGGGCGAGCCAAGTGGCGAGCTCTCTTTTATGAGAACTGGGCGAGTGCCCTTGTTTTAAAGAGAAATCCTGGTAAGCCATAGTTGGGCGAACCCTTTTTAATGTGTTTGGGCGGGCGGCCCTTGTTTTAAATATAAGGCGGGCGAACCGCTATCAACGAGACATACTTTTGTTTTGAAAGGCTAAGTGGCGGGCGAATACTAATTCACCGTCTTGTCGAGTTAGTCAGGGGCGAGCCGTGAAGGGCGAGCTGACTCTAGCAAACAGTTTTAAAGTGTAATTTCTTATACGAAAAATAATACGTTTCAATATTTTCAAAATAGAAATATAAAGCCTTCTGGGCAAATTGATTTTTGGGCGAGCCACTGAGGCGAGCCAGTGTTGCTTGTAGTTTTAAAAGCACCGGTGGGAGGGCGAACACAAGTTCACCGCACTGGGCGAGCTGCCATAGGCGAACCAATTAGGTGAGCAGACCATGGGAGAGCAGTTTTAAAGGTTGATATTTTTGAAAGGCTGTCGAGGTGTTTTGTAAACAGAAGCTTAAACCTTTTTGGAAAATCAAATTATTTTGAGGAAATGATAATGTGGGTGAGATAAGCCCTTAAAGGTTTTCATGAGATATGAAAGTGATTTTTGAGACTTTAGGCTCTGAGTTCATGCAGTATTATTCATGTAGTTGCGTGACCCGCCTGGGGCGATGGCTTGGTCGATGGACCAAGGAGTGCACCTCAAGGCGTCATAGGCTGATGGACCCGCCAAGTCATCAGCGGTCTCGAGGTCACTTGGCAAGTGGACCCGAGGACCATCTAGAGATTGTGGCCATAGATCTATTATATCCCTTTTTGGGATAATTATGCTGTTCTCGCAAGGGGGAGGGGGAACGATGATAGCATGATGATGCCTAGTCTCCACTGGTTGATTTCTGTTTACTGATGAGATTTATTAAATTCCTATTTATTGTTTACTACATTTTAAAGTAAACTGTTTAGCCATTGATTTGAAGGGTGTTTTGAGAGTACTGTTTACTATATCCATTGTTTTCCTATTTGATTATATTTTTAGGGAAAACAAATGTGTTGTGGTATATAGTTTTGGTTTTATAAAGCAGCATATGTTTCCTTTACTGAGCGTATGAATCGCTCATCCCTTTGTTTTAACTCCACAGATAAGAAGTACACGGAGTTGAGAGAATTAGCTCTCAGATGGGTATAGCTATGCTTAAAGCACTGAGGCATGACACGTTAAATGTGACAGGTACAGTCTCTTCTCTTTTACATTTCAGACATATGTATACAGTACTACCTTAGTGAAATAAAGGTTAATAGGGGATGTCAGATGTAAGGAATAATGAAAGGAAATTTCATATTCCATAATTAATAGATAAATGTTTATCATTTATCACTGTTACTGTAGAATGTTATTGGCATCGCAGACAGCCCAACCGGTAAAGTTGTATGGAAATACGCGAAAAATGTGGTAACGGGATGTTACACTGTTCATGTTGTAGTGCAACACAAATGAACTATAGCTATCTGGTAAGGATTGGAGGATGAGATCAACTGACAACTCTTTATGCATGATGAAGCCTAGTGCTTCCAACCTCTCAATGTACCTAATCATATTAAGTACATGAGTGTGCACTGGAGCTCCCTCAGCCATCTTGCTCTGAAAGAGCGCCTTAGACACCTCATAATGTTCGTGCCGTTCTTGCTCTTGTAACATTCCTTGAGATTTTTGATCATATCAAACGGTTTCATATTCTCATGTTGCTTTTAGAGTTCAAAACTCATGGAAGCTAACATTAGGCACTGCACGTTAATGGCATCATACTTTTGCTAAGCTTGCTAAGTAGTGGAAGCATTCTGTCGGGGTTAAGCAGGGATCACATGCTCTAGTACATATAACTTCTTTTCTTGAGTGAGGACTATCCTTAAATTTCTATACTAGTCTAAGAAGTTTGCACCAACCAACTTGGTATCCTTCTCAAGGATAGAACGAAGGGATAAATTGTTGTTTGCCATGATAATTCTACAATCATAAAATATGCAAGTAACATTGTGATTAAAATCATTTAATTATGGTCTTTTAATTAAATGAATTGCTCCCATTATTTTCCTCAAGCAAATAGCCCTCACATCAACTTAGGAAGCCTTTACGCCTGGACTTTCTAGTGGGCTAGGATCTATAATTGGTCTTATTATGACTTTAGCTGAGCTAATGCGTCCAATGAGATTATTTAGGTAGATAACTCTTGTCAATTGCATCTCATGCAACTCTTAGATAGTTGGGTGAACAACTCTTGTTCTAACTCATCATATGGGTTAAAGCCCAACCTATGCCTCTAAATCTTATTAGGTTTGACTGAACCAATGCCCTAATTTGATTTAGTTATGTCTGACCCAATACACTTGGAGATAACTATTATCACATGCAATGTGAACTCCTAGGGTAGGTATGGCCTTGACTGAGCCAAAGTAACACAATACCGAACAAAGTCTCTTTCACATGCATCGTATTGGAAGGCATTGTCATAACGTATTAAGTTTTTTGAAAAAACCTAATAGCTAGACACAAAATCTATGGAGTCGCCACCAACCATTCTTAACTTTGGTGTGATTGGTCACCTATTCAAACTATGGATAAGGCTTAGTCCCACATTTAAAAATTCTAGGGTTCGGGAGTACGGTTATGTGTGGGGAAGGTATTAAGCACCCCACAACACCCATCCTAAAATGGTACCACTTAGTTTTAGGTCATTTGCTAGATTTGCTTCTGTTGATTTTTAATCTCGATATAATTAATATTGAAAAATATTTCTAAGTGTCCTCCATTAAGCTGGTGGGACAACTTAAAAAATCTTTCTCACCTCAGGAGTATTCAAGTAGTACTATGCAACTTGCTTGAAGAGGCTCCGTCATCGGATTCATTTTAATATCTTATGAAAAATTCTAATTTTGACTCCTTCTATCCAATTTATTCTTACCATTCTATAATTTTCATTATTTATTATTTATTAATTCTTAATTTTATTTATTTATTTTTATGCGAAAATGAATATGAATTATTTTTATCAAAAATTCCTTTTAGATCTTCCATTAAGTTGGTCAGACCAAAAAAGAAATTTTCTTATCTAAAGATTTTCAAAGTGTTACTTAAGCGTAATTCTACTTAGAATCTCATCATAGGAACAATCAATATTCGTTCTCAATAACTCCTATTTATTATTATTATTTTATTATTTTATCAAATTTTATTACTATTTATTATTGTTATTTTATTATTATAGTTAACATGAATTATTAAAATTTTTTATCTTCTTAATTAATTACTTTAATTTTAATTTTAATTTTAATTTAATAATATTTTTTAGATAAAAATCACTTATTTTATACTTTTAAAGGATGAATAAAAATCACTTATTATTGAAAACTATCTCTAGGCCATCCATTAAGCTGGTGAAGCCTTGAAAATAATTTCTCACCTAGAAATTTTCAAGAAAATCACTTAAGCGTAATTCTCTCGATATTTCATCATTGGAGTAATTCGTATTCACTTTCATTATAATTTTCATATCTAATTTTATATATTCCATTTCTTATTATTATTTCTATTATATTATCATGGATCATTAATATCGTTTCTAATTTTTATAACTAATTATTCTTGTTCTAATTCAATAATAAATCTACTAATTATTCATATTTGAATTTCATAATAAGTTTATTTTAAAAAAATAAATGAATATAAATTGCTTTTTATTGAAAACCCTATTTGGACTCTCCATTGAGCTGGTGAGGCATTAGATAGAATTTTCTTACCTAGAAATTTTCAAGAAAATTACTTAAGCGCAATTCCCTTGATATATCATCATCGGAGTAATTCATATTCATTATTATTATTATTATTATTATTATTATTATTATTATTATTATTTTAATATTTAATTTTAATTAATTTATTTTATTTCCTTCCTTGTTTTGTTTCTTGCTATTATTTTGTTATATTATTATGAATCATTAATGACATTTTTAATTTTATAACTAATTATTTTTATTGTTATTTTATACTAAACTTATTTGTTTAACAACATATATAGATTACTTGTTATTGAAAACCCTATTTAGACCCTCCATTGAGCTGGTGAGGCCTTGGATAGAATTTTCTTACCTAGAAATTCTCAAGAAAATTACTTAAGCGTAATTCCCTTGATATTTCATCATCGGAGTAATCCCCATTTTTTACTTTTATATTGTTAAATAATTTTATTGAGCTTATATCAATCATTTTTCGTATGAATATATTTTATTTTTATAAATTCATATAACAAAGTTTATATTTTATTTTATAATTCCCTAAACATAAAAGAAAACTACTAAAAGAATTATTTTATTATTACAAATGAACTTTAAACGTGTACCTAAACTACTCACCAACCAACTAAGTTTCAATCTTGTCTAAGTCAAATAATCAATCAATTAACATGGAATATTCTGATCCAATCAGTAAGCATTCATCACAAATGCACATGAAACCATCTTGATGAGGAGTAATTTGTTGACAAGGGTAATTCAGTCTTTCACCTCGGTCAAGCTCGAGAAGACCCATTTGAAGGTGACGTGGCCGCAACTATCACAGCCCTATGTTAACCTCGGTAGAAGGTTTTAGGGTCAGCGCCTGATAAGCTAACCAAAATACACTTTAACGTGCTTAGATCGACGCTTGACACGATGACTAGGCTGGCCTCCATCATTACCTCGGTACTCAACAAGCAATGGAGAGCCTTAGGTGGGAAATTTAACCTCAGTTGTCTCGCCAACCTATATTATAGGTTGGCAAGCTCGTACTGATTCTATTGGACCACGATCAGATAAGTCTGAGTCATCCTCTCCACGTCATCCCAACGTCCTCGTCGGTCTATAAATATCATCCGAGTCCTCGATATAGGGGAGGAAACAAATCCTCAAAGAAACTCTGCCACTATTCACCGTGAGAGCTATCCTCGACTTCGACATTTGGTGCGCCAGGTAGGGGGCTCCAGCATTTCTCTTAGTTGCCGTCGAGGATGACCACCAGAGGGAGGGTGATAGAGGAAGAAGAACCCATGGCACCTCAGCCTCGCCAATAAGCCCAAATTACCTCGCTAGAACAAGGAGCTTGGGTACGAATAGATGATACAGTGAGGTAGATAAGGAAAAAAGAGTTGGTGCATGAGGATGAGCTAAAGGTGTTGGAAAGCTCACTGTTCAGGGAAGATATCAACGGAGCTCAACCTCAAACCAGCTTGGGGATGCCCACCGTCGACACCTACGATGGTACTTCTAACCTTCTTCATCTTTTGAAACTTTTTGTGCTAACATTTTCATACCAGGAGCAGATAGTCAAGATGGATAAAAATGAAGAGAACAACCAACGAAGCTACAAAAATGTAGATGAGCTCCACATTTGAATTCTCCCTCTCGCTAGAACCCCCTAAAACTCTACCATAGTTCTTTCACTGAGCTGAGAAATACATCAATACTAAGAAAATGACAGCCACCAAAGTGGATAAAGAAGAGAAAGAAGAACTTTTAAGCTACAAAAAGGGGGAAGAGAGGTTGAGAACAACAAATGGGCAAAAGAATTCAGTAGAACAAGTGGGCACTAAAAATACTACGTTCTTCGGAAGAAGAGGAACAAAACCCACAGCTGAAATAACTTAAGCCAATAAGAAAGGAAGGAAGGTCTTGCCAAGCTCTAGAAAGAGCTCTCCAAACATAAAGCTCAAGGAAGAGATGGTCAAGCTCTAGAAAGAGCTCGCCAAGTTAAAGCTCAAGGAGGAGTTGGTCAAGCTTTAGAAAGAGCTCGCCAAGTAAGCTCAAGAAAGAGCTCGCCAAACATAAAGCTTAGGGAAAAGCTAGCCAAGTTAAAGCTCTAGAAAAGAGCTCGCCAAGTTAAAAGAACTCACCAAGTTAGAGCTCGAGAAAAAAGAGCTCGCCAATCTCTGGAAAAGAGCTTGCAAAGTTAAGATGAAGAAAAGATCTCGCCGAACAATAAAAAGAAGCGCCAAGTTAAGGCTTAGGGAAGCGCTCCACATGTTAAAACTTAAAGAATAATTCCCTGAATTAAGGTTTAGGGATGAGCTCCTCAAGTCAAAGCTTTAGGAAGAGGCATCAAAGTTACAGTTTAGGGAAAAGCTCGTTAACTTAGGGCTTAGAGAAGAGCTCACTAAGTTAAGGCTTAAGAAAAAGTTCATGAAGACACATGGAAAAGCTAGTTGGTAAAGGTTACCATAGCTTATGAGAAGAAGTTAGATGAATGAAAGCTAGAATAGTTCATGAACAACATCAGGTCGGCTCGTCTAAGCTCACGCGTAGAGCTAACCTCGGTTCACATCAGGTCGGCTCGCCTAAGCTCACGCACAGAGCTAACCTCAGTTCACATCAGGTTGACTCACCTAAGCTCACGCACAGAGCTAACCTCGGTTCATATTAGGTTGGCTCGCCTAAGCTCAACATCAGTGATCCTCAGGTCGACCCGCCTAAGCTCATGCGCAGAGCCCACCTCAGTACACCTTAAGTTGGCACACCTAAGCTCATGCAAAAAGTATCAGTCTTTCACCTCAATCAAGCTCGAGAAGACCCGTTTAAAGGTGACGTGGTCGCAACTATCACAACCCTATGTTAACCTCGGTAGAAGGTTCCAGGGTCAGCGCCTGATACGCTGACCCAAATACACTTTAACGTACTTAGATCGGCGCTTGACACGCTGACCAGGTTGGCCTCCATCATTACCTCGATACTCAACAAGCAATGGAGAGCCTTACGAGGGAAATTTAACCTCAGTTGTCTCGCTAACCTGTATTACAGGTTGGCAAGCTCGAACCGATTCTATTGGACCATGATCAGATAAGTCTGAGTCATCCTCTCCACGTCATCCCAACGTCCTCTTCGGTTTATAAATATCATCTGAATCCTTGGATACAGGGAAGGAAACAAATCCTCAAAGAAACTCTGTCACTATTCACCCTGAGAGCCATCCTCGACTTCAACACATCCAAACAAAATATTTGAAGGCAATTAAAATATAAGTATGTGAGCACTGTATAACTCCCTTACCTTTCTGTTTCCTTGTTTCTTTTCTTGAATATTGCAGCAACAAGAATTCACCTACAAGCAGCAATGCATCCAAGCTTGGAGCAACGAGACAAAGGGTGCACAGCAGCCTAGAACGGTGGAACAAAGTGACGATGAAGCTGGTGCACAAAGCAGTAGCCGATTTGCAGGACGATTTAGCAACGAAGCTTGTGCAACAGAGCAGGCGATGAGATGATGATGCAGCAATTTGGGCGATGAGGATGACGCGGTAGCAAAGCAACGCAGAGTAGATGCAAACTTGAACAGTGGGTGATGATCTGTGAGGGCAAGAGGTAATCGACATATTTGGGTTTGATGAATTCTCCTGCCCTCTGTTCTTTTTTTCTTGAATTTATAGACCTGCCTCTTTGTTATTTTTGGAAGAATGCTTCAATATTATGTATCAAATCCCATGATTTAAGTGCTGATTTTTGATTTTGCATAATCTTGGAGTTGACTTGTTTGATCGAATTTCCAAAACTTTCCTTCGAATCCTTCTTCAAAAATTTTCTATTGATTTTCCTTCCAACTTGACCTTGGTTTTAATTACTATGATTTATCTTTTAATTTTCAGATTTGATACTACTCAGATTCACTTTTTCATTGATTTCTCATTGACTTGCCAAATTGATATTTCTTTATTTCAGGTGACTTTGGGTTTGTGTCTTCCAAAAGAAATTTTTAATATTTATTTTTTTTATAATTTTTCCTTTTATCATTCTATACTATTAAAATCCAAACTAATAAATAAATGAAAAAAATAAAATAAAATAAGTAATAACAATAAAGAATAAAGAATAATAAAAGAGGAAAATGAAAAAGAGAAAAAAAATCAAAATCAAAATCAAAATGAATTCATCACTTATCATCAATTTTGAGAAAATAGATTGAGTGGACCCAAGGTCCACAATTTCGAACTAATTAGACTCGGACAAAAATTGGTGTCTACAGGCATCTTTATTTGTTATCTTTAACTTAATATTTATTTTGAGGGATTTTTTTTTTAATTTTATCGTCTCACTTAGCATGCTTTTCTAACATATATATATATATATATCAATATATATAAGTAAAAGCATAAAATTAAACGTGACATGGTTATGGCCTTTCTATTACAAAAGAACCTAAGGATACATTGTTTTTCTAATGCCTTCTCCTCAGTTTCCATGTGTCACCTTGGTTCACCTTGGCTCCGGACCATCTTGGCTCCAAATGTTGTACATTTTACAAGATAATCCTAATTTATCTATGTAACTATTACATAAATAAATTACAAATAAATCAAGGCTCGCAGGCCTAATTTAAATTTATTTAAATAAATTACAACCCATGTAAACCTAGGTCCACAACCATGCACCATGTAACCATCCATATCACATACGAATCAAGCATCAAGCATATATAGCAATATCACATATTACTTTGAATGCTTCCTAATTAAAATCTAATTTTAATTAATCAAATTTTAATTAATTATGGGTATCAAGGACTGTTTTAATTTAATTTTAATTCTCAAAATTCAATTTGGGCTTAATTAAAATTTTAATCTCATTAAAATCTCAAAACCATTGGATAACTCTTATCCGCTTTAATATAGGAAATATTGAAAATAAAAATTTTATCAAGATAATTCTTTTTGAAATTTTAATCTCGTTAAAATCTCAAAACTGTTGGATAACTTTTATCCATTTTAATATAGAAAATATTTTATTTTAAAACAAAGTTTTATCATGATAATTCCTTTTGAAATTTTAATCTCATTAAAATCTCAAAATCATTGGATAACTCTTAT
This sequence comes from Heritiera fomes, assembly GCA_032173925.1. NCBI lineage: Eukaryota > Viridiplantae > Streptophyta > Magnoliopsida > Malvales > Malvaceae > Heritiera > Heritiera fomes. The sequence continues at coordinate 10,063,813 of JAPDPM010000015.1, read as the reverse complement.
CCAATTTAATAAAAATATTTTATTTTTAAAACAAAATTTTATCAAGATAACGTTTTTGAAATTTTAATTTTATTAAAATTTCAAAAACTATTGGATAACTCTTATCCAATTTTATTTTAAAAAATATCTTTCTTTAAAATATATTTAATTTAAAACTCTTATTAGGATAACTTTTATCCTAATTTATTTTAATTAAAATATATTTTAAATAAAATAATAACAAGTATTAAATTTTTTTTTTGCAAGGGTGGCAACTACAAGGTTGCTTAATGGTTTTTTTGTCAAAAGAATTTTGACAATTGCTCTAATATCAATTATATTAGATAAAAACGTGCAGAGTTTGTGCCAAACAATTTTAATAACATTTTAATTACAAGTTTGAAAAGAATTCTAACATGTAACTTTTAATTCAACAAATCCTTACAGGGTTTATTTAAATCTAAAATTGTCTTACAATTATTTTAAGTTGCCTAAACGAATTTTGAAAATTAAAATCAAATCTGTAACAACTTACAATAAAACAACATCACCTCGAATCAAATTCACTATCCCGAAAGCTGTTTGCAACTTGGCTCTGATACTACTATAAGGTTTTGTTGTCTCGGTTTATCATGTCATACACGAAAATAAGCAGCAGATTGGAAAAACAACAAAACCAAAATTACCAAGATCATGCAACAAGATTGTTTTCAGGATAGAATTTAACCTTTTTGGTGTGACTCGTGTAGGAATGTTCAACTTTGAATATGGCAACCCACGAACAGCTTTCGGTTTATCGTTAACTCAAGACTTCTAGCTGAGAGAAGGCCTCTAACGGTATCCACACAAGTAGAACGCAAAACAAGACCTTTGCTTGAGACAAGGATCGAAAGCAAAGGGAGGAGGAAGAGAATTGTTTTCTGAGAGTGTTAGCTCCAAGAGGCAGAGTGGCTATAAAAAATATTTTATCTAACTTTTAGACTTAATGTTGTTTTTATAGTGCTTCTTAACAGAATCCTAAAAAGGCCTTAACCTTAGTCCAACTAAATTGAATCTTTTGAGTCTTTTAAAATTACTTAATGCAAATTCAATTGATTGTAGTGCATACTCTAACAATGCACCAGCAAGGTAAGTCTTCAGCTCAGTATTTCCTTAGGCTTGCATACCATTGGGCTCAACTCTGTTCAAAACATTAAGACATATGAATTAGCAATCAAGTTTCTTTGTTCAAAGTTGCACTTTATTGTGTTAGATTTGTGTAAGTAATTAGGACACATCACCTATGGGATTTTATTAATACTAAATAGGACAGGGGAGAGAAGTTATGAAACGTTCAAAGTTGAATTTAGCTATACAATAGTTTTAGAAATTAAAAAGTATACATAATAAAGTTTTGACAAAAAAATTATATATGAATTTAAAAATAATAAAAAATATTTTATTTTTGACATATCAATACTAGTTGTGACACAATAAATTTTACATTTTACACATATTAAACATGACACAAATATGAAATAAATACATGAATTGTATTTGGCTTTATTTCAATTTTATGTTATTTTGTTTTTATTTTCTTTTATGGATGTACAATGTACTATAAATATTTATTAATTTTTTTTTGTAATTGTAAATTCTACTAATAAATGAAATCTTATTTAAGAAAACTAGGCCGCATCAGGCACTTTCAACTGTTGGAAATTTTATTTATTTTTTTTGTACTTGTCCTGTGTGTCATCAGAGGTTTTACTAATTCTTGTACAACATTAATAAATTATCACATAACTCTCGGTATAATATTTCATATTGTTTTTTTATTAGTACAATAACAATCAGGAAACTGATGGAAAGTTGCACTTTACATCAGGCATATTAATAATGAATATCATTCTTAATCAAAAGTATACTTCCAAACCTACCATTGGAAAATATATGCTACTAGATGCTAAGACCTTTTACTTACCTAGCCTAAATTCCTTGTTTAATCCGGTCATGTTTATCTCTTTGTACTAATTTCACATTCTACAGACAAAATCAAACGTACAATGCAATACAAATATTTATTAAACACATAAATATTTCAATTTTATGTTATTTTGGTTTGATTTTTTTATGGATGTACAATGTAATATAAATATTTATTAAAGGTTTTTTTTTGTAATTGTAATTCTACTAATAAATGAAATCTTATTTGAGAAATCTAGGCCACATCAAGCACTTTCTACTCTTGGAAATTTTAATTATTTTTGTACTTTTTTATGTGTCATCAGAGGTTTTTTTTTTTGATGAAAATCATCAGAGGTTTTACTAATTCTTGTAAAACATTAATAAATTATCACATAAATCTCGGTTTAATATTTCATTTTGTTTTTTCATTAGGATAGTAACAATCAGGAAACTGATGGAAAGTTGCACTTTACATCAGGCATATTAATAATGAATAAACTATTCTTAATCAAAAGTCTTCTTCCAAACCTACCATTGGAAAATATATGCTACTAGATGCTAGCCTAAATTCCTTGTTTAATCTGGTCATGTTTGTCTCTTCGCACCAATTTCACATTCTACAGACAAAATCAAACATGCAATAGTACCTGAGAAAAGGAAAGCCTGTCTGCCAAAAATAATTAGCAACAAGAACAATTGACCAAGTTTTTTACAGTACATTGTTTCATCATGGTACTTGGTTCTTACCTGCAATCTGAGCATAAATAGTAACTGCTTCTTTGCTCTCTCATGTGGGAAATTGAAGAGAGAGACGAAGATGTGAATGGATTTGCTATTGTTTAGCTGCTTTGTTATGGCAGTTCTGATTCATGCACTGTTACGGCCCGAACTTAGAACATGATAGATATTGCACACTTATAAGATAATATTACAGATATGCAAGATATTTATCATACTAAAATTTAATCATTTCAAATATCTAAATTGAAAATATACCACTATTGATCAAAAGAAGTTTACAAAATTTTAATTTATTGCTCAAAGCTTTAAACAAAAGTTTGGAACGCTCTAAATTCTCAATTTAATCATAAAGCTATAGATCTTGAAACATATCCTAAACTCCAAAGCGTTACTACCCGACATTCCCGTGGACATTATCAACATCAAAATTAACCTGTAAGATGTTAGAAAAAGGGGTGAGTACAACCACTCAGTAAACAAACTATATCCCATTAATTGGATTAAGCATGTCACAAATCATTTAGGTCAAAAAATCAATATAAAGATTCAAAATCAAAGTTGGGTAAACTCATATTCGTACACGTAATTTATTCAAATTCACATACTTAGATTTCAAAACTAAACAAATGTCACATATATCAAAACTAAACAAAAGTTTCATAAATTAAAATTTTTAAGTCTCTCGTAGCATGCCATGGCCACGCTTAACCATTATGGCATAGGTCAGAATCAAAACAAAAACCACATTTAACCTCGGTGGTTCGAGTCAGGAATATTAGAAGCAACTAATAGTTGTACAGAACAGAACAAAGAACCACTATTCTTAATCGGTGATACGGTTGGAAACTAATTTCTTTTAACAAAATACGTGTCGACATGGCCAACATTTAACTCCTATTAGCAATGTTAGAGCATAGTCATACTAGAAGACAAAACAAATAATTTCAAATTACTCAATATAGAAAGCAGTACTGTAAATCTCATAACTTATTTCATACAAAACGAATTTCGTAAATCAATCAAAGCAAATCTTGTTAGAAAATTTCAAAATATAAAGTGAAAAGATTGATTAAAATGTTGTTTAATCAATGTATAAGTAAAGCTAGTGTTTGGTATGACTCCGGCTAAAGTAAAATCATGTTGAAATGATTTCTACTAATTTTACAAGGTAGTCAACTGCTCATATAGGGCAGTCAACTGCCTTTGCGCAGTAAACTTTTTGCCCGAAAAATGCACTTGGGCAGTTAGATGCCCTAGAAGGGCAGTCGGATGCCCCGGGATGGCAGTCAATTGCCCAAATAAGGCAGTCAATTGCCTATGCAAAGTGAAAACTCGAATTTAAAGCTACTTTAAGGCAGTTGACTGCCATATAAAGGCAGTCGACTGCCCTTCCTGGAAGTTACATACTGTTCCAAAAATACACTAGGGCATTCGATGCTATTTTCGGGCATCCGACTTCCTTACCTAGAAATCCAAGGGCAGTCAACTGCTCTTTATGGCAGCTGACTGCTTTAGTGTAAAATGCATTATAACGACTAGTTTTCTTTGAATAGGTGTAACCTCATTCAAAGGGTAATATTTCACTACTAAATGGTTAAAGGTCATAACCATTGAATTTGAGAGGTTGTAATCAATCTGAAAGATGTGTTTGTTTAAATTAAACAACATAATTGAATGGTTGTGACATTCAAATCAAATGTTACATCTCTTGAAATTATCTCTATAAAAGAGATGACAATCTTCATTCAAGAAAACAAAAAATATTTTGAATTCTTCTATCCTCTCTCAATCTCAAAATAGAAAACAAGTCTCGTAGACATTGTTTTGCTACAAAAAACTTTAGCTAAGACATAATACTTTTGTATTTGTCTAAAGTGTTTAGTGGTTTAAAATTACAAGTGCAAGGCAATATTAAACAGTTGACTTCATTGTATCCTGAGGCTGTTTCTATAATCTCTGTTGCATACCATAACTGGTGGGGGTGAAATAAGTCTTAAGGAAAGTGACATTATAGCAGCATGCCTTGAAGTCTATCTCTGCATTTAGTTCGTGACTGTTCGTGAACAAAGAAGTTCAATTTCGGAAGTTGAAGTCCAAGTAGAAGTTCAAGCTTTTCATCTTCGTAGTACCCTAAGTGGACAAGTTCTGTAATCCCAGATTTGTTCAACAAATCTTGTATTCACAAAACACATAGCTCGTAGATACATTATGACGAATTCCAAAGCAATTTCATATTTTCAAAATATACACTACAAATTTCAAATATCAAAGCAATTAAAAATCATACCGATGTATTTGAACAAAATCAAATTCAAAATAAATTCTAATAAATGTGTACACTTTGCATGCTTAACCCACTTTAAAAATCAGAGGGCCAAAATATATTTGTACATAGTATATGAAACACATCTCATATTAAGGTTGTCAAAACATTGAAGGGATATCAAGTCACTTACATAGACTCACTAAATTGAAACCAAAACAAAGCCTTAAGATCTCTCGAAACCTATTATTCAAAATATTTAATGCTAGAAAAATACGCTATTTGACAAAAGCTGAAAATTTATATAGTATTCAATAACGACTATTGCTTAATAAACTATGAACTCGGTATGAGTTATGTTATTTGATGAAAGCTAAAAAAAATCTGTACTCTTTAAAATGCATTTTTTTTTTCAAATTTTCAATGTCTTATTTTCTTCCAAATCTCAATCTCTAAATACACAATATGACCATAAAAATTAAAAAGAAAATTTTACCCACCTTGATCTTTAGCTTCTTTCTCTTCTTGTCAATCTAGCCCTTCAACAAAATAATTCCCAAATCTTTTTTTCCTTTTTTTACTTTGGCTGAACAACAGCCAACTCAAAAATCTCATTTTCCTTTCTCTCGGTGCCGCAAGTCTTGCCACTCTTTCCATTTTTTTTTGTCCGGTAAACCATTCCTTCTTCCTTTTCTTTCTTTCATTTAGCCTTCACGCCACAACTTCTTTTAATATTTCAATTCTTTTTTTTAATTCCATTAAAGGCGAGCTGCGTTATGGGCATTGGGCTTTATGCTTAGGGGTGTAAACAAACAAAACGTTCGATGAACTGTTCGTGAACTCGTTCGGTTTCTGTCTGTTTATGTTCGTTTATATAGCTTAACGAACGAACATGAACAATATTTTAGTGTTCGTTTGTTAAACGAACCGATCATGAACAAAAGTATGGTTCGTTCGTTTTTGTTCGCGAACAAGCTTGTTTTTGTTCGTTTATTGTTCGTTCGTTTAAAGTGTCATTTATTGTTTGTTTGTTGTTCCTTCATTTATGTTTATTTATTGTTCGTTCGTTTAAAGTGTCATTTGTATTTCGTTCGTTTATGTTTGTTTATTGTTCGTTTGTTATTTATTAAAAATACTAAAATTACTTATATTATATAAGTTATATAATATATACATTATTTTTAAGATATTAACCTAAAAAATTAGTACCTTATTTTTAAACATATTTATACAATATAACTTTGTTGGTTTAAAAAATTAGTAAAATATAGTTATAAAATTAAATTAGTTAATTATACTTAAAATAATTTTTTTTAAAAAATTTTTAAACATAATGTATTGAAATAAAATTAGTAAAAGTCTCATGATAAGTTAAGATTTCATTCATATTATCTTATCTATTGACAATTTACACACACACACACACACATATAAATATATATATATATATATGTTACACATATGTGTGTGTATACACACATATATGATACTTTTTTTTGGTCTTTGACCCTTCGGTATCCGCTTTATGCGACTATTCCGGAGTCAGGGAACTGTTGAGCCACATGAAAGTGGGGCGCCTCTCCCAGCACGGTTTGCTCCATATGCATGACTCGAACTTGGGTCATGCTTAAGGGGGAATGAGTCCCTTACCACTCAATCCCAACTAATGTTTATACATATATATGATACTTTAATATATGTATATGTTTATGATATAAATTGTACTTAAAATAGTAATTATCAATTTTAATAAAATATTGTTGACTTAAGTTGTGTTGTATTTAAAATTTTGTATTAGATGATTTCAATTTGCATGTGGAATTTAATCTTTATGTAAGATTTTTAATATTTAATATTTAGTTTGTTTTTATGAATACTTGTTCATGAACATACGTTTGCGAATGCGTTCGTCTACATGTTCGGAAACGCGTTCGTCTACATGTTCGCTAACATTAACGAACAATCCCTACTAAACAAACGAACGAACACGAACACACTTCTTAATGAACACAAACAAACACGAACGACACTAAAAAACAAACAAACGAACAGAAACATTAATTCGTTCGTTTGTGTTCGGTTTGTTTACATCCCTATGCTTTAGGCCCGGGTATTACATTATTCAAGTTATAACATCTGATCAATTGCTCGTCCTCTCATAGTGGACGTTTCAAAAGATAGTAATGGAGATGTCAAACCATGTCTTCCTTGCCTTGATCATTAGCAGCATATCTTTTGCAATCCTGGTTCCTGCGCAGCTTGATCAATCAGGTTAACTTACACAATCTTTCCATAAGAATTTCAATTCTGATCTTTCACTAACCAGGCAAGAACTAACGCCTCCCTTTGTTTCTCTCTCAGGTTTCATTAGCTTAGATTGTGGCCTACCAGAAGATTCGAGCTATACTGAAGTCACAACCGGCATTGATTATATTTCAGATGCAGCTTATATAGAAACCGGAATTGGTAAGAGTGTTTTACCTAAATTCCAGACAGGAATGCAGCAGCAGACATGGCATGTTAGAAGCTTTCCTGAAGGAGACCGAAATTGCTACAACATAACCCTGAGAAAGAGAGATCAATATTTAATCAGAGCAAGCTTCATGTATGGAAACTACGATGAATTAAACAAGGTGCCACAGTTTGATCTGCATTTAGGACCCAATTTATGGAGTACTGTAACACTACAGAATGCTTCCGATGCTATAACCATGGATATCATTCATGTCCTCCAAGCAAATCACTTGCATGTTTGTCTTGTGAATACCGGGAATGGGATACCTTTCATATCCGCAGTAGAGCTAAGGCTTTTGAAAAACACAACATACAGAACTCAAACAGGATCCCTGGAGCTTTTCACAAGGTATGATGTTGGTTCAACAACGGGGACATTCAGGTAAGTCATTCTCATCAGTTTTCCACGTACTAATCAAAACCTTTCGACCATAGAACTGTAATTTTTAGTACCTGAGCAATGCAACAGGTTCAAGGATGATGCTTATGATCGTGTCTGGTGGCCTTATAAAAGAAATGATTGGACACAAATAAGTACCTCTTCTGTAGTTGGCTCTGATGACGATTACCAGCCACCATCGCTAGCCATGAAGACTGCAGGCACACCAGTGAATGCTAAGGACTCCTTGGATTTCTACATTGACTCCAGTTCTGCTCCCGATGCTCAGTTTTACTGTTACATGTACTTTGCTGAAGTTCAAAAGCTCCTGACTAATGAGTCCAGAGTGTTCAATATCTCTTACAATGGCCAGTACTGGTATGGACCTTTCAGTCCTGATTACTTGTCCTCAACCACTCTGTATAGTCCATCAGCCTTGACTGGTGCACAGCATCAATTTTCAATCTACAAAGCTGCTGGTTCAACCCATCCACCAATCTTGAACGCAATTGAGATTTATATGGTAAAAGAATTCTTACAATCTGAGACAATCCAGAAAGAAGGTATTCCCTTCAGAACTCTGAATATATGGTTTTCACTAGCAAGCTATCTGTCTAAACAAGCAATACTCAGACTTGTAACTCCATTCTGATATACTTGTGAACAAATAGTTGCTGCAATCTCAAATATAAAAGCCATTTATGGATTGAAAAGAAACTGGAAAGGAGATCCATGTGCTCCTCAAGCGTACTCTTGGAAGGGACTCAATTGCAGCTACGACGGTTACAATCCACCTACAATCATATCCTTGTAAGTTATGTTCTAGCTATCAATATCTCCGTTCAGTTCAACATCTTTGCTAACGACTTCATTAAACATTAATAGAAACTTGTCCTCAAGTGGACTGACTGGAGAGATACCTCCTTACATAGCCAATCTCACTCAGTTACAATATTTGTAAGTATATCAAGATCACAATAACTGATAGTCTAAAAAGTAATGAAGCTATTTATTGGGGAAACATTAGCTTAACTATTTCTGTGAAATGTCAGGGATTTATCAAATAATAATTTGACTGGAGCAGTACCTGAGTTTCTATCTCAATTGCAGTCCTTGACAGTGCTGTAAGAAACTTAGGATCGAGACTTGATAAAAATTTCTTTATGAGATAATGAAAGGATCATAACTGATATATTTTGCAGAAACCTGCAAGGAAACAAGCTTAATGGTACGGTTCCACCTGACCTTGTTGAAAGGTCAAAGAATGGCCTGCTATTGAGGTATGCACTCTTTTCAGAAACTGGACCTATTCTTTCTGTGATTGGCCATTATGGTAACTACATCATTGATCACATTGTTTTCTTCTAAACAATGAAGCCAAAGGACATGGGGCTAAATAATAAGGATTCTCTTAAACTTCATATTACATGTCAGTTTTTACAGTTTGGGAATTTCAAGTCCTAACCTTTCTGTTGTCAACTGAACTAACTGTAGTGTTGAAGGGAATCCAAACCTTTGTGCATCACTTTCATGTAAGACGAAGAAGAAGAAGAAGAAAACTGTTGTTGTTCCAATTGCAGCATCACTTGCTTCATTTGCTGTTCTCATAATTGCACTGGCTACCTTATGGAGGCTTAAGAGAAAACCACCACTAGGTATGATCAACATTACGAAAATTGGTGGATTTAGAACATTAAATTTAGCTTTTTTCATGCTCTTGCTTGAAAGATTCTAAAAAAGTTAGGCTGTTGATTTATCAGGTGCAAATATAGATGATGAATACCAAAAGTCAGCATCACTGGAGTCAAGAAATAGGCAGTTCAAGTTTTCTGAGGTACAGAGAATGACAAATAACTTCGAGAGAATTCTTGGGAAAGGAGGATTTGGAACTGTTTTCCATGGCTTCTTGGATGGCACTCAAGTAGCAGTGAAGATGCTCTCTCATTCATCTGTTCAAGGCTATAAGCAGTTCCAAGCAGAGGTCTGAGAGCCTAAGATATACGAAAGCTTCTTCTCATTTATGATATCAAACTAATTAAGATTCCGGTGTTTCTATATTAGGTCAAACTTCTTCTTAGAGTTCATCATAGAAACTTAACAAGCCTTATCGGGTATTGCAATGAAGGCACCAATCTTGGGTTAATATATGAGTACATGGCCAAAGGAAATTTAGCAGAGCATCTGTCAGGTTTAGAAACACTATGCTCCACTTTCTGATTCAATAAGTTTCGTTTCTAGCTAGCAAGGAAAAACACTTTCTGCAACATCTATTTTGGGGAACTCTCTCCTATCAATACATACAAGGTTGGAGAAGTTAACACACCTTATGGAATGAATGCAGATAGAAGTAGCAGTATCCTGAGTTGGGAAGGAAGACTCCGAACGGTACTGGAAGCAGCACAAGGTTAACACACATAAACTTAATTTATTTTTCCTTCTTAAATTGATTTTATAAGTTTTGTTTGCAATTGCAAGTGGACCAAATACAAGATACTGAAAAATGCAGGACTGGAGTATTTACACAATGGTTGCAAACCACCAATAATCCACAGAGATGTGAAATGCACAAACATCTTACTAAATGAAAACTTACAAGCCAAATTAGCTGACTTCGGTCTGTCCAAGACTTTTCCAATTGAAGGTGGCACTCATGTATCGGCATCCATTGCTGGTACCCCTGGCTACCTTGACCCTGAGTAAGTACATCTGCTTTTGCTTTTAGGATTCACTTTATCTAGTTGCAATGATCTTTGTACTCAAACCAAAGTTTCACTTTTGTTTTGCAGGTATTACACATCAAACAGGTTAACCGAGAAAAGTGATGTTTATAGCTTTGGAATTGTTCTTCTGGAGGTCATAACGAGTCGACCTGTGATTTCAGAAACCAATAATGAGAGAACTCACATAAGTCAATGGGTTAGTTCCATGCTGTCCAGAGGTGATATCCAGAATGTTGTGGATATAAGACTACGAGGCGATTTTGATGTTAATTCTGTGTGGAAAGCTGTAGAAGTAGCAATGACTTGTCTGTCTCCAACTTCCACAAGAAGGCCAACCATGAATCAGGTAGTGCTGGAATTAACGCATTGTTTGTCAGCAGAGAGAGCCAGGACAGTGAAGGGACATGGAAATGAATCACAAGACTCAATTGGAATGATAAGCGTGAATTTTGGAACTGAGCTTAGTCCCCTACCACGGTGATTATAAAAATCTATAGTTTTAGACATGATTATGAATCTGTATACTTGAATAAGATCAATCCCCAGCAGGAATAAATGCACAACTTTTATCATCATTTTGGTTCTTTTCAGCATGGTTGATGAGAGTACCATGGCATGAAAATACTTGTGCGTAAGATTTCAAAGAACAATGCCCTGTCCAATTTGAGTAAACCAGAAATTCCAGCCATTCTGTTTTCCTCAGAACTCAACATTTTAAATTGCATTTAAATAATGCAGATGAAGCAAGTTTTTCCTTTCCTTTTTTTCCCCAAAAATCACCTGTATCTTGGTAGGCAAATAACATTTTCTCAAGGCTTAGTTCTGTACTAAGTTTCATGCTAAGGGAAAACCAATTAAAATGACAATAGAAACTAGATATGTGATCACTGATTCTTTTAACTTACTGTTAAACAGTATCCTATTCTTTTAACTTACTGTTAAACAGTATCCTATTCAGTTAATCAATGAATTTGAATTGCTTGGTCGAAATATATGAGACAGAAAATAATTTATAAAAACATTTCTACAGTGGTCAAACCTGAGTTCTGTTTCATGCCCATGCTTCCAGTGAACCTTCTTTCAGAGTTTAGATGGACTTTAAAATGGAGGTGAAACATTTAACAAACATCTGAAACATGGCGGTTGGTTCTTTTCTGGTTTAGTACCGATACCTTTTATTTTCAATGAAAACGTCTGTGCGCTGGATGGATTATCAGCAAAATCGTTCATTGCTTTCTCTTTTACAAGTGTATCATTTATCAACCTAAAGTTTAAGGGATAGGTTGGATAGAAGATGAGAGTAATTATGATGAGATTAAAAACAACAGTGACGGTTAAATAATGATGTGTTTAAAAGCTATAGGATGATGTATGGTTTGATGAATTTAGATTAGGGGAGGATGATTTATGCACCTCCACAAATCTCAATCTTATAAATATGTTATCACTGTCTATAAAAGGAGAGTTAGGCAAGCCGACGAAGCTTTGGCTTGGTGACAAAAATAAAGTCGGGCTGTAACATCCCAAATCTACTATATAACATAATATTTACTTATAAACTCCACTTACTTATCGGTTGGGCTGTTTGTGATGCTTAACAACTCTTAAAATTTTAAATAAGAATTAGAACTATTATTACTTATACTAATATGACTTGTTACATTAATACTCTAAGGTGTATATACATTCCTTTTTATTTAAAGTAGTACTGTAAAATTTTTCTGAATATATAAAGGAAATAATATACCTTCGATATCAAATATCTGCTAGCAGTCGATAATCTCTGAAAGATAATTCTCTTAACTCAAGATCAACAATATGTGGAGTGAAAAATAAGGGGTGAGCGATAACGTGCTCAGTAAGGAAGTGTATTTTGCATTATACCAGTAAAATCATATTCTTTATTTAATTTATTTCTCCCAACAATAAACCCAATAGGAAAAATAATGGATATTGTAATACAATTTGTGATAGCCAAATCATTTGCTAAACAGTTACAATATCATATAATAAACCATGAAAAAGAATTCAACAAATCCTCTCACAAATCATCAAGTCGAGACTAGGCATCACCCTATAAATAAATCATGCTATCATCGTTCCCCCTTCCCCTTGCGAGAACGGAATAATTATCCCAACAGGGATACAGTAGATCTATGGCCACAATCTATAGGTGGTCCTCGGAGTTCACTTGCCAGGTGACCTCGAGGCCGCTGATGACTTGGCGGGTCCATCAGCCTCATAACTCATAATAATGCATGAAACTAGGGGCCTAAAGTCTCAAAATCATATTTATAACTCAAAATACCTTTAAGGAAACACATTATTGAATTTAATCATTTGAATAAATAATAATTTCCAAAATGGTATTATTTTCATTTGCGTAGAAAATGTAAATTGAAATATGCTCGCCATTGGTAAGCTCGCCTAATAGTCAACTCGCCTATTGGGTCAACTTGCCCAAAGGTTTCATATTTTCTATTTTCAAAATATTAATTTGCCTCATTTTTCGTTTGAGAAAATGTACTTTAAACCTCTTTGCCATGGTCAGCTCGCTCATCACGGCTCGCCCATGGTGAAGTCCAAGGTGGGTGAATTAGTATTCGCCCGCCAGCTTCCTTTTTAATCAACAAATAAAACTGGCTCGCCCTTAATGGCTCGCCCATTATATGAAAAGATAGTCGCCCGCCCAGAAAACATTGAAAAGGGTCCGCCCACAATGGCTCACCCGGATTTTCTATTTAAAACATGTTCACTCGCCCGCCAAAATATCACATGAGGGCTTTTCGCCCAAAACATTACGAATGGTCAACTCGCCCGCCCTTACCAATTAGCCCAACAACAAGGCAATTTATCAAAGTAAATGCATGCCATAAACCAAAACCAATTCTCAGTACTTTCATAAATTTAACTCCATAGGACATGCATTCTTTTAACACACAACTTCCTTACCTCGTCTGATGAAACCTTGCTTATCGCCCGCCTTATCAATTCTCACTGCTCGACTGCAAGGTAAAATATTAATTCCATTAATATTTTCTTTTCGAATTTTTTCCTAAATTATTAATATTTTCTAACACTTTGGCGAGATTTTATGACTACTCTGCAGCTCGCCATTCGCCCAACAGAGCTCGCAAGTCATCATTAGCGGCTTATTCATGGGAGTTCGCCCAACATGGAAGCTCAACTCGCCATGCTTATCAATTCAGTTCGCCATTTGTGGCTTTTCATTCATAAATGGGCTCGCCCATGAATTGGATAACGCTTGACGACCTATTTGTCTCCTACTCGCCTCATTGGCGATCATCAACATTTCACCTGGACAATCTCTATGGTCACCCTTCTCGCCGTTTGGCGAACATCGATCCTCGCCCATCTACCTATCATTCTGGTTATCCCAAAACTGTTGGCGAAAATGTTCTCGCCTAGTCATGTATTGCACTGTACTCGCCTCACCCTTTGGGCGAATACTCCTTGCTCGCCTATTGTTTTTCTTAATCATTTCCATCTAATTTCTTATATATTCCAACAATATTTAACTACAACCAGGCTATATCTATGTTTATCACGTTATAAAACATAGAATCTAGTATGGAATATCAATAGAACCATGGAAAATATGAAACTCACCTTTACTAAGTTGCTCTTCCAACAATAGAATGCTTTCTTGCCTTTCTTAGCTTTACTTCTCTTGTTCCTTAGCTCTTCAACACTGTAGAAGAGTTTGGCTAGCTAAAAGATAAAGTTTTATTGCTCATATACGAGAGGAACAGAAGAACTAAGTATGAGTTTGCAGTGGAACGGAATGAGAGAAAGACTTTGAAGAAGATGAAGTTTGCTAAATGGGTTCTCCTCATGTATTCCTTCTTATATAATCACTTAAATCTCCTCAAAGTTTACTGCAAGTTCCTATCCTGTTTTTCTTTCATCATTTCATGCATTAAAACCAAAGAAAACTACAGCAAAAAGAACGGTAGTGACTTCCCTACTGCAGCTCTATTCTTGACTAATTTCACTTGCCATTTATTGCTTAATCCCATGGTCAAAAGAAGCAAGTGGCGAGAAGTTCCACTATTAGCCCATTTCCTTGACTTTTCTCTTTTCTTTTCTTCCCTTCTCCACGCCACTCACCTCCAGCCAATGTTGATTGGCTATCTTCACATTCTTTTCTTCCTTTTGTCCTCTAGCCATTAATATCTTTTATACCTTCATTTAATGCTTTCATACATGTTATCAAAATTAAATCCCAACAATTAAATTTCCATTCTTAAATTTTTAGATGTTCATTCTACCTCACATACACCATAAAATAAATCATCACTTAAATTAAAAAGTGGAAATTCACATTCGGTTATTCTTTACGTTTACTAAAAGAATTTATTTCCACTATCAATAATGTACACACATGGTATACAGTATAATAAAATTCGGATTTTACATTTCTCCCCACCTTAAGAAATTTGGTCCTCTAAATTTAACTTGGACCTGTCACTGAAAAAGTTCTGGATACCTCTCATGCATGAGGCTCTCTAACTCCCAAGTAGCCTCCTCCTCGTTATGATACTGCCAGAGCACTTTAATCAAAGGAATCGTTTTTGATCGCAATACCTTTTCCTTCCTATCCAGGATCCGTATTGGTTTCTCAACGTAACTCATATCCTCTCTGATCTCCAGTGGCTCGTGTTGAATCACGTGAGAAGGATCTGGATGGTACTTTCTCAACATCGAGACATGGAACACGTTATGCACTCTTGACAACTCTGGTGGTAGTGCTAACCGATATGCCACATCTCCTACGCGATCTAAGATCTCATAAGGCCCAATGTATCGAGGACTCAACTTTCCTCTCTTCACGAATCTCATTATACCCTTGGATGGTGAAACCTTTAAAAACACATAATCACCCGCTACAAACTCCAATGGTCGGCGTCTAGTATCTGCATAACTCTTCTGTCGACTCTGAGCCGTTTTGAGCCTCTCACAAATCATTCGTACATCACGAGAAGCCTGCTCGACCAAATCGGGAGCTAACAGTTTACGGTCTCCAACTTCTTCCCATGCTATCGGGGATCTGCATCGTCTGCCATACAAGGCCTCATACGGTGCCATGCCGATACTCGTATGAAAACTATTATTATAAGCAAACTCTGCCAGGGGTAAGTGATCTTCCCATGAACCTCTAAAATCCAATGCACACGCTTTCAACATATCCTCGAGCGTATTGGTTTCTCAACGTAACTCATATCCTCTCTGATCTCCAGTGGCTCGTGTTGAATCACGTGAGAAGGATCTGGATGGTACTTTCTCAACATCGAGACATGGAATACGTTATGCACTCTTGACAACTCTGGTGGTAGTGCTAACCGATATGCCACATCTCCTACGCGATCTAAGATCTCATAAGGCCCAATGTATCGAGGACTCAACTTTCCTCTCTTCACGAATCTCATTATACCCTTGGATGGTGAAACCTTTAAAAACACATAATCACCCGCTACAAACTCCAATGGTCGGCGTCTAGTATCTGCATAACTCTTCTGCCGACTCTGAGCTGTTCTGAGCCTCTCACAAATCATTCGTACATCACGAGAAGCCTGCTCGACCAAATCGGGAGCTAACAGTTTACGGTCTCCAACTTCTTCCCATGCTATCGGGGATCTGCATCGTCTGCCATACAAGGCCTCATACGGTGCCATGCCGATACTCGTATGAAAACTATTATTATAAGCAAACTCTGCCAGGGGTAAGTGATCTTCCCATGAACCTCTAAAATCCAATGCACACGCTCTCAACATATCCTCGAGCGTCTGTATAGTACGCTCAGACTGTCCATCAGTCTGTGGATGAAAAGCGGTGCTAAAACTCAGCTGGGATCCCATAGCCTCCTGAAATCTCTCCCAAAAATGAGAGGTGAAGCGGGAGTCCCTATCAGAGGTAATACTCACTGGAACACCATGTAACCTCACTATCTCCCTGACATACAATTCGGCCAAGGCACTAACTGAATCTGTAGATCTCATGGCCAAGAAATGAGCAGACTTAGTCAATCTATCTACTATCACCCAAATAGCATCATACCCCTTTCGGGTCCGTGGTAATCCCATAATAAAATCCATAGTTACATGCTCCCATTTCCACGTAGGAATCGATAATGGTCGAAGCATACCTGCCGGCTTCTGATGCTCAATCTTAATCTGTTGGCACGTTAGACATCTAGTGACAAAATCTGCGATGTTCTTTTTCATCTTAGGCCACAAATACACTCTCCGGAGATTCTGGTACATCTTAGTACTACCCGGATGTAATGTGTATTTAGAGGTATAGGCCTCTAATAAAATCAAGTCTCTAAGCTGCTGATCAACGGGAACACATATCCGACCTCTAAACCTCAGTATCCCATCGGTGCCAATCTCAAAATCTGACATAACTCCTATCTGAATCTGACTGGCAACCCCAATGCAATAATCATCCTTTCTCTGAGCTTCCTTGATTCGATCCATCAAATCCGGCTCTATACGGAAACTAGCTGTAAATCCATACTGGTCAGAGGAAACAACTGTCAGACTGAGGTTAAAGAATTGCTTTATCAAATCATGTTCCCTGATCATCATGTAAGACATCATGCCAACATGTTTACGGCTCAGTGCATCTGCTACTACATTAGCTTTACCTGGGTGATACAAAATCTCACAATCATAATCCTTTAACAGTTCCATCCATCGTCGCTGCCTCAAATTCAACTCTCGCTGTGAGAATATATATTTCAGACTCTTATGGTTTGTATATATCTAAAATTTCTCCTCGTACAAGTAATGCCGCCATATCTTCAGTGCAAACACTACTGCGGCTAGCTCCAAGTCATGTGTCGGGTAGTTCCTCTCATGATCCTTTAACTGTCGAGAACCATAGGCTATAACCCGACCATGCTGCATGAGTACACACCCTAATCCTTGAGCGGATGCATCAATATACACCATAAATCCTCCTGATCCGCTAGGAAGGGCTAATACGGGGGCAGTAGTCAATCTTCTCTTAAGCTCACCAAAACTACGCTCACATGCATCATTCCACTCAAACTTTACATCCTTACATGTGAGTCGTGTCAATGGAGCAGCAAGCCTAGAAAATCCCTCCACAAACCTGCGATAATATCCGGCAAGACCTAAGAAACTCCGTATCTCGGTAATCGTGTTAGGCCTCTCCCACTGAACAATGGCCTCTATCTTGGACGGATCAACTGATACCCCATCCCTTGACACTATATGTCCGAGAAATATAATATGGTCAAGCCAGAACTCGCATTTACTAAGCTTACTCTCTGAGGGTCTGTAGAACAATATGCAAATGCTGCTTATGCTCCTCTGGAGTCTTAGAATAAATCAGGATGTCATTAATAAAAACTATGACAAACTTATCCAAAAAGGGATGAAACACCTCATTCATCAAACTCATAAAAGCTGCAGGGGCATTTGTCAATCCAAAAGGCATTACCAGGAACTCATAATGACCATAACGAGTCTGAAATGCTATCTTATGCACATCTGACTCCTTAATCTTCAACTGGTGATAGCCTGATCGGAGGTTTATCTTGGAAAATACCTGTGCACCCCTGAGCTGATCAAATAGATCATCAATCCGAGGTAATGGATACTTATTCTTAACGGTAGCCCGATTCAACATCCGATAATCTATACATAACCGGAGGCTACCATCCTTCTTCCGAACAAATAATACCGGGGCTCCCCAAGGTGACATACTGGGACGTATAAATCCCTTATCTAATAACTCCTGGAGCTGCTTCTTGAGCTCGTCTAACTCTGTCAGTGCCATCCGATATGGGGGTCTAGAAATTGGCTCTGTACCGAGTACCAACTCGATCATAAACTCCGTCTCTCTATCCGGTGGTAACCCTGGTAAATCCTCTGGAAATACATCCGAGAAGTCCTTGACCACAGGGATCTCTTGAATCTCTGGATGTTTCTTCTCTACATCCTCCACACTAGCAATATATCCTTCATAAACATTCATACACAATCACCATTTTAGTAGACATGTCATTTCACCAACATATATTCACAGACATTTCATTAATTTACAATAACTTTACAATATACTTTTCAGGATGAGAGAAGGTAATAAACTTAGTATTACAATCCAAACTAACATGGTTCGGAGCTAACCAATCCATACCCAAAATGATATCAAAATCATATATGTTCAACAAAATGAGGTTAGCTGTAAAAACCTTCTCTCCTATAGTTAATTTACAATTCCTATATACAATATCTGTCCTCTCGAAATCTTTAAAAGGGGTATTCACTTGCAAAGTATACCCTAACAACTCCGGCTCTACTGGGGTCTTGTTAGCACATGTAGGCGATAAGAATGAATGGGTAGAACCTGGATCAAATAAGGCAATTACAGGAAGATAGAAGAGATAAATTTTACCTTTAATCACATCAATAGAGGCGTCGGCAGTCTCCTGACCCATCGCGTACACCCGACCCTGAGTCACAACCTTCTTACCCTTTTCTGCGGCTGTCGCCCGCCTAGGCTGTGAGGGTGTCGCTTTCTCTGGCTCACTTTGAGCTGCCGGGGTCGCTATCTGAGGTAAGGCAGGAGGAATAGTAGAAGCAGCAGATTCTCTGAGCATCGGGCAATTCCTGATAAAGTGCCCCGTCTGTCCGAAATTAAAACATGCCCTAGACATTAAAGGACAAGGGCGTGACCCATGCGACCTTCCACACTGTCTACATAAAGGTGCAACACTCTTCTGAGTAGTGGTAGGGCCACTAGCAGGAGTAGAAACTACTGGTCTACTAAATCTGCCCTCCGTAATCTGTATACCCGTAGGTCTACTTCTCGTGGGCTGCTCTCTACCTGATCTGTCCTCCATAAACCTTTTAGTCTTTCCCTTTACTTTACCTTTACTCTTGCTACTGAAATCAAGCTGGAATTGCTCATAATCCCTCTCACATAGCTGAGCCCGTTGAACTATCTCATCATAAGTCTGTATAACAAATGGGGCTAGCTTTATTCTGATGGATGGCTTCAAACCAGCTCTAAACCTCGAAATCTTATACCGGGTATTCGCATTAGTCTGTGGATCAAAACGGCTCAATGTAGTAAATTGGGCCTCATACTCGTCCACTGACATGCTGCCCAGACCTAAACTCATGAATTCCTGCTGTAATTTTTCTTTAGCAGTGTCAGGAATATACTGCCTCCTAAAAGCTTCCACAAAAATATCCCAAGACAGATCCGATGCTGAGCAAATAATACTGTCTGAGTGGCCTTCCACTAATGTCTCGCATCATCTGCCAAATGGAACACTGCTAGGCCTACTTTCTCTGTCTCTGAACATCTCATAATCTGAAGTAATCTATCAACCTCAATAATCCATTGTTCTACCGCCAAGGGATCCCTAGTACCTTTAAACTTAGGTGGATCCAACTTTTTAAATGATTTCACCGATGCCACATTACAATAAGACTCCGCATTTCGAGGCGGCTGAATCAGTGGCTGTGGTGGAGCTACCGGTGGCTGAGGTGCCGGTGGTGGCATAGGCTGAGGCTCAGGTACAACTGGTGTCGGCTGTGGCGGTACTGGTGCCTCTACTGAGGCTGCAGGAGCTGTGGCTCTCTCCCTTTCTGCCATATCTGCGGCCCTATGCGCCTGATACATAGCCATAAAATCGGCTACCATCCTCTCTACTTGGTTCACATGAGTATCAATGTTCTCTAACTGTAGAGGACGTGGAGGTCTTGGGGCAGGTTCCGGTGTCTGTGGCTCCGGAATCTGTGCCGCCCTACTTCGGTCGATATCTCTAACTGAGCGTATCACCCTCCTTCTTCCACTCAATTCTGTACCACAGAAACCATTTATTACTAATCATTAGTATATCAATCATATATTCAGATTATACAGTACTACAGGGAATGTTTACTATTCATTTCTCGTTTTATGCATCACTAAACATCCGACCAACCCTGCTCTGATACCATTAAATCTGTAACATCCCAAATCTACTATATAACATAATATTTACTTATAAACTCCACTTACTTACCGGTTGGGCTGTTTGTGATGCTTAACAACTCTTAACATTTTAAATAAGAATTAGAACTCTTATTACTTATACTAATATGACTTGTTATATTAATACTTTAAGGTGTATATACATTCCCTTTTATTTAAAGTAGTACTGTAAAATTTTTCTTAATATATAAAGGAAATAATATACCTTCGATATCGAATATCTGCTAGCAGTCGATAATCTCTGAAAGGTAATTCTCTTAACCTAAGATCAACAATCTGTGGAGTGAAAAATAAGGGGTGAGCGATAACGTGCTCAGTAAGGAAGTGTATTTTGCATTATACCAGTAAAATCATATTCTTTATTTAATTTATTTCTCCCAACAACAAACCCAATAGGAAAAATAATGGATATTGTAATACAATTTGTGATAGCCAAATCATTTGCTAAACAGTTACAATATCATATAATAAACCATGAAAAAGGATTGAACAAATCCTCTCACAAATCATCAAGTTGAGACTAGGCATCACCCTATAAATAAATCATGCTATCATCGTTCCCCCTTCCCCTTGCGAGAACGGAATAATTATCCCAACAGGAATACAGTAGATCTATGGCCACAATCTATAGGTGGTCCTCGGGGTCCACTTGCCAGGTGACCTCGAGGCCGCTGATGACTTGGCGGGTCCATCAGCCTCATAACTCATAATAATGCATGAAACTAGGGGCCTAAAGTCTCAAAATCATATTTATAACTCAAAATACCTTTAAGGAAACACATTATTGAATTTAATCATTTGAATAAATAATAATTTCCAAAAAGGTATTATTTTCATTTGCGTAGAAAATGTAAATTGAAATATGCTCGCCATTGGTCAGCTCGCCTAATAGTCAACTCGCCTATTGGGTCAACTTGCCCAAAGGTTTCATATTTTCTATTTTCAAAATATTAATTTGCCTCATTTTTCGTTTGAGAAAATGTACTTTAAACCTCTTTGCCATGGTCAGCTCGCTCATCACGGCTCGCCCATGGTGAAGTCCAAGGTGGGTGAATTAGTATTCGCCCTCCAGCTTCCTTTTTAATCAACAAATAAAACTGGCTCGCCCTTAATGGCTCGCCCATTATATGAAAAGATAGTCGCCCGCCCCAGAAAACATTGAAAAGGGTCCGCCCACAATGGCTCGCCCGGATTTTCTATTTAAAACATGTTCACTCGCCCGCCAAAATATCACATGAGGGCTTTTCGCCCAAAACATTACGAATGGTCAACTTGCCCGCCCTTACCAGTTAGCCCAACAAGAAGGCAATTTATCAAAGTAAATGCATGCCATAAACCAAAACCAATTCTCAGTACTTTCATAAATTTAACCCCACAGGACATGCATTCTTTTAACACACAACTTCCTTACCTCGTCTGATGAAACCTTGCTTATCGCCCGCCTTATCAATTCTCACTGCTCGACTGCAAGGTAAAATATTAATTCCATTAATATTTTTTTTTCGAATTTTTTTCTAAATTATTAATATTTTCTAACACTTTGGCGAGATTCTATGACTACTCTGCAGCTCGCCATTCGCCCAACAGAGCTCGCAAGTCGTCATTAGCGGCTTATTCATGGGAGTTCGCCCAACATGGAAGCTCAACTCGCCATGCTTATCAATTCAGTTCGCCATTTGTGGCTTTTCATTCATAAATGGGCTTGCCCATGAATTGGATAACGCTTGACGACCTATTTGTCTCCTACTCGCCTCATTGGCGATCATGAACATTTCACCTGGGCGATCTCTATGGTCACCCTTCTCGCCGTTTGGCGAACATCGATCCTCGCCCATCTACCTATCATTCTGGTTATCCCAAAACTGTTGGCGAAAATGTTCTCGCCTAGTCATGTATTGCACTGTACTCGCCTCACCCTTTGGGCGAATACTCCTTGCTCGCCTATTGTTTTTCTTAATCATTTCCATCTAATTTCTTATATATTCCAACAATATTTAACTACAACCAGACTATATCTATGTTTATCACGTTATAAAACATAGAATCTAGTATGGAATATCAATAGAACCATGGAAAATATGAAACTCACCTTTACTAAGTTGCTCTTCCAACAACATAATGTTTTCTTGCCTTTCTTAGCTTTACTTCTCTTGTTCCTTAGCTCTTCAACACTGTAGAAGAGTTTGGCTAGCTAAAAGATAAAGTTTTATTGCTCATATACGAGAGGAACAGAAGAACTAAGTATGAGTTTGCAGTGGAACGGAATGAGAGAAAGACTTTGAAGAAGATGAAGTTTGCTAAATGGGTTCTCCTCATGTATTCCTTCTTATATAATCACTTAAATCTCCTCAAGTCTACTGCAAGTTCCTATCCTGTTTTTCTTTCATCATTTCATGCATTAAAACCAAAGAAAACTGCAGCAAAAAGAACGGTAGTGACTTCCCTACTGCAGCTCTATTCTTGACTAATTTCACTTGCCATTTATTGCTTAATCCCATGGTTAAAAGAAGCAAGTGGCGAGAAGTTCCACTATTAGCCCATTTCCTTGACTTTTCTCTTTTCTTTTCTTCTTTTCTCCACGCCACTCACCTCCAACCAATGTTGATTTGACTATCTTCACATTCTTTTCTTCCTTTTGTCCTCTAGCCATTAATATCTTTTATACCTTCATTTAATGCTTTCATACATGTTATCAAAATTAAATCCCAACAATTAAATTTCCATTCTTAAATTTTTAGATGTTCATTCTACCTCACATACACCATAAAATAAATCATCACTTAAATTAAAAAGTGAAAATTCACATTCGGTTATTTTTTACGTTTACTAAAAGAATTTATTTCCACTATCAATAATGTACACACATGGTATACAGTATAATAAAATTCGGATTTTACACGGGCTAAACTTAAAAAATAAATAGATAGAGTGTGGACACAAACAATGTTTAAAACAGTCTACGTTCTAGGATTAGGGTGAGCGTTGGGTAATTGGGAGATTCTACAGTAAGGTCGCAAAATATCGACCTTATTGTAAGGTCATGATATCTCATGAGATATTCAATATCTCATGAGATATTGAATAAAATTTAAAAATTATTTAAATATGTTAATAATGACTTAATAGGTTAACAGGTAAACCAAAATTTAATTAAAAAGATTTAAATTACATATTTATCCTTTTAAAAGGTAAGAAAATATTTATATTTACATCTTTAACCATTAATCAAAAGTAAATTACGATATTACCCATTAATATTAAAAAAATATAAGGTAATTGACCAGAAAAGTTTGGGAAGTCGACTTCCTGTGTATAGAAGTCGACTTCCCCAGTTATTTTACTCTACAGATTGATTCTAGCATATGGGCAGTCGACTGCTTATCAAAGGCAGTCGACTGCCATATTTAATACGTGATTTATTTTATTGTTAATTATCATTTATTTGAACTCTTAGTATTTTTATAATTAATTACTTAAAATTTATCTTGAGTTACATTAATTTTTGTAGCTAATTATTATAGATTTTATTAATATAATAAAATTTAAGATGTCATATATTTTATGAGAAGTGTTATAAATTTTATAATCAATTAGATAAATTTTATGATCAATTAGATAAATTTTACGATATATTACGGTGAATTTAATAAATTTTACGATAAATCTAATAAATTTTACATGAATCACATGAATTTACGATGAATCTAATAAATTTTACGATGAATTTCATTTAATTTATGACGAATCTCGTAAAAGTTACGATGAATTTCATTGAATTTACGACGAATATCATAAAATTTACGATGGATATCATAAAATTTACGATAAATATAATAAATTTTACGATGAATCGCATTGAATTTACAATTAATATCATAACTTTTATAATGATTCTAATAGTTTTAAGTTAATTCTAGTAACTTTACACTTATTATTATATTTTTACGGTAATATAATGATTTCATGATTAGTAATCATAATTTTACAATTATTGTTATCAACTGCGCGTTACTTGTATTAGTTTAATGCATACTCTAATGTTTGATGTTTAATGATAATAATTTGATGTGTTAATATAAAAATAGCCTTTCGGAATTTACTTTTATGAAATAAGATAAATAATTTGATTATTTAATTCAACATTCACTTATTATTGAATTTAGAGATTAAGTCCAAGGTAGTTGGCTAAAAAGTCAAGTCGAATTCAATTATCTTAACAATGACTCAAGAAGATCGTAAACCTAATCAAGTTTGACTTAGTTTTTTTTAAATTAATATCATTATTGCAATTATTATTCTATTCGTTTTGATGGTGGTGGTGGTGATCAATATTATGATGGTTATTACTACAATTATTGTTATTATATTTATGTCGATTCTAATTAAATTTACAGTTAAGCATTATATTTATATGTATATTACATTATTTTTAAGTTGATTATAAAAATTTGTACATATAATTGTTAATTTTTTATGATTATTCTTTTATTTTTATTCTTATTTTTATTAAATTTACATTAATAAATAAAAAATATATTAACAAAATATTTAAAAAGATATTTTTCATGGGGAGTCGACTTCTTGAGAAAGGAAGTCGACTTCCCATGTGCATTCTGGAAACAGAATGCTTCTGTCGATGTAGCAGTCGACTGTTTAATTATAGCAGTCGATTGCGTTTGAAACAGAAAGTTTTTCTGAATTTTACGACAATAGCAGTCGATTGCCTTGTGAGATCCTATTTTATAACATTATACACCATATTGTAAATGCTTTATAGCAGAAATAAATTACTTAGTGGAATTAAATAAAGATTGAATGAAATTCCACCCATAAATTTTAATTATTGGATTTATGAATTATAGTATGGTGTATAAGAGTTGAAGCAAATATTGAGTGATGGATTAAAAGTGTGGATTGAAGGAAGAAAAGAAATCTGAAAAATTGAGAAGAAGAGTTATTTTCATGGCATAAAATACCAATAAGTAGAAATATAAAAGAAAGAAAAATTTATTGGTATGTATATGAATTATTTTCATTGGATTGAACACATGAAAACACAAAAGGAAGAGGAAAACAAGTCCAATAGTGAGCAGAAAATGGTACTGCACGTCACTCTCTTTGTATTGTGATACACGGTTGGGAATAATCCTAAGGAAATTGGATAATAAATTTTTATGCTATAAAAAGCAATGTAAGAGAAGGCTTAAAGATGAAACTAAGGTAAGTTCTTATTGGCTGGAATGTATACTAAAGAAGAACCAAGAAAAGTCAAGAAGTGCAACCAACTTGGATGGTACGCCACTCCTTGAGCTGCTTTGGTGCCGTGAGTTTCAACTGAACTTTTAAGAATTCATCCATAATTTTATGGAATAAAACAATATTTAATAAAGACAAGATTACACATCAAGCAATGAAATGTGGAATTAGGAAAATGGAAGTCAACAAGGTGCAGCAAAAGTGGACTTCCATGCCACTTTTGCTGCTGCTACATGATTTCTTTTTCTTCAGCCTTTTAAAGGGTGATTAAAATTGCTTGTTAAGTGTGAATTAGCTAGTAAATAATATTTAAAAGAAGTTAAGATAAATGTTACACAAGGAAAGTAATCTCATTGGTTGAAACTTTGAAAAGAGAAGAGTGAAGAAGAAGGATAAACCGAATGGTCAAGCAAAGTCCCCATCAACTTTGCTGCTTGGAGACGTTTCTGCTTAGCCTTTCTAAAGGCTGTCGAAACATGACTTTATGAGCAAAAAGGATTAAGGAAAAATGAGTTAAAAGATAGTATATGAGAGATACTTAAGGAAGAAGAGTCAACAAAGTTGACATGGGAACAAATTGGATGGCTAAAACGTACAAAATGAGAAGAGAACACAGGCAAACTGTGCAGCCAAAGTGGACATTCACACCACTTTTCTTCTGCTGTCGGTTTCAACCATTTAAAGGCAATTAAAATTCTGGTTTTATAGTGTGAAAAGAACAAATAATACAAAAACAAAATAAGAAGAAGTTAAATGGAGCAAAGAACAAAGACAATAAATGGGAGGACAAAGACGTGTAAGGAGGGAGACTTACACGCCACTTTTGCTGAAATTTCTTCAGTCATTTAATGCTATATAAGGTAAGAAATGGGAAAGGAAATATGTAAGATGCCAGATGTTTAATTTGTATGGGATGTCTTGAGTATATAAAGGAATAAAGGACCGAAAATCTCAGCAAAACACATCCTTCATCACCTAACATTGCTGTATACGAGAGGAATAAACTGAGTTTTATTTTGTTCTGGTTCAGCTTCTACTTAGCCAAAGAAAGCTAGCCAATTTTAATACTCTTGATAGCTAATTAGTTAACCTTCACCATTGAACTTCCCTTCCTCTTTGGATCAAATAAAAAATTCAAGCTAGAGGGCTGATGTGGAAGAGGAACAAAACAGAAAAACAAATTCTGTTTTGGAAAGCCAAATTGATCAAGGTGAGATTTAATGGCTTCTTGATATTGAATGATATAATTCTATGATTGCAAGGATGAGAAGCATGAGTATAGTCTTGCCTTTGATTTAATTTTGTTAGATCATAGAAATAGAAGAGATTCATATCTTGAAGTAGATGAAGAAAAAAATGAAATTGAGTTGAAATGGTAGTATAATGATGGAAAATCATTAAAGGAAACTAGATAAAATGAAAGAGAAGCTTAGAAATTGAAGTAAGTTGAAAAGAGAACTTTAACTAAAGAAGAGACCTACGGTTAACATGAAAGTGTGAAAGCATTTAAGACTTTATGCAAAGAAATGGTAAGAAGGGCTCACGTAGAGAAGTAATTTAATGGCAACCAAGAAGATAGAAAGAAAAATTAAAAAGTCAATGAAAGTAGCCAAGAATGGTATTTGGTCATGACCATTTGAGACACAAGGATATGCTGAAAATGGAGGATTTTGGTAGAGAATAATTTTAGAAAGTGAAAGAAATCAGTTGGTGAAATTAAAACCGAGAAAGAAGCTAGAATGAATAAATTGAGTTATAACACCAGTATAAATTATACTGGTTGTATTCATAACATGAAGTTAGTGGCTGCATTCTATGAATTTTAATGGAGTAAAAATAAGAAGAAAATTATTAATAATTTTCGATAAAATTATTTTGCAGCCGAGAAGTACGATTTCAGTAGACACAACCGGGAAGCTTGGTTTCGTAAGACCAGGTAAGGGAGATGTGTGTGAAAATGCATGTCCTGTGGAGTAAAAATATTATGAAAATATCGAGAAAATTATTTTGGTTTATGGCATGCATTTATTTAATAAATTATTTTGACTTGGGCGAGCTACAGAGATAGCCGACCCTTATGTTGTTTGTTGGGCGAACTGGTATTGGCGGGCGAGCCAAACGTTTATAATATTTGGGCGAACTGTTATGGCGGGCGAGCCTCAACTTTTATTATTTTGGGCAAAGAACCCTTTTATGTTCTTTTGGGCGAGCCGAAATGGGCGAGCTAGTGTTTTTGTTTTAAATGGGTGGTGGGCGAACACTAGTTCACCACATTGACGAGTTGACCATGGCGAGCTGAATGGGCGAGCTGACCATGGCGACAGGTTTCTTTTTCCCAAATTTTCTCAACGAAAATAAAATGAATTATTTTTAATAGCTTTGAAAATAGAAATATAAATTCTTTTTGGGGCGAGTTGACCATGGACGAGCCAGTTTAACCCGGGCCTTTCTCACACGTAATTCAGTGAGATTGCGGGCTGTTTTTAAACCTTTTTGGAAAGAAAATCATTTTGAGAAAATGATGAATTTATGAAATAATTCCTTAAAGGTTTTTCATGAGATATAAAGTGATTTTGAGACTTTAGGCCCCTAATTTCATGCATTGTTATGAGTCATGAGGCTGATGGACCCGCCAAGTCATCAGCAGGTCTCGAGGTCACCTGGCAAGTGGACCCCGAGGACCACCTATAGATTATGGCTATAGATCTAGCTGAGATAGCCATGAGGGGTGGTGGCCTACGGGTGCACCCCAAAAGCGGACGAGTATTCCGTTCCCGGAGGGGGAGAGGGGACGATGAGGGCATGATTTATTCATAGGGTGGTGCCTAGTCTCAACTTACTGACTTTTATTTACTGAAAGGATTTAGTGAATCCTATTTACTGTTTACTTCATTTTATTGTAAACTGTTGAGCTAATGATTTGAATGGTGTATTGAGCGTACTGTTTACTATAACCACTGTTTCCTATCTAATATGCTTTTAGGATAAATAAATACTTTGTGGTATATAGTTTTGGTTTTATAAAGCAGCATATGTCTCATTTACGGAGCGTATGATTCGCTCACCCCTTATTTTTAACTCCACAGATAAGAGACACGGAGTTAGAGAGTTAGCTCCCAGGTGGACATAGCTACATATAATACGCTAGGGCAACTTATGTCAAATATGACAGGTACAGTCACTGCTCATTTACCTTTCAGACATATGTATACAGTACTACTTTCTTGAAATAAAGACAATAAGGGATGTCAGATGTAAGGAATAATGAAAGGAATTTCATATTCCGTATTTGTAAAAAAAAGAAAAATGTTTATCATTTATTACCGTCACAGTTGAATGTTAATGGCATCGCAGACAGCCCAATCAGAAAAGTTGTATAGAAATACGTGATAAATGTGGTAACGGGCTGTTACATGCCTACATTAAGCAGTCGACTGCCATGTGTAACCCTACCAGTATAAAAGCGTCTTTTTCGTTTTTCACCTTATTTCTTCATCTTCTCCAGCCGTTCACTGCGTTTCTCTCTCAAAAAATCCCTAATCCTCTCCACCCAAGTCAATTTCTAACCAATTTAACCTTCAATACTGAAAACCCAATCAATTTTATAGCGATTAATCTAACTTTCCGCATTCAAAATCATCAAAAACCCATCATTTTTCGGATTTCTCAAAAAAATCATCAAATATGTCGACGAGAGGTGATAAAAGAAAAGGGAAAGTGCAAGCTACTTCTCCAACTCGAAAGAGACAAAGACAAGGGCAAGCTTCGAGCCAGGTATCTCAAGGTCAGATGTTTAGAAATGCTATTCACTCTGAACGTTATGATAGACTAGGAGATAGAAGTTGTATATGTGGTAGAACTGTTAAGTGGTCTGAATTTCGTGGTAATTCACTGAGGGTTGTTGAAGAATGGTTAGAATCTGTTGAATGGTTAGGGATAGGCAATATCAATGAAAAGAGATATAGCCCATCTTTAGTTAGAGAATTTTATAGTGGTATTGCCTTGAACAAAAAAGAATTAGGCTCAAGAAATGATTTGAACCATGATTGCTTATACACATATTTGAATGGTGAAGAGGTTGTGTTGACTGTGGGTGAATTTGAGGATTTGTTAGGAATTCCTTTTGAGGGTGTATACATGATGCCCGATGATTTTGATGGAAATTCTGCTTGGCAAAAATATAGTGGTAGAGATGAATGTCATATTAAGGATGTATCTGCTGCTTATATATTTTTGCATCATTTTATTGCCACTTCAATAGAGTGCAAAACTAGTAGTTTAGCATTTGTTACAATTGAGGAATTGTGGCTAATGGAGTGTGTGACCAGTGGAACAACAATCAATCTAGCACGTTATTTGATGCAAAGGATGCAGAATGTGCTAGTTTCCCATTCCAGTAATTTACCTTATGCCAATATAATCACACTTATAGCTCAATCTAAAAATCTTTTGAGTGAAAGGTATATTTGGGATCTTACTGTCAAAGCCACTGAGTATACTAAGAAATCAATTGGGCTTATGGATTGGAAAATGGAAAATAATGAATGGATTAGAAAATCTTCTGAAGCGACAGAGATTCCAGCACAACAAGAAACATCATCAGCTCCTTCTTAACCTTCCCTCGAGATGATTGTTCAGATGATTCAAGGAATGGAGACTGGACTTGGGTAAAGAATGGATACCTTAGAATCGAATATGAATGAAAGATTTGATTCTATTCATGCTAACATTGCTCAACTGCGGGAAGATTTTCAATCCGGTGGAACTTCTTCAACCAGGACTGGCGGTGGAAGGTTTAAGCGGACAGCTGGAAAATCCAGCAGTTCGCAACATTATTTACCTTCTTCGAGTTCTCTTTGAATAAATGTTTGAATGGAAGGTGAGTGTTTACACTTAATTTTGTGTTTTTTATTATTTTTTTCTATTTATGTTTGTTGACGATTTTTCAATTTGATTACCAATAGCAGGTAATGGAGGCAAGAAGGAGCTATAATGGAATTATTTGAAGAACTTTATATGGGCTTCATATTATTATGAATGTTAGGATTTGTCTTAGTTTTAGTTTAAATTGAACAATTGCACTGGTTTTTATGTTAATTTCTTATGCTATGTATTAAGGAGTTATTTACTCATTTGAAGACATTTTGAACCTTTTCCAGTTAATTTATGTGTGCTTAGAAAAGTTTGATTATTAATTTAATGTGTATTTTATTTATATGTGTGTTAGGAAGTTTGTGAATTATGATGCAGTCAACTGCCTTTTGTAGCAGTTGACTGACATTTGAAATGGTTTTGAATTTACGAGTAAAGTTGAAGAAAATTTAAAATTTCGCGCCCAAAAGCTATCAAGCTTTGGCAGTTGAATGTAATTCAATTTTAGTACATGGGAAATCGACTGCTTTTAGCTAAGTATATAATTTCTATGTTGAAAGCAATCGACTGTCTTAAATAGCAGTCGACTGCTTCTTTTGCAGATGTTTTCTTGGTTTAATGAAGTCGAATGCCCTAAATAGCAGTCGACTACCCTGTGCCACCAGAGCAATACCAATTAAAGAACAACAAAAAAAAAACAAAAACAGCACCACCACCACCACCAATAACAATAATAACTAAATATATCACCTATATCCTATTACCTCAATATTGTCACTATTAGAAGAAAATTTATAATTATAATAGTTGACTCAAATATAAAAGTGACATTTTCATGTTCAAATACAATAAAAAGGTTCAAGAGGTCATACAAATTAAAAAAAGTAAAACATCAATCATTTCTTTTATACTCTAAAACTTCACATTGAATGTTGTGGTGAAGGTGGTTGACCCGAAGATGAGGGTGGAGGATTTGGCAATGCATTCTAGCGTACAAGAGCCTCTAGTCTTGAATCAACATGATCAAATCTCCCTCCAACATAAGCTTTAAATGCAGCCAGATCTGTCTCGATAGCTCCTAACCTTGAATCAATAGAGAGAGAAAGTTGATCGAGTTTGTTTTCCAATCGGCACATATAATCAAGAAGCATGGCATTTGATGGTTGATCAGCGGTAGTAGTTGGAGGAGGCACATAAGTTTGAGAGGGATGAATGGCATCATATTCATCTTGCTCATCTTCCTCAACAGACTGAGCTTTCTTCACCCAAGAACCATTTATTTCTTTGAAACCCATCTTTGCTATGGAACTCAATTTATATTCGACACCAATTGATAATAAAGCATACTTCGGGTTCCCAAAATCATTGGTTCGTCCAATACAGGTAATTAAGTTCACATAGGGGATGGGTATTTTTCCAAGTAACGAAGGATTTTTCTTATTTGTTTCAATCTTGGTTTTAAGAGTA
This sequence comes from Heritiera fomes, assembly GCA_032173925.1. NCBI lineage: Eukaryota > Viridiplantae > Streptophyta > Magnoliopsida > Malvales > Malvaceae > Heritiera > Heritiera fomes. The sequence goes on along the minus strand of JAPDPM010000015.1, from coordinate 10,031,637 downwards.
GCTTTCATTCGGTCAATAATATACTGAGGAAAATTGATAGTAACACCACTAACAACACAGTCAAGCATCTATAAATCCTCTCTAGTTACATTGTTAAATGCCCCACTACGACATTGTACAGATGTAACAATGAAATGATGTAAAAACCTATATGTCAAGTTTGAGAATGATGATGTTTTGGCATGCTTTTCATGAATATCAGTCCTTCCTGTATATTTTCTCCATGCCGTATTGACATCAAAAGAATTTGGCACTGAGTACGGAGCTTCTTCATTATTACATCCTGAGAGATGACCTATATAATGTGGTGAAATTTCATGTTCCTGGCCATTAACAAACGTAAATATACTCTCATCCTTCCATTGGAGACAGTTTAATGATGTTTCTTTCCTTTTCAAAGCAATACCCAAGTAAAACTCACATACTAATGCTGGGCAATACTTATCACTAAGATTTGCTAAATTATACCATCTTACATTTTTCAGATAGTTCTTAATTTCTCTACCAAAATTTGTAGAATCAAACTCACTCCAATCAATTGAACGCCCAGCACAAAATTTAGAATCCTTAAAAAGTTCATACCTTTCTTGTTAAATACTATTACGAAAATCTAATTGTCCAGGGGTATCCTCCGACTCACTTATTCTTTGTCGTTTGGATCGTGCGTTTGACTTGCTTTGACCAGCATCTTGCTTCTCTTTCCTCGTTTGGGATGCATTCTTTGATATTTTACGCCTATTCATTTTTAGGTTTTGAAAAGAAATTTTTAGGAATTTTGTTGTGTAAATGGAAGAAATTTGGATTTAGAATAGGATTATGTTGATGAGAATATATTTGGGATTTGCAAGATTGAATTAGAGAGAAAGATGAAGGAGGAGGAGTGTCTAAGAGAGAAGGTTTGGTTTAGGGATTTTCTGCCTAAAAAATCCCGTATAAAGTCCAAATTTTCATGGGGAGTCGACTTCCAGAGAAAGGAAGTCAACTCCCCATGTGCATTATGTTTCCAGAATGCTTCTGGCGATGAAGCAGTCGACTGCTTCGTCGCCAGAAGCATTCTGGAAACAGAATGCACATGGGGAGTCGACTTCCTTTCTCGGGAAGTCGACTCCCCGTGAAAGTTTTTCCAGAATGCTTATAATTTATTATTTTTTTGGTTGAAATTATTAGTATTATGATGAATCTTATAATTTTTGTGATTATCTTTCTTAAAATTACGAACAATCTACTTAAATTAACTATGAATCCCATTATTTTTACAATTATCCTTATTTAATTTACAAACAATATATCCAAATTTACGATGAACTCATCATTTTTACAATTATCCTTTTTAAATTTACGAACAATCTATCGAAATTTACGATGAATCTCATCATTTTTATGATTATCCTTATTAAATTTACGATGAATCTTATCATGTTTACGATTAGCCTTATTAAATTTACGAACAATCTACTGAAATTTATGATTAATTTCATAATTTTTACGATTATCCTTATTAAATTTACGAACAATCTACTTAAATTTACGACAAATCTCATCATTTTTACGATGAACATTATTAAAGCTACGAACATCTTCTATTAATTTATGATGATCCTTAGCTAAATTTACATTTAATTTATTTAGTTTTACGATAATTCTAATCTAATTTACGCTAGTGATGTGAGAATTATATTTAAAATACATGAAATGTCGAATTTTCAATAATAAAAGTCAACTAAACATAAATAGAATAATAACAGTGGGCTTAAAAAAAATTAGGAAATCGACTGCCCCAGAAAGATAGTCGACTGCCCAGATGCATTCTGGAAACAGAATGCATCTGCTAACGAAGCAGTCGACTGCTTAGTTAGCAGATGCATTCTGTTTCCAGAATGCATCTGGGCAGTCGACTACCTTTCTCGGTGTAAGACCTGATTCTACACTACTGTAGACCCAAATTTCATAAAATTTGATAATGGAAATTAAATAAATAATAAATGTTGATTTCCACTTGAGTGAAAAGCTCCTTAACTTGGGATGTGAATGGAGCAATTCCTGTGAAACACTCTATGGGCGAGTACTATAATGGAAGAGCTCGCCAATGGGCGACCAAGGGTGATCGCCAATGGATAATGGCGAGATTGATTTAATGGCCATATCGGCGAATAGACAAGTTCGCCAAGTCAGTTGGTTAGATGATCGCCCGAATGAGGCGAGGGCAATGATCGCCCAAATGAACGTAGTAATGATCGCCCAAAGAGTGAGTATGACGAGTAATGTGATCTCCCATATAGAAGGGCAAATGATAGCCTAGTAGGCAAGAAAGGCAATAGGTACTCGCCAAATCTCAATGTGATTGCCAAGAAAAGGAAATCAGCAAGTAATTGCCAAATCTTAAGTTGGCGAACTGAAATTGAAATAGAGTGGACGAGCTGAGGTCTTAGGTTGAATAGGCGAACTGGAACTGGAATTAGCACTTGTAGACAAAATGGAAATAAAGCTGACGATATGGGGAAATAAATTCAAACCATTACAGCAAAAATTTACTTTGTACGCCATACGGTTGAAGACAATTAATAGAGAAAGGTTAAAGTCAATAAAGGAATTATCCTCATTGGTTTAGGAATAAAACAAAGAAGGTAAATAAGTCAAGAAACGGTACAGAAAAGAATGGCAGGCTGTTTCTTTGGCCACAGGTGTCTTCACCCATTAATAAGGGTAGAAAATTGACCCTAACTGTCTCTTTCATTTAATTAATGCATGTAAGACGTGAAATAATGAAAGAAAATGGGATAAGGCCAAGTGATAGGTTCTGATTGGATTAACATGGCTATATAAGATGAAACATTTGAGGAAAACCGACTTAGCAAACTCCATCTTCTTCACGAAAACTGTTTTACTGCAAGTTTATGTTCTGTTCCTTCCATGTTTTTCATGCTTGATCTACTAAACTTCATCCTTAAGTTGACTAAATAAGTAAACCTGCTTTCAAAACCTTTTCTCCATTGTTTGATGAGCTAAAGGAATAAGCAAAATGAGGCCAACATAAGACAGAAAGTGATCTGTTCTGAAAGTGCAGTTGGTTAAGGTGAGTTCCATATTTCTATGGTTCTCTTGATATTCAATGGTAGATTTCTATGTTATACAAAGTAATAAACATAGATGCAGCCTTGTTTTTAGTTAAATCCTTAGAGAATATGAAAACTAGAAACAAGATATAGTCTTGAAAATAGACAAAAAATAAATAAGGAAAATACTGGAAAAGTGACGAGAATGGTGACTATTGTGATCGCCCATGTTGAATGTTAGTGATCGCCAATGAGGCGAGTAGGAAATAAAGAACCCGCCAAGTAAAAAGTAATGAAATGGTATAAAATGATGATAAATGGGCGAGGTTAGCCATCATGGGCGAGCTAAATAATATGAATTGTGGTAGTGGCGAGGTCGCCACATGTTAGTTTAAACCATAGGCGAGCCCATCTCTGAATGAAAAGCCGTGAATAGCGAACTCACATGCATAGGCAATGGCGAGTTGATTGTTGGGCATGCTCCCACTAATAAGCCAATATGAGAATGGCGAGAATGTTGGGCGAGCTCCCACGTGTAAGCCATATGATGAATGGCGAGCTCGGTTGGGCGAGCTAGTAAGAGCCTGTTGGGCGAGCTAGTTGGATCTCTGTGGGCGAGCTAGTTGATTTGTCTCAAGTCTGGCCCAAGTGATGGAAATATATAAAAAGAAAATATTAATAGTTTTAATAAATTATTTTGCAGCCGTGAATTAAGGATTCGGTAAAAGCGATCGGGAAGGCGAGCAAGAAGCTAGGCTTCGTAATACCAGGTAAGGGAGATGTGTGTGAAGTGAATGCATATCTTGTGGAGTTAAATTTTACGAAATTATTGAGAAATTGTTTTGGTTTATGACATGCATTAATTTGATAAATCGTTTGATTTGGGCGAACTGGTAAAGGGCGGGCGAGCCAATGGAAGGCGACCTCTTTTGTTATTCTGGGTGAACGACCTTGTTTTAATTGAAATTCCGGGCGAGCCAAAGTGGGCGAACCCTTTTATAATGTTTTGGGGTGGGCGACCCCTATGTTAAGAAAATTTCGGGTGAGCCAAAGTGGGCGGACCCTTTTATAATGTTTTGGGCGGGCGACCCTGTTTTAATAAAAATGGGTGAGTTGACCATGGAAGTGCCACATTGGGCGAGTTGACCATAGAAATGCCGCATTGGGCGAGTTGACCATGGGCAATACCAGAATGGGCGAACTGACCATGGCAATGCCATAATAGGCGAGTTGATTATGGGCGAGCTGCTATGGGGGAGCCAGTTTAACTTGTTTTTAAATTCTAAAGTTGGCGTGCGAACACTAGTTCACCGTAATGGGCGAGCCACTATGAGCGAGTTGACTATGGGCAAATTGATTTAATTGTATTTTTCTCACACAAAAAAATGGTGAGAATTCGGGTTGTTTTTATTATATTTGTAAACAGAAAATATAAAACCTTTTTGGAAAACAAATCATTTTGAGAAAATGATTATATTAGGTGAAATAATTCCATAAAGGTTTTTCATGAGATATAAACTGATTTTGAGACTTTAGGCCCCTAGTTTCATGCATTATGATTTACGAGGTTGATGGACCCGCCAAGTCATCAGCGGTCTCGAGGTCACTTGGCAAGTGGACCCAAGGACCACCTATAGATTATGGCCATAGATCTAGTCGAAATAGCCGTGAGGGGCGATGGCCTACGGGTGCACCCCAAAAGTGGACGACTTATGTTCCTGGAAAGGGGTAGGGAACGATGAGAGCATAATTTATTTATAGGGTGATGCCTAGTCTCAACTTACTAGTTTCTGTTTACTGAAAGGATTTACTGAATCCTGTTTACTCTTTACTACTTTATATTGTAAACTGTTTAGCCAGTGATTTGAATGGTGTATTGAGAGTATTGTTTACTATATCCATTGTTTTCCCTACTGGGTTTATTATTAAGTAAAATAAACATTTTCGGAGGATACAGTTTTATTTATAGTTTTGCTTTATTTAAAGCAGCATAAGTCTCCTTTACTGAGCGCGTAATTCGCTCACCCCTTTGTTTTAACTCCACAGATAAAAAGACATGGAGTTAGAGAACTATATCCCAAATGGATATAGCTACGTGTAAAGCGCTAGGGCAAACTATGTCAAATATGACTGGTACAACCACTTCTCTTTTACATTTCAGACATAAGTATACAGTACTACTTTATTGAAATAAGGACAATAGGGGATGTCAGATGTAAGGAAATATGAAAAAATTTTCATATTCTGTATTTGTTAAATAAATGTTTATCATTTATTACTATCACTGTAGAATGTTAATGGCATCACAGACAGCCCAACCGAAAAAGTTGTACAGAAATACGTGAAAAATGTAGTAACGGGTCGTTACACTCGGGCAGTCGACTCCCAGCATGAAACTTTTGGGAATTTGACTGCCCGAAAATATCAGTCAACTTCCCATATGCATTATGGAAACAAAATGCTTCTGGTTATTTAGGCAGTCGACTGCTAAATCGCCTGAAGCATTTTGTTTCCAGAATGCATATGGGAAGTCGACTGATATTATCGGGAAGTCGACTCACGATTCTGTTTTGCATTCCAATTTCATTGGCAGTCGACTGCTACGTATAGCAGTCGGCTTCCGGTATCTTTTAACTTTAGGGTTTGTCTCGTTTTGTATACTTAACAATTATAGACAAACCCTAGCTTTTTTGCCTCCTCCGATAATAGTTGATTGCTCTACAAATTAATCACAATCTCTATCAAAAATCCTCATAAACAATCTTCCTTTTTACATTCATATATAATAAACAACGCTCTTCATCAGTACTGTCTCGCATCTATATCAGATTTCTTGATTATGGCAGATGAAAGGTATGTGATATTTCATCTATAGTGATACAGTTGAATTGTATAAATTGTTTTATTTAAATAATTTGATTTTTTAATTTTGTTTACATTATACAGTATTAATGAGATCTCACAATCAGAATTGGCTGATACAAAACTGTTGCATGAACTTACCCAAGATGATATACTAGGATTGGAATTTGATAGGGCAGATGAATGTTATGAGTTTTATAAAGCTTATGGTATTGCAATGGGTTTTGGTGTTCGTAAATGTAGCAGTAGGCTTAATAAAGATAGAGAGATTGTCGTGAGACAGTTTTCTTGCGTAAAAGAAGGACAGAGGGCTACCAAGTGGGAAAATCTTGAGAATAGAATCCGTCAGCCCAAAAGATCATCTAGAACCGGATGTGGGGCAAATATTCGGTTAATTCTAAAAAAAGATATAGGAAAATGGTGTATTTCACATTGTCAACTGAAGCATAATCACGAGATGGTCAACCCTTCTCAAATATGTTTTATTCGGTCGAATAGGCATATAAAACCAATTGATGTTACTGAAGCCAAAGCTTTGAAGACAAGTGTATACGAACTTGTCAGGTGATGAATTACTTTTCTGCGCAAGCCAGTGGAATTGAGAATGTAGGATTTACAAGAAAAGATTTGTATAATCATTTGGCATCTGAAAGGCGTGCTGAAATTGTTGAAGGTGATGTTCAAGCGACGCTCGTATATTTTACTATGAAAAAGGATCTGGATAATGGATTTTACATGGAGTATACAACTGATGATGAGAAACGAATCAAGAATATCTTTTGGGCGATTCCACATCAAGATCAGATTATGCTTGTTTCGGCGATGTCTTGATATTTGACACCACCTACAAGAAAAACACATTTAATTTGCCTCTGCTGGTATTTGTTGGTGTGAACCATCATCATATGACCACAATATTTGGTTTCGCACTTCTTACCAATGAAGATACTGAAAGCTTTATTTGGGCTTTGAAAACTTTTTTAGATTGTATGGCGAACAAGAAGTCGATATCTGTGGTTACTGATGGGGATCGAGCAATGAAATAGGCACTAAAAGAAGTGCTTCTTGGTGTGCGACATAGGTTATGTACATGACATCTTTCTCGGAATGCAAGCTCAAACATCTCTAATTTAGATTGCGTGAAAGCATTTAATTCCTGCATGATGTCTTGGTGGAGTATTGATAAGTTTGAAAGAGCATGGTCAGACATGGTCGACAAATATGAATTAAAAGATCATCGATGGATAAATGAGATGTATGAAAAGAAGCATATGTGGGCCCAGGCATATTTGATTGGTCATTTTTTTCGGAGCAGTGAGGAGTACCTCTCGTTGCGAAGGTATGAATGCATTTATAGCTTCTCTTGCAAAAGAAAGAAAGACGTTATTGGAGTTTGTACGTGCACTTGAAAATGACATTAAGAGTATCCGCAATAATGAGGTGGGGGAAGATTACATCAGTTCGCACACTGAGCCAATTAAATACCATCCATTCAAGGAGATTGAGTCTCATGCTGCTAGTATGTACACAAAAAAATCCTTCAAAATACTTCGAGAGCAATTGCGTCTACAAGCATTATATCATCATCAAAACATCACCCAGTCAAGCCTATCCACGAAGGTGTACACTTTGAGTAAGTGTCGAGAACCTTCAATTCAATTACATGTGGAGTATAATGATGTGGAAAAAAGTATAAATTGTTCATGTCTCAAATTTGAAACCGATGGGATGCCGTGTGCACATGTTATTCATGTGATGATATTGGAGCAACTTACTAGGATCCCATCTATGCTTATTATGAATAGATGGACGAAAAATGTCAAACTGGATGCACCTATAATTATTGATCAAACTGTTGAGCCCAAGTATGTTTCAATGTTGCGTTATGCTTCATTAAGTTCTACCTGTACCAGATTATGTTACGTGGCATCTCAAACGACTGAGGCGTATACCCAAGCTAGGAGCGAATTAGCTAATCTAATAAAGCGGTATGAAGAGATGTGCAAAGTTGATAATAATGTTGACAATTTATTAAAAAGTAAAATAAATTTGAATATTACATTTTTAGTATAAAGACAAGCTTCGATTAGAATTGCATGGACGTTTTTTCCTTCTAGTTGACTCCACATAGGTTGCAACACTTTCACATATAAAACTTTGCACTTGATTTTCTTGGTGCCAAACCAACTTTGCCAGCAAATGGTATCGATCTAAATCATTTACACACTGCAAGAAAAATTTTATAAAATTGTATTAGTTTACAAATATCTCAATTTATGCCAATTGATAATTAAAGTTTTAGGGAATGTTAGAAACATACAATATCTTGGTACTTAGTTTGATGCATTTCGATCATAAACTGACATACAAACATTCCACAATCGTATCTGTAAATAATAAAAGACGCAAATAAAAATAAGCACAACATAATATCTAACAAGTTTGTACAATTTATTGCTTATGATTTAAAATAATTGAAAATATATTTTAAACGTATGTATTTGTCTGTTGTGGAACATCATCCGGGAAAATAATTTCCCAATCATTTAAATTTGGTAAATCAACTTCTCCTCTATGTAATGATGGATCATTTAATATATCCTCTAAACCTGAAACCTAGTAATGAAAGAGAGAGAAAAAGAAGAAGATATAAAATGGCATAAAAAAAGTTGACATAAAGAAAGTTTTAAAAAACTGTAATATAAAAAATATATTACCACTCTTTTAACATCACATAATCTTGCATCATCATATTTCAATGGTAAAGTGTCTAGCACTTTAATAACCTTCTCTTTTAAGTCAATGACGCATAAATACCAATGCATATTTCTATCATTCATTGGGACAAAGATATGATCAATAAAAAAAGAACAAAGTTTAAAAATTAATAATAAATAAAGGTATAAATTATAAATAAATGCTAAATTCTATAAACTTTTTGTTACCTATTCACACTTTTGCAGGGAACTCATATAGTGTTTGATACCAATATTTCTTAAATCATCCAACTTAATTGCTCTATCATATCTACGAACTGTAGTCTATCACAAAATACAAAAATAAATAAATAACAGAATATGTAACAAAATATTATTCAACATAATAAAATATGATATTACCTGAAAATGACATGGAAAATACCACCTAGTCCAAGGAATAGACTCTTTCATAGCGGTAAAGAAGCACATATAAACGACCAAATCAATTACCTGAAATCATTATTTAGTGATATTTAGCATGATCATTGTCAATATAATAAATAAAATTTACCATCATTAGGTTATCCCTAGATGTGTCAAATGGGCCGTGCTGGGCTGGCACGGCCCATTTAAATATTAGCCCATGTGTTAATGGATTCGTGCTGGCACGACACTATTTTTTAATGGGCCGTGCTGGTACGGTCCATGAAATTTAAGGATGTGGCCCGGCACGGCACATGGCCCATAGCACTAATGGGTCGTGTTGGGCCAAGCCCAACATTACTTTTCGTGCCTTAACGTACCAAGCACGGCCCATTAATAAATTTTTACGTTTTTATTATTTTTAAAGTTTTTATTTATTAAGTTAAATAATATGCAATATAAATAAAGATAAAAAAATAAAATACATATAATTCAATTTGACAAAATGCCTATATCCACAAGAAAACATAATAATATATATTAAATAAAGATATTGAAATTTACAATTCTAAAAGGCAAAATGCCTATCTTCATTAGAAAACATAATAAAATTTACTTAATAAAGATATAGAAATTTGTGTTAAAAAAAGATATTGAAATTTACAATCATAAATGTTAGCTTTAAATTGCCATACATATTTTGAAATGACAAAAACTTAAGTGAGCTTTAATGTTTTAATTCATATTGTAAATTTGCCTTATCACACATGATTTTCTCAATACATTTTAAGTGATCATACCCAAACATTAAGACCATGATTTAATGATACATTCTTATTGGTCTTAATTCTTTATAAATGTTTTGAATATTTTAGAAAATCACTTAATGAATTTTTGGACAATGTTTTTATCAAAGAAAGTCATGAAAAACTCCCACAAAAGTGCCAATATGTTTTGGGTTGAATTAGGATCAAAGACCACATCATTTCTAACCCAAAAGTGCAGGAAAAACCCATTCTGGAGGAATGGGATCGATCCCCTAAGGAAAGGGATCGATCCCTTTTTGGCAGATTGCCCCGGAAGGCAAGATTGAAGAAAAGGATCGATCCCTTTGGTAAAAGGATCGATCCCTTTGCACCAGAAAGCCCCCAACGGCTATTTTCTGTGAAATACAACGGCTAGTTTCGGTTTTGGCTCCAACCAACGTCCAAAAACCATCCAAGGGGCTATAAATAGAGGCTTAGAAGCTAAAGGAAGGAAGAGGAACAACCAAGCAACATCTTTCATCATCTTATTCATCTTCCTCAAGCCTCAACATCAATTCAAGAGATAAAGAGTCTTCATCTTCTATCATTCATCTATTTCTTGTATTGCTTAGCACAAACTTTGTATAAGCTTTTACTTGTGCTTAATCTCTGTAATCACTTGCCTATCTAGAGGCCTTCTTTGATTACTTCTCTTGTAAACCAATTCATTCCTTGTAAAAGGGGAGGTTTCTCTTTAGCCTTGAAAAAGAGGGAGGTTTCTCTTTAGCCTTAGAAAAAGAGGGAGGTTTCTCTTTAGCCTTAGAAAAAGAGGGAGGTTACTCTTGAGCCTAGAAAAAGAGAGAGGTTTCTCTTGATCCTTGAAAAGAGGGAGTGTAACAAATTCAAGTATAGTGAATTTGGGGAAAATCCTTGGGAGCGTCTCAAGGTAGAGGACGTAGGCAAGGTAGCCGAACCTCTATAAATCGATTGTGTAAATCTCTCTCTCCTTACTCTTTATTTACTTGCACTTATATTGTGTTTATTTCATTGAACTTGAATTGCATGCTTGTCTAGCCTAAGAGAACTTAGAAAATATCAATATAGGCTAGAGAATTTAGAAGAACCGAAAAACGAACCTAAGGTTAGTGAAAAACCGATTCACCCCCCCTCTCGGTATAGCCTATAAGAGCCAACAATTGGTATCAGAGCTTGGGCTCGAGATTAATTTAGACTAACCTCTATCGAGCAAAACGATCATAAATGGCTCTAGGTGATGATTTTGAGACTAGCTCACAAACTTTAGAAGAATATTCATTTGATGAGCTTCAAGATGCATTTAATGAGCTAAGTGATGAATATAAATCAATGCATGCAAAATATAACAAAAAGATAAATAAATTTAGAAAAGAGAATGAAATTTTGATCAATACAAATGTTGAGTTGGAGGAGAAAATAAAAGATCTAGGCTCAAAGAATGATGAACTCACCAAGGTGAAATTAGAGCTAGAAAAGAAATTAGAAGATATTAAAGATAAATTGGCAAATCCTAGCTCTTTGACTATTGAGGATGAAAAGGAAAAACCTAGCTCTAGTGAATGCAATAATCATTCTTATGATGATTTACAAGATGCTTTTGATGAGCTAGCTAGTGAATTTGAATGCATGAACTCAAAATACAAGAAAATGATCACAAAATTAAAAATGGAAAATGATGAGCTATTGAATGCTAAGTTAGCATTTCAAAAGAAATTAGAGGAAGCTAATCTAGAAATAAATGAGTTGAATGAAAAGAATACAAATTTGCATAACTCATTTTCTAGGTTCTATATGGGTCAACAAAAGCTAGATCATATGTTAGAGACCCAAAGAGCTTTCTTTGACAAAGATGGGTTAGGTTATAATGAAAAACAAAAAGAAACTCATCTGAGGAATTTCTTAGTGAGCAAAAATACTATGCATGATCTATCTCTTACATGCTCACTATGCAATAGAATAGGACACTCTTCACAAGCATGCACATATAGAAAAACCACATTTAGAGGAAGAGTTGTTAGAAAAATGTGGGTGCCAAAGCATGCAATAAATAATGATGAATTATGCTTGAAATGGATCCCAAAAGGATCTAAAATTGTAAATACTAACTCTCATGGACCCAAGAAAGTTTGGGTACCAAAGCATGCTTGAATTTGTGTGTTGTAGGAGTGTTAGAGCATGGAGATACAAGATACAATGAAGTTTGAATGCTCAACACATCCTCATGGAGTTTGCTTGTGCCAATGAGAAAAAGGAAGAGCTTGGAAATCCATCTTTGACAAATCACAACAATTCCTCAAAGGATGGCTCAAGGTGGATCCAACACATCAAGGCAAAGCATTCTCTAGCAAAGGAGTTTTGTAAGTTTAATTCTTTACTCCTTAAAACTTTATTTGATTATTTGTGCTTTGATAATGATTTGTGATGCATTGTGAGTTGAATGATAGAACAAAAGGTATGATAAATGATTAATGAGAAATTTGGTTGATGATTCTTGATGCATTGTGAGTTGTGATTGAGCAAAAAGCATGATTGTTGACTGTTTGATGGACAATTCTTGATGGATGAATGAAAGACATGATTTATGATTTTGAAATGATTTTTGATTTTCTGCATCTTGAGCAAGTTTGATATGTCTAGATAATATATTTAGTTGCTCAAAAGATGTCAAATATGTCATATATGCAAAATGCCTTGTCATGAGCCTTAATGAAGAATATGCATGTTGACAATCATGACATGTTGTTCACAAGTATGATGATTTGATGTTATATGTACTTAAAATCTATGTGAACAAGTTTGTTTTGGCATATTTGTGATTTCTAATGATTTGGTTTGGCCAAAGTATGCATAACTATCAAAATGACCTCCTTTGAGGCCAAAAATGCCTTTATTGGTGAAAATCCTTCCAAAATTGCAAAATATTTTGTAAAATAGTTTTTCAATCATGTTCTTCATTCATACAAGTCCAAAATCATGTTTTACTAATGTTTGAACCTTTACTTGGACTTAAATAACTCAAAAACGAAGTTTTGGTACCTCAAAGGTTGGATTTTCTGTCAAAAATTTGCAGAAACAGTATGAGGGATCGATCCCTTTTCAAACAGGATCGATCCCCTTGAGCAGAACACAGAATTGGTGTATTCTGGAACTAAGGGATCGATCCCCCTCCAAAAGGGATCGATCCCCCCAGGCCAAAATGGCTATTCTGCACTTTTTTAACCGAATTTGAGAAGGACTTTTCACTTTCTTGATATCTTCTTTCTTCTCAAGTTAAAATTCATTGTTTTAACTTCTTTTTGATGATCTTTATTTTTCATTGATATCATGCCTCAACTTCATCAATTAATATCATTTCCAACAAATGGTATCACTTTCAACAATCTATATCATTTTTCTTGAACTCACAAGTGCAAAATCAGTTTTCTCATTGAAAATGGTCATGAATTGCATAAATCTTGAAATAATCTTGAAATATACTTTAAATGAATACTTAAACATAATTTTGAGATCTATTTCAATGATTTATGGATATATTTGAGAATTTGATGAACTTGTGCATAATGAGTGTTTTTCATATCTTTTGTTCATCTTAGTCAAGCATGCTTATAGGATTATGTCTCTTGGCTTGACTTATCAATTCCACACTAGGTTTCATGATAATTTTACATCTAGTGGATTGATTTCAAATATAAATTCAACAATTGGTAATGGTCATTGGCCTATAATTTGTGATGGTAAATAGATCCTCAATGTTCAAATGCATGACACTTTATCATCCTTGTACTTAAAGAACTAAGGTCTTAATGACAACACCAACATTCAAAGATAAATGCAAACTTGAACAAATTTAATATCCATGCATTTATTATTTTGAATCTTTCCTTGCTCATAATTGGTTAAGGACTTGAATTGGAAAATGAGCATAGGATTTTTGTGCTTGAAAACATGGAAGAAAATGTGTTTGCTTGAATACTTTGATTTTATGAATCTTCCATATGGTATAACTTTGTGAATATGAATATGGATTAATACTTTATGATAGTATGCTTATGTTTAATTAATCCATATGCATATTTGATAATATGTGATTGTGTTCTTGCATATTTAGAATAATTATTTTCTTGACATGAACACACTACATATTGGATTCATGCAAAATGACTAAGTCAATCATTAGTAACAATTGGTATTTAGATTGAAATAACAATTAGTATCATTGGAAACCATATTTTCAATAATTGGTAAGCCAAAACTAAATTACCAATTGGTTTGAGCTTTAAATTGACAATTCTTCTCATGCTCTTTAAGATTGAAATGACTAATAGAGAAGAATTCTCTTAGGATATTTTTGTATGAAACTCTTGTGTGCTAGAATTTGAAGTTAATTGCTATATGATTTAATTCTAGACACAATATTTCTTGAATATGATTTATGAGCACATGCATATGATATGTTATATAATTTTAGCTCATAATCATGATGTATTACCATGCACCTTAGTCGGACCTTAGAGAACAATTGATATACTTAGGTGCTTGCTTAACTTCTTACCAATTGGAACCTTCTTGCAAAATTACTTATCAACAATTGGTATCCAAATTATTTATAAACAATTGGTATTGGATCATAAGTCATATTCATTGCATGAATATTTCATACTCTTTGAGAATATTGACTTATTTATTTGTGCTATAAGTCCCATGTACTAACATGTTTCTTGTTGGATGGAGCATTTTTATTTATTCTCACATAGCCATGATTTTAGGGGGAGCATATTTTTTATTATTTTTAGAAAAAGGGAGAGATAGATATAGAGAGAGATATTAAGGGGGAGAAATAGTTTAAAAATTCATTTTCAAAACCCATGCTTATATTAAGGGGGAGCTTTATAAAATCCTGCTTTATTTGAGGGGGAGTATTTTATCAAAGAATTTTCAAAGCAAATTTACATTAAGTTTTGTCATATCAAAAAGGGGGAGATTGTTAGCTTTAAATTGCCATACATATTTTGAAATGACAAAAACTTAAGTGAGCTTTAATGTTTTAATTCATATTGTAAATTTGCCTTATCACACATGATTTTCTCAATACATTTTAAGTGATCATACCCAAACATTAAGACCATGATTTAATGATACATTCTTATTGGTCTTAATTCTTTATAAATGTTTTGAATATTTTAGAAAATCACTTAATGAATTTTTGGACAATGTTTTTATCAAAGAAAGTCATGAAAAACTCCCACAAAAGTGCCAATATGTTTTGGGTTGAATTAGGATCAAAGACCACATCATTTCTAACCCAAAAGTGCAGGAAAAACCCATTCTGGAGGAATGGGATCGATCCCCTAAGGAAAGGGATCGATCCCTTTTTGGCAGATTGCCCCGGAAGGCAAGATTGAAGAAAAGGATCGATCCCTTTGGTAAAAGGATCGATCCCTTTGCACCAGAAAGCCCCCAACGGCTATTTTCTGTGAAATACAACGGCTAGTTTCGGTTTTGGCTCCAACCAACGTCCAAAAACCATCCAAGGGGCTATAAATAGAGGCTTAGAAGCTAAAGGAAGGAAGAGGAACAACCAAGCAACATCTTTCATCATCTTATTCATCTTCCTCAAGCCTCAACATCAATTCAAGAGATAAAGAGTCTTCATCTTCTATCATTCATCTATTTCTTGTATTGCTTAGCACAAACTTTGTATAAGCTTTTACTTGTGCTTAATCTCTGTAATCACTTGCCTATCTAGAGGCCTTCTTTGATTACTTCTCTTGTAAACCAATTCATTCCTTGTAAAAGGGGAGGTTTCTCTTTAGCCTTGAAAAAGAGGGAGGTTTCTCTTTAGCCTTAGAAAAAGAGGGAGGTTTCTCTTTAGCCTTAGAAAAAGAGGGAGGTTACTCTTGAGCCTAGAAAAAGAGAGAGGTTTCTCTTGATCCTTGAAAAGAGGGAGTGTAACAAATTCAAGTATAGTGAATTTGGGGAAAATCCTTGGGAGCGTCTCAAGGTAGAGGACGTAGGCAAGGTAGCCGAACCTCTATAAATCGATTGTGTAAATCTCTCTCTCCTTACTCTTTATTTACTTGCACTTATATTGTGTTTATTTCATTGAACTTGAATTGCATGCTTGTCTAGCCTAAGAGAACTTAGAAAATATCAATATAGGCTAGAGAATTTAGAAGAACCGAAAAACGAACCTAAGGTTAGTGAAAAACCGATTCACCCCCCCTCTCGGTATAGCCTATAAGAGCCAACAATAAAAAAAAAGAGCAACACGATAAAAAAAGGCTCCACTTTGTGGGGTTTGGGGAAGGTCATTATACACAACCAAAAGACTTTCACTTTGTAAGGTTTAGGGAGGGTCATTGTATATAGCATTCTCTCTGCATTAAGAGAGAGTATTTTACCTTGAACTCATGATTTCCAAATCGCAAAGGAACAACATTTAACTTTGTACCAATGTTCTCCTTTGAAATTTATAATTCTAATATTTAAAAACACAAACACCAATACAAGACTATAAAACACAAAATATTATTATTATTTTATTTTTCATTCTCTTCACCTGATTATTTACTTATGTAATGTGGTTTATCTAGTGCTCTAACTTCTACATTTAACCAATCTTTGAATAAAATAATCTTTAATAATTTATTTTTTGATAAGTTTTTATTAGAAGTGTATTTAATAAAAAGTTATATACAAAATATGTGACATATCATACATTTTATATTTCAAATGAAAATTTTATAAATTTATATATCAATTATTGAAATACTTCATACTTAGATTTGTTAAATATAATTTTATTTATATAAATGGGCCAATATGGCACGGCACATGGGCTTGCGTGCCGTGCCGTGCTAACCCGCGTGCTATGTGCTAGCACTGGCCCTTCATGGGCCGTGCCGTGCCAATCCATGTGCCTAAAAACCTCTAGCCCAGCACGGCACACAAATGTATATTGTGCTTGGACCAACCCGCCCATTTAAGTATGGGTCGTGCCAAGCACAACCCATATCGTGCCGAATCGTATCGTGCCATGGGCCGCCCAGCCCGTTTGACACCTCTAGTTATCCCTTAAGCAACTCACGCTGGAATTAAGCCACTTTGTTGGTTGTAGAGTCATCAAGTCAGACCTTGTTGCAAAAGTATACAAGAAGTGTACAAGCTTATCCTCACTTTATGTGCAAATAGATTATTATGAAGTGATCAAATTTGAAATAAAAAGTAACGAAAAATTTTCAATTGTACCTGCCATTAGTTCGATCACAATTCCATACAAAATTGCAAACATTAATAACTTGTTCAGGCAAGTTAAGAGGTGATGAAGCTGATGAACTGCAACTTTTAACCTTTATAATAAAATAGAAACATGTATAATCAGAATTAAATAGTAAATTTATAAGATAATTGTAAATAATATTATACCCTATGAGATTATTATAAAAATAAGGGTTTAAGATTTAAAATTACCTTTTTAGGAGTCTTTTTGGTAATTTTTTTATTACTTTCTTTTCACACGAGGGATTTTAGATGTCAAAAGTTCTTTCTTTACAATAATATTTGCTACAGATACCGCATCAGTTAGATTCTCTTTGGACCCCTCTGTGGAAAGAATGTCAATAATTGTTGCCAATTGTAATGCATACAAAATAAACATGTAGATACTAATTAATAATATTTGTACACCTAAAAAAATATTTATGAGTATGTAAATGTTACCTTTAGATTTGACATTCGAACAATATCTCTTTGTGCCAGTTCTTTCAAAGGAGACTTTGGATATGGTATATCTTCTTTCATTGAAGATTCATGAAACACTTTTAAACATTCTATTGGAGAATCATGTATACTCTTTTCTTTTTCCTTATGATCACCCTTAACAAGAGTCATACAATCCGACTCTTTCACAGGAGATTTTGGGTATGAGTTATACCCATGGGGTTGATCATCAGCTAAATCTTTCTCATTATTGTCTGGCTTGTCTGTTTCACGTACAAACTCTCCATTATCCTCCTTACAAATACTATTGGACTTACAACAATGACCAATAGCAGGAGAATAATTTTTTCTTTTGAAGACTTTTATAATTTCCTCCTTCAATGAACATAGCAAATCATCAAAAGATTTTTTGTTTATATCATTCTCAGCCTTCGGCTCAACCATATCTCTTTGTATGCCAATTTTCTCTTTGATTGACAAAAAAAAAATCATTAAAAGATCTTTTCATGTGATCAATCTCAGACTTTAGCTCCATTACATTTTTCTTTAAGCCAACCATCACATTCTGTTGGGTTTCTTTCATACCTTCTTGCATGCTATCAACATATTCACAAAATTTATATAAAAAAATAATGTTAAAATTATAACTATCATATTTAAAATATGATCACAAATTTATAACTGTAATAACATACTTTCCATTGGGAAGGTATATGAGCGTCATATGTGATCTTTCCATCTAACTTCCCATCATAATCCTGTATTGAAACATTAATTATTTTATGAAATTCAAAATATCTAAAAAAACAAATGTGTTTAAGAAATATATTAATTCAAATTACCTTAACAACATGATAATTTTTGAAATCTTTAATATCATTTAAAATTTGATCAATCCTATCTTAGTTCCATGCAGCAATCCTAGGTTTTGGATATAATCCATTTCCATAGTGTATTCGTGCACCGGATACGTGATCAAAAAAATAATCTGTGCAATAATATAGAAGTGACATGTATTAGATAATCTATAGTTACAAAAATAAGATTAACAATAATGGTACAGATAACTAATGAAACAATACTAACCTGAAGAACCAAAACACATCCACAGAACCATCTTGTTTTTCCTGTCATTGCATGGCTTTTGCTGCGAAACTTGCTAACTCCGCTTATCAATGTTTGACATACATATTCAGCCAAATTCAATGGTTTATCAGACTTTATTCTACTTAGGCAAGAAAGGTATTTTTGTTTCATTTTTACGCCTGTTGAAGGGCATAGTAAACAACCTAAGGCATATAAAAGGAATTTTGCCTTGAACTCATTTGAATTAGGAGGTAATGATGGAATTTGTTCTTCTAATTCAGTAAGCAACATGAAACCCTTGTGAACACGAAATTGCTTACAAATAATTGATTTTTTTGACTCATCAATTTTAGATCGAACAAGGGAGCCCTCAGTTGAGACGCCAAGAATGGCAGATACTATTTCAGGAGTCAATGATATCTCATGACCGTACAAATTCAAACATTGTTTTTTTAAATCTACCCTTTCAATCAACCACAAGCAAAGATTATTGTTCAATTTATGCTCCTGAAT